>JAQPPZ010016947.1:12635000-15135000 GCA_028583015.1 Wollemia nobilis | reverse complement strand
CCTGTCCTAGATGTCTACCCCCCTATCTTAGAAATCTACCATGTCCTAGACGTCTACCCTCCTATCTTAGATGTCTACCCTATCCTAGACATCTACCCCCCTGTGTCATATGTCTACATGATCCTAGAATTATACTCCCCTAGGTCAAATTTCTAACCTATTGTCCTAGAGGGAGCACACAAAGGGTGATGTTCCTTGACCTCGCAAGGGATAATATCCCTTGAACCTTGAAGGGGACTTCTACCCCCTTGACCCTCGACACAGATGGAACAAGTTGTTACCTATCATGTTCATGATGTTTATGGCATTGATCATGCTAATTATATGGCTTATTACAAAAAGTAAAGTACCCATTTAGTGAATTTTGATCATGATGATATTACAATTGCTTGTAGCAAGAGGAGTGCATAGTCAGAGAATAAGGTGTTACGAGTAGTCTCAAGTGAATGTTATTACCAAATATGTATTGAACAGGAGAAAGAGGAAGGAACATGACAAGAGATCCTATTACATTATTCAGTACTTCTATTCCCAGTATTTATCTTGTATCGTTGAGGAAAATGACCAATTTAGAGGAGGGGATAAATGTAGATAGGCAATTAATAAATCCTTATTTGCTGAATCAATTTTGGTATTGTAAATGTATGTAAAGTATTTGATAAAATATGTGTGCTTATATATTTAATAATGTTGTAAAGTGTAATTTAATATTGTAAGTAAAGAATAAAGTCATGTAAAGTCATATTAAGTCATTTATGTCGACTAAATAAGGTATTTCATCCTTTAGTGCAAATGACAAGTAAATGCAAATCAAATGCAAATGAAATATAATTTGAGGATAGTTACAAGGTATTTGGGACATAAAAAATTGGTGGATGTATAAATAAACCCCCCCTCATTCATTCAAGTTATTCATTCATCCATAGGAGATGTGTAGACAGTAAGGAGATAATGCAGGGTGATTGATGTAGCCATGGAGATTAATCATCCTAGGGTTTGCAGGCTGTATTGTAATGCTAAAAATGTAATGTTGTATCATACATGCCATTGCTAATATAAAACTATTGTATTTACTGTATCTACCATTGCTATTGTATTTCTATAATATTTGTTGTTGTTATTGATATTGTAGATTTCTATGTATTATTATTGCTATACTAGCATAATTGTAGACCTGTAAATTATTTAAGTGGAAATGGAATTTTTGTGAGCATGTAAAATTCATTTCTATATATGGCTTCACACATGGTAGCCCTAAATCCTCCCGATACCTTCTATAGTGCATCGACTCATCGGACCTCCTGCATCAAACCAAAATGTCAGAGTACTTGCAAGAACTAAAAATACTCAGCCTCACTATGATATATCCCAACCACACACCTAGCCTGTCGCACCCATCATAGATGCTCTCCATATCGGGTCCATATTCCACCTTACCACAATCTCCATATCACTTGGGTGGATGTTAGTCCAAACCATAAATCTTGGTACCACTAACTCATCTGCATTGTATGACTTGACTGTACCTCCTCAACCACTAACCATCTCCTAGAATAGGGTTGCTTCCTACCCAAATTGGCTACTGGTGAGTCCTCCATTTGAGAAACACTAAAGTGCTCCCACCCCCAACATTGCAGTAGCAAGCTGCATTCTAATCCCTTCCTCCCTTGCATCGTCATCTCATACAACTCCTGGTATACCTACACCAATAAAGTAAGAGCCCATGCATACACATGTCACCTAGTAAGTATATTGCTCACTAATCCTATCAAATTCTAAGGGAAACTGCACCTAGTGCTATTTGAGACCATGATGTTGGCCAACAAAAATATAACCAAGGCATGGAGGGTATCCAACTCTTTGTCCACATACATGGAAAAGTAAGTTATACATCCAATCTCCACCTTCACACCCTTCCAACCATCACCAAACATCTTCTTCATCTCCATACCTCAATCACGTCCAAATTCGATGTGAATCCCCTCCATTGGAACCTTGAGGATGTGGTATACATCCTCAAGTGTGATAGTCACCTCTCTGGTAGGAAGTTGGAAAGTTCCCCTATTCGGATCCCACCTCTCCACCAAGGTAGAGAAGTATCCCTCATATAACCTCACCACATCAATCTAGGTTACCTCCACTAGCCCCATTGCCTCCATTAAATCCCACACATCCTTCACCATTGCCTTCCTTATACCAGGAATGTACAGTAAGAACTAGTTATGAGACTCTAAAATCCTAAGCTGCAACACAACAAAAAATATTTGTCATTTTCACATTCTATATATATATATATATATAACAAAAACACAAAATTTTTGCACAATACACTAAAAATAGAGTTACCTTAGTAGATCACTCTCTAGCCTCAACCTCATCCTCTGCACCCACTCCCTCTTCTGCCATAGCTTTCACACCCAAGTCACTTCACCTCACTTCACCCCACTCTCCCAAACACAACTTCTCAAACTCTCAAACGCACAAATGAGATTCATTTCTCATCCTTACAACTATTTATAGCTAATTCAGGTGCCTTGATATGTCCACGGGTATTTCCTGGTGCACTAAAGTGCACCAAGATGTTTGCAGAGCATCCAAACATTGACAAGAATTTTTGCATGTCAAAAGCACCAACGGGCATTTGGTGTCAATTTTGACAAAAGAATATTTTTTTCCAAAATAGTGGCTTATCCCAACCAAATCACTTCATATTGCATTCATGCATCCATTTCATCATATTAATAGGATTTATGAATGTTTCAACTGATTTGGATACAAAATTCTCATTTGTGACCACAAATTGCAAATTCGCCTAACAAGTTACAAAAGCACTCCAAAATGGTCCAAATATTCACAAAATTACCACAATAATCACTCTCATCATTCATACATCATCATAAAAATCATTCCATATCATCCTTCGCATATTTTCCAAGTTCAAAAAATAAAAAAAACATGCAAGTGAGTCTTGTATCTAGTGCGTTTTTCTATATACTTGGCAATTGTAGCGAATTGCATCCATAAAATTGGGTAAGATGAAGAGCCTACCATAAGGACATGTAGAGGGGGAAAAATACCCTACCACGTACAATTCCCAAAAAAAATGCTGGATCTGTAAGGAGGAAACCTTTTGTGGGGTGAACCATGGGGGTATTTTGTACTCTACACTCGGTGCTAGGGGAGGGGTTCACCAGGAATGGTTTAAGGACTCGCTTCAAGTCCCCGAGATACTTAGGATAGTTTGATGTATTCAAATTTCAAGACAAACACCTAAGTTTGGTATTTCTAGATCTAAGCTATAAAATATAAAAGACAATGCAAAAAGCAAAATAATGCAGTTGAAAATAGAATGTAAGTATACAAGATCTAGTCTAAAAATTATTCTTTATTTTGAATGCTCACTAACTTAGGGTTTAATTTTAGAAAACCTTTAAAGCATAAATATACAAAATAGATGCACAAAAATTATCCCTAGATGCAAACTAAATGCCTTTCACTTTTAGATGCCTAAGAATCAATAATTAAATTAGATCTTCAACTAATAGAATGAGTAGAACACTTATCTAGACCGATGGCTGATTTAGCCTTTTTTGCCTCTTGTGCAATGAAATCAAGAATACCTATTTTTGTGAGATCACTCATGAAATACTAAAAATAAAATTGGCATTAGGGGGCCTACTTAGGCCACTATGTAACAGATCTTGGAGGCACAACAGTCAAACCCATTAGGTCATTTTAGAAGAACTTTTAATACAAAAGTGGAAATTGACCTTTGGAGAATTAATCATAAAATAAAAATATAGTAATAGAAAATAGAAAAAAGAGTAAAAAAATATGATCTAGAAATAGAATGGAATACAATAGTGAAAGCAAAATCTGGAAATTTCCCTCGGTGTGCCCTAGGGCAAAATTGTACCTCACCTGGAGTGAGCATGATAACGTAGTAGCAAAGTCGCGCCTTGCTTGTATGGAGCATGATTTCATTTTTATAGATTAATTTACCCTAATTAGGGTAGACGAAGTCATGCCTCACTAATATCAAGTATGATATGACTGCAAATTGATGAAAAATAAAAAGTGAGTGTAGAAGATGAAATAAATACCAAAAATAAAGTATGAAAACCCTAATGGACATAACAGAATCAAGCAAAGAAGATTGAAGTATCCAAACGGTCACTCTATCTCTCCAAACTACAACATGGATCCACCAAGTCACACAAAAAATCAATCCAATCCATGCAATAGAAGATCAATCCAAAATTTATACTTTAGGATTAGCTTGTAGTAGAGAAAACAAAGGAATAAGAATGAACTATCATAAAAATTTTGAGCTTAATCAATAATTAGAAATTTGAATTAAGATCACACATCAAAACTTTGCATATCGCATCTTATTGATTTTAGCAAGAATGTCTTTACTTTTATAGATGAAATTATAGGGAAAACGTGAGCAAAAATAAAGTCATAGCTAATTCCAAAACACATTAGAGGGTTTAAATCTGGGTTGAAGTGGGCTCAAAATAATATAAATAAAATAAAATAAAAATCTAGGTTTAAAAAAACAAATTCACACCCTAATATCGCTAGCGTGAAGTCACGCCTCGTAAAGACGGGACGTGATTTCGCTAAAAGACAAAAAAAATAAAGGAGGCAAATAATTCTTCCTTTGCTATTGGAAAGGGTTGAGGGCCTCTTAGGGGCACTAAGGAAGATTACCCACTTAAAGTGGGTCAATTTTCCATGTCTACAGTTTGCCCCCTCTTTGATGCATTTATGGCCTATTAAATGCATCAAAGAAAGGATGTAGACTCCTACAGGAAAGCATACAACAAGCACAAAGAAGGGGTGGCCAAGTTTAGGAAAAAGTGTGAGACATTATTATCATTAATGCCTCTATGGCTAGGGTTCCCCCTTGAGTTTTAGAAGGAATGAACTTCTTGAAGAAAATTGAAAATGTAAACAAAGAGAAAGCAAAACAAGTAAAGCAAAACAAATATTATTGGGTACAATACAAATCTAATGCAACTAGTATGAAATGCATGGAAGAAAAGGAGCAGAAGAAGGAAGGAGAAGAAGAAGAAAGATGAAGAAGAGAGAGGAATAAGAGAATAAGAAGAGAGGAAATAAAAAACTATGAAGTGGAAAAATAAGAATGTAAAGATAAAACTCCAAAGGTCAATCATCTAAAATTGAGAAGAAAGCTTAGAACCCTAACTAGAGGGTGTTATGCTCAAAATATGGTCCATGTATGGAGTGAAGAACCCACTATAGGTGTAGTAATTACTGAATATGGACCAATAAGTGAAGTGTCTAGTGTAACCTGCTACGGGTGGTTGCTCACTAGTGACTGTTATGGGGCGATTACCCACTAGGATGTATGTCGAGGCCTACTAAAATGGCCAAGGAATTGATCCTATAATGGGGTGTTGGGCACACTGAGTCAAAGAGATACATAACCTAATAGGGGTATTATAGTGTATGCCTATGTAAAATGATGTATGTAATGTGTATGCTAGTACTACCCTAAGGTGTATGCATATTTATGTATGGACCAATCAATATGAGCATAACACGATGAGTGTGTGCATGTGCTAGAAGAAATAAGAGGAAGAAAATGAGGAAAAACTAACTGTGCATGTGTGCCCTAGCTTGAGGTTTCAACTAGCGAAAAGTCAAGAGGGAGGAAATGTGCAAACAAAAGAGAGAAGAATGTATATCCTTACATGAACAAAGAATACAAAGGAGAAAGAAGAATCATGCAAAGAGACAAGGACATACCAAAAGAGAATTGTATTCCTTGACTTGGAGGAGAAATGATGATCATTGTAAAACTTTCAAAGTCAAGGAATACATGAAGAAGAGAGAAAATAAGAAAGAGAAAGGAAATAAAGAAGGGATGAAAATGCATGGGCCCTAGGTTGGGGCTTCTCTAGGCATTAGAATCCTAGTAAAAGTGCAATGTATGTAAGCTACGATCTAACTAGGTATCATCACATGCCATTATAATGAATCTCCATAAGCTATATGAATAAGTAGTAATGAGCAAGCAACGATGCAAATATGAAAAGCAATATGCAAGAACAAATGAAAGGTAATCATGCAAAATATGACAAGCAAATATGCAAAATATGTCAAGCAAACATGCAACATGATCTAACTAAATGCACATGTAATATGAAAAATGGGTTAAGCATAATATATTTTTAAATTTATTATATTCAGTGGTTCTTTAAGTTCTTTACCATCCATAGAATCCAACTTATAAGCACCAGAACCAAACTTAGCTATTACGACAAAAGGTCCTAACCAGTTGGGCTGAAACTTACCTCTAAGATCAACATGAGCATTGGTGTTCTTTTGATTTTCTTTGAGGACAAGATCCCCAATCTCAAAATATTGGTTATGAAACTTCTTAGAGTAAGATTTCCAGAGCCTATCTTGATAGTCTCACAAATTCTCTAAGGTATGGATGCACTTTTCATCTAGTAGCTCCAATTGGTGTAAATGCTCCGCATGAAACTCATAGCTGACCTCATAATCTTGCAACAAGATGTGCAAAGAAGGAAATTCTAGCTCAAAAAGAAACACTGCCTTAGACCCATATACCAAAACATATGGTGAGGATCCTATAGGATTACGTATGCTAGTGTGATAGACCCACAAGGTAGGATAAAGTTAAGTATTCCAATAATGATCGATCTTATTAACCAAATTCTTCAAAATCCTAATCAAGGATTTTTTGGATGCTTTGGGTTACCCATTGATGAGCACCAGAAATGCTCATATTTTGTACATATTTCTTTGATCAATATGCGGCTGTATAATAAGGATTGCGTACTTTTATGAATGATTATATAGATATTTGATATAATTATGCGTGTTATCTAATTTATGTGCTTTTAGTATGTTTTGTGGAATTGCAGTTGATTTAGTTAGATTTGGAACGGTCGAGGTCCTTTTGATGGACCTGGAACTTTATTTCATCGGGGGTCAATGTAGAGAACATAGGCGCCTCTCTACAACCGAAAGGTGCCAAGGGAACAAGCGCCTCCCTGTAGTTGAAAGGCACCAACTGAATACGAGCGTCTCCCTGCAGTCGGAAGGCGCTAACTGAATATGAGCGCCTCCCTATAGTCGGAAGGCACCAACTGAATATGAGCGCCTCCCTACAGTTGGAAGGCACCAACTGAATGCGAGCGCCTCCCTGTAGTCAAAAGGTGCCAACTGAAAGAAAGTGCCTCCCTACAACAGGAAGGCACCAACCAAAGACAAGCACCTCCCCACAGTTGAAAGGTGCCAATAGAAGGCAAGTGCCTCCCCACAGTTGAAAGGCACTAATAGAAGGCAAGTGCCTCCCTACAACCAGAAGGCACCGCGATAACAAGGTACCTTCCTCATAAGGAAGGCACCACTGATTCTTTGCCCATTGACCAGATTTGAACAACATGGACGGAAGCGACTGGTGCAGTTCCAGCTCTGCATCATGCAGAGCTAAATTGGAGATAGCACCAACATATCAAAATGTCTTACTGATGCTAGGTAAATCATGAACCGAAATGAACACGTCGCCATCAGAACAAAATGCCAGACGTCGATTGCATTCGCCAGACTGTTCTAATTTAGTCTGGGAAGAATCGACTATTGTAACCACTTCTGTAATAGAAGTTCTGCGAGTGTGTTATATAAACACACGTAGATCGTTCTGAGGAATATATAGAATTAATTAATAAATATCCATTTAGAATTACAGAAGATAGATTGTAATACGTTAATAAATATATTACAGTTCTAGAAGTTCTAAGTGCATGTTCGATCGGGAAGAAGCTACTGGAGCCTGGGCCCACTCCAAGCCAGTATCTCTTCCCCATTTTCTTTTTGTTTATTTATTTTAATTAGTTTATTGCTTTCATAAGAACGTTCATTAGTTTGCTAGTTCCAGCATCCGCCATAGATTTATTTTTAGGAATGTGTACATGATTTATTTTTGTAGATTTAATTTTGTTCTTCTTACGTAATTTATTGAGGAGTGCGGGAATGATTGACAACCATTTCAAGAACACCCCCCAAATGTAGGATTAGCAGATTCACCTCCAGTGGTATTGTAGTAACCTAATTCTGACTCTTCGCAAGTTTACGAAGCTCCCTGGGTTGATAATTAAATGCACGGGCATGTGACAAAAATAGGAAACCATTCACCTTGTTTGGTCCGCAACACCCATTACCTTAAGGGTAATAAGGGGTTGACCATCTATGTTGAATCTTGTATTTAGCATAAATATTATGGACATCCTTGTTCTTTAAAGGAGTGCCATTTTCAGAAACAATCATCGAAGGAATCCCAAACCTACAAAATATATGGTTGAAGTTGAACTTAGAAACTTGAGTTATAGTCACCATAGCCATAGGTATGGCTTCGACCCATTTAGTAAAATACTCAATTGCAGTAATGATAAACTTATGACCATAAGATAACACTAGGTTAACCTTACCGATAATATCCAATTCCACATGGAGAAATGCCAAGGGGAAGATATCATCCTAAGGTCTTGAAAATGAGAATGAATAAGATGATCATGGCATTGACACTTTTCATAGCATCGAACATAATCACATGTATTTCTCCATGGAAGGCCAATAATACACCATTTGAAGAAGCATTTTGGCAATAACATTACCGCTAAAATTGCCTCCACATGAACCTTCATGAGCATCACTAAGAGCAAGCCAAGCTTTATTAGAGTTAAGTCATCACAAAAGGATACCTTCAAAAGAGAATCGATATAAAGTATTGCCAATTATAACAAATAGGTATGCTCTTTTACGCAATATATTACATTGATTGCGATCTAAACCATTAGGAATTGAACCATCTTTAAGAAAATTAAAGATGTTGTTATACCATGGTTGATGGACATTTTGAGTTACTAAGTCAAAGTTGTCATTGATGTCACCTGATGAAGTCAACATTAATACCAAATATTTCAGCAGGAAATAAAGAGGACAAAGATGGTTATTTGATATCCAGAATGAAGGCCAAATATCAATTGAAACAGTGCAAAAGACAGAAGTTAAAAAGGAGTTGTAATATTAATTTTATAAATTATTTAAATTTAGTATGAATTTAAATTTTATAAATAAATATTAAAGGTAAATTATCGAAGGTTAATATTATAATAATGGTTATTATAATATTAAAATGTTCCATGATGAAAACCCAAATAAAACATTTATAATTTTTATTATAATGTTTTAAAAGGCAAAAGTGGGTTTTAGAAAGTCAATTTTTTTTTTAATAAACCCAAAGGTTGGGTTTAAGACCAAAGGCCTTGATAATCCTCACCGATGTCATGAGGATTAATTACATTTTGAAGCGCCAACATTCTAAGCAAAGGAGGAAAAATTAGTATTTAAACCTATGCCCAAAGGACATTAAAATTATCCTTGCTCGATTGGAAAAAGAATAACATAGAAATTAATGCAGAGATTGTGAAATGAATGTGCGAATTTCGTGTTTGTCTTGACAGTGAAAGGAAATAAAATAAAAAGCATTGATTAGTTGGAAGCCAACAAGGAAACTTGGCCTAGTGGCAAGTGGGCTGCAAGCTTACATTTTGTGTGCAAGAGGACAATGTTCGAATCTCGACAGAAGTGCTTTGCTGTGTGTGTTGAAAGTGCCAAACGTAAGGTGCACCTTTTTGCAAGGCAAGGAAGGCATAACATTTTGATGGTGGTTTGCACCATGGGAAAGACATTTGTGTGGGTTCCATTGAGAGTTTGAAACTCTCCAAAGGCAAAGGTAACATTTTTATATTTTATTTTATTGAATACCTAAGTTGGAGGTATAAGGTGTTTGATGGTTGAAATTTGGAAAGGTTGCTTTGTAATAAAGTATGGTAGTTGATAATTACCTTTAGGAGTTATAAGGAGAATTCTGTTTTTATTTATTTAAAGTCTTAAAATTGAAATTGTGGAATATTGAAGGGTTAAGACTTTGCGAATGGTATGTTATTTTGAATTAAGGGTTTTTTTGACTACTGTGAGGATATTTATTATTATTCAAGTTGGAGTGATAAGGTATAATTTTGATATTATTTTTGTGATATATTTTGTTGAAGAAAATTATCCTCTAACACTTATTGAGATTGGAAAAGAGAAATTTGTGAGTGTGGCAAATTTGTGAGATCAACTCCTCTTCAAGAAAAGGTATGGGTAAACTTTTTCTTTATTGAGTTGGTTGATTGGCTTGATTGAAAATTAAGTTTGGAGTGAAAATGATTTGATTAGGGTTTCCTTTTCAAAAGTTTTTGAGTTGATGCTTCAATATTTTCTGAATTGAGAGTTGTGATTAAACCTTGTTTGATAAGCATTGTTGTTGAGACTATTGGTTGAGTGAAGTGTTTGAGTTAATGCTTCAAGGTTTTCTGGAATTAAGTGTTGTGATTAAAACCTTGTTTTATTAGCATTGTTGTTGAAGCCATTGGATTGTGTGAGGAACTTGAGTTAGGCTTTGAAAATAACATAAGTATCATTGTTGTGTGAAGATTGTTTTATGAGCATTGTTGTTGAAGTGAGTTGTTGTGCAAATAACTTGAGTTGGGGTTTTAAAATATCATGAGTATCATTGTTATATGAGATTTATTTTTGAGCATTATTGGAAATATTTTGAGTTGGATGATACATAGTTGGACTAGAATTTGTGAGAAAATATTATTTCTTGAAGTGATTGATTGAGTAGAGTTGATTTAGCCTAGTCAAGTGGATGTATGAAGTGGTTGTTCAAATTCCATAAAAAAAACTATTTTATATTATGATTTGAGTTGATATTGAGTTTTTAAGTATAGAACATATTGAGTTTCTAACAATTCTCTTTATGCTTCTATGATATTGAGTTGAGAAAGAGATTGAGTTTTGAGTATAGAACATATTGAGTCTCTAAAAATTTTCTTTATGATTCTATGAGATTGATTTGAGTTGAGAAAGTGATTGAGCAAATCTGGACAAGTTCTATGTGAGCTTGTTGAGAAAATTTGGACAAGTTCTATTTAAGCTTGTTGAGTAGATTTGGACAAGTTTCATGTGATCTTGTTGAGCATATTTGGACAAGTTATGTGTGAGCTTGTTGAGTAGAGTTGTGTAGGTTCTATGTGGACCTATTGAGCAGAATTGAGTAGGTTTTGTGTGGACCTAGTGAGAAGATTTGGATAGGTTCTATATGGACCTATTGAGAAGAGTTGAGCAGGTTCTATATGGACCTGCAGAGCAAAATTGAGCAAGTTTTGTATGGACCTAGTGAGAAAATTTGGATAGGTTCTATGTGGAACTATTGAGTAGAATTGAATAGGTTCTGTGTGTACCCGTTGAGCATATTTGAGTAGGTTTTGAGTGGACCTGTTGAGTAGATTTATGCAGGTTCTATGTGGACTTATTGAGCAAAATTGAGCAGGTTCTGTGTGGACCTGGTGAGCAAATTTGGACAGGTTCTGTGTGGACCTATAGAGTAGGGTTGAGCAGGTTCTATGTGGACCTATTGATAAAAATTGAGTAGGTTTTGTGTGGACTTGGTGAAAATATTTGGATAGGTTCTATGTGGACTTGAGAAGAATTGGGCAGGTTCTATGTGGAACTATTGAGTAGATTTGAGTAGGTTCTGAGTGGACCTATTGAGAAGAGTTGTGCAGGTTCTGTGTGGACCTATTGAGTAGATTTTAGTAGGTTCTAAGTGGACCTATTGAGAAGATTTGTGCTAGACCGACTGGACTATGTTTAGTGTAGATTTGAGTAGACTTGTGCTAGACCGACTAGACTATGTTTAGTACAGAATTGAGACAGAGCTTTTGAAGGTGATAAAATAGTGAGTACAGAGCCTCTAGTGGATAAATATTTATTAGCTAGGACATTGAGGATAGGTCTTCTGAGTGAGAACAAGAGTCTTCAAGTGGAGAGAGATCCATGAGTTAGTGCAGTTGAGGTAGAGTCTTCTAGAGGATCACCAACCAAAGTAAATGAGAAAGAGTTATCCTATGGATAGAGATCCACAAACCATATTTATGGGATAAACATGTCCTTTGGATAGAGGTCCATAAACATTGTAATTGGGAAGGATTCCCAAGATATTGATTGAGAAAATTTAGTGAAATATTCTCTTCATGGAAGTAGCCATATTTGGGTGAACCACATAAATTGTTGTATCTCTATTGTGTGTGGTGTTGTGTACATTACTTTGATTACTGCTATTGATATTGCTACATTTACATTGTGTATATTGGTTTGAGAGAAAAATTAAAAAGTTCTCTTATACTGTTCACCCCCCATCTCAGTATAAGCTTGTGTTATTCAATTGGTATCAGAGCGGGCTCCTTCAGAAGAGTTTTATAGCTTGAAGGAAAAGTGGTCAAGAACACAATGGATTAAAAGGATCAAAGGGACGGATCCATCAATAATACAGAACTAGTATTTGATGGAAGTGACTTCTTGTATTGGTGTATGATGATGAGGTTTCACTTGATGGCACTTGGAAATGAAGTTTGGGATGCAGTGGAACTTAGATATGATTCAACAATCAATCCTCCTATAGATAAGGAAGGTAAGATTATAATGCATAAAAATTCAAGAGCTATGAATGCGATTATAAAAGGATTGTGTAGATCAAAATCTATAAAGGTTATGGATTGTAAAACAACAAAATATATGTGGGAACTATTTCATACCATATATGAAGGATATAAAGGTGTCAGGAAAGCTAAGATCAGAAATTTCAAAGGAGAGTTTAAAAAATTAAGAATGCAAGATGATGAAAACATTCATGAATATCTCAATAATATTGATGAACTTGTACATGAAATGAGAGGTCTTGGAATGAAGGTTGATGAATCTGATGCTTGTGATAAGATCTTGAGAACTCTTCCAAAAAGGTATAGTGAAAAGGTTTCTACTATAGAAACATCAATTGATAGTGATTCTATGACAAGGAATTCTTTACTTGGCATGCTTACAACTTTTGAGATAAGAGAAAAAGATCTTATCCCTTTGAAATAGGCTCATTTCAAATCAAACAAGAAGATAAAGGGTGAGAAGTCAGAATCAAGCAGTGAGTCATCCAGTGATAAAGAAGCAAATTATGGTAGAAGAGATAAAGGTTCTAGAAGACCCATAGATCTAAGATCTATTAAGTGTTTCAATTGTGGAAATTTTATAGCAAATTGTAAAGAGCCGAAGAACAACAATGGTGAAGAAAAATAGGATCATAGGTTAAGGGAATTAGAAAGACACAAGCACCAAAATAAAATCAAGTATGGACAAAGCAGACAAGGAAATAAGTTCTTCCAGAGACAAAAGAGAAGCTACTATGCGGATAATGCAAGTAAGTACTCAAATGATAATGATGCTAGCTTTTCAAACAATGATAGAGATGAAGTGCTATTTATGGTTGAAGAGAAAGAACCAGTTAAGAAAAAGAATCTAGTTATTCTCAAGTGTTTTATATGTGATAGATTTGGACATCTTGAAGATGATTGCACAAGGGATGGTTATAGTTTTAGTGATGATGATTTTGAAGATGCACTTGAAAGACCAGATGAAAATATTCTAATGGAATTAGAAGAATAAGTGAGTGATCCTATAGAATACAAGCCAAAAGAAAGTAATGATGTGAACAAAGGCAAACAAATAGAGGATTATTCAGCAAAAAATGGTTATGATATCAAGGGAGAACTTATCTATGCCCTTGACATGGTAAAGAAGGTAATAAAGCAACACTCTAAGCTTGAAATTTAGTTTCAAGAATGTGATGAAGATAGATTATTCCTCATAGAGGATTTAGAAAAATCAAAGGCTAAGGCAAGCAAGTTCAAAGATAAGCTAGAAGCAAAGATCTTGGAATGTAAGAAGTTAGCACAAGAAGTGGCACTACTAAAGGAAGATGTAGGAGACTCTAAGAATAAACTATACAAGTATGTAAATAGTGCAAAGAGTGGATAAAATAGTCAAGATCAAAGAGGAGCAACAAACAAGATAGATCTTGGTTCAAAATAGGTTCAAAAGAAAAGGGAAGAAGAGTCTACTTCAAGTATTGAAGAAGAAGAAACTTCAGATGAAGATACATAAAAAGAAGAGAGTGTAAGTGGGAGTGAGACATAATAGGATGAGTTGGATAGTAAAGATTTCAAAAAAGACAAGAGTAATGCATAGATAAGATACATATGGAACACCAATCAGAAGAGGAGACCAATGAGGTCAAGACAAGGAAGCTTCAATGGAAGATGTTTTTTATGTCACAAGTTTGGGCACATGGCTTCACAATGCAGGACACATGAAAGACATGAATATGGGAAAGGATAACTTTTCCATGGGTATTGCTACTCATGTAATAATTTTGGTCACAAGGCAATGGATTGCAGGGTTCATGACAGAAGAAGATATGGCTTCACTAGGAGAAATATTAAGACATTTGCACCTCCAAGGAATAATAACATTAAGTGTTATAAGTACAATAATTATGGTCACATAGCAATATGGTGTAGAACAAATATTCTAGAAATAAGTATGAACAAGAACAGGAACAAGAACAGGAACAGGAATATGAACATAAACAGGAACATGAACAGGAACAGGAACAGGAACATGAATAGGAACAGGAACATGGATGAGAACAGGAACATGAACAGGAATACGAACATGAATAAGAACATGAATAAGAACAAGAATAAGAACAGGAACATGAATTATGTCAAGAACATGGATGATGATTTGAATAGAAATAGTTAGAGGATTCAAAAAATTCAAAAAATAAGGGAAACAAATAAAGGTAAAGAACAATGCTTTTGGGGAGTAGAAATACTCCCACCCTAAAATTAACCACCTCATGAGGAGGTGGGGGAGGGTCTAAGCTAAGAGGCTCATTATTAGCCCCGAGCCCCAAAGGTGACCCTTTGCCATTGATGTCAAAGGGGGAGAGATTTGTGTGACTTGTGTATTGGGGAGAGTTTTGATATTGGGAGATATTTGATATTTGAGAGAGCATTGAGCTAGGGGGAGCAATGTCCAAGGGGGAGCAGAAGAAAAAGGAAGGTCAAGTTTCAGTAAAAGGATACAGGTTGCCATCAATGACAAAGGGGGAGATTGTTGGACATTTTGAGTTACTAAGTCAAAGTTGTCATTGATGTCACCAAATGAAGTCAACATTAATACCAAAGATTTCAACAAGAAACAAAGGGGACAAATATGGTTATTTGATATCCAAAAAGAAGGCCAAAGATCAAGTGAAACGGTGCACAAGACTGAAGTTAAAAAGGAGTTGTAATATTTATTTTATAAGTTATTTAAATTTAGTATGAATTTAAATTTTACAAATAAATATTAAAGGTACATTATCGAAGGTTAATATTATAATAATGGTTATTATAATATTAAAATGTGCCATGGTGAAAACCCAAATAAAACATTTATAATTCTTATTATAATTTTTTAAAAGGCAAAAGTGGCATTTATAAAGTTAAAAAATATTTTAATAAACCCAAAGGTTGGGTTTAAGACCAAAAGCCTTGATAACCCTCGTCGACATCATGAGGGTTAATTAAGTTTTGAAGAGTTGACGCTCTAAGAAAAGGAGGAAAAATTAGTATTTAAACCTATGCCTAAAGGACATTAAAATTATCCTTGCTCGATTGAAAAAAGAATAGCATACGAATTAATGCAGAGCTCGTGAAATGAATGTGTGAATTTTGTGTTTGTCTTGATGATGAAAGGAAACAAAATAAAAAACATTGATTAGTTGGAAGCCAACAAGGCACCTTGGCCTAGTGGCAAGTGGGTTGTAAGCTTACATTTTATGTACAAGAGGACAACATTTGAATCTCGACAAAAGTGCTTTGGTGGGTGTGTTGAAAGCACCAAACGTAAGGTGCACATTTTCAATGCAAGTAAGGCATAACATTTTGAAGCACATGGTGCTTCTTCCTATCCAACGAGCGTATAGCTCCTATGGTGGTTTCCACCGTGGGAAATACATTTGTGTGGGTTCCATTGAGAGTTTGAAACTCTCCAAAGGCAAAGGTAACATTTTTATATTTTATTTTATTGAATACCTAAGTTGGAGGTATAAGGTGTTTGATGGTTGAAATTTGGAAAGGTTGCTTTGTAATAAAGTGTGGTAGTTGAGAATTAACTTTAGAAGTTATAAGGAGAATTCTATTTTTATTTCTTCAAAGTCTTAAAATTGAAATTGTGGAATATTGAAGGGTTAAGACTTTGTGAATGGTATGCTATTTTGAATTAAGGGTTTTTTGTGACTATTGTGAGGATATTGATTATTATTCAAGTTGGAGTGATAAGGTGTAATTTTGATATTATTTTTGTGATATGTTTTGTTGAAGAAAATTATCCTCTAACCCTTATTGATATTGGAAAAGAGAAATTTGTGAGTGTGGCAGATTTGTGAGATCAAATCATCTTCAATAAAAGGTATGGGTAAAATTATTCTTTATTGAGTTGGTTGATTGGCTTGATTGAAAATTAAGTTTGGAGTGAAAATGATTTGATTAGGGTTTCCTTTTCAAAAGTTTTTGAGTTGATGCTTCAATATTCTGAATTGAGAGTTGTGATTAAACCTTGTTTGATAAACATTGTTGTTGAGACCATTGGTTGAGTGAAGTGTTTGAGTTAATGCTTCACGGTTTTTTGGAATTAAGTGTTGTGATTAAAACCTTGTTTTATTAGCATTGTTGTTGAAGCCATTGGATTGTGTGAGGAATTTTAGTTAGGGTTTGAAAATAACATGAGTATCATTATTGTGTGAAGATTATTTTATGAGAATTGTTTTTGAAGTGAGTTGTTGTGCAAAGAACTTGAGTTAGGGTTTGAAAAGATCATGAGTATCATTGTTATTTTAAGATTTGTTGTTGAGTATTTTTGGAAACATTTTGAGTTGGATGATACATAGTTGGACTAGGATTTGTGAGCAAAGGTTGTTTCTTGAAGTTATTGGTTAAGTAGAGTTGATTGAGCCTAGTCAAGTGGATGTATAGAACAAACTATTTTATATTATGATTTGAGTTGAGATTGAGTTTTTGAGTATAGAACATATTGAGTCTCTAACAATTCTCTTTATGCTTCTATGAGATTGAGTTGAGAAAGATATTCAGTTTTGAGTATAGAACATATTGAGTCTCTAACAATTCTCTGTATGCTTCTATGAGATTGATTTGAGTTGAGAAAGTGATTGAGAAGATTTGGACAAGTTTTGTGTGAGCTTGTTGAGCAGATTTGGACAAGTTCTGTGTGAGATTGTTGAGCAGATTTGGACAAGTTCTATGTGAGCTTGTTGAGAAGATTTGGACAATTTTTTTGTGAGCTTTTTGAGTAGATTTGGACAAGTTCTGTGTGATATTTTTGAGCAAAGTTGAGCAGGTTCTATGTGGACCTGTTGAGCAGAATTGAGCAGGTTTTATATGGACCTGGTGAGCAGATTTGAATAGGTTCTATGTAGACTTGTTGAGCAGGTTGTTGGCAATTTTGGGTACCTTGAGTACATTGCCTTTGCTCTAAGTGTAGATGTTGTCATTGATGTCAAGAAGGTCTTGAAGTAATTTGGTTTGTTGTCAAAGAATGTGTCTTGATGAAGGCTTCAACATGGACAGTGAGTTTCCAAGAAGATCAGGGTAGCCCGAGTTGCAAAAAGATCAAGAAAAAGACAAGTAAGAAAAAGTTTGCAAGCAGCTGGAAAAATTGTCGTGATTTCGCGACATGTTTTAGAGAGAGAAAGCACTGGAAAAACTATCGTGATTTCGCGACATGTTTTAGGAGAGAGAAAGCGTTGGCAAAACTGTCATGATTTCGCGACATGTTTGAGGAGAGAGAAATTTTGGGCAAAACTATCATGATTTCACGACATGCAAGAAGGCAAAGACGAAGCAGGCAAAACTATCACGATTTCGTGACATGTCGCATTTTCGCGACTTGAACAGTGCAGGAAGGCAGAGAAAGAAAAGTGTCACGATTTCACGACATTCTGCAAAGGAGGCTGTACGGACAAGAAAATGTCACGATTTCGTGACATGTTGCAGAAGAGAAAGTCTGCAGTGTGAACTGTCACGATTTCGTGACAAGATTGAAGAGAGAGAAAGTGATTCAGGAACTGTCATGATTTCGTGACATGATGCAAAGTTCCAAGTGAGGACTGTCGCATTTTTGTGACATGCTACAGAGGTCAAGTTGAGGACTATCATGATTTCGCGACATGCTGAAAAGCTCGAAGTGAGAACTGTCATGATTTCGTGACTTGTAGCAAAGAGACGAGCTTGAAAGGAGAAGCGTCACGATTTCGTGACATGCGCAGTGGAGAAAGCGTTCGAAAGCTAGAAGCATCATGATTTTGCGATAGGCTACAAAGAAGTTGTACGGATGCAGAAAGTGTCACGATTTCGCGACAGGTTGAGTTGGCAGCTTGCAGTTGCAGAAAGTGTCATGATTTTGCGACAGAGTGAAGATGATGTTAGCAAAATTCATAAGTGTCACGATTTCATGACAAAAGCTGAGAGGAAGGCCATGAAGACGAAAGCGTCATGATTTCACGACAGAGTGAAGATGACATCAGCAAAATTCATAAGTGTCACGATTTCGTGATAGAAGCTGAGAGGAAGGCCATGAAAGCTAAAGTGTCACGATTTCACGATAGAAGTGTGATGACGTCAGCAAGAGGCAAAGGTGTCACGATTTTGCGATAGAAGCACAAAGGAAGTCGACAAAGGCAGTAGTGTCATGATTTCATGACAGCAAGCATAGAAGGTGTACGGCAGGCAAAGATGTCACGATATCGCGACATGTTGAAGTTTCGTGCCAGAAGCTATAGGGAGGTAGTGAAGCCGACAGAGTTAAATCTGGGCCGACGTAGTGCAGGGTTTTGCAGTCGACGTAATTAAAGGGTAAACAGTCGACTAAGATCAAGGTTCTAATCTTGAGATAGTGGGTATAAAAGGAGGGCTATTTGAAGAATTTTAATCATCGATCGAAGTGTGCGTTCGAAGAGTGACGTTCGTAGATTTAGTGCGACAGCGAAGTTCGATCGTCAAAAAAGCAGAGTGCGAAGATCGATAGCAGTATAAGAGTGCATTTGTCGAATCTTCTAAGAGTAGGAGACTGTAAGGGAACAGAGTGCATGAAGACGATACTGCTGTGAATGCGTAGAAGTGAAAAGGTCATTGTTCGATCGAGTGTAACTATGTTGCTGAATGTGCAAAGGAGCAAAAGCTATTGGTGTTGCGATTTTTGCAAACAGAGTGCATTTCAAGAAGATCGATTATTGAGAGTTAAAGTGCTGCTATGTTGCACAGTCTATGCAAAAGTTGGTTTCGTCTAATACAACTGTGACAGAATAGTGAAGACTTGGGGATAGCATTGAGCAAGCATTTGAAAGCTTGTGAACCATTTTTCTTTAACCAGTTTTTGAGGACCAGATTGAGGACAGAGATTGAGGCAGAAGAGGACATTTGTGCTAGACCGAAGGACTGCGTTTAGTGCAAATTTGAGGACCAGCTTTGCGGTGACAGAGTTGAGGACAGAGATCTCCAGCCAGAGCAGGGAAGACAGGTGTCTTCTATGGATAGAGTTCCACTTGCTAAAGGCAGAGGAGGTAGAGGTCTTCTAGAGGATCACCAGACAAAGCAGAATTAGGGGAAGGTGTCTCCTTTGAGCTGAGGCTCATAAACATTGTAATCGGGAAGGATTCCCAGAGGACTTTGATATAAATTTTAGAAGAAAAGTTTTATCCGTGGAGTAGCCCACCTTGGGTGAACCACGTAAATTGTTGTGTCACTTTGTGGATTATATTTTGTGCATTGTTTTGATTACTGTTGTTATTATTCTTGCTATCTTTATTCTGCATGTTATTAATTTGAAATTTGCTTTGAAAGAAAAAGTTAAAAGTGGTCTTATATTGTTCACCCCCCCTCTCAGTATAAGCTTGTGTTCTTCAATTGGTATAAGAGCGAGTTCCTTCAGAAAGGTTTAACAATCGAAAGGAAGAACTGGTTAAGAACACAATGGATTTTTTAGGTAGCAATGCAGCACCTATTCTTGATGGATCAGATTTTAGTCTGTGGAGTGCAAGAATGAGAGTTTATCTTATGGCACTTGGTAATGAGGTATGGGAAGTTATTGAAGATGGGTACACCATTCCTGCAAATGGTCCTTATACTAAAGAAGACAGACTCCTACATCACAACAACTCAAAAGCCATGAATGCAATCTTGAAGGGTTTATAGAAGGCTGATCTTACCAAAGTTATTCACTGCAAGATAGCTAGTGAAATGTGGAAACAATTGCAGGTTGTTCATACAGGTGATGCAAATGTCCGAAAGGCCAAATTGAGACATTTTAAAGGTATGTTTGAACAACTCAAGATGAATGATGATGAAAATATTAGTGACTACATGCTTCGTATGGATGAGATTGTGAACTCCATGAAAGACTTAGGTCTTGAACTTGCTGAAAATGATGTGTGTGATAAGATTTTAAGATCTCTTCCTAATAGATTTAGTGAAAATATTTCTGCTATTGAGGAAGCCAAAGATTTAGATAAGTTGAAAAAGGATGAGCTCCATAGTATTCTTGCAGCATTTGAGCTGAGAACTCAAGTGAAAGTTGATGTAAAGAAAGAGGCAGCTTTCAAAGCTACCAAGAAATCAAAAGGCAAACAAATTCAAGAAAGTGATGAGTCTTCTAGTGAGGAAGAAGCATATTACAACAAGAAAGGCAAGTTCTCTAGAAAGCACAAAAGCAAGAAAAATATAAGATGTTTCAACTATGGAAAGTATGGTCATTATGCTACTGACTGTCTTGTTTCCAAAAATGAAAGTGATGAAGATATACAGGATGTTAAGAGCAAGGATTTTGAAAAGCACAGGTATTACAGAAAGAACAAAGATGAGCATAGCAATCAAGGAAAGAGGTATTCACACAAGAACAAGAAGAGCTTCTATCTGGACAAAGCAAGTAAGTGTTCTAGTAGTGATAGTGAAAGCTCTTCCAGTGATAATGAAAATGAGATGTTCATTTCAGAAAATGAGGAAGAACCAAAACATAAATTCACTGTCATGAAATGTTTTAGATGTGGAAATTTTGGGCACCTTGAGGATGATTGCACAAATAATGAATTGGTTGCTAGTATGTATGAGGATGCTTCAAAAAATGATAAGGAAGATGCATGTATGGTTTTTGAAAAGGGTAGCACCTCTAGTGATAAGAAATCTGAAAAAGGACTTAATAATTCAAAGTGCAATCAAATAGAGGATCTTGAATGTGAACTCAATAATGCTCTAAGTGTTTTGAAAAAGGAAAGAAAGAAGAATGATAGACTCAAGATTAAGTTAGATGAATGTTGTATGGAGAGAGACGATCTTATAGAAAGTCTTGACTTCTCTATAGCCAAAATACAGGAACTCAAGGATGAGTTAGAGTCTAAGATTCTTGAGTATAATGAGTTAGAGCAAAAAATGGCTTCTTTGAAAGAAGAAAATAAAAATTACAAGGATAAGCTCTACATATTTCAGGATAGCTCCAAGAAGGTTAAGTCTCTCATCAAAAATCAAAGAAATCCAACAGATAAAACAGGTCTCGGTTTTGTTGAGCCGCACAAGAAATAGGTTGGGGAATCTAGCAAGAGATTTCAAAAGGAAGAAAGTTCTGATGAAGAAAGTACTTCAGATCATGAGTCCATGAGTGATGAATGCGTAGAAATAGAAAATAGATTTCTGAATGTGAAACAGAAGTTTTTGGGACCCAAGAGATCGATTAAAACAATATTTCACGATAGATGTTTTGCGTGTTACAGGTTTGGACACATGGCTGCACATTGCATGTCTCAAATGAAGAAGGTTAACAATAATTTCAGAAGTGGTATTTTCTTCCAAGGGTATTGTTACTCTTGTAATCAATTTGGGCATAAAGCAATTTTTTGCAAAGCAAATATCAAGAACCGGGTTAGTCAAAACAGACGGATTCAAAGAACAGCTATGCCTGAAAGAAATAATATTGTTACTTGCTATAAGTGCAATAATGCAGGTCACACAACCAGTCAATGCAGAGCTGATCTTCCAAGGTACAAGAACAGGAATAGTGGTATAAATAGGTCCAAGGATCAAGGTGTGGACAAGAAAAGAGATGAGAACAAGAACAAGAAAAGTGCCAAGAACAGAAACATTGACAAAGAGCTCAAGAGCAGGCCCGACAAAGAAATTGTAGACACTGATGATGATGAGTGTCTAATGGGAGTTTCACTCCCAACCCTGTTTTAAATCACCTTAATAGGAGGTGGGGGAGGGACTAAGCTAAGAGACTCATTCTTAGTCCCAAGCCCCAAAGGTGACCCTTTGCCATTGATGACAAAGGGGGAGAGATTTGAGTAAGGGGGAGAGATATGAGTAAGGGGGAGAGCTTCAAGTAAAGAGGAAAGCTTCAAGTCATGGGGAGCAAAACTTCAAAGAGATTGATTTCAGTTTTGGCTCTTGAAGATGTGTTTTTAGTAAAGGTTTGCCATCAATGACAAAGGGGGAGATTGTTGGCAATTTTGGGTACCTTGAGTACATTGCCTTTGCTCTAAGTGTAGATGTTGTCATTGATGTCAAGAAGGTCTTGAAGTAATTTGGTTTGTTGTCAAAGAATGTGTCTTGATGAAGGCTTCAGCATGGACGGTGAGTCTCCAAGAAGATCGGGGTAGCCCGGTTGCAAAAAGATCAAGAAAAAGACAAGTTAGAAAAAGTATGCGGCCGACTGGAAAAACTGTCGTGATTTCGCGACATGTTTTAGGAGAGAGAAAGCACTAGCAAAACTGTCACGATTTCGCGACATGTTTTAGGAGAGAGAAATCACTGGCAAAACTGTCACGATTTCATGACATGTTTGAGGAGAGAGAAATTTCGGGCAAAACTGTCACGATTTCGCGACATGCGGGAAGGCAAAGACGTAGCAGGCAAAACTATCACGATTTCGTGACATGTCGCATTTTCGTGACTTGAACAGTGCAGGAAGGCAGAGAAAGAAAAGTGTCACGATTTCGTGACATTCTACAAAGGAGGCTATACGGACAAGAAAATGTCACGATTTCGTGACATGTTGCAGAAGAGAAAGTCCGCAGTGTGAACTGTCACGATTTCGTGACAAGATTGAAGAGAGAGAAAGTGATTCAGGAACTGTCACGATTTCGTGACATGATGCAAAGTTCCAAGTGAGGACTATCATGTTTTCATGACATGCTACAGAGGTCAAGTTGAGGACTGTCACGATTTCATGACATGCTGAAAAGCTCGAAGTGAGAACTGTCACGATTTCATGACTTGCAACAAAGAGACGAGCCTGAAAGGAGAAGCATCGCGATGGGGAGAAGGGGTCACGATTTCACGATAGGCAGTGGAGAAAGCGTTCGAAAGCCAGAAGCGTCATGATTTTGTGACAGGCTACAAAGAAGTTGTACGGATGCAAAAAGTGTCACGATTTCGTGATAGGTTGAGTTGGCAGCTTGTAGTTGCAGAAAGTGTCACGATTTCACGATAGAGTGAAGATGACGTCAGCAAAATTCATAAGTGTCATGATTTCATGACAAAAGCTAAGAGGAAGGCCATGAAGATGAAAGCGTCACGATTTCGTGACAGAGTGAAGATGACGTCAGCAAAATTCATAAGTGTCATGATTTCACGATAGAAGCTGAGAGGAAGGCCATGAAAGCTAAAGTGTCACGATTTCGTGATAGAAGTGTGATGACATCAGCAAGAGGCAAAGGTGTCATGATTTCACGATAGAAGCACAAAGGAAGTCGACAAAGGCAGTAGTGTCACGATTTTGCGACAACAAGCATAGAAGGTGTACGGTAGGCAAAGATGTCATGATATCGCGACATGTTGAAGTTTCACACCAGAAGCTACAGGGAGGCAGTGAAGCCGACAGAGTTAAATCTGGGCCGACGCAGCACAGGGTTTTGCAGTCGACGTAATTAAAGGGTAAACAGCCAACTAAGATCAAGGTTCTAATCTTGAGATAGTGGGTATAAAAGGAGGGTTGTTTGAAGAATTTTAATCATCGATCGAAGTGTGCGTTCGAAGAGTGACGTTCGTAGATTTAGTGCGACAGTGAAGTTCGATCGTCGAAAAAGCAGAGTGTGAAGATCGATAGCAGTATAAGAGTGCATTTGTCGAATCTTCTAAGAGTAGGAGATTGTAAGGGAATAGAGTGCACGAAGAAGATACTGTTGTGAATGCGTAGAAGTGAAAAGGTCGTTGTTCGATCGAGTGCAGCTATGTGCAAAATGTGCAAAGGAGCAGAAGTTGTTGGTGTTGCGATTTTTGCAAACAAAGTGCATTTTAAGAAGATCGATTGCCAAGAGTTAAAGTGTTGCTGTGTTGTGCAGTCTATGCAAAAGCTGGTTTCATCTAATACAACTATGATAGAACAGTGAAGATTTGGGGATAGCATTGAGCAAGCATTTGAAAGCTTGTGAACCATTTTTCTTTAACCAGTTTTGAGGACCAGATTGAGGACAGAGATTGAGGCCAAAGAGGACATTTGTGCTAGATCGAAGGACTGCATTTAGTGCAAATTCGAGGACCAGTTTTGCGATGACAGAGTTGAGGACGAGAGATCTCCAGCCAGAGCAGGGAAGACAGGTGTCTTCTATGGATAGAGTTCCACTTGCTAAAGGCAAAGGAGGTAGAGGTCTTCTAGAGGATCACAAGACAAAGCAAAATTAGGGGAAGGTGTCTCCTTTGAGTTGAGGCTCATAAACATTGTAATCATAAAGGATTCCCAGAGGACTTTGATATAAATTTTAGAAGAAAAGTTTTATCCGTGGAGTAGCCCACCTTGGGTGAACCACGTAAATTGTTGTGTCACTTTGTGGATTATATTTTGTGCATTATTTTGATTACTGTTGTTATTACTGCTATCTTTATTCTGCATGTTATTGATTTGAAAGCTGCTTTGAAAGAAAAAGTTAAAAGTGGTCTTATACTGTTCACCCCCCCTCTCAGTATAAGCTTGTGTTCTTCATAGGTTTTGTGTGGACCTATTGAGTAAAATTGAGCAGGTTCTGTGTGGACCTAGTGAGCAAATTTGGATAAGTTATGTGTTGACATTTTGAGAAAAATTGAGCAGGTTCTGTGTGTACTTGTTGAGTAGATTTGAGTAGGTTATGAGTGGATCTATTGAGCAGAGTTGTGCAGGTTTTGTGTGAACATTTTGAGCAGAATTGAGTAGGTTCTGTGTGGACACGGTGAGCAGATTTGGACATATTCTGTGTGGACTTGTAGAGAAAAGTTGAGTAGGTTATATGTAGACCTATTGAGCATAATTGAGTAGGTTTTGTGTGGACCTGGTGAGCAAATTTGGACAAGTTCTATGTGGACTTGTTGAGCAAAATTGAGCAGGTTCTGTGTGGATATGTTGAGCATATTTGAGCAGGTTTTGAGTGGACCTATTGAGCAGAGTTGTGCAAGTTCTATGTGGACATATTGAGCATATTTGAGTAGGTTCTGAGTGGACCTATTGAGCATATTTGTGCTAGACCAACTTGACTATGTTTAGTGTAGATTTGAGTAGACTTGTTCTAGACTGACTGGACTGTGTTTAGAACAAAATTGAGATAGAGATTTTGGAGGTGACAAAGCAGTGAGGACAAAGTCTCCAATGGATAGATATTTGTCAGCTAGGACATTGAGAATATGTCTTCTGAGTTAGAACAAGAGTCTTCAAGTGGAGAGAGATCCACCAATCAGTGCAGTGGAGGTAGAGTCTTCTAGAGGATCACCAACCAGAGCAGAGGAGAAAGAGTTCTCCTGTGGATAGAGATCCATAAACCAGATTTAGGGGATAAGCATCTCCTTTGGACAAATGTCCATAAACATTGTAATTGGGAAGGATTCACAAGAGATTTATTGAGAAAATTTAGTGAAAATTTTTCTCCATGGAAGTATCCATCTTTGGGTGAACCATGTAAATTACTGTCTCTATTGTGTGTGGTGTTGTGTACATTGCTTTTATTACTGTTGTTGATATTGCTATATTTACATTGCATATATTGGTTTTAGAGAAAAAGTAAAAAGTGCTCTTATACTGTTCAACCCCCCATCTAAGTATAATCTTGTGTTCTTAAATGGTTTAGATGGGGAACCTATGATGGTAAATCACTTTAGGAGATCCAAACAAGAACTCAAAGATGCAGGTTATTGGAGTTTCTGAATGATAATTGAAGCTTGATCATATTCTAACTCTAAAGGGAATAAAGATGTAGTAGAAGCCATGGCATCCACATGGTAGTTTGAGGATATAGGGATAGACGCTATGGTCACCAACTCAAAAGAAGACAACAACTTGGTAACAATCTCCTTATAGGGTTTAAGATTTTCATCTTGAGTCTAATAAACATTTTTGACCTGATTAACCACAAGTTGAGAGTCACCAAAGATCAAAAGGACCTTAACCTACAAAGCTAAGGCTACTCTAAGACCAAGGATCAAAGCTTCGTATTCTGTAGTATTATTTGTGCAAGAGAAATGAATCTTGAAGGACAAAGGGATGAGTTGTTTTTGTGGTGTAACTAGAATGACTCCAACTCCAGTGTCCTTCATGCATTAGGATCCATTAAAAAAACAAAGTCCAGGACTCAAAATCTTAAATTTTAACATTGAAGCACTCATCAGGAAACTCAACAACTATAGAATGGATAACTTCTAGGGGAGCAAATGTGAACTAATTAGCGATCACTTGATCTTGATAGCATTCTAACCTATAAAATCCAAATCAAAATCACTAAGGGCCGACACCCACTTAGTAGCTTGACCTAAAAGGTGGGACTTAGACATCAAATAGCGTAAAGGATCAAACTTTACAATTACCAATATATTTTTGCTGAGCATGTAGTGTCTTAACTTCTGAGAAGCAAACACTATGAGAAGGCAAATCTTTTCTAAGGGAGTGTACCTAGTTTTATAGCTGACCAAAGCTCTACTAATATAATAGATAGATCTCTCTTTATTTTCATCATCATGTTGATCCAGTATGGTTCCCAAAGCATGAGCAATAGAAACTATATAAAGTAATAGATGCCTATTTGGCATAGGGGGAGCTAAAATAGGTGGGGAGGTGAGATATATTTTAAGGTCATCAAAATATTTCTGAAACTTGAAATCCCATTGAAAAACTACATCTTTCTTAAGGAGCTAAAGGAAAGTCTGATACTTATCAGCTAACTAGGCAATGAACCGAAGGATAGACTCAAACTTAATTTGTAGACTATGTAGCTTAGTCAGGGTGTGAGGAGGATGCATATCAATGATAGCTGCTACATTAGCAAGATCTACTTCAATGCCTCTTCTAAACACTATGAAACCTAAAAACTTGCCAGATGTGATCCCAAACACACACTTAGCAGGTTTAAGATGAAACTTTTATTGTTGAAGCCTTTAAAAGATTCATATTAGGTCATGGAAATGATCCTTTCATTCTAAGGAATGAGCCAAAAGGTCATCCACATAGTCTTAGAGAATATCATGCATCATGTCATGGAAAATATACGTCATGGCCCACTGATAAGTAGATCCTGCATTCTTAATGCCAAAAGGCATGACCTTCCAGAAGAAGGTACCCTAGGGAGTAGTGAATGCTATCTTGTCCTGGTCCTTGAGAGCAATCATGATTTGATTATAACCCAAGAAACCATCCATGAGTGAAAGCATTCCACATTTGGTAGTGAAATCTATAATCTGGTATGTGTTGAGCAAGGGAAAATCATCCTTGGTACATGCTAAGTTAATGTCTCGAAAGTTTGTACATACTCTAATTGTTCCTTACTTCTTAGCTATAGGAAAAATAATCGATGGTTTTTATAAAACCAACATCAAGGAGTTTTTGGAGCTCCTCCCTAATTGAAAGGATGGCCTTTAGATGCATCTTTCAAAGTTTCTGCTTAACAAGCTTAGCACTAGGCTTAACTACTAAATGATTCATGACAAGGGAGGGATCAAGCCCTTGCATGTCAACATATGAACAAGCAAAAATATCCTAATATTCTTTTAATAAATTGGTCAATTGCTCCTGCTCGTCCATAGTCAAGGCTTTGCCTAACTTAAGGGTTCTAGGGGCTTCCTCAAAACCTATGTTCACATATATGGTATCCTCTATAAGTATGAAAAACTCATCCTCAATATGAGGTGGGGCAGGAATCACTCCTAATTGCTTAAGATCCTCAAGAGACATAGAACCAAAAGTCAACTTGAGAATTAGAAGATTTAGCCTACGCTGCATAAGAGATAGACCCATAAAAGATGATGTCATTATGAGATAAAGCCTCATATAACATATGACTCTAGGGTTAAGACCTTTGGAGAGGGTGGACCCTCATCCTTAACACTCCACTCTAAACCTTGATGAGATTCATCAAAGAGAATATCTAAACAAGAAGAGTCGTCTTGATCTTGTGATGGAACATTTGTAAAGAATTTTTAGAGGAAGACTGTGATGAATTAATTTGGGTGAGATCCTCTAGTGAAAAAAAATCAAATGGACAAGGATATCCCATGATAGAAATGATTTTATTTTCAAATTCAAATTTTATACATTGGTGAAAAGTAGAATGGACCACCTTCATTGCATGAATCCAAGGTTGTCAGAATATTAAAGGATGCAGGAAAGACACCACATAAAACATTGTTTTTAAAATTTTGGGTCCAAATCTAGGAGGGAATAGTATACTTCCACAAGCTTCTTGAGAATTATTGCTAGAATTTTTAATGATGTTACTGGATGCAATCAAATATTCCTTCTTAAATTTGAATTTTTGAAAGAAACGATGTGTACAAAAATTAAGTGAAGAAGCATTATCAATCATGACCCTTTTGATGAGAGTGTCCCTAATGTAAGTAGTTATGTATAGCGAAGAATCTTCCTGTACTCCTAAGGAATTCAAATCATTATCTAAAAAAGTTATATGAGACTTTCGGAGAGAACCTATAACCTTTGTCATGTCATTAGGAGAAATATTTGGAGGCAGTGGATGCTGTTCCAAAATATTTATCATAGCTTATTTATGGGCTTGATAATTCTATAGAAGTTCTAAGGATGGGATATTTTTTGAATCCTCCATCTTTTGTACTAATTTTTCTAGAGTAACTATTATCATTCCAACTATTTTGTTATTATATTGATGTGGTACACTTTTATAGGATACTTGGTTGGTTTGTATTTTCTATTCTAATTATGTTGGTTATTAGAAGACTAAAAACTACTAGTATCAATACGACCGATGTCAATTAAATCTTGAACCATGTGTTTCAACCTTTTACAAGAATTAGTACAATGTCCTTCTACTCTATGATATGCATAATGCTAATATGCTTTATACCAATGATTTGTAGTATCTAGCTGTCTTATTGGAGGTAATTATATTGCTTTAGCATCCAATAGAGGCTTTAAAGCTACTTCCATAGGGATATTAAGTCTTATAAAATTCCTTTGAGGAGGTTTATAAAGTACAATATTTTGTAGGCTATTAGTGACATTATTAAAAGATCTACTATCACCATTACCTCCTATATGCTTATTCTTAGGTTGAGACTTAGTTGGTTTATCTTCTTTAATCTTGAGTTGACCTATTCTAATGAGAGCTTGTTCCACTTTTCTGGATAACTCAATTGCTTGGTCTAAAGATGTGATAGTAGTAGTTTCTAAAGCATAAGATAATTTTTCTTGTAAATTACCAATGAATATATCAAGCATATATTTTTGAGACATAGGTTGTCTTAATAGGCCAAATAAACTTCTCCAATGAGCTAAGAATTTTGAAAAAAATTCTTCTTTACTTTGTTTTAAATCATATAGATCTCTCATTATTACTTCTTTTTCAATATAGGCACTAAAATGATGAAAGAACAATTTTGCAGTCTTCTCAAAACTCTTCAAAGAATAGTTGGGCAATCGATAATACCATTCTAATGCCATTCCAGCAATACTCTTTGGAAAAATTTTCAATAATTTCTTATCATCATAAATAAGATCATGACAAGCTATCCTAAATCCTCTCAAATTCTCTATTGGATCTTCAATCCCTTTATAGATTGGTAATACTAGCATAGGAAAATGCATAGGATAATATATAGTAGTAACAATAGGATCCAATGGCTGACTACACATTTCTTTATAGTTGTATGTAAACCATAAAGGTTGAATCATATCCATTCTTGAAACCAACTGATTCACTATATTGGCCAAATTTTGCATTTTTAAATTATTATGTATGTTTTCAGTATTCCCTTAATTTAAGTTGGACATGTGAAGTTTGTTGTTATAGGTGGTGCCTTGTGAGAATTGAATATTTAGTTGTGGTGGAATAGAGGAAAGAATGTTGATGTTAGAAGATTGAAGAGGAAATTGAGAACCAATTTGGGTGCTACTATTAGTTGGAGTAATTGGTGGATTCTCCCCAATGTTGGTGGTCACTGTAGTGGCATAAGTATGTTTATAGGTTTGATAACCAAGATTCAAAGGTTCATTCAAAGGATTTCCTTGATGTGGAATATTTTTTTAATTGATGCTTTTTCCTCTAAGGACATATCCAAAGCATGCTTGTACTTGTAAAAAGTCCACATACGATCAAAAGATTTAAATATGATATTCCCATTAGGATCTTGGATAGGATCAATATGATTATCAATATCTTCTTCTAGGTTATAATTTTCTCTATCAATTTGATCATTCTCATGAAATATCTCATCAAACCTAAGGAGTCTTCGTCCTTCCCCAAGATCAAAAGTCGTTGAGGAAAAATAAGTAAGACAAGAAGAAGAACTAAGACCAAAAGGAAACCTACACACTTACACCCAAAGGAATTATATTTTTAAATATTTGGCACATAAATTAATGATCTTTATTATTGTTTAAAATAGAAATGAGGTGTTCACATTAGGTTCACAAAATATGCAGAGGGGTAAAACTGCCCTATCGCTTACAATTCCCAAAAAAAAGGTTGGATCCACAAGGAGGTAACCTTTCATGGGGTGAACTGTGAGGGTATGTTGTACTCTACACTCGGTGCTAGGGGGAGGGGTTCACTAGGAATGGTTTAAGGAATCACTCCAAGTCATCGATATACTCGGGATAGTTTGATGTATTCAATTTCAAGACAAACACCTAAGTTTGGCCTTTTTAGATCTAAGCTAGAAAATATAAAGGACAATGCAAAAAGTAGAATAATACAATTGAAAATAGAATGCAAGTATACAAGAGCTAGCCTAAAAATGATTCTTTATTTTGAATGTTCACTAACTTAGGGTTTAATTTCAAGAAACCTTTAAAGCAAAAATATACAAAATAGATGCATAGAAATGATCCCTATATGCAAATTAAATTCCTTTCACTTTAAGATGCCTAAGAATCAATAATTAAATTAGATCTTAAACCAATAGAATTAGTAGAGCACTTATCTAGACCGGTGGTTGATTAAGCTTTTTTAGCCTCTTATCCAATGATATCAAGAACACTTGTTTTTGCGAGATCACTCATGAAACACTAAAAATGGAATTAGCATTAGGGGGTCTACTTAGGCCACTATGTAATAGATCTTGGAGGTGCAACAGTCAAGTCCCCTAGGTCCTTTTAGATGACCTTTTAATACAAAAGCAAAAATCAACCTTTGGAGAATTAATCATAAAACATAAATACAATAACAAAAAGCAAAATATAGAGTACAACAATATGATATAGAAATAGAATGGAAATTGCTCCCAATGTGCCCTAGGGCAAAATTGTGCCTCACATGGAGTGGGCATGATAACACAATAGCAAAGTCATGCCCTATCTAGAAGAGGTGTGATTTTGCTTCTGCAGATTAATTTACCCTAATTAGGGTAAGTGAAGTTACACCTCGTTAATACCAGGTGTGATATCACTACAAACTAATGAAAAATAAAAAGAAAGTGTAGAAGATGAAATAAATACCAAAAACAAACCCTAATGGATGTTGTAGAAGTAGGAAAAGAATATTGAAGTATCCAAGTAGGCACTCTATCTCTCTAAACTACACCATGGATCCACCAAGTCACACAACAAATCAATCCAATCTACGCAATAGAAGATCAATCCAAAATTCATACTTTGGGGTTAGCTTACAGTAGAGAAAATAAAGGAAGAAGAATGAACTTCATAAAATTTTTGATCTTAATCAATAATAAAAAATTCACATTAAGATCACACATAAAAACTTCACATATCACATATCATTGATTTTAGCAAGAATGTATTTCCTTTTATAGATGAATTTGGAGGAAAAATATAGGAAAAAATAAACTCATAGCCGATGCCAAAACATGCTGGAGGGTTTAAAAATAAGTCTAAGCGGGCTCAAAATAATTAAATTAAATTAAATTAAAAACTAGGTTTAAAACAACAAAGTCACACCCCATCCTTATGGGGTGTGATATTGCTGGTGCGCACCTCATAAAGACGAGGCACGATTTTGCTAAAAGAGAAACAAATTAAATGAGGCAAAGAAGTATTCCCTTGCTCTTGGAAAGGGTTGAGGGCCTCTTAGGGGCACTAAGTAATATTTCCCACTCAAAGTGGGTCAATTTTCCATGTCTAAACGATACTTGGTCATTTTCATCATTCCATATCTCATTGGTCAAAATCACAATCATATTTTGTACTTCACATTTTGAGTGAAACCTTGCCAAGAGAAGTTTGCACAAAAAAGTTGTCATTGATGGCCTAGTTCATGAGGCTTGAAACATGGACAATATGAAATTTTATCATTGAAAATTTCTTTTAAAATCATCATGGTATCTAGCTTTAACTAGTGTGATTGGTTCTGATCATAGGAATTGTCTAACAATCAATAGTTGGCCCTCCGAAGTTAACTATTTTTAATCTTTTCATTTTTTATATTTGCATATCAATAACACTGGCAGGCACATTCTTCACTAGCATTGAAATACCCCAAATTTGGGGAAACCACATGTGATTCAAAATTCCCATAATTAGATACATCTTATATGATCATGACATCTACACTTGGCAAAAATCCCTTCATATGTTGGGGCAAAATAAACATAATTTTTTTCACAAATCCCTTAATTTGTTGGGGTAAAATTGACATATTTTGCATCACATCTATCACAAAACCCTTCATATGTTGGGACAAAAATAGACACACCATATCACATATTTCACCAATCCCCTTCCCACCGTTGGGGCAAAAATGGTATTACATTTGCATCATTCATTTGCACAGATTTTTCAATTGGCTCGTGAGATGCATCCACAAACTCATTCGCTAATTGAGGGGGTAAGCTATGCAAAATTAAAAAAAAAATCATTCATTTTTCTCCAAGCTCATGTTTCACATCCCAAGAGAAAGCTACTTCTACACCTAGCTAAAATATGTGTCTTGTGTTTTTGCATTGCATTGTGTTTCACGTAATGCAGTACAAAAAAGGGCATTTGTAGACACCAAAACCTAGCCACTTGTCATCCATCCTGATTTTCCTACCATTTCCACCCATTATTCATATATATTTATTTTATATATATTTAAATATTAATATTTTATATATTATATTATATATATTTAATAATTATATATTTATATAAGTGAATTAATCCTAGCCATATGATTTCACTTAATCCTATCCATCCATCTACATCAATCCATGGAACACCCTAGATTTAATATCTACCCTTTGATATGCTTTTATCTCAACCACATGATTAGTGTCATTGAAACCCTAGCATACCCTAATGTGGATTATTAATAGGAGCCATTTTGATGGCTCAATCCTTAAATCCTAATAATTTTCCTAAGCAATTAATCCACTCAAAATCCTTGAATCCTTGGCTACCTGAGTTATATTCTTGTATCTGAGTGCTCTCACCTTCCATCCTTGCTTGACTTATCATTCACATCTGTCGTGATACCTCTTGCCCTATTAGATTTGCTTTTGCAGACTTCCCCCTCAGCCATCGAATGTCCTTAGGTACTTTCTATCACAACCAAGCACCTCTCGATACTTCCACTCCACTGCCAAGTATCTCTAGGCACCCTCCACCATTCCCAAGTACCCACGAGTATTTATTGCAGCTATCGAGCACCCACAGGTATTTTATGCTAGAATTCTTAAGTCCCACTAGCCTCCAAGTGATGCTAGGGCATCACCACACCAGTCCTATACAATAGACTACATCAGATCAGAGAACAATAGATAATCAAGGTAAATATTATTATTGGTATTTCATTTTATGTACATTCAATTTTTTTCATGTTATTTACATCATATAACTAGGGTTTCGGTATTGATTATAGAGGGCCTCACATTGTGGAGCCCTCACAGTTGCTACTAACCCATTTGCTATTTTTATTATGTGAAGATTTGGAAGTATTATATTAGTGTTGTACAGCTGATTAAGATAGAGTGGCATGAAATCAAATAACTAGAAGACCACTCACTTATATTGGGAGCAAGAATTCATTTTGAAGGCACCACCAATGTTGTTAGCTAGGGTTTCGAAGAACTCTAGCTGTTGTAAAATCTGTATCAAAAAATTCAAGGATTATTATTGTAACAATGGATTTTTAAGGCTCTGCCCCCCATTAATAAATATAATTCATTGTGCAATATTGTCCACTGAGTTCAATTTTTATATCTTGTTATTTGGAGTTGCATTTTTGTCTTCACACTATACACCATAGAAAATGTGCTATATATTCTAGGACTTATCAACAACTTGTTTTTTTTTTTCTCAAATGATGGATAAAGCAGTTACTATTGCTTTTAAAGTTGTTAATGGATATAAAAGGTATTTTATCTCAATATAAAATTAAATTGGAAGGTATTGCATCCTATAAAAATGGACTAGTTGCTTTAGATATCACTACACCTCCACCCTTACTTTAAGAAGTACAACTATCATATCAAAATCTCAAATATATACAAATAAAGAAAAACATGAAGAATGATAGAGCATATGAAACTAGATATAAATCTCTAATGGCCAAAAAGGCAAGAAGGAAAATGTTGAATCAAAATAGTTTAGAGAAAAAAATATAAACAAGATAAAGATCCAACACTTGACATAATAGAAGACGATTATCTATATGAATATACATTTATTAAGACTTGGATACAAATTATTTTCCAAAGAGATTATGGTCCAAAATAATTACAATCAATATTCAAAGAGGCTAATGATGATATTTTCACTACACTTAAGACTTATATAAGTCTTCATCTTGACAAAGCAGTTGACTATGGTGAGAAAGTTGTTACAATACTCACTGATTTAGTTAAGATCATATATGTGTCACTTATCACTCTTGATATATACAAAGATAAGTATACAAAAAAAGAAGAAATAATTGCATAGGCAAAGAACAAACCTTTAATGAAAATATCATGTGCAATACAAGTATCTTGTCAAACAAAAATAAATTGGTTGTAATACAAATAACTTAATGGAAAATACCATGTGCAATACAGGTGATCTTATCAAATAGAAAGAAATTGGTTGTAATACAAACACTATCCAAAAGGACTTTAGTGGTGATACTAATGATATGGAGGTTGTTTGAGAAGGCAAAAATGGTGCAAAAAAACAATTATAACAATGACAAAGAATATACAACTTTGATTTTCTCATGTTATCTAGGGAGGAGGTTGATGTTTATCTTGTAACCTTGCATAACTTAATTCTATAATATGGTTGAGGTCCCCCAAAAATCCCCTTTTTTTACCACTACCAAAAAAAATGTATAGATTAATAATAGATATTGTGATACAATAAGAATTGGTTACAATAAAATAGGTCTAAGAAGAAATGGAAAAAAAATAAAAAAACTACAGGTTGATTTCATTACACAATATATGTCTTCCTTGAGAAATAATTGTAAATATTGTAATAAATATGGACATATATTTGAGAAATGTTGAAACATTTAAAGAAACTACACTAAAATTTAGTTGAATTATAGATGGATGGATATCATAAAATGGAATCCTATAAAAGAGATTTTTAATGGATGATATAAAAGAAAACCTAGTATTTGTTGATCCAGATCTAATTCACAGAGAGCACACATATCTCAATGCAATAGAACCAATGAGAGAGCCAACTTCATTTTTTTCAAAATTCTTAGCTCCAGATTTATAAGGGTAGTTATTCTATTATTTTCTCTCTCAAATAATATAATAAAGGGAGGATGTTAGGCTATAGTTTCATAATACAATTTCATAAAATTCTTCATTATTGTATATATTTCTACATATTATGTGACATTAAATATCAGATGGTTTCTAGTTATAATTTTTGGTTATTTTAGTACTTTAGCAACTTATATGGGATTTTTTCCTATGGAATTCTTATGTAAGAAAAATATATGTACTTGTAAATGGATGATGGTCAATGTAATATGAATAAAACTTTTTAAGTTAGTTTATATTCCCAACACCCTAGGATGCCTTATCTATCATTATTATTGAATCATCAAGAACTCCATATATGACTCGATAAATTTTTGACCTTTTATAAAATTGTGTTTCAATATAGGGTAGAAGGTGTGTGTGTTTTGGTGCTTCACATTCTGCATCTTCCTCAAGTAGCGAGGGTATTCAAAAATCATCCATATCCATGAGTGCACCTATTTCTTAATTATTTTTGGGTGACCCTCTCTCTATGGATTCTACATAGAAGGAGAAAATACTATTGTCCAAACTTGCTTTGTCATTCTTGACCAAACAAATTTTTAGTCCTCTATTGAGGACAGTGGCTCTGCATAGACAAATAATGACTCATTGAGGAGCATGTATATTTGAGGACACTTGTTCTCACCAACATCAAAACCTTAAATTACAACTCCATTAAGTAAGGGAAGAGATAAACCTCCTTCTCATTTCTAGATGAGTTTATTGATTCTACTAATGATATGTCCAAAAAGACTATGGTATTATTGTGTGTGTGATATTTGTTAGGAATATGGTAAGTGTAAATAAATCAAACCATAATCATTAACCTTAGCATAGGAATACGCTAGGTTTATATAGGTTACAAAATAGATTAATTAACAATAGATCCTATGTCTACGCTAACAACTAACCTATCTGCCGTCCAAAAGGGAAATGACGGTAAGATAGACTACTAACCAAGGTAATTGGTAATAGTAACTACTAGTGGTAAAAAGTAAGAAATTACTTTTTACCATGTGGTAAATTATATCTACCTAGGTGAAACTTAAATATTACCTAAATGAGGTAATAATTATAGTTACTAACATAGTAACTCTAACATCCCCCCTTATTACATTATTTGGGTAATACATACATATCCCTCTATACAACAATATTTGGGAAAAGTATATAACTGCCCCAATACAGTGAAGAAGATGTTGATCTGCTGGTTCTTTGCTCTGTCACAGTACTCTGGCTGCTCCTAAGCAAAAAATGGGTCATTCCTCGCTTTGTCTTCACGCCAACGAATGTCCTTATGGTAATCACATCATCCAATCGATTTGCATGGGTAACCAACCGTTGCAATCGCTAGGTGTAGTAGAATAGATCACTTCATACAAGGTTCATTCATTTACAATATGAATTTGCAAAAGATAAGGTAGCTAAGGTGTCGGTCGCTGCCGAAAATGCACCCTTATAAGTTCCCCCCTTCTTGTTGCAAAACATAGTGTAATTAATTTCTGAAGGAAGTGTGACTAAGGTGTCGGTCAAAGCCGAAAATGCACCCTTGTAAGCCTTCTTCCCTATTTACAAAAATCAGTGAAGAAAAGAAATGGATATCCCCCTCAATTGCAAAAAGTATGCAACTCAAGAGTGTTGTGAAGGATTTTACAAATATTGCCTCCTAGACAATTTTACATCACAAAAAATCGCTCCTCTTTGTTACAAGTACTTCAAACACCTAGAATTTGCTATTTATGAAGCCTAGAAGAGATACAAGCACCCCTTATTGCAAGGTCTTCAAACAAAATACTTATGCTATTTTATGAAGCCTAAAAAGAAGAGAGAGAGAATATGGTGTTTTTTTGCCCAAGGGACACATGTGTTTTCCCTCTACAAAACTGTTTTAGCAATTAGCACTCTGTGTGCTTTCTCTGAACCAGAATCAGAATCTGTATTAGACATCTCATTTGCAACATTGCCTTGGTTTTTATTTTGACCTTTCTCTTTGGGAGGCTTGTTCTTAAACCAACATCTCTTGGTTTGATGAGTGTCTGTGTCACAGATTTTACAATGCTGCTTCTTCTTCGGAACCTCTTTGGTTTTACCCTTGTCTTGTCTAGAAGAAGAACCCTTTTGTTGATTCCATTGTTTCTTACCACCTTGTCGTTTGTGTGAGAAAAGTGCATTGTTGGATGCATCATCTCTTTGGAATTGATTAGCTTCTTCAGTTTGAAGCATATTTACCAACTCGACAAAAGTTACTGTCCTACCAGAAACTTGTAAGGAGGTGATCAACATTCTGTAGGAGTCAGGAAGAGCTCTCAAAATGATTGAGTTCAAGACTTGGTCTTCCAACTTTTCTCCTAAGGATTGCAGCTTTGTTTTTAATTCTGCGACTCTGCAGAGGAATAGCTCTACTGTTTCTCCTGATCTCATATGTAATGTATGAAGCTGTGTTTGAAGGTTAAGAATCGTTGATTGATTCTTGCCCTCAAAAATGGTACTTAAGGCATCCCAAGCTGCCTTACCAGTTGTAGCTTCACTGATATGAGGTTGGATATCATCAGTAATAGCAAGCAAGATCATTAAGGAAAGTTTCTTATCCTTTTTATCAAAGTCTATTTGATCTTGTCCAGAAGATTGAGGTCTAGTGACACTTCCATCCACTATTGACCACAAGTCCTCTACAGTTAAGATAGCCTTCATCTTAGTCTTCCATGCTGAGTAATTTGAACCTCTGAGCAGTTGGCTCTCAGTGAGATACTTGTGTATCATGGCCATGGTTTAGGTTTCAAATTTTTGGAGAGGACTAATATGATGGTATCTTGCACTATACCCTAAGAAAAGGTATAGGGAAGATTGTTTTCAAATTGCTGCTATAAGATATTTAATGGCACCTGCCTTAACACTCTTTACCAAGAGATGAAAAGTTTGAGGAATATTGAGCCAAACAAAATAGAGCAAATGAAACAAGGGGTTTGATTTTGAGAGATCTTTTGATATTTGCTCTCTAAGATATTTAATGGCACCTGCCTTTAACACCCTTGAAGAAGGATGAAAAAATTTGAGGTTTATTTAAGCCAAACAAAGAGAGTCTTATCAAGGTGATTTTGAAATTTTGGACCTTTTGAAATGGGGAGAATCAATTACTTGTTTGAACCCTATGCAAAATTTTAGCATGGTTTTGGAGTGAAGTTTGGGTGTTTGTGAAAAGCTCCTTCTAATGTTTTATTTTTGACCTTGTAATTGCAAAAAAAATGTTTTTTAGTGCAATAATCAAAAAAACATAAGAGCACCCAAATTTATATCACTCTAGGTGTCGGATTCCACCGAAAATGCACCTAGTACAAGCAATTTTTGAGTAAAGGTGTCGAGTACAATCGAAAATGCACCTTTCTTTACTCTGAAATATCCCCCATTTATCTTTACAATTTTGAAAAATATAGAATCACAAAAATATTCTATCCCCCCTTAATGTTTACAAAATGTAGAATTTTAGAGCATATCTTTCAAGACAAGTCGACACACGACAAGCTTTTGAAAGACCTTCCGAACCAGCTTGACACACAACTTGGTTTTCTATCTCCCGTAATTATTCAATACTCAAAAATAGGAGGTGCATCAGGATTAAAGGGTTCTCTAATCCTCATGGGACCATAACTACGATCCAAACCCTTCCAAGGATCAGTGTAAGTATTGAAACGGGGTAAGCTCCTTCTATGCTCTCTAAGCATACGACGAAAATGAGATCTTGTCGTCTGACGTCTAAGTTCGTTCCTCTTTCGAATAACTCTTAGACGACGAAGGGCTTTTGTGATCCACAGCTTTTTCTTCATGAGACAAAAAATTTGTTCTCCCAAAACAATTGATTAGAAAAATTTTGGAGAATTTAAAAATTTATTAGAAGTCTCAAAAAACTGCAAAAGGAATTTGGTTTAAGGATTGTCTCTTGTCTCCCTCAGTTTGATTAGGAGAAAACAATAAAAAAAAAACTTTTGCCTTTCTTTTTTTTAATAAAATTTTATTTCAATGCAGCAATTTAATTTTTAACTTAAGAGAATTTAATTAATAAACAAAATATTTGATAAACAAATCACTTAAAAAATGATTTAAATAAAAAAAAAAGTTATTAATTAAAAACCTAAGAAAAAAAAATTAAAGACAATGCATTGAAAAAAAATAATAAATAAAAAAAAATTACCTGCGGGTTCGAACCTGCGGCCCCGCGCAGGATATTGGCCGACTGGCGCTCCTGCCAGTCGGTCCACACCAGGTGACGAGAAGGGAAGGTTAAAACCTTCCCTTTCGTCCTTCGCGCGGCGGGAAGACGCCAAAAAAAAATTGGCGTCACGGGGGATTGATCTCCCGACCCCGCGCGAATGGCCCTCGCGCTGGCTTTACTAGCCAGTCGGGCTACCTTGGCTGATCCGTCAGCCAAGGTTTGCCCCGTGCTAATTAAGCACAGGCGGGCAAGCTTTTTTTTATTAAAGCTTCGTGGGAATAATCCCACATGCGCCGTAGGAGCGCATTCGTTTTGTTTAAAAACAAAAGAACTCCCTTTCGTTCTTGATTGCCTGCGGGCAGTCGGCAGGCTCAACAGAACCCTCTTTTGCCACGTGCCGCGTGGGAGTCAGATGAGCTGGAGTGCCTCGGGCCGCGTGCCACCTCGGGTCGCGTGCCTCCACGTCAGCAGCCACGCCACGTCAGCAGATCGGGCCGCCTCGGGCCGCGAGCCACGCCACGTCAGCAAATCGGGCCGCCTCGGGCCGCGTGCCATGCCACCTCGCCAGATCGGACCGCCTCGGGCCACGTGTCACCCAGTCAGCAGATCGCCTCGGGCCACGTGCTGGTCACCTCGGGAACCGGGCCGATTATCTCCTACGGGCCGCCTCGGGAATCGGGTCGGTCATCCTACGGGCCGCCTCGGGAAACGTGCCGGATCCAGACTGCGGGCCACCTCGAGAACCGTGCCGAGCAGCCTGCGGGCCGTCTCCTCGGGAAGCGTGCGAAGTATGGCTCTGATGCCAATGTTAGGAATATGGTAAGTGTAAATAAATCAAACCATAATCATTAACCTTAGCATAGGAATACGCTAGGTTTATATAGGTTACAAAATAGATTAATTAACAATAGATCCTATGTCTACGCTAACAACTAACCTATCTACCGTCCAAAAGGGAAATGACGGTAAGATAGACTACTAACCAAGGTAATTGGTAATAGTAACTACTAGTGGTAAAAAGTAAGAAATTACTTTTTACCATGTGGTAAATTATATCTACCTAGGTGAAACTTAAATATTACCTAAATGAGGTAATAATTATAGTTACTAACATAGTAACTCTAACAATATTCCCCTTGATTTTAATTTATTTATGTGGGTCAAATTTGTTTGGGAGTTGAGTAGAGGTTGGCCTATAGAAGCAATTAGGGGTTTGGGTAATGGTACATGAATATCACTTTTTAACCACTTGTATACATAGTCAACATTATATTATGGTACTTGGATTATCTATGGGTAAATTCCATATCTCCAAAATTATCCCTTAGTCATTTAGAAGATCCCCACCATTCTCAATATATAATTTGGGTAGAATTTTTATTTTTAAATCTCTTAAAATTACTATTCTTATAATAAATTATGGCTCAATTAGGTTGGATTCTTTGGTGTTAGAATGACAAAGAGAAATTTGTTGGTCTCCATGTCCACCCTAGGATCTATATTTAAATGTATATCTCCCAACCTCTTCCATCCTCCATTGATATTGTTGGCCTTGGATTATTGATTTCTCAAATATTACACTATGTAAATATTCTTCATGCTTGATTTTATTTTCAAGAGGTTGGCCACTTAATATGATATTTGTTTTAGGATATTTTAAATAAAAAATAAAATAAACAATTAGAAAATAGCCTCAATATATTAGGTTTTTAAAAATCCTTGTCCCTCTCCAAAGAAAATTGTCCCTCATAGTGCTAAGATGTTCAAGGGGAATAAAATTAAAAATAACCTCAAGGATAAACAACCCTCAACTAATATCAGTGATGACTCTTATTCTAACATGAAAATGGTGGAGGGATGACACATCATGAGCAAAAGTGGGTATTTATCACCTAATCATTGGGTTGAATAAACAATATATCATGATAAGAGACCTATTAAAGAGTTGGCATGATCCTTTCAACTTTCCTCTATAGGTTTATTGCCCATTTCCCTTTCTTCTATCTCTCATTTTTCTTTGCTTCTCTCTTTTGTTTCCCACCATATTCCATTAAACCTTTCCTCTCTTCTCATACCTAGCACTCCCTCTTCATAAGGTGCTAGTATTAATAACAAGTTCAATGTTTTAATGTATAGGGTCAAGAAACCACTCTATTTTAGTTATTCATAAAAGTTAAGTATCCATTGTGGAATGTGGGGGGCATTACCCCACATATATTCCATGTCTTGATGGAACTTAAATAAAATAATATTAATGTATTGTTCCTTCAAAAAATAAAAATTATAGGTATATTACTATAACATTGCTTGTCCCATATTTAGCCATAAGGTAAAGCATTCTAAATAGAACATGAGGTCAAAAGGAGGGATCTATCCTTATGCTTCCTCCATATATTTCTTGTATATTGTAGATTCTAGACATGATACTTATGATAAGTGTGTTTGGGAAACATTTATGATAAACATCCAACTACTAGGTCTCTATTATATTGATGCACTAAATTAAGAAGAATGACACATCACAATTTGGAAATATATAGAGTTTTCCTAGGCATTGCTAAATGGATCTTGATAGGATATATTAACATGGTTGAAAGTTATGGAGAACATAGCTGGAAATGTAACAAATCCCTCATCAATGAGATATTTATAGCCCTATTTGAGGGTTATCTCTTTGTAAAAGGTTTAGAGACCTTTAAAAACCCTTTATATCCAACCAATCAAAAGAAAAATCCCTCATAAATGAGTAATTTTCTAGTTGGCTATTATGTAGAAATTCCCTTGGTGTGTTTGACCCTCTGTTCAATCAATGCTCTTTAAACCTCTCTAAATGGTCCACTTGGTGTAATTAGTGGTCTCATTATGATACAAAATCTAGTCATTTTGATAGAGCATATATGAGTAAGTATTTATTGTAAAAGTTTCCTCCTAAACACATTATTTATTATCCCTTATACTATATTGTTGGACTACTTTTCAAATACCTTCAACCTTTAGAATTATCCACCACCTAAAAATGTTTCTAGCCTACCATTTAAACTCAATATTTCTCACCCTGAGTTTAAAAATTGAATAGTCATCTTATAGCAAGCCTAAATATACTATCTTCATCCTCTTAGTATCAATGAATGTATTTTTTGGGTGGAAAGCCTCCACATAGATATTTTTTATTTCTTTGAACTTATGGACAAATAGTGATACACCAATGTTGTGTTAGGAGTTATTACATCATATCCCATGTGAAGTGCTAGTGGTATAACTACCCCTCACAAGGTATATGCATGTAGTATAGGATAGAAGTAGTTGTAAGTTTGGTTAAGAGGGTGTTATAACTGAAATAGAAATTCTATGTACCAAAATACCTATCATTGCATAATGTGAGAAATTGAAGCATTGTGTTCTAACATGTGGTATTAGAGTAGGTAGAAGGAAGAAAATCTCTCCTTTTGATCCTCCTCTAGCTTTGACATAGAGAAGACTTAAAGAGAACTCTATTTGAAAAAAAATGTTTCAAGGGTAAAATTACCCTATATAAGATTATTAAAGATAAACCTCAAAAGAGAGGTAATAATCTATGTAAATCAAAATTCCATGGTATATTTAAAATTCTTAGGGTAAAAACCATTGACAAAGACCAGAAAGGTAAAAATATTCAAGCATTAAAAATATTCTCAATCCTTTCTACGACCAATACGGTTATAAGCCTACAAGTAATAACAAGGTAAATTTCAACAAGAAATAAAAGGGGTCATAAGTTTCCCTAATTCAATTGCCATTTTCAAAAAGCATTAAGGAAGCCACAAGAGCTCCTTAAAAATTACAAGAAATTAAGAAGGCCATAGAATTTCCTTAAAAATTACAAGAATACTTAGGAAGACATTGAAGCTTCAAAATGAATTGCAAGAAATTTTCAAGCATTTGAAGCAACAAACATTGAGATCTCACAAAGAATAGAGGAAACCTCCAAAGTCAAAGATAAAGGATAAATGTATTGCTAAGAAGTTGCAACCCTATTATTTGAAGGTTATTGAAACCTTTCCAAATTGAAAGAAGTTCATTGAAGGTAATGAGAAGCAACATTATACAAATTTGTATATATAAAGAAAAATATATATGAAAGTGTAGTAAAAATCACCAAAAAATCACATTCTATGAATTTAGGAACGAAAGGTTTAGAGAACATGAATAACATGTAAGTCTTCAAAATGGAAGATCGTTAATAACACATTTTCTGCTCCAAGAATACACTAAAGCATAGATTCAAAAAATATAGATATGTTGACATCATTATTAATAGAATTTTGTGCCATTAATAATAGACAAAAGCAAGGTGCCCATAATTAAAATCATGAGAGGAAGTTGATCAATAAGGTTTGTGACCAATAAAAAGCAAAGGAGATAGCTGCCTAAGGAAGGCATGATACATTATAAGAGCATTACATTCAAAAGAGACTCTAGAAAAAATATTAGTATCATCCTCACAAGAGTGCATCACACTCTAAACCAAAAAATAAATCAAAAGATACACCTATAAAAAGAAGACCCAAAACATTACCCATAACATTTCTCAAAATGCCACCTGAAATATCACCCAGAATGGCCATGATGAAGGAGAAGCTAAAAAACTTTGATATTATAAAATAAATCCACTAATACTCTTTAGGGAAAGGAAAGAAAAATTGATCCAAAAATCTATAAAGCACTAAGAAATTTAAATCGCTTGTAGCAGTGCCAAAACGTTGATGAAGCAAAAAATTGATCTCAAGTTTATTTAGACCTAAGAAAGGAAGCAACATAAATATTCAATGTTGGTAAGATTTACATTTTGTCAAATCAATTTATAAAACTAGATATTTTCAATAGGATCAATAGTGAGCTCATTATAGAATATAAAGCAACTAAAAACTTTTGACTTTGATGTAGCAACTTGAAGTGGCATAAATAAAAGGTTTCCATAAGGTCGAACATTAAATATTTAAAAATCTTAAAAAAATCAAAGTCGCACATTCATAGTGGAGGAAATAGCAAAGTTTTTTGTAGTTGTCTTACTTAATAGCAAAATAGAAGGTAATATTATTAAGTTTTTGAAAAGAATTATTACAAAGGAATATTACAAAGAAGAAATGAAAAATTCACCTTTTATTTCTTTTTAGCTCAGTGAGACAAAATTTCTCACAATTTGAAGCATCATTTAAAATATGAATATAGGTCTATATAATTGTCAAAAATATATTTTTGAGGTTGATTTAGTAAAATACAAATATTAAAATTTTGTGAAAGTTTACCATGGCTAGAGGAGCACCAAAGTTCTTGTTGCCTGATTCCCAACTATTAAGGGGGAACAATTATGCTACTTGGAAAACCCAACTCAAAATGTAGCTTGATGTTGAGAAAGTATGACAAGTAGTATATAGGACCATCACCCATACTAATGAAGCTAATAAAGACCAAATAAAGTTTGGAAAAGCAAATAGAAAGGCAAGATTAATCATCATGTTTGGAGTAGCATATGAAGTGTAAGCATACATTAGGGATTGAACCATGGCCAAGGCGCATTAGTAGAAGATTAAAAAAGCCTTTTAATAAAATAATTGAAACCAAATTATATTCCTCTAGAGCTATATCCATTATTTCTAGATGAAGAGTGGAGAGAAACTAAAATATTTTATGAGAATAATTGTAAAATTACAAGCACCATTGCAAGCACTAGGAGAAAAGGTATCTGATGAAAATATAGTTTCAATTATTTTGAGATCATTATAATATATTTTTTTATAACATTAAATATTACTAAGAAAACACCAAGTTTTGAAAAATTGGTGAACCTACTTCATGATGTGGGCATCAAACGATTACAAAAAATGGTTGACGAAATATTTCCTCTATCATCAATAGTAAAAGAAAATGACATGACAAGGTAGAGGGGAGAGAATGGAAAATGGTGTAAATAAGAAAATTGGAATGAATGCCAAGGTGGATGGGAAATTAAGGAGTTTATGTAGAGGAAATGAAGAAGGAATGAACTTGTTTGAAGTGTTGAAAAATATTGAACAAAGTGTAATTATTCATTAACCAACATTAGCAAAATAGGACTAATGTTTAAATAGGTTACAAAATAGAAATAGTAACTTAATATCCTTAAACCACGCTAAAAAACATGCTATAGGAGAAGTAGAGTTAGGTTTGGATTTTATAACCTAGGATATTTAGTATTTAACCTATCTATCATCAGATATTTAAAATAGTAAATATCTGCATGGTAATTAATACAAAGTAAATATAATAATCTACTAAACTAGTGTAATGCAATATACTAGCTTATTGTACTCTAACATCCCCCATTTATTACATTAATTTGATATATAAAGTCTACTTTAGAACAACTCAAATTTGAAATGTCCAAGTACCTTTGTGAAGATGTCAGCAACCTGTTTGTCGATGGGAATGCATTGGAGCTTGATCCTGTGTTTAGGAACTTCATCATGAATGAAATGACAATCTGTGTCAAAATGCTTTGTCCTGTGTCATGATGGACTAGATTTTTGACCAAGTTCAAAACACTTGAGTTATCACAAAATATGTGAATATGAAGTTTCTTTGGTAGGCCCATGGTATCCAAGATGTGACTTAACCATATCACTTCACACACAGCTCCACATGCACCACAATATTCTACCTTAGTTGAATATAAAGCAACCACCTATTGCTTTTTACTATGACATGAGACAGGACCAAATCCAAGATGAAATACATATCCCGATGTTGATTTTCTGTCATCTAGGGATACAGCATAGTCAGAGTCAGTATAACTCTGTAAGAAGAATGAATTATTCTTCTTATACTCTAGACCATAATCTACACTACCCTTAATGTAGTGAAGAACCCTCTTAGTTGCTTTCTAGTGAGAGACCTTTGGTTCCTGCATGAACTGAGAAATATAGTTTATAGCATAAGTAATGTATGGTCTAGTATTGGTCAGATAGATGAGGCTTCCAATAATTTATTGATATAGCATACCATCTACCTATGGTGATTCATCATACCATGATAATTGAAGCCTTGATTCCATCGATGTTGCTTTGGGCTTACAATCACTCATACAATATTTTTCTACTAAAGTCTTGGCATACTTTTTCTAATTCACCCTTAGATGATTCTTCTTCTGTTCTATCTCAAGGACAATATAGTAGTGGAGAAGTCCAATATCTATCATATCAAATGACTCTTTCAAGCCATATTTTATGGCATTAATCAATTTCTCTGAATTTCCAGTGATGATAAGATCATCTACATACAGTACAAGAATCACTATTTTAGAACCTATGTTCTTGATATAGAGATTTGCATCTAATGGACTTCTCTTAAATCTGTGTTGCAGTAGGTGACTATCCATTTTGATGTACCATGCTCTTAGGGCTTGTTTTAGCCCGTATAATAATTTTACAAACTTACAAACTTGTTGCTCATGGCCTTCATTAGAAAATCCTAGAGTTTGAGTCATGTATACCTCTTCTTTTAAGTCACCATTTAGAAAGGCACTTTTTACATCCATCTGATGTAATTTCCATTTGAACTGTGCTCTCATAGCACAAAGAAATTGAATGGTGGTCATCCTTGTAGTGGGTGCAAATTTTTCCTCATAATCAAGGCCTTCCTTTTGAGCATAGCCATTTGCCACAATATAGGCCTTATGATTTTCTATGGTACCATCTGCCTTATATTTGACTTTGTAAACCCATTTGCAGCCCATGGGTTTCTTTCCTTTAGGCAAATCGACCAACTTCCATTATTTGTTTTTGATGAGGGATTTATGTTCAGCATCCATAGCTGCCTTCCACTAAGGCTGACTAAGTGCTTCATAAACTGTAGAAGGTTCATTTTCATCATATGAAGACATGTAAACCCTCTCCTCATCAATTTCCATATCATTTCCACTTTCTAAATCTCTATCAATAGAAATATCTTGAAAATCTGCACAAAGATCATCAACTGAAGTAGATGCTTCTGTTGTTCTCTGTTGAGACATGCTTCATGTCTTTGGACGATTGAGAGTGAGATCTGGTGGTGAAGTGAGTTTAGAATCTCTCATTTTTGAGGATAACTTAGGCTTATCCACTTAAGCCTAAGTTAATTATTATTATTTACTATTCCTATTTCATTGCACTTTGTATTCACGTGAGGCATAGTATGCCCATGTTAGAAATAGGTTGTTAGTATGTTCTTAGATGGTTGTTAACTGTTAGAGATATTTTTTGTCTTGTAGAAGTTAGTGGACATCCATAGTTAGCATTTTGTTAACTAGCAGTTAAGTGGTTGGCCATGTTTGGTAGATTGTTGCAACCACTTAACCTACATGATATTCCTATGTAATCCTATATATTAATTGCATTTCATGAATAAAGTAGATTCATACTTTGATCCTACATCATTGGTATCAGTTAGCCATAGGAGAGTTTTGCAGGAAGGAGGACTCATTTGCCACTTCACTGCTAGATCCTAGGTAGGTGTTGTTTGGAGTTGACTTGAAGTCACCCACAACATCAAGTGAAGCTGAAGTGACAGAGGGTAGAAATTACCCCTACACCAAGTGTTAAGTGTCAGTTGCACTGATAGTGGCCAAGAGGTGGACATTACAGATCTTTCGAGAAGATTGCCCAAAAACATATTAAAGTGGAGCAAAATATTGGTTTGCAATTTCATGCAAAATTGAAAATTTTCTTTTGTTGTGAAAGAATTTTATAGTTCATGCAAATAAAATATTAATATTCTTATTAATATTTTATTTAAAAAATAATGCATGAAAATATTTTTATAAAATATTAATATTTATATTAATAATTTATTTAAAAAAAAAGTGCTTGATTAGCACTTCATAGGCGGTGTCGACTAGCAACCAGTCGATGACCGACCACCGACCACCTTACGGTAACCATCGGCCAGGCCACCTATCAGACCAGTCGACCAGCCAACACCAGTGACTAGCCTTGTGGCACTAAATAGCCTCGGTGGCACCAGCCAGCACCGACAGCTAGCCAATGTGACCGACACCCACTGGCCAGGCAACCAGCTGCCATCGTACGACCAATGCTGAACATCGACGGTGAGAGCCTATGGGCCCTTCATCGGCCAACGCTAACCCCCAAACATCAGATCCCGGCTAGCACTGACCCCCAAGCTAGCCAATAGGTGACAACAAGACCCGATGGCCACCCATTCATAGGCAGGTTGACCATACCAGGATACCACAACAGGCGACGTCCTCAACTAGCTGCGCACACAATAAAACATAGTGCAGCACTGGTTAACAGTGATTACAGCTTGTCATGGTCATAGTCACGATGACATAATGAACCAAGGCAGTCAAAATATTGATGAGAAAACACAACTAACAGCCCTGAACGTTTTCCTAGCACGCAGACAATGAGGTTTAATTTTTGTGGCGAAGTCCAGATGATTTTTGGCACTGTCTATAACTACTTTGATGACATACTTGTTTCCAGTGAGCACAGTCATGTTTTCGGTGATAAAATCTACCCAATCATTTCCTGAAACAAAAGATTTGATTTTTTTGGTGTGAGGTTCTGGTGTTTCCGATTACATTGGCATTTTCAGGCGACCAAAAAAAAAAAAACTAAGGTTGAAATTTTTTTGGTGATCGGGATATATTTTTCGGTAGCTAAAAAAAAAAAAAAAATTTGCTTTTTTCTGGTAGTCGACAGCGGAGAGGGTTGAAAATTTTTAAAGGGACATTGTCCCACATGCTTTTTGCATGGGGAAACTTGTGGTTTATTAGTTCACCCGTGCACCTAGGTGATAACCACCTCTTGGTGGCCACCTTGCCACACTCGCATGTGTGAACACCCATTTGGAGGGTGCACGACCTTCTAGGAAATTAAGAAGATAGTGGACTGCATTACTTTGAATGCCACATGTCAGTTGGCTATTGTGCTATCTCTGCTCTCTGTTGCTATGACCCGAACCTTAGTTCAGTCAAAACCTCAGTTGACCGGGGTTAAAACAATTCAAAAAATTTTGTTGGCGCAATTTCAAATTTTGGCGGGAAAACCCAGGAGGGAGAATTTTTTTTTTAAATTCAAAAATTTGAAATTCAAATTTTGGCGCCCAAATCAGCAATGTTGGCAATTTTGGGTACATTGGGTACATTGCCTTTGCTCAAGTGTTGATGTTGTCATTGATGTCAAGAAGCGGAAGGGTTTTTGTGAAAACCAAGGTAGACAAAATAAAAGGTTTTATTTAAAACCATGGACAACAGATTTGAAATGGGTTTTTCTTAAAACCCAAGTTGGCTCTTCGTTTCGTTGAAAAAGGTGCCCCGGTGATGAAGATATTTAATTTTAAATATTTAGTTTAAATTTTATTTATTTAAAATTTAAATTAAAATTTTAAAATTAAATTAAAAGAGCCGACGTGTTTGGTTATGCATCATAGTGCATATAAAATGAGGCAAATAAATTCATTAATGGGATGTGAAGAATTTGATATTAATCCTCGTGCAATTTCGATTTCGTCGAAACCCCTGTGCCAGCGAAGGAGGAAGTCAAGTGATTATGTGGTCAAAGGTGTTCATGATTTAAAAAGGGGGTTGCGATGTTTTAAGAAGAGCTCGGAGAAATTGCGTTCGAAGAAAAGGACAAATCATCCTTCGCATTAGAGTGTGCTCGAACATAATACACCTTGGTCAAATTTAGACAGCATTGTGCGTGAATTGTTCAGTAACAAAGAAAAATGAAGGAGAGCAAGTTTTGATGAGGGTGCACGCAATTCAAAAACCAAGAAGGGGAGTGCAGTAATTACCAAGGTTACGTAGTAATCAGGACGCAGGTCTCGGTTTTTGCGCCAAGGAAGATTTCATTTCGGAGATTAGAGGGAGGTCCCTCTCCCTTCCTCACGTGGGCATGGATAGCCCACGCGGTTTAGCCAAGCGCCTTGGCTAGAGAAGACGGCGGGTCAAATCGCGCCGAATCCCTTTTTTTGAGGGATGTAAGAGGTATCCACGCGAAACTCCTTGGCAGCAAATGTGGTAAGGGCACAATTCTTTTGCATAGTATTTTTGCCATGGGAGTCATAAGGTTAAAGTTCATTATTTTAATGGGTTGAATATTGCATTGAAAAAGTAGTCGGGGTTGCAAAAGGGCAGTGAATAAAATATATTAATTATGCAATGTTGATGATATTTCCAAAGTTTGTTTGGGAGGTATAAGGTTAGCAAAATTAATATTTTTTATATAGTTTTTATTAAGTGTAATGGAGTAGATAAGGTGAATATAAGAAATATGTTATGTTTGATTTGTTGAATGAGGTTGAAAGAAGAAGACATAGAACCTTGATTATATTTGGACCAAGGAATATTCTTGAGGAAATATTAAAGAAATATGTTGTCTACTAACCTTCTTGAGTTTGGCAAAAAGGTGGTTATGGTTATGACAAATTTGTGAGATCTTCTTCATCTTCAATAAGGTATGGGCACTTTCTTCTTATGAGTATGATTGGTGTATGTTATTCCTGAAATAAGATTGGAGTGAAAAGGTATACAACAAGGTTTCCTTTGGTTGGGTGTAAATCCTATTTTCTGGTTTGTTGAAGACTACTTATGCATTGTTATCATTGATGAGAGTTTTGGTGAATGCATAATTCTGGTTTGAGGTAGTGGAAGCATTGTGCACTAGGGTTTATGTTTTTGAGTCTTGCTACTTGCATTGAGTTGGTGAAACCCTTGGTTGGCTGTTTTGAGGTTGATGGTTGAGTTGCTTCCATAGAGGTTGTTTGATCAAGTTATTGCTTTACTTGATTCATGATATTGGGCTTACTCCATTGAGTTGATTTGAACAAGTTATTCTTTGCATTTGGTGATATTGTGTTGGTGGCTGTTTTGTTCAAATATCTTTGGAGGGAAAAGGATTTCTACTTGTTTCCTTTTCTTGTGATGATTGGTTGAATGCTTCAAGGTTAATGTTGAGTTGAATGATGTTGGTTAAACCTTGTCTTTGAGCATTGTTGTTGAAGCCCTAATTGGTTGAGAAAAGATATTGGTTGTTGGAAAGAACATGAGTATCATTGTTATATGAGATATTGCTTGGTTGGCAATTGTTGGGTTGTGTTTCATGTTCTTGAGAAAAGCATATTACATCTATCTTATTCTTATGAGATTTGAGATTGAGTTGAGATTGAGATTGGGAGTTAAGTATAGAACATATTGAGTCTCTAACAATTCTCTTTATGCTTCTATGAGGTTGATGAATCACATTGGGTCTCTAACCATTCTCTTTGTGGGTTCATGCCAAGCAAGTTTTTTTTGATGAACTTGTGAGCGAGGTTTTGGACGAGGTTCCATTGGGGACTTGTGAGTTCCTTGGGACTTGTGAGCAGATTTGGACAGGTCCTAGCAGAGGACTTGTGAAGCTGAGTTTGATAGTTCTATCAGAGAACTTGAGGATAGAGGTGCATTGGTTCTATGAGAAGAACCCGAGGACATTTGTGCTAGACCGAAGGACTGTGTTTAGTGCAAATTCGAGGACCGACTTTTGAGGTGATAGAGTTGAGGACAGAGGTCTCCAGCCAGAGCAGGGAAGACAGGTGTCTTCTGTGGATAGAGTTCCATTTGCTAAGGGCAGCGGAGGCAGAGGTCTTCTAGAGGATCACCAGCCAGAGTAGAGGTAGGGGAAGGTATCTCCTTTGAGCAGAGGCTCATAAATTCAGATTGGGGGAAGGTATCTCCTTTGAGCCGAGGCTCATAAACATTGTAATTGGGAAGGTTTCCCAAAGAACTTTGAGATAACTTTTAGAGAAAAGTTTTGTGGATGAACCACGTTAAAATTGGTGTCACTTTGTGGATGATCTTGTGCATTGTTTTGATATTGCTTTGGATATATTGCTTTACTATTTTGAAGTATAAAGGAAAAGTAAAAAGAGGTCTTATACTATTCACCCCCCCTCTCAGTATAAGCTTGTGTTCTTCAATTGGTATCAAAGCGGGTTCCTTCGAAAAGTTTAACAACTTGAAGGAAAAGCTAGTAAAGAACACAATGGATTTTTCCAAAGGTAAACAGTTTCAAGAGAGTGATGAGTCTTCTAGTGAAGAAGAGGCATATTACAGCAAGAAAGGCAAGTTCTCTAGAAAGCACAAAAATATGAAAAATGTAAGATGTTTTTATTGTGGAAAATTTGGCCATTATGCTACTGACTGTACTGTTGCCAAGGATGAAAGTGATGAAGATAAATAGGACTGTAAGAGCAAAGATTCTGAAAGGCATAGGCATCAAAGGAAGAATAAAGATGAGCAAAGCAATCAAGGAAAGAGGTACTCTCACAAGCACAAGAAGAGTTTCTACCTAGACAAAGCAAGTAAGTGTTCTAGTAGTGATAGTGAAAGTTCTTCAAGTGATAATGAAAATGAGATGTTGTTCATATCAGAAAAAGAGGAAGAACCGAAACATAGATTCATTATCATGAAATGTCTTAGATGTGGAAATTTTGGTCACCTTGAGGATGATTGCACAAATAATGATTTGGTTGCTAGTATGTATGAGGATGCTTCAGAAAATGATAAGGAAGATGCATGTATGGTTTTTGAAAAGGGTAGCACCTCTAGTGATAAGAAATCTGAAAAAGGCTTTGATGATTCTAAAAGCAATCATATAGAGGAAAGTGAAGTAGATCTTAAAGGTGAACTTATTAATGCTCTTAGTGCTTTGAAAAAGGAAAGAAAGAAGAATGCTAGACTCAAGGATAAGTTAGATGAATGTTGTATGGAGAGAGATGAACTTATAGAAAGTCTTGACGTCTCTATGGCTAAGGCACAAGAACTCAAGAATGAGTTAGAATCTAAGGTGCTTGAGTATAGTGAATTAGAACAAAAAATGGCTTCGTTGAAAGAGGAAAATAAAGAGTACAAGGATAAGTTGTACAGGTTTCAAGAAAGCTCCAAAAAGGTTAAATCTCTTATCAAAGGTCAAAGAAAGACAACGAGATAAAACAGGTCTTGGTTTTGTTAAGCCACACAAGAAACAAGTTGGAGAGTCTAGTAAGAGACTCCAAAAGGAAGAGAGTTCTAATGAGGAAAGTATTTCAGATCATGAGTCCTTGAATGATAGATGCATAGAAATAGAAAACAGAATTCAGAATGAGAAGAAGGAGAAGTTTTTAGGACCTAAGAAGTCAAATAAAGGAAAGTTTCAAGGCAGATGTTTTGCTTGTCACAGGTTTGGTCACATGGCTTCACATTGCATGGCTCAAGTGAAGAAGGTAAATGACAGTTTTAGAGGTGGTAATTTCTTTCAAGGGTATTGCTACTCTTGTCAACAGTTTGGGCACAAGGCAGTTTATTGCAAGGCAAATATCAGGAACAGGTTTGATCAAAACAGGTTTGGTCAAAACAGGTTTGGTCAGAATAGGTTTGGTCAGAACTGGTGGATTCAAAGAAGAGGTATGCCTAACAGAAATAACATTGTTACTTGTTATAAGTGCAACAATGAAGGTCACATAGCTAGACAGTGTAGAGCTGAAATTCTAGGATACAGGAACAGGAACAGTAGCATGATCAGGTCCAAGGATCAAGGCATGGACAAGAACAGGGATGAGAAAAAGAACAAGAACAATGACAGGAACAGGGATATGGACAAAGAGTTCAAGAGAAGGCCCGACAAGGAAGTTATAGACGCTGATGATGATCAGTGCCTAATGGGAGTTTTACTCCCACCCTAGATTTAATCACCTCAACAGGAGGTGGGGGAGGGACTAAGCTAAGAGGCTCATTCTTAGTCCCGAGCCCCAAAGGTGGCCCTTTGCCATTGATGACAAAGGGGGAGAGATATGAGTAAGGGGGAGAGCTTCAAGTGAAGAGGAAAGCTTCAAGTCAGGGGGAGCAAAACTTCAAAAGGTAGATTCTCGGTTGTGGGTTTCGAGTTTTGGCTCTTAAGAAGTGTTTTTCAGTAAAGGTTTGCCATCAATGACAAAGGGGGAGATTGTTGGCAATTTTGGGTACATTGGGTACATTGCCTTTGCTCAAGTGTTGATGTTGTCATTGATGTCAAGAAGCGGAAGGGTTTTTGTGAAAACCAAGGCAGATAAAATAAAAGGTTTTATTTAAAACCATGGACAACAGATTTGAAATGGGTTTTTCTTAAAACCCAAGTTGGCTCTTCGTTTCGTTGAAAAAGGTGCCCCGGTGATGAAGATATTTAATTTTAAATATTTAGTTTAAATTTTATTTATTTAAAATTTAAATTAAAATTTTAAAATTAAATTAAAAGAGCCGACGTGTTTGGTTATGCATCATAGTGCATATAAAACGAGGCAAATAAATTCATTAAAGGGATGTGAAGAATTTGATATTAATCCTCGTGCAATTTCGATTTCGTCGAAACCCCTGTGCCAACGAAGGAGGAAGTCAAGTGATTATGTGGTCAAAGGTGTTCATGATTTAAAAAGGGGGTTGCGATGTTTTAAGAAGAGCTCGGAGAAATTGCGTTCGAAGAAAAGGACAAATCATCCTTCGCATTAGAGTGTGCTCGAACATAATACACCTTGGTCGAATTTAGACAGCGCTGTGCGTGAATTGTTCAGTAACAAAGAAAAATGAAGGAGAGCAAGTTTTGATGAGGGCGCACGCATTTCGACAACCAAGAAGGGGAGTGCAGTAATTACCAAGGTTACGTGGTAATCAGGACGTAGGTCTCGATTTTCGTGCCAAGGAAGATTTCGTTTCGGAGATTAGAGGGAGGTCCCTCTCCCTTCCTCACGTGGGCGTGGATAGCCCACGCGGTTTAGCCAAGCGCCTTGGCTAGAGAAGACGACGGGTCAAATCACGTCGAATCCCTTTTTGAGGGATGTAAGAGGTATCCACGCGAAACTCCTTGGCAGCTAATGTGGTAAGGGCACAATTCTTTTGCATAGTATTTTTGCCATGGGAGTCATAAGGTTAAAGTTCATTATTTTAATGGGTTGAATATTGCATTGAAAAAGTAGTCGGGGTTGCAAAAGGGCAGTGAATAAAATATATTAATTATGCAATGTTGATGATATTTCCAAAGTTTGTTTGGGAGGTATAAGGTTAGCAAAATTAATATTTTTTATATAGTTTTTATTAAGTGTAATGGAGTAGATAAGGTGAATATGAGAAATATGTTATGTTTGATTTGTTGAATGAGGTTGGAAGAAGAAGACATAGAACCTTGATTATATTTGGACCAAGGAATATTCTTGAGGAAATATTAAAGAAATATGTTGTCTACTAACCTTCTTGAGTTTGGCAAAAAGGTGGTTATGGTTATGACAAATTTGTGAGATCTTCTTCATCTTCAATAAGGTATGGGCACTTTCTTCTTATGAGTATGATTGGTGTATGTTATTCCTGAAATAAGATTGGAGTGAAAAGGTATACAACAAGGTTTCCTTTGGTTGGGTGTAAATCCTATTTTCTGGTTTGTTGAAGACTACTTATGCATTGTTATCATTGATGAGAGTTTTGGTGAATGCATAATTCTGGTTTGAGGTAGTGGAAGCATTGTGCACTAGGGTTTATGTTTGTGAGTCTTGCTACTTGCTTTGAGTTGGTGAAACCCTTGGTTGGTTGTTTTGAGGTTGATGGTTGAGTTGCTTCCATAGAGGTTGTTTGATCAAGTTATTGCTTTACTTGATTCATGATATTGGGCTTACTCCATTGAGTTGATTTGAACAAGTTATTCTTTGCATTTGGTGATATTGTGTTGGTGGCTATTTTGTTCAAATATCTTTGGAGGGAAAAGGATTTCTACTTGTTTCCTTTTCTTGTGATGATTGGTTGAATGCTTCAAGGTTAATGTTGAGTTGAATGATGTTGGTTAAACCTTGTCTTTGAGCATTGTTGTTGAAGCCCTAATTGGTTGAGAAAAGATATTGGTTGTTGGAAAGAACATGAGTATCATTGTTATATGAGATATTGCTTGGTTGGCAATTGTTGGGTTGTGTTTCATGTTCTTGAGAAAAGCATATTACATCTATCTTATTCTTATGAGATTTGAGATTGAGTTGAGATTGAGATTGGGAGTTAAGTATAGAACATATTGAGTCTCTAACAATTCTCTTTATGCTTCTATGAGGTTGATGAATCACATTGGGTCTCTAACCATTCTCTTTGTGGGTTCATGCCAAGCAAGTTTTTCTTGATGAACTTGTGAGCGAGGTTTTGGACGAGTTCCATTGGGGACTTGTGAGCAGGTTTTGATGGGGTGGGGATTGTGAGAAGATTTGGACAGGTCCTAGCGGAGGACTTGTGAAGCTGAGTTTGATAGTTCTATCAGAGAACTTGAGGACAGAGGTGCATTGGTTCTATGAGAAGAACCTGAGGACAGATTTGTGCTAGACCGAAGGACTGTGTTTAGTGCAAATTCGAGGACCAGCTTTTGAGGTGATAGAGTTGAGGACAGAGGTCTCCAGCCGGAGCGGGGAAGACAGGTGTCTTCTATGGATAGAGTTCCATTTGCTAAGGGTAGCGGAGGCGAGAGGTCTTCTAGAGGATCACCGACCGGAGTAGAGGTAGGGGAAGGTATCTCCTTTGAGCAGAGGCTCATAAATTCAGATTGGGGGAAGGTATCTCCTTTGAGCCGAGGCTCATAAACATTGTAATTGGGAAGGTTTCCCAAAGAACTTTGAGATAACTTTTAGAGAAAAGTTTTGTGGATGAACCACGTTAAAATTGGTGTCACTTTGTGGATGATCTTGTGCATTGTTTTGATATTGCTTTGGATATATTGCTTTACTGTTTTGAAGTATAAAGGAAAAGTAAAAAGAGGTCTTATACTGTTCACCCCCCCCTCTCAGTATAAGCTTGTGTTCTTCAAGCAAAGGAGAGCAAACTTCAAGAGGTGATATCTTTCTCGTTATTGGTCCGTTTTTGACCAAATATTTTGCATTGTGTTGCAAATTTTCAACAAATTGATAATTTTTTCTCCTAACCAAATTTTGGCATTGTAAAAGGGCTAATTTTTCATTGTTTTTAGTGCTAATTTGTAATTGCAAAATTGATTTATTTTTGTAAAAAGCACTAAAATAGCCCTATTTTTGAGAGCAAATTTTTTGTAAAATCTAGGCAATTGCTGCATTAGGAACATTGTCAAATTCCTAAGCCTAGATAAGTTCTTGCAAGACCATTTTGTAATCCTCCTAGTCTGGCATATACTAGGAAAAATATGGCTCATGACCTCAGAACAAACATGGAAAACCTCACTGAAGCAGTAGACATTTTGGCAGAAAAAGTGAGAGACATTGTTGTGCAATTTAATCCTGGTGAACTCAAAATCCACCATAATCATGCAAACAAAGCCAAATGTGAGGTTAAAATGTATGATGGATCTAGGGATCCCGATGTCTTATCTGCATGGATTTTGGATATGCAAACTTGGTTTGCTTATGCTGAAATTTTGGAGGATGAAAAAGCCACATTTGCTACACTAAAACTCATAGGTTTAGCAAAAGTTCTCATTGTAGAAAGATAGAGCCATAATGCCACCATGACTTGGAAAGAATTAACTCAAATTCTGAAAAACACCTTCTTTCCACCAAACTACCAAAGTGACCTCACTACCAAGTGGTATAGATTGAGGCAAACCTATGGGATGTCAGTTTTTGATTTCATTTTCCAATTTAATAGGTTGAGGGTATTGCTTGGTGTGAAATATTCAGAAGATGATTTGATTAATAAATTCACTCATGGCTTGCAAGATCATATTTTTAGGGAGATCAAATTCAATGTCTTCCTCACCTTGGATGTGGCATTCAATCATGCCATTCTTGCAGAGGAGAAAGTTGGTGCATATCAAAAGTCTCGTTCATCACAGGAGGGCTCTTCCAAAGGCGGGAATCAACATCAACAGAAGGTGAAGAACAATTCTCAATATTCCCCTCATTCTTCTTCTCCTCCCACTTCTCCTAAAGCACATTCTTCTTCCTTTCATGCTAAAGATTCTTCTTCTTCATTGTATTGTGACTTTTGTAAAAAGCATGGACATGTAAAATCCAAATGCTATACTTTTGAGAAGTTTAAGAAGAAGAAATCCCTAATTGTACAACCTACACATGAGGAACCACAAGATGGTCCCATTTTGGCTACAGGGATAGAAGAAGAATATCCTGCTTTAAAGGGTAAACTGAACAAAGTTACCCTAATGTCCAATGTATTTGCTCAAGGGGGGCATGACCATTTGTTTGTCACTAGAGCCCACTTGACGCATGATTTCTATGTTGATTGTATCATTGATAATGGATCGCAAAAGAACCTCATTGTGAAGTCCGTTGTGGAGAAGTTGAAACTTCCCATAAAACCACATCACCAACCTTATGCACTTGGGTGGAAAGATGTAGACTCCACATCCAACATCACCCATACTTGCACCTTGACTTTTGCTTTTGGTGACAAGTTTGTGGATAAAGTTAGGTGTGATGTCACAGATATGGATTGTTGTGGACTCTTGCTAGGTAAACCCTATCAATTTGATAGGAATGCTATTTATCATGCTAAAAAGAACACCTACACATTGGAGTTGCATGGTAAAAACTACTTGATACAAAGCACTACACCTACTTCCAATTTGATGTTGAGTTGTAGGCAAGTAAGGAAGCCATTGAGTCAAGCACTTATTTTGGCTCCTACTAGCATTTGTCCCACACAAAATGAAGAAAAAGCACCACCTAAGGAACATGCAAAGGAAGAAGTTTCACTCCCACATGATGAACAATCACAAGAGCAAGTGGTTAAGGAACCCACCATTCTCACTCATGAGAAAGATGCCATTGATTCCATTGGTATAATTTTGGGTACACCTACAACTACTGAACCACTTGTTCCACAAAAGTTACCTTTGGCTTTGCCCACTCCCACCATTGCACACATGGAGGAGCAAGCTAAGGTTACTTCCCTTACTAAGCACCGGCAGAGCCTTCTAGGCAAGATACCACAGGACTTGCAGGAGACTCCATAGGGAGTGGTGCAAAAGCATCACAATCCTCACTCACCATAGGTTGGAGGCAGAGTTTGGGTTCCTTTGGATGAGCACCACTTTCCAGAGACACCATTTTAGGACCCTCTTTTGGTACCTGATCCTATTTTTAGTCCTACAGCAGCAGTGGCACCTGATCGTCAGCTTTCGCTCATTTTAGATAGAGTTTTCGAGATGAAGACTCATCACATGGGACAGGGTTCTTCCACTACTTACCTTGTCGCTCGTCGCGGTCACTTTCCACACATGGCTCATTGGATTCCTCACCATGAGATGGCCCATGATTTTCCACATTTGTTGAGAGCATTGGGGTCCAATGCTTATATGGTTGGGAGGAGTGTTGAGGATAACTTAGGCTTATCCACTTAAGCCTAAGTTAATTATTATTATATTAATTCCTATTTCATTGCACTTTGTATTCACGTGAGGCATAGTATGCCCATGTTAGAAATAGGTTGTTAGCATGTTGTTAGATGGTTGTTAACTATTAGAGATCTTGTTTGTCTTCTAGCAGTTAGTGGACATCCATAGTTAGCATTTTGTTAACTAGTAGTTAAGTGGTTGGCCATGTTTGGTAGATTGTTGCAACCACTTAACCTACGTGAGATTCCTATGTAATCCTATATATTACTTGCATTTAATGAATAAAGTAGCTTCATACTTTGATCCTACATCACTCATAGTACTTGTATACCATTTTGGAGGTTTTTTCTATTGTGGAGGAGTTTGTGGTTTTTGCTCTTATCTTCCAGGTATACTGATGTAGTGTTATATGTGAAAGCCTCATCAAACACTACATATCTACTAACATGTATTTTATTGGTGAATGGATCTATCAATCGATAGCCTTTTGAGAATTCATCATATCCAAGAAAAACACATTTTAGGGTTTTCTCATCTAAATTATTTCTTTTCTCCTTAGGTATATGCATAAAAGCCTTACACCCAAATACTCATAGATGAGATATGGAGGGTTTCCTTCCACTCCATGCTTCCTGAGGAGTCATACCTTCAAAATCCCGTGTGGGTGCCCTATTTAGAAGATATACTATAATTGTTATAGCTTCAACCTAGTAAATGTGCTCAAGATTGGCTCCCTTAAGTATACATCGAACCATTTCCATAATGGAATGATTTCTTCTCTCAACAACTCCATTTTACTGAGGAGAATAGGTTGTTGTTAACTATATTTTTATCCCATGTTTCTATAAAAATGAGGAAAATTATTTTGATGTGTATTCCCCCCTCAATATGAACGGAGGGTCTTTATGAAACATCCTGATTCTTTCTCAACAAGCTTCTTGAATTGTTGAAAATAGTCAAATGCTTTAGACTTCAACTGTAAGAAGAAGATCCACATTTTCTATGAGTGATCATCTAAAAACAATTGAAAATACCTTTTTCCTCCACAACTAGTAGACATAGGACCATACAAATCTATGTGAAATAACTCCAAAGGTATCTTAGATCGAAAGGAGCTAGGTTCAAAAGGTACTCTATGTTGCTTTCCTGATAAGAAATATGAGCACACTGACAAAGTAGATGAAAGAGTAGGTAGTCCTTTCACCATTTGATATTTACTGAGTTCTAGTAAATACCTTGAACTTAGATGCCCAAATATCTTATGCCATAGAGAAGTGGCCTCTTTTGTGGTTACTACCATTGTAGTATGTGTAGAGGTAATTGCATCTAAGATAAACAAGCCATGTTTGTAAGAACCTGTTGCTATATTTTTTCATTTATAGGTGATAAAGAAACATTTATTTTCTTTGTCCACTTTGAAATTGACATTCATGTTATTGTCCAATATTTTTGGAACTGATAAGAGATTATTTTTCAATCCTGGTACATAAATAACTTTTTGAATTTTACATTCTCCATATAGAAGGGAGACATAAATACTTCCTTCTCCCTAAACTCGATAGGTCTGATCATCAGCAATGGTTACCGGTCTACCTTCTCAAGCCTCAAATGTCTCAAAATAGGACTTATCGCCAGTCATATGTTTACTAGCACCTGAATCTATGTACCAAATAGTATCCTTGTGAGAGTATTTTGTATGTGTCATGAGCACTTTGTGTGCTCATTCAAATTCTGAACTACAATCTTCATTAGAAATGTGTCTCTGTTGCTATTTATTCTTGTTCTTTGGTTTACCTTTGCCCTTCTTTTGACCTTGTTCATTGGGAGGTTTTTTCTTAAACCAACATCTTTTGGTTTCATGAGTGTCTTTATCACAAATTTTACAATACTGCTTCTTCTTCTTAATCTCTTTGCCTTTACCTCTATCTTTTCTAGAATAAGATCCTTTCTATTGATTCCACTTTTTCTTTCCACTTTGCTTGTTTGAGAAAAGTTCAATGTTGGATGCCTCATCTCTTTGGAGTTGATTAGCTTCTTCAGTTTGAAGAAAATTTACCAACTCTACAAAAGTCACTGTCCTCCTAGAGACTTGTAGTGAAGTGATCAACATTCTATAGGAGTCTAGAAGAGCCCTTAAAATTATTGAGGTCATGACATTGTCTTCCACTTTTCTCCTAAGGCTTGTAGGTTTGTTTTTATATTTGTGACTCTACAGAGGAATAGCTCTACTATCTCTCCAAATTTCATATGAAGAGTATGAAGCTATGTTTTAAGGTTAAGAATTTTTGATTGATTCTTTCCTTCAAAAATAGTTTCTAAGGCATTCCATGCCTCCTTACCATTTTTAGCTTCACTTATATGAGGTTGTATGTCATCAGTAATAGCTAGCAAGATCAATAAGAAAAGTCTTTTATCCTTTTTATCATAAGCTGTATGATCTGCTCCTGCTAATGTGGGTCTAGAATCAATGCCATACACTATTCCCCACATCTCCTCTACAGTTAAAATGGATTTTATCTTAGTTTTCTAGGTAGAATAATTTGAACCTTTGAGCAGTTGGCTCTCATTGAGATACTTGTTGATCATGGCCATGGTAAAGGTTTCAAATTGATATGACTATGATGAGTTTATATTGTAGTATACACTCAAAAGAGCATAGGGAAGATTTTAATTTTCTCTATAAGATATTTAATGACACATGCCTTAACACCCTTAACAAGGGATGAAAAGTTTGAGGAAATTAAGCCAAACTAAATAGAGCAAATTAAAGGGGTGGGTTTTGAAAGACTTCAGATTTTTCTCTCTAGGATATTTAATGGCACATACCTTAAAACCCTTCAAGAAGGATGGAAAGTTTGAGGAAATTAAGCCAAATAAAGAGAGTGAATCAAGGTGTTTGGATTTTGATCTTTGGTGAGGAGTAAAAAAAATTGACTTTGTTTAACCTGTGCAAGGTGTAGCACGATTGTAGTGAAATTTGGGTTTTGTGAAATTCTTCTTCAATGTTTTATATGATTGTTTAATTGCACACACAAAAAAAAATGATTGTTAGTGAAATAATCAAAACAAGAGAGCAACCCAAATTATTATCACTATAGGTGTTGGATACAACAGAAAATTCACCTAGTATAGTTAATTTTTAAGAAAAGGTGTCGAGTACAATCGAGAATGCACCTTTCTTGCTTTTGAAATATCCCCCCTTTTTCTTTACAATTTTAAAAAAAATAGAATCACAAAAATATGACTTTTATCCCCCCTTAATTTTTACAAAATTGAAAAAATTTAAGATGGCTACGTTCCCTTAATTTTTTTTGTGGGATTTATACCACATGCATCCTGATTTAGGATGCATAAGGATTTATAAGCCTGAGTGCTCCCATAAAATGTTGATTGCCTACGGGAAATCGATGTGTCATGCCCACCCTTTTGGATGTTGCCACATCATGCCAGGGATGGGGCCAGTTGTGTCATCATGTCGGGTCCCGTCTAGTTGTTGTTCACCACATGTTCAATCAGTTTCAGGCCTAGTCTAGTGGTTGTCCACCATGCATCCGATTTGAGTTTGTCCCACGTGTCCCAATGCAATAGGTCAGATTTAAGGATCGAAGGGCCTTCTACCCTTACAGATCCTGAGGTTGTCAAGGATTGGAGGGTGCTCCTACACTCTCGAATATTGATGTTGGGTACCATGTGTGTCCAGCTAGGAGGGAGAGGGTGCTCCTGCCCTCTCGGCTCTCTCGAGCGATGATGAAGCCATGTGGCTCTTCGGCCCATGTGGCTCTATGAGCCCTGGCTGCATTAGCGAGATTTGTGAGTCTGTCCCATGTATCCTTATGCGATAGGTTAGATTCAAGGATCGGAGGGCCTCCTGCCCTTATGAATCCTAAGGTTTTCAAGGATCGAAAGGCGCTCTTGCACTCTCAAATCTTGATGTTGGGTACCATGTGTGTCCAGATAGGAGGGAGAGGGTGCTCCTGCCCTCTTGGCTCTCTTGAGTGGTGATGAAGCCACGTGGCTCTTCGGCCCATGTGGCTCTGTGAGCCCTGGCTACATTAGCGGGATTCAAGGCTCCAGTCACCTTAGGATTCAACCATGGAGCCCATTGATAGTGAATTGTTATCAACTCTATGGGCTTGGTCAATTCGAGGGTGGTCGATCACCTAGCCTGATCGAGCTTAGGTGGATCAGCTAGCCCTAGTCAATCATAAAGAATGCCTTGCTATTGGTAGATCGATCTGACCTAGCCAGGGTGGATCCTATGGGTGTGTGCCTAGGCACTAGAAGGTCGAGTTGGCCTGGCCAGTGATGGGCCTATAGACGCTCCGACCTTCACCAGTTCTCTGGGTGAGCAAAATAGGGATTGGCTTTGATGCCAATGTTGAACAATATTGAACAAAGTGCAATTATTAATTAACCAACATTATCAAAATAGCACTAATGTTTAAATAGGTTACAAAATAGGAATACTAACTTAATATCCTTAACCCAGACTAACAAACATGCTATAGGAGAAGTAGAGTTAGGTTTGGATTTGATAACCTAGGATATTTAGGATTTAACCTATCTACCATCAGATATTTAAAATAGTAATTATTTGCATGGTAATTAGTACAAAGTAAATGTAATAATCTACTAAACTAGTGTAATGCAATATACTATTGTACCCTAACATGAAGAATGAAAATAGAGTATTGTGTTGCAGACAGTCAAAAAGGGAATAAATAAAACATAACAGAATGTAACCTGGGATTTATTAATGCAATACAAATTTTTATTCCATTTTAGTAGATTTTTGTGATGTATGAAATGAATGATTTTTAGGAATGTAGTTTGTAGAAATTCTCAACATATGTGTGTGTAGTTTCTAGTGTTATAGGAGCAAACAAGCAAGGTGGTAGTATGAGAAGGAAGAGTTCAAAGAACATTGAATCATCATGCAAAAAATTGTTGTGTGAATGGAGATGTTTATGAACTGAATTTATACTAGACCATAAATGCGTGATTACCATTAATGTGAATAGGAACACCATTTAACTTGGCACCAAGAGGAACAAACCATCACACAAAAAGGACAAGCATTAGAAAGTAGTGTTCATTTGAAAGACACGCCTCCATGCAAGGGAAATATTGCAATTAAGAAATAATCATCTTGAGACTATTATATGATGCATTAAACTTTTGTACAATACATTTTATCATACAAATGGGTTATCGTACAATGAAATCATTGTACATAGAGGATATTAATTATCATACAAAGATGTCCATTGAGTCATATAGATATTTTAGAGCTATGCAATTAATTTTCCATGTTGTTTGTATTTATTTTTGGTATCATAGCTAGTTGTTATTGTTAGTATTACAATGACACTGAGAGGGGGGTGAATCAGTGTAGCTCTTTAAACTTGAATTTATAGCTCTTAATACCACAATAATTAAAACTTATTACTAGATACAACAAGTATAACAAAAGAGCATCACACAACACAAGATTTAATGAGGTTCACCAATGTGGCTACTCCTCAAAAATTGACTGCTTGGACTACCATCCAAATCTAGCATTTGCAAAGCACCAACTTTACAATCAATTTACTAGCACCAACTGGAAGGAGCACCAACCCCTGATTTATCTACACCAAAATAAAGGAGCACCAACCCATGATTTATCTGCACCAACATAAATGAGCACCAACCCATGATTTACAAGCACCAACTGGAAGGAGCACCAACCCCTGATTTATCTTCACTAACAGAAAGGAGCACCAACCCCTGATTTACCAGCACCAACTGGAAGGAGCACCAACTCCTGCTGCCAAGTTGCAACCTAGACTTCAATTTGAATCTATAAGTTTGACAGTAAGATACCTTTGCTTTTGCAATAACCTAACTGTTCTTCTTCACCTTTGCATTCTCTGTGCACTCTGCTCTCTCTACACAATCACTTCACACACTCTACTTTGTTACAGTCAAACTTCATGATCGTCTTCTCCCTTTTGCACACTTTTCTCTCTTTGCAAATTTTGCACTTAGCATGATTCGACACGACTTGCTCTCTATGCACAATGACCGTATTTCACACACATTCAACAACCTACACAATTCTCCAAACAACCCTCCTTTTATAACAATATTTTTTTTGATGAAAACCCTAATCTTAGTCGGTTGTAAATCCTAATCTTAGTTGGCTTTCATAACAATTGTAAACCCTAATTTTAGTTGGCTATCATCGGTCTTCGTTGGGTTCTCCTTCTTGACTTGCGCTTTTATGACCTGTCACGAAATCGTGACATTTTTGCCTTTGTAGATTCTTTTGTTTCTGTTGTCACGAAAATACATGTCATGATATATCGACACTTTCACCTCCGTATGATTTCTCTATTCTTTTGTCATGATATCACAATATTTCTGCCTCTGAGACTTCGTATTTTCTTTTGTCATAATATCATGACACTTCTGCTTCCATAGACTTTGATTTTTCTTTTATCGTGATATCACGGCACTTCTGCCTCTGTGGTCTTCAACTTAGCTTTTGTCGTGAAATCATGACACTTCTACTTTTGTACTTAGCTTCTTTGCTTTTGTCATGAAATCATGACACTTCTACCTTTGAAGTCTTCTTCTATGCTTTTGTCATGAAATCGTGACACTTCTGCTTCCGTACTTTACTTATTTGCTTTTGTCACAAAATCGCGACACTTCTGCCTTCGAAGTCTTCTTCTCTACTTTTGTCGTGAAATCGTGACACTTTTGCTTCCGTACTTTACTTCTTTGCTTTTGTTGCGAAATAACAACACTTCTACTTTCGAAGTCTTGCTTTCTACTTTTGTCACAAAATCGTGACAGTTCTACTTCCGTACGCTTCCTCTCTTTCTTTTGTCATGAAAATGTGACATGTCACAATATCGCGACACTTTTCAAACTTACTTTCTCTCTCCTATTTTAGTCACAAAAATGCGACATGTCATGAAATCGTGACACTTTTCAAACTTACTTTCTCTCTCCTATTTTAGTCGCGAAAATGCGACATGTCGCGAAATCGTGACACTTTTCAAACTTACTTTCTCTCTCCTATTTTAGTCGTGAAAATGCGACATGTCATGAAATCGTGACATTTTTCAAACTTACTTTCTCTCTCCTATTTTAGTCGCGAAAATGTGACATGTCACGAAATCGTGACACTTTTCAAACTTACTTTCTCTCTCCTATTTTAGTCGCGAAAATGTGACATGTCACGAAATCGTGACACTTTTCTTACTTGTTCTCTTTCTTCGAACTTGTCGTGAAATCGTGACACTTTTTCTTGCTTTCTCTTTCTCTTCCAACATGTCGCAAAATCATGACAATTTTTCCACTTGCCTTTTTCTCTTCCAACATGTCACAAAATCACGATAGTTTTTCCTATTTTTTCTCTCTTCCAACATGTCGCCAAATCGCAACAGTTTTTCCACTTACCTTTTTCTCTTCCAACATGTCGCGAAATCGTGACAGTTTTTCTTGCTTTTTCTCTCTCTTCCAACATGTCATGAAATCGCGACAGTTTTTCCTGCTTTTTCTCTCTCTTCCAACATGTCGCAAAATCGTGACAATTTTTCTTGCTTTTTCTCTCTCTTCCAACATGTGAAATCGTGACAGTTTTTTCTTGCCTACTGTATATGTTGCGATATCGTGACACTTTTCTTACTTGTCTTTTTCTTTGATCTTTTGCAAATGGGCCACTTCGGTCTTCTTGGAAAATCACTATACATACTCTGAATAACCTTTGAACTCCTATCTTCTGCATCTGAATAGCTTTTGAACTTCTTGTCCACTGCATCAACAGATCTATCTGACTGTGTTGACAACATTGACAATACTGTTGCTACACCTTGCTCAAAAATTATATGTACTTGAGGAATATGGAACAATGAAAAAGAGGAAGACCATGTGGTCTAGGACCCTGGCTTATAGATATAATAGAAATGCTAAGACAAATTATTATTAGCTTTTGATGCTATATATTTAATGAAAAACTACCACAAGGTCTAAAAATAAGCATGCAATATTAAATATAAGATGATGGCAATATACTAAGCATGTAAAACTCATAAAAACTTTTGCAACTACTCATAAAACTACCATTAATGAAAACTCACAAAAATAGTACATTGATATAAAATGGAGATCTCTAACTCTCCATATTTCATACATGCTCTACATTGTATCTACTACAATGTCTCTACCATCTACCATCTCTTTAATGAGCCATATACCAACTCTCTAATATGCCATATATATAATGAGATGTGACTCTTGGCTTTCCATATTCCTATGACTCTTCATCTTCCTATTCTATGGACTCATGTGCACATGGACAACATGCACATTTACATTATTAAGTACTTTGTACATTCTAACAATACTTGTGCATTTATTACATTGCATAAAGTAAATACTCAAACCCTAATCTAAGACACACTCCTAATCTAAAGATGTACCCATGGTGGTACATTAGCATGTACCAAATAATGTAATATATTCCAACACCCCCTTGTATTACATTATTTTGTTATTGAAGACTTTAGTCTTCAATATGGATCTTCATCTTGGTTCTGGAACTTGAGCTCTTCTTTTTTGCTTTCTTCATTTTGCTTCCTGTTTGTATCTTGATCAAGTAAATAATTAGTATCTTCATAAAATACTATTTTTTCTAAAAGAGCTTTAACTTCATGTTCATCTGTAGGTTCTTCCAGTTCTTGAATTTCTTGAATCTCTTGAACTAAGTGTCCTTTTTGTTTTCCTTCTCTATATTATAGTTGAGGATGATTGTATTGATTTTGAGAAGTATATGGATGCTAAAATTATTGTTGATGCAAATTATATTGATTCTGATATTGTCTTGGTTGGAATGGCCTATTTGATTGGCTTCCAAAATTTGTTTGATTCCCTTGATATTGATTTCTTGGATTGAATCTACAATAATTGGTACTATGTCCTTTCTTTTTGCATACTTGACAATATCTATTATTCCATCTTGATCTACCCTTTGAGAATGAAGCAATATTTCCTTGTGGATTATCTTTTGAGACTAAGGCATTGTTAGTCATTTCATCTTTCACTAAATTTTCTACCTCATATTCTTGTAGTATATTGACTAGATGCTTGTAGCTTTCTAGAAGTGCTCTTAGGATCACTTGAACAAGAAACTTATCTTCTACCTTTTCTCCTAAGGTTAATAATTTTCCTTTTATATTTGCTACTTTTCTTAGAAATAGTTCTATACTTTCACCACTATTAACTTTTAGAGAATGCAATTGAGTTTGAAGATTCAAGATAGTGGCTTTATTCCTTCCTTCAAATATCTTGGCTAAAGTTTTCCAAGCTTCTGTAGAAGTTGTTGCTGAACTAATGTATGGTTGTATTTCATCTGTAATTGCAAATGTTATTATCATAAGTGCTTTTGCTTCATCTTCTTCATACTTTTGAATCTCTCTATCATCTATAGTAGGTTTAGTTTTTGCTCCTTTAACAATATCCCAAAGATTTTCAACTATCAATATTGACCTCACTTTGTTTTTCCATGAAGTGTAATTAGGTCCTTTAAGAAGTTGGGATTCTAAAAGAAAGAATTTATTTGTTGCCATGATGATACTTGTAGACTCCCTAATGCTTTAATATAATATGGTCTTGATGAAATACTTAGCTTTCTAAGTTACCTTTGAGTTGAATCCCTTTTGTCTCCCTATTTATGAATAGAAAGCTAAAGATAATTTTGATATAATTTCAATTTTGATAAGATTCTCTATTTTTCAAGAACTATAAGTTGGATTCCTTATGTCTCATTAATTTGAGCAAGAGACTAATACCAAATGTAATTTTCCAACTTTTCAACAACTCTATGTTGTGTTTCTTATAGCTTTCAATTTTCAATAATATAGTTTCTAAATTTCAAAAACTTAAATTGGTGTTGAATTCCTTATAACTCCCTAATTGGAAATTTAGAAAACTAAGGTATTTGCAAATTTAATATTTCTATTTCTATGTAGAAATCCTTATTTCTCCAAGTTAAACTATTTGCAAATATTTCTATGCAATTTGAATTTCAAATAGGATAAAGTAATTTCAAATGCTTTCAAATTAAATTCTCCTTGCTTCAAAAATATTCTATATCATTCAATATATCTTCTAAGGTTTTAATTCAGTAATTCATTACCTTATAACTCCATTTATCCAAATAACCTTGAGTATAAAAGAGTAATTAATCTTAATCTCAATAATATGCCTTATACCTCCTTTAATATTTGCAAAGGTTATAAATTAAATCAAATATTTCATACCTCCTTGTATATGGCATGCTAAACTTGACTTACCTCTTGTGACTCTGCAACCTATGCTCTTAAGATGCTCTTCCTTCACTATAATGCATTTAATGCTCCTTGATGCTCATTAAACTCAGTCTTCAAGAGTTTGATTCTTCAATGCATCCTCTACCCTTCTTTGACCAACAATGTGTTTAATACATATTCAAGAAATATTTGGGCTCCTTTAACGTTCCTCTTCTCACGTGCCACATGACACTCAATATCTTTACACAATGATTTATATTCTTTAGGTATTTATATTACTCTCTGCAATGAGCATGCACAAATCATGATTAGTGGTGGTTGATCTTCTCCTTGATGTTCATTCCTTCCTTGAAACTCTCCTTTGCTACAATGCTCATTCAAAACTCTCTTTGTCACTTCTTGGATATACTAAGTTTGGTCTTACTCCATGCAATCAATATATGTAAGAAGATGTTTCACCTTGCTTGCATGATGGTTGGTGCTCCTCCTTCTATTATGACATGTGGCACATATATTCTTCACATGCTTCTAAATGGTGCTCCTTCCTCTTGGGTATTATGGTTTTGATTCTTTTCACCTAGAAAATGGTTTCTTGCCAATGCTCGAATGATGGCACTCCTTCCAAGATATTTCAAGCCTTAGAAAAATAATTTCCTCTTGATATTTTTTCTTGCCCTAGCATTGCATGGTTGTAGAAGCTACATTACTCTATTCCTTTCATCTTCCCTTAAGTAACTCTTCAATGGTTGAAGATAAATGACTCTTGGTACATTTGCAATGACTCTTGAGCTTCCAAATGTTCCTTATGGTGGTGCTTTGGTGGTTCTTCCTTGCACATAGGTGGCTCTTCCTCAACCTTGGTGGTGTTCCTTTTGCTCCACCTTCTATGACTCCTTCTTGATAGTTTCTTCTTCAACTCTAATGTGGTTTGTTATTTCCACACCTAGGCTAGAATAATTGTACCTTTTGCTATCTTTCAATCTCCTTTTGTTCTCTTTGCTTTGCTCAATTAGATAACAACTTCTTCATTACCAAATTTCTAAAATTTGGTTATGCTCCTTAGTGTCTTTTGACACTTTAAATCTTGCTCTATCTTGGGCCCTTATTCGATCTCCTATTATTTCAATAAATATCCCTTTTTGCAAGTTTGTAAAATGATATTCGTTATCAATATTATTTTCTCCTTATTTCTCCTTTTTGAGAAACTTCTAACTCTATATTTTGTTGATGTATTTTGTAGGTTTTGAAACAATCAAAATACCTTTTGAAGACTTGTATTTCAAAACCATGTATTGAGCATAATATTCTGAGTGCTTCTCTTTGTATTTGAAGCTCCTTAGCTTGCTAATGCTTGCTTTCTTAATAGCATACAAATATTAATGAACCAACTCCTTTATGCTATATTAACTCACTAATTTGCAAGCTTCTAAAACTCCTTTAACTAGGAGATAATAAACTTAGAGTTCTTCCTTCTCCTGATTTGAACTCTCTAATATATGGTGCCAAATAAACTTAAATTAAATCAACTTTTCATAAAACTAAAATACTCTTTTAAGCACCTAATTCCAAACCTCTTTGGTTGTCTTTTGTAGCTTGTCTCCTCTCCTTTCTTGCTACTCAAACTTGTTGTTCTATACCTTCAAATTTGTAGCCTTAGCTTGCTGCCCAAAATCAGCTTGTATGTTGTCCTAAATTTGTAAAATTTGTAGCTTTAGTTTGCTGCCCAAATTTCTTGATTTTTGTGGCTTCAATTCTCCTCCAAATTCATTCTCTCAAATTCTGAAATTTGCAGCTATTAGTGTTGCCCTCTTGCTGTCCAAAACTCTGCAATTTTGTAGCTTCAAATGCTGCCAATTCCTCCTTCATTTTTCTGTCCAAAACTCTCTCAAATATGCCCTAAAGTTCTCCAAAATGTAGCTCTCTTTTCTCCTTCTAATGCTGCCCAATTTTGCAGTCCAAATCTCTTAATTTTCTGCTCCAAAATTTTGATTTCTTCTCCTTTATCTTGCTATCCAAAAACAACATTCAATTCCTCCAAATTTCTACCTTATTTTTCTGTCAAGCCTTATTTCAATTGGTTGTTCAAAGGCACTTCAGAATCTACCCAAATCTTCTTTAATTTGTAGCACTATGTCACCTTCAACTTGTTGTCCTATGACTCTTCAACTTTTGCTGCAATAATCAACAATCTTCTTCTCCACAATGGTAGTCTTCAAATTTCTCAAATCGATGGCCTCTTCTATCTTCTTTCTCCTCCTTAGATCTTGCTGGATTCTATCTTCCAATCTGACCTCTATCGTTGGTCTCTTCCTCAAGAATCTGAATGTCTTGAGATCTTCAAGAATCCTTTCTAAAATTTGACAAACTTCTTGCCAAATCCTTTTTCCTTTTGGGCTTGTTGTCGGATGGCGACAATTATCCCAAATTATTCTTTTTAGGAGCTACTCCTTGCAATATTCTACCTTGATCTTTCTTCAAATCTCCTCCAATGGCCACTTCTTCAACTTCTTCAATAGGGCTTTTCTAGCCTTCTTCTTCTTTCTCCTTCCAAGTTTACTTGAGACCTCTTCTCTTGGGTCTTCAAATTTTGCAGCTTCTCAAATATTCAATAGGACTTTTCCTAGTCCTCCTCTATCTTCAATATTCAATCTTCTATCTTCCAAATCTAGAAGTTCTTCAATGGGACCTCTTTCTTGGGTCTCCTCCTTCTCAATCTGCAATAAAGTTGCTTTCTTCTTTCTTCAATCTAGAGTCTTCAATCTTCAAGCTTCTATGGGGACCTCCTTCTTGGGTCTCCTCAATATTCTACCTTCAATCTCCAATGGGGCCTTCTTTCTTGGACCTCCTTAATCTTCAATGTCTACTCTTTTGCTACAACAAAGAACTAATCCCTGCATGAGGAAAGCACATAGACTTTTAGGTAATCGAAGATGAAATTCTTCTCTATCCATTGTAGGAAGCTTCTCAACTTTTGAGAACTAATTTTCTACAACAAAAAACTTAGACAACAACAACCAAATTCATATAAATCTCTAGATCTCTAAAAATCAATAAACTTCACTAGTTATCCTTCAATCTAGTGGAAAGAGATCTATGTTGAGTCCTAGTCTTCACGAGTTTTCCTGCAACCCTATGGAAAGACTCTAGCCAAAAAGCAATTTAAAATTTCTGAAAATGAGATTTTCCTATCTCATCTCAATCTCTCTTGTGGCTCTCCCTATCTCCTATCAATCTCCCTTGTGGCTTTGATACCACTGTTAGCTTTTGATGCTATATATTTAATGAAAAACTACCACAAGGTCTAAAAATAAGCATGCAATATTAAATATAAGATGATGGCAATATACTAAGCATGTAAAACTCATAAAAACTTCTGCAACTACTCATAAAACTACCATTAATGAAAACTCATGAAAATAGTACATTGATATAAAATGGAGATCTCTAACTCTCCATATTTCATACATGCTCTACATTGTATCTACTACAATGTCTCTACCATCTACCATCTCTTTAATGAGCCATATACCAACTCTCTAATATGCCATATATAATGAGATGTGACTCTTGGCTTTCCATCTTCCTATGACTCTTCATCTTCCTATTCTATGGACTCATGTGCACATGGACAACATGCACATTTACATCATTAAGTACTTTGCACATTCTAACAATACTTGTGCATTTATTACATTGCATAAAGTAAATACTCAAACCCTAATCTAAGACACACTCCTAATCTAAATATGTACCCATGGTGGTACATTAGCATGCATAAAATAATGTAATATATTCCAACAATTATGACTAGATTAGATATGATTGAGATTAACCAAAGGAGAGGCATTCATCTTGAGGATATTAATGATAGTTACGAGGAAGAAATTGGTCATATGGAAGCTCAAGAGAAATTTTGATTTTGTGGGATCATGTCCAATATAAGAGGTAGTAAAAAGGGAAGGATAAAATCCAAAACTGGGAAAAGTTTGTGTCCAAGTTGAATTCTAAATTTTTACTTGCTAGTTACCAAATATGATTGTTTAGAAGGATCCAAAACCTCAAACCAAAGGATTTGGGAGTCAAAGAATATATATAGAGGACTTTTATAAATTTACCAAAGTGTTGGTCATATTTAATGTGATGTGGAAATAATGGCAAGATACATAAATGGACTAATATTGTCTATAAAATATGATATTGGTATGATTCAAATAAGAATAGTTGAAGACACATATCAACATGTGCTCAAGGCATAGGAAAATTTGATGCATAGGAAACAAAATAATATGATAGAAATAGGATAGTCCTATTGTGGAATAGGACAAAGCAATAGTGGAAGGGGACAACGAAGTCATGAGGGAGAAGCTTGTACTTCTCCGAATAATAGATAGATTAGAGATTTCTTAAGAGGATGTAGAGGTTATGGTAGAGGAAGGAAAAGAGTATTCATTTTTTTTATATAGATGTGGATAAGCCAAACATTAGGTATATGAACACCCTCAAGCACAACAAACCAATGGGCATGGAAAGGAAGCTCATTGTAAACACCTAAAATTTGTACATAGTCGCTCACCCTATATCCATGGTTGATTAGATTGCAAAAGCTATAAAATTGCATTAATTAACCTTAGAACACATCATATTTATTAAAAGGTATATGCATAAGTTCTTTGGGCTATTTAAGCTCTTTCCTACATTTAACCATGGTCCTCATGTGACCACCATCAAAGACTCAACCTAGGTAAACCTTTACCTTGGATAAAAGTTACTTTATCACTAAAGTACACTTAAGGGGCTAATTACATGTTTAATTAAGCCTAATTAAGGTTAAAATTAACCTTTTTGCTCACACATGTGTGCACCCATGATATTAATAGATATTTAAAGATGCTTAATATTTAAGGCATGGGAAGGGGTGAGTCACCCTCCACCTCACCCCCTTGACCTTGGTCTAACCTAAGGTCAACTTAATCAAGGTTAACATTAACCTTCCCTCACACATGTGTGCACCCATGACCAATTTGGATATTTTATGCCTCACACATGTATGCACTTTGATATTTAAAAGATCCCTTTTTAAGGCATGTGAAAGAGTGAGTCACCTTTCATCTTACCCTTAACCTCACCATAGTTTGTATTTAACCCATGGAAACCTCATGAGGGACACCTAACCCCCTAACCTTTCCAAAGGTTTATAAATAGTACTAATTTTAATAATATGGTTTGTTGTTAGTAGAATTAATTTGATTCTAGATAGAGCTTTTTTTGAGTTAATCCATTTAGAAAGCTAACAGTGGTATCAGAGCCACAATAAGGTTACTTGAATAGGTTGTTCTAGTGAGCTAGGTTGTTTGCATATTTATTTTGGGATAATCATCAGCATCCGATGACATGCCCATAAGAGCTAGTTTTTCATAAAGCACCATAAGAGAGTCTAAAGGAACTAAGTTTTGTTAATCATGTGGAGTTTTTTTCCCCTGGTATAGAGTTATGTACATATTGAATATAAAATATATTTGGTCCAAACATTTGTAGCCACATGAGAATGAATGACCTCAAGAAGGAGTGTTGGAAGAAGGCTTTCACCATAGCCTTAGAATAGGTTAAAAATTTAAAGAAATTGATCATAGAAAGTATGGTGTTTAAATATTTGTTCCCATTGTAGAAATTTATTCATAATGAGTAGTTTCAAGAACCCAAGAAGGGGTATCGCTACAAAGAATGGATCTTTGAACCTCTTTGGTGTATGGAGTAAGCACCACCTTGATGACCTCAAGCACTATTGCATTGTCAAAAAACTATAAACTGAGACTAGTTGCTACATCTTCCACATCATAACCATATTAATTCTACAAAAGGTTTTAGTGCTTTAAACAAATAAAAAAATATCATCATCTATTCATATCATTATAGTGGAGTAATCGTCTACTCTAAGGAGCATATTTGATGTAAAATACCATAGTGTATAGAGCCTTATATTTTCTTGATGAGCAGAGAGATCATGATATCAAATCTCTCCCTGATTCATGTTAGCCTCCTCTAGAGATTATCGAAATTGTAGGATAAAATCTTGTAGGTATTTTCTACAACAACATCCTAGGTTCAAACAATACAACTTGTATTTCTCTCCTCTCATTGCTACAGTGAAAGCTTCCAACCAAGTGTAATACGACTTCTCTAGTGAGCCAACGATCACCCATGTGATAGGCAATGATTCCTCTGAGGTGAATAATGGTCACCTATGCAAGAAAAATCCATAATTTGTAAGTATGAAACATCAATACATTGAAGAATGAGTGAAAAATAGAGAAGCACATGTAGGAGGTAAAACATTTATGAGGCATTAATGAAGTTCTCTGACGTATTTGCCATGTGGATATCCTAAGTAGGATTCAACTAAATGAATGAAGTGTTGGGTGACTGAATTGTAATGGAAGAAGGGCCAAGTGCATGAAGTTTGAATGTCAATTATTTTTAGGCAGGTTGAAGTGAAACACTTCCCAAAGTGCTTGCTTGAAGTACAATTTGTATTCCAAAGTAGGTGATGAAATAGTGAAATATCAAGTTGATTTGCTTGTTGAAAGGTACACAAGGTTATTTAGGGTTTGGAGAATTTAATTTTGGAAATTTTAATTTTTCTAAAGTTAATTTGGAGAGATAAGGAATAATTATTTTTATAAGGTCTGACTTTGGATTATTGGAATTAATTGAGTGATAAGGTTTTATTAAAGCTTTTGATAAGATTTATTAAAGTTTAAAAAAAAAATTAAAATTTGATTTAGGATTTAATTTATTGAAAGATTTAATATTTCTAAGGTTAAGGAGTGATAAGGTATTTAAAGTTTAATTTTTAATCTTTCTAAGGTTTAATAAGCTTAAAGGAGAGATAAGGACTTTATTAAAAGGATTAATACCTTAGTTATATTTTAAAAGTTTTGAAGCATTTATTTCTTTAAGTTTTTGGAGAGATAAGTTGATATAGGTTTATTTATTTAAGTTTTTCAAATGACATTTAATATTTAAAAGAGTTATTTTCTTATAGTTAAAGTGTTGGAAATATTGAGTATATTGAGTTGTCATTGATGTCAAAGGGTACATGAGGTAGAAATATTTTGATGTCAAAGGTGCATGGTAGTCAAGGCAAAAATATTTCCCATGAGTTTGATAGCAAGCAATGGACAAAATTCAAAGCAAGGTATATGGACATAATTCAAGGCAAGGTATATCTCCAAGATATTTTTCTAAGAGAAGAATTATAATATTTAAATGTCAAATTTAAATATTATGAAGAAGGACAAGGTTTAAAAGATAATATTATATTTTCTTGGAAAAATATTTAAAGACCACAAGAGAAGGCAAAGGTTTAAAGACAAAAAGGAGATTTAATTTTTTCAAAGGGACAAAAGGTTTAAAAATAATATTATAATATTTAATTTAAATATTATAATATAAGGTTTCAAAATAAAATGGTGCCAATATCATAAACGTATAAGCAAAAGTATATGAGCACCGATGTACCTTCATAAAAGCAAAATCCATATATATATATATATATGTGTTGAATTAATTCATTGTGTGGAAGTTGGAGGTGTGTGCGCAATTCAAATATCATTTTCATGCATTGAAACAGAGAGGAAAAAGTCAAAAAGAAATGTGAGCAAAGTGGGAATAAAGTTAAAGTGCTGCATCTTAGGTTTCAAGTGGGTGGCTAGCCTAGATGGTCACTTGGCTAGTGCTAAGGTGCTGGAGGGGAGTAGGTCGCAGGGTCAAAACCCGTAGGCGCTATTTTTTTTTAAGGTAGAGAAAGGAATTCATTGTGGAATAAATTTAAAGTGTTGCATCTTAGGTTTCAAGTGGGTGGCTAGCCCAACTGGTCACTTGGCTAGCACTAAGGCACTAGAGAGGAGTAGGTCATAGGGTCAAAACCCGCAAGCACTATTTTTTGTAAGGCAGAAAGGAATTCGTTCGCTTGGCATGTTGGTTGAAGGTATGGACAAATATTTTTATTTAAATATATCTTAAAAGGAAATCGTTCACTGATTTGAATAGAGGGAAATATTTTGTTAAGTTTAGGAGATATAAGGTGTACTAAGGTTTATTTGGTAATTGTAAATTCTACATGTTAAGTTTAGGAGACATAAGATGCATTAGGGTTTATTTGGTAATTGTAAATTCTGATGTTAAGTTTAGGAGACATAAGATGCATTAGGGTTTATTTGGAAATTGTAAATTCTGAATATTAGAAAAGGAGGTATAAGGTGTATTTTGGTTTACATTTAATTGTATTCTTGCATGATAGAAGAAGGGAAATTTGAGGGTTTGTTTATTATGAAAAGCTTTATTTTGTGAGACTAAAAAGGAGTTATAAAGTATTATATTCAAGCTCTTTTGTGCATATTTTTTGAGAAGGGTTTTTAATATATGAAAAGGAGATTTGCTAACTTGTTTTTGAAGTGGCAAAAGAAAAGAAAATTATTTTTGAGATAGGTTTTCAAAGCACAACATCATCAAGGAAATTTTGAGGTATGGTGATCTAATTCTTTCCTAAGGTGGTTTTTGGTTGAAGAAAATATATTAAGTTGTCATATGTTTGGAGGCATAAGGATTGATTGTTTGAGCATTGCTTGGATTGAAATTGGGAAATATTATAGATCAAATTTATGAGCAAACCTATGCATTGTTTTGAATGATATTGGGAATGAAAGGGCAAAAGTTATAGATCAGTTTTGTGTGCAAATTTAAGCATTGAGTGTGATTGATTTTGGAAGAAAAATTGCAAGGGTTATAGGCTAGTCTTGTGAAGTAAAATTATGCATCATTGTTGAATGAAATTGGAATATATGTGTAAGGGTTTGAGAACAAAGTTGTGCATCATTTTTGAATGAAATTGGGAATATATGTGCAAGGATTTGTGAAGCAAAAGTGAGCATTGGTTTAGATTGGTTTTGGGAGCACATAAGAGGGTCAATCATTAAGTGCTAGACTAGAGCTACCTTTAAAATGTAATAAATGTGAGACATGTGAATGTGAAGAACATATTGAGCATTTTTTTAGTGCATATCATTTTCTATATGTTCATGAAGATAAAATAATTCTGGGTAGAATATGTCTGAATTACTTTAGTCAAAGAAAGCACTTTTGGGAAAGATATAAGCATTGTTTGTATGTAATATTTGGGAATATTTGAGCAGGTTCTAGTGAGAATATTTGAGCAAGCCTTTTGTGTAGGCTTGGAGAAACGTTGAGCAGAGTTTTGAGCAGATTTGAGCAATTTCTATGAGCATATTTGAGCAAGCCTTGTGTGTAGGCTTGGAGCAGATTTGAGTAAAGTTTTGAGCAGGTTCTATGATATATTTGAGCAAGCCTTGTGTATAATCTTGGAGTAGATTTGAGCAGGTTTTGGTGAGCAGATTTGAGCAAGCCTTTTATGTAGGCTTGGAGTAGATTTGAGTAGGTTTTGGTGAGTAGATTTGAGCAAGCCTTTTGTGTAGGCTTGGAGTAGATTTGAGTAGGTTTTGGTGAGTAGATTTGAGAAAGCCTTGTGTGTAGGCTTGGAGTAGATTTGAGCAGATTTTGGTGAGAATATTTGAGTAAGCCTTTGTGTAGGCTTGAAGCATATTTGAGTAAATTTTGGTGAGCAGATTTAAGCAAGCCTTGTGTGTAGTATTGGAGCAGGTTTTGGAGTAGATTTGAGCAAGCCTTGTGTAAAGGCTTGGAGTATATTAGAGCAAATGGGATTGGTGTCTCCTGTGGATAGAGGTCCATGAACCAGAGCAAAGGGGATTGGTGTCTCCTATGGATAGAGGTCCACAAACCACACAAACCATAATAAAGGGGATTGGTGTCTCCTGTGGATAGAGGTCCATGAACTAGATCAGAGGGGATTGGTGTCTCCTGTGGATAGAGGTCCACAAAATTAAACATAGGGGATTGGTGTCTCATTTGGGTTGGTACCCATAAACATTGTAATAGGGAATTGGTTCCCAAGATATTTGTTGAGAAAATTTATAAAAAATATTTTCTCCATGGATGTAGCCCACATTGGGTGAACCACATTAAATCTGTGTCTCTTATGTGTGTGATGATCTGTGCATTGTTTCATTATTGTAATTGATAATATTGGATAATACTGCTTTGGAAAAAAATATATATTTTTTTATCTTATACTGTTCATCCCCCCCTCTCAGTATAATATTGTGTTCTTCAATTGGTATCATAGTGGGTTCCTTCATGAAATCCTAACAGCTTGAAGGAAGATCTTATAGGAACACACATGGCTCATAAGAAAGGGTTTTCATCAAATAAGGCTCCATTGTTTGATGGGACTAACTATACTTTCTAGAGTGTGAGGATGAAGACTTATTTGATGGCACATGGATATGATACATGGCAATCTATTAAAAATGGATTCACACCATCTAAAACTCCTCCTACAGATTCAAGTGGTAAGAAACCATATGAAGATAATGCCAAGGCAATAAATGTAATTTTGAGTGGGTTATGTGAATCAGAGTTTGTGAAAGTCATGCAATGCACTTCAACAAAACAAATATGGGATAAGTTACAGAGAATATATGAAGGATATGACAAGGTAAAAATGGTAAAACTTAAAACACACAGGAAGAATTTTGAAGACTTGAATATGAAATATGATGAAGATATTGCTATGTATCTACTTCATGTTGATGAGGTTGTCAACACTATTCGTGGACTTGGAGAAATTATTGAGGAATCTACTATTGTTCAAAAAATATTGAGGTCACTCCCTATGAGGTATGATGTAAAGGTTTCAACAATAGAAGAGATGAAGGATCTCAAAACTTTAAGCATGGATGAGCTACATGGAATTCTCACAACCTATGAGATGAGGATAGAAAAATAACAAACATAAAAAAGAGAGGTAGCATTCAAAGCTTCAAAGAAGAAAAAGAATAAAGAACAAGAATCAAGTGATGAATCAAGTAGTGAAGAAGAGGTTAAATTTGTGAGAAGAAATAAGAAGGGTCTAAGAAAACACAAAAATATGCAGACTGTGAAATGTTTTAGCTATGGTAATATTGGTCACTATGCAGCTAATTGTCCATAAAATGGAGGTAGTAGTAGTGAAGAAGAAAAGGATTACAAGAAGAAGAAGGAAAGAAAGTTTTATTATGAAAATAAAAATAGGTATGGTCAAGGTAAGCATGAGAAGAAGATCTTTCAAAGGTACAAGAAGAGTTTTTATGCTAAAGAAGAAAGCAGTGCTTCAAGTGAAAGTGATGAAAGCTTCTCTGATAATGAAAAAGAAGAAATTCTATTTTTGACCATAGAAGAGAAAGAAGATGCTCTTGTTATTGAAGATCAAGAAAAAGAGAAAGAATATGATCCTATAGTTTAAGACCTAGAAAAAAAGAAATATTAAGAAAAATAAGAAGTCACAGTAGATATAGAACAAGAACTTGATTTTGATCTTGAAAAGTTGAAAAGGGAGAACTTAATATTGAAGGATCAAGTACAAGAGGATGAGAAAACAAAGGTAAAACTTCTACAAGATCTCACCGATTTAAAATTTAAGATTGAAGAGGCAAAGAAAGTTGAAGAAGGTATGGTTGAACGGTTAAAGGTAAAAGAACTAGAATGTAAAAGACTAGAACATGAAGCTGACATTCTAAGGAAGGGACTTGAGAGATTCAATAATAAGAAATATCAATTTAGGAAAATCTCAAAATATTTGGATGATATTATCAAAACACAAAGATCTCCATTTATAAATATTGGAATTGGTTATGAGGAAGGTCAAGAGGTACAAGAAGAGGAGTCAAGTTCAAAAGAAATAGATGAAGAACACAAGCTTATACTAATAGGAGGGGGTGAACAATATAAGACCACTTTTTACTTTTCTTTCCCAATAAATATTATGCAATGTATCAATAGCAATATCAACAACAGTAATCAAATAAATGCACAAATCACCACACACAATAGAGACACCAATTTAACGTGGTTCACCCAATGTGGGCTACTCCACGGAGAAAATATTTCACTAATATTTTCTCAATAAATATCTTAGGAATACTTTCCCTATTACAATGTTTATGGACCTATATCCAAAGGAGACACCAATCCCCTAATAAAGTTCATGGATCTCTATCCATAGGAGAACTCCTTTCTCCTTTGCTCTGGCTAGTGATCTTCTAGAAGAATTGTTACCTCCACTACACTGGCTAATGGATCTCTATCCACTGAAGACTCTTGTCCTCACTCAAAAGACCTATCCTCACTACCCTGGCTAATGGATCTCTATCCACTAGAGACTATCATCCTCTATAATCTCTCACCTCCAAAGCTTGCTCTTAGCTCTATCTCAAATCTGCACTAAACACAGTCCTTCGATCTAGCACAAATCTGCTCAATATCTATCTCTTGTCTAGCACAAAATTGTCCTCAAATATGCACCAAAATCTATCCTCAAATCAGCACTAAACATAGTCCTTCGGTCTAGCACAAATCTACTCTCAATATTTGTACTCAAGCCTTAACACAAAGCTTGACTTAATCACAAATCAACTCTGCTAGATCTACCCCAAACCTTAACTCAAGGTTTGAACAAATAAATCAATCAACTCTGCTCTCAAGTCTTCTCAAATAATTGTCTCAAATCTGCCTTGTAATCTTCCACAAAAGCTCACACTAATCTATCCACAAGTCCTCTCTAGAACTTGTCCAATATTCTCAACAAGCTTCTTTTCTCAGTCCTCACTAGAAATTGTCCAATCTACTCAACAATATCTATCCTCAAATATGTATTGTAAGCTTCCACAAAAGCTCACACAAATCTATCCACAAGTCTTCTCTAAGACTTGCCTTAATTTGTTCAACAAGTCCTCACTAGAACTTGTCCAATATCACAGAAACATATAGAGAATTGTTAGAGACTCAATATGCTTCACATTCACCACAATGCTCAATCACTTTCAATCTCTCTTTTTACCATAGAAACATATAGAGAATTTTTAGAGACTCAATATGTTTCACACTCAAAAACACTCAACCTCTTTCTCAAATCAATTTAGAATATGAAACCATTTCTTTCACAGAACTTGAACTATCACTTCAACACATCCACTTGACTAGGCTCAACCAACTCTACTCAATAAATCACTCAATGAAATAACCCTTGCTCACAAACCCTAGTCCAAGTATATGAACACTCACTCACTTATTTCCAACAATACTTATCAAACAATCTCACATAACAATGATACTCATGATCTTTCACAAACCCTAGTTCAAGATAGTTCACAACTTCACATAACAATGATACTCATGTTCTTTCACAAACCCTAGTTCAAGATAGTTCACCACTTCACATAACAATGATACTCATGTTCTTTGCACAAACCCTAGTTCAAGCATATGAAAGCTTTACTCAATATTTCCAACAATGCTTATCAAACAAGGTTTCTAGAATCAACTTTCATTCCAGAAAAACCAAACTCAACAATGCTTATCAAACAACCCTTTTCACTCCAACTTAGCATTCACAACATCCAAAAATCACTCACTAGGAAGATGTGCCCATACCTTTTTGTTTGATGAAGAAGATGACCTCAAAACCTATCTTAAACACAATTTTCTTCTTTGCCAATTTCAATGGTTAGATGATAAAATATCACACTAACACTCTCTCAAAATATTTCTCAATTACAAAAATAATCAAACTCAAATACACCTTATTACTCCTTCTTTGAAATTAGCAATCATCAAATCATACATAAAAATAATTACTCAATTGCTCCTTATAATATCCAACTTTAATTAATCAACCTCCAAAAATTAAACTTTCAAAATAATATTGCCTACCCTTTTATCTCCCTCAAATACTCAATATCCAAATTAATTTAGGCAAAAATAAACTTTATAAACCATCAAAAATATTTTATTTTTTCAACCTTAGCACATCCGAAATAATCAAGCGACCAAGACAAATAACATCAGTGCATACCTTTAACACTAGCCAAAAGGCCTTAGTGGGTTTCGAACGTGAGACCACTCCCAACCGAGCGCCTTATCAAGGCGCTAGCCCACCACGTGGGCTAAGTGCTTCCATGATAAAGGGAAGGCACAAGCCTCCCTTTATTCCTTTCGTTCGGTGCTGTGCACAAAATAGAAATGCCCTCACTTCCTTGCAAAATGAACTCGACGGGTTTTGAACCCTGCACTCCTTGCCTACCACAAGACTTAGCACCATCCGCCATTTCCAACTATGCTACATAGTGTTGTGTGAGGTAAGAGGAGCCTCGCTCCTATTTATTAAAATTTTTACCATTGAAGACCTTTCAAAATGTGAAAATATCTTTCTCTTCCTTGTGCACTATACTTTGGAGCTTAGGAAATCGATCAATGGTATTTTCGGAGATAAGGCAAAGGTTTTTGCCACATTTTATACACGAAGGCCTTGTGCCATAAAACATCGGTGCTTAAATAAAATTTCAAATTTGATTTTAATTTCAACCTTATAACCCTCTTTAGGGTTATTTAAATTAATATAAATTAATTTATAATTAAATTAAAATTAAGTTATAATTAACTTAAATAACTTTGGAAGTTAATTAAATTAATTAACTTAAATTAATTTGTTTAGTTTAAAAAAGGATATAATAAAATTATATTAATTAATTTATAATCAATTTAAATTTTCCTTTTTAATATTATAATAAAATATTATAATATTATTTTCTTGGGCCTCTTCTTTGCACTTTGGACCACATTTGACTACCTGGAACCGGATCTGACCATCTAGAAGTGGACTCTCCTTTTTGCACTGATTGTGGAATTGCTTCTTCTTGCACTGCTCACTAAAACTGACTTTTGACATCAATGACCACTCACTCTTGACATCAATGTGTTGGCATTTTTGCCACATTATTTTTGTTGTTGTTGTTCATGCAAAATAACTAAGTTTTGTGCCTAAGCAAAGTAAGTGAAAACTATCGTGATATCACGACATGTCGCGTTTTTGTGACCTGTCATGTTTTCACGACGTTCGTACCAGAAAAAATTTAAGCACAGAAGTTATCGCATTTTTGTGACCTGTCACATTTTCATGGGGTCTAAAGTTGAAAAGTGCAAGAAAAGAAAAATGTCGAGATATCGCGACATGTCGCATTTTCGTGACCTCTCGCGTTTTTGTGGCTAAAAGCAGCCAAAGGAAGCAAGGGAGTAAAATTGTCGCGATATCGCGACATGTTGGATTTTTGCGCTAAAAGCAACCAAGGGGAGCGCCACAAAAAATTGTTGTGATATCACGACATGTCATAATTTCACGACAAGAAGTGGCAACGAAGGAGAAGACAAGAAACATGTCACGATTTTGCGACATGTTTTTTCATGGTGAAAAAGCAAGAAGGACAGCGCCAACTACGGAATATCACGATTTCATGACATGTCGTGATTTCACGACTTAGAGCAGCAAAGGAACAAAATAGAGAAACATGTCACGATTTCACGACATGTCATGGGGAAGAAGCGAAAGGGAGAAAGATGTGATTTTGTGACATTTTTGAAAACAGATTCAGGCAGGAGAAAAGTGTCATGATTTCGTGACATGTCATGATTTCGTGACTTGTCACACTTTTGCGATGATAAAGTAGGAAGGAGCAAGAATATAGAAACATGTCACAATTTCATGACATGTCTTGTTTTCATGATGAGAAAGCATGAAAGGAGCAAAATGGTATGGACTATCGTTATTTCACGACATGTTGTGTTTTCATGACGAAGAGCAGCGAATAAAGCCAGACAGAGGAAGATGTCACAATTTCGTGACATGTTGTGGAAAGATAGCAAAATGAAGGCAAATGTCACGATTTCGTGACATGTCACGATTTCACGACTTGCAAGAAGAGAAGATCCAATAGAGAGGAGGATGTCACAATTTCGTGACATGTCTTATTTTTGTGACAGAAGGCGATGAAAGGGCTAAGTGGCAGAAACATGTGATTTTGCGACATGTCATATTTTTGTGACTTGTCTCATTTTTGCGACTGGTGGAAAAAGGAGAGAACAGTAAGGTGAAAGTGTCACGATATCATGACATGTCACGTTTTCATGACCTATCACATTTTTGCGATAGAAGCAACAACAAAGGCCCGATAAGGTTTTGTCCGCATTTTCCTTCAAAATTGCATAGGAGAATGTGAGGAGAAGATAAGGATCAAATGAAGTAATGTTTTAAAATCTCTCCAACTAATTTTGAGATCGTGGTCAAAGAGGCTCCAAGATTGAATGTTGTTTTTTACCTATGTGCGCAATATGGAAGAACATGAGGCAGTTTTCCATGCCACCAAAATTAAATATGCCTCCAGTATTAAAAGCTCATGTTCGTGATCTCTAACAACTTCAAGCATGCTCCGAGAAAAACCATTTAATGAAGAAATATGGTCCCTTGTTTTTGTTTGATTTTTAGTTTTGATCCATAAAAATAGGGAATCTAATTTCTCCGAGGCAGATTAAGGGGGATTATTTCTCCTTTCAAGTGCATATTTTGTGGATCGCCTCTTCAAAATATGTTTTATGTTTTAAATGCTATGATGCAAAAGAGAGAGGGAAGACCTCTAAAAATATTCATGTATATCTAAAGAAAAGAAGGTTGGTGTTGGCATTTTTGCCACATTGTTTTTTTTGTTGCTGTTCATGCAAAATAACCAAGTTTGTGCAAAAGTGAAACTGTCTCGATATCGCACCATTCCGTACCATTTGCTCCTTTCTTGTTTTTTTGTCACGATATCATGACATTTTTCATTGGCGCTCCCCTTGGCTGCTGTATGTCCTGATATCATGACATTTTCCATTACTCTGCTTTGTGACCACTGCAAGTCATGAAAACATGACATGTAGCGAAATCACGACAATTTTCACTTGAGTTCTCCCTCACCGCAACAAGTTGCGAAACTCCAACATGTCGCAATATCACGATAATGAAACTTCCTTGCTGCCTTTGGCTATTTTGAGCCACGAAAATGCAACAAGTCATGAAAATGTGACATGTCGTGATATCATGACATTTTCTTTACTTAGCTCTTTTCTGGTATGGACGCCACAAAAATGCTACAGGTCACGAAAATGCGACATATCCAATTTCTGTATATGCATTCTAAGAGTCAGTTGCTGCTTAGCTTTAGGATTTTGTTGAGATTATTTGCTATCTGAGGTTGTTCCCCATTAACTATCGGCTTCGGCCATATTTACATCTCTTTCTGTTATTTCCCATTTCTTTTCGCATTTTCCCATTTCTTTCCTGCATCCTTATCTTGAAACTAGTTTAGATTAGTTTGGGAGCCAGCCCTCTCTAGATATTGGCTCAGGAGACTTCTTTTTCTCTTGGCATTTCAATGTTGGCCAAGTCTAGGGTGCGTACACATACAAAATCCTTTCCTGTGGCAGATTTTTGACCAACAATTTTTGGCATGCCCGATGGGACAGATTGTTTCTGTCTCAGAAAGATCCATAAGTGGTGGGACAAGAAATATTCCAAGTTGACAAACCCATCTATGCCAATAGTTTTTGGCATGCCTAGTGGGATAGACTGTTTCTGTCTCAGAAAGATCCATAATCGGTGGGACAGACAATTTCCATTTTTTGACACCCGAAGGAATCAATATTTTGATGAATTGTCTTGACCTCAAAAGCGGTGATTGTAAGTTCATCTGGTGACTCTGCTGAAGGTGACTGTTTAGTACCTAGAAATTTCCAATCCTAAAGCTAGTGAAAATATTTGCATCTTCGCTTCATGATCACGAGATCAAGTGCCAAAGAATTGAAAGATCTAGTCGAATTCTTCGAGATTGATGTTCAAAACTGGAGGGAGCGCTCAAGATTGGTAAGTCTTGTGAACCCATCATTTGTTGTTTCTTCATAGGAAGAAAATTAGTTTGTGCCATCTTCGACTCCTCCCAGTACTACTATGAGCTTGCTACATCCAGATCCAGCAGTCCAAATGGCCCAACATCCTCCACCAAGGAAGTTCTCTGCTTGGAACGATTCGGGAGCGTTGGACCTGCCTTTTCAAAATCTAGTTCCTGCTGCAGCAATAAAAGCCTTGCCTACATACGATGGGACTGGAAATACAATGTACGAGCATGTGTCAGATGTGTCAACCTTGGATTCCATTCATAATATCACAGATGAAGATGTCATGATCAAATTTCTCGTCCTATCGCTCCGATGTAAGTTGTGCTGGTATAGATCCTTGTCTCCCAACTCCATAACTTCATGGGATCAGTTAGTAGAGATGCTAATCCAAGGGTTCAATGAGCAAGCAGACCCATTTTATTTAGTGCATCAATTTAATAATATCAAGAGGCATCCTCAAGAGGAGATAGTGGATTTCAATGTTAGGTTTGCCCGAACTTGGCAGAGAGTTCCTGAGGGTCTTCGCCCTACTCATGAACAAGCAACATTGTACTTTCTTAGGGATTTCCATTCAGATATTGGTATGAACATTAGGATGTCCGGTGTTCAAACCTTTCCTACACTATATGCCCAGGCACAGAAGGCTGAGGCCGATCTGATTGCCATTGGGAAATTGCCTCCGAAGATGACTATGCCTATTTTTCTTGAGCTTCCACAATACCAGCATACAGGTGCAGCCTCCACATCTTACACTGCTCCATCCATGTACCCTTTATCTTCATGGAATCCTCCCATACCTTCAGTACCTATGATTCCCATTCCATAGATAACCTCTCCACTTCCAACTCCTGCATTACCTTCTCCACCAGTTCCATTACCTCTACCTGCACCACCTGTGTCCTCAAGCCCAGATCCTCAATTGGCTATTTTACAAGAAATTTAGTTGGCCATGAGAGCTCTCACTAACAAGGTGACATCTATGGAGCGGAGAGAGGTGGAGAGTAACTCTCAGCCACGAAGATTTTTTTTTATAGTAACTAGAGAGCGAGTTGCTCCTAGCAAGGCTATGGAGAAAGTACTTGAGAGGAACTTAGCGATCCTCATAAGTGAAGAGGCTGGCCCTTCTGAAGTTTCACATGAGCCTTCTTACTGGTGTTCTTCCTGCAATGATCCACATGATGATTCCACTTGCATGGTTCACTAAAATTATTTGCAAGTTCTTGCGGGAAGTCGTGTAAACATGATTCAAGAGGTGGATCTTAATTTTGTGAAGTCTCTTGAGGAACACATAGCAGTCTTGACACGCAGTGGCAAGAAACCAATGTTGGTAGATCCAGCTAAGATGGAGCCACTGAAAGTGCCTCCTGTACAAGCAACAAAGCAACAAATACCTATAAAGATTCATGATCCTCCAGCTCCACAACAACCACCTATTTTTTCGAAGGATCCACTTCCACCACAAGTAAAAGAGAAGGAACAAGCTTCTATCTCTCAGCTGCAAGTGGAAACAAAGGAACAATCTACAGAGATGTTGTGATATCCATCATTGACTAAATGACGAGTGGAGGCCACCCAACAATATAAAAGTAAATTTGAATCTACCAGTGGAGGAAAAGAGCAGATCTCGATGGAGTACAACATTGTTGAAGAACTAAAATGAATACTAGCTAAGGTAAGTCTGTATGACACCTTGCAGCTGCCTGGTCAGATAAATCTCTTACAGGAATCCCTAAAGACCATACAAAGTAAAGGGAAGGCTCCAACCCAGGTAGTTATGTCTCAAACTCTGACCTCTTTAGTCACTGGAAAGAATAGACCACCCCCATTTTATTTGTCACTCAGGATGGAGGGTTGGATTGTGCACAACTGTATGATTGATTTTGGTGCTGCGACAACTATCATGCCAAAGGCAGTTTGTGAAGTCATGGGTATGGAGTATACAAGAAGTAGCCCTGGTGTCTTGTAGTTGGACGGGACTCCCATGAAAATAGTGGGTGTAATCAAGGATGTTCATATTGCTCTACATAGTATGCCTCAAATTACAGTAGTTCAGGAGGTAGTTGTGGTTGATTTGGAACCATATTTTAGTATGTGTTTGTCGAGAGAATTCACTGCCAAGCTAGGAGGTTACCTTTCTCTGGATTATTCTCACTTGGAGATTCCTTTCAAAGGAAGAAGAATCTGGATTGACAATCAGAAGCCTTCTACTTTTCATATAGAGAATATGGAAGAGGAAGAAAAGTCCAGACATTCTGTCAACATGATAACTGAAGAATTGGACAATCCTGATTTGATGGATGAAGTATTGGATGAGCTTTGCTTGGAGGATGAGTTTTCAATGCTCAATTTTAATGCCATGATGGAAACTGAGATTGGTTGTTACTCCATTACAAATCCTGAAGGGGTTGAAGTAGAGTTACCTCCTGATCAAGTTGGTCAAGACTCTATGCAAGATCAGCTCTATTTTGATGGAGCATGATATAGAAATGACACTGAAGCTAGGATTGTTCTAGTATTACCTTATAGAATTCAATGATCTTATTCCTACCAGTTGACCTGGAGTTGCACAACTAATACAACAGAATATGAGGCTTTATGCCTAGGTCTCAAGAAGGCTGAGATACTTGGAGCACGACAGTTGCAAATCTTTGGTGACTCCGAGCTGATTATCAATCAGGAGACCAATGAGTGTCTATTCAAGGTCTGGGATCCAGGAGATCATAGAGCCATGTTTTGGTATGTGTCTCTCCCGAGAGTTCATAGCTAAATTTGGGGGTTACCGTGTACATAGTAAAAAAAAAAATAAGAAAAAAAGACAAAAAAAAAATTTTAACTTTGGCTCCTTTTGCACGCGAGCCCGCAGGTATGTTTATTTCTTTTTCTTTTTCTTTTCCTTCCTAGCAGTTAGTGGCTTTCCTCTACTTCTTTCTTCCACTTCCTTACTTCATTCCCTTCCTCTCCTATTCCTTCTTCTACAACTAATCAAGCCACTATTGTTGTTTCTACTCCCCTCTCTGATGTTCCCGTTTCTTCTTCCCCTTTCTTCTAATTCTTTGTCTTTTAAGCACTTTTCCACAGTTCCCACCACCTTCTCCATTCCATCCACTTCCATTTCATTTTATGTTTTCATCAACAGCTGGTAGCATAGTAACACCATCTTCAGTTGTTGTATCTACCACTTCTACTCCTCCATCTTCCACCATTCCATCATTCACCATTCCCATTCCACGGCCTACGCATCCACTGGTCATCATTCCATTCATTTCCATTTTTGCAACTTAGGTGCTTTTCACTACCACCATGGAGATCCTTGCACAACACCTGGTGATTACCCAGCTCAACCGAGCTAGGCAAAATGCAGTCGTTCAAGAAATAAGGGAAGTTCTGTTATTCTACAAATTTCTATTGAAGATCCTATTTTGAGTGTTGAGTGCCAGCAAGAGCTAATTGCAAAAGTCGGCAAAGACGTCCAGCATCAACCAACATTCACTTCTTCTGCCCCTCCAGCTTCTTGACTCTATTGCCCAATGGATAAAGGCCTGAGATTCATGCATACAATAGAACTGTATACCCCATGAGCCACCAAGAATGTTGGTATTTTTGCCACATTGTTTTTGTTGTTGTTCATGCAAAATAACCAAGTTTGTGCAAAAGTGAAATTGTCGCGATATCGTGACATGTCGCATTTTCGTGACCTATTGCGTTTTCGCGGTGTCCGTACCAGAAAAGAGATAAGTAAATAAAATGTCTCAAAATCACGACATGTCACATTTTCATGACCTATCGCATTTTCACGGCTCAAAACAGCCAAAGGCAGCAAGGAAGTTTCATTGTCGCGATATCGCGACATGTTGGAGTTTCGTGACTTGTTGCGGTGAGGGAGAACTCAAGTGAAAATTGTCATGATTTTGCTACATGTCATGTTTTCGTGACTTGCAGTGGTCACAGAGCAGAGTAATGGAAAATGTCATGATATCGTGACATATAGCAACCAAGGGGAGCGCCAATGAAAAATGTCATGATATCGCGACAGAAAAGCAAGAAAGGAGCAGATGGTACAAAATGGCATGATATCGTGACATGTCATATTTTCGTGGAAGGGCTGAAGGATAAACACAAGGCAAAGAAATATGTCATGATTTCGTGACATTTTTGAGGACGAAGCCAAGCAGAAGGAACTTGTCGCGATATCGCGACAGGAAGCGGCAACGACAGAGAAGGCAAGAAATTATCACGATTTTGTGACATATTGAACAGGAAGGACAAAGTGTAGAGAATTGTCATGATATCACACCATGTCACATTTTTGCGAGGGGAAAGCAAAGAAGTAGCCAGATTGTACGGAATGTCACGATTTTACGACATGACAATTTTTCGCGACTTGTTGAAGACAGAAGAACCAAATGGAGAAAATGTCGTGATTTCATGACATGTCATATTTTTGCGACCTGTCACATTTTTTTGGAACCAAGACTGAGAAGTACAAGGTAGAAATAAATTATCATGATATCATGACATGTCATGTTTTCACGATGTAGCCAGAAGGGCAATGCCAAGTATGGAATGTCGCGATTTCATGACATGTCCCATTTTCACTACTTGTAGGAAGATGAAGGCCAAGGAAGAGAAAGATGTCACGATTTCGTGACATGTTGCAGTTTTGCGGGTATACAAAAAAAGGACACAAAAGGAAGAAGATGTCGTGATTTCGTGACATGTCATGATTTCATGACATGGTGAGTTTTCACGACTTGGAGCAGTGAACAAAGCCAGACAAAGGAGAATGTTGCGATTTCACGACATGTCATGAAGACAAAGCTAAACGAAGAGAAGACGTCGCGATATCATGACATGTCACATTTTCATGACTGGTGGTAGAAACAAGAAGCAATAAAGTAAAAGTGTCATGATTTCACGACATGTCGCATTTTCATGACCTGTCTCATTTTCGCGATAGAAGCAAAACAAAGGCCCGATACAGTTCTGTCTACATTTTTCTTCAAAACTGCATAGGAGAATGTGAGGAGAAGATAAGATCAAATGCAGTAATGTTTTAAAAGCTCTCCAACAGATTTTGAGATCGTGGTCAAAGAGGCTCAAAGATTAAATGTTGCTGATTACCAATGTGCGCTAGATGGAAGAACTTGAGGCAGTTTTTGATGCCACCAAAATTAAAGACGCCTCCAGTATTAAAAGCTCTTGTTCGTGATCTCCTAACAACTTTCGGCTTGCTCCGAAAATATCCATTTAATGTGTGATTTCTCCGAGGTAGATTAAGGGGGATTGTTTCTCTTTTCAAGTGCACATTTTGTAGATCGCCTCTTCAAAATATGTTTTATGTATTAAATGTTGTAATTCAAAAGGAAGAGGAAAGACCTCTATAAATACCAATGTAAAATCTCAAGCAAAGGAGGAAGACCTTTTTGCAAAAATTGAAGCAGAGATCCTAGATGCATTTTGCTCTATTCTTAGTGTCTTCTAGAGTTGGTGATCCAAACTGTTGTTCATGTTTTGCTTTTTGTCTGAGTCACTTCTATTAGTCTAGTGTTAATATAAGTTGAATTCTACTGTTTTGGATTTGGTTGTATTTGCATTTGAACGTTTGGAGTACAATTGGAAGTGAACTTACGACTAATGCTTGATCCAGTTTTTGTATATGCATTCTAAGAGTCAGTTGCTGCTTAGCTTCAAGATTTTATTGAGATTATTTTCTATCTGAGGTTGTTCCCCATTAACTATCGACTTCGGCCATATTTACATCTCTTTCTGTTATTTCCCATTTCTTTTCGCATTTTCCCATTTCTTTCCTGCATCCTTATCTCGAAACCAGTTTAGATTAGTTTGGGAGCCAACCCTCTCTAGATATTGGCCCGGGAGACTTCTCTTTCTCTTGGCCTTTCAATGTTGGCCAAGTCTAGGGTGCGTACACGTACAAAATCCTTTCCTATGGCAAATTTGTGACCAACAGTTGGACATTTTGCAAGAAAACTCTCTAAGTTCTCTGCATCAATAGAAGAGACTTGGCTTCTAAGATTTGCAAGCATTCTTGTGTGTGTGATTTCCTTCTATTTTTAAAGTCATTTTGTTTATGCTCATGTTCTTGTTGTTAAGTTTTGAATTATGCATTCTAGATTCAAAAATTGCTGGTTAGTGAGTAGATTTTGGAATGCGATCTGGGGGTTATCTCCACAAAGGCGTGAGTTTAATTCTGCTACTTTCCTTTTATTAGATGCTATTATAAAACTTGGTGGAATTCTTGCTGTTAGTCTACCCCAAATTATACACTTCAGCCTGTGGCCATATTTCTATCCCTTTTTGTTATTTCTCTTTCTTTTCGCATTTTCCATTTCTTTCCACCTTTATCTTCAAACAATTTTAGATTAGTTTGGGAGCCATCCCTCTCTGGAGATTGGCTCGGGAGACTTCTCTTTCTCTCGACATTTCAATGTTGGCCGAATCTAGGTTGCACAAGTGATGAAATCTTGTACTTAGGTAGATTTGTGACCAACAGTTTTTGGCACGCCCGGTGGTACAGACTATTTCTGTCTTAGAAAGATCCATAATCGATGGGACAAGCACTATTCCAAGTTGACAAACCCACCTGTGCCAATAGTTTTTGGCATGCCCTGTGGGACATACTATTTCTATCTCAGTAAGATCCATAATAGATGGGATAAATATTATTCTGACTTGACAAACCCACCTGTGCCAACAATTTTTGGCACGCCCGATGGGGCACACAAGTCCCATTTTTTGACACCCGAAGGAATCAAGATTTTGATGAACTGTCTTGACCTCAAAGCGGAGATTGTAAGTTCATCTGGCAACTCTGTTGAGCTGAAGATCCAAATTTCTTGATCATAGCTACATTTTGAAGCTGAAAGAAGACAACCCGAAGGAATCAAGGTTTGGTGAGTAGCCTTGACCTCACAAGAAAAGAAAAGAATGCTCATCTGGTGACTCCAACTTAGTGGTGATAATCATGATCTTTGCAGACCACTGTTATAATGGCAAGTGTAATTTGTCCTAGCTAGAATGATCCTAGCCCCCTGAATCTCCAAAGTCGGCATGAGATTCCCAAAAGTGCCTTGAAGACATTGACGAAATACAATGGCACTAAGGGAATGGCCCTAGAGCACATTGAAGATGTTGCCACTTTGTCAATCCTCCATGACATAATCCATGAAGATGTCATGATTAGAATCCTGGTTCTGTATTTGGAAGGAAGGGCATTACAGTGGTATAGAATTCTCAAGCATAAAAGCATCTTCTCATGGGATGACTTAGAGGGAGCACTAATTAGAACATTCGATGAGGATCCCTTTGATGACTCTTAGGATCCCTTTCAAATTTTAATGTACATCATGAGAACACCTTTGGAGAGCATCATAGACTTCAATGTTCAATTCTACAAAAGTTGGAAGAGAATTCCAAAGAAGATCTGACTGAAACCCACCCAGGCCCACCTCTTCTATGTTTGGGCTTTCCACCCAGACATAGGTCTCCTCTTGCTGCAATCAGGTGAACGAAGGTTCCCTCAAATATTTGAGAAAGTAGTGCAAGCTGAACAAATTTTGCTCATGTCAGGAAAGTGGCAGTGGGGAACAACCCCATCACCTTATCCGGTAGTCATTGCTCCTATCTACCCTACACAGTATTCACCATGGAAGATTCCTCATACTAAGCAAAGATCTGAGATGCAGCCATGTGGAGCTCAAGAGCCAGTTTTCATCCAATTCCAATGATGGGAATATCCAAGCCTTGTCCCGACAATAGATAATATGGTTGCTTGTAGTTTCCATCAGGAGATGAGCAAAGGAGAAGAACAGGCTCAAGTGGCAAAACCTGAGAGCAAAGAAGGCACATTTTTGCACTCTTTTTGTATCCCAGGGCATAGCATGCAAGTATTCATCCAAAGCCCAATAAGCAGGCCTCACCAAGAGGCTAAGCCTGAAGAGATCCACGACAAAGGTCTATCGCCAGAAAAGCCCTGTTGTCGCATCAAGGGGTTGGAGGAGCCTGTAATCAGCCTACAACCAGTGTACTCTTCAAAATGGTGGTATTGGCTTCGGTCGTTACTACAATTGGTACCCCAAGGAGCCCTCCATGTGGAAAATCTCTTTGCTACATTATTCATCAACTGTGTGGGTACTAGCATGCATGATAACTGGCCATGTTACACCTTGTTCGCAACATGGAGAACTTCGAGAGGTCATCCAAAATTCAAGGATCAACTCAAGTATGATTAGATCTGGTCTGGACATTGCAGGTTCACCATATAGACACCCGAAGCTGGGTTTGTGGTGGCGGCATGCCAATCATGTCGTAAACTTTTGTGTAAATATTGTAAATAGCCCGACTAGTAAATAAAGTGCCGAGGGCACTAAGTGTTGCTTAGGAGCTTAGGTATAGTTTTTTGTTTAATTTGTGTGTGTTTCTTTTTAGCAGTAGTTAAAAGAATAAGGGAAGTTCTACTCTTCCATAAATTTCTATTGGAGATCCTGTTTTGAGTGTCGAGCGCCAGCAGGAGCTTGTTGCAGCAGCTCGCAGAGACGTCCTGCATCAACCAGCACTCACTTCTTCTACCCCTCCAGCTTCTTGACTCTATTACCCAATGGATAAAGGCCTGAGGTTCGTACATACAACAGAACTGTATACCCCATGAGCCGCCAAGAATGTTGGAATTTTTGCCACATTGTTTTTGTTGTTGTTGTTCATGTAAAATAACTAAGTTTTGTGCCTAAGCAAAGAAAGTGAAAACTATCACGATATCATGACATGTCGTGTTTTCACGGCGTTCGTACCAAAAAAAATCTAAGCATAGAATTTGTCGCGATATCATGACATGTCGCATTTTCATGACCTATCACGTGTTCGCGGGGTTTAAAGCCAAAAAGTGCAAACAAAGAAAAATGTCGCGATATTGCAACATGTCGCATTTTCGTGACCTGTCACGTTTTTGCGTCTAAAAGCAGCCAAAGGAAGCAAGTGAGTAAAATTATCGTGATCTCGCAACATGTTGGATTTTCGTGCTAAAAGCAACCAAGGGGAGTGCCACAAAAAATTGTCGTGATATCACGACATGTCGCAGTTTCATGATAAAAAGCGGAAACAAAGGAGAAGATAGGAAACATGTCATTATTTCACAACATGTCACGTTTTCACAGTGAAAAAGCAAGAAGGATAGCGCCAAGTATGGAATGTCATGATTTCACGACTTGGAGCAGCAAAGGAACAAAATAGAGAAACATGTCACGATTTCACGACATGTCATGGGGAAGAAACAAAAGGGAGAAAGATGTCATGATTTCATGACATTTTTGGAAACAGAGTCAGGCAAGAGAAAAGTGTCACGATTTCACGACATGTCATGATTTCACAACTTGTCACACTTTCACGATGATAAAGCAGGAAGGAGCAAGAAGACAAACATGTCACGAATTCACGACATGTCTTGTTTTCACGATGAGAAAGCACAGAAGGAGCAAAATGGTATGGATTGTCATGATTTCATGACATGTTGCGTTTTTGTGACGAAGAGCAACGAACAAAGCCAGACAGAGGAATATGTCCTGATTTTGTGACATGTTGTGGAAAGACAGCAAAATGAAGGCAGATGTCGTGATTTCGTGACACGTCATGATTTTGCGACTTGTAAGAAGAGAAGAGCCAACAGAGAGGAGGATGTCACGATTTCATGACATGTATTGTTTTCATGATGGAAGGCGACGAAAGGGCTAAGTGGCAGAAACATGTCACAATTTCACATGTCACATTTTCGTGACTTGTCTCATTTTCATGACTGGTGGAAAAAGGAGAAAGAAGTAAGGTGAAAGTGTCACGATATCGCGACATGTCGTATTTTTGTGACCTATCACATTTTTGTGATAGAAGCAACAACAAAGGCCCGATAAGGTTCTGTTCACATTTTCCTTCAAAATTGCGTAGGAGAACGTGAGGAGAAGATAAGGATAAAACGAAGTAATGTTTTAAAATCTCTCCAACTAATTTTGAGATCGTGGTCAAAGAGGCTCCAATATTGAATGTTGTTGTTTACCTATGTGCGTAAGATGGAAGAACATGAGGCAGTTTTCCGTGCCACCAAAATTAAAGATGCCTCCAGTATTAAAATCTCCTGTTCATGATCTCCTAACAACTTCAAGCATGCTCCGAGAACAACCATTTAATGAAGAAATATGGTCCCTTGTTTCTGTTTGATTTTCAATTTTGATCCATAAAAACAGGGAATCTGATTTCTCCGAGGTAGATTAAGGGGGATTATTTCTCCTTTCAAGTGCATATTTTGTGGATCGCATTTTCAAAATCTATTTTATGTTTTAAATGTTGTGATGCAAAAGAGAGAGGGAAGACCTCTATAAATATTCATGTATATCTAAAGAAAATAAGGTTGGACATTTTGCAAGAAAACTCTCTAAGTTCTCTGCATAAATAGAAGAGACTTGGCTTCTGATATTTGCAAGCATTCTTATGTGTGTGATTTCCTTCTGTTTTTAAAGTCATTTCTATTTATGCTCATGTTCTTGCTATTAAGTTTTGAATTCTGCATTCTGGATTCAAACATTGCTGGTTAGTGAGTAAATTTTGGAATGCGATCTAGGGGTTATCTCTACAAAGGTGTGAGTTTAATTCTGCTGCTTTCCTTTTATTAGATGCTATTATAAAACTTGGTGGAATTCTTGCTGTTAGTCTGCCCCAAATTATACACTTTGGCCTGTGGCCATATTTCCATCTCTTTCTTTTATTTCCCTTTCTTTCCTGCACCTTTATCTTCAAACAAGTTTAGATTAGTTTGGGAGCCAGCCCTCTCTGGAGATTGGCCTGGGAGACTTCTCTTTCTCTTGGTCTTTCAATTTTGGCCTATTCTAGGGTGCACAAGTGATGAAATATTGTACTTAGGTAGATTTGTGACCAACACAATGACAATTCATCCACTCAAAATGTCCAACAATAGAAGCATCAAATAAGGTATTTGAAGAAGAACCTAAGACCTATACTGATAAGTTGAGAAGTAGTAGTACCAAAGAGGAAGCAAACAAAGAATCATCAAGGAATAGGGATCATCACAAGAAAATCAAAGAAAGAACCATGAGATCAAGGCAAGATGAATATTTCTTCCAAGGTTATTGTTTCTCATGTAATCATTTTGGTAATAAAGCTATCCATTGTAATGTTCATGATAAAAATTATTATGGCTTCAACAAGAGAAATTATTAGTCACTTGCACTTTTCAAGGACTACAACATCATGTGCTTCAATTAAAATAATTTTGGTCATAAAGTTATGCATTACAGGGTTTATGGTAAGAATGATTATAGTCTCACCAAGAATTCATTTGCACATTTCAAGGACTACAACATCAGGTGTTACAATTGCAATAATTTTGGGCATAGAGCAAAGTGGTGTAGAACATATTTTTTGGAACTTCCAAAGATAAGCAATAAAAAGGATTCTCAAAATGTTCAAATAGGTATGACTTCAAAACTTTGGAAAGATATTGACAAAGAAGAAGAGCATTGTAAGTTGGGAGTAACTTTACTCCCATATCAAAATTGATCACCTCAAAAAAAGGAGGTGGTGAGGGGTCTGATCTAAGTGTCTTATTTTTATCCCCAAGGAGCCCTTTGCCATTGATGTCAAAGGGGAAGAATTTAGTAAGGGAGAGCAGCTTGTCAGGGAGAGCAGATTTGGAGTCCAGTTGTAGTAAAAGGAAAATTTATTTGTAGGATTGTCATTAATGACAAAGGGAGAGATTGTTGGAAATGTTGAGTATATTGAATTGTCATTGATGTTAAAGGGTACATGAGGCAAAAATATTTTTATGTCAAAGGTGCATGGTAGTCAAGGAAAAAATATTTCCCATGAGTTTGATAACAACCAATGGACAAAATTTAAAGCAAGGTATATGGACATAATTCAAGACAAGCTATATCTCCAAGATATTTTTCTAAGAGAAGAATTATAATATTTAAATGTCAAATTTAAATATTATGAAGAAGTACAAGGTTTAAAAGATAATATTATATTTGCTTGGAAAAATATTTAAAGACCACAAGATAAGGCAAAAGTTTAAAGACAAAAATGAGATTTACTTATTTCAAAGGGACAAAAGGTTTAAAAATAATATTATAATATTTAATTTAAATATTATAATATAAGGTTTCAAAAAAAATGGCACCAATATCATAAATGTATAAGCAAAAGTATATGAGCATCGATGTACCTTCATAAAAGAAAAATCCATATATATGTGTGTGTGTGTGTGTGTGTGTGTGTTGAATTAATTCATTAGGCAGAAGTTGGAGGTATGCGTGCAATTCAAATATTTTTTCATGCATTGAAATAGAGAGGAAATTGTCATAAAGGAATGCAAGTGAAGTGGAAATAAAGTTAAAATGCTGCATCTTAGGTTTCAAGTGGGTGGTTAGCCCAGCTGGTCGCTTGGCTAGTGCTAAGGTGTTGGAGGGGAGTAGGTCACAGGGTCAAAACCTGCAGGTGCTATTTTTTTGTAAGGTAGAGAAAGGAATTTATTGTGGAATAAAGTTAAAGTGCTACATCTTAGATTTCAAGTGGGTGACTAGCCAAACTGGTAAATTGGCTAGTGCTAAGGCACTAAGAGGAGTAGGTCACAAGATCAAAATCCACAGGCATTATTTTTTGTAAGGCAAAAAAAATTCATTCACTTGGCATGTTGGTTGAAGGTATGGACAAAGATTTTTATTTAAATATATCTTAAAAGGAAATCATTCATTGATTTGAATAGAAGAAAATATTTTGTTAAGTTTAGGAGATATAAGGTGTACTAAGGTTTATTTGGTAATTGTAAATTCTACATGTTAAGTTTAGGAGACATAAGATGCATTAGGATTTATTTGGTAATTATGAATTATGTATGTTAAGTTTGGGAGACATAAGATGCACTAGGATTTATTTAGAAATTGTAAATTCTGAATATTAGAAATAGAGGTATAAGGTGTATTTTGGTTTACATTTGATTCTATTATTGCATGATAGAAGAAGGGAAATTTGAGGGTTTCTTTATTATGAGAAGCTTTATTTTGTGAGACCAAAAAGGAGTTACAAAGTATTATATTCAAGACCTTTTGTGCACATATTTTGAGAAGTTCTTTTAATATATGAAAAGGATATTTTCTAACTTGTTTTTGAAGTGGCAAAAGAAAAAAAATAATTTTGAGACAGGTTTTCAAGGCACAACATCATCAAGGAAATTTTGAGGTATGGTGATCTAATTCTTTCCTAAGGTGGTTTTTGGTTGAAGAAAATATATTAAGTTGTCATATGTTTGGAGGCATAAGGATTGATTGTTTGAGCATTGCTTGGATTGAAATTGGGAAAGATTATAGATCATATTTATGAGCAAACCTATGCATTGTTTTGAATGATATTGGGAATGAAAGTGCAAAAGTTATAGATCAATTTTGTGTGCAAATTTAAGCATTGAGTGTGATTGATTTTGGAAGAAAATTTGCAAGGGTTATAGGCCAGTATTGTGAAGCAAACTTATGCATCATTTTTGAATGAAATTGGAATATATGTGCAAGGGTTTGAGAACAAAGTTGTGCATCATTGTTGAATGAAATTGGGAATATATGTGCAAGGATTTGTGAAGCAAAAGTGAGTATTTGTTATATTGGTTTTGGGAGCACATAAGAGGGTCAATCATTAAGTGCTAGACTAGAGCTACCTTTAAAATGTAATAAATGTGAGACATGTGAATGTGAATAACCTATTGAGCATTTGTTTAGTGTATATCATTTTCTATATGTTCATGGAGATAAAAGAATTCTAGGTAGAATATGTCTGAATTACTTTATTCAAATAAAGCACTTTTGGGAAAGATATAAGCAGTGTTTTTATGTAATATTTAGGAATATTTGAGTAGGTTCTATGAGCATATTTGAGCAAGCCTTGTGTGTAGATGTGGAGTAGATTTGAGAAGAGTTTTGAGCAGTTTTGAGTAGGTTCTATGAGAAAATTTGAGCAAGCCTTGTGTGTAGGCTTGGAGTGGATTTGAGCAGGTGTTGATGAGCAAATTTTTAGCAAGCATTTAGTGTAGGCTTGGAGTAGATTTGAGTAGGTTTTGGTGAGAATATTTTTAACAAGCCTTTTGTGTAGGCTTGGAGTAGATTTGTGTAGGTTTTGGTGAGTATATTTTAGCAAGCCTTTTGTGTAGGCTTGGAGTAGATTTGATCAGGTTTTGGTGAGAAAATTTGAGCAAGCTTTGTGTGTAGTCTTGGAGCAGATTTGAGCAGGTTTTTATTACAATATTTTTATCAAGACTTTTGTGTAGGCTTGGAGTAGATTTGAGCAGGTTTTGGTGAGAAAATTTGAGCAAGCCTTGTGTGTAGGCTTGGAGTAAATTTGAGCAGGTTTTGGAGAAGATTTGAGCAAGATGTATCGCTCCAAAATTTTCACACCCTTACCTTCAGGCTATAGGATCCGTGCCCAAAAGGGGGATGTGAAAAGGATGGGACAATACCTCGGACTGAGAGGCCTTGCGAAGGTCCCGCATCTCGAGGGAGGTGTATTATGGTGATTTTTTGATGGATGGTGGGTTCACCAGGAAACATTTGAATGGCAGTTTTCATGCCTAGGTTGGGAATGTGTTTAATGTGTTCAATTTTATCTTTAAAAATTCGAGTCCTAGGTTTTGCCAAATGAATCTAAGTTGTTCTATTATGAAAATGCAGACTAAATGAAATACAACAAACATATTTGAACAAAAACAGAGAGAAAAAGCTAAATTAAAGAGCCATACCTGATCCGGATGTCTGATGGAGGTTCTAATTCTTGAAGCAAACAGGATCATCTAGAATTTTATGGGATCATCTTCGACCTGCAGGATCGTCTGAGATCTGACGAATTCGTCAGAGACCTACAAACAGAGAAATAGACACAAAATACAAAAAATGCAGCAATGCTAATATAGGATAATGATGTAAAATGACAATAAGGATGTTAACAAATAATCCCAAATAGAAATGCAAGTAAGTTGCAACACTTTAAGAGCTAATCATGACCTTATTATGCAATTAAACTACATGGGTGAACTCCAAGATGCAAAATAATAAAGAATAATCATAAGATTAACTAAATGCAGAATAATGCAGCTAAAAAGAATGAAGAAATGCAAACTCTGGGCACTGATTGCCCCCAATGCAGACTGTAGTCGAGATCGTCTCGAATTGGTGCGAAATCGTCTCAAATTGAATAGGATCATCCACGACAAACTGAGCTTGCTTCGGCTGAAAAATACTAAGGTTCCTGCAAATAAATTTGGACAAATATGGAGGCAAATAATAATTTAAGACGGTCTAATGTACGTAGAACTTGTGTTACAGGAAATTTCAGCCAAGGGGATGCCAAGGGGGAGTCCTAAGTTTAAATAGGCTTAGGAGGGAGGTTAGGAGGTTGGAGATCATCCCAATTTGGGAGATCTCCAACGAGGGAGGGTCTCTAACGGCACAGACACGCTTCTACCCGGATTAGAGACATCGTTGGAACAAAGGCTAATTGTGAAAAATCAATTTTGGGACAAGATCGTCTGGACGTCCTAGCCTAGACGAAATTGTCCGATCTGAGGTGATATCGTCTGATCGGTGATGATATCATCAAACGGTCAAAACAAACTCTAAAAATGGCATGGGAAATGAGGAAACGGGTTAAACGACAGTTAGGAGCGATTTTGGGGGTTAAAATTTGAATTTGAATTATTATTAAAGTAATTGTAATTATTTAAGGTTTTACTGCACTAATTTTAGGGTGCTACATTTTTCCCCCTCTTTAGCGAATTTTCCTAAGAAAATGCGTTAAAGATGAGTTCTTCTCGATTTACGAGAAAGCAAAAATTATTCCCATTTTTAGGCGACGATTCTAGGTCGAATCGTACGACAGCTTACTATGGTGCCCCCTCCGTGTTTTTACCCAAATCGAACGTTTGAGGTAAAAACGCGAAAAAACTAAATTTTTAAAAATTGTTTAAGTGTTTTGAATAAAATTAAGAAAAATAGGGTAAAACCCTAATTCATTGTTACTATTCATTTTCATAGTTTTTAAAGCTCTGGAGACAAGATGGTCGAGACAGCGCACAGATCGACAGAGGTCCGGCGTGGGCTATAGGTAAGGGTCTAAACTTAGTTTAGAGTGCTTTAATTTAGAATTTCATGCTTTTTAGATTAGATTTGATTGATTTTTGAGCATCGCGGCCGTTTTTGGGCCGTCGACGTCGTCGAGATGAAATCATCTCGATTTCATCGAAATCGTCTCGATATCATCGATTTCTTCTAAGGGCGAAATCGACGATAGGGGGACAATTTCGTCCAATAAGGGATGATTTCCTCATGCAAAATCGGAGACGAATTTGCTCAAATTTGGGACGATATCATCCAATTGTGGATGATATCATCATTTATAAAATTGAACTTATTTTGACTTGCATTTTTAATTGATGATTTATTAATGATTTTTATTGTTGATTTTGTTTATGTTGCAGATAGGATTACTAAAGAGCAGAGAATGGAAATATGGCGGGTTGAGGGATGACTTGGCCACTCTATCTCAGGCAGAGCGAGATCAGTTGGCTCAGGCTAGCTTGCAGCATGTGGCAGAGATGCCACAAGTTTCTACATATATGGGGCTATTGATAGCCCTAGCAGAGAGGTGGTATCCGGGTTCTTCTTGTTTTTGGTTACCGACAGGGGAGATGACTCCCACACTAGAGGATGTATGGAGGATTTTGAGGATCCCCATACAAGGACGACTGATCACTCCCATGACCAATCAGGGCCATATGATGATGCGACTGTGTGGCGATCTAAGCTTCACCCTGGAGAAGGGCGAAGTGAATATCGAGTCATTGCACCAGATGCCTGGGGCATCTAGACTCACACGGGTTTTGGTCGGAGTGGTAGGTGGACTTCTGCTGTGCCACCAGAGTGAATACAGGGTACCATGGCTACTGACAGATGTGGTCTATGACATGAGATACCACGGGTACAGGTTTGCTGAGGGGAGCTTTGTACTCTATCGATTGTATAGGATCCTACATGGGGTTGTGTACAAGGGCGGCCGATGTCTGGTTATGAAATCGCTACTACAGGTTTGGTGCTGGGAGCACATCACGGTGAGGAGGCTGGTAGGGCTTCCACTAATAGGGATTGACAAGGAGAGGCCCCGAGTTTTCTACTAGTGGCTCTAAAGAGGGGCACAATGATGGATAGATCTACCAGCATCTTGGAGACTACTATACGACCTTGTCTCTGACCAGATCACTTAGAGGCCTTGGAGAGATCATCCATGGTGGGCCGAGGACGGACAAGAGCTGGCTCACATCAGGCAAGTCTACTGGCTGAGGATGGAGAGGGGAGAGGTGGAGCTCCACCGGTATGACCGAGTTTTGAGGTAGTTTGGTCTATAGTAGGGGATCCCATCTCTCAAAGACTACGAGTTTTCTTGGACTATCCGAGATAACACTACAGTTAGCGGGGCTCTAGATATGCAACGATTCTAAAGTCAAGACGTAGATGATGCCCCCATTCATCCAGTGGATGGGGACAACACTAGGGTAGCTGATGACTATGATGCCTGGTACACAGGCATCCACCCTCCTTGGATTACGAGGGCTCAGGTTCTGATTCATGCAGTTGTGTGTCAGATGGGGAGGCGGCACCAGGCGACCATTGAGGTGGCACAGAGTCACGGTAGGAGAGAGCAGAGGAGACCACAGGCACAATAGAGGCTATGGAAATGGGAGAGGAGAGAGGAGAGACCCCCTTCTCCACAGAGATAGAGGCCACCATCACCCGATAAGGGCAAGGATGTTGACACTAGGGAGAGCAGCGAGACAGTGACTCTCCGAGTTGAGGTTGCCCGCCTGCGGGCTCAGGTGCAGACATTGTAGGATGAGGCTACATGACTTAGAGCTCAGGGCAGAGGAGCGAGCACTCAATATTTAGCATGTGCTATTGCCCAGATTACATTCTATCAAGCTTTATATTACCAGGTGGTGCTAGCAGAGCAGATGGTGCCATTACCAGCTCATATTGCAGAGCCTGTCGTGATGGGGTCATCTAGGACATCATAACGATCGACATCCAGGACTCATGGCACCACACGGACTGTGATGGGGCCACCTCCTCCACCTCAGGGTGGGGGAGGAGATGAGGCTGAGAGCTCGAGGGGTTCTTGAGGCGAGGCTACTACACTACACAGAGATTGTATATTTGATTGAGAGGATTGAGTATGCCAAGATGTAGATTGTGGCATACCAATCTAGGTTTGATATGATGTACATATATTTGATATATATATAGATGAGATATTTTTGATCATATGACTTGTCTTATTCGTTTGTATGATGCTTTAATGTTTTGAATTGATTGCTTATTGGATTGATGATTCATGTAATTATGTCATTTGGAAATGTTATAATTTGATGTCATGCTTTTAAAATTTAAATGAAATAATCTGATGTAAACAAATTGGTTGTTTGTGATGTGATGATTTGATAAAAAAAAAAAGGACTTCTAACAATAATTTCAAAGGACATTGTCGCTATTATAGACCATTTCATGGAGTCGCCGCTCACTCGATCGTCAAGCTAATCCCAGTATAGAAATATTGTTAAAAGTAAAAGAGTGCTTAAGAGACTATCTTAAGACTTTGGTGTAATGGTGCAAATGATGATGATGATGGTTTGATGATGATTTGTTTTCAGATTTCCATGAAAATATTATGCATAAAAAATGATTTTTTCTAGGCATAACTTCCTAAGTGTGATAATTTTTTTGGATAATTCCCTAGGAATTATACCATCATTGCAAATTTGCACATTGACAATGACATGAAATAGTGATAATGTGCATGCTTTTTAAAAAATATAATTGTATAATAGAATGATTTAAGTCATATGTTTTTATGATTTTAAATAAATGGGGAATAAAAATTGGTACAATGGTTTGCGCTAGGCATAGAATATGTAGGTATAGACTTATACCATCATCGCGAAATCCAAAGAAAAAGTTGATATAATAGTTTTATTGTATGGTTGATTTTTAATTGTTGAAAATAAACAGAAAATATGAAGAGGAGGACTTGCGCTAGGCATAAGACTCCCATTTAAGTTTTGGAACTATACCATCGTCGCGAAAGTCGACAATATATATATATATATATATATATATATATATATATATATATATATATATATATATGTGTTTTTATTGTATGGTTTGAAAGAAATTTTGATTTTTGATTATGCATGTAGTTGTCTTTATGCGAAAAAGGAAAAATGAAATTATTCCAGACAATTTGCAAAGATATTTCAAAGTATCTTGAAGACAAAATTTATATTTATAAGGAATCCCATGTGCATATGTGATTTCATTTCCAATCTTGATTTATCATAATGATACACAAAATCTCTCAAATACAAATGTGTGTGCAATTGCTATGTTCGTTTACCAGTTTTGAGCAAGATAATTTGATACAAGTGATTTGAATGAACCAAATAGGTGTTCATAAACCATGATTTAGATGCATATAACCATACCAGACTACTATGTAAGTCGGATTATCAAGAGCTAGCTAATCCATAAGCGAGACATAGGTCTGTACAAAAAAGGTCGCTAATGTGACAGACATATCGCCACGCTAGGAGTTACCCAAGGCCAAGCAAGTTGGGCACAAACCACATGTTATGGGGCTTACCTCACAGTTTTCGAATAATTGAGAATTTCAGGGATTCAAGCTCATCAACCCTTATTTTCTTTTCAATGGGTAGGAAGAGGGATTTTATTGCTTTTGCTTTTGCTTTCTTTTGCTTTCTTTTGCTTTATTTTCTTTTCTTTTGTATTTTTGCTTGATTTTTGAGATAACGCTTGGAACATTGCTGTAATTATATAAAATAACATTTCTCTTTTTCTCTTTTTCTTGAACTTTGCTTTTCTTCCTATGCTAGGGATACTTTCTCGGATTAGCTGTAGAGCAAGGGATTTTTATTCTGGGTAGGTGTGAGGTTGTCCTTTTGCCAATTCTCAAAGATTCTAGACCATGTGCATGATAGGATAGCAGGGGAAACTTTTCGCTCAAGAAACCACTTCTACTATGTAGCATAGCATGGAAATTACAAATATAATAATTTTATTGTGAAAGGATGTGCTTGGTTTAAGTAAATAACAAGATCAATTCTCTGTGCTCAAACTTTATTAATTGAATTTTGTGGACTTTGATATAAGAGAGATTAGTAATCATGCCAGATAAAAATCAAGATATTTATTTTGTGTTTGTGAAAGTGAGGGATTCCAAATAAATGCTAATTTATCCAAAATAATTTGAAATATATAACTGCGACATTTGTAAGAAGAAATATATACAAATACTTTTGAGAAGTTTGAGAATGTTGACTCTCTCTTTCTTCTTTATTTTGTTTTGGTTTTGAAAGAGTCAAGAATATTGTTGTTTTTATTTTTATTATTTTTGTTTGTTTTTGTTTTTGTGTAAACAGTTTGATATATTTTTAAAATAAGACAACATGCAAAATATGTACAAATGATGAAATGACCAAATTTTATGTGTAATATCGCCTAAGATGCATAATATTCATAGGTTCTTTTAAATATTTACCATCTAAGGTAGCTAATTTGTATGCTCCCGATTCAAATTTAGCAGTGATAATGTATGGTCCAAGCCAGTTGGGCTCAAATTTACCTTTAAGGTCTTTAGTTGCATTAGTATTTTTTTTATTTTCTTTTAAAACAAGGTCATCGATCTCAAAGGATCGATGACAAACTTTTTTAGCATATGATCTTTTAAGCTTGTTTTGGTAGGCACGAAGATGCTCCAAAGCATTGATGCATTTTTCATCTAGGATTTCCAGCTGACTGAGTCTGCCAGCTCGATATTCATCTCCTACTTCAGTATCTTGAAGTAGTAGAGCCAAAGAAGGAACTTCTAATTCAAAGGGAAAAACGACTTCAGCACCATGAACCAAAACAAAGGTGAAGTTCCAGTGGGGGTTCGAACACTAGTTCGATAGGCCCACAAGGCTGGATATAATTGAATGTGCCAGTTGCGGCCAGATTTATTGACCAATCTTTTGAGAATTTTAATTAAGGTTTTGTTAGATGCTTCTGCTTGACCATTACCTTGAGGATAATAGGGAGTGGACCAGCGATGTTGAATCTTATATTTTTGGCATAATTTCTTAACATCTTTATTTTTGAAACAAGTTCCATTGTCTGAGATGAGATTTGCAGGAATTTTGAACCTACAAATGATTTGATTAAAAATAAATTTAGAGACTTGTGTGCCAGTGCAAGAAGCTAAAGGCATAGCTTCAACCCACTTCGTGAAATACTCGATGGCGGTTATGATGAATTTGTGTCCATCAGATGACATAGGATTAATTTTGCCAATAATGTCTAAGCCCCATTTTGAAAAGGTCCAAGGAGATGAAATAGCCTATAGTTCTTATGCAGGGGCATGGACAAGGTCAGCATGTTTCTGGCACTTTTCGCAATGGCGCACATAATCATGTGTGTCATTCTCCATGGTAGGCCAAAAGTATCCTATCCTAAGGAGCTTTTTAGCAATCACACTACCACTGAAGTGTCATCCACAAGATCCATCGTGGGCTTCACTCAAGGCTGATTTGGATTCTTCTAGATTCAAACATCTCAATAGGATACCTTCAAAAGATCTCCTATATAAAGTATTACCAATTATTACAAATCGACTTGCTCGTCTATGTAATAACCGACACTGGTTTCTATTAGAATTGGCAGAGAAAGTCCCATTTTGAAGAAAATCAAATATATCTGTATACCAAGGTTTAGGAGTAGTTTCATTAATTAGAAACACATCAAAGGTTCTAAGCATGACTTATTTGAAGCAGGTTCCTGGAGTCGACGAATAATGATGGTGGCATATTCGTCATCTAACTCCAAGGGCAGAAGAGATGCAGCTGCGGCCATAGCATCAGCCGCACGGTTGCTAGTTCGAGGAATAGCTTCCAAGGTAACTTGATCAAATAGGGATAACAATTGCAAAAAATATGCTTTATATGGGTGCAATTTATCATCTCTGGTCTGATAAACTTCATTAATTTGATTTATGACAAGTTGAGAATCACCAAAAACTAACAGATGTTTAATTTTTAGCACCAAGGCAGCTCGTAATCCAAGTATTAGAGCTTCATATTCAGCAGTATTATTGGTGCAAGCAAATGTTAATTTGAAGGATAGAGGAATAAGATGTTTTTGTAGGGATATTAAAATAATACCCGCACCAGCCCCACTCATGCATTGGGCTCCATAAAAGTATAAGGACCATTGTTCAATATGGTCTGCCTCTAATTGAAGGCATTCATCAGGAAACTTAATGATGAGGGGATGGGTAGACTCTAAGGGTGCAACAACTAATTGATCTGCTATTATTTGACTCTTAATAGACTTCTGTCCTATGAACGTGAGGTCAAACTCGCTTAGAGCAAGAACCCACTTGGCTGTACGACCCAATAAATAAGGTCGACTCATAAGATACCTCAAGGGATCATATTTAGCAATGACATAGGTTTTCTGACTAAGCATATAATGGCATAATTTCTATGTAGCAAACACGACTGCTAGACATAGTTTTTCTAATGTTGTGTAGCAGACATAGTTTTTCTAATGTTGTGTAGCGGGTTTCATAACTGATGAAGGTTCGACTAATATAATAATTAGCACGTTCTCTCTTCTCATCATCAAGCTGAGCTAACATAGCTCCTAAGGAAAAATATGAAGCTAAAATATATAGGAGAAATGGGCGATCAGGTCTAGGTGGAGAAAGCACAAGTGGATCAAGGAGGTATTATTTGAGAAGTTCAAAAGCTTCTTTACATTCATCATCCCAATTAGAAGGGACATCCTTCTTAAGGAGCTTAAGAAAGGGATCGGTTTTGTCCGCCAACTTATCGATGAAGCGACGGATAGCTTGAAGCTTACCTTGTAAACTTCGTAATTCAGATATATTGGTAGGTGCGAGCATATCAGTGATAGCTGTAATCTTGAGAGGGTCAATTTTGATGCCACATAAAGAAACTAAAACCCCTAATATTTTACCGAACTTAACTTTGAATATGCATTTTGCTGGATTTAATCGAATAAGATATTCTCTTAACCAATTAAAAACTTTTCTCAAATCATCTAAATGGTTATCTTTATTAATAGAGTGAGCTATAATATCATCTACATAATCATGTAGGATATCATGCATCATATCATGAAAAATATAAGTCATAGCTCGTTGATAGGTTGCACCTACGTTCTTTAAGTCGAATGGCATCACTTTCCAACAAAAGGTACCCCAGGGGGTAATAAAGGTTGTTTTAGCCTGATCTTTAGGAGCTATCCTGATCTAATTATAACCAGAGAATCCATCCATTAAGGACATCATCCCACTCCTAGCAGTAAAATCAATGATTTGGTCCATGTTTGGAAGAGGAAAATCATCTTTAGGGCATGCAGCGTTAATATCTCTAAATTCTGTGCAAACCCTAACTTTGGTAGCTTATTTCTTGGCGACTGGAACTACATTTGAGATCCATTCAGCATAATCAATAGCTTGTATAAAAACAACATTCAGGAGTTTTTCTAACTCCCCTTTGACTAGCAAGGCCACTTTGGGATGCATTTTTCTAAGTTTCTGTTTAACAGGTTTAGCATAGATATGGACTACTAGGTGATGCATGACAACAGAAGGGTCTAAACCTGGCATATCTTCATATGTCCAAGCGAAGAAATCTTCATATTCTTTAAGGAATGCAATGTATTACTCTTGTTTTTCTTGACTTAATTCTGATCCAATATTGATTATGTGGGGATTATCCTCAGTTCTAATGTTAATTTTAATGACGTTTTCTACTTCCATGTGTAGATCTATTTCAAAATTAGGTGGGGCGAGTGAAACGCCTAATTCTTGTAATTCTTTTAAGGTTAACTTGGATAATTTATCTTGAGGATTCATGGCCTCAAGTTGGGCTATAGTAGGTATAGAACCATCAAAATAAAACCCATTGTGTAACATCTCTTCAACGGAGACATCATGGAAAATATCTCCTTCCAACTCATCATCGGATTCAGCAATCATTTCAAGGTAAGCGATGGATAGCATGTTACATGTAAATGGCTGGTTTTTTAGAGGTAAATCATCATGCCTATCCAAATGATCTTGATAACATATGAGTTGATCATCATCTTCAAAAGGAAAGGGTTGACCCTTACTAGGAAATAGGCCCACACCACAGTGGGAAAGCCACGGTTCTACCTCGAAAGGTTCTTTCATACCATTTTGGAAAGGTCCCAAGCCTTTCCCTTTATATCCCATTTTAAGCATTATAGGTTTAGCTTTAATATACTCATTAGTAAAATAACATCGAGCATATCCATAATGATGAGTTTTGATATTTCGAGGTATTCTTCCCCCGATCATATCCTTTATAAATGAAGGCACAACTCCCGACTTGGTAAGTACTTCCCATAGGTTGTGGGAGGCCCAAAGTACGAGGAGATGGTGGCAAATTACTTAAGATAATGGAATTTTGCATAGAAGCATTTGTTTTTTCTGATATAAGAATTTGAGATAAATCAGGTAAGAGTTCATCAGAAAGAGCATAATATGTAGAAGGATCATTACCTATATCTTTAGATGTAGAAGGCATGATATATGTAGATAATGTGGAGGTGTTAATAGATGGGTCTATAGGTTTTGAAATTATAGGGATGGAACATGAAGGATTGGTTGTGGATTGAAGGTCTTTTTGAGGTTCTAGAGTGGTTTGTTTAGAAGATTGTTGATCTATATATGAGGATGAAACTAATGGAGGAGAAATAGATGAAGTTATGGGTGTGTGTTTCACATTTTTAGATGAAAAATAAGAATTAGGATGTGTGGATGACAAAGCAGGGCAAAATTGAACTCCAACGAGTTCTGCCAAGGCACACATATCAAAGGGTCTAGGATCACCATGGATAGTGACCAACTGATTTTTAAATTCGAATTTAACACATTGGTGTAAAGTTGATGGGACAACCCACATTGTATTGATCCAAGGATGACCCAAGAGTATATTGTACGATGCGGGGCAAAGTACAATAAACACGATCGTGTCTAAGGTTCTAGGACCAACTTGCAATGGGATGGTAATAACTCCACATGTTTCTTGTGTTTCGTCATTGAAAGCTTTGATGATCATGTCAGTCTTCTTCATTTCATCACTTCTAAATGCAAATCTCTGGTAGAAGTCAAAAGTGCAAATATTTAGAGATGAACCATTATCAATCAAAACTCTTTTAATGACTACATCTCCAATTAGGGCGATAATGTATAAGGGGTTATCCTTATGTAAACTATGTTGTGGTATATATTTATCCCGAAAGTCAATACAATCGACTTCCCTAGTGATGATAGTATTGGCCATGGATTCAGGTTGAATGTTTTGTGGTACCATCATTTGGCTTAATGTAAGCATTAATTCATCTCTATGGGTAGGAGAAGATCTTAATAAATCCAAGAGAGAAATTTTGGCTGTAGTATTGGATAATTGCTCATTAATATTGTAAGGGGGTTTAGGTTGAACATTGGAAGCATGATTCCATTTATTGGGATTTTTCAAAACAAATGGAGCTGATCCATCGTTCTGGTTTGGTTCTTGTTGAGAATTTTGAGCCTGTTGTCTGGTAACGACTTCGATGGTACCTACAATGTTGTATTGAGGACATTGAATAAGTCTTGGTCTAGCATTTATAGCTTTTTCATTAGAAAGGAATTGATCAGAAGAGGGTCGAGTAGTAACTCTTCTAGGAAATGGTTCTTTTGGAATCATAGCATCTGTGATAGGTTGAATAGGATCTGATTCATTTTTAGAACTATTTGATTGGTTTGAAGTGATTTCCATGTCACTTTCAGTATCTGATTCTACATCACTAAGATCTGGTATTTGAATATTATGTAGGGGCCTGGTCATGACCATGGATAAAGTTGTGTCAATTTTTTGTAAATCATGATTAGGTAAATGTCCGCTAATAGTTCCTACATATCGGGTAGGAGGAGGGACATTATGATGCTCAATTTGATTGGCCACCTCTTTACCATGTCTTGGTAAAGGATGTTGAAATATGTCTAATGACTGATTAGCATTTTGATTTTGATTTTGGGGAATGTTCTTTTGAGCATTATTAGGAGCATTTTGTTTAGGTTGGAAGGCTTGCACCTCCATTTCATTATTGTCAATCAGATCTTGTATTTTATGTTTTAACCTTTTACAAGCGTTGTTAGAGTGTCTAGGTCCTCTATGGAAATCACAGTGTAAGTCAGCTCTGTTTCTGGGTATGGTTGGATCAGGTTCCTGGATAGCTGGTAATTGAATCAAACCTCTTTTGAGTAATTGAGGTAAAATAGTTGATAATGGTTGATTCAATCTAGTAAATTCTCGAGGAGGTTTATCAAGAGGTTTCAATATAAATTTTTCTGTTGTCTTCATTGCATTGATATTAGCAACATTTCTGCTGTCGGTGACTCCGTCACCTACGACTTGTTTGTTTTTATATTGATTTCTGGATGTTTTCTCATCATATTTCTTCTTAAGTTGGCCTCTCCTAATGAGGGCATCTTCTACTCTTCGAGCTAAATCTATAGCCTGATCGAAGGTAGTTAAAGTAGCAGTTGATAACTCATAAGATATTTGTTGCAAATTATTAATAAAAATGTCCAACATTTCCCTATAAGATAGCACAAAGTGCAGTTTTCCTGTCAACTACCTCCATCTAGCTAAGAAATCAGCAAAACATTCATCTTTGTCTTGTTTTAAGTTGTATAAATCTTTAATGGTGACATGCCTCTCGATGTAGGCACTAAATTGATGGAAAAAATATTCAGCTGTTTCTTCAAATTTTCTCAAAGAATGAGTGGGAAATTGATAGTACCACTCTAATGCCATTCCACCTAAAATTTTTGGGAACATTTTTAGTAATAGCAAGTCATCATGTGATATATCATGACATGCTATCCTAAACATGCGAAGATGCTCTATGGGATCTTCGGTTCCTTTATATATAGGCAAGACGGGCATGTTGAAAATGCTTAGGGTACGGTTGTGCTACAACTATGGGACCCAAAGTTTGACTACACATCTCTCGATAATTTTACGAGGGACGGTAGGGATATATCTGGTCCATGCGGGAAGCTAACTGCTTCACCATGGCTTCCAGATTACTGGTTTGCCCACCATATTGGTTCGATAGGACATTAATATGGGATTTGTGAGAATATGATGGAGGGACATAAAGATTAGATGTTATATTGCTATTGTGTAATCTGTTGGTAGGAAGGGTGTTATGAAGAAGTTTTGAAGTTATATTATGTTGTATTCCAAATTGTTGGAAATTGGTGTTTGGCTTCATTTTAGGTTTTTGTTGATTTGAAGCATATTGATCAATAGTTTGGCGAAGTAAAGCAGTGAAGGAAAGTTTCTTTTGTGTGGGAATGATTTTAGGCTCAATAACAAGTTCTTTAGGAGGTTGGATAACCTGTTGTTTTTGCATGTTCTAAATCATAGTGACCATATCTCTATTGGATGGTCCAGCCTTATCACTTTCCTGATCAACAAAGGAAAAGGGATTAGTGTGTATATTAAACACATCTTCCATGGCTGCTTGAGTGTCACTAATTTGTACTTTATCAATATGAACTACCATATTAAGAGCGCCAATGTTATTATTGAAAAATTTCCAAAAATGATCTAAGTTATCAAAAGCAATAGTTCCATCTAGAGTTATTCTAGGGGATGAGGATCCATCCTCTTTAACATTTTCTTCTTGTTCATCTACAACAAGCTCATCGTCTTGCTGGTCTAGAGTTTCTTCTTCCAGGATTGGATCCTCAAGAAGGACATTTGGGTTTCTTGTTTTGTCTCCTAACCAATCTTCTTCTTCTCCTTCAGTTTGTTTACCATTCCTAAGTTTAGGCATTGTGCTTAACTTAGATTTCAGCAAATATATATATATTTATATATATATATATATATATATATATTTATATATATATATATATATATATATATGTATGTATATATATATATGCAACAAGCTTAAGAGGTATATATTAATTATATACCTACTACAATATTTAAAATGAAATGTTTTGGTTTTTGTTATGTTTTTTGTTTTTCTTGTTTTTTTTTTTGTTTTAATAACAATATTATAAAGATAACAAACATCACACAAAATGCAAGAAATAATAATAATGAAAGTAATGATCTAGTTTTCTATAAACAATTTATAAATATCATTAATGGGCTCAAGTTCTTCAAGAGTCATGAAGTGTTCTTCAAATTGAAAATTTTCTTTCAAGAATTTAATGAAAAGTGCTATAGTGATATTATTTGCCTCAGACATTGGTTGATAGAAGTAAAGCTCGTGGAAATACTCTCGATATAACACAACTCGAGGAACTCTATTCCATATTTTTCTATCTGCAAGAATGACCTCTTGGTCTTCTACATGACCTAGGAACTGGTGTATAGTGGCTGCGTTCTCGAGGTATTCCTTGAAGGTGAACAATTCTGAAGACACAAGAGCTCTCCTATAAGATAACCATCTATGGCAGGCTCTCTGAAGTTCATGATAAACAATGAGTTGATGAGGATCCAGGATTCTATCTAGGAGAAGCCTTTTGATTTGTTTAAGTTTTGTTGACCTAGATGAAATGACACCTAGTCTTCTATCAAGTTCGTCCCACAAAATTTGATTTCTATTTGTTTCAGGCACACTAAGCATAGAATTGATTTCTATGGCTGCTAATTGGTTTTCAACATTTATAGTAACTGCTAGTCTTTTCTTAGGAGCTACCATCTAAACATGATATGCAACTTATTAGTTTTAAATGATTTGAAATGCATCTATATATATATATATTTTTCAAAAGGTTTTAAATGCATTCACGTCGGGTTCACCAAAATGTATCGCTCCAAATTTTTCATACCCTTACCTTTAGGCTATAGGATCCGTGCTCGGAAGGGGGATGTGAAAAGGATGGGACAATACCTCGGACTAAGAGGCCTTGCGAAGGTCCCACCTCTCGGGGGAGGTGTATTATGGTGATTTTTCGACGGATGGTGGGTTCACTAGGAAACGTTTGAATGGTAGTTTCCATGCCTAGGTTGGGAATGTGTTTAATGTGTTCAGTTTTATCTTTAAATATTCGAGTCCTAGGTTTTGCCAAATGAATCTAAGTTGTTCTATTATGAAAATGCAGACTAAATGAAATACAACAAACAGATTTTAATAGAAACAGAGAGAAAAATCTAAATTAAAGAGCCATACCTGATCTGAATGTCTGATGGAGGTTATGATTCTTGAAGCAGACAAGATCGCCTAGAATTTTATGGGATCATCTGAGATCTAACGAATTCGTCAGACGAATTCATCAGAGACCTGCAAACAAAGAAATAGACACAAAATACAAAAAATGCAGCAATGCTAATATAGGATAATGATGTAAAATGACAATAAGGATGTTAACAGATAATCTCGAATATAAATGCAAGTAAGTTGCAACACTTTAATAGCTAATCATGACCTTATTATGCAATTAAACTACATGGGTGAACTCCAAGATGCAAAATAATAAAGAATAATCATAATATTAACTAAATGCAAAATAATGTAGCAGAAAAGAATGAAGAAATGCAAACTCTAGGCACTGATTGCCCCCAATGTAGACTGCAGTCGAGATCATCTCGAATTGGTGTGAAATCATCTCGAATTGAACAGGATCATCCACGACGAACTGAGCTTGCTCCGACTGAAAAATACTAAGGTTCCTGCAAATAAATTTGGACAAATATGGAGGCAAATAATAATTTAAGATGGTCTAATGCACGTAGAACTTGTGTTACAGGAAATTTCAGCCAGGGGGATGCCAAGGGGGAGTCCTAAGTTTAAATAGGCTTAGGAGGGAGGTTAGGAGGTTGGAGATCATCCCAATTTGGGAGATCTCCAACGAGGGAGGGTCTCTAACAGCGCAGACACGCTTTTGCCTGGATTAGAGACGTCGTTGGAATAGAGGCTAATTATAAAAAATCAATTTTAGGACAAGATCGTCTGGACGTCCTAGCCCAGAAGAAATCATCCGATCTGAGGCGATATCGTCTGATCGACGACGATATCGTCAAATGGTAAAAAAAAACTCTAAAAATGGCATGGGAAACGAGGAAACGGGTTAAACGGTGGTTTAGGAGCAGTTTTGGGGGTTAAAATTTGAATTTGAATTATTACTAAAGTAATTGTAATTATTTAAGTTTTTACTGCACCAATTTTAGGGTGCTACACAAGACAAATAAAAGGTGATTGGTGTCTCATGTGGATAGAATTCCATGTACCAAAACAAAGTGGATTGGTGTCTCTTGTGGATAGAGGTCCACAAACTAGAGCAGAAGGGATTTGTGTCTCCTATAGATAGAGGTCCATGAACTTGAGCATAGGGGATTGGTGTCTCCTTTGGATTGGTGCCCATAAACATTGTAGTAGGGAATTGGTTCCTAAGATATTTGTTGAGAAAATTTATAAGAAATATTTTATCCATGGAAGTAGCCCACATTGGATGAACCACGTTAAATTTGTATCTCTTATGTGTGTGATGATCTGTGCATTATTTCATTATTGCAATTGATAGTATTGGAAAATACTTCTTTGGAAATAAAACTAAATTTTTTTATCTTATACTATTCACCCCCCTCAATATAAGCTTGTGTTATTCATTAAGCTAATAAAATATTTGCAAAATTATTTTAGGGATATAAGGAATTCTACATCAAACTTAGGAAAAATCAAAGTTGTAAACTTCTTTATTTTTTCTTCTCAAGTTTCTAAACATTAGGGAGTCATAAGGATTCTACTTCAAAGGAACATGGCAAAGAAAAATAAAATGAAAAAGAAAACAAATGATCAAAACATAGAAACACAAAAACCAGAAATATATGAGTCATAAAAAATAATTGAAGTAGAAAACCTATGTTTCTAAGAAAAACAAATAGACATTCAGGATATTTCAAAAATGTTGGAAATATTAAAATGTCATACACAACACATGATAGAAGAAATTGAAGAACAAAAATATATATCAATAATTGAAAAGAGTGTCTTACAATCAATTATGAGAGAAGTCAAAGATAAAAATTTTAATACTTAGTAATTATCTAAGTTCAAAGCTTGATGAAGCATATAGAGATTCTAAAAGTAACTTTTCATTACCTAGCGATATGGGAAAAATGATGTATATGGTATTTATTTCTAATGAACTCCTTAAAGACAAGAATAGAAAACAAGAGGAAATGATTAAAGATTTAAAGAACAAGTTTATTGATGAAACAAATACTTTAAAGGATAGACTTATTGATATTACGAGTGAATTAGAAAAAGTGAATTTTTAAATACTTTAAAAATGCATGCAATGTTATTAATAATGCTAATTATTATTATGAATATTTTCTTACTGTTTCTATTAGTCTATGGAGAATAATCTACAAGGGAATAATAACTCTAAATGTTTCCAAAATGAGAAAGCAAGAAAAAATTGAAGAATTAGGGAACAAACCAATGATGAAATATGTCTCTTGTGATACAAATGATTTAAGGCCCATAATGATAGATTCATGTTGTGATACTATAGAATTAAAACCATTTATGATAGATGTATGTTGTGATACTAGTGATGTTTATCAAAAGGAAAAGATAAAAATCATGATTCTTATCAAAATGAAAGGAAATATTGTGATGCAAGCAATGATACATGTGATTTATAGAGAAAAAATGTTACAAAAATAGATGCTACATGTGATACAAGTGATTTGAATAAAGTTCATGATTGTTTAGAAAAAGCTTATACTATCATAATTGATGAAGGCATGGATTCAAATTATTATAGAGATAGTGATTCTCAGAGTTGTGTTGATATTGATAAAGATCATTTTTAATGATACATTTGGCTATTTTGAAAAGCATACAAAGGGAATTGGTTTAAAATTGTTAAGTAAAATGGGATATAAAGATACATGTTTAGGAAAATATGGACAATGAATGAAAGAACCAATTGTACCAAAATTAAGACCAAAATGTGAAGGTCTTTGATATACAGGCTAGAATAGCAATAATGAGCAAAGAATTAAGTTTGTAATAGAATATAGTAACATAAAATCTATGATAGGGATTGATGGAATTAGTTATAATAAAGGAAAACATGGTAAAAGTGTGAGTCTAAGATTCAATTAACCTTAGATTAACATTAGGCCAAAGGTAATAAATGACACGAAAAATACAAAGCCAAAAATATTCATTAAAAATAACCAGATGATAAATACATTAACATAAACCTTATATAGGTTTAGAACATGCGTAATAATAGGAAATGGAAGGTGGAGGAAGATCGGGGAGTTTAGAGAGAACGGAGGAGTAGGAAGTGGAGTGGGAGGTGGCAGCGAGTGTGGGGAGAGGAAGGGAGTGGAGTGATAAGGGAAAATGGATGGTAGGAAGGGAGGAAGGATAATGGAGGGATAAGGAGAAAATAAAGGAAAGGGAGAAAGAAAAATCATGCCGACCATCCGATAAAATTAGCCGACAAAAGGTAAGCGTGTTCACACTGTGCTTAGAAAAACTAGTTTTTTCTAAGCCTATTTCAAGCTAAGTCTTGTTCACACTTGCAACATTCTCCCCCTTAAAGTTGAGAGAACTGACTATACAGTATCTCAGCTTTACAAATTGAGCTTTAGCTAGCACCTTGGTGAAGATGTCAGCGACGTTCTCCAAAGTGTGGCAATAGTGAAGCTCAACAATATCAGTTTCCACCATATCTCGGATGAAGTGGTACTTCATATCAAAATGCTTTGATCTACTATGGTGGACAGGATTGTATGCCAACTGAATGGCACTGATTTTGTCATAGAATATTTGAGTTGGACCACTTTGTTGCTCTCCAATCTCTTCTAATACCTTTCGGAGCCATAGAGCTTGAGTACTAGCATGAGTAACCGCTATATACTTAGCTTCTGTTGAAGATATTGCTACTACTTTTTGCTTCTTGGAACTCCAAGTTATTAGGCCTAAACCAAGACTAAAACAGTTACCCAATGTGGATTTTCTATCATCAATATTGCTGCCCCAATCACTATCACTAAAGCCTTCAAGATTGATAGTATCACTTTTGGAGTACTAGATTCCAAAATCTAATGTACCCTTCACATATCTCAAAATCATTTTAACTGCCTACAAATGCAACTTAGATGGATTAGACATAAATATAGAAACAAGAGATACAACATACTAAATGTCTGGTCTGGTGTTGGCGAGAAAAATAAAAATCCCAACAATGCTTATGAAAGTGGTCACATCAAATTTTGGTGCTCCATCATCCTTGCTTAATTGGATCCCATGTCCAATTGGAGTTGCAACTGATTTGCAATGCTCCATAGAAAACTTCTGAATCATATCACGAGCATACTTAAGTTGATAGATGAAGATCCCTGTATCTGTCTGATGTAATTCCATTCCAAGAAAGTATTTCATCAAGCCAAGATCCTTCATCTCAAATTCCTGCATCATGGAGTGCTTGAACTCCATGTTAACTTTTTCATTACTACCCATAAAAATGAGAGCATCCACATACAAACAAACTATGAGGATGTTATTTCCTTGATTCAGGTAGTAGAGCGTGGGTTCATTTTTGCTTCTGATGAACCCATAATATTTAAAGTACCCATCAATGCATGAGTACCAAACTCTCGGTGCCTTATTGAGACCATAAAGAGCCTTCTTCAGTTTGTAAACAAGATATTCCTTGTATTTCTCTTCAAATACTTGTGGTTGCTCAACATACACTTCTTCTGTCAAGTAACCATTTAGAAATTCACTCTTTACATCCATGTGTTGGACTGTCCATCCCTTGTGGGCAGCTAAGGCAAGAACTATTCTAATAGTCTCCTGTCTGGCTACAAGAGCAAAAGTCTCTTCATAATCAATTCCATATTTTTGATTAAATCACTTTGCAACTAATCTCGCCTTGTGCCTCTCAATGCTACCATTAACATTAAACTTGGTCTTGTCGACCCACTTACATCCAACACGTTTCTTTCCTTTAGGAAGCTTCACCAGCTCCCAAGTGTCGTTGTTTTTTATAGAGGTGATCTCCTCTTTCAGGGCATCTTGCAAAATATTTTGCGTACAAGACTTCTCATAACTAGAAGTTTCAAGTTGTGTATTAGTTAACAAAGCATAGTTAACTAAATCTCCCCTAGGTTCCTACTGGGAAACATCATCACCATACAAGTGCATATTTTCTAATCTTTGTAGAACATAATTCATTTCACTAGCTTGACTCCTAGTGTATCTTTTTAAAAAATTCTTATCCAACATCTGATATGATGGATGATTCTATAGAGTTCTCTTACCTATGGATGGAGAATCGATGTCCATTGGTGAGGAACTTACTGATCTATGCAGAGAAGGACTTGGTGAAGAAGTTGAATCAAAATATGAATCTGGATCTCTGGGAGGAGACTGCTTACTTTTCTATGGTGTCTGCTATTGCACCTACTGAGAACCTACATCACTAGATTCATCATAACTAAAAATCTGAGGCTTACCCCATTCTCCCCCTTCATCAAAAATCACATCCCTAGAAAGCACAAACTTTATAGTCCAAGGATTGTAGAGTCTATAAGCTTTTGTATTCTCACAATATCATACAAAGATGCATGCCTGACTCTTTGGATCGAGCTTCTTTCTTAGCTCATCAAGAATGTGAGAATATTCCAGTGAGCCAAACACTCTAAAATACTTAACATTTGGCTTTTTACCATACCAAGATTGGTAAGGTGTCTGTCCTTCCAAACTTGCAGTAGGACTTCTATTCAAGATATTTACACTGGTCCTAGTTGCATCTGCTCAATATGAATTAGTCAAATGCTTCATCTGAAGCATAGACCTTGCCATCTCCACAATGGTGCGATTCTTCCTCTCTACGACACCATTCTGTTGTGGAGTGTAGGCAGTTGTGAACTACCTCTTAATGCCATGTTGCTTACAAAAATTCAAGAACTCATTAGAGGAGTATTCTCCTCCCCTATCTGATCTAAGACATTTTACAAAATATCTACTCTCACTTTCAACTCTTGTTTTGAAATCGAAAAAGCAGTCAAATGCTTCATCTTTATATTTCAAAAAATATATCCAGCACATTCTAGTAAAATCATCAATGAAGAGTGGGAAGTAAGAGTTGTTACCAAGATTCTTAGTCTACATCAGACCACAGATGTCTGTATGCACTAGCTAGAGTGGATAGCTAGCCCTCCATGCTTGTCCATGAGGAAATTTTGATCTGGCATGCTTCCCAAGAGCACACCCTTCATAGAATTCCTTACTATCTTAAACCTTAGGAATTCCGGTTACCATCACTTGTGAAGTTAGCATTTTCAAACTAGCTGAATTCAAATGATCATATCTCAAGTGCCATAGGACACTTGGATTGGAAATAGCAACATTTGCTAACTTATCTCCCCCTGGCTGGCCAAACTTTAAAGGAAACAATCTATTCTTTGACATTGGCACTTGTGTAATGACTCTATTACTGTTATTTTTATCAAAAATAGTGCATTTACCCTCATAAAAAAGCAAATTGTAGTTCTTTTCTAACATTTTACCAACACTTAAAATATTGTGTTGAATAGGGGGTGTGTAATAGATATCACTTACATGTTTGATGCCTTCTTTAGTTGGAACTGTCATGGCTCCAATGCCTTCAACTGCCAATGATTTATCATCTCCCAATTTGATGCTAGATTTGTATGAGGAGTTTAGAGTAGCAAAGAGCCCTTCTTTGCCACTCATATGGTTTGAACACCCAGTGTCCAAGATCCATGTATCATTCATGTTCTGATCTACCTGACCATAAGAGAGAAAAATATTTGTGGCCTCTTCCTCTTCTCCAAAATTTCCAAACTGACTGCTCTGGCTGCTACTAGTTCCTTGTGAAGTCTTTGTCCAATAGTCATGAGCATAATGGCCAAGTTTTCCATAATTGTAGCAAGATTGTTTTGACTTATCTCCTCCTTTGCCTCTACCTGATTGTTTTCCTCTATTTTGTTGTCCTCCTCTATTTTGTTGTTCACCTCTGTTTGAGAATCCTCCTTTGTTCTAATTTCATCCTTTGTTAGGAGTTCCACCTCTCTGATTATTTCTGCCTCTACCTCTATTCTATCCTCTGCCATGGCCTCTACCTCTACCTTCTTGTGAAGCAAATGCTTTATCATCTCCTCTGTAACTTGTGGAAGGAGTTTGCTGTAACCTCTCTTCATGTGAGAGAAGTGAGCCAATAAGGGATTCAAAAGATAGAGAAGTTAGGTCTTTGGATTCTTCTATAATTATGGCAACTAAATTCCACTTAGGAATAAGTGTCAACACTTTATTCACTATAACTTCAGGCTTTACATCTTCTCCTAAAGTGACCATCTTATCTACTATAGCTTTCACACGCACACAATAATCACCAACCTTTTCACTCTCTTGCATTTTAAGAGTCTCAAACTCTCATTTCAAGGTTTGTAGTTTAACTTGTTGACTTGGTCACTTCACCTATAACTTTCTTTTAAAGCATTCCAAGCAAATTCAGCAGTTATAAAAGAAGCTATTCTAGGGAAAATACTTCTATCAAGGGCAGCTTGGATATGATAAAGGGCAGAATAAATAATCTTTTGTGCTTCCTTTCTAGCCCTTTTATCAGCCACATTCAAAACTGCCCATTCAGCAGCAGTAGGTTCAGTATATCCCTCTTCAATCACATCCCAAAGACCTTTGCCTATCAAAAGAGTTTTCATTTTAATTTACCAATACTCGTAATCACCTCCATTGAACTCAGGGATTGGTATATTAGTATTGGAAGCCATTTTAGAAAGCAAACTTTATTGCAACTTCAAACAAGTAGTACAAATAAGTAAAAAATAGATCACTGATTTATTGATTTAAATCAAATCTAGCTTTCTTAATATGCTCATTGATTTGGCATTCTTCTTCTTGAGGATCACCCAAAACTGGAAAGGTGAAATTGTCTGCTTCGTCGTCACTAATTATAATGACTTCTGGTGTTGCTGCTAGTTCATAACTTTGTTTGAGAACATTTCATTCTTCAGTTGCAGGTTTCACCTCCACTGGTTCTTCTTCCACTTCTTATTCTTCTTCTTCTTCTTCTTCTTCTTCTGCTTCTTCTGGTTTTGAATTAGGAGAGCGTGGTGTATAGCTCTCACTTGTTTCTACTTCAGGAACTGCAGGTGAATAACTGTCACTTGATTGTCCTTCAGGTACTATTTCAACCGTCTCGAATTCAACTATCCTTTGCTCGAAGATATTATTTTCAAAATTTGCCTTGTAGCCAGAATCTGGTTTTCTCAGATGAGCAATTACTTGATTCTCTAATTGGCAAAACATTGTATGAAGTCCATACCACTAGACTTTCCCGTCAAAAGAATCAGGAGTCTCTCTTCTCAAAAGAGAGTAATGCATTATAGCATCCGGTTGACTGGATCATCTACCTAGAATCACACCGTATGAACTGGGTTACAACTTAGTATGATGCCAAAAAAAAAAAATTTATATCAAAATATCTTTGCACCCTTTTATTTAAAAAAAAAAATTCTAAAATTTGTTTTAATAAAGACTTTTAAAAAAAATTAACAATTTCCTATATATATTTTTAATTATTTTTTTAAATGAAATGGATATTTAAAAAACAATAATAAAAAAAACATATATAGAAATTATAATTTTTTAAAAAAACTTAAAAAAAAACAAATAATAAAAATTTAATTAAAAAATTTAACCTCTTTTTTTTAAAACCCCCACTGGGATTCGAACTGGTAACCTCCGCTGTCTACCCGGAGATCTTAGCCGTTGCACCACATAGCTTCGGATGGAAACAAATATTAAACCTCCAAAAATGACGAAGTCACAAAAAAAATAAAAAAAATTTACCCCGACGGGATTCGACCTCGGGTCTCTGCTCTGCAAGGCGGAGAACTTCATCGCTAGGCCACGCTAGATGGATAGTACAAAGGAGGAAGGAGGTTATACTTAAAATCCTTCGCTAAAACATTTTTTTTTTTAAATAGTCCCACATTCAGTGGGCAACAAGCATTTCAAGGCTTTATCAAATCCTGCGAACGCTGTTAGGTTGATTGCCTTTGGGTAATCGATTCGCAAACCTTTTGCCTGTAATATGACCAATCAACTTACACCACATGGCACACCTAGATCACTCATCCATGTTATCCAACCACATCAGCAGTTGTCCATATCAGCCAGCCACATCAGCACTCATCCACGTTAGCTCTGCCACATCAACACTTGTCCACGTCAGCTCTGCCATGATAGCACTTGTCCACATCAGCTAGCCACATCAGATCTACCATGTCCTCATCCAATCAGATCTCGGTCAACCTTGATTCATGTGTTGCTAGCTCTGTTGCCACATAAACCTACTATCAGATCCTTGAGATCCGTGCGATCGCCTCTTCGTTGCTCCTCGAGATCCATGCGCTCCTCGGGATCCATGCGACAACCACTTTGTCGCTCCTCGAGATCCATGCGATAGCTTCTCTACCACTCCTTGGGATCTATGTGCTTCAGCTTCTATGCCTTACCTCAACCCTCAGGATCCGTTCCCCTCATCTCTGATACCAGTGTGAGTCTAAGATTCAATTAACCTTAGATTAACATTAGTCCAAAGGTAATAAATGACACGAAAAATATAAAGCCAAAAATATTTATTAAAAATAACCAGACGATAAATACATTAACATAAACCTTATATAGGTTTAGAACATGCATAATAATAGGAAAGGGAAGGTGGAGGAAGATCAAGGAGTTTAGAGAGAACGAAGGAGTAGGAAGTGGAGTGGGAGGTGGCAATGGGGAGAGGAAGGGAGTGGAGTGATAAGGGAAAATGGATGGTAGGAATGGAGGAAGGATAATGGAGGGATAAGAAGAAAATAAAGGAAAGGGAGAAAGAAAAATCATGCCAACCATCCGATAAAATTAGCCGATAAAAGGTAAGCATGTTCACACTGTGCTTAGAAAAACTAGTTTTTTCTAAGCCTGTTTCAAGCTAAGTCCTGTTCACACTTGCAACAAAAAGGAATTTTGTAACAGAAAAAAAATATAGTCATTATGGTAGATATGAACATAAGATAGAAATATGTTAGAATATCCATAATTGTAAAATTTGTGGAGGTCATAATTATTCTCAAATGTTTTATGTACAAAAATAAAATAAATACTACAGAGTAAAAGTGGATTGTGGATGTATAAACATGAACGAATGGGATAATATGAAAGGAATGTTGTATGGTTTCTATAAAAGGAAACCAAGTATTATTAAATTTTGCTTACATAGAACCTAAAAGTTTCAAAAGGTAAAATATTCTTCCACTAGGTATGAAAAACCAGTGAAGCTAAGGAGGATTACTAGATTGAAGAACAACTAGTGAAGAATACGTTTAATATCAAACTCAAGAAAAATTTAGTCATTAAGAAAAATAAGATAGATTACGTTTACCTATTCCAAGAAATATATTCATAATAGAAGGTGATCTATAAGATTGATTTATTTCTAGAAGATAGACCTTGATATGAAATTGAAGAAAGAACCAAGAGAGAGGTCCCATTGAAATATTGATAGAGTAGGAAAACTTGAAGGTAGCAAGAAGACTTCAAGACAATAGAAAGTCTTGAGGATAGTCCTAGTTAAAGGACAACACATAGCACATAGAAGGCAACATATTATAAGTCCACATTGGACAACAAAATCAAAGAATTCAAGATAGCTAAAGAGAAAGACAATATTAAAATAGAGTGAATGCCATAAGGGCAATATTGAAAGTGTTTTTAAAGGATAGAATTGAAGATAAATGTATCATTTAAATGCCACAAGAGAAAAATTAAAGAAAATATGATAGCTTTAAGGAAGAATGGATGACCCAGATGACCCAGAGGTAGAGTTACAAAGGCAGTGATCCATTGGCAGTGACCTAAAGGTAGTGACCCTGAGGTGACTTAGATACATTGATACAGAAGAAGACATAGATAATTTATAAAGGAAAACCTAATGAAGGTTGCATATATTCAACCATGACAAAGTTAGAGCTGAAGAAAGATATTGAATATGATTCATAAAATCAAGGCACAAGGCCTTCCTACTCAATAATGTAATATGAGGGGAGGTGTTGGAGATATTATATTATTTGACCCCTTTGTAATATTAGTTTTGTATATGATTTATATTTGTATAATAAGAGAAAGTCCAAAGTGTCAAGAGAAAATGAAGAGTCATATGATATGTGGCAAGATGAGAGCTTTATCATTATAAGAGGAATAAGAAAGATTGCATTTCTCATATGAAAGAGGAGAGCAACAATTAGAGAACTAAAAAGTCCTAAAAAATGATATATTGGACGTAATTCTCCATGCAATATAATTGATATGTATCGTACATGTAATATTATGACAATTTGTGCATCAAAGTTATATTCCTAAGATTTTGTTCTAGTTTCATATTACTATAATTTCAATAATATATTTGGTTGTTAGTAGAATTAATTTGATCCTGGATAGATATTTCTTTGATTTAATACATTTAGAAAGCTAATAATTTATTGCAACTATTATATGTTAAGATTTCTCAAAGGCGAGCACCCGCTAGTTGTAGCTTAAGCCAAAAATTGGATGAGTCAAAATTATTTTAACCTAACCTCTGGTGTAGGTTGGTTCCTTTTCAACTTACTGAATTTTGAATTTCTTAAAGATTAATTGGAATTGTATAAGGATAGGGATAGAAATGATAAGGGTTGAGAGATATAAAATGATAGGTGGACGGATAAATCTAACAACATAGACTTATGCTAAAAACCTCTTACATATCAAATATAGAGAGATTAATGAAACTAACAACATTCATCATTTGTTATCTTCAAAGTTAATGTTCATTGTACACTTCAAGAATCATTCCAAACATCTAAGGTACTAGAAATCCAATATCAATAGAATAAACTAGTACTTTGACTAACAAAAATGAATTCTCATAAGCATGCATTCATATATGAATCATTCCAATTGCCCTATGTCAACAATACAATATCAGTAGAATAGATTAACCTAAAAACATTAATAAAACTGACTTCACAAATTTGTTACCAAATAAATGAAGATGCACAAATTTTAGGTAAACATTCTAAGTAATGCTCCTTTATTGATTTACAAAAAAATCTAGACAACATAGGAAGCAAACATTTTAGAGTTGGCCCTTTAAAGTGAGGGTTCAACCTCTATTTATAGATTTTAAAATGAATATGAATATGAGTATTGCAAGGATGTTTCTGGATGCAATTGGTTCTCTACAACTTACTTGAACTCAATAGCTTCCAGTTGGGTTTATTGAAATGATTTAGATTGGCTAGAAAAGAGTCACTCTAAGTTGTTCCTTATTCTTGCAGTCATTCATCATCACATATCTCACACATAATGTTATTTATTAGATCATTCTATAATCTTTCAAATCAAGATGCTTCACCTTCTAGGTCTAGCATTTCATCTTCCACCAGTAAATCTAGAAAAAATTGCTTCAACTTCACTTAATTATTTTGTCTGTCGTGAGGCCATGGTGAAAATTTAGTATATTTAAATATTTGGAGAACTTCAATTTATCCATTTATCAAGATTTGAATGACCACGATCGAGTTTTATTATTGTATTTGGCACATCCCCTGGTTAAAGTTTGTTGACCTTCTTAAAACCATACCTGAGCCTTCACTTTGATACCTTTGATCATCTTGACCACGGTTGCAAGATCTCAGCTTTATTTCCTTGTCATCTCAAAATCATGCCTAATTTTTAGACATAGGGCTATTTGACCATTTTGACCATGGTTTCAAGAAAATTCATGGCCTTAATCTCCTATTGCTTTCTTGATAAGGTTTAGCTCATGGTTGTGATGCACCTTTTAAATTTTTTTGTGTTGACCCTATTGATCGTAGCTCTAAGAATGCTCCAGGTTGTGACCAATTTTTGTGGAGACCCTATGTTGAACTTGCTACCATGGTAGAGAGCCTATTAATGGCTGTATATCACTTAAAATAAAATCCTTTGTTCTTGTTTATGGTCATGGTTTCAAGAAAAACTCTCACTTTCAAGCACCAAGATTGTGGTCATGCTCCAAAATTGAGTTCTTCCTAGTTTGACCATTCTGACCATGGTTTCAGGGAAAATTGTGGCCATGGATCCTTTGAAATTAATCTATTTATTTTTCCATTTCAATTGTGGTTTTGAAACCTTATCTTCCAAATGAATGCTCGCGATCATGCTCCAAAATTACTTTTTGCGTATGTTGACTATTTTGACCATGGTTTCAAGGAAAATCATGGACATGATCCTACTTCACTTTACAAGAATTTTGAGTATGTTATCCATGGTTTTGATCCTTTCACATTCCATAACTACCTAGAATGAATGTCTCGCAGTCATGATCAAAAATTGGAAGTCTCTAATGTTGACCATTCTAACCATAGTTTTGAGGAAATTCATAGCCTTGAGAAACTTTTATACTTAATAAAAATTGTATGTGCTTTCCACTATTTTGAGATGTTGGCATCCCATATCATGATATATTTCAGCTAGGTGCCCTTTTATCTCCTCTTGATCATGGTTTTGAGCAAAAACCTCATGACCATGATCCTTTTGCAACTTGACCTCATTTTGACCAAAGTGATCATAGTTTGAAGCAAGTTGGTGTCACTTGACCGTGATATTATTTTTTCTCGATAGCATTGACCCAAATTTGGTCATAATTTTGAGAAAAATCTGTTAGCGTACTTATTTGTCACTATTCATTATGTAGCTTACTGTTGTAACAAGTTCTGTTTCCCTGTAACAGTTTCGGTGACTATTCCCGGATGTTCGTTTGTAACGCAGTATTATTTAAACTGCACATTTTCAATAAACAAGTTAGTTCGCTGAGTTTAACATGGCATCAGAGCCACTCGAGTTTCTGGCGAGGTGATTGCAGGGGAGATTTTTTTTCGCAGGCGCACTGTGTCGTCTCCCTGCCGCGCAGCCGAGTGAAAATTAAAAAAAAAAATTAATTTTTTTTTGGTGTCGCGCAACCGACGGAAATTAAAAAAAAAATTAATTTTTTTTTTTGGTGCCGCGTGTAGACGCATGACATTCAGCGCTTCCATGCACGACAGCAGAGGCCGCGTAACCTGCAGCCTATGCAGACCTGCAGTCGCTACGCAGACAGCCTGACGCAGACGCATCTAGTCCTGCACAGGCCGCAGGATGTTGTGCCTAGGCCAGACTGTGGAGTCCATCGTAGCGCGCACGTGAGCCCAAGCTCAACGTGCTACATCACCGGTCTAGGGCAGACCGCGGTGTCCTCCGCAGTGCGTATGCGAGCCCAAGCTCGACGCGTGGCGTCACCGGGCGTAGGGGATGCAGACGGCCTGTCTACGCACGTGCACGGCATCACCGGGCACAGGGGACGTAGATGGCCTGTCTGCGTAGGCCCCCGCAGATGTTCTGTCTATGTAGGGCGGTCCCCATCCCAAGCGAGGGAAGCAAAAATTTAAATTTCTGCTCTCGCTCCCACGTGGGGGTATAAACCCCCCCCGCTCTTGTGCGCGAGCGTGAAACGCACTCGGTGCCCCCCACCCCCCCGCGTCCAGCGTCGTTGAACGCGGACGATCTGCCCCCCCCACGGAAGGAGGCCGACGCAGCGCTCCCGACGGGGAATTTAAAAAAAAAAAAAAAAAAAAAAAAGGAGGGAAGAAGAAGACGTGCGGGGACAGAGGGCAGAGGCAGGTGCGGAGGTGGCAGAGACGCCACAGAGGGACCAGGCAGTCGAAAGAGGAAGGATAAAGGAGGGGTCTCAATTGATCCTTCCGGATCAGCCCGCTGGCTCACGTGGTCGTGAGCCGTGCGGTAAGGCTCAGGGAGCCTGCAAGTCGGGGGTTCAAATCCCGCCGACTCCCCCCTAAGGTATATTTTTTTTGCAAAGTGTTTTTTAATTATTATTTTTTAATTAAAATTTTTAATTTTAATTTATTTTTTATAGTTTTTTAAACTTTATAAATTAAAATTTAATTTTAATTTATTTTTTATAAGTTTTAAAACTATATAAATTAAAATTATTTATTTTAATTTTAAATATATAATAATTATTAAAAATGCTTTGTTAAAGAATTTTTTTTTAAAGGGGGGATATTTTTTCAAAAAATCAAAGGGGGATTGTGAGTAATTTTTTGAAAAGGCAATTTGGCGAATTGTAAAAGGTGCATTTTCGGCTGTGACCGACACCTTGTGGGTTATTCAAAATCATGGTTTTGAGACACTTTCTCCATACTTAGGAAAATTTTGAAAATTTTAGCTGGCTTCTTTGTGATGTAGCCATTTGGCCTACAGGTATTAAACATCATTGGGAAGATCAACCTAATATTTTTTGTGGGAATAAATTTATAATCAAAACTACTAAGTACTTCACTAAGTAGGTCAAAGCCATGCATTTAGTCTCAACAATTGGAATCCAAGTACCAATTTTATCTTCAATAAAACCCTTATCCATTATGGCATCTCATCTATACTAATTTATGATAATGGAACACCCTTAAAGAATAAGGAGGTCCAAAAAATTTATACTAAATATAATATTTAGCATAAATTATCAATGCCTTACTATCCTTAAGGTAATGGCCAATATGAATCTTCTAACAAATTTATTATCAATAGCCTTAATTATCGTGTTAGCAAAATTTATTAGGATTAGCATTTTCAGTTGTATCTTGCCTTGTGGGCCTATTGCATTAGTGTTAGAACTCCCACTGGTGTGACATCCTATGCTTTGGTTTATGGAATAAGAGTCATATTCACTTTTATGCTATAGGTTCCTTCCTTGCACATTTTTTTGCAATACTCCTCTATTGGAGATGAATATCATTTTGTTCATCTGAGCTAGTTAGTGATGCTTGAAAAAAATGGATCTATACCTTAAAGCACCTACGGGTCTACCAAAAATGGTTTAAGTGTGCCTATAGCAAGAAGGTATGATCTCACTCCTTGAAGGTTGATGATATTGTTCTTAAATATAATAAAAAAAGCAATGCCAGAACCAAACTCAAATGTAAGCTTAAGCCTAATTGGGTAGGTCTATTCATCATAACTACTAAGTTTTTTTAGGTGTTTATTGCCTCACCACACTTTATAGAAAATAAATTAAATAACTAATGAACATAATACACCTTAAAGATATTATATTTAATTATACATTAGTTGCCTATTTCTTTCAATTGTTTGTTAGTCCTTGTTTACATCTTCCTTAATTTATATCTTCTTGCATGCACATGCATGTCTATGTCTATATTATTTATTGCATCTTGATTCATGGATTAAAGATAACTTGCAAATAATGGTCCTAGTTAGGATAGTTCATTTTTTATGACACTAAGTAATTTATGCAAGTGGAACCTCCTAGTCCCATATTTGTGAAAAAACAAGATTCATGTAGCCATATATTTTTATCTTCTATATCAATTAGGTTTGTATCAAAACATATCTATCAAGTGTTCTAAATTATCAATAAAATCATCACATGATTAATATTGTGAAGTTTAAAGGTATTGATAGAAAATTCAAATCAAATTCTTCTATATCATTAATGCTACATAATAAGTACTATAGAGTTTTTAGGTGTTGATAGCAATATCAATATCATCATCTATTATCTTCCATGTACCACCATGCATGGGGGAAACTAGTCAACAATAAAGCTATCTTCCTGATTGGAAGCATCATTTGTTGCTACACAAATCAATCATAAATCATTTATGACACTTCTCTACAAGGGCAACCAATTGAAGCAAAATCCCTTTGGTAGAATTCCTTTATGCATTTATTCAAAGGTAAGGCAAAATTCCTTTAAGTATTTTTTTAAAGTCTAAATCTAAATTCCTATGAGTAAGGCTAAATAAAAATTCCTATGAGCAAAGGTCAAATCAAAATTCCTATATGCAAGGCTAAATCAAAATTCCTTTAGACAAGGCTAAATAAAAAGTCCTAGGGGTAAGGTAGAAATCCTTTAGATATTTATTTAAAGGTAAATAATTTCTTTTTCATGCTTTTATATATATTTGTATCGTAGCAAGATAACTAAAGTCTCCATGAACAAGTCTAAACTCTAACAATAAATCCTCTGGAAAATATAACAAAAATCCTCCTAGGCAAATCTAAAATCTAACTAAAAGTCCTCCAAGAAAAGCTAACAAAATTTACCCTAGGAAAATATCAAAGTAAATCATAATTCCTCAATGCAAAGGTAAAAAAAGTTCCTCTAGGCAAGTCAAAAAGCTAACTAAAGTCCCCTTGGGTAAATCTTTATGTATATAGTTGTATATATTTGTAAATATTTTTATAAATAGTTGTACTATAGTAGTACCCTCTTGGGCACATCATGCATCTTTCATATTGTGTATCTCATTTTTCATTTTTCTTCAATCAATTCATCTTTCATCTCTTAAAATAATATTTAATCTTAATCAATCATCATTAACAACATATCTAGTATTAATTTATGTAACTCAAAACCCAAGGTTATGCATAGTGGCAAATATTCGCCAAATGGGTGAATATTAGGATTTTCAAAATTGAAAATTGGCGAATATGAGGCCCCTCGACATCGTCCCATTCACCTAAAATATTTAGGACCAGTTTTTTCTTAGGGTCAATTCACCACAATATATATCCAAACATAGGCATATTTGTACTCGTTGGAAATATCTTTTCAATCCTGATCTAATGGTGGTGGTTTTAGGAAGTTATAAGATGATTTAATAGGTCAAAAGTGGCCCCAAATATGACCTTATATTTTAGGGCTTAAAATACCCCAAATTTTGGTGTGAAAATACTCGATTTTATTTGCTTAGAATTCTCCATGATTCACCCTGATTTTTATTAGGATTCACCATTTTTTTACAAGTACATTTTGAGTCCAACCCCTTATGCATAACCCTGTCAAAACCTAAAACTAAACCATTCTCACCTAATCTATAAATTTATTTTCAACTTTAAATTAAATCAAATCTTAATATTTAATCCAAATCAAACATATATCCCAATCTCTCAGTATTGCACCTTTGTGTATTATAATCAAGTTGAGTTTCCTTGGTTCAGCTTGATTTATCCTCTAAAACACGAGAGGCATGGAAAAATTTAATGTTGTCTAAAACATAATTTTTAACATCACTTGTAAGAAAAAAATCACATAATCAATCATCTAGCATCATCAACCATAAGCAAAAAAAATATTATTATCTTAAAATTGGGGCACCTACATCAGTTTTGAGACATTTATTATGCAATAAATGAATCAAAAGGGGGAAAATATAGACACCCAATTTTGAACACGTGGATAATATTTAATTTTATCAATACCTTTATTGATTAGCCTTACAATCATTCAAATTAAATCGACCTTACTTATGCCTAAATTTAAAATATTTATTACTCTAAAAGCAATAGCACTAGCGCATAAATGATATCGTTGACGATGCTATCATGGCCTGGTAATGATTTTACAATATATTTTTTTTTTAATCTTTCTCATCCACTTTTTACCTCCAATGGTCATGAACCAAAAGTACCACTATGAAAGCACCATTGGTTTTATCACCTCCTAGTGCTTTTAACTATCATGCACCAAAATCAATACATTTGACTTTTTGTCCCTTTCAAGCTACCTACCATTAATGAGCCAAATATCAAAAATCATATCTGCAACTCTTGTAAGAAATCCCAAGTTTAATAAATTGTATTCTCATGTTCTTCCATTAATGGATTCTTTATCACTTTTAAAATTATTACCATATTCTATCTTGTCACCTTCAATGCATTTCTTCCTCCAAAGAGTCATCATTGTCTATAAAACTAGTACTTAGAGTGACCTTTTCATCAAGAGTTTTAGAGTAGCAAAAGTTTGTAAAAATATCTCTAGAATCATAAGAATCAAGCATTTTGTATGGTAAGCTTATGCCAAAATCTTACCATAATCTTGTGAAGGTCATATTTGCAAGTCTCCAATCAAATATCCAAGTTTTTTCTAAATAATCAAGCTTACAAGCCCTCAATAAATAGTCAAGCATACAAACCCACAAGCTCAAGCATTCATGTGTCATCAACAAATAAGCTAGCAAGCTTTCAACTAGCTTCCAACAAGAGGGAAACAACCGTGTGTCTTGGGTTGTGTTCTTTCCCCTTATTTACTTTTGCATCTTCCTTTTCATTGTATCTTTAGGCTTTATAGTCTTGCATTGTAGCATTAATCTTATATTTGCACTTGTATTTAATTAATCTTTTATTTCATCATTTAAGATTAGTTTTAGGTAAGTCAATATCTAGTTTTTGCTATTTTATATGGCCTCTATTCTCCTCAATTTAAGACCTTCATCATATTCATTGTCATATTATCCTATCTTGCTTTCAATCTTCTTATTTTATTCTAAGAAGCAAATGTGTCACAAGATTATAGTTTGATGGCACTATTAGTATCTAGTTTACATAGAGCAAAAGCTCCAATGACACTATCACAACCCCATGGAGTTTTTTCTATGGAATTTATTTATTGTATTCTATAATTTTTATCATTTATGTCTCCTTTAATAGGGGCCTAATTGTTGTTCAAGGAAGTTTAGCATCCTCTACCAGCTTAGATAGATCCCTTTATCATTGATTGTATCTTTTTTTGTCTATTTTATAGGTCAAGTAATAGCACCACCATTAGATAATAGAACTAGAAATGCTTCTATAGACCAACAAAAAATTTTCCATAAGGATTTAAATAGGTTCTACTTCAATCTCTATCATTTAAGCATTTAAGAGCAAAAAAAAAATGTTCTCTTTAAACTAGGTTGTTTTCTATTTATTGGCAAAATAAACAAAAAGAAAGAACTAGTTAGTCCTAATCGTATAGGGGATAAAATTAATCATTAAGATTTAGCATTAATAAAAATCACATATAGATACCTCTTAGGCTTTGTTTGTTATATATTTTTGTGGCTTCTCTAAAAAATAAATTGGTATTTCCTTCCTCATCAAATTAAAAAAATGTTTTAGTTGTAGGCTTTGCTTATTGTGTTTATATGTATATTAGGGATAGGTTAAGGCTAACTTTAGACAAAGAAGTAAATTAGGATAAATGTAGGTGTCCTTAAACTAATCCATTAAACATAAAGTGCACACAAACTACCCCTAGTATCAAAGTGATGTAAAAGAAAGAGGTAAAGTCTCACAAAGAGCTCCTTCATGACACATTTTCTTTTACTCTCACAAAATTTTTACAAAAGTTTAATATTGTGTTGCCATTGAGACAAACAAGCATCTTTGATAGATGTTAATGATATTGGAGCAAGTGTGTATTTCTCAGTATTTTTGAGTCACTATTTATTGTGATAATTATAGCACCACTAAGCTTATTTGAAATCTAGTGTTTCATCAATATACCAAGCATATTGAGATTTAAAGAACATGTGCTTATACTGAGATGGGGGGTGAACAGTATAAGATAAAAAAATTTGCTTTTCAATCCATATGATAACATCAATAATATTAAAGCAATAAACATTACACAAAGCATCACACACATGAGAGACATGATTTAACGTGGTTCACCTAATGTGGGCTACTCCACGGAGAAAATATTTCACTAAAATTTTCTCAACAATTTTCTTGGAAATCCTTCCCAATTACAATATTTATGGACCTATGTCCAAAGGATACACTAATCTCCTAATAAATTTCATGGAATCCAATCCACAGGAGAACTCCTCCTTTGCTCTGACTAGTGATCTTCTAGAATACTACTGCCTCCGTTACACTAGATTGTGGATCTCTCTCCATTGAATACCTTTGTCCTCACTTAGAGATCTTTGTCCTCACTATCATGGATAATGGATCTCTATCCATTAGATACTACTATCCTCTACTCTATCACATCTAAAGCTTGCTTTGAACTCTGTTCAATCTCTATCTCAGATCTATACTTAACACTATCCTCTGCTCACAAATCTGTCTTTCCTCTGGCACAAATATTCTCTCAAATATGCACCAAACTCTATCCTCAAATATGTCTCTACTTTGGCACAAACCTACTCATAAATTTATACCAAAATATTTCCTCAATTATATTCTCAATCCTTAGAACAAAGCTTGATCAAATCACAAACCAACTCTGCTCATATTTTACCAAAACCTTAAAACAAGGCTTGAACAAATAAATCAACTTTGTTCTCAAGTATTCACAAAGACTTACCTCTAATCTATCCTTAAATTTTCACAAAATGCTCATTAACAATTTTAGGAAACTCAACTTAATCTTTTATAGAAACCTCTTCAATCACACAAACAAGTTTCACTCAGAATCTTGTTTAACCATAGAAACATATAGAGAATGGTTAGAGATTCAATATGTTTCACACTTACAAAGTACTCAATCAATTTCAACTCTCTTTCAAATAAATTTAGAAATAAAGTATAATTTGATTCACAAAACTTGAACTATCACTCCAATCCTTTAAATCAACAATGCTCAATCAACTTCACTCAACCATTCACTCAATGAAACACAACTTGCTTACAAACCCTAACCAAGTGTTTTACTATACTTCCAATAACTCCCTCTTTACTCAAGATATTTCCAATTTCACATAACAATGATACTCATGATCTTTCACAAACCCTAGTTCAAGATAGTTCTCAACTTCACACTCAAATGTTCTCATAAACATTCACCAATCATACATATGAAAGCTCACTCAAACATTTCCAAAAATGCTTATCAAACAAACCTTTTCACTCCAAATTTGCATTTCACAACACTCAATCCAACAATATACCACTCACAAGCATGGTTTTGCATAGTGGAAAATTTTACAATTTAGTGTGAATATTGGGATTTTTAAAATGTTAATTTTGTGAATAAGGGGCCATAGACGTCAGCCCATTCGCCCAAAAATTTTGGGATAAATTTTTTTTAAGGGTAAATTTTCCCCATTGTCATAATGTTTCCCGCATAATTTTTGTCCTAAATTTATTAAAAATAATAAATATCCCATCCAAATCGCCCCTGGTACCCCTATATATATAACTAACCCTAACAGCGACTCCCATACAATTACAATATTTTTTTTGGATAGCGAATGATACAAAGAAGAATGCAACCGGCATAAGGTGAGTGGCATAAGGAGACTGACATAAGGTGACTACCATAAGGCAATTGGTAGAAGGCGACTGGTAGAAGGCGACTGATAGAAGGAGACCAACAAAAGGTGACCGATAGAAGGTGACCCATAGAAGGTGATCGACAGAAGGTGATCAAAATAAGGTGACTGGTAGACGGTGACTGATAGTAGGCAACTGGATTAAGGTGACTGACATAAGGTGACTAACATAAGGTGACCGACATAAGGTGATCGACATAAGACGACTAGCATAAGGCGAGTGGTAGAATATGATTGACATAAGGTGAGTGGCATAAGGCAAGTGGCAGAAGGTGACTGGAATAAGGTGACTGGAATAAGGTGAGTGTCATAAGGTGAGTGCTAGAAGGTGAATGGCTAAAGGCGAGTGGCATAAGGTGAATGGTAGAAGGAAACTAGAAAAAAGTGATTGGCAAAAGGCAACTGGCAGAAGGCAACTGGCAAAAGGCAACTGACATAAGGTGACTGGTTGAAGGCGAGTGACATAAGGCAACTGAATTTACTAGTATGTTTCTTTTACCATTAAATTATATTTAACATTTTATTCATGGATACTCAATAAGAAGGTTTATTCTACTTGCGAACGATATTCTTGGGACAAATATTCTACTGTCTCTAGTAGTAGTCTTTTTTATACCAGTTATTTTTATTTTTAATAATGATGTTCTTTGTTCATGTTATTCTTCTATTCATACAGGTAAAATGTCAACTATAGGTAGTGGAAATAAGGGAGTCCAGTCTTCTAATAAAAAGAGTATCCTCAAATACTTTCATAATATTTCTAAACCCGATCATCCATCAACATCTACACAAACTGAAGGTATGAACACCTTTACTCACCAGTTCATTTTTTACTTTGTTAATTTTAAATATAATGTCTTCATTCATAAAGAAGTGTGATTTTTGGTTGATGGCTTTGTCAATTTTTATCTATATAAGGTATGCTTTTAAATGCCATAGTGATAATGAACCTACTATTAACACTAGTATTATCTAAAAATATTGTTAACCCTGGTATGCCTCCACTTCCACATATCCAAGTTAATGAACAATCCACAGATGAAAATATTCTTAATCAAATTTAACAACAACATTAAGAGATTCCTGAATCTAACATGCCAAGTGGAAAAGAAACTAATAAGTGCAGTCCCTACTTCCATAAAATCTTCATCAAAAAAAATAAAAGTGCAAGGTTATCTAGGTGGACAATTAACAGATCATTTCAGCCTGATTGGATATTAGAATTTCCATTTATTGAGCTAGTGCTACCAAATAATAGTAGTGATGCTATAACAGAATTGAGATGCGTAAATTGTAGTTGGAAACACGAAAAGGAGCATAGATTACAACTTAAGAAAGATGTAGTAGAAAAACATTGTGGAAAGGTTTATATAAAAACAAAAGAAGGTGATCCACCAACACCCAAAACTTATAGGTGGAAAGATGCATCAGAGTGTGCACATATAACAAATGCATAAGAATATGATAAAGAAATGAAACAAAAGCAAACATTGGTTGAGAAAGGTGCAATGATTCAAGCCCAATTTCAAAAATGAATAAGTTAACTTTAGCTTCAAAAATTTTGCAGATTGTTTTTGTGTTCTCTATTCTTAATATGGGTAGACCTATGTCTTATTTCATGAATTATAAATATCTATTTTGACTAGCTAATGTGCAGAACTCACCCAATGCCCATTGGTCAGATCGAAGTGGTTAGGAAATGGCAAAATGTCTCTCATTGGTTGAGCAGAATGACCTTAGAGAGAAAGTAAAAAGGCAAAATTTATTTCACTTTCAATTTATGAGGTGACTACTTTTGACAATACATCTTGGATTTGCATGCATGTTTACACATTGGAAAATCATTTAAGGCAACCTCATTTACTTGGAATATACAAAATGGTGGAAAATTGTAATGCAAAAAATATTTACAATGTTGTTGTAACTAGTTTAAAAGAATAAGTAGGAATGAATGAAATTGAAATAGCCACTAAATTAATATGTGTAGGAGTTGTTGGTGCTACTACAATGCAAGAACATAGGAATGGTCTTTGTGTTAGACTACAAACATCGGTTACCCCATATTTGATCCCTATTCATTGCATGGCTCATAGAATGAATATTGCATACAAAATTGTGGATACATTTACAAATGTTGTGAGAGTGGAAGAGCTTGTCCATGAAATTCATGAATATTTTTCATGTAGTCCAAAAATATTTTCAGAGTTTCAACAGTTTGCACTAGGACTTACTGAAGGTAAAAAACTTTTGAAAGATGTGGATACTAGGTGGATTTCGATGTATCAAATGAAATTAAGAGTTTTAAAATAATATAAATCCTTGATAGGGTTTATGTATGCAAATCGTAGGGTAGTTGATAAGGCAAAAGATTTAATTTTTTGAATGAGTGACTTTAAAACTCTTCTCACATTGTGTGGAATTCTTCCAATGTTGGAAAAAATGAATACTTTGATCAAAATTGCACAAGAAAGATCAATTTATATTGTGGATTTCATCAGGGTGAGAATACAAATTTTCATGCATATTGATATGATGTACGCATCTGGTCAAAATTTTATGGATCCCATGTTTGAGATTTGGAGAGCATTAACAAATGTGAATGGTCCTTAGATTTTTTTGAAGTTCAATATAAATGATCATCTATGTATTAATGTTCGTGGAAAGGAAATACCTTTATATTGTTATGGTGTGCAAATGGATATAGCTACAAATGAATTTGAACAAATTCCCATAACCTACAACAAATTTCATGTAGTTGTAGATGATACAAAACTTAAACTGAAATAAATAGCAGAATCATTCACAAAAGAAATAAGAGACTGTTTTCAAAGATATGAATTTCTAGAGGCTATGGGTGTTGTTAATCCGATGTTTTGGGATCCTTGTAATGAACACCAAAATATAAATTCTTTGTTTCTCAAATACATGGGTAGTCTTGTTGGCCATTTTAGTAAAAGTGTTGTAGTCAATAGTATTGAAATCAATGGCATTCTCAACAGATATCTTTTGATGAAACAATCAAACTATTTTGGAACAACAATGTCTACTCAAGTTTCACAACTCTCTAACCATCATGAAGCAGGTTCTATTTCACGTTTGTGGAGATTATTACAACCAAGTACTATCTTACAACATATTATGAGTGAATATTTTCATTTATATGAATTATGTCAAATGATGATTTTGGGATCCGTGGAAGATAAAAGGGTGTTCAATGCACTATCATATGTAAAATCTAAAGTTTGGAATAGGTTGGACAAAAATTTGAATAATTGTTTGAGATTATATGTGTCGACCTATGAGGTTGAGGAGTTTCCTTATGAAAGAGCAATATCACATTGAAATTCTTTGGCTGAAAGAAGACGTGTAACAAATATTGATTATGACGAGGATGATAGTAACACTGGTTAGATTGTGATGACAAAATTTTTGGAAATGAACGCATAACATTTTGTACAATCTAAAAAGAGTTTGTTCCAGCTTCCAACACTATGATGCAAGGATGCATTCATTTGATTTGATTTTATTTGATTTCACATATTATCATTTGATTTGATTTCACATATCAGATTGAAAGGATGCTTTCATTTGATTTGATTTGAGTTCACATATTATTATTTGATTTGATTTCAAATATTATCATTTTATTTGATTTCACATATCAGAATATTTGAGTTCACATATTATTATTTGAAATTTTTATTTGATTTCACATATCAAAATGAATGGATGCCATTGGATACTCTGTATAGCATAACCCTCTTATTTGATTATGTATTATTTGATTACACATGTGTTACACATATTATTTGATTACACATGATTTTATTATTGGATTATTTGAAATGTGTTACTGGCTATTTTATATATCATTTTACAATAGCCTTTTTATTGAAGTATTAGTCTAAAGTTTCTATTTTTCTTGTAGATTTGTAATGTATAAATCGTTATAGGAAACTTGTGAAAGTAAATGTCTATACTGCATTTTTTGTCATTTCAAATTAATTCATATAACATAAAATAACATCTTACTGCATCCACATACTTCAAAATTACTTAATATATCAACAAAAACAATCAACACATAACAACATTCAAAACAAAGTTTCGTAGAGATAACACATTTTTTTGGAAATGTTCTCTTTCAAAAAATTTACCATTCATTCACAATTTACAAAAAATATTAAACATTATTTCTTCCACTTCAAATTAAAAACAAAAAACTTCTACATCATCATAAATAATCAAAACATAATAATAATTAAAACAAAATAGTCTCTTTCATTGAATTTAATTTTTAAAGAAGATACCATTCGTTCTCAATTTACAAAAAATATCAAACATTATTTCTTCCACTTCAATTTACTTAATACAGTAAAACATATAATAATAACATAAAAACATTCAAAACAAAATTTCCAATAGATAACACTTTTTTCGAAAATAGTCTCATTCATTGATTTCAATTTTCAAAAAGGATACCATTCATTCGTAATTTACAAAACATATCAAAAATTATTTCTTCCACTTCAAATTAAAACATAACAATAATTAAAAATAAAATTTCAAAATGATAATATGATTTTTTTAGAAATTGTCTCTATCATTATTTCAATTTTAAAAAAATACCAGTCTTAATAATTTATAAAAATTCACGACATGTCGCTCCGTCGCGGCCAAGGGAGGAAAGTTGTCGTGATTTCATGACATGTCGCTTCGTCGTGGCCAGGGGAGGAAAGTTGTCGTGATATCACGACATGTTGCATTTTTACGGCTTAGGGAGAAATGGTGTCGCGATTTCATGACATGCTGCATTTCACGGCCAACGGAGCTAAGGTGTCGCGACTTCGCGACATGTTGCTTTTTCGTGGCCAAAGGAGAAAAGGTGTCACGATTTCATGACATGTTGCTTTTTTGCGGCCAAGAGAGAAAAGGTGTCATGATTTCGTGACATGTTGCTTTTTTGCGGCCAAGAGAGAAAAGGTGTCACGATTTCGTGACATGTTGCATTTTTGCTGCCAAAGGAGAAAAGGTGTCGCGATATCGCGACATGTTGCCTTTTTGCGGCCAAAGGAGAAAAGGTGTCATGATTTCGTGACATGTTGCACTTTCATGCCCAAAGGAGAAAAGTGTCGCGATTTCGTGACTTGTTGAGTTTTCACGGCCAAAGGAGGAAAATGTCACGATATCGTGACATGTTGCTTTTTCGCGGCCAAAGGGGAAAGGTGTCGCGATTTCATGACATGTTGCTTGTTCACGGCCTAAGGAGAAGATTTGTGTCGCAATTTCGTGACAAGCTGCTTCTTCTATTGTAATATTGTGTTCTCTCTGAGTTCGGATGGGAAGAGTCTCTTCCCTTTTTGTAATTGATCTTTGTTTTAATACAAGTTTTTTCAAAATTTTCAAAAAAAAATAATTTATAAAAATATAAAGATTTTTTGTTTCACTTCAAATGCAACACAAAAAACTTCTATTCTTTTCCAATGTTTCCTAAAGGTCCACCCACATCTACCTCAATATCATTTTCTTCTAATGCCCCAACCCTAACCAAAATTTATGTTGTAGTGTTGATCCCCGATAACAAGGCACTCTCTTCCTTGATTGAATCTTATTTGAAAGGTGAATTCAGATCCTTCTCATTTTATTTCAATTTAACCTTGACATCCAGGCCTCCATCTTTGATAATCCTCTTCAAAAAATTATTTTCTCTAACCGTCTACTGTAACCTCTTATTCAATTCAATAGCATTATTAATGCTAATTTTGGCAGTCTTGATCAAAATTTTCATGGCACCGACTTGTTGCTTTAGGTTCTAGAAATTAGACTACAAAAAAGAAATGAAAAAAGGTTAATATTTATAAACAAAACATATTTAACAAAAAATAATTAGTTAGATGTAAAACTTACATCAGTTGTAAGTCATGTTGTTTCTGCAACTGCTACGTTTTTCTGATCTAGTGCCCATTCATTGAAATATGCTTGGGCTTCTACATTGAGGTTTTCCAAACGATTCAAAAAAATGGCCAGAATTTCATCTTTGTATGTAGACTCGGCCTCCATAGTGCCAGATTCAACTTTATGTAGTAATGCATCGAGCTTTTGGGGCTCATTCTCAATATTTAAAAACAACTCTTTTATTTTTTAAAATTTCTTATATCGGCCTTTGATGGCTTTAATAAAAACCTTGGCCCGATATTCCCATTCTTTCAATTTATAAATATTCAAAAGAAGAGTATTATGAACTAAAACTTTACATTTATCGGCTAATAACACATTTTCAAAAAATTTTAGGATATCATATTTTGTAACACTATGGGCAGTGACTTGCTATGGGGCGGAGGGGGAAACTTCGGTGGCATCTACATTGACATCATATTCTCCATAAATTCCCTCTTCATCCTCAAGAATATCACTTGCCTTTAAAGTGTAATTTTTAGGATTCATACCTTGATAAAGAAAGTTACATTCTAGAGTTCCCGAGGGCATTTGAGATGCACTCTCAACATTTGAAAAATTCTCCAAGGTTAATATCGGTATAATAAAACATTAGATTATGACACATTTTGTGTCTCTATAGCACTCCTTGCTTGATGATGTGGTGGTGTGAGGAACACTTTACCATGCATGTGTGATTGGTTCCTCATAGGTGGAACCTACTGTGGATGGACAAGAACTTACATTGAATGGATAGATAGTGGAACCTGCTATGGATGGACAAGAACTGGCTGTGGCTATGGCTATGGCTGATCAGATGGTGGAGCCATTCTTTTTTTTAGCCTTTTGAATCTAGCAGGCCCCTCTGTTAAATTTCACACAAAAACATAAAATTAATCTTGTGTAAATAACAATAGCGTTAAAAATATTTATTTAAACCATACATACGAAACCTAGACTCTACAACCATTGATGTTTCAAACATTTGCCCTTTGTCTGAAAAATATGTAAAACACATTAAAAAACATAATTTTAAGTCATTAAAATAAATCATTTAAAAAAACATTTTTGAAAAATGAAGAGTAAGTTTACCTTGTGGGTTGGAGGTAACCTTTTCAACGTCGATAGTAATTATTTCTCCAGTAAAATATTCCACAGGTGTATGCTAAATTTGATCACCATGAGACCTCACACGTTTTGTGGGAGTTATTAGTGATGACTATGACTATGTGTCAGAATCAACCAATACTTCCTTAATCCTAAATGCGACATCCCTTTTACTTGAAGATTGAGATGCTCTTATCTGTTTTCAAAATAAAATTAGAGAATAAAACAAAATTAGAGAATAAAAATATAGAATAAAAATGAAAAGAAAATAAAGATATTTCAACAAATATGTTTACTTGTATCTCATCATAAGAAATTCCAATAGACAAAAAATTGGGGTGTAATGTAGTGGGAGGACTGCTTTGTTGAAGGTTAAAATAAGCTTCCTGAAATAAACAAAGAATAAAATTTTTGGTAGTCACTATATAAGCAGAAGATTGAAATTTTTGGGCACTAAAAAGTTCGTGTTTTAGGCGATTGGAAATGTGCATGGACCAGTCAAATCTACTGCCACCAATACAATGAAGCAATAAATAAAGTGCCCAAAAATACATTTCTATAGGTCGACCCTGTAAAATAAGCCTTGCCTGAAAAAATTTAATGCAAGCATGTAGAAATTTATCTCCAACATTCAAAATATTTAAGCCCCTTTTGGACTTAGAAGAATTAACTAAAAAAAAGAGACAACATTATTAGAAAACAAAAAGTACAACAAGGAGAACATTTTTAGAGAAATGAAACTACAACAGAACAATTTTTAATGTTAAATAAAAAATAAATTTTCAAATTATACCTTTCATATTGTCAGAATGAATAGAGTAAACGGTTTCTAGGGTGGATTTATCATTTTCGGTTAAGGTGCATTGGTTGTTTACTAGTACACCATCCAAAAATGATAGCCCTATTAGTCATTGCACATCGAAGGCTTTAACCAAAAAAATAATGTCCTTGTTATCCAAACACATTGAAATAGTGGACACGTCATGGTTGTAACAAGAAATGATCTGTTGCATAAACTGAACGTTAATGTTCAATTGTGGCATCTTCAACACACCAACAAGTCCAACGGTGTAAACCCATTGGGAATCACTATTAAGAGTGTTGAAAATGCTCTTGATATTGGGGTAGATGTACTTGAAATGCACTTTAGAGGGAAGAGGAGAGGAACAACTAGCCATATCTGAAAAGAAGTAGGAAAACACTAAAAAATACTTTGAAAAACATTGCCAAAACCTTCTAGAAATGTTTCCAAAACCTTCTAAAAATGCTTTTGGAACACTCTAAAAATGATGCCAAAATGGTACCAAAATACTGTCAAAATGCTCTGAAAATGCTGCCAAAATGCTCTAAAAATGCTTGGAAATCGTTGTGGAAAATGCCCTAAAAATACTAGAAAAAGGTTTAAAATTGCTCTAGAAAATGTTGTGGAAGAGAAAAAAAATGACCCTACAAATAAATTTATAGATTTCTGCATGGTAGAAGTTAATAGATGAACGACACGTGGTAGAAGGGAGGACACATGGCATCATCTAATTGATAAATTATGGCAGTTGCCTTGTGCCACTCGCCATCTACCAGTCGCCACATGCCACATGACATCTACCAGTCGCAACATGCCACATGAAATCTTCCAATCACCTTGTGCCACTCACCATCTACCAATCATCGTATGCCACTCACCATCTGCTAGTCACCTTCTACCAATCACCTTCTACCAATCGCCTTCTTCTAATCACCATTTTCTAGTTGCCTTCTATCGATCGCCTTCTGCCAGTTGCCTTTGGCCAGTCATCTTCTATTAGTCGCCTACTGCCAATCACCTTTTGCCACTCGCCATCTTCCAGTCGCCTTCTACCACTCGCCTTATGCCACTCACATTTTGTTAGTCACTTTCTGCCACTCACCTTCTGTCAATCACCTTCTGCCACTTGCCTTCTACCACTCGCCTTCTACCTCTTGCCATTTGTTAGTCGCCTTCTACCACTTGCCTTCTGGTAATCGCCTTCTACCACTCGCCTTCTACAACTCACCTTCTACCACTCACCTTCTGCCTATCGACTTATGCCACTCACCTTCTATCACATGCCTCGTGATAATTTTAATGATAATTTTAGTGGTAAAAAAAGAAAAAATTACCATGTTTTGAAAAACTTTCTTCAAAAATATGAAAAATTCACCCTAAAGTTTATATAGTTTTCATGTTGATTTACCCCGATTTGATAAATACCTTTTTGGTACTACCCCTTATGCATAACCATGCTCACAAGAAACATGTGTCCATACCTTTTTTTATGGAGATATGTCTTCGCAACCTATCTCAACTACAATCAAACTCCTTTTTTCCAGTTTCAAGGTTAGATGAAAATAGCCTAACTCAAAAATTCACCACAAAATTTTCCTCAATATTCACCATACAAAAATTATCAAGTCTTAAGTACACCTTATAGTCTCCAAAATTTTCAAACAAATATTCCAATCACTCAGTTTCACTATAACCTCTTTCAGAAATTTAATGCATAAATTAATTAAAAATTCTCACTTATGTATCCCTACTCAAAAATTGCATTTCCAAAAAATATTTGATATTACAAATAAAAAATAATGCAATTTACTTTTAAATCAAAATTATAACATTTACAACCTTTCTAACTAAGGTAAAAAATAATTTTATCTTACCCTCCTTTTAACTCCCTAGGTGCTCACTTAACAAAATAGACCACATGCTCAAATAGCACTCACAATGCAACCTTAGACCACGCGCTTCAAATAATACTCACAATGAAACCTTATACCACATGCATTAAATAGCACTCACAATGCAACCTTAGACCACATGCTTCAAAAATAAAATCATAAAATTTAAATTACCTTATGGGCTCTTTGGTGGGATTCAATCCCAAGTCACGCTGCTGCCAGTGCCCTAGTCGTGGCCCAACTATCGCATGAGCTAGGCACTCACTTGGGATGGAAAAGCACCTCGTGCACTTAGTACCTTCGATTTGGTGCCCAAAAGTTAAAACCAAAACAACTGCCCTTACTAAGACTCAAACACGAAACCTCCACTCTCTTAGCAACTTAACCACTAGCCACTTGCCACTATACCAACCAGTCGGTTGGTAATCAACCTATGTGCCTCGAACACTTTATTTGTCATGTTTTTTTATACACCCTTAAAAATTAAAATCCCTTCGTATGCTCACAAAATTTGCACTTTGATTTATTGTGCTTTTACACATATGCATTAATCGAAGACTTAGGCTTTTGGTTGGCAAACCATATGGTATTTATACCATATGCCAATATCATCGAACGTCGATGGGGAGGAGAATAATTAAAAATAATTTTGTGCCCACCCTAACTTTAGGGTTTAAAAATATTATTTTATAAATTAATTTATAATATAAATATTATAAATAATTTATAAATTACCTTAGGCTTTAATTTTAACCTTTAATATTATGATAAAAATATTATAATATTATTTCCATTGGACCTAGGTATTTTTCTCTTTCACCCTTAGACCATTTCTGACCTCCTTTAATGTTATAATAATAAATATTATAATATGATTTCCTTTAGGCCTTTCCTTCAGGGTATTTAACCGTCCTTTTGACTAATTATGTGAAGCTCTTAAACCAAATCTCTTGGGCTTAAAATATAAATATTTTAACCCTTCTTTTGCCAAGTTTTGCATTGATCACTGACACTGACTCTTGACATCAATGAAAACACAACTAACTTAGAATTTATAACAATAACCCCATTTATCATTTATGGAAACCCTTTCTCTATAACTATTTATTTTTCCTTTTTTAAAACTACTCCCCTTGAGAAACTGCTCCTCTTGACTGAATGCTCTCCCCTAACTCAAATCTCTCCCCCTTTGACATCAATGGCAAAGGGCCACCTTTGGGCCTTGGGTCTAAGAATGTGGCTCTTAGCTTAGCCCCTCCCCCATGTCATCTCTTTGAGGTGGTTAATTTTGGGGTGGGAGTATAACTACTCCCAACTTTCCTTGAAGATATTCAAAAGTCTCTTTTGAAAGTGGCTTAGTGAAGATATCTGCAATCTGCTCCTTTGTAGTAACATAATATAACCTGACTTGCTTATCTTTGTCACTTGTTCTCTCATAAAATGATACTTGATCAAAATGTGCTTTGTCCTAAAGTGCATCACTAGATTCTTTGAGATATTTATAGCACTTGTATTATCACACAATATGGGAATAGGGTGATCATGCTTTATCTTGAAGTCCTAGTTCTCTTCATCCATAATACCTATGTACAACAAGAAACTATTGCAATATACTCTGCCTCTACTATGGATAAGGATAGCAATACCTATTTCTTACTTAGCCAAGAGACTAAACATTCTCTAAGAAATAATGCTCCTTCACTTGTACTTTTTTTGTCATCAGTACTACCAACCCAATCTACATCTGTATATGTTGTGAGAGTGAAATTATTTATTTTGAGGTACCAAAGCCCAAAATATACAGTCCCCTTTAAATACCTAAGAATCCTTTTTACTACTACTACATGTGTCTCCTTATGTTTTGCTTGAAACCTTTCCACTAATCCCACTACCTACATGATATCTAGTCTTGTAGTTGTGACATACAGTAAGTTGACAGTCATAGATATCTATAATTTTTTGTTTGCCTTAGGAGATTCATCATATTTACTTAACTTGCATCCTGTAACCATGGGGGTAATCACAGGTTTGCAGTCTCCTAACTTGAATTTCTTTAGCATCTCTTTTATATACTTGTTTTTTCAAAGAAATACACCCTTCTCTGATTGTGAAATCTAAAGTCCAAGAAAGAATGACAACTCACCAAGCATTGACATCTCAAATTAATTCTACATGCTCTTTGTAAATTTTTGACACATATTATCATTGTTGCCTCCAAAAATGATATCGTCAACATAAACAACCACAATTAGTAAGGCATTCCCTTCATTTTTGATGTATAAGTTATTTTCCACTATTCCTTTCTTGAAACCATGTTCCTGAAGATACTTATCCAATCTTGAGTACCAATATCTAGGAGCCTGTTTTAGTCCATAAAATACCTTCTTCAATTTGCATACATAGTTTGGTTTATCATTTAAGTTGAATATCTCTGGTTTCTCAATATAAACATCTTCTTCTAGAACACCATTTACAAATTTTTATTTGACATCCATCTGATATAATTTGAAGTTTTTTAAACTTGAGAAAGCTAAGAACATTCTTATAGCTTTAATCCATGCAACTGGAGCAAAATTCTCATCAAAATCAATTCCATCTACCTGTGCATAACCTTTGCATACTAATATTACTTTATTTCTAACTACCTAACCATCTTCATTTAACTTGTCTCTAAATACATTTAGTGCCAATCATATTATTATCTTTTGGTCATGGGACAAGTTCCTAAGTCTTATTTTTATCTATCTAATCTAGTTCCTCATGCATTGCCTTAATCCAAGAGTCATCTTCACTTGCCTCATTGAAATCTTTTGGCTTAATTTTGGATAACAAAGAGAAATTTGCTTGTTGATTTAATGTTATTATCCTTCTTGTTGTCTATCTCTCATCTATATTCACAATGATTATATCCCTTGGATGATTTTTATGTACATACCTGGATGGAGTCTTAGGAAAAAGTCTTTGTGTTTCTTCTTCTTCTTTGTTTTGATTCTTCACATAACTCTTCTTGACAACTTTCATCTTCTTGATACACAATTTCTTGAACTAGTTCTCTTGACCCTATATTCTCATCCACTGTTACATTTATACTTTCTGTAATTGTACGTGTCCTTTTGTTATAGCATCCATAGGCTTTGCTCTTAGTTGAATAGCCAAGAAAAATACCCTCATCACATCTTGGGTCAAACTTACCCAATTTTTTCTCTTCTCATCTTATGTAACATTTGCTTCCAAAAAATTTGAAGTACTTTACAGTAGCTGGTCTTCCTTTCTAGAGCTCATATGATTTTTTTTTATGGTTTACTCTTACTTGAGCTCTATTGATGATATTTATTGTTGTATGTACTGCCTATTTCCAAAAACCATATGAAATCTTAGATTCATTTAACATGGCTCTAGTCATATTTTCAACTGTTTTATTTTTCCTTTCAACTATCCCATTTTGTTGAGGAGTTTACTATTAAATATTATCTTTTGATCCCATTTTTCTCATAAAATTCTATGAATTCATTTGAGGTAAATTCCTCTCCTCTGTATGGTCTTAAATTTTTAATCCTTTTACCTATTTCATTTTCCACTAACTCTTTAAAAGTTTTAAACTTCTCAAGAGATTCTAACTTTTCTTTTAGGAAATCTACCCAAATCATTATGGAATAATCATATATAAATAATATAAAGTAACTTTCATCTTGTAAACTCTTTGTCCTTGTAGGACCACATAGGTCAGTGTGCACTAGACTCAATGGCTTAGATGACATAAATCCTTTTGACTTGAAACTTGTTCTAGTTTGCTTCCCATGCTAACATTGTGAACAAATTGTGTTTTGTGGCCTTTTTAGCTTTGGTAAATCTCTGAAAACATGCTTTTTGCTTATGTTTACTATGTTGTCAAATATAAATAACCCATTATTCTATGTCACAACCAAATCTCATCCTCTTGTGATAGAAAACACTTTTTTCCTTTTATCTCACTTAACATGTAGAGGTTGTTTGTAGTTCTATTTGCATTAGCAATAAGTTTTCTATTTTTAAACATTCTAATCTCACACCTACTAGGATGAAAAGTAACCATGTGCCCTTGATCACAAATTTGGCTCATACTTAGTAGATTGTGCCTCAACCCCTTGACATACAATACATTATTTGTTTTTGTTTTCTCATTGTCTAAACTCAAAGTTCCTTTCCCACAATTTTTTTTTGATCCATTATCGCCAAATCTTACTGATCCACCATAAGTTTCTTTAAGTACTAGAAATTTACTTATATCTCCTATCATGTGAATATAACATCCACTATTAAGAAACCATTATTTTTTCTTATCTTGAACATGAAGAGTTGTTTGCACTAACGTTGATCTAACTTTCACATGCCCTTTTATTTCTTTTCTATTTATTGAAGTTGTATTCTTTTTATTTGACTCGAAAAATATCATTTTACACCATATAGCCTTGTGCCCAAAATTATTGTACTTATGATATATAATATCATTATTCATTAGAGGTGCAAAAGAATTGAAATTTATATTAACATAATTTCTAACATAACCAGTGCAATGTACAACTCTATGACCATATTTGTTACATGAAAAGCAATAGCCATGGAAGAAATTGTGTAACCTATTTTAATGCCTTGGAAAATATGTTCGAGTGCTCCTACTTTTGTTGTGATTAGCTCTTGTCCATGGTTCTTCTTTACCTTCTTCTTTCCTGATGACTTTTCCTTTCAGAGTATGATTTATGGGCTTATCTTTGTTTGATGTTTCTACCTCTTGAAAGCTTGACTCCTCTTTCTATTTCCCTAACTTTATATCTTGTTGTAACTTGGTCTTTTCAAATTCATTCCTTAGAGAAACAATTTATGCTTCTAATATTTCACACTCTATTTCCCTTGCTCTTAATAGATCTGTCATATCTTGTTCAATTTTATTTCCTTCTTCTACCTTTATCTTGAGTTTTGTGAGACTCTATAGAAGTTCCATATTCACTTCATCATCCTCTTAAATTTGATCCTTAAAACTTGAGTTATTATTTCTAACCTTTTCCAAGTTCCTGAGAGCAGCAAAGAATTCCTATTTTATATCAAACATGGTCTCTTATTCATTCTTTGAAGTCATGTGTGTTCCTGATGGATCTTCCTACAAGTTGTTAGTCTTTTCATGGAGATACCCACTCTAATACCAATTGAAGAACATGTTCTTATACTAAGAGGAAGGGGTGAACAATATAAGATAAAACTTTTTTCTTTTCAATCCATATGATAACATCAGCAATATTAAAGCAATAAACATTACACAAAGCACCACACACATGAGAGACATGATTTAACATGGTTCATCCAATGTGGACTACTCCACGAAGAAAATTTTCTCAAAAAAAATCTTGGGAACCCTTCCTAATTACAATATTTATGGACCTCTTTCCAAAGGAGACACAAATCCCCTAATCAAGTTCATGGACTCAAATCCATAGGATAATTCCTCCTCTGCTCTAGTTAGCGATCTTCTAGAAGACTACTACCTCCACTACCTTGTCTTGTGGATCTCTCTCCACTGAAGACCTCTATCCTCATTGCCCTAGGTAATGGATCTCTATCTGATAGATATTATTATCCTCTACTCTATCACATCCAAATCCTTCTTTAAACTTTATTAAATATCTATCTCAGATCTATACTGAACATTGTTATCTACTTTGTCAACTCTGCTCATAAATATGTCTTTCCTTTGGCACAAATTTACTCTCAAATATGCACCAACATCTGTCCTCAAATATGTCTCTACTCTGGCACAAACCTACTCACAAATATATACCAAACTCTATCCTCAATTTTGTTCTCAAGCCTTAGTACAAATCTTGTTAAAATCACAAACAAAATCTACTCAGATTTTCCCAAAGCCTTAACACAAGGCTTGAAAAAATTAATCAAATCTACTCTCAAGTCTTCATAAAGACTTACCTCTAATCTATCCTTAAAATTTCACAAAATGCTCATTAACAATTTCAAAAAACTCAACTTAATATTTTACAAAAACCTCTTCAATCACACAAACAAGTTTCACTCATAATATTTTTTAACCACAGAAACATATAGAGAATGGTTAGAGACTCAATATGTTTCACACTCACAAAGTCTCAATCACTTTCAAACTCCAATCATTTAAATCAACAATGCTCAATCAACTTCACTCAACCATTCACTCAATGAAACACAACTTGCTTACAAACCCTAACCAAGTATTTTAATATACTTCCAATAACTCACTATTTACTCAATAAATTTCCAATTTCACATAACAATGATACTCATGATATTTCACAAACCCTAGTTCAAGATAGTTCTCAACTTCACACTCAAATATTCTCACAAACATTCACCAATCATGCATATGAAAGCTCACTCAAACATTTCCAACAATGCTTATCAAACAAACCTTTTCACTCCAAATTTGCATTTCACAACACTCAATCCAAAAATATATCACTCACAAGAAATATGTGCCCATACCTTTTATTTTATGGAGATATGTCTTCACAACCTATCTCAACTACAATAAAACTCCTTTTTACCAATTTCAAGGTTAGATGAAAATAGCCTAACTCAAAAATTCACCATAGATTTTTCCTCAATATTCATCATACAAAAATTTTCAAGTCTTAAGTACACCTTATAGTCTCCAAAATTTTCAAACAAAGATTATAATCACTCAGTTTCACTATAACCTCTTTCAGAAATTTAATGCATAAATTAATCCAAAATTCTCACTTATGTCTCCCTACTCAAAAATTGCATTTCCAAAAAATATTTGACATTACAAATCAGAAATAATGCAATTTACTTTTAAATCACAATTATAACATTTACAACCTTTTTAACTAAGGTAAAAATTAATTTTACCTTACCCTCCTTTTAACTCCCTAGGTGCTCACTTAACAAAATAGACCACATGCTCAAATAGCGCTCACAATGCAACCTTAGACCATGCGCTTCAAATAGCACTCACAATGCAACCTTAGACCATGCACCTTAAATAGCGCTCACAATGTAACCTTAGACCACATGCTTCAAAAAAAAATTCATAAAATTTAAATTACTTTGCGCACTCCTCTATGGGATTCGATCCCAGGTCACACTACCGCCAGTGCCCTAGCCACATCCCAACTACCGCATGAGCTAGGCACTCACTTGGGAGGGAAAAGTGCCTCATGCACTTAGTACCTTCGATTCGATGTCCAAAAGTTAAAACCAAAATAATTGCCCTAATCGAGACTCGATAATGAAACCTCCTCTCTCCTAGCAACTTAACCAATAGCCACTTGCCACTAGAACAACCAGTCAGTTGGTAATCAACATCTATGTCTCAAACACTTTATTTGTCATGTTTTTTGCTGCACCCTTAAAAATTAAAATCCCTTCGTATGCTCACAAAATTTGCACTTCAATTTTTGTGCTTTTACACATATGCATTAATTAGAGACTTAGACTTTTGGTTGGCAAACCATATGGTATTTATACCATATGCCAATCTCATCGAACATCGGCGGGGAGGAGAATAATTAAAAATAAATTTGTGTCCACCCTAACTTTAGGGTTTAAATAATATTATTTTATAATATAAATATTATAAATAATTTATAAATTACCTTAGGATTTAATTTTAACCTTTAATATTATAATAAAAGTATTATAATATTATTTCCATTGGGCCTAGGTATTTTTCTCTTTCACCCTTAGACATTTTCTGATCTCCTTTAATATTATAATAATAAATATTATAATATTATTTCCTTTAGACCTTTCCTTCAAGGTATTTAACCGTCCTTTTGAACAATCATGTGAAGCTCTTAAACCAAATCTCTTGGGCTTAATATATATATATATATATATATATATATATATATATTAACCCTTATTTTACCAAGTCCCACACTGATCACTGACACTGACTATTGACATCAATGACAACACAACTAACTCAGAATTTCCAACAAGATTTGGATGCACTATGTGCAATGGATTAATTCCTATGGAATGCTTGATCATATTTATGTCATTAATAGAGTGGTTAGTAGAGCAGATGATAGATATCTTGATGAATGTCGTTTCTAAGATGCCTTCTATGTAGCTATACAACCATATTGGAGTAGGCGAGTATCCATTAAGGGGATATGATTGATAAGGGTCTTGTTGGAGTATATTACATTATTTGGTACATGTCTTATATTAGGCTTTACTTTATGTAATGTAATAAATGTACAAGTGTGAATAATATTCAATAATGTAAATGTGCACATTAGTCCATGTGTACATGAGTCCATAGAATAGGAAGTTGAATAGTCTAGAAGTGTGAAGGTCAAGAGTGCACCATATGAAGAGTCACATACTATTATATATGTGTGACAAAGTATTGTAATGGGTATCGAAGGTGCATTGCTCATAGCATGCATTAGTAGAGTAGTTCCATATTTTTGTGAGTTTCTATTAATAGCATATTTTAGAGTTATTATAGAAGTTTGTTATTTTATTCTTTCTACTTTATATCTTGTGGTTATTTTACATATTAAACATTATCAAAAGCTAACATTGGTATCAGAGCCACAAGGGACTTTGACAGGAGATAGGAAGAACTATCGCAAGGTTTGGACTTACAATTTGTTTTAAAGTTATAGAGGAGAAACCAGTGAAGGTGAGGAGATAATTCTATAAGGTGAAACCAGAGAAGATTGGAGAATTTCTATTCCAAGAAAAAATTTAGAATAGGATATTTTAGGTCTTGAAGTAAGACCTTGATATCATGGAGATTGAGATATTAAGATACCCAAGAAGGAGGTCCTATTAGATAATTTGGTAGATTTAATGATAATACAAATTATATATTGGCTAGATTCTTTCTACAAGGTTGCAAAAGAACTCGTGAAGACTAGGACTCGACATAGAATTCATTCCACTAGTTTTGAGGATAACTAGTGAAGTTTGTTTATTTTAGAATTTTATAAATTCTAGCATATTTTGTACTACTATTTAAGTTTCTGTTTGCAAAAAATTAACACCCAAAATCTAAGAAGCTTCCTACAATGGATAGAGAATAATTTCACATTCATTACCTAAAATTCTATGTGCTTTCCTCGTGTAGGGATTAATTATTTGTTGCAAAAAATTTGATATTGAAGAGGTCTAAGAAAATACCCTATTAGAGATTGAATATTGAGGAGACTCAAGAAGGAAGTCCCCATAGAATATTGTAGATAATAAAGTTACAAGTTGAATAATTTGAAGAGACCTGAAAGAGGTCAGATTGAAGAACTTTCATTTTTGGAAGATAGAAGATTGGAGATAGAATATTGTAGATTGAAGACTATAAATTGGAGATTGGAGATAGATAAGACCTAAGAATAGGTCCTATTGTATATTTTAAGAGAAAAATACTTTGAATATTTAGGATATTGAGATTAGTAGACTTTAGATATCCAACAGAGTGATCTCATTATAGAATTACCATAGTTGGAAGATTGAAGAAACCAAAAAAAGATTTTAGTAGAGATTCGAGAAGAGGATTTGAAGAGTTGTTGAAGTAGAAGACCCAAGAGAAGTGATCTCAAGATATATTTTGAGAAGAATAAGGCTAGATAAATATTTGTTATAAATTTGGAGAAGCGGCCATTGAAGGCATCTTGGAGAAAATGAGAAGCAAGAGATTGCAAGTAGAGAAGAGTAACTTTATAGAAGTTACCAGTGGAGGATATTTGAAGAAAGTTCAAGACAAGAGATTATGAGCAAGGAGATATTTTTAATTTGGAATAATTATTTCCATCCAAAAACAAGCCCAAAAGGAAGAAGTGTTTGGTAAGAAGTTTGCCAAATATTAGAGAAAGGATTCAAAGATCTCAAGACATTTAGATTCTTGAGAAAGTGGACAACATATGAGATTGTTTTTTGAAGTCAAAATTTGACAAGGAGATTGTAGGAGAAGAGGAGATATAAGAGCCCAAGATTTTGGGAATCTAAGGACAGCCACAAAGTTTTGAAGGTTGAATTTATAGGAGAATATTACAAGTTTTGTAGCAGAGATTGAAGGGTTGTAGGAGAACATACTGAAGGTAGCCTAGAGCTATATTTCAAAGATTTTTTAGGCAAATTTTGGAGTTTCTATAGATAGGATATTGAAGGTGTCTAGACAATAAAAAAATATATCATTTTAGAGACTCTCATTTCAGTTTTAAGACAAAAAAATAATGAAGGAAGTGATTGTAAAATTGCAGGTTTATGAACACCATTTGGGGTAGCATTAATAGCTGATATTTTTAGTATTTGTGAAGACAGATTTAGAATAGAATCAAAGCCACAAAAATAGATTTTGTGGATAATATTTGAGGGAGATAGAGAGTTGAAAATTTGGAGAGTTTTGGGATAGTTTTGTGAAGTGTTTTTTAGTATCAAGAAAGGAGAAATTTGGGCAACAATTAGAGCTACAAAGTTGATAAAGTTTTGTGAAGATATAAAATTGTAGACATGAAAAATTGACCCATTAAGATGTGTCATTTCCTAGAAAATTAAGGTCATATTTGAGCTTAATTTTACCTAAAAAAATCTCCTCAAAATTTTCTAAAATCTATATCATTGGATTAGGCTTTAAAATATCTTTCCAACAGTATATGATATGATCCATTTTGATCTCATTTCTCATGTTTGTTAAAGTCTATTCTTGTATTTTTTCCCCCTTTTAGAAAATTTGGATGACTGAATCAATTGAAAATTTTTTTGTATCATTTGGATTTACCTCCAATATAGGCAAACCCAATTTTTTTAGCGAATTCAAAATCGTTCGAATTTACCTAAATTGGAAAATTTGTTAATTTCCTCTAACAAACCCCACCCATCTTTGTCCTCTTGGAGATTTCTTGAACTACTATGGATTTTAAAAAATTGTAGGCTACCTTTAGAAAAGGAAAATGGTGATTTTGCAAGAAATTGAAGTGGAGAAAAGCTTTTCACATCTTGCTACAAATTTTGATGCGATATCTTGTCATTCTATCACCATTCCAATGATCATCTAAGACAAAAATTGGTACAATCAGTCCATATACCTTGATTAGTATTTAGATTTTTCATTTTGCATTAGTAGATCAAAGCTTTACTTGTTTTAACAAAGTCAAAAGTTTCTTAATATTTTCGAATTCACTCTATATATTTCTAAATTTACTCTATATATTTTCAAATTTTCTTTGTATATTTCTGAATTTGCTCTATAAGTTTCAAATTCACTCTGTAGGTTTTAAATTCACTTTGTAAGTTTTGAATTCACTCTATCCTTGTGATAATCCTGACAATGTGTACTTTTAATCCTGATATCTCTTGAGTGCAAATATTTAGCATAGATTTGTCAAAATGTAGGATTAAAATAAATTTAGAAGGTTTTTATGGTCATTCAAATTGGTTAAAGATTTTTTGAAATTGCTTTGTAAAATTTCTAAATTTGACCATTGTATATTTGAACGAATTCAAAAAACTTCAAGATATTTCTGAATTCGCTAGAACCATTCAAATTCGTGCAAACACATGCTGGGGGTAAATTATTATTCTCATATTTATCATAGTATTTCATATTTTACATATTGGTCATCATAGCATTCATTACTTGTTGCATTCCATACTATTTCACTATCTCTTGATGAATATATATGCTTGCATTAGATCTACAAATCAATCATTTTACTTACAGTTTATTGAAATAACCGAGGGGATCTGACTGCCACGTCACTAAGGATAAAACTTGTAGTGGCTCAAGTAGATCCCTCATCACTAATCATAATTTTTAGTGTCCTATTTATGAAATTGCAGGTTTTGAACAAATTTAAAAAGTTGTAGGGCATTTTCAAATTTGCTTTCATAGATCCGAATTCATTTTGTGTTTTCTAATTCACTCTAAAAAATACAAATTCACCTAAGATAAACCATATGGATTATTTTTGGGTCTAATTTATGAGTCATTTCAGTTTCATTAGATTATCATATTTCAATTTTGTACTTTTTTGCTTTATAAGCATTTTCATAAAAGAAAATAAAAAGAAAGAAAAGATAAAATTCATAAAGTTAGTTGCATTGCTTTTGCATCAATTGTATTAGTTGGAAAACACAAACAAATATATATATATATATATATATATATATATATATATATTTTTTCTATGGTTCAATTAATTACCTCCATTTAATTGTCAACCCGGGGTAGCTCGTAGTCTTGTGAGCAACCGTGCAAAATATATGCTTATAATTTCTCCTTCGGAGATGAGTCCCTTAGATCATGGTTTGGGGGTATTTGGTATTCGTTGAAGTTTTTATTTAAACCAATAATCTCATGCTACGTCTAAGAAAACAGGACTAAATGCGTTCAAAAACTAAATTACTACCTTGCTGGAAATCACAGAAAATAGGGGAAATAATAGAGAAGCAAATTAATCTATGAAAATAAATACAGAAAATAGGGGAAAAAGGGAAGAAATCTATTGTAAGTGGGCCCACACTTCCAGCAGGTTCTACCCATGGTAGACTATCACCGGACGCTTTAGACGATTTTTACAGGAAAATACTCAGAGATTTTATTAACAACTGCAGCAAGAATTTACAAGAAAGTCTAGGGGTCTTCTTCAGGGGTGGCCTGCATATTTATAAGATATGCGGCCACACCCTATTACAATTCTTAGAACGAATCAAAAAATGATTCACTTTTACAACTGCTTTCTTAATTGAAGGAATCGGGCAAAATATCATGATATTTTAGCGTATTCTATTTCCAGAATACGTCTGATATTTATTTGCCTGATTTACATAAATCATTTACATAGCAGCTAGAAAATGGGTGGCGAGTCATCTTTGATGTTGTCCCATGTCCGGTTTCAATGTTGGAATTCTTTTTATGCTGGTTGTTGAAGTTTTGCTCTATTCTACCGACCACAGAGTCATGTTGGAGTTTGGCGTTAGTGGAAATCAGGCACCACATCTGAAGAAGTCGGGAAGCAGGCGCCTTGTATGCAGAAGTCGGGAAGCAGGCACCTAACGGGAAGCAGGCGCCTAACAGAAACAGGTGCTACAGAAGTAGGGCCTAACGGGAAGCAGGCACCTAACGGGAAGTAGGTGCCTAATAGAAAGTAGACACCTAACAGTTAAGTGTCGAATGAAAGTCAGGCACTTCAAAGGAATTTGGGTGCCTGACTTCGTACCTCTCATCGATATTCCATAGATGTTTTTCCTTCATAAAATTGCAAGTGCTAGGTCCGAGTGGGACCTCGATGAAAACATGCCAAAATGCAACAATTTCCACTAAATCTACACAAATTACACTTAAAGACAAATATTAGAAAACATGCAAAATAAACTATTAATTATATATATAATTTCCATAAAACATTTATATCTACAAGAATAAGTGTCACACATTATGGGGAAAAGAGTACAAAAAATGAGCAATTATGTGGCTCATCATCCCCCCATGCTTAAGGGGTGGCATGTCCCTATGCCACTTTGAACTGGTAATTACCAGTTCTATTTACAGCATCCCAATAAGCCCTGTTGGTCTGTGTCCTCTTCTTCTTAGCGGCCTTGGATTTTTCTTTGTCCTGGGGCTTTCACCCCTTTGGTGCCTTGGGAGCGGTTATCTCCTGACCCTACTATTTTTGGTGTTTGCTGCACCGAACTGGTTCACTTGGCCCTGCCCTCTTCTTGGGTGGTTCTCTGGTCTAGGCCACCTTGCCTTTTTCAATGTTCAGATAATAACTAGAGAAACTGGTGGCATCCTTCTAGAATGTAGGCTCAACCATTTTCTAGTACTCATGGTGAAGGGGTAACTTTTCACCCATAAGCATTGATTCTTCATCACCAAATGGGATGCTAGACTTCTTAGCAACCCTGGTTGTGGGTAAATCTACCCCTATTGGGTCAAGCTCAAGTTCAGCTTTGACCTCTATTTTTTCCACTAGGGGAGTTCTACTACTTGATGCTAGATCTTCAGGTTGCACAGGGCCTAGAAATCCCATCCTCATAAAATATGCCTTCATCCTTGAAGGCTCATCACCTACTAACCCATACAAACTTAAAAATTGCTTAGGTCGAGCAATTAGAATTTTCTTGTGAGGCCTGTTAGATTTCTCTCTGGCCTCTTTTTTTGATTCTTTGAGGGCTTTCTTAGAGGCCTTCTTCCAATTCTTCTTGTCTACCTTAATTTCCTCTTTAAGCTCCTCAAATTTTTGTTTTTGGGTAGCAAACAAATTCTTTGTTGCCTCTCATTCTTCATCAAAATCCAACTTTGATTCCTTATCAGATTTGATACCCAATGCCTTCAACTCGACAACTCTCACTCTAGTTCTGGGTCATCATTGAGATGCCCTTATGGATTTTTGCTTTGATCTCAACTTTATTTGTTGTACCCTAGGGTGTGTTGGTGCAACTATTATTTCTTGGTGTATAGGAGATTCAGGCTACTGAGCCTCTTCTTCCTCTATAGCAAATTGTTGCTCAATGGGGACTGCTTCTTCCTCTTGAGGTTGTTCGAACCCTGCATCAATTGGAGAGTGCTCTGTCTCTCCCTCCTTACCTAAAATTTGAGGCTCTTCGACCTCCATCTCCTTTTCCTCCTCATCTCCTTTCTCTGTAGATTGTTCTACATTTTGAGGCTCCTCAACCTCAACTTCATCCTCTTGAAGTATCTATTCTATAGAAGGAGATGTAGAATAGGGCTTCTCTACTTCCATTGTAGCAACATCTCCCTACTCTATTTCTATATCAGTAGGGGGCACCTCTGTTGCCCCATCTGTCTACACTACTACATCAACTTTGGTCGGCTACTCGACTCCTACTGGTCTACCCTACAACTACAATTGTCTCTGTAGTTGCCAAATTATTTGATACAATTTATGCATTTTTAATGTAGCTTCCTTTTGGGACTCCTCAAATAGAGCTTATTCTTCTTTAAATTTGGCTTCCCAAGTGGAAGCCTGCTCTCTTAAAACCTATAGTTATTGTTACAAATCCTCCACCTGGCCTTCTGGTGGTAAATATTCCATGGCCACCTCCTATTGAGGAGTTGGCCCACTAGAAATGTCCTATAAAATCTGGGCCAAGTACTCCTCCCTGTTGAGCTCATCGATTGGTGTCTCCTCATCGGATGAGCTCAAAACCACCCTTGATGCCTTCATCCTTCTACTTTGCATCCTGGTGGAAATAGGTATGAAAGGAGGCCTTGGTGGATCCTACTCTACCTCATCTTCAAATTGAGGGGTAGTAGGAGATAGATCCTGTCCTACTTCCTCTTCAAATTGGGGAAAAATAGGGGATGAGGCTTGTCCTGCTTCCCTTATATTTTTGTAGGCTAGGATGCAGGCATCGTCTCTTCTCATTCTATCACCCCTTGGGTTAACTGTTCATTTTGAATTGGCACCTCCCCCTCTACTTGTGCCCCTATCACTACACTAGTGCCCATAGTTTCCTCAATCATCACATTTCTATGTGACTCCGCATATCGTACCAAGGCCAAAATTAGGCCATGGTGAGCTAGGGTAGAGGTTGTGCCTACCTGGTATCACCTGGCCTCATCTCTAAGGGTGCATGCAAGGTAATGTGGGATGTTGATTTTATCCCCATGTAGGATGTGATTGAGAAAATAAAAGTGATTGGCATTCAGTGTAGAGTACCTACCAGAACATGTGAAGAAGTGGGTGATCTACTCAAAAACTACCCTCTAGAGCTCAAGAATGTGTTGTTTCAATAAGATAGCATGCATTAGGTGCTCGATTGGTGCTCCAAAAAATATCTACACATAGAGGGTAAGGTTATCCTCCTTGTACGTGCACTCCCCTATCATAGGGAGGCCCATAACTCTAGTGATATAGTCCTCAGTGACTGGAATCTCCAGCCCCCACATGTGCACGACCCCATCCCTCATTGATGCCACAAATTCATTTGCCACTACTACATCCTAGCCCTAACTGACCAATCAACAATAGTCCATCCATTCTATAGTATCAAACTATGTTTGGACATCTACATAAATTCTTAAGCAATCGATCGGCTCACTCTTCTTGAGGTCATGATTCTTTGATTTCCCCCCATGCTTTTCCTTTAGTTCATAATTCACTTAGTGATGCTTTTGATTCCTCTTTGAATTGCTACTGTGCTTCACTTCTCTATTTTTTATTTCTCTGAAGGTGGCTTCATAGTAGTTGGTAAGAAACTTTTTAAAACAACTACTTTCATGCATGTAGGTGGTTAATTACCATAATCAATAGTGATTATGGTTATCCATAGTAAATTTTCTTCGAGCATGTGCCCGATTGTGCAGAGATGATAACCATAAATGGTTGACCAATCAGAGGTATGCCATGCAACACCATGCCAAGTGGATTTTTTCAAGTGGTTAAGGCAATAATGGGGGGTTGTGTCGACACTTTTCCATAGACACACATGTTCATGAAAATAATATAGACAAAAAATAAAAAATTTAATCATGCACCTAAATTCGTTTTGTGGGTGCATATGTGCATATATCCATGGTGCATCACTATTGGTTGGCGTTTGATGATTGGGTAAACTACAATGGACAATGATGGCCATGGTTCCCATGCAATGAATTTTCTTCGATGTGATTGGTTCTTGGTAGCTGCAATGTGACTTATTTAAGAAATCCTACAAAATTCAAAATAAAAATTAGAAAAAATGTATCTCCTTGGGATGACAAACATCCCCTCCTCAAAATTTGGTTGATGTCAAATTTTAATTTTATCCATGATATATTTGACTTTGCACATGCATGGGGTGCTGACGTGGCTCAGGCCACATCCCAATGCTGATGTGTTATTCTTTCAAGGTAGAAAATGACCATAATATATGGAAATCAGGCACCTTTTTTGTATGGAAATCAGGCACCTTCTTTTCGAATTATGGCATGCAGGTGCCTTGGAAATTGAAAATAGGCACCTTAGGAATCAGGTGCTTTGCTTAACATGGGAAGTAGGTGCCTTTAGCAATTAGGAACTTACTTAACATGGGAAGTAGGTGCCTTAGCAATCATGTGCTCTACTTAACATGGGAAGTAGATGCCTTAGAAATCATGCGCTTATGCCTAACATGGGAAGCAGACACCTTTTTGCTAACTATCGAGTGTCGTACTTATAAAATAAAATTTATACAAACTCAACTCTTTTTTTACACTATGCTAAGAAGATTTGGTGTCAGTTTCTCAAAAATTGGAAGTCGATCGTTCTCCTGGAGAAACCAGGAATCAGGCATTGATCTACCAAAAAATGGGATGCAAGTACCATCTTCTTAACATACTAGGAGTCAGGCACCATGGATAATATAATGAGAAGTATGCATATTCTACCATATAATGGGAAGTAGGTGCCTTCTACCGTACAATAGGAATCAGATGCCTTCTATCATAACAAGAAGTAGGCACCTTCTATCATACAATGGGAATCAAGCGCCTTCCCATTAAATATAGAAAATTGGTGCTTCTCTTTTATTCAATGGGTGCTAACTTTTCCTTGTATATGCATTATCAGGTTGATCAGGCCCTTCAGTGCTTCTGATTGAAAAATAGGAACAAAATCAGCATCCACCCCTGAACTAGTAGTTGAGTGTTTTATTGTCCAAAGAGACCAATCCAAACACTCTTGTGCAGGTTTAGGTTTAGTATTCCCCTCTCTAAATGGGGACTAGCTACTCCTACTACAAGAAAATTCTCCTAGAAATCTTGGAAGGTGTAGGTTCATGGATCTTGTGCTTGTTAGGCCTAGGTTTCCTAGGCTGCCTAACAACTGCACAAAGGGCATTGTTCCTGCAAAACAAAAACACAACTAAAAAAAGAAAAACTTTGAAAGAATAATTGTCTTTGGGACTATGTGGACTAGGTCCACATCTTACTGACTCAAGATAAAATCAGAATCAACTAGGGTCTCCCCCATGCCTAATCTAGACTCAATCATGTATGCTTCAGACACATGGTATGGATGCAGGCGGTGGCCATTGATTGTTAAGGTAATGTTGCTACCGTCTATTGTTCTGATCCTTACAGCCCCATTGTTGATGACTTCAGTCACTTCATATGGCCCCATCCAATGTTGCATGAGCTTGCCCTTCCTTTCCTAGAATCGAGAATCATAGAGTAATGCCCATTCTCCCACTTTAAGTTGCTTTGGCCTGGTGTGGCGGTCATGCCACTTGGCCCTTTGTTTTTGAATGATCTCTATTTTCTATAGAGCCTCAAGGTGGTATTCATCCAGTTGATTAAGCTACTGAATTCTTTCTTTTTGTGCATCATCCAGGTTTATATTCAATTCTACAGTAGTCCTAAGTGTTTTGACTTCAAACTCTATAGGCATCATAACATTTTTCCCATAGACTAACTGAAATGGTGTGAAACTAGTAGTAGTCTTCCAGGTGGTCCTGTAGGCCCACACTGCTTCTAGTAATCTAGTAGCCCAGTCCTTCCTATGTTGTTGCACTATCTTTGTCAGGATATTTTCCAACTCTCGGTTGGTCACCTCAACTTGCCCATTCACCTGTGGATGGTAGGGAGTGGTTTTGTTATGCCTAATTTTGTATTGTTGCATGAGTTCTTGGATCATCCTTGAAGTAAATTGAGGTCCTTGATCAGTTGTGATCTCCCTTGGGACCCCAAATCTTGTAAAAATTGATGAATACAAGAATTCTACTATAATTTTCTCCTTTGAATCATGCAAAGCCTGTACTTCAACCCACTTTGTCACATAGTCAGTACAAACTAGGATATACCTCTTACCTCCTGACTATGGATTAATAGGTCCTATGAAGTCCATCCCCCATTTATCAAATGGTTCAATGTGAACATGTGGTTGGAGTGGCATCTCATCTCTGAGAGTAGGTCTACCCATCCTCTGACATTGATCACACTGGCTCACATGCTTGGTTGCATCCTTGAATAGTGAAGGCTAGTAATAACCAACCTGCAACACTTTATATGCAGTCTTTTTTCCTACAAAATGGCCACCACAAGGTTCATCATGGCAAGCCTTCAGTATTTCAATTATTTCATCTCCAACAACACATCTTCTCATGATTTGATCAGGTCCTATTTTGAATAGGCACCCATCAATCCATGAGAAATCTACACTTTTCTCAATTAAAGTCTATTTTTCATGAGGTAAAAGTGTAGGGGATACTTTACTAGTGGCTAAATAATTAGCCATATCTATGTACCAAGGTATCTGATCATTTAGAGCAAACAAATGCTCATCTAGAAATTGGTCTTCTGTAGTTGCATAGTCTGGAGGTGTCAATCTGGACAAGAAATCAGCTACCACATTGTCCTTTCCTGGCTTGTCCACTATTGTCACATCAAATTCCTACAAAAGCAATAGCCATATGATAATTCTACCACTAATCCTAGGTTTGTTTGTCAAGTATCTGATCGTTGAGTGGTCAGTGTGTACAAATACCTGGTAACCTGTAATGTAATGATAAAATTTGTTAAGAGCATGTATTACTGCAAGAAACTCCTTCTCTATGATAGTATAATTGAGTTCAACACTTATGAGGTTTTTACTAACATAATAGATGGCATAAAAATCATCACCATATTTCTATCCCAGTACTGAGCCTATTGCATTGTTAGATGCATCAACATATATGTGAAAAGGTATGGTCCAATTTGGACCTCTCAATACTGGAGCAGTAATTAGTTTTTCCTTTAAAGTGTTGAATGCTTGTTCACATTCTTCAGTCCAGATAAACTCTGCATCTTTAGTTAACAATGTGGTAAGAGGTTTAGCAGTTTTTCTAAAGTCTGATATAAACCTCCTATAGTAACCGATTGATCCTAGGAAACTATGGATATCCTTTTGTGTTTTGGGAGTAGGCAGGGTTTGGATGACTTCTATTTTCTTTCTATCTACTTTGATCCCATCTGCAGAAAGGTGATGTCCTAAAACTATCCCTTCCTGCATCAGCATATAGCATTTCTCATTTCTTAAGGATAGGTTAGTTTCCTCACAATGTTTAAGTGTCTTTTCTAAATTTTTTATGGCATTTTCAAAAGTTTCACCATATACAGTGAAATCATCCATATATACCTCCATAGTCTCTCCAATCATATCTAAAAAAATGCTAAGAACTGCCCTCTGAAATGTGGTAGGTGCATTGCATAGACCAAATGGTAAAACTCGGTAAGCAAATGTCCCCCATGGACAAGTGAAGGTGGTTTTATCTTGATCTTCCTCCCCTATTTGGATCTGATTGTATCCATTGAACCCATCCAGGAAAGAAAAGTACTTCTTGCCTGCTAAGGTGTCAAGGACCTGATCTATGAAGGGTAAAGGGAAGTGGTCTTTCTTAGTTGCTTTATTCAGCAACCTGTAATCAACACAAATTCTCCACTTTCCATTCTTCTTGGGCACCACCACTAATGGTGATACCCACTCACTATCTGAAATGGGGTAGATGAATCCAACTATGAGAAGTTTTTGTAATTCTACTTTGACAATTTCTTTCATAGTTGGGTTCATTCTCCTCTGTGGTTGTCTTACTGGTCTAACCTGGTCTTCCAGATATATCCTATGAGTATAGGTCTTAGGAGCTATTCCTCTCATGTCAGAATACTCCCAAGCAAAGGCATCTTGATGTTTTTCCAATGTTTGTTTTAGTTTGGTCTATTGTTCAACTATCAACTTGTTATCTATGTTCAACATTCTACCAGGTGCAACTTCTATTTGTTGAATATGGTGGTCTTTTACTAATGGCAACTCAAGAGGAGGATAGGAGGGTTCTCCCTAAAAAAAGTGAGATATCATCTTATCCTCATCACTTTCATCTTCCAACTCCTCAAGTGTCATGACAGGTTGGATCATTGATAGACCACCAATATTTTGATTCTCATCCTCAGGTTCTCCCAATAAATCTATAGACTATGCAGGTGGATGTATGATCAGTTTCTTTATATTCTGACCATCTGAAATGGTCATTTTCCCATCTCTACAACTTATGTAAGCATCAACTATTGCCATCCAAGGTCTACCTAAGATTAATGGGTATCCACCTAGTCTAGATTTAGATTGTAGCACTAAGAAATCTGTTGGATACTCCCATGCATCTACTATAATAGTGATATCTTCTAGTATTCCTTCAGGGAGTACTGTAGATCTATCTGCCAACTATAACATAGTTTTAGTGGGCTTCAGATTAGTCAATTTTAGTTTTTGCATGGTCTCCTAGGGCATGACATTGATGGCTACCCCCAAATCTACTAGTGTGTTGGAAAGAACACAACCTTCTATTTTTATAGTCAACATAGGGCTTCCTGGATCTGTGTACTTTTGGCTATAGGTATTTCCTAACATGAGGTCAGCTAACTGACCTACCAAACTGATTGATTTAGTTGGTTTCCTCCCTGGTTTCTTGAGGCACAACTCTCTTATGGCCTTCCCATAAATAGGTATGTCTCTGATGGCCTGAAAGAGAGGGATTGTGACTGTTAAGTTTTTTAAACTAGAGAGGATATCAAACTCTATTTGTATTGGTTTCTTGGGTTCCTGCAACCTTTGTGGAAAAGGTGGAACCTCCTCTTTGTTATGTACAAGTGTTGATTCTTCTTCTACCTCCTCTATAAGGGGTGATTCCCCTTTCTCTATCTCTATTGGTTCCTCTTCTTCTACAAGAGGAGTGACTTCTACACCTACTTGCTTTCCTGACCTTAACTGGATAGGATCACAATCTACCTTAATATTATACATAGGGTACATCTCATTTTCCATCTGATAGGCTGGTTGTTGCTTGTTGTTTGGGTTTGTTGTTGGTTGTGCTGGTAACTGAGGAGTCCTTGGAGCAGGAAGAGTAGGTAGACTTGGCTGTAGTGGAGCTAGAGTAGTATGTTGTGGATACTGATTCCAAGCATTCTAATTTCTCCACTACTACCCAGGCTACTGGTATTGGTTCCAAGGGTAAGGGTTGTAAGGATTTTCTCCTTGGGGAAATGGATTCCAAGGTTGTTGACCATACCAACCCATGTTGGGTGGTTGGGCTTGACCTTGGTTTTGGTAATTGCTGCCCCCATAGGATGACATTCCTGATTGCATATTATTACCCATAGGAGACTATTGCCAGTTCCTCCTATTACCCATGAAGTATACCTCTGCTACTTCAGGTTCCTCTTTAGATTTCATTAACTATGGACACAACTTCATTTTATGATCCTTCTTATAGACAACACATACATGAACTTTATTTTTTGGGCACTCATTTCTGGGGTGTTTGCCTCTGCATTTAGGATAGAAGTAGGCCAATGCTACCTCATTCTCCTACTTCTTTCTCTAAAGTAGAAGAGTATCCATTTGAAGAGCCAGAGATGATAACATCTCGCTCTTAAGGTCCTCTAGCATGTTGCCTATTTCTATTTTAGTGATAGTGGTTGACTGCTTAACATTTCTAGGGGTCAACTTACCCTTTCTTCTTGAAAATTTTTGACACAACTATCGAATATCATCCATTTGGTGTTGGTAAATGTCTCCCCTAGAGATCATGTTTAAAGCTTCCAAGGATTCATTTGTCAGTCCTTTCAGAAAAATGCTTCTTAGGGACCTATCTCCTAGTTTTGAATGGGGTGATCTTTGCAAATTGAAGCTAAACCTATCCCAATATTCTTCCATAGATTCCCCTTCCTTTTGTGTCATGTCTAGGACTTCCTCTCTTGCATCTCTTGCTCTACCAAAATCCTGATACTGATCCAAGAAAAGTTTCTTCAACTGTTCCCAGGTAGTTATCCGTTTATCCCCCAAGCTGATGAACCAACGCAAAGCTGAATCATCAAGGGTGGAAGGGAATAATTTTAGTTTCTGAGCATCTATGGTGTAATCCATAGATCTACATAAAACATCAAATTTAAATAGGAACAGATCTGGATCTTCTGTTGGTAGTCCTCTAAATGTTGGAAGGTGGGTAGGAGAGATATGTTTCATCTTGTGATCTCCCCCTACCTCTCCTATTGGAAAACTAAAACTAGTGGATGTTTCCTCTAGATTTTCTACCATTCTATCCACTACTAGAGTTTCTACCCCTACTGCGTTCAAAGTAACTATCAATGCTTCTAGTTCATTTCTTTTATCCTTCAAAAGGATGGATAAGTCAACATTTGAGATGGTTCCATCTAATACTACTTGCCAACATTCAACATTCAGTAGATCTTCCTCATATTGAACTCTACTTATCTCCGACCCTGCTCTAAGATTCTGCTGGATTATTTTAGAAGGGTCCTGTGCAAATAGTGGGTGTTCCCACCAATGCACAGGTGGAGATTGTGATGGTGAGAGTTCAGTCTCAGGTTCAGGTTCTACTAAAGTAGAAGGATTCTAAGAAACAACTTCTTTATTTTTGACAAAATGACCATCTGGTCCCCTATTCTTAGGTGGACTCATACAAAGTTTTAGATGAAGGTTTCTGGAGAAAATAATCTAAACTACTTCTACTATGCTTCCTTCAGAATAAGAAATTATAATGGCTACTCCCTAAAAACAATGCCAAAATGTTGGGCAAAATATTGGTTAGTTTTTCTATGGTTCAATTAATTACCTCCATTTAATTGTCAACCTGGGGTAGCTCGTAGTCTTGTGAGCAGCCTTGCAAAATATATGCTTATAATTTCTCCTTCAGATATGAGTCCCTTAGATCATGGTTTGGGGGGTATTTGGTATTCATTGAAGTTTTTATTTAAACCAATAATCTCATGCTACATCTAAGAAAACAGGACTGAAAGCATTCAAAAACTAAATTACTACCTTGCTGGAAATCACAAAAAATAGGGGAAATAACAGAAAAGTAAATTAATCTATGAAAATAAATATAGAAAATAGGGGAAATAGGGAAGAACTCTATTGTAAGTGGGCCCACGCTTCCAGCAGGTTCTGCCCATGGTAGACTATCACCGGATGCTTTAGACGATTTTTATAGGAAAATACTCAAAGATTTTATTAACAATTGCAACAAGAATTTACAAGAAAGTTTGGGGGTCTTCTTCAGGGGTGGCCTGCATATTTATAAGATATGCGGCCACACCCTATTACAATTCTTAGAATAAATCAAAAAATGATTCACTTTTACAACTGCTTGCTTAATTGAAGGAATCAAGCAAAATATCATGATATTTCAGCGTATTCTATTTCTAGAATATGTCTGATATTTATTTTCCTGATTTACATAAATTATTTACATAGCAGCTAGAAAATGGGTGGTGAGTCATCTTTGACATTGTCCCATGTCCGGTTTCAATGCTAGAATTCTTTTTATGTTGGTTGTTGAAGTTTCGCTCTATTCTACCGACCATAGAGTCATGTTGGAGTTTGGTGTTAGTGGAAATCAGGTGTCGTATCTGAAGAAGTCGGGAAGCAGGCACCTTGTATGTAGAATTCAAGAAGCAGGTGCCTAATGGGAAGTAGGTGCCTAATAGAAATAGGTCTAATAGAAATAGGTGCTTTATGGGAAGTAGATGCCTAACGAGAAGTAGGTGCCTAATGGGAAGCAAGCGCCTAATGGAAAGTAGGCGCCTAATAGTTAAGTGTCGAATGGAAGTCAGGTGCTTCAAAGGAATTTGGGTGCCTGACTTCGTACCTCTCACCGATATTTCGTAGATGTTTTTCCTTCATAAAATTGCAAGTGCCAGGTCCGAGTGGGACCTCGATGAAAACATGCCAAAATGCAACAATTTCCACTAAATCTACACAAATTACACTTAAAGACAAATATTAGAAAACATGCAAAATAAACTGTTAATTATATATATAATTTCCATAAAACATTTATATCTACAAGAATAAGTGTCACACATTATAGGGAAAAGAGTACAAAAAATGAGCAATTATGTGGCTCATCATATATATATACATGATATCATAGAATTTATCTTTTCCTTTCAGTATCCACCAGAATCATTGCATTATAGTTAAAATTACAAGCTTTAAGTAAAACTGTATATGGTTGCTTTCATTGAAATTTGAAGTGCATATAGTTAGGGTATAGTTGCATATTGCCAAACCCCTAAGTGTGTGTTAATCAAAGAATCCATTAAACTCTCACCCTACCTAGGCGTGGAAATTTCCATAGAGTATTTCTTGGTGAACCCCACCTAATTTATCGACAAACACCAAGGAGAGCACAACTCAAGTGCTCGTCTAAGATTTATGCACTTTATTTTACCTTTCCATTTTAGGCATGGATCCATCAGCTTGAAGGAAAGGGGTGCAAAAAATTTTGGTCTACATTCTTTGGCAAACCCAACGTGAAACACACCATCATTTTGATTTTATTGCTTTTCTTTGTTTTCAAAAAACCTAAAAAGTCACTAAAAATTATTGGCTTAGATTAGAAGAACATAAAAAGATAGTTATTTTTAATTCAATATGATTTACATTTTTTATTTTATTTACATCATTGTCCTAAAAATAATCATATCCAACATGTTTTTCTGTAGCTTTTGCTGGTCTAGATATAATGGGATATACAGTGAAGGCTTACGAACCTTCAAAAAGGGATTATCCTTTCACCTGTACCCAAAAAACTTAAAACTCTAATCAAAATTTTAAAATTTGGTTGGTCCAACAACCATTATAGATGTGGAAAATGTTAGGAATATTGAAAAAAATAATATTCAAGTCCAAGAGCAATAGAACTATAAAACATCTCAAGATATTGAAAGAAGCTCAAAACTGATTGATTATTCCATGAGATGAACTTTACATAAATAGCAAAGCCAATCACTATGAGAAATTAGATCATAACAACCCAATAGATCTCAACCAATCATAACTAGGAGTTTACCAACCTCATGCAAGAGTGATAACTCTAAACAAGATAAATATCCTAGTAGAACTTAAGATATACTCTAACATCCCCCCTTAAGTGATACTAGGGGTAGTGGAACAACAACAAAATAAATAAACAAGTGGCATATACATAGATATGAGTCTTGGAAACAAGGTCTGATAAGGTAATTATGTACAATATATATATAGAAGAAATTCTTTTGGAGAGATGATGAAAAACCACATGAGAAAAAACCATATTCCAAAAGAGAGAAGAAGAAGAAAGAGAGGATGGAGAGGAAGATGTCCTCATCAACACCCCCTAGGATAGCTTCCATAACTCCAAGCATATCACGCAACTAATGGTAGCATGGTGAAACAAAGGGTTTGGTGAAGATGTCTATAATCTGAAGTTGAGTTGGAATGTACTCCAAGCTAAGATATTCATCTTAAATGTGCTACCGAATGAAGTGCATGTGGATCTCAACGTGTTTGGTATGCTAATGTTCAACAAGATTGTGAGAAATATGAATTATACTTTGGTCCTCACACCAAATAACTATAGGATGATCATGGAAGAAACCAAACTCTACCAATAAATAACAAATCCAAAGAGCCTCTTGATTGGTTGAAACAACTACCATGTACTCTGCCTCTGAATATGATAATGTAATAGCCTGTTGCTTTTTGCATGACCAAGAAATAGGAGAAGAACAAAGACAAAAAACATAGCTAGAGGTGGAACATCTATCATCAACTGAACCTTCCCAATATTAATCAGTGTATCCCATCAAATCTCTATAACCTTTACCATAGAATAAACCAAAATAAGTAGTGCCTTGCAGATAGTGGAAAATCTACTTGGCTACCTGCCAATGACTATCATGAGGGGACTAGAAAAATTAAGAGATAAAACCAACAACATAGGAAATATCAGGGTAAGTATGAGTGAGATACAAAATACTCCCTACTAACTGTCTATATAGTGTAGCATCACAAAGAGGTGAAGTGCAGGAGGAAGTCAAAGTGACCCCATACTGGAATGGTGTAGGTGATGGCTTGCAATCAACCATCCTAAACTACTGAAGAAGATCCAATGTATACTTCTACTGACATAATGAAACCCTTGAATCTATTTGAGTGATCTAAAATCCAAGGAAGTAATGAGCCAATCCCAAATCAACCATCTCCAATCTCTCATTAAAAGAACACTAAACAATTTGAATTTGAGAAGTGGAGCTACCAATGAGAAGCAAATCATCAACATAGAGAATAATTATTATTATGTCCTCTTCATCTCACCAAATATAAATTGTAGCATTAGATTCACAGTGAACAAAACTAGTGGAGAGAAGGAAGGAATTCATCTTCTCATACCAAGTCTGAGGAGCTTGTTTGAGACCATAGAGTGACCTCTTTAGTATACAAACAAGGGAAGAATCTTGAATAAAATCAATGGGCTGCTCCATATATATCTCTTCCTACAAGTCTCCATGCAAGAAAGCACTCTTCACATCCATCTAAAAAATAGGCCATATTTGAGATGCATCAAGTGCAAGTACAAGCCTAACAGAGTCCATATGGGCAATAGTGTCAAATGTTTCATTGTAATAAGCACCCTCAAATTGGAAAAAACCCTTAGCCACTAAGCGGGCTTTGTACTTGTCAATGGACCCATATGCTACATACTTGGTGTAGTAAACCCATTTACAACTAACTAATTTTCTTCCTTTAGGAAGAGGAAAAAGATCCCAAGTGTGATTCTTCATCAAAGAGGAATGTTCAATCACCATGGAATCATCCCACTCTTTTAGCCTATGATCCTCAAAAAAAGACTAAGGATCACTAGAAAATGACTGACAAACAAGGCCAATACCTGAGGAAGGAGCATTTCTATAAGGGGGGAGATTTTGTATGAAAGGTGTTGCTTCCTCAATAATGGTGCGAGCCTATTTTGGTATGGTTGGAGGAACAATGATAGGTGGGGTAGAAATTATAGCATCTAGTGGAGGATCTTAAATAATAGGTTCTTCATCAGATTGAGCCTAAAAAAAAGGGGGAAGGTTCAATAGAATCAAATTGAGCAGAAGAATATGGATGAGGATCATGAGATGGAAGGCGTTCATCAAATATAACATTTCTATGAAATAACACCTCATGAGTAGTAGGATCAAGGAGTCTATAGGCTTTCATATCCTCACAATAACCAACAAAGATAATTTTATTTCTTTTATTTTCAAAATATTTTCTTTTCTTCTTTTGAATGTAAGCACAAGCATGACTCCCAAAAACTCAAAAAAATGAAACATCAGGTTTGGACCCAAACCAAGCCTCCTCTAGAGTTATATGTTTAATAGCTTTGTGGGGTGTGCAATTTTGAATGAAATTTGCATAGTTAACTACCTTAGCACAAAAAATTGGTGAAAAATCCCTTGAGTGGAGCATACAATTACCCATTGATTTTAAGCATCTATTATTTCTTTCTACCACACCATTTTGTTGTGGTGTATGTTGGATAGAATTTTTATGAATAATGCCATGAGTAGAAAGGAATTGTGAAAACTCATTACTGAAGTACTCCCCCCATTATCTATATGAAGATTTTTGATTGTACTAGAAGCCTGATTCTCAACCAAGGATTTAAATATTTTGAAGTGATAGAAGACATCACTTTTGTACTTGATAAAATATACCCGAGTATGTCTTCAAAATCATCTATGAATGTCAAAGCATATTTAGCTCCATTAAAATAGGGATGTGGGAAGACCATCAAATCACTGTGTACAAGTTCCAAAGGTGAGGATGCTCTTTGAGATTTACTTTGAGAAAAAGGATCTTGATGTTGTTTTCCAAGATCACAACTAGGAAAAACACCATCAAGAGAAGATACTTTTGGTAAACCACTTACCATTTCATGATTACTCAATTCCTTCAAGTATCTATAATTGAGATGACCAAATATTTCATGCCAAAGTTTGCTCTCAATATATACATGAGAAACAAAGCATGAAGCTACAATAGTATCATAAAACCCTCAAAGTGATACAATCTGGAACTATGATCAATCTCTCCTCTAGCTATAAGAGAATTTGGCTCCTGCAAGCTTCTAATTTCAACTCTTATGGGTGTGAACAAGACTATGAAGAACACAAACTTATACTGAGAGGGGGGTGAACAGTATAAGATCAACTTTTACTTTTCTTTCTCAACCAATATTATCCAATATATAAATGGTAATATCAATAGAAATAATCAAATAAATGCACAAATCATCACACACAATAGAGAACCAATTTAACATGGTTCACCCAATGTGGGCTACTCCACAACAAAAATCTTTCACTAAAATTTTCTCAAAAAATCTCTTAGGAAACCTTCGCTATTACAATATTTATGGACCTTTTTCCAAAGGAGACACCAATACTCAATCAATTTTATGGACACCAATCCACAAGAGAACTCTTTTCCATTTTTTGGTTCATGGATCTCTATCCACAAGGGAAATCCTCTGCTCTGGTTGGAGATCTTCTAGAAGACTACTGCCTCCACTGCACTAGCTTGGGGATATCTCTCCATAGAATACCTCTATCCTTACTCATAAGACCTCTATCCTCAATTCTCTAGCTAATGGATATTTATCCACTGGAGACCACTATCCTCTGCTCTGTAACCTCCAAATCTTACTTTAGGTTTGCTCAATATTCATCTCAAATCTACACTAAACACTATCCTCTGTCTAGCACAAATCTTGTCTCAAATCTATCTCTAGTCTAGCATAAATCTGGCCTCAAATTTACACCAAAATCTATCGTCAAATCTATCCTCAATACTTAACACCAAGCTTGATATAATCACAAATACACTCTACTTAGATCTACCCTAAGCCTTAACATAAAGCTTGAACAAATCAATCAATAAATTTTACTCTCAAGTCTTCTCAAATACTTGCCTCAAATCTATCCATAAGTACTCTCAATAACTTGCTCAATATTATCAACAAGTCTTCACCAATACTTACCTAAAATATTCTTAACAAGTCCTCTCAAGAACTTGCTCAATCTACTCAACAAGTCTTCACCAAGACGTACCTCAAATCTTCTCAACAAGTCTTCACCAAGACTTACCTCAAATCAGCTCAACAAGTCTTCACCAATACTTGTCTCAAATATGCTTTCAAGCTTTCACAAAAGATCAAACAAATCTATCCTTAAGCTTTCATAAAAGCTTACTCAACTTTGTCCTTAAGATTTCACAAAAGCTTACTCAACTCTGTCCTTAATTCCCTTCTAGGACTCACAATATTTTAATAAAAAATTACTCAAACAACTACAATACTTGCATATAAAACTCAACTTAATATTTTCTAGAAAACCTCTTCAATCACACAAACAAGTTTCACTTAGAATCTTGTTTATCCATAGAAACATATAGATAATGGTAAGAGACTCAATATGTTTCACACTCACAAATCACTCTATCACTTTCAAACTCACTTTCAAATCAATTCAGAAATAAGATATAATTTGTTTCACAAAACTTGAACTATCACTCTAATACTTTCAATCAATAATGTTCAATCAAATTCACTCAACCAATCACTTAATGAAACACAACTTTCTTACAAAACCTAACTAATTGTTTCACTATACTTCCAACAATACACACTATGGGTTTCAATCCTTGACTCAATATGATTCCAATTTCACATAACAATGATACTCATGATATTTCACAAACCCTAACTCAAGATAGTTCTCAATCTCACATAACAATGATACTAATGTTCTTTTACAAACCCTAGCTCAATATAGTTCTCAATATCACATAACAATGATACTCATTATCTCTCAACATCCACAAATCATGCACATGAAAACTCACTCAAACATTTCCAACAATGCTTATCAAACAATCCTTTTCACTCCAACTTTGCATTTCACAACATTCAAACCCACAATATTTCACTCATAAGGATGATGTGCCCATACCTTTTATTTTTATGGAGATATGTCTTCAAAACCTATATTAATCACAATCAAATCCTCTTTGCCAATTTCAATGTTATATAGCAACAAACTATATCAAAATCTCCACAAAAATATTCACCCCAATAATTATTTCATAATACAAAAATATCAAGTCTCAAGTAAACCTTATAATCTCCAAACTTTCAAAACATAATTAGTAAAGATTCCAATAACTGAATTTCACAATAATTTACTTTAGAATTTGAATGCATAGACCAATCAATAATACTTCCTTATATCTCCCTACTCAAAAATGCATTATCAAAATAATTAACACCACTATTCATAAATAATCCAATGCACCTTTTAAACCAAAATTCAAATCATTTAACACCTTTGACCATGGCAAAAATAATATATAATTTAACCACCTTATATCTCCCCAAGGCGCATATGACACAACCTTAGACCAAGCACAATTGTAAAAATTAAATACCTTTTCATGCACTACCTCGGTGAGATTATCTATGTTCCTCTTCAAAACCAAATCCTATCTTGTTTTATGAAGATCTTTGTACCTTGATAATATTATCCAAGTTCTTTGAGCTTCTTCCAAACTTGTGTAGATTATCTTTAGATTATTTTACTTCCTTCCTTAGTGAAGCTACCTCATGCTCTAACCTTTCATATTCTAATACTTTTACCTCTAACTTCTATTTGAATATCCTTCTCTTAGCTATTGAGTTTGTCAGATCTTGTATAAGCTTTCCTTTCTCTTCATCACATTCTTGAAATTGAATCTTGAGTTTTGAAATATGCTTTCTTATATTTATTAATTCCTTAAGAGCAGAAATAAGCTCACCTTCAAGATCAAATTCTCCTTCCTCTTCACTTTTTGATTCTTCCTCTATATTTTTATCTTCAAGATCCTCTACATTCCTTTATGATTTATTTCCACTAGAAGTACTTCTTATTATATAGCCATAAGAATACTTTCTTCTTCTAGGATTTCAAGTGCAACTTCATATTCATATTCACTAAAACTGAACCCATTCCTTGTGCAATGATCTTCAAGATGACCAAAGTTACAACACCTAAAAAACTTGAGAATTATTTGTTTCGTTTTTACCTTTTTCTTAACATCTTTTTCTACTGTCAGAAATAGAATTTTTTCTTTATTATTTTTTGAGGACCTTTCATCACTATCACTTGAACTCTTGTCTATCTTATCTACATAAAAACTCTTCTTATGTCTTTGGAAAAACTTCTTTCCTTACTTGCCTTATCCATACCTACTTTTCTTTTTATACCTGTATTTTCTTGTTTCCCTATTCTTATGATCATGTTTCTCATCACCTCTGTTATTTCTAGCTTCTGGACAATTAGATGAATAGTGACCATATTTACCACAATTGAAACACTTAACTATTTTTGTACCTTTATAATTTCTTGTGTCATTGTTCCTTCTGCCATAGTTTGCTTCTTCATCATTGGATAACTCGTTACTTGAATCTGACTTCTTATCCTTTGTCTTCTTTGTAACTTTAAAAGCTACTTCTTTCTATAGACACCAAAACAGCACCAATCCGATTATGTGACTGCAAACACTGATCGCTTTGACAAACACAGCCCCCATGGCAGCCATCAGAGGTCAAACAGTGGTCCTAACCACTTCCATAGCAATTTTGTAAGGTCAAGAAGCAATTTGGTACATTTAGACACTTTGCCCAGCACTCGTCTCACCCAGGGACGATTACTAACTTGCAATCGTCTCACCCAGGGACGATTGTTGTAATCGTCCCACCCAGGGACGATTACCAAGTTTAACGGGCAAAACGACAAACGACGCCAAGTGGCAGCCCATAACAGTCAGTTGATGACTCCTGCCTTGCACGCGTGTGTAGGTGGACAGAAGGGCCGTTAGAGGACTGTCACAAGAAGCAATTATGAAAACACAAGTCAATGGAGGACTCCCCTCCCTCATGAGGAGACATGACCGCCACATGGCGCCTATGACCAACACATGGCATTTGTGCTTCCCTCCCAAAAGAGACCCCTTGGGTCTATAAAAGGTGGGACTTTTCTCACCCAAAAGAGAGAGGTTGAAGGAGTTTTCAAGCAACGAAGTGCTGCCGAATTGGAGACCCACTTGCATCCCCTTTTATTCATCTTCCCACATCCACCAATCTCTTTTGCAAGGGAGGTTGTTGGTTGGCTTTTGGAAGCTTGAATCCGACCCAATTCCAACACATGGACACCTGAACCAACCAATTCGCCGACCCCCCACTCCTAAGAGATTTTGGGCCCATCCCAAGTGGATTGGTGCCAAAATCAAGTTCCATCGGTGGGCTGCCCACTTGGGCACCCCCGCACCTTTTGGATTTAGTTGTAGTTCATTTTCTCTCATTTGTTCATATTCCATGTTATTCTCTCATTGATCAATAGTTCAGAATCTTGAATCTTGATTTCAAAAGGTTTTCATCGAATATTATCATGCTTTTGTTATTTTGGTTGTCCCACTGACTTGCAGGTAACAACGTCCAATTTCTCGATGATGGAGGCCAAATTGGGAGAATCCGACCATCTGGGTCATCCCAAAATGGCCCCAATTACATAACCCCTTGTTTGTAGGCATTTTGCAGGTCTCGAGAATCGACATTGGAGTAGCAGCAGGTCGGCTTCTTCAACACAGTATCAATCGTCCCTGCAGGGACGATTAACAGCAGCAATCGTCCTTCCGAGGGACGATTAATAGCAGAAATCATCCTATAGAGGGACGATTAACAGTAGCAATCATCCTTACCAGGGACGATTACCAGGTGAAAGCAGATTGGCCGACTGTCTCAGGGGCAATGGCCTTTTGGTAACATTTTCTGTCTTCTGTCAAGTTTTCAAGCCATTTGGACTCACTGTATTTACTGTTTTAGGCAGATGTTTACATGCATATTTCATTGATTTTAGAGAACGAACCCCTTTCATTTGCAGTAGGTGCTACTGACATTTTCATTGTTTCTTTGATTGCAGGAAAAGCAATCAGAGGTGAAGAACTTATCCACATCAACTGCGACAGCATCTTGGCCCGCCCATTGCAATCGTGGGCACGCGGGAAGAGGAAGACTAGGTCACACATTGTAATGAAGACAAATTTAACGCTCCTAGCCCCCAAAAGGGGAGGAGACGTCTATGTAACCGAGGATAAGATATTTGAATAAAGAGGGCTATGATTTCTTTACATCTTGTCTTTCATTTCCAAGTTGTCTCCTTTCTCTGTTTTAGTGCATAGGATCAAAGCGTTACATTTTCGTCTTATGTTGCATAACTAGTGTTTCCTTTGCCCGAAATCTCGTGCTTTCAGTGGCGATCACGGTGGGACCCTGTCCCCTATTTTTAAAATCATAGAAACTGATTGAATTTTTTGTGTTTGTGCTTGACAGGTACATTTTTCTTCTTGCAGACTGTTAATCGTCTCTGCAAGGGACGATTTCTGTTCTGGAAATCGTCTCACCCTGGGACGATTGTAAAATCGTCTCTTCAAGGGACGATTTCTGTTCTGGAAATCGTCTCACCCTGGGACGATTGTAAAATCGTCTCGCAAGGGACGATTTGCTTCGTTAATCGTCTCACCAAGGGACGATTTTCTGTCCGCAACTTTTCAGAGCAAAAATTCAGAGGCAACTGGAGCAGGCAGAGAAGAGGTAGGGATTTTCATCATCTTTGTTGAAATTTTCTGTTTCTGTTTCTGTTTCTTTGACTCGTTTCCATTTTAGCTTGCATTGCTTAGGAAAAGTCATTCATGCATGTTTCATTTTCGTTGGATAAAATGAACCTCACACACTCCACGAAACAATTTTAAACCAAGGAGCTGGTCGTAAGACCCCAGCCCTTGATCAAGACCATTGGTGGATTTAATCACCACCTTGGCTTGATTTGCATACATTTCCCGATTGTCAACTGTTGTTAGGCGTAAATCCTGACGAAGATAGACCGAGCGTAGCTGGGGTGATTCCCATGCGCGCGAGGATAAGTTTTCTATGGTAGGTGCCATTAATAGGACAATCCCCTTTCGTACCACCTACGTACCATGTACCTTCTGCTCTCACGTACCTATAGTCTCCCTCTCGTAAGGGCGGGTATATAGAGAGGTTGGTATATCGGTCTGGTCGGTATATTGAAGGGGCTGACCTTTTGGGAGTTATAAGAGCCTACATGATGCATTTAAACGTTCTACAAAACCTACAAAAACAAAACAAAACACCAAAATACACTAAACCAGTTTAGGGCACACCAAGAATCCTTAAAAGAGATAATCACGGTTTTGTGAATGTGTGTGTTTAATTCTGTTTAGTGTAGACAAAAAAAAAAAAATCATTAAAAACAAGATAAAAATCTACTTAGATAGTGTGGACGCACCGCAATGGTGTACACCCGCAGCCAAGCCCAATCAAGGGCAGCAGCTCCGAAAGGTACACAAGAAGCAGGCACAAGTCGCCTTCGCTTCAGTCCTGAGGATTTGGTCATACCGCCTTATCGGTCTAACCTACAAAAGAATCCAATTCAAAATCCTCGATGGGGTATGCCCATTCAAAGCAGCCCCTCTCGAAAAGATGCCCTACATGCAGACCTTAATGTAAATAGAGAATCACCCTCTCAAGCTAGACATGAGTGGCCACAGCGCGATGAAGCGCTAACGGGGCACACTGTCCATTTGGAGGGACAACGTGGATATGGCGTCCCTTCTTTACCTCTCATCAGAACAGAGAGACCAAATCCAGAGCGTAGGGCTCCTTACACAGGGCGACCTAACTCCGCCTGCCCCTTACGCACCTATGAGAGAGAATATGAGGAAGATCATCGCATTCCTCAAGGACAACAACATACAACGCGGGAACCTTATGCTTCTGCACCAGCCGGATATCATGATCACCCCTTGAGGCCAGAACCTCGAGCACATACCGCCTACCTCGACAGAGGGAAGCGACCCCTTGAGATTTTAGAGCATCAAAACCGAGGTAAACCCATAGGAGGAACATTTGAACCTTCTGAACAAAATAGGGTAGATCAAATTGACCCGACTGTCACCAGATATACCACCCGTCAAGCCCAAATCATGCGGCTTAAACAAAGTCAGCAAGAGATAGAGTATCAATACCGCTTGGATAAAGAACGCATGCAACGTGAAGCGGATGAGTTACAATATGAAATACTTGAGAGAGGGCCAACCCCTCACGTCCAAAGAGCCGAACAACATGAGAGGCATAACCCTTTAACGCAGGACAGGTCTCCACGACCTCGTCAAGCTCTGCCTCCAAGACCTCATAGATATGAGAGGGAGGCTACTCCCCGAAATGATGATGGGTACCTTCAACAAGGACTCGATCAAGGTCAGAGGTTTCGCCCGTAAACTCCTCAAGAATTTTATGAGGAGTACGAACCAGAGATAGAATATGTTGAAACTCCCCATCAAGGCAGGAGGGATGCCATTCGGCCACCCCTCCATAGGCCTCCAGTTTACCGTAACTTGCAACAAGAGCGAACAAGAGAGGAAGAAATAAAATCTTTCGATGCATACCAAGCGCTATTGGAGCGTTTGGAGTCTCTGGAGACAAAAGTTGCTGGGCATCAAAAACCCACATTACGTCTACTCCGCAGTAATCCGGTGCATCCTTCAATGCCTGCGCCTCTTTACCCTGAACACTTCAAGTTGCCTCAATTGGCAGTTTTTAAAGGTGAGGAGGACGCACAAGAGCACGTTACAAGATTTCTAAGCCAGTGCTTCGCAATCCAAGATAATGACGCGTTGCTGCTTAGAACATTCATAACCACATTCGCAGGCCCTGCCTCGGATTGGTTCACACAACTGCCCAAACACAACATAAGCAGCTTAGATCAGCTAGTAGATGCGTTTCTTGAACGCTTCGCCTTCAACACAAGGAAGAAGGCATCACTTAGTGATCTTGCTAGCCTTAAACAATTTGAGGAGGAAACAATGGCAGCGTACGGGAACCGATGGAGAGCTTTGCTTTCTAAGTTACCCTACCGTCCTCCCATGTCGGATCTCACGCAAATGTTCGCAAAAAGTTGCTTAAAATCAATCTCTTGGTCTATTGTTGCTGCGACAATACGACAGCCTAGAAGAAGCTTTGGCCCAAGCCAGACTTATAGAAGAGATTAAGATAGGCGAAGGCGCAATTGCCAAGCCTAAGAAGAAAGAGTGGAACAAAACCACTAAAACCGGGACAACGCAACCACAACACGCCGCAGTCAATCAAGTTGCGATAAATGTTCCCGCGCCTGTGCAAGAGACGCAGCCCCAAAGGGCTAATTACTAGGCAGTGCCTCCTGCTTACGAAAGAGATAACAGAAGACAGGAGCAGTATCGTCAGCGTCGCCCTAGGCGACAATTCACTCCCGTATGCGGAGTCTAGGGACTCCTTATTTGACCGCTTGTCGCCGGCAAATTTAGTTACTCCGCCGGAAATCCAAATTTTTGACCCTAACATTCCCAAGCCTAGGGGGTATAGGGAGGAATTGTATTGCAGATTCCATAGGCGCAGAGGACATGACCTAAATGGGTGCTGGAAATTCAAAGAACTAGTCCAGGATTTGATCGACAATAGAACATTGGTCGTGGACAACCCCATCGCACCAAACAACCAACAAATGGGGGTATTCAAGGACCCCTTGCCTGCCCACGAGGCACAGACAAAACCGCTCCAGATTAACGAGGTGCGACAAGATCTTCCCACGCAAGGATTTGTGGGAATGATTAGCATTGTAACAAGGAACATAAGATACCCAACAGTTGCCCCCGAGGTAGCTGCGAGGGAAGTTCCGTCGACATCGCAGCCTCAACAACGCCCAACGCAGTTGCCTCCGCCTAGACCCGAGGTCACGATACGAACCAAACTCACGCAGAGTCTGCGGACCACGTCGGCTAGGCTGTCCATCTACGAGCTTATCCAACAATCAACTCCCCATAGAGAAGCTCTTATGGACATTTTAAAAGCCATTGAAGTACAACCCCACGAAGCAAATTCTTTCAACGCCTTCGTGGGACATGTGAAACAATGTACGGACCCGGTCATCACATTCAGAGAAGACGAGGTCAAAACGATATCAAATGACATGCCGGATCCACCCCCGCACGTTATCGCGCGGGTCAACGGGATCCCGTACAAGAGAGTGCCGATAGATACCGGCTCGTCCAAAGAACATTATAACCACCGCAGCGTTAAAACATTTAAAACCGCCACCTCTCACATCACCGCTTCCACGTACACACCGCGAGCTTTTAACGATGCAATTTGCTCGACAATCGACATAGTTGTTCTGCCTATCCAGGTAGGACAAAAGTCAATACCCACACTGTGCCATGTGCTGGAAGGCGAAATGGATTATAATATACTGCTAGGGCGGCCTTGGATTAGGGACATGAAGTGTGTCCCCTCGATCGCACACAAGTGCTTGAAGTATGCCTATGAAGGGCAAATACATGTAGTCCCAATGGACTTAGAGCCCTTCAAGTATTGCAATGCGGTACAATTCATACCTCAATCGACCCTCCCATCAACGCATTTGGATTTTCAATTAAATCCATCTAAACAGGGTCCGATACCGCAGGCACCACTGGTGGCCAACAAGGCAAAATCCCAGCCAGGTGAGACTTCATCACCTACTCCTTCATCATCAACGCCACCTATCATGGCCCAACAGAAGGACAAGGGAAAGCAAATCATGGAAGAGGTTAAGCCTCTAGAAGAGGGGTTGCCCACGATTTCAACGATATCAACAGAGGAAACACCCAACACAACACAAACCAAGACTCCTGAACAACCAAACATGGAATGGACTCAGGAAGGACTACCGATTCCTCCTACCCAATCATCAACAATCACCGTTGAGATGGCCAAGACGGGCCTCGGGGGAGTACTTAGTGCAAAACGTTGTGGCAACCCCCACATTGGAGTCAGGCAGGACATGGGAAGACCTCGCCTTCCCATAGGGACAATTGTTCCACTAGGCTACCCTCCCAACCAGACGAATTTTGTGTATGGGGGCCTTGATCATGGTCTCGAACCATGCCAACAAAAGGAAACAGACGAAGAGCCTTTTGTTGAAAACATCAATTATCTCGTCGAACCCAAAATTTGCCCTAAAATATCTCGAACAATGCAATTGGCATGGGTATGGGCTAGGCAGATATGAGCAAGGGATGCGGATCCTTTGCCAACCAAGATATCGTATGCCATATGACAAGTCAGGGTAGGGTTCAACCATCCCCCGCCATTAGACATCTTGGTTGAAAATATGCAAGGCCTAGAAATAGGCAACAAGGGGGGATTGGCACAAGACCCGTACGCCAATCCAAACACAGAATACACATTGGGGGACTATCTCCCATGGTCTACAAACACCCCTGGAAATAGCAATAATCCCTCTCCTTTGCTAGAGAGAGGTGGAAGTTCATAGAGCAATCCTCAAAGAGAACAACAACGGCTTCCGGACATTTTTCTGAAGCTGTTCCCCTTAGAGGTTCCAGATGAAATAACACAAGCCTCAAAAGAATCAGGTCCCTCCACTAAGAGTGGAACAACCGCAATGGGACCAGATTAATTCACTGGAACAGGAAGAGTCCTCAACATCGCAAGCAACAGATGCTGAAGAGGATGAACAATTTTGGATCTATGAAAGTGATTCAGAAGACGAAACCGAAATGGACTATCTCATACATGCGCGACGACATCACCGCGCTCTAACTCATGAAGATCTAATGGGACAAATGGGTATACGGTTAGGACATGAATGGCACGTAGACCCAGCGAGGTGGGACCAAGTGTTAGACCTATGGCTCCAAATTCAAGATGAGCATCGTCCACCTCGAGATCCCATCATGACAGTAGTGCCGAGGGAAGACCCCGCCTTCCTTTTCACACATAGAGATGAATTTGCACCTAGAGAGGATCCATTCGTGCCCGTTCCCGTAGAGCCAGATCCAGAGTATAGGGAACATCTAAAAGAATCAAGTCATCACACCCACGGTTCTGGAGACCAAATTCATTCCATCCACATGATCTCCATTGATTTGACCGCACCCATCCGCAATCCGACCGATCCATCACGGTCATTGCATCTAGACATGGATGCCATCGACTGGGATCACGTCAATTCACCATTGTCACCATCAGAGTACTGGCCTTTCGGTGAAATGCTTCATTTTACCCCAAGGACAACTCAGGATATTTTTCAAGCTGAAGAGGGACCCGAGGTTCCAAACGTAGATCTTAACTCAGTCGATGATATCCATTTAATCCCAACTCCACATCGCTTGGAGGACGGATCCCACATGTCGACCGAGGAGACGACTGACGTAGACATCGGCACAGATCCAATGAATCCACGGATTCTCAAGCTGGGGGTAAGCCTTTCCCCCGAAGAGCAAGCCGATTATATTGCCCTTCTCAAAGAAAAGAAGGAAGTTTTTGCATGGTCGTACAAAGATATGCCAGGACTAGACCCGCAGCTAGTCATGCACAATTTAACGCTTGATCCGAAAATCAAGCCTCGTAAAGCAAAAACTAAGAAAGATGCACCCAACAAATGGCCTTGATGGTCAAAGACGAATTGCAAAAGCCGTTGGATGCACAATTTGTCATCTCGCATGGATTATCCGCCATGGTTGTCCAACATGGTTCCCGTCAAGAAGCCCGACGGGAGGATTCGCATATGCACCGACTTTCGAGACCTAAACAAAGCGAGTCCTAAGGATGATTTCCCCTTGCCAAGCATCGACGCATTGGTAGACGCTACAACAGGTCACGAAATGCTCTCCCTAATGGACGGTTTCTCAGGATACAATCAAATTCGTATCAATCCTGAAGACCAACTCAAAACGGCATTCACAACGCCTTGGGGGACATTTTGCTATAAGGTCATGCCTTTTGGCCTTAAAAATGCTGGCGCTACATACCAACGTGCTATGACTTATATCTTCCACGATTACATGCACAAAACTTTGGAAGATTACATGGATGATTTGTTAGCCAAGTCTCTCTTGCGCTCGTATCATCTCGATGACTTAAGCAAGATTCTCGATCGCCTCATAGAGCATAAGGTCGATCGAATCCCAAGAAGTGCGTGTTCGGCGTCACATCCGGAAAACTCTTGGGTTTTATAGTCTCAAAGAGAGGCATCGAAGTGGACCCAAACAAAGTCAAGGCAATCCTTGAAATGGCTCCCCCAACCACTATCAAGCAGCTTAGAAGTCTGCAAGGAAAGGTCACGTCGATTAAACGCTTCATAGCGCAATTATCTGACAAATGCCGACCAATGAACAAATTATTGCACAAGGGGGTCACATTTCATTGGGATGACGAGTGCCAGTCACCTTTGACGAAATCAAACAATACTTGGCTTCGCCGCAGTATTGGCACCACCTAGACCAGGTGTGCCATTCTACTTATACATCTCAGCTACTGAGGTGGCACTGGGCGCAATGCTAGCCCATAAGAATGAACTTCACAAAGAACAGGCTACTTACTATCTTAGCCGCACCCTGGTCAGTTACAACTTAACTATGCATACGTTGAAAAACTCTGCTTGGCAGTGGTGTTTGCTACCAAAAGGCTACGCCACTACATGCCGAGCAACACTACGTATGTTGTGTCTAAGGAGAATCCATTGCGATACATGATGAGTCGTACTTATCATAGTAGTCGCACGGCGAAATGGATCATGTTGTTGACGGAATTTGACATTGAGTTTATTGGGCAAAAATCTATAAAAGGACAAGTCATAGCCGATCAACTAGCAGAGGCTCCTCTTGAAGACGATCAGCCTCTAGTCATAGAACTACCCGATGATGAGGTCTTCCATGTCTCATAATCGCCAGATTCTGAAGAGCCTGAGTCTCAGGCCGACATAACCTTATTTTTTGATGGTTCTAAATGCGAGCAAGGTGGTGGCACAGGAATTGTATTCTTCACACCGCAGGGTGCTCCAATGCCCCTGTCATTTAAATTAAACTTCCAATGCACCAACAACAATGCATAATATGAAGCCTTGCTCCTAGGTCTTCAAACAACAATCGCCATGAACATCAAAAGATTGAACATCTTTGGTGATTCACTGTTAATCGTCAATCAAGTCAAAGGGGTATATCAATGCAAATGCCCAGTTTTAAAGGCCTATAAAGCCCTCATGGATAAATTCTTGGCAAAACTTGAGTGGTATGACATCGAGGCACTCCCTCGATCATCGAATCATTTTGCGGACACAATGGCCTCCTTGGGGTCACTAATCCCGCAAGACCTTTCCGGTGATATAACAACCATTCAGGTCAAAACCTTATCGCAACCCGCGATGGAGCGCGCAAGCTCAGATTTGACGCCAGGAGTCCACATGATCCAGATCGAACCATCTTCGGATAAGTTCTTTCGAATCCGAGACTATTTGAAACATGCCAACTCGGGGTCTTTGTTCTCCCCCACTCCCATTAATAGCAACACAACGCTATTCTTACAAGTTCTATCCCAATCAACATTTGTTAGGGAAGAACTCCAAAAGGGATTGGCTGTTCAAACTGTCGAGGTATCCGATCAATAGGACTGGTATTTACCCATAAGAGACTACCTCAAGTTAGGTAATCTTCCCTTTGGATTGACGCACGCCGCAAAACGAACATTCAAATAGAAAGCGGCAAAATATGTCTTGATAGGAGACATTTTGTATCGTCGCAGCTATGACGGAATTCTTCTTCGTTGCTTGGACCAGCAAGAGTCCACTTGGGCAGTCACCCAAGCGCATGACGGTACATGTGGCGGCCACTTTAGTGGTATGGCCATTGCAAAGCGCATTCTTCGCATGGGCTATTATTGGCCATCTTTAGAGCGAGATTGTTGCACGTATGTCAAGAGGTGCATAAAATGTCAACATCATGCCAATTTGATGCACGTACCTTCCCAGGCCCTACAGACATCCATTAGCTTGGCCATTTTCGCAGTGGGGCCTCGATCTAATCGAAAAGATCTCCCCTGCATCGTCAGGCCGTCACACGTTTATCATAACGGCCACAGAATATTTTACCAAATGGGTGGAAGCAATTCCGTTAACCTCTACGATAGGACCCCGCATTGCGGAGTTCATCTTGCATCACATCATATGTCATTTTGGTATTCCATCCAAAATAATCTCGGATAATGGGCCATCATTCAAGAACAAAGACGTGCGTGCTTTGACCACAAAGTACAAAATTCAGCACAGCTTTTCAACACCCTATTATCCGCAAGCAAATGGGCAAGCAGAGGCATCAAACAAGACACTAGTCGCCATCCTTAAAAAGACCGTCGCAGATAGTCATAAGGATTGGCACATACAAATCCCACTTGCCCTTTGGGCTTATCGCACTAGCATTCGGACGCCAACTGGGGCAACTCCGTTTTCACTAGTGTATGGCTCAGAGGCAATAATGCCTCTCGAGTTGGAAATTCCTTCCCTCCGCATATCAATGCAGGAGTTCATCGATGATGACACTGCACGGCAGGCCCGATTAGACCAACTTACGTTGCTTGACGAACGACGCGTTAATGCTCTTGAGCACTTACGTATCTATCAAGAGCGACTTAAGAGAGCTTACAACATGAAGGTTCACCTAAGGGACTTTCGGGTTGGTGATTTGGTTTTGAAGGAAAACCAACAAAATTCTAATTTGCCGCCCCACCTGAGGGATAAATTCATGGCAAATTGGTTAGGTCCTTATGTCATTGATAGCAAAATAGGACCCGGGACATACCGGCTAGCTTCTCTTGATGGTATCAAGGAAACATAACCCTTGAATATCAGTCACTTGCGACCATTTCATATCTAAGAAAGCCATATCCAAAAAAAAAAAAAGCTCCAAGGATTATCGCACTTGGTCAAAACTCCAAGATTATCTTTCAAAAGCTCCAAGGATTATCGCAATCTCTTGGTCACCCAAAAGCTCCAAGGATTATCGCAATCTCTTGGTCAAATCCAAAAAGCTCCAAGGATTATCGCAATCTCTTGGTCAAACCAAAAAGCTCCAAGGATTATCGCAATCTCTTGGTCAATCCAAAAAGCTCCAAGGATTATCGCAATCTCTTGGTCACCCAAAAACTCCAAGGATTATCGCAATCCTTGGTCAAACCAAAGTCCAAGATTATCTTCAAAAATCAAAAAATTCAAAAACAATAAAATACATCAAAAACAACAAAAATTTGCATCTCATTTCTACGCATTCTCAAATTCATCAATTGAGAGTTTTCTCACATCTCATCTTCATACTCGCCAAACTCAATTCATCAAAAATACAAAAATATGTAGCTGCATTAAGCATTGCATCCATACATGCATATTTGTGGTCGTATGGTCAAAGGCACCATAGGTTGTAGTCTCGATCCATCTTGTTCCCCACCTGCTCCATTTCATAAAAACAACAGACACACCATGCATTGCTTCCACCACACTAGAGTCAGTGGTCTTTAATGTATCACGAGTTTTCGTAGTTCAGCCAAAATTTTCCTCTTTAGCCATGTAATGTATCAAGTCGAACAGATTTTACGAAGGTAGAGTCATACTTGAAATACACCTTGATACGTAACATCCCAACACAAACTAAACACATTAACAATTCCAGAGTTATGTGAAAGAAAGATGAAACTCTGCACAAGTAATCTAGGTCACCATAAGCGAAACGGTTATCTTGCTCATCCCCCCTGCGGATGACCCAAAGAATGCTGAGAGTTGGCAAAAGGACAAGCATCACCCCTACCCAATTCCTGAAGAATCCCTAATTCTCAAAAGTTGCAAAAAAAAATCAAAAATTTGCAAAACGTCAAAACATCAAGATTTGACATCCTACAGTGCACACATCAAAATGCACTAAGAAACAATGATTTTTATCACTCCAATCCCTTGCTCAAAAAAAAAAAAAAAAACAAATCAAAATAAACAATGATCTCATCACTACAAACGAGCAAGTATCCTATTACAATTGAAGAAAAGAAGGGAGTTGAACTTGAATCCCTGGAACTCTCAGAATTCTAAAGGTCTTCTCGCATGACGATATATCTGTCACATTAACTTGCGTACAGATCAATGTTTGCATGTGGATAAGCTAGCTTATGACATCCTAGAAAACATCGCGGATTAATCTAACTAAACATAACAAAGGAGTTAGTGGAGCTAGTTAGGTGATCCTCAATACAGGTTCGGTTGAAAGCCCATCTGGCACTGGCGGTATCCTGATAAATACCACATAAATGAACTCAATTGCACACACAGGGATGTGAAATAGCTTGGTCAAAAACAGGTCTGATTCATACCTTGTTCAAAAATCATGTAAGATAAAGTACAGTCGTGGCTAGAGAGCTAGAACCGTCTCGAGTCTCAGAAAAACTTAGCTACATTTCTAAACCAACTGCGCTACTTTTCATCTTTGCAATACCATCAAAAAATACAAAAAAAAAAAAAAAACACATGTATACATACAAATTCATGCATCACAACAATCGCCTAAAAACAAAATAACAGAGTTCTAAACAATCTATGGTGCCATAGCCAAACATCACAAATCCCATTCATCCATTTCATCTCTCGCATATCACATATAAATCAAAAACATTTGCATTCATCATAGCATATGCATCCATCAAAATAAATCAACATAATACATCCATATTCATCAACCATCATGCACAAGATCAAAGAAAATCAAAACAACAAAAACAACAAATAAATGCAACACAAAAACAAAAAGCAATAAACATTGCTAGACACAAGTGCTCTTGCACTTAACCTCTTGGCATAGCAAAACTGATATCGAGGTTTACATTGTCACTATCCTACTCCCTAAGAAGGCTACCATAGCTGGACCGCTCCACGGGAAAACGGATTTCAGACAATTTAATCCCCAAATGGTGTCACAAAACAACAAAAACATCAAAAAAAAAAAAAAGCAACACAAAAACATAGCAATAAACATTGCTAGACACAAGTGCTTTTGCACTTAACCTCTTGGCATAGAAAAATAGATGTCGAGGTTCAAATTATCACTCTCCTAATTCCCCAAGAAGGCTATCATAGCCGGACCGCTCCACGGGAAATAGGTTTTCGACGATTTCACCTCATTATGACATCACCAAAAGGGTTAACACCCACCAAAAATAGGTCCATATGTTGGAAAAATTGCACACGCTTAACGGTAAACCCTCTAAAGGCACCCTTGCACAAGTCATCTTGGGTCAAGCGACTCGCCGCTTCTCTCACGAAGGTCATTCCCTCATCGATTCGTCGCTTGAGGGGGTAGTCACACTTAGTCACCAACCAACAATCACACACCCAATTAAGGAAAAGGACATGCATTCAAAGAATCATTGACAAAGACAATCACGCTCCTGCTTGGGGCAATAAACAAGCAACAATCAAATCAATCAAACACTTGGCATTTCGTGAATCATGAATACAAGGTTCCCCTGAGGTAAAAACGCCCTTCGCCTATTCATGACCGATCAATGTCTAAGTTCAAGTCACACCTCACCAAAATAGGTTAACACTTGAAATCAAATTCCTTAGCTCGTCGAAGCAAGGATTCAAGAATGCATGCCCTTTCCATACTTGGGGCATCAAAAGTTGGTTAGGTTACCAAGAAACCCTAATCATTAGTGCTTTGGTTATCTATTTTTGCTCAAGACCGCGTCACCCGCAGCGCTTCCCAAAAAGGGGCATCTGTAGACACCAAAACAGCACCAATCCGATTATGTGACTGCAAACACTGATCGCTTTGACAAACACAGCCCCCAGGGCAGCCCTCAGAGGTCAAACAGTGGTCCTAACCACTTCCATAGCAATTTTGTAAGGTCATGAAGCAATTTGGTACATTTAGACACTTTGCCCAGTACTCGTCTCACCCAGGGACGATTACTAACTTGCAATCGTCTCACCCAGGGACGATTGTTGTAATCGTCCCACCCAGGGACGATTACCAAGTTTAACGGGCAAAACGACAAACGACGCCAAGTGGCAGCCCAGAACAGTTAGTTGATGACTCCTGCCTTGCACGCGTGTGTAGGTGGACGAAGGGCCGTTAGAGGACTCGTCACAAGAAGCAATTATGAAAACACAAGTCAATGGAGGACTCCCTCCCTCATGAGGAGACATGACTGCCACATGGCGCCTATGACCAACACATGGCATTTGTGCTTCCTTCCCAAAAGAGACCCCTTGGGTCTATAAAAGGTGGGACTTTTCTCACCCAAAAGAGAGAGGTTGAAGGAGTTTTCAAGCAACGAAGTGCTGCCGAATTGGAGACCCACTTGCATCCCCTTTTATTCATCTTCCCACATCCACCAATCTCTTTTGCAAGGGAGGTTGTTGGTTGGCTTTTGGAAGCTTGAATCCGACCCAATTCCAACACATGGACACCTGAACCAACCAATTCGCCGACCCCCACTCCTAAGAGATTTTGGGCCCACCCCAAGTGGATTGGTGCCAAAATCAAGTTCCATCGGTGGGCTGCCCACTTGGGCACCCCGCACCTTTTGGATTTAGTTGTAGTTCATTTTCTGTCATTTGTTCATATTCCATGTTATTCTCTATTGTTCAATAGTTCAGAATCTTGAATCTTGATTTCAAAAGGTTTTCATCGAATATTATCATGCTTTTGTTATTTTGGTTGTCCCACTGACTTGCAGGTAACAACGTCCAATTTCTCGGTGATGGAGGCCAAATTGGGAGAATCCGACCATCTGGGTCATCCCAAAATGGCCCCAATTACATAACCCCTTGTTTGCAGGCATTTTGTAGGTCTCGGGAATCGACATTGGAGCAACGGGCAGGTCGGCTTCTTCAACACAGTATCAATCGTCCCTGCAGGGGACGATTAACAGCAGCAATCGTCCTTCCGAGGGACGATTAACAGCAGCAATCGTCCTGCTAAGGGACGATTAACAGTAGCAATCGTCCTTACCAGGGACGATTACCAGGTGAAAGCAGATTGGCCGGCTGTCTCAGGGGCAATGGCCTTTTGGTAACATTTTCTGTCTTCTGTCAAGTTTTCAAGCCATTTGGACTCACTGTATTTACTGTTTCAGGCAGATGTTTACATGCATATTTCGTTGATTTTAGAGAACGAACCCCTTTCATTTGCAGCAGGTGCTACCGACATTTTTATTGTTTCTTTGATTGCAGGAAAAGCAATCAGAGGTGAAGAACTTATCCACATCAGCGGCGGCAACATCTTGGCCCGCCCATTGCAATCGTGGGCACGCGGGAAGAGGAAGACTAGGTCACACATTGTAATGAAGACAAATTTAACGCTCCTAGCCCCCAAAAGGGGAGGAGACGTCTATGTAACCGAGGATAAGATATTTGAATAAAGAGGGCTGTGATTTCTTTACATCTTGTCTTTCGTTTCCAAGTTGTCTCCTTTCTCTGTTTTAGTGCATAGGATCAAAGCGTTACATTTTCGTCTTATGTTGCATAACTAGTGTTTCCTTTGCCCGGAATCTCGTGCTTTCAGTAGTCACACTTAGTCACCAACCAACAATCACATACCCAATTAAGGAAAAGGACATGCATTCAAAGAATCATTGACAAAGACAATCACGCTCCTGCTTGGGGCAGTAAACAAGCAACAATCAAATCAATCAAACACTTGGCATTTCGTGAATCATGAATACAAGGTTCCCCTGAGGTAAAAATGCCCTTCGCCTATTCATGACTGATCAATGTCTAAGTTCAAGTCACACCTCACCAAAATAGGTTAACACTTGAAATCAAATTCCTTAGCTCGTCAGAAGCAAGGATTCAAGAATGCATGCCCTTTCCATACTTGGGGCATCAAAAGTTGGTTAGGTTACCAAGAAAACCTAATCATTAGTGCTTTGGTTATCTATTTTTGCTCAGCATCACGTCACCCGCAGCGCTTCCCAAAAAGGGGCATCTGTAGACACCAAAACAGCACCAATCCGATTATGTGACTGCAAACACTGATCGCTTTGACAAACACAGCCCCAGGGCAGCCCTCAGAGGTCAAACAGTGGTCCTAACCACTTCCATAGCAATTTTGTAAGGTCAGGAAGCAATTTGGTACATTTAGACACTTTGCCCAGTACTCGTCTCACCCAGGGACGATTACTAACTTGCAATCGTCTCACCCAGGGACGATTGTTGTAATCGTCCCACCCAGGGACGATTACCAAGTTTAACGGGCAAAACGACAAACGACGCCAAGTGGCAGCCCAGAACAGTCAGTTGATGACTCCTGCCTTGCACGCGTGTGTAGGTGGACAGAAGGGCCGTTAGAGGACTGTCACAAGAAGCAATTATGAAAACACAAGTCAATGGAGGACTCCCCTCCCTCATGAGGAGACATGACTGCCACATGGCGCCTATGACCAACACATGGCATTTGTGCTTCCCTCCCAAAAGAGACCCCATGGGTCTATAAAAGGTGGGACTTTTCTCACCCAAAAGAGAGAGGTTGAAGGAGTTTTCAAGCAACGAAGTGCTGCCGAATTGGAGACCCACTTGCATCCCCTTTGATTCACCTTCCTCGCATCCACCAATCTCTTTTGCAAGGGAGGTTGTTGGGTGGCTTTTGGAAGCTTGAATCCGACCCAAATCCAACACATGGACACCCGAACCAACCAATTCGCCGACCCCCCACTCCTAAGAGATTTTGGGCCCATCCCAAGTGGATTGGTGCCAAAATCAAGTTCCATCGGTGGGCTGCTCACTTGGGCACCCCCGCACCTTTTGGATTTAGTTGTAGTTCATTTTCTGTCATTTGTTCATATTCCATGTTATTCTCTCGTTGTTCAATAGTTCAGAATCTTGAATCTTGATTTCAAAAGGTTTTCATCGAATATTATCATGCTTTTGTTATTTTGGTTGTCCCACTGACTTGCAGGTAACAACGTCCAATTTCTCGGTGATGGAGGCCAAATTGGGAGAATCCGACCATCTGGGTCGTCCCAAAATGGCCCCAATTACATAACCCCCTTGTTTGCAGGTGTTTTGTAGGTCTCGGGAATCGACATTGGAGCAACGGCAGGTCGGCTTCTTCAACACAGTATCAATCGTCCCTGCAGGGGACGATTAACAGCAGCAATCGTCCTTCCGAGGGACGATTAACAGCAGCAATCATCCTGCTAAGGGACGATTAACAGTAGCAATCGTCCTTACCAGGGACGATTACCAGGTGAAAGCAGATTGGCCGGCTGTCTCAGGGGCAATGGCCTTTTGGTAACATTTTCTGTCTTCTGTCAAGTTTTCAAGCCATTTGGACTCACTGTATTTACTGTTTCAGGCAGATGTTTACATGCATATTTCGTTGATTTTAGAGAACGAACCCCTTTCATTTGCAGCAGGTGCTACTGACATTTTCATTGTTTCTTTGATTGCAGGAAAAGCAATCAGAGGTGAAGAACTTATCCACATCAGCGGCGGCAGCATCTTGGCCCGCCCATTGCAATCGTGGGCACGCGGGAAGAGGAAGACTAGGTCACACATTGTAATGAAGACAAATTTAACGCTCCTAGCCCCCAAAAGGGGAGGAGACGTCTATGTAACCGAGGATAAGATATTTGAATAAAGAGGGCTGTGATTTCTTTACATCTTGTCTTTCGTTTCCAAGTTGTCTCCTTTCTCTGTTTTAGTGCATAGGATCAAAGCGTTACATTTTCGTCTTATGTTGCATAACTAGTGTTTCCTTTGCCCGAAATATCGTGCTTTCACTTTCTAGGGAATATGATCCTTTTCTATTCTTATCTCAAAAACTATGAGAGTACCATGTAGCTCATCCCTAGTCAAAGTTTCAATATCTTTTGTTTCCTCTATGGTTGAAACATTTTCACTATACCTCTTAGGAAGTGACCTTAAAATATTTTGACAAACATCCGATTCTTCAACTTTAAACTCAAGTCCTTACATGGAGTTAACAACCTCATCCACATGAAGTAAGTAGGTAGCAATGTCTTCCTCATCCTTCATTTCTAGGTCTTCAAATATTTTCTTATGATTTTACAATTTTGCCATCTTGACCTTTTTGTCTCCCTCATATTTTCTTTAATTTTTCCCAAATATCTTTTTTTGATGTGCAATGCATAACTTTTACAAACTCTAATTCATGTAAACCATTTAAGATTCTATTCATTGCCTTTGAATTATTTAGTTGTAGGATCTTACCATATTTATATATAGGTGGAGTTATTGGTGGTGTGTATCCATCCTAAACTATTTACCATATATCATTTCCTTGTGCCATTAGTTAAATATTCATTCTTACACTAAAAAATGCATAATTGTTCCCATCGAATAATGGTGCCTTATTTCCTAAAGATCCACTCTAAGAATCCATTTTTTTTCTTGTAAGATTTTCCTTCAAGATGTTAAACTCTTTTGAAGGAACCTAGCTCTGATACCAATTGAAGAACACAAGCTTATACTGAGAGGGGGGTGAACAGTATAAGATCAACTTTTACTTTTCTTTCTCAAACAATATTATCCAATATATCAATGGCAATATCAACAATAGTAATCAAAGCAATGCACAAATCATCACACACAATAGAGACACCAATTTAACGTGGTTCACCCAATGTGGGCTACTCCACGGAGAAAATATTTCACTAAAATTTTCTCAACAAATCTCTTGGGAATCCTTCCCTATTACAATGTTTATGGACCTCTATCCAAAGGAGACACCAATCCCCTAATCAAGTTCATGGACACCAATCCACAGGAGAAATCTTTCCCCTCTGTTGGTTCATGGATCTCTATCCATAGGAGAACTCCTTCTCCTCTGCTCTAGCTTGGTGATCTTCTAGAAGACTACTGCCTCCACTGCACTGGCTTGTGGATCTCTCTCCACTGAAGACCTCTGTCCTCACTCAGAAGACCTCTATCCTCACTACCCTGGCTAATGGATCTCTATCCACTAGAGACTACTATCCTCTACTCTATCACCTCCAAAGCTTACTCTCAGCTCTACTCAATATCTATCTCAAATCTACACTAAACACTATCCTCGGTCTAGCATAAATCTTCTCACAAGTCTATCTCTAGTCTGGCATAAATCTACCCTCAAATCTACACCAAAATCTATCCTCAAATCTATCCTCAAGCCTTAACACAAAGCTTGATCCAATCATAAATCAACTCTGCTTAGATCTACCCCAAGCCTTAACACAAATCTTGAACAAATCAATCAATCAATTCTGCTCTCAAGTCTTCTCAAATACTTATCTCAAATATATCCATAAGTCCTCTCAAGAACTTGCTCAATATTCTCAATAAGTCTTCACCAAGACTTACCTCAAATCTGCTCAACAAGTCCTCTCTAGAACTTGCTCAATCTTATCAACAAGTCTTCACTAAGACTTACCTCAAATTTTCTCAACAATTCTTCACCAAGAACTTACCTCAAATAAGGTCAAGTCTTCACCAAGACTTACCTCAAATATGTCCAACAAGTCCTCACCAAGAACTTGTCAATCTACTCAACAAGTCTTCACCAAGACTTATCTCAAATATGCTTGTAAGATTTCACAAAATATCACACAAATCTGTCCTTAAGCTTTCACAAAAGCTTACTCAAATCTGTCCTTAAGATTTCACAAAAGCTTACTCAAATCTATCCTTAAGTCCCCTCTAGGACTTACAAGCTTTCATAAAATCTTACTCAAACAATTGCAATACTTGCATACAAAACTCAACTTAATCTTTTTTAGAAAACCTCTTCAATCACACAAACAAGTTTCACTCATAATCTTGTTTAACCATAGAAACATATAGAGAATGATAAGAGACTCAATATGTTTCACACTCATAAATCACTCTATCACTTTCAAACTCTCTTTCAAATCAATTCAAAAATAAGGTATAATTTGTTTCACAAAACTTGAACTATCACTCCAATGCTTTCAATCAATAATGCTCAATCAACTTCACTCAAACATTCACTCAATGAAACACAACTTGCTTACAAACCCTAACCAAGTGTTTCACTATACTTCCAACAACTCACACTATGGATCTCAAACCTTGACTCAAGATGATTCCAATTTCACATAACAATGATACTCATGTTCTTTCAACAAACCCTAGCTCAAGATAGTTCTCAATCTCACATAACAATGATACTCATGTTCTTTCACAAACCCTAGCTCAAGATAGTTCTCAATCTCACATAACAATGATACTCATGATCTTTCAACATCCACAAATCATGCATATGAAAACTCACTCAAACATTTCCAACAATGCTTATCAAACAATCCTTTTCACTCCAACTTTGCATTTCACAACATTCAATCCAACAATATTTCACTCATAAGGAAGATGTGCCCATACCTTTTGTTTTTATGGAGATATATCTTCAAAACCTATCTTAATCACAATCAAATCCTCTTTGCCAATTTCAAGGTTAGATAGCAACAACCTATCTCAAAATCTCCACACAAATATTCTCCTCAATAGTTATTTCACCATACAAAAATATCAAGTCTCAAGTACACCTTATAATCTCCAAACTTCTCAAAATATAATTAGCAAAGATTCAAATAACTCACTTTCACAATAATTCACTTCAGAATTTTAATGCATAGAATAATCAAAATTACTTCCTTATATCTCCCTACTCAAAAATGCATTATCAAAATAATTAACACCACTATTCAAAAATATTCCAATGTACTTTTTAAACCAAAATTTAAATCATTCAACACTTTCAACCATGGCAAAAATAATATTTATTTCAACCACCTTATATCTCCACAAGGCGCATACCATACAACTTTAGACCAAGCACAATTTAAAAATTAAAAACTTAAATACCTTTGTGTGCTACCTCGATGGGATTCGATCCCTTGTCGCACTTCCGCTAGCTCACTAGCTATGGCCTAACTACTATATGAGCTAGGTGCTCACTTGAAGAGAAAAAATGCCTTGTGCACTTTGTCCTTTCGCTTGGCACCAAAAACCTAAAACAAAAAATTTTCCCCTTCTTCTATCATTGGGACTCGAACGTGAGACCTCCGCTCACCCAACACCTTACATAATGATGCCTTGCCACTAGCCCAACCATGTGGTTGGTGATAAGGCTTTAAGCCTTAGTCAATTTAACCTCCATATTTTTTACCACTTTTTAAAAATAAAAACCTCTTGCCTTATGCGCTCATGAATTTGCATCAAAACCTTAGCCAATATTCACACATGCATTAATTCAGAGACTTGCCTTAATGTTGTAAGTCTTATGGTATAAATACCATATTTCATTTTCTTCGAACGTCGATGGGGGAAATTTATTTAAATGTTTTTGCGCCCAACCCTAACTTAGGGTTTAATTAATTTATTTTATAAATTAATTTATAATATAAATATTATAAATAATTTATAAATAACCTTAGGCATTATTTTTAAACCTTAATATTATAATAATAAATATTATAATATTATTTCCTTTGGGCCTAGGTATTTTTCTTTTTCACCCTTAGACCTTATCTTACCACCTTTAATATTATAATAATAAATATTATAATATTATTTCCTTTGGGCCTAGGTATCTCCTTCCTTCAGGGTATTTAACCAACCTTTTGACCAATCATGTGATGCTTTTAAACCAAATCTCTTGGGCTTAAAATATAAATATTTTAACCCTCCTTTTACCAAATCCTTGCACTGATCACTAACACTGACTCTTGACATCAATGACAACACAACTACTCAAAATTTCCAACAATCTCCCCCTTTGTCATTGATGGCAACCCTTTTTCCTTAACCATTCCTTTTTCCTTTTTCCAAATTTTCTCCCCCTGAGAAACTACTCCCCCTAACTCAAATCTCTCCCCCTTTGTCATCAATGGCAAAGGGCCACCTTTGGGGCTAAATATAAGACTCTTAGCTCAGCCCCCTCCCCACCTCCTCTCCTTGAGGTGGTTAATTTTGGGGTGGGAGTATCTCTACTCCCAGCATACACTGCTCCTTTCCTTTGTCCACCTTCTTCCTCAACTGATCCCTTTGATTCCTCTGAATATTCCTGTTCCTGCTTGTCTCTGGAAATTCTGTTCTACACCACTTAGCCATATGCCCAACATTATTGCACTTATAACACTTAATGTTGTGGTTCCTTGAAGGTGCAAATATCTTGAAGTTCCTCCTGGTGAAGCCATATCCATTCCTATCATGAACCCTACAATTAACTTCCTTATGACCAAACTGATTACAAGAGTAGCAATACCCTTGAAAGAGATGCCCATTTCTAAAATTCCTATTAGTGAAACCATATCCCTATCTTTCATGTGTCCTACATTGCATAGCCTTGTGTCCAAACCTATGACATGAGAAGCAATGTCCATTGAAGAAACCTTGCCTTGACCCCATTGGTCTCTTAGTCTCTTCTTCCTTGTGATGTTTCCTGTTCCATCTATTCCTTATTTGTGCATTGTTCCTTTCCTTGTTGAACTTTCTATTTTCCAACTTATCCTCAGAAGTCTCACTTTCTCTTTCACTCTCTTCTTCTTAAGCTTCTTCTTCTTTGGAGCTTGAGATTGACTCCTCTCCTTGTTCTCTATGTTCCTCTTCAAAACCAAGTCCTGTCTTGTTTGATGAAGATCTTTGTACCTTGATAATCTTATCCAAGGTCTTTGAGCTTCTCCCAAACCTGTGTAGCTTGTCTTTAGACTCTTTTACTTCCTTCCTTAGTGAAGCTACCTCATGCTCTAATATTTCACATTCTAAGACTTTTGCCTCTAACTTCTCTTTAAATCTCCTTGTCTTAGCTATTGAGTTTGTTAGATCTTCTATAAGCTTTCCTTTCTCTTCATCACATTCTTGAAATTGAAGCTTGAGTTTTGAGTTCTACTTTCTTACCTTTCTTAATTCCTTAAGAGCAAAAATAAGCTCACCTTCAAGATCAACTTCTCCTTCCTCTTCATTTTTTGATTCTTCCTCTACCTTTTTGTCTTCAAGATCATCTTCATTCCTTTCTTATTTATCTTCAATAGGAGCACTTCCTTCTTCTTCTATTTCCATAAGAAGACTTTCTTCTTCTAGACCTTCAAGAGCATCTTCATATTCATCTTCACTGAAACTGAACCCATTCCTTGTACAATGATCTTCAAGATGACCAAAGTTACCACACCTAAAACACTTGAGAATTATTGGTTCCCTTTTTACCTTTTTCTTAACATCTTCTTTTTCTACTATCAGAAATATAATTTCTTCTTCTTCATTATCTGAGGACCTTTCATCACTATCACTTGAACTCTTTCCTATCTTATCTACATAGAAACTCTTCTTATGCCTTTGGAAAAACTTCTTTCCTTGCTTGCCTTGTCCATCCCTACTTTTCTTTTGATACTTGTATTTTCTTGCTTCCCTATTCTTATGATCTTGTTTCTCTTCACCACTTCTATTTCCAGCTTCTGGACAATCAGATGCATAGTGACCATATTTACCACAATTGAAACACTTAACTATTTTTGTACCTTTATACTTTCTTGTGTCCTTGTTCCTTCTACCATAGTTTGCTTCTTCATCACTGGATAACTCATTACTTGAATCTGACTTCTTATCCTTTGTCTTCTTTGTAACTTTGAAAGTTGCTTCTTTCTGGGGAATAGGATCCTTTCCTATTCTCATCTCAAAATTTGTGAGAGTTCCATGTAACTCATCCCTAGTCAAAGTTTCAATATCTTTTGTTTCTTCTATGGTTGAAACCTTTTCACTATACCTCTTAGGAAGTGACCTTAAAATATTTTGACAAACATCTGATTCTTCAACTTTAAACCCAAGTCCTTGCATGGAGTTAACAACCTCATCCACATGAAGTAAGTATGTAGCAATGTCTTCCTCATCCTTCATATTTAGGTCTTCAAATATTTTCTTGTGATTTTGCAATTTTGCCATCTTGACCTTTTTGTCTCCCTCATATGTTTTCTTCAACTTTTCCCAAATATCTTTTGCTGATGTGCAATGCATAACTTTTACAAACTTTGATTCACGTAAACCACTTAAGATTCCATTCATTGCCTTTGAATTATTCAGTTGTAGGAGCTTACCATATTTATCTATAGGTGGAGTAGTTGGCGGTGTGTATCCATCCTCAACTGCTTGCCATATATCATTTCCTTGTGCCATTAGGTAAATCTTCATTCTTACACTCCAAAATGCATAATTATTCCCATCAAACAATGGTGCCTTATTTCCTGAAGATCCACTCTGAGAATCCATCTATGTTCTTGTAAGATTTTCCTTCAAGTTGTTAAACTCTTTCGAAGGAACCCGCTCTGATACCAATTGAAGAACACAAGCTTATACTGAGAGGGGGGTGAATAATATAAGACCAACTTTTACTTTTCTTTCTCAAATAATATTATCCAATATATCAATGGCAATATCAATAATAGTAATCAAAGTAATGCATAAATCATCACACACAATAGAGACACCAATTTAATGTGGTTCACCCAATGTGGGCTACTCCATGAAGAAAATATTTCACTAAAATTTTCTCAACAAATCTCTTGGGAATCCTTCCCTATTACAATGTTTATGGACCTCTATCCAAAGGAGACACCAATCCCCTAATCAATTTTATGGACACTAATCCATAGGAGACACTCTTTCCCTTTATTGGTTCATGGATCTCTATCCATAGGAGAACTCCTCCTCTGCTCTAGCTGGTGATCTTCTAGAAGACTACTACCTCCACTACATTGGCTTGTGGATATCTCTCCATAGAAGACCTCTATCCTCACTCATAATACCTCTATCCTCACTACCCTAGCTAATGGATCTCTATCCACTAGAGACTATTATCCTCTGCTCTATCACCTCCAAATCTTACTCTCAGCTCTTCTCAATATCTATCTCAAATCTACACTAAACACTATCCTCGATCTAGCATAAATCTTCTCACAAGTCTATCTCTGGTCTGGCACAAATCTACCCTCAAATCTACACCAAAATCTATCCTCAAGCCTTAACACAAATCTTGATCCAATCACAAATCAACTCTGCTTAGATCTGCCCCAAGCCTTAACACAAATCTTTAAAAAATCAATCAATCAATTATGCTCTCAAGTCTTCTCAAAGACTTATCTCAAATCTATCCACAAGTCCTCTCAAGAACTTGCTCAATCTACTCAATAAGTCTTCACCAAGACTTACCTCAAATCTATTCAACAAGTCCTCTCAATAACTTGCTCAATATTCTCAACAAGTCTTCACCAAGACTTACCTCAAATCTTCTCAACAAGTCTTCACCAAGACTTACCTCAAATCTTCTCAACAAGTCTTCACCAAGACTTACCTCAAATATGTTCAACAAGTCCTCACTAGAACTTGTCAAATCTTCTCAACAAGTCTTCACCAAGACTTACCTCAAATCTACTTGCAAGCTTTCACAAAAGCTCACACAAATCTATCCTTAAGCTTTCACAAAAGCTTACTCAACTTTGTCCTTAAGCTTTCACAAAAGCTTACTCAACTTTGTCCTTAAGTCCCCTCTAGGACTCATAAGCTTTTCACAAAATCTTACTCAAACAACTACAATACTTGCATACAAAACTCAACTTAATCTATTTTTTAGAAAACCTCTTCAATCACACAAACAAGTTTCACTCATAATCTTGTTTAACCATAGAAACATATAGAGAATGATAAAAGACTCAATATGTTTCACACTCAAAAAATCACTCTATCACTTTCAAACTCTCTTTCAAATCAATTCAGAAATAAAGTATAATTTGATTTCACAAAACTTGAACTATCACTTCAATGTTTAATCAATAATGCTCATCCAACTTCACTCAAACATTTACTCAATGAAACACAACTTGCTTACAAACCCTAACCAAGTGTTTCACTATACTTCCAACAACTCACACTATGGATCTCAAACCTTGACTCAAGATGATTCCAATGTCACATAACAATGATACTCATGTTCTTTCAACAAACCCTAGCTCAAGATAGTTCTCAATCTCACATAACAATGATACTCATGTTCTTTCACAAACCCTAGCTCAAGATAGTTCTCAATCTCACATAACAATGATACTCATGTTCTTTCAACATCCACAAATCATGCATATGAAAACTCACTCAAACATTTCCAACAATGCTTATCAAACAATCCTTTTCACTCCAACTTTGCATTTCACAACATTCAATCCAATAATATTTCACTCATAAGGAAGATGTGCCCATACCTTTTGTTTTTATGGAGATATGTCTTCAAAACCTGTCTTAATCACAATCAAATCCTCTTTGCCAATTTCAAGGTTAGATAGCAACAACCTATCTCAAAATCTCCACACAAATATTCTCCTCAATAGTTATTTCACCATACAAAAATATCAAGTCTCAAGTACACCTTATAATCTCCAAACTTCTCAAAATATAATTAGCAAAGATTCCAATAACTCACTTTCACAATAATTCACTTCAGAATTTTAATGCATAGAATAATCAAAATTACTTCCTTATATCTCCCTACTCAAAAATGCATTATCAAAATAATTAACACCACTATTCAAAAATATTCCAATGCACCTGTTGAGTGGTGTTTTCACCCAAATGTGAAAGCACACACTCCGGTAGGATCTGAGTCCCAAAATCCTCTACTTGCAGAGAAAGTAATTTCTCCAAGGTTCTTGTTATGTTGATTCTTTAACACCAATGATGCTGTTCAATGTAAATGCTGGGAACACCTCAGGGTTGCAAGTGGATGTTAACAAGGGGCACTGTAGTTTTACTTTAATTTGAATTTGCAGTGGACTCAAAGAAAATAAATCTAGGAAATAAATATATTTTGATCCTTAGCTCTGATGGATTTTCAGTTTTTTATTTGAATACAGTAATTAAAATGCAAAATAAAATAAGGGTCTGAAAATAAGAGAGATGCAAATGAAAGTAAAACTAAATTATATCCAGAGTGCGACCATTCTAATTAATAAAACCGAAGCTAATGAGGTTTTTGCATGCAACCTAACCTACTGAACCTGTAAATTCACACAATCCAGATAAGCTAGGTGCGGGCTTCTAGGGTTTTTAATGTAATTTTAGATTCAGACATTCGCATGAAGCAACCAAGAACACTTGCATTCAACTTCACCTATAAGCCTAGAAATCTGAAAGGGAAAGATAACACATTGAATCATGCATGCAAAAATGACTCCTCCTTTCTCATCAATGAAATGTCAACTCTCTGTATTTCGCATTAAAATGATGTATAAATTACAATTACGAATGTTCCAGGTTTTACAAATCCAGAACAAATGAAGGAAATTGCCCAAGTGCAGGCCCAGAATGGCATGAAGCCCTTGTCTCTACAACTCTGCAAGCAGCAATTTCCAACTCCCAGTCCAATCTGCGCTTCTGACTTTATACTATCTGACACGGCCTTTCAGTTCCCCTGCGTCGCTTCGTTTCACCTCCCAAAATGCTTCTTTTCAAATTCTTGCCGTTTCAATGCTTTTATTCCATGATTTATGCCGAAACGTTTGAAATCTTTCATTGCATGTAATGCTTCTACAACTCTGACACCTGTATGCCACGTGTCACATGTTCTCTATGCCTTCTGTAACGTCTTTCTATGAAAATCATGACAAAAATGGCATGCAACCTGTTCACCCTCCTGGCCGTGAAAACACGACATGTCACGATATCGCGATGCTTTTCTATCAGCAACCTTTCTTGCAATCACTCCCAGCGAAAACGCAACATGTCGCAATTTCACGATATGTCACAATTTTGCAACGCTTTCCCTGTCCGTACGCCTTCGGCAACTTCTTGTCGTGAAATCACGATGATTTTTCACTTGGGGTATCCTGCGGCTTTCTATCGCGAAATCGCGACACTTTTCTTTTCCATACCATTTGCCCGCAACCTGTCGCGAAATTGCGACGTTTCTCGCTTCTTGCTCCTTCACTGCAACCTGTCGCGATTTCATGACGCTTTTCTACTTCGGGCACCTTTGCTGCATGCTGTCGCGATTTTGCAACCATTTTTGCTTTTCATGCCTTCCGATAGATTCTGTCACGATTTTGTGACCATTTTCGTGCTTCATGCATCTTTGCTGATTTTATCGCGATTTCGCTACCATTTTACTCTTCCGTACCCTTGCCAATTTTTTGTCGCAAAATCACTATGCTACCTCTGTCCGTACTACTTCGCTGCTTCAAAGCCGTGAAACCGCAACCTGTCGCAATTTCGCGATGCCTTTATGTTCCGTACGCTTGGGCTGCAATCCGTCGCGAAATCGTGACAATTTTTCATTTCGTACATTTGGGCTGCAACCTGTCGTGATTTCGTGACGTTTTTGCACTTCAGGCCTTCTCACTCGATTCTGTCATGATTTCGTGACGTTTTACTCTTCCGTACACCTTTGGCTGCTTGGAGTCGCGAAAATGCGACATGTTGCGATATCGTGACGATTTCTCGTTTCATGCCTTCCACCTGCAATCTGTCGTGATTTCATGACGTCTTTTCACTCGGCACCTCTTTGCTCAATGTTGTCGTGATTTCACGACGTTTCTCTTCTCCGTACGCCCTGGCTGCTTCTTGTCGCGATTTCGCTACACTATTTTCATCCGTACAACTTCTGCAGCAACATGTCACAATTTCATGACACCTTTTCATTTTGTCTTTCTCTCTCCTGCCTGGGCCGCGACGGAGCAACATGTCGTGATTTCGTGACACTTTTTCATTCTGGCAGCGACAGAGCGACATGTCGCGATATCGCGACAACTTTTCATTTTTGCCAGCGACGGAGCGACATGTCGCGATATCGCGACGTTTTTCTATTTTTCGGCAGCGATGGCGCGACAGGTCGCGATTTCGCGACAGTCACGATTTTGTGACATGTCACGATTTCGTGACACTTTCCTCACTTGTGCATTTTTTTGCCTCTTTTCCTCATCTTTAGCATCTGGGTCATCGAGATTTTTCTCTGCAAACCTGCAAAAAAGGTGGGTCCCCAATTTTGGGGTGTGTTGTGGATCAGCCACAAAAAATGGCGACTCTGCTGTCAAATGCTCTTGAGCATTTTTAGTAAGAACTGTTAACATATAGCATATATTGTTATTGTATTTCATTATTGCAAAATAATCGCTCATAGGTGATCTCTAAGTCGTTGGTTAACCAACTAGTTGGTTCAACCACTTTGTAAATTCTTTATATTGAATTAATGAGAATGAATCAAGTGCTTCGCCGAATTCTTCATGGCATCAGAGCTACGGATGTAAGGACCTGTGTTTGACCAGCAGTTGGACGAAAGGCAGTAGGCGGGCGGACAAAAGGCAGCAGGCGAGCGGACCAAGGACGAAGGCAGCAGGTGGACGATAGCAGGCGGATGGACGAAATGCAGCAGGTGGACGGACGATAGCAGACAGACGAAAGGCAGCAGGAGGACAGACCAAGGACGAAGGCAGCATGCAGACGGAGGTGCGTGAGGCAGACGAAGGACGTATGGAGGTTGCGGAGGCCAAAAGGGGTGGGGTTGGTTGCCCGAAGGCAATCGAAAGCTTACCTGCTTTCCCCAAAACTTAAAATCTTCCACAGTGGCTGCACAGGCCATGTGGGATTTTTATTTTTTTTCAAATCTCTGGCCGCAACACACCTATTTTAGCACCTGTTGTACGTTTGGTCTCATCGGGCCATCTGGCTCCCGTGGCAAGTGCGGACGCTGTTTGGTGCGAGATCGTGGGTTCAAACCTCTTCGGGGGTTATGTGACGGCAATTTTTTTTATTTTTTTTTGGTCGTAGCAGTTTAGTGATGCCCGCGCCGAACAGTTAATGCCCGTGCAGAACAGTTGACGCCCGCACAGAACATTTGATGCCCACGCAGAACAGTTGACGCCCGCGCAGCACCAGTGACGCCCTGTATGACACTGTTGATGCCGACACGGTGCCCTTGACACCTGACATGCGTTTTTGACGCCGAATACTGCCAGTTGATGCCTGCCAAGACATAGTGACGCTTTGCCAGCACCAATTTTGAGAGTTTCTCTAGGTATTTTTTCCAAAATTCTTGTCTATTTTGAAATTTGAAGGGGGGAGTTCACCAATTTCATTTTTTTCCCTTGCAAAATTGTCAGACAAAGGGGGGAAATTGTAATAGGAGCTATAATTTGCGAGCATGCATGATTTTTATTTGCATTTAAATACTCTTTTTTTCTTGCATTATCAATCATAAATTAAAAATATATATAAGACCCCAAATTTATACCCTATTTGTGCAATTTATTGCACAGCAGCGTTCGGTATTTGAGATACCTCTGGTCCACACTTACAGGTAATGCTGTCGTGCTTTGGACTACTGTATTCGCCGCCTAATATAGCTGCAACAACGACGTCTGAGCTTGTTCTCTATAAATCATCGGGGAGAAATAAGGCAAACCAGTTTTTTGTTTTTTCCCATTTCATACCCACATCGTGATTGTTGTTAGGCATAAATCCTGACGAAAGCTCTTTTTTCCAAAGTGTTTAGGGGAAGTTACGCCCCACGCATGCGGAATAAAACTTTCTATGGTAGGTGTCATTAACAACATGATGCTCTTTCAATATCGCCTATGTTCAATATATTGTGCTTCTCATATGTACTTATAGTCTCCCTCTCGTAAGGGCGAGTACATATTGAGTGGTATACTATTCCTATATACCTATAGTTTCCCTCATGTAAGGGCGGGTGTATATTGAATGGTTACAATATAACGATCTGGTAGGTATAAAGAAAGGGAGACCAATTGGTGATATAAGGAACTTTCATAATGGCCACAATTCATAAGTATCTCTCAGATTCTCAATTGCTGAAGGGACCTAACTTTGTTCCATGGAAGACAAAGATGAAAGCCATACTTCAGTTGGAAGATTTATGGGATGTAGTTTCTGGCACTAAAAAATGTCCTCAAACAACAAGAACAGATCAAGATGATTGGGATAAGAAAGACAAGAAGAGTCTTGTATTTATCTTACTTGCTACCGCAGATGAGGTGCAGCCTCATATTTGTGATGCAAAAACTAGTAAGATAGCCTGGGATGCTTTGCTCACAGTATATGAAGGGAAGAATCAATCCACTATTCTTCATCTTCAAACTCAACTACATAATCTCAGTATGAGTTCTGGAGAAACAATTGACATATTCCTATGTAGAGTGGCAGATTTGAAAGCAAAATTGAATGCTATGGGAAAACCTGTGGATGATGATGTCTTGAATTCTGTTATCTTGAGAGCATTACCAAGTTCCTACAAGATGTTGATCACCTCTCTCAATTTTTTTGGCAGACAAGTCTCATTTTTGGAACTGGTAAACTTGCTTCAGACTGAGGAGGCAACTCAGGTCTAGAAAGATGACATGCCAAATAATGCTCTCTCCACTTAGCAAAGTGGTAAACAGCAAGGCCAGTTTCAAAAAGGAGGTGCTTCTTCCAAAGGAAAAGGGAAGCAATCTCAGCAAAAAGATACAAAATATTGCAAAATTTGTGACATGAATAACCATGACACCAACAGGTGTTGGTTCAAAAACAAGCAACCAAATGAGAGAGGTTCCCACAAGAAGGGCAAGCATAAGAAAAAATACAATAAGCATAAACAATCTAAAGGCCATGTGGCTTATGCTGAATCCAACTCAGACTCACCTTCTCCTGATTCTGATTCTGATTCTGACTCTGAAAGAGCACACAAGGTGCTCATGACTCATACTTCGTCTTCTCAGATAGATGATGTATGGTATATTGACTCAGGAGCTAGCAAACACATGACTGGGGATAAATCATGGTTTGATACTTTTGTGGAGAAAGAGGGTAAGCCAGTCACAATTGCTGATAATCAGGTATATCAAGTAAAAGGAGAAGGGGATATTTCTGTGTCTCTTCCTGATGGTAATTGTCAAATTGAAAAAGTTCTTTATGTTCCAGGCTTAGCAAATAATCTACTTTCAGTCACTCAAATGTTGGATAGAAACATGGAAGTCGTGTTTCGAGTTGTAAATGGCAAGAAGAGATGCTTTATCACACATTGTGGTAAACATGTTGCCACCGGATCTTACAAACATGGCTTGTTTATTCTCGATGCTATTTCCACTCCCCATGTTGCTATGGCTGCAACTACAAAGGAGGCCACCTCTCTCTGGCATCGGCGGTATGGGCATCTCAGTTCTAGATATCTGCTTGAATTACACAAATATGAGATGGTTAAAGGTCTTCCACCTCTCTCATCTACCTTACCAGTGTGCTCGAATTTCTTAGCAGGGAAGCAACATCGAGTGCCTTTTGAAACAAGCTCCTCTCGAGCTGCAAAACCTTTAGAGCTGGTACATACTGATCTGTGTGGTCCTATGTCAACTAGCTATGGTGGGAAAAGGTATTTTCAACTATTCGTTGATGATTACTCATGAAAGATGTGGGTTTTCTTTCTTCAGTTGAAATCAGAAGCACTTCTCTACTTTCAATAGTTCAAGAAACTTGTTGAGGAGTCGAGATGTTTTATCAAGACCCTCTACTCAGATCGAGGGGGGGAATACACCTCTAAAGAGTTTTCAGATTTTCTTAAGAAACATGGAATCAAAAGGCAACTGACTACAGCCTATACACCTCAGCATAATGGAGTTGCAGAGAGAAGAAATTGTTCCATTATGGAAATGGTTTGATGTATGCTAAAAGGAGCACATCTTGAGGATCAATATTGGGCAGAAGCAGTAAACACAGCATCATACCTTCTAAATAGAGCACCCACTAGAGCTCTACAAGGGAAGACTCCACAAGAAGCATGGAGTGATAAGAAACCTTCCATTGCTCATCTGAAGGTGTTTGGATGTAAAGCATTCATGCACATTCCAAAACAGAAAAGGAGGAAGTTGGATGAGAAAACCTCGCAGTGTATCTTTCTTGGCTATGATGAGTACTCAAAAGGTTATCGATTGATTGATCCTAAGACCAAGAAGACACATGTAAGTAGAGATTTTATATTTGATGAAACTCTCACATCAAAAGACACATCCACAACTGTATACCTAGATGAAGAAGAGCCTAAGAAGGAGGTTCAACTTCCACCGCAAAAACAAAAAATTCCAAAATGGTATACTAGCACTTTAAGAGATGCTAAGTTGAAATCACTTCCAGATCTATCTCTTGATAGGCCATGTACTCGTAGTATGACTCAAAAGATGAGAGCAGAAGAATCTACTTCAGAGGTTGATGAACTTTGTCAACACTTTGATGATTTGTCAATGGAGTACGGGAAAATGATAGAGGAAGAAAAGGATGGAGAAAGAATTTATATGTCTACATTGAATATAAATGAACCCACAACGGTTCAATCTGCACTTGATGAACCACAGTGGAAAGAGGCCATGGATGTAGAACATCAATCTCTCCTTAAAAATAATACTTGGAAGTTAGTCGATCTGCCAAAAGGAAAGAAACCCATAGGCTGCAAATGGGTGTTCAAATTGAAGTATAAGGCAGATGGGTCTATTGATAAGCATAAATCCCGACTTGTTGCAAAGGGATATGCTCAGAAATAAGGCATAGATTATGAAGAGACTTTTGCCCCTACTGCAAAAATGACTACCATTCGTGTACTTTGTGCCATGGGAGCTCAGTTTGGGTGGAAATTACATCAGATGGATGTTAAAAGTGCCTTCTTGAATGGTGACTTACAAGAAGAAGTATATATGACTCAACCAGAAGGATTTGTAGAAAAGGGAAAAGAACAAAAAGTTTGCAAATTGATTAAATCCTTGTATGGGTTAAAACAAGCTCCTCGAGCTTGGTATATCAAGATAGACAGTCACCTTGTGCAGCATGGATTCGAAAGAAGTCCTTCAGATGCAAATCTCTATATCAAGCGAAATGGTTCTGATATAGTGATTCTTGTACTTTACGTAGACGATCTGATCATCACAGGAAGCTCAGAAAGTATGATTGGCTTAGTGAAAAATGACTTGAAGCAATCATTTGAAATGACAGATCTAGGACTTCTGCACTATTGTCTTGGTTTAGAATTTACTCAAGAATAGTTTCATATTTGAGTAACTCAAAAGAAATATGCCAAGAATTTAGTGGAAAAATATCGGATAACTAATTGTAAGTCCAAAGCAACTCCAATGGATCAAGGACTTAAGTTATCTCGATATGATCAGTCACCTCAGGTAGATGGAACTCGCTATCGCCAGTTGATTAGGAGTCTCCTATATCTGACAAATACCAGACCAGATCTCAGTTTTGTTGTGGGATATCTTTCAAGATTCATGCAAGAGCCTAAGATGAGTCACTAGAAAGCAGAAAAAAGAGTTCTTCATTATGTTCGTGGTAGTACAAATTATGGTCTGGAATATAGAAAGAATAATAATTTTTTCTTACTTGGATACACAGACTCAGATTATGCTGGATCTTTGGATGATCGTAAATCCACTTCTGGATATGATTTTCATCTCGGGTCTAGACCAATCTCATGGCACAGTAAGAAACAGCATGTGGTTGCTCTATCTTCAATAGAAGTAGAATATCGTGTAGCCAGTGAAGCAGTCTGCGAGATAATGTGGTTAAGTCGCATTTTTACAAACATGGGCCTTCCAAAGAATCTTCCACTTCATTTGTTTTACGACAATCAAGATGTTTTGAATCTTTTCAAAAATCCAATTTTTCATGAACGTACCAAACATGTTGATACCAGATGTCATTTTATTCGAGATGAAGTTCCAAAGCACCATATACAACTTCAGTACATTTCTACTGATGCACAAGTTGCAGATATCTTTACCAAAGCACTTGGACGTATCAAGTATGAAAAATTTCGAGATACGATTGGAATTTGCCAATAATGTAATACGGGGGGATGTTAACATATAGCATATATTGTTATTGTATTTCATTATTGCAAAATAATCGCTCGTAGGCGATCTCTAAGTTGTTGGTTAACCAACTAGTTGGTTCAACCACTTTGTAAATTCTTTATATTGAATTAATGAGAATGAATCAAGTGCTTCGCCGAATTCTTCAACCCAACCTGAAACACATATAAACTTGAAAACATGCGTTAGCACACAAGCAATATAAACAAATGCCCAAATATCAGAAGTACATGAATCATCTGAATCATCAAGTATTAGCTCAGTGTGTGCAATGAATTTCTTTCCCTATCATTTGAAATTGATCAACATTCCATTGTCAGCTTTGCATGAATGCATATGCGAGATTGTGAATGATTTGTGTAACCTAATGAATATGCTAGGAGATTTTGCTTTTATGCAAGGCATAGTCTTTCTTCTAGTATCATGTACAAACATTCAAGATTGCCAAACCCTCTTAAGATCCACTGATGAATTATTTTATTATATCCCAAAGTTGGTTATGAGTCCCTACTATCTTGAACCCATGTGCAAGTGGATGTGAAATCAGAACTTTGGGGAATCAGACTCCCAACCTAATCGAGATGGGAGTTTAACCCTATCCTTACTATTCTGATTTAGAATTCATTACCTCACTTTGAGAAAAATAACTAAACCAATTATGGAAGAAATGGTCATGCTAGTCTAACCCTTTGGACAATCAGTGGTCTTGCTTTTTAGACAAGACATGTTGCCATGCATGGGCATATCTTACCCCACAATCCAAAACTTATCTTCATTTCTTTAGACCTTGGGGATGACTACCCATACTTTGCAGAGGACAAGTAGTATGATCCTTCCAATCCAATATAAAGATGAGATGGGAAAATTTTATTTTTTACTTCTTGGACCTTAGGGATGACTACCCATCCTTGCCAGGGACAAGTAGTACGATCCTTCCAATCCAAACTTTAGATGTAAATGGAAAATATTAATTTTGTTGCTTAGACCTTGGGGATGACTACCCATCCTTTGCAGAGGACAAGTAGTACGATCCTTCCAATCCAAGATTTATTATGAAATGAGACATAGGAGCTTTGGGGAATCGGATTCTCAACCTAAGCGAGATGAGAATTTATGCCCTATCCTTACTACTCTATGTAGGTCAAATCAAAGCTTTGGGGAATTGGATCCTCAACCTAAGTTCGATGAGGATTTAGCCCTATCCTTACTACTCTGATTTTAGGCTTTAAGCTTAATGGAAGTGGTCAAAACCATTGTTTAAGGATCATGCTGCATAAATAGGATAGACATGAAATACTTCTTTCGCCCAAACCTTTCCTCCAAGTTAGGTTTTGATCATTTTGCTCAAGATCCTTTTTAATGTATAAGATGTGCTTGGTTCTAGATATCTCAAGACTCAGCTTCCAACCTTAGGATTTTTCTTACATTTATGTTATAACACAACCCTAAGAGGATTTGACATACTTTAATGATTTGTACCTAAGATGCATATGCAACTAAGATGAAATGTATGTAAGGTGAGATGGAACATGAATGCATTATCTCTTGACTTGCAAATGAAATGATTTGTCATGCAAAACTGACTCTTTCATGCATCACAAAATCAAGAAATATAACTTAAGATGTTTGTGTTACTTGTGGAGCTTTTACAGGACAATTCCAATATTTCATATTCTCCTAACCTTAAGCATAAGTTGACATCTCACTTTTTTTTTTTTATTATTTTATATATATATATATATATATATATATTTTTATCAAAATTAACAAAACATGTCAATTGAAATCAAATCCACCACCAAAATCTTAGCTAGACTAACAATCCTAAACAATAAAAACAAAAACTGAAAATCCCCACCAAAACCGAAAGAATAATATCAAAATATCACAACCTAAGGGCTAAAATAATGCTTTAAAATCTGCCCATTAACCGGTAGCATGAAATATCTCCCTTCTAAAGTTTTTAGCCTGAAGGTATTCTTCCCAAGAATCTCCGAAATCTGATATGGGCCTAACCAAAGACAATCAAACTTTTGATGATTCCCTTTTTCCTCATGTCTTTTGTCCCATAGTAATACCAAATCTGAAATTCTGAATGACTTAACTTTGGCCCTTCTATCAAACCATATTTTGATAACTTCATGGTGCTTATTCATGTGATTCATGGCTTCTTCTCTCTTTTCATCAAGATGCAACAACTGACTTAACTTGGCTTCAACTTGATCATCTGTCCCCAAATACTCTTGTATGAAATGCAAGGTCTGCAACTTCAAATTTGTAGGAAATATCGGGTCTTGCCCATAGACCAAATGATAGGGAGTATTCCCTATAGATTCTTTCACTCTGGTCCTATCTTCCCAAAGGGCAAACTTCAATTGGCTATGCCAGTCCCGAGGGTTCTTTTCCAGCAACTTCTTAATGATGTTCAATAAATTTTTATTTGAAGATTCGGCCAGACCATTTCCTTGAGGATAATAATTGGATGCAAATTTTAAGCTCACTTTGTTATCATATGCCCAATATGCAAATTGCGTAGAAATAAAAGCTTTACCATTTTCACTGACAATAGAATCGGGCATTCCAAATCTTGTTATAATTTGGTCCTCAAGGAATTTAATCACAACGTCTGTGGTGGCATGTTTAGTAGGAATCGCTTCTGTCCACCTTGTACAATGAATCTGTAGTCGTCAATATGAATTTATGGGAATCGGACTGAATTTAGGTTAATAACCCCGATAAAATCTAGTCCCCACTATGCAAATGGTCTCATTTCAACTACAGGTTGTAACGGCATGGCTGCATTTCTTTCTCTATTGGCAGCCACTTGATAGATATGACAAGATCGTACATGGGCATGTGCATCTTTGAAAATGTGGGGCCAGTAGTATCCTGCTCTCAGGATTTGATGTGCTATAGCATTTTCTGCACCATGACCAGTTCCATGTTTCCCATGAAATTCGTGCAACACCCTGGCAACTTCTTCTTTGCTCAAGCACCTCAGGTAGATTCCTTCATGATTATTCCTGTAAAGAACACCAGATTTCATCAGATAATTGACAGACTTAAGCCTTAAAGATCTTCTTTGTGTTGAATTCAGATTAGAAGGACACTTACTAGTCAATAAAAATTGCACAATATCAACATACCAGTCATCCTTAGCAATGTATTATGTATTCGAGCATTGGCCTGTTATTTGCGGATTATTTTTTGTGATCGCCTTCACCAGTCTCTGTCCTCGAATTGGTTTCATAGGTTGGATTTTGAGATCAAATTCCTGGATGGTGGAAATCCATTTCCCTCTTTTCTCACCTAGTTCATTTTGTAAAAACATGGTCTTAACAACAGAGTCAGGCACAATGGCAATAACTCTGTTGTGCACAATGTAATGTCTAAATTTTTTCACCATTTTAAAAAGTGCGTACATTTGCTTATCAAGGATTGAATACCTTAATTGAGCATATTTTAGGGGGGCACTTAAAAATGCTATGGGTTTTTCGGCACTATCCTCGCATTTTTGGGTTAAGACACTCGCAAAGGAGTGTTCTGATGCAAAAGCATAAATGAAGAAAGGTTTGGAATAGTCTGGACTTATAAGGACCGAGGCCCTGGAAATGGCATATTTGATGTTCTGGAAGGCCACTCTATTTTCCTCATTCCATTTTACATCCACATATTTCTTGAGCATCTTGTTTAGAGGTTTGGCTATCTCAGCAAAGCTAGAGATTAACTTCCTCACAAAATTAACCTGCCCAAAGAAAGATCTCAATTCTTTTTGACTACTCGGGAGAGGTAAGTTTTGGATAGCTTGTATCCTTTTTGGGTCGATGGATATTCCCTCTTTTGAAATGATGTGACCCAGACAATTTTCCTTCTCATTACTCGAAAATGCACTTTTTGGGATTTAAGGAAATTTCATGTTCTCTGCATCTTTGAAGCACTTTCTTTAAATCTTTGACATGGTCCTCTCTCTTCTTCGAGAAAACTAGGATATCATCCACATATATGATGATGCATTTGCCTATGAGTCCTTTGAATGCATAATCCATGGCGCGTTGAAAAGTTGCACCAGCATTTAACAGTCCGAACGGCATTCTCTTATATGTAAATGTCCCCCACTTGGTAGTGAAGGCTGTTTTCATCCTGTCATCTAGATGTATAAGAATTTGGTTGTACCCGGAATACCCATAGAGAAAGGACATCATTTCAGATCCATTTACCATTTGTAGAATTTCATCGATTGATGGCAATGGATAATTATCCTTTTGAGAGGCTTTATTAAGATTTTGAAAATCTATGCACAACCTAATCTCTCCACTCTTTTTTCTCATCGGAACGAGGTTAGCCACCCATGTTGAGTGCCTAACAGGAAAAATGATTTTTGCTTCCAATAATATTTTAACCTCCTTTTCGATCAAAGGCTCCAATAGCGGGTTAACAACTCGTTGTCTTTGCCTAAAAGGCTTGGAGTTTGGCTTCAAAGGGATGGTATGTGTGATGATGTCTTGGTTGTATGTTTTCAATTCATTGTAATTCCAAGCAATACAATCTATGTAATGCTTCAATGCCTGCATTATATTGCTCCTTTATTCCTCTGTACATGCCTTTGCTATGTACACCTCCTTTGGATTGTCTGCACTCCCTAGATTAATTGAATCACATGCATCTTTAGGGAGTGGGACTTTTTTTCCTTTCTTGGTCTTGCATCCCATGTCAAACATCTTTTCCAATGAAGCCACATCTTTAGGAATTTTATTGGATTGATACGCAGTTTCAATTTCATCTTCTGTTTCATCTTGCCACCTTTGCTCCTCATCAATCACCTGATTTTCAAAAATACCCGAGTTCGTGACAAATTTGAAAATGTGTCTGTCACTTTCAAAAACCTGGAAATTCTTTACATTATCAGGTATTGATGGATAAGGAACCAGTTCAATGGAAAAACATTTACATCTTTTTATATCAACTGGGTTTAACATGCCCGCGATGACTGCAAGAGAGTCTGCTATTCGATTTCCTTTCCTAGAAATAAGGGCTATATTGAACGCATCGAACTCCTCAATGAGGTCCATAACCCTAGTTCTATAAAGGCTTAGTCTCCTGTCACAACATATATACTGTCCTTTGATTTGTTTGACTACCAACTCAGAATCTCCCAAAACCTTCAAGCATTTAACATGTTTGCTCAATGCTAAACGTAAACCAAAGATCAATGCTTCGTATTCTGCCACATTATTCATGCAAGGAAATTGCAGTCTGTAGGCAGCCAATAATGGTTTACCTCCTGGGACAGTGAGCTCGACTCCAACTCCTGCTCCCTATCTAGATTTTGATCCATAGAACTTGAGCAACCATGTGTAATCATTTTCATCAGAAGAGCTACCATGACATGCCTCCTCTTTAGGCTCTTCAACTGCTTCCTCAACATCAAGTGCATAAACTCCTAGTTCTGGCTCAGAAAACTAAACTTCATTCGGCTTGTTAAAATTTGTTATAATCTCCTTAAGCCTTGGTTCATTTTCCACTCTGATTTGGTTTGCAATTCCCTTCCATGGTAGCCACATATGTGAGCAGTCTGTTGAAAAATAGCCATTCAAATTTTTCATCCAATCCCTCGCAAGTAACATTCCATACCTACTTGGGATATTAACCACCATAATTTCTACAACCTGCTGGACCCTGGGTTCAGAATTTAATTGAATCTTGACATCATACAAGGTCCCTACCACATTTACCTCTCGAATGGTCCAACTGCAAGACCGTACATTTGGATGAAACAGGTTGCAGACCTAGAATTTTACATATTTCTGTAGACATGAGGTTGCTCGTGGCACCTGTGTCCACCAAACAATTATGCAAATTCTTACCCGCAATTCTTAGAGTCAGTAAGAATGGCGGGACATCCCTTCTCTCCTTTTGCAAAATCAGATGGGATTCAACTCTTTTTCCTTTCCACGTTTGATCAGGTGAGTTCAAAGCTTTTATCAATGCCTCCTTTTGGCCCGACAATCTAGCTGCATCCAAGAACGAAAGGCTAGATTTGGACTTCTTTAGATCCTCCACTATGTCATAGTTTGGCTTTTCGAATTTGACTATCTTCTGCACATCATTAGACATTTCTCTTATGAGTGGATGGGGAGGATTATTATTTGCCTTAGTATCTAGAGGAAGAATAGAATTGTTTGGAGGTGTCGATGAGGTTTTAGGGGCTTTATATTTACTTCTCAAATGGTATCCATGATTCCCCTTTCTGAAATCTCGAAAAGCTTGCACCTCCTGTTCCAAAATTTCATCTTCTTCTTCCTCACTCTCACCTTCTTGATGATATACAATTTCCATCACCATAATATTATCATCTTGATGTTGTGATGGACCCTCATTTGATACCAGTTCCAAATCAACTTGTGCCTGAAGACAATGAGTGTATCTAGCAATTTCAGGACAATTCCTCTCATTGTGTTCTTTGGTGTTATGCAACCTGCACCCCCTTTCCCATGCCAAATCTAAAATATTCAAGAGAGAATTGGATTGGCTAGGTCCTACAGAAGTATCTAGTTGATTAGCAATGGGAGCGGGAACTCCCCCATTGTTTGGCTTGGTGTTCCAATGCCTCCCTCTATTGTTAAAATTTTGATTTGGGTGAGGGGCATGGGACTCATACTTCTACTGTTGAACCCTGTCATTGCTCATTTTATGAACTAATTTCTTGAGCTCTTCGACTTCTGAATAAATTTCCTACGGTGGAATCATATTGTTGTTAACCCCCATTGGATTCGCATAATTAATGGGGTCTTGATTCAACACTAGGGTCGGGTTTTGAGGAATTTGATTCCCGTATGGATTGACACTTTGAATTGGGGTTGGATTTGGAAAAGGAACTATGGCCTGAGGATTAACTTGGCTAGTTCCTTGCATAGTTGATTGACTATTCTACAAAAATGCGAGGACAGGTGGAATGGATGTGATTGGTTGGATTGGAATGGGTGCATACGCGGTGCTCGGTGGATACGATCGCTGATATGGGAAGGCGTTCATGCTTGGCACTTGAGGTGCCATGATTTGATTTGCTAAGGGAGTTTGACCATATGGAACATACTGTCCCATCACAGGCATCTGGGTAAACCCATAGCCCTGTGGTGTCATTTTTTGTTCGATAGTCATGGCTTCATTATAGGCCAAAGCCAGCATGGTGACTTGAGGATTGTGCCTTGCAAACATGGCTATCATGGGGTCCAATGTCCCAAAATATATCTGTAAAGCCACTACAGGATCGATGGCAAAATGTCGAATTGCTCTGGTATAGCACTTTTGGAATCTCTGATTAAACATTTTGATCGGTTCCCCTTGGCCCCTTTTGCATGTAATAAACTGATTATAAATAGTTGCGGGATCCAAGGGTGACCTAAATTGATTAACAAAGGCATTTTCCATTTGAGTCCAAGAGGTGATTGAACCAGTTGGTAAGCATATATACCATTCATATGCTATTGGATCTAAGCTCATGGGGAAAAGTCTGCAGGCCACATCTTCATATTGAACTTGCAGCCTAATTAAAACATCCCTATAGGCTTGGATACTACTATTATTGGGCCATATGGTTTGTATTTAGGCAGAAATATTTCAATGTTCTTGGGGATTTCATGGATATCCCTAGAAATATTCAAAGGAGTATTATTAGCTCCATACCAAGGAGCTGCTGGAGCTTGAGCCATTTGACTCAAAATCGATGAAGACAAACCTACAATAGAAGTAGAAATATTACTGACTACAGGAACACTAGGGGCAACTGATATTACTGGCGTAATTCCACCCGATGTTCTTGGATAAAATAGGTCTTTAGTGACTGGTGAACTTACGACCTGCTTGGTTTTACTCTTGGGAGTACCAGTAAGGTCATGAAAAATGGTTTCCCCAGTTGTTTGGGACCTGGTCGCAATACGACGCGGTGGGTCCAGCCTGCCTGATGAAACCCTCAACTATTTCAAAGAAAACCTGCAACAAAAACAAAAACAAATGTTGCAGTTTAGCCGTCTATGAGATTTAACAAATGATTTCAAAATTAGATCAAAAAAATACTATTCAGGTATGAAAAAATAAAATAAACCAATTCGGGCCCTCCTTCTAGCGCCAATATGTTGAGTGGTGTTTTCACCCAAATGTGAAAGCACACTCTCCGATAGGATCTGAGTCCCAAAATCCTCTGCTTGCAGAGAAAGTAATTTCTCCAAGGTTCCTGTTATGTTGATTCTTTAACGCCAATGATGTTGTTCAATGTAAATGCTGGGAACACCTTAGGGTTGCAAGTGGATGTTAACAAGGGGCACTGTAGTTTACTTTAATTTGAATTTGTAGTGGACTCAAAGAAAATAAATCTAAGAAATAAATATATTTTGATCCTTAGTTCTGATGGATTTTTAGTTGTTTATTTGAATACAGTAATTAAAATGCAAAATAAAATAAGGGTCTAAAAATAAGAGAGATGCAAATGAAAGTAAAACTAAATTATATCCAGAGTGCGACCATTCTAATTGATAAAACTGAAGCTAATGAGGTTTCTGCATGCAACCTAACCTACTGAACCTGTAAATTCACACAATCCAGATAAGCTAGGTGCGGGCTTCTGGGGTTTTTAATGTAATTTCAAATTCAGAAATTCGCATGAAGCAACCAAGAACACTTGCATTCAACTTCACCTATAAGCCTAGAAATCCGAAAGGGAAAGATAACACATTGAATCATGCATGCAAAAATGACTCCTCATTTCTCATCAATGAAATGTCAACTCTCTGTATTTCTACATTAAAATGATGTATCAATTACAATTACAGAATGTTCCAGGTTTTACAAATCCAAAACAAATGAAGGAAATTGCCCAAGTGCAGGCCCAGAATGGCATGAAGTCCTTGTCTCTACAACTCTGCAAGCAGCAATTTCCAACCCCTAGTCCAATCTGCGCTTTTGAATTTATACTATCTGGCACGGCCTTTCAGTTCCCCTACGTCACTTCGTTTCACCTCCCAGAATGCTTCTTTTCAAATTCTTACCGTTTCGATGCTTTTATTCCATGCTTTATGTCAAAATGTTTGAAATCTTCCGTTGCATGTAATGCTTCTACAACTCTGACACCTGTATGCCACGTGTCACACGTTCTTTGCACCTTCTGTAACGTCTTTCTTCAAAAATCGTGACAAAAACGACATGCAGCCTATTCACCCTCCTGGCCACGAAAACGCGACATGTCGTGAAATCGCGACATGTCGCGATATCGTGATGCTTTTTTGTCAGCAACCTTTCTTGTAGTCACTCCCAGAAAAAATGCAACATGTCACGATTTCGTGACATGTCACGATTTCATGATGCTTTCCCTATTCGTATGCCTTCGACAACTTCTTGTCGCGAAATCATGACGATTTTTCACTTGAGGTATCCTGTGGCTTTCTGTTGCGAAATCGTGACACTTTTCTTTTCCATACCATTTGCCCGCAACCTATCGCGAAATCATGACGTTTCTCGCTTCTTGCTCCTTCACTGCAACCTGTCACGATTTCACGATGTTTTTCTGCTTCGGGCACCTTTGCTACATGCTGTCATGATTTTGCAACCATTTTTGCTTTTCATGCCTTCTGGTAGATTCTGTCACGATTTCGCGACCATTTTCGTGCTTCATGCATCTTTGCTGATTTTGTCACGATTTCGCTACCATTTTACTCTTCCGTACCCTTGCCAATTTTCCATTGCAAAATCGCTACGCTACCTCTGTCCGTACTACTTCGCTACTTCAAAGCCGCAAAACCGCAACCTGTCACAATTTCGCGATGCCTTTCTGTTCCATACGCTTGGGCTACAATCTGTCATGAAATCACGATGATTTTTCATTCCGTACATTTGGGCTGCAACCTGTCGTGATTTCGTGATGTTTTTGCACTTTAGGCCTTCTCACTCGATTCTGTCGTGATTTCGTGACGTTTTACTCTTTCGTACACCTTTGGCTGCTTGGAGTCGCGAAAATGCGACATGTCGTGATATCGCGATGATTTCTCGTTTCATGCCTTCCACATGCAATCTGTCACGATTTCACGACGTCTTTTCACTTGGCACCTATTTTCCCAATGTTGTCACTATTTCGTGACGTTTCTCTTCTCCGTATGCCCTGACTGCTTCTTGTCGCAATTTCGCTACGCTATTTTCATCTGTACAACTTCTGCAGCAACATGTCGCGATTTCGTGACACCTTTTCATTTTGTATTTCTCTCTCCTGCCTGGGCCGTGACGGAGCAACATGTCGCGATTTCGTGACACTTTTTCATTCTGGCAGCGACGGAGCGACATGTCGCGATATCGCGACAACTTTTCATTTTTGCCAGTGACGGAGCGACATGTCGCGATATCGCGACGTTTTTCTGTTTTTCGGCAGCGATGGCGCGACAGGTCGCGATTTCGTGACATGTCACAATTTCGTGACACTTTCCTCACTTGTGCATTTTTTTACCTCTTTTCCTCATCTTTAGCATCTGGGTCACTGAGATTTTTCTCTGCAAGCCTGCAAAAAAGGTGGGTCCCCAATTTTGGGGTGTTGTGGATCAGCCACAACAGCACCTTTTAAACCAAAATTCAAATCATTTTATACCTTTTACCATGGAAAAAATAACATATAATTTAACCACCTTATATCTCCTCAAGGTACATACGACACAACCTTAGACCAAACGTAATTGTAAAAATTAAATACCTTTTCACGTGCTGCCTTGGTGGGATTCGATCCCCTATCATGTTGTCGCCAGTGCCCTAGTTGTGGTCTAGTTGTTGCATGAGCTAGGTGCTCACTTGAAGAGGAAAAGTGTCTCGTGTGCTTTATCCTTCTGCTTGGTGCCAAATACCTCAAACAAAACCTTTGCCCTTTATTTAGTCGTGGGGACTTGAACGTGAGACATCCACTCGCTCAACAACCTACATAGCCATGTCTTGCCACTAGCCCAACCACGTAGTTGGTGATAAGGATTTTAATCCTTAGTCAATTTAACCACAATGAATTTATACCGCTTTAAAAAATAAAATCCTCTTTTTCCTTATGCTCATGAATTTGCATTCAGAAACTTTAGCCCTTTCGCACATGCATTAATTCAGAGACTTGCTAAAGTGTTACAAGTATTATGGTATAAATACCATATGTCATTTCCTTTGAACATTAGTAGGGGAAAAATATTAAAATGATTTTGCGCCCAACCCTAACTTAGGGTTTAATTAATTTATTTTATAAATTAATTTATAATATAAATATTATAAATTATTTATAAATAACCTTAGGCATTATTTTGAAACCTTAATATTATAATAATAAATATTATAATATTATTTCCTTTGGGCCTAGGGATCTCCTTCCTTTAGGGTATTTAGCCAACCTTTTGACCAATCATGTGACACTTTTAAACCAAATATCTTGAGCTTAAAATATAAATATTTTAACCCTCCTTTTACCAAATCCTTGCAATGATCACTGACACTGACTCTTGACATCAATGACAACACAACTACTCAAAATTTCCAACAGTCTATTTTTCCCATCCTATATTTACATATTTGGTAGACAAAAAGAAGATTGGTAGAAATATTTGGAATGTAAAGAACATTATTGATGCAACCACCGTCTATGAGAATGTCACCTTTGCATTTGACAAGATTGAAGGATGAATCATCAACTTCAATTCTGAAAGTGGAACTTGAGGAAAGAGAAGCAAATGACTTTTTTGAAGAATTCATATGATGAGTAGCCCCTGAATATAGAACCCAATGATTTGAAGAAGACTTAATAGATTTTCCTTAGATATTTAAAACCTTTCTAATTTATTTTTTGATATCAATTTTATGTTCCTTCATGGATTCTTCTAATTCTTGTAACCTTTTCCAACATCTATTTATTGAGTACCCATATTTTTTGCAATGGATAAAAGCTACAGGTATTTTTTCTCTTTTCTTGAAATTTTATTTATTTTTTAGTTGGAAGCTACAAAGGCTTTTTATGAAGAGGGGGAGGACTCAAATTTGGATAGTTTCATTTCTTCTCTAGTGATCCTATCATAAAAATTTTCTAGTGTGGGTATTTTGAAACTTGTGCCAAGGGCATCCATTATTGAGAGAAAAATTATTGCAAATATTTGAAAGGACCCTCTTTATTTTGCCAAAATAAGGTAGATGTACTCATCTTCTATTTTTGTTTTCCCACTTCCTTTTAATTGTGTTAGAATTTCCTTAAATTTTGTGAGGAAGTCAATAATTTTGCGATAATCATCAAGTGATAATGCTGTTAATTTTACTTCAAGTTGCATAAATCTTATCTGGTCCACTTTACCAAATAATTATTTTAACTTATCCCAACTTTCAAATGGATTTTTACACTCATAAATGTGAAACCATAAGCTCTTACTTACATTCATTCTTATTATTCCCATTGTTTCATATATTTTCCTTTATGAACAAATTCAATAATATTTCTAGAAATTAGGTTGTCTTTTCTAGCAGGTCAAAGATACCCCTTAGTGCAATTAGATTTAGCATTCTTGGTTTCCAAGTATGATAATTGTGATGAGTGAGTGGGTCAATTACATTTGGTATTAGAAAATTTATTTTGACAAATAAAGGAGGAACTAATGCAGAAAAGAGGTGCAAAAATAGTAGCAAGACCCCCCTGAACCAATGCAGTGAACAGGTGCAAAAATCAACACCAAAAAACCCCCACACAAAACATTTTATTATATGGTTTACAAGTTCTTCAAGAGAATTTGCCTTTAGAATAGGCTTACAATTAATCAGGAGAGAAATATAGGTAATTGCTATAATTTTTTTTAAAATTAGGACAAAAAAAAACTTTGTGATCCACAGTGAGCACCAAGATCTAGAGGGTACAAAGATTACTGTATTACAAAAAATTATCCTTAGAAATGGTCATCGGAGAAGAAAGAATTCCATGACGGTGTTTGGTTATAGTAGGCTAAGGAAACACAATAATGGGTACATCCCATGAAGTAATTTGACGATTGAATAAGTCTATGCAGATGAGCACGACCACCTAGTAGCTTCAACATTAAACCTCATAATACTGCTTATAGAATTGGTTTCAATCTCATCATGAATAAGCTTTATCTACCACCTTTTTAGAGTGGCTCTTTCTATGCTCGAATTCAAAGACCGCACACATAAAAACATCACCTAATAAAAAATATCACATGCAGGGTGTCTTCAATAGAACCTACCATAATAGATATGACTCAAAATATATTATATGATGCACAAAATAAAAAATCATATTTTCTAAGTTAGCTCCAACATGGATCCTGCTCAAATGACCTCAACTCCTCTTGTGAGTATGACTTCATCCAAATGTATGGAAACAAAAAAATAATGTCAAGTAGTAGCTCCCAGGTAACAATGTTATTGTTTAATAGTTATCAGGTGCCAAGTGCCATGATCATAGCAGTGTAGTGTTTGATCACATCTAGGACATCATCAAAAGAATAAAAACATGTTATCAGCTTCAACACTGGATCTTGCTTGAGTGACCTTAGCTTCTCCCATGATTTTTATTGCTTCTTTAACTAGTGTGGTAGTGTTTTCCTTCTAGCACCAGTTCTTGTGCCTTTTGGACTACAATCAAGGAGGAAAGTGACTGCGTAAGTGATACTTACATAGTAAAAATAGCTTAGATAAAATAACTATACCTTCAGCTTAAAAATCCATGAATCAAAGAACATCAGTAGGGCAAACTGTAATCATTGAGTAGAAGCACACTTTGATTGGTAACATGAGCTGCATCAAGTATTTATCATGTGTTGAGGGTGTCTACTTATCAAATTTTCTCCACGTTGCCATTACATATTCAATCAAAGGAATATATAAAAAAAATGCATGAGATGATAGTTTTAAAATAACCATTGTGACAAAAGATATGCCATGATAATGATGTGATGTCAATGGACTTGATTCCATGTCTCCTTGCTAAATTTTTGAGTGATTTTTTTATTTGGTCCTTATTACGGCTTGTCAAGCTATGTGGCAAACAATCTAATAGATCTTTGAGAAAGGCACAATGATCTCTATCATAGCAAGTACCTCCACATCCAGGCCTCCAAATATCCTTTAAAATAAATGTGACACTGCTTTGATGGAGTGATTCAACAACTGTAATGCTTGGTCATTGGTAGGTATGTGGCAATGATGTAGCAAAACCAAAAGGCTGCACAAAAAAACACATGTTTGTTGTGTGTGGGGTATCTTCCTAAAGTACTACATGGATGCTCACAAATTCAAAGTGGCACCATACCTCATGATCAAAAGTGATGATAATAGTGTCTCCTCAGTAATTAGGTAGACATAGATGGAGTGCACACTCTAACACCCAAATTTGAAATATACCAGATGAACCAGAAGGCCACATAAAAGACCATACATTTGTTGTGTGTGATTCAATCATAAAGACTCTTTCTTGAGTATTGCATCGATGCTCATTATAGACACACATTCAAAATTATACTATACTTGGAGATTTCAAAAGTGTCATTGCATCAACGTGAAACTACCAAAAAGACACCATAACACCTCATTCAAATATTATGGAACCTGCTGCAATTGTATTGATAATTGTAAAAAGGGGTTACAAAAGATGATATCCTTTTACAATTTTACCCCTTTGGGCTACAATAGAGCCTTCCCCAAGGAAGCTCTTAGGAGTGTGGTACAAAGACAACATGATCAGTCCTTTGTGGGTTCCTTGATGTAGGTGGGCTTCTTGCTCGTGAGCCACCACTTGTTGGATATTTCCTTGTGCTTGGCTAGACCTTTAAACCTGCAAAATTCTATTAGTGCATTGGGGGGTCTGCCTCAGTCAAACCCCGTATTTATGAAGACAAAAGACTCATAAAACTATTCAAAACATGAAATTAACTATTAAAAACTAGCATAAAACAATAAAACAAGTTATCCTTACCTGTCCGAGTGATTCTGGAGCCTATTGCAGAGGTTCACACTCTTGGGGTGTGAACCGGGAGGTTCACACGTGTGAGGTGCGAACCAGCCCTTTTGAAGCTGGATTACTCAGGTAGGGTCCCTGGATACTTCTGATTGGTTATGTTGATATAATTTATCCAGAAAAGCTTCTGAGCTGCAAATCCTGATGATGAAGTCAACCTGTCTCACTCACAATATGGTCATAAACATGAGGTAAGTTGATTAAGATGGTTGTATGATAGCTATGCAACGAATGTGTGATGGGTATGTGATGGATGTAATGGCAATGGTAATTTCAGCAGAGTTTCGGTATGCAAAAGTGTGATCCCTAAAATGGTGAAAATGGCCTTCTATTTATAGAGTGGGCCAGGGTGAGAGAAAGGGGATGAGGTGTCCCCTATGAGGTGGATGTGGTGAGGTGTCCACCAAAGAGGTGTCCCATGAGGTGTCCTAGGTCATAAATGAGGTTGGGTGAGAGAATACCTCACCCATCCAAAAGTAATGATGATTAGAGATAAATATCAATTTGCCATTAATATTCACCTTTATGAAAATATCTTAGCATTACTTAATCATATTTGTGTGCAAAAGTCTCCATCTTGCATTTATGACCCAGGGGTGTGTGATGTGGGGAAATATCTGGGTGTAAATGTGGCAGGGCTAGGCTAGGCTAGGCTAGGTGAGGTGGAAGGCTAGGCTTAGTCAAAGTAGACTAGGTGAGGTGGAGGGTTTAATTAAATCAAGATTAGATCTAATTAATCATGAAATTAGCCATAAAGCATAATTTGACTAAAAAGTGTTGACTTTCTAATCATAAAGTGCTTTTTGACCATGGTGAAGGTTTCAACCTTAGTTGAGTTGCCATGAGGTCACATGAGGACCTAGAGTTAAGCGTAGGAAAGGGCTTAGCTAGCCCAAAGGGGCTAATGGTGATGAATAGTGATTTTAGGCCAATTTATGCAATTTTCAATGGTTTTACAAATTGATCAGTCGTGATGATGTAAGAAGTGGAAATGTGCAACTTTTGGGTGTCTACATTTTACCCCTTTTTGTATTGGAGTGTGTGAAACATGGTTTAATACAAAAATTGATGATATGGGTTGATGATGTTTGATGGTTTGTGAAAGAGACGCATTGATAAAAAATGGTTTCATGAGTGACTGCTTTTGGGGGAAATCGGATGATTGCCTTGCATTATGATCAATTGTAAATGTTTCAATTTTGGACACAACAAGATGCTTTGGTTAACTTTTGCTTTTGATTGATTGGTGAGCTCATTTGACGACATTTGATAAATCGTTGGAGCCTCAGGTAGAACTTCAGGATTTTTAATTCACAAGTGGTCTTACGCCTGCCACTTATGACAATTGGAATCCATATGGCATCTACAGGAAGAGGCGTTTGAAGATTTAGCAAACATCATTTTGTTTGGAATTGGATTTTTGGTCATTGAGATAATCGTTAGCAAAAATTTTCTTAGACATTCATTGAATCCATGATTGGATGTTTGGTTGTTTGATCGTGTGTAAGGTGTGATTAATGATAACCCCCTCAAGCGGTGAATTGGCGAGGAAGGAAGTGAAGATCGGTGATGCGATGGTTGATGAAGATGAAAGGGTGAATTTGAGAAAATTTGGCACAAAAACCAATGAGATGAGTTGTGGAATGGATTTGAGGATGAAATTTGAGGTTTGTGGGAAAATTTGGGCTCTGTATGGTAGGTTCGCACGTCACACGTGCGAACCAGTAGGTTTGCACATGTGGGGTGCGAACCCGCCAAAATTCTTTATAAAAGATGAAATTTGAAGTTGTGACGTCATTTGCATGCACTAAAATTTGCAGAGAGGTGGAGGAGAGGAGAAGACAGTGACAGAGTGTTGTCGGGTTGTGAATCGGATGGAGCGAAATGGTGAGTACGTCGGGGAGTACCAGCATGGGGGTGGATGTGCCCGAGGTAGGTGGTTTTTAGCCATTGGAATGTGTGATTTGGGGGGGGGTTTAAAATGAATCTTTTCACTTTTACAACCTTGAAACGAGGATGGGGGTAACAAATGATAAAAATTTGAACACCATGTGTAAAACCGGCCAAATGGGTACCCAAAAATATTTTGCATTTTTTATTTCGGCCTTTGGATGCATGGGAATGTGTGCGGGGGTTGGACGTGAAATGGGATGAATAAAAATGGGTGGGAAAATGTGCATGGGGTAAAAATAAAGACATGGAACTGGTTTAATGGGCCAAATGGGTATCCTGATCTGACTGTAGTTTTTTGTTTTGACCTTCATTTGACGGTTTCGTATTGCGTGCTAACGGGTAGGGTTTTTGTGTCATTTTTTGCAATTTTAGCACGTGTTTTAATTTTTTTTGCATGCGTGTGTGTAACCGTTAGAATCAACATTAAATTCCACACCCGGTCATCCTATTTTCATCAATTTTTGGAGGTTCGCACGTGTGAGGTGCGAACCGGGTGGTTCGCACGTGTGGGGTGCGAACCTCCTATTTTGGCATTGCGATGAGTTTTTGGCCTCTAGGTAGGTTTTGATTTGGCCAAATTTGTACATTTTGATGAAAATTTTTAGGTTTTTTTTTTTTGTGCGTGTGAATGTGAAATGCGTGGCATGTTATGTGCAAATGAACAAATGAATGAAGTGTATATGTACATCAATTCAAATTCTATTTAACAAATGCTTAGAAATAATACAAAAAAGTGTGCATTTATTTTACATGCGAATGTGTATAGATTATGTACAAAAATATGGATGATTTCTGACATGTGATGTATGTGATGCAGGTGAAGCAGATATTTACCCGCCATCGACTTCGGACTTGCAGAAAGGAGTTGGAGGGGTAGTGGGGGGTGGTGGATGTGAAGTGGTTGAAGACCATGGGACTATATGGGGTATGGGTAATGTGTGGGGTTCATGTGAACCACGCATATATGGTCGCACTATGTGAGAGGTGGGATCCTGATAGGAACACCTTCCATTTTTCGATCGGGGAGATGACAGTGACCTTAGAAGACATTTATCGGATATACCGGTTGCCCATTGATGGTTTGACGATGATGGTGGTGGGGAAGGAGGCTCGGGAGTGGATTTTGGAGAGGGCTTTTGGGGAGAGGTGGACACGAGTGGAGGCGATGAAGGGGGTAGATTACATGTTCTACTGGTGTAAGAAGGAGAGGTGGATTTCACTATGGCATGCGATGGCTATGCTATTGATTGTGAGTCATGCACTGTCGGATGCTTCAAGGGTGAAATTCCCTTGGAACATGATGGGGATTGTGTGTGACATGGTAGAGCAGGGGTGCCAATATGCATGGGTGCCTACCCTATTGATGCAGGTGTATCGAGAGTTGCATGATGTAGTGAGGATGACCAGGATAGGACTGAGTGTGCTACCACTATTGTATATATGGGCATGGGAGCATATCATGATTTTATGGCCTACTAATTTTCCCTATGATGTGCATGCACATGAGGGGTGCGATAGACCGTATGCTAACCGATGGTGGGCGAACATGGAGAGGAGGAGGAGGGAGCATGTAGGGGAGTTGGTGTATTACCAGGTGGAGCTAGGGAGGTTGACCATGGATCAGATCAGGTGGAGGCCATGGTGAGGAGGGCCGAGCTGGGATGATGAGGCTGTGCATTTGGCATCCGTATGACATGGGAGGTGGGTGGTGGGGAAATATGTCATGGAGGTGGAGTTTTTTCCATTTACCCAGGTGCAGCATCAGTTTGGACTGGTACAGGGGTGTCCTGACCCTCCTATGGTGATTTATAGGGTGAAGGGAGACAAGGGGCCACAGCCTATAGTGCCACCCTTGAACATGATTTCGGATGAGGTGATTGATGTCCCGGATGTGGACAATGTCAGGATGACCATGGAGTATGAGGTATGGTGGTCAAGGCAGATGTGGGAGCCAAGGCGAGGGGTGGTGGATGGATGGGTGGATGTGGTAGGGGCTTTACCTTATGTAGGGCTACTAGGAGGGGCGAGGGTGAGGTCACCAGTAGAGGAGGTAGAGGAGGGGGAGGATAGGGGTTCACCTGAGCTAGGTGAGGCAAAGGATGTAGAGTATGAGCTATTGGCGTGATGTGTGCGGCTACGTCAAGATGCGCATGATCAGTTGGTGAGAGATGTAGGTGAGGCACCATTGGTAGGAGGTGGTGGCGGTGGGATGGTAGCCATGGAGGGTGTGGCCGGTATGGATGAGTGGTTGGTGGGGGGTAGTGGAGTAGTGCCATCGAGAGGAGGTTATGAGTGAATAGTGCCTAGGGAGGATATCCCCATGATGGAGATAGGAGTGGAGGCACCAATGGAGGGGCCTTTGTTGGGGAGGGGTTGGTAGGAGAGATGGAGGATTTTGATTTTGGAGGTGACCTCCATGGGGTGCTATCAGTGGAGGCTAAGATGGAGCGACTTCGGGAGGAGTTAGGGAGGGTGCAGGATATGCTCTTTGAGTGGGAGACAGAGTGGGGGATAGAGCGGTCCTTATGGGAGAAGGAGAGGGAGGAGGCAGATGAGGATTTGAGAGCTACACTATGAGAGCAAGATGTAGCTGAGGTGTGAGTAGAGTAGATGGCCAAGGAGATGGAGAGGCTCAGGATTGAGCGAGATACTTTCCAAAGTGAGTGGGATGAGGCAAGGGCAAATATGGTGGCCGTGAGGGTGTGCCATGTAATACGAGTGGTTGAGTTGGAGCGGATGGTGCGAGAGACATAAGAGGCTAGAGGGAGGATGGAGTAGTAGATTGCTCAGCTAGGGTATGTAGTTCCGTAGTTGGAGGTAGCACAAAAGATGATTGGATGATTGTAGGAAGGTAATCAAAGGCTTATGGAAAGGGCTACGAAGGAGGTGGGTAGGTGGGAGAGAGTGGAGGGGTAGCTATATGTGTGGGGGATATTTGTTCCCATCTATGAAGGATCACTAGCTTTGTTAGTTGTGCAGTCAGAATGGAATTGGTGACACCTACATTGTCACAGGCACCAGCAATGATGGGACCACCTAGGTAGGTGGAGATGGTGTGGGTGGAGGATGTTGGAGAGGCAGAGTCCTCATAGTGGGCGATTGGTGGAGGTGGCATAGGGAGGGGGTGGGGAGACCTCGGGAGGGGAGCAGCCATGAGGAGGTTCCTGATTGAGGTTGGATTTTTTTGTATTTTTGTAGGCGCTCAGGAGGAGCAGATTCTTTTTGTGGGGAGATGTACCTGATGATGGTGCATTCCTTATTGTAGCCGGATGGCATTTTTGTGGATGTATAGACATGGATGTGTGATGATGTGCCCATAAGGGCCCACACATTTTATTGTAGCCTGGTGGCATTTGATTTTTTTGATATATATATACATACGATATTCGACGACACTTGTGTTATTTGCATTTTTGTGTTTGTTATTGTCTGCTTATGGTAGTGCATGATTAGCATAGATGTGATAATAGATAGTGGGATGGTAATAACAAATGATATGGATAAGTAATTAAAACTTAAGAATATTGGTTAAATGAACAAAGAAAGTATAAAGAATAAGATGGTATGCATAAATGTGTATGAGGTCAATATTTTGCTTAGGGATAGCATGTGCATCATTACATTGCTCAAATGATGTGATCCATGCCGTTATTCCAAGGAATTTGGATAGGAGAAATATCTTGAAGAGATTCGAGCATTACAGTTTGTACAATCAAACCCATTGAATAACTGAGCAAAATTTTTGGATTTACTTAGAGACTATCGTGGTAAACAAGACCTCTATCTTGGACTTGTGTGTGAAAAGTGATGTTCATTTTACCATTCTAGAATGGGGTGGAGTATAATTGCATGCCAACTTAGCTTGTGTGCTAGCTTATTTGGTAAATACCAGAGGACTATAGGGATTCAAGCTGATGATATCTCGAGGCGTTTCCTTTTGTTTTCTGCCCTGATGTGACTGATTTGCTTGCGGAGTAGGCTTTTATTTTGTGCTCTTTGTGTGTCTCTTCTATTTCTTTGTTTGTTCTTTTATTTTTTTTTTTATATACATGCTCAGATTAAATGTAGAGCAAAGGATTTGACTTTCTTGTGCTTTGTCGGGATACTTGCTTAGATTGGCTGAAGAGCAAGGGATTTTTCTATGAGTATGCTTCTTCGGGATACTTGCTCAGATTAGTTGGTTGGCTCTAGCTATGGAGCAAGGGAATTTTATTCAAATGAGATGGGGGGAAGCTTGTCCTTTTGTCTACCATCCGGTTCATGAGAAATCATGTGAATGATGTAATAAGTGGAGTAATTTTTTCTAAGCAACAGCTGGCATGCAACGTAATCCGCTTCATTTCTAGAATGTTATTAATATGTAAGACGTGTATGTAAGTCCAAGAAAGAGAGCAAGGTGACCAAGGGAAGTCTAAAAGTATTTCTAAAATGTGCCAACGTTGGATGGTGGTTGATTATGTAACTATTTGTGGTCGAAGCAATCAAAATGTAGCTCTAATCTGGTTTCCTAAAAAGGGGTGTTGGACATCAATCGAACATGCTAGCATGTGCATTTTTAATTCCCTTCGCATGTTATTTACAATGAATATATGTAGATGCCTACATGGGTGCAAAAAGTGAGTATTTATGTACAAGGGTGCCCCAGTATTATAGATAATGGAATGGGGCATGGAATGGAGTGGTGTGAAAATGAAGGATGTAAGAAATAAGAAGAGGAAAACATAGAAGAAAAATAAGACATGAACTTATCAACGGTATGTAGCCACTCGAAGCGTGACCATACAACATTGGCAAGTAACTAGAAGAAAATATTAGAAAAATGAAAAGAGAATAAAGAGAAACCCATTAAAGGTATGTAGCCACTCGAAGCGTGACCATACAACAGTAATGAGTAACTTAGAAGAAGATATTAGAAGAAGGAAAAGAGAATAAATAGAAACCCATTAAAGGTATGTAGCCACTCGAAGCGTGACCATACAACAGTAATGAGTAACTTAGAAGAAAAGAACATAAGAGGGGAAGAGAAGGAAAAGAAGGAAGGGGAAAATGGAAGGTATGTAGCCGCTCGAAGCATGACCATACAACATCCATTCATAGAAGAAAGAATAAAAGGGGGAGAAATGAAGTGAGCAGAGTTGGATGTGTATGCAAATAACATTAGTGCCACAAAACGTCAAAAATGGTGATGTTGTTTTTGTTTGTTTTGTTTTGTTTTTATATATATACATATGTACACAAGTAGTGATGAGCGGTAATGCCTACAACTAGGCGTAAAATGCTCGCAGGTGAATAATGTTAATGGGCTCAAGCTCGGCTATTCCTTCCAAGGTAGCTAGATGATATGCCCCAGATTTGAATTTATGAGTAACCATGTATGGGCCTAGCCAGTTTGGTGCAAATTTGTCATGGAGATGGCGCGGTTGGCTAGTGATCTGTTGGTTCTCTTTGAGGACTAAGTCTCCAACTTGAAATTCATGTTGGTGTACCTTAGAATTATAGGTATGTCAAAGGTGATCTTGATAAACATGCATGTGTTCAATGGCATGAATGCGGCATTCATCTAAAATGGTCAATTGATCTAATCGGGCTTGATGAGTCGTGTCATCATCAATGAATTCTTGCATAGATACCCTTAAAGATGGTATTTTGAGTTCCAATGGCATGATGGCTTCTACACCATAGACAAGAGAGAATGGGGTTGCCCCAGTTGGAGTATGAATACTGGTCCGATATGCCCATAAAGCTAAAGGTATTTGATTGTGCCAATCACGGTGTGAATCTGCAATGATTTTGCGAAGAATGGTGATGATAGTTTTATTAGTTGCTTCAGCTTGACCATTACCTTGGGGGTAATATGGAGTAGAAAAGTTGTGTTGGATATTAAATTTGTTGCATAAAGCATGCACATTCTTATTCTTGAATGGTGTACCATTGTCAGAGATGATTTTTGATGGGATGCCAAAACAACAAATGATGTGTTGTGTGATGAAATCGATGATTTTGGCACCTATTATTTGGACTAATGGGACAGCCTCCACCCACTTGGTAAAATACTCAGTGGCGGTGATGATGAATTTATGGTTGTTGGATGAGGCAGGAGTGATTTTTTCGATAAGGTCCAGGCCCCATTGTGAAAATGGCCAGATAGATTGAATGGGTTGTAGGGCCTGAGAGGGTAAGTGTGTAAGATTGGCATGATGTTGGCATTTGACACACTTTTTGACATAAGCACAGTAATCATGCTCCATGGTTGGCCAATAATAACCCATTCATAAAATATATTTGGTGATAGCCATGCCACTAAAATGGCCACCACAAGTACCATCATGAGCTTCTTGAGTAATGTGTTGGGCTTCAAAAGGCTCAATACAATGGAGTAATATGCCATCATAACTTCACTTATAGAGAATATCACCTAGCAATGTGTAGCGAATGGCACACAATTTAAAATCTCATTTATGAGTATGACTGATATCAGGTGGTATGATTTTGAGCTTGATGTAATCCTTAACTTGGGAAAACCATGGGTCATGCGGTGTGGCTTCGACGATATTGATGCCATCGTCACGAGGAGGTGGTTTGTTGGAAATGGCTGAATGAAGAAGGGTGTGAATGGACACGTGAGTGGTGTCAAAAAGTGGGTTTTGTGGGATGAGTGAGCCTAGAGAGGCCATGGTGTCGACAAAGCGGTTTGTGGATCGCGGGGTAGCGGTGATGTCATACCACTCAAACTTAGCCAATAGATCTTCGGCAACCTACTTGTATTGTTGTAATATTGGGCAATGACATTGCCACTCTCCCTTGATTTGATTGACAATGAGGAGGGAATCTCCAAATATGTCTAGGCGATGAATATGCATGGAGAGTGCTTGCTTCAAGCCAAGGATAAGAGCTTCATACTCAACATTGTTATTGGTGCATGGAAAGCCTAACTTAAAAGATAAGGGGAGGGGCTCCCCTTGCGGCATGAAAAATACTATTCCTACACCTCCAACATGTGTGCATCGGGAGCCATCAAAGAAAAGAGTCAGTTTGATAGTTGATTCAGGCTCTACAGGTTCTTCGACTTCGCTTATGTGAAAAACTAAATCGTCTGGAAGCTGAATAAGCACTGGTGCGTTATTTGGTAATGGGGCCTCAGCTAATTGATCAGTGATGACTTGGCCCTTGATGGACTTTTGGATAATAAATTTGAGATAGAATTCTATGAGGAGCATGATCCATTTGGTTGTGCGGGTGTTGTTGTAGCTTCTGTTGAGCATGTAGCGAAGTGGATTGTCATGAGCAACTACGTAGGTAGTGTGACTGAGCATGTAATGTCACAACTTTTGGGTGGCAAAAACAATGGCAAGACAAAGTTTCTCCATGTATGCATACCATGTTTCATAATCAATTAGAGTGCAACTAATGTAATAGACCACTTGCTCTTTGTCATTCTCATTCTTTTGGGTGAGGAGTATACCCAATGCAACATCAGTAGCGAGAGATGTATAGGTAAAATGGACGGTCTGGATGAGGTGGGATGAGAATGGGTGGTGATGTAAGGTAGGTTTTGATGTCATCAAAAGTGGCTTGACATTTGCTATCCCATTTAAATGGGACCCCCTTTTGTAATAGATGATTAAATGGTTGACATTTATCGAAAAACTAGGCGATGAATCACCGAATAGATTGGATTCGTCCTTGGAGGCCACGTAACTACTTGAGGTTCGTAGGGGGGCATGTCAATGATGGCTTGGAATTTGGTGGGATCGACTTCAATGCCTCATTGGGATACAATGAAACCTAATATTTTTCCAGTGGTGACACCAAAGACACATTTTTTTGGGTTCAATCGAACATTGTGTTCTAAGAGGTGATCAAATATTTGTCGTAGATCTGTGATATGTTGACCACGGATTTTGGATTTAGCAATAAGATCGTCTACGTAGTCTTCAAGATTTTTATGCATGAGATCATGGAAAATATAATTCATGGCACATTTATAAGTTTCCCCAACATTCTTGAGGCCAAAAGGCATGACTTTGTAACAAAAATTCCCCCAGGGGGTGGTGAAAGCGGTCTTGTGTTGGTTCGCTAGATTGACACGAATTTTATTGTAACCTAAAAAACCATCCATGAGTGACAGTATTTCATGTCTGGCTATAGCATCGACCAAAGTGTCGATATTAGGGAGTGGAAAATTGTCCTTGGGACAAGCTTTGTTAAGATCCCTAAAATTGATGCAAATGCGGATACCCCCTTGGGTTTTTTGATGGGAACCATGTTTGAAACCCACTACGGGTAGTCAATGGGGACAATGAAATTGACATCAAGGAGTTTCTATAATTCTCCTTTTACCATAAGGGCCACAGTAGGGTTCATGCAATACAAATTTTGTCACACAGGTTTGGCATTGGTGTCAAGGACAAGGTTGTGCACCACGAGGGATGAATCGAGGCCCGACATATCCTGATAAGACCAAGAAAATACCTTAATGTAGTAGTAGAGGAAATTGGTGTATAGGATCCTCTCTTCTTCTATGAGGTTAGCGGTGAGGTAGATGATGTGAGGATGGTCCAGGATCATTGCCAATGTCAACTTCAATGGTGTCTTCAACAAGCATGTGAGAACCATCTTGAAGTTATTTTGGTATGGGGATGAGATGGAGGTCATCAATGGAGTCAGGGGTGAGGAATTCATCATCGAGATAAAAATTTACATTATGAATCCATGGGATGTGGGGTGGGTTGGTAGGTAATGGTGTGCTAGCAAAGTGGATCATGTGGGGTGTGGGGAGGAAATCAGTGGCAGATGGGGGGAGGAGATATCATCAAAGTCAAAAAAATCATTAATGGGAGGTGGGGTGTAATTAGGTTGGTTTGGGTAGTGAAGGGGAGCATAAAGGTCAACAAAAATCATGTTGACCAATGCGCTATGAATGGATGAGGTGGGGGAGGAAGGTTTGGAAGAGTCAGAAGAGGATAGGAAGAAATCAAGAATGGGTTGGTGGTGACCTGGATTCAAAACTATGGGGGGTGAAGGTGTGTGAGTGATTTGGCACCGAGATGGGATGGTTTTGTACCTTGGGAAAAAAGGAATGGTAGGTGGAGAGGACGGGGCTAGAGAGGGAGGGGAAGATGAGTCATTATGTGAGGATGAATCAATAGGCAGGGATGAATTGGCAGGCGAGGATGAATCGACAGATGGGGGTTCATCAACGGTGAGGTAGGTGAAGTGATAGATCAGTGTGTCAACTTCTTGGGGGGAAAGATGCTCATGGGGTGGTGAGGGTGGAAATAATGTGGATGGTATGTCAATGGTAGAATGAGGAGAGGAGCTCTCCGATGGCATGGTAGGTTCAAATTCCTCATTAGGCAGGAGGTTGGGAGGATTGAGATTTAGATGTTGAAATTCATGCTCAAGAGTGTGAATGGTGGTGGGATTGTAACCGACTCCAGAGTGATCTATGGGAAGGTGAGTGGGAGGACTAATATAGGAATGACATCCTTGTTTGTATCTCCCGAGGCCATACCCATGCCAATTGTATCGACATAGATATTGCCAAGCAAAAAGAGGATTAGACATGTGATTAAGATTACCATAAAATCTGGTTTGTGGTAAAGGAGGTGCTGGTGGTAGCATGGATGAATCAAGGCCTCCATAAACAAAATTCATGGAATTATTGGGAGGACCGAGAGGAATGACAGCCCCAATAGTCAAGGGCACATCACGAGGTCGGCCGAAATCATGGGTGGTTTGGAAATTGGCTGGTGAAACACGTGAATCGATAATGTGATACTCGCCAGGGCTAGGTGCGGTCATGTGGATGGAAACATGGGGAGGATTAGTATGCATGAGTGGAGGGGAGGACCCCCTGTGTGGCCGGGGTGATGGTGCAGTAGGTGAAGGGGGAGTGTTGGATGGGGGATGGGTATCTATATAGGTGGATTGGGCTAACTTCGCATCAAGTCGAGTAGCACGTTGTGCCCACTCATAACATTTAGTGGGAGATCCAACAATAGGATGATTAGCATGTTGAAATTGGGATGGAGGCAAAGGAGAGGGAGTGGATGGATGGGAAACCATGTGCACTTGGGCAGACCATGGTACAAAGCAATGGGTGGATGGTGGTGGTGTGGGAAGGATGGGTGCGGTATTGGATGAGGGTGGTGGGGTTGGCATAGCAGAAAAGGTAAATGGTGGTGGTGTGAAGGATGACAAAGCAGCATGGGAGAAGTTAGGGGCTGGTGGTCATGGTGGAGGTTGAGGCAGAGTGGATGAAGTGGAGGCCACATTGCTTAGGTTGGGGGTAGGGGGTGGTTGTGATGATGGGGGATAAGTGTTAGCGAGCGTACGATGGGGGATGGGGGTGAATTGTGTAGATGTCAAGGATGGACCAGGGGGAAGGTTGATGATGTTGCAGAATTCAAAGGGATCATCGTCGGTGGGGATGCAGTGAACTAATCCATTATGGACATATTTGATGTAGTGATGAAGCATGGAAGGGATGCATTGCATGTCCCGAATCCAAGGTCATCCTAACAGGATATTGTATTGCATCTCGCCTTTGATAACATGGAAGAGGGTGGAAATGGTTTTGACACCTGCCTTAATGGGTAAGACAATAGTGCCAATGGTGGGACGCATAGAGCCATCAAAGGCTTGAAGATCCATGGATGGTGTAGCAAGATGAGATGGGGGAAGACGAAGGTGGTTTAAGGCTACGGTAGAAATTATGCTGATAGAGGAACTAGTATCAATGAGAACACGCTTATAGGTAACAACATTGATGGAGGCTTGAATATGTAATGGAGGATCCGCTCCCTCACCTACAACTTCTATAATTTCATGGTCATGGAAGCTGATAGAAGGTTGTAAGCATATCTGAACATTACCAACAAAGTTGGCAAAGGAATCTACATTCTGGGTGTCAAGATCGAGAGAGTAAAGGATAGAATCGAGGGCTTCACAGTGAGGTTGGGATTGCTGCAAGAGGTCATAAATGGATAACCACATAGGGGCGGTGCGGAGCTAATGAGAAAGGCTACCATGGATGGTGATAACATTCTATGGAGAAGGTGGAGGGACTGGTGGTGTAATGATGGAAGTTGTGACTAGAGGTTGTTGTGATGTGGAAGGTTGTTGAGTGGCTGTAGGGGGTGGGTAACGTTGATTACGAGTAACGATGTGGATCATACCCACAAAACCCTACTGGTAAGGATCTCGATTGACGTGGTTAACCTGACGTGGATCATTTTGAGGTGTATTACCCTCGTGCTTAGGTAAGGGATTTTGAAATATCCCCAAATTTTGATTTTGTGGTGCAAGGGGGTTTGAGACTTGAATGGAGCCTCGATCAATTAGGTCTTGGACAACATGGCAAAAGATGCGATATGAATCAATGGTATGGCCATGTTGTTGGTGATAATCACAAAAAGCTTGGGGGTTGTAATCTCATGGCAAAGGGCAATTTGGATCAAGTGGTTGGACATTCGGTAAATGGATGAGGCCCCCCTCAGTAAGTCATCAAAATAGAGTGGGCATGGGTTTAGAAATAGGCATCCAATTGCGTGGGGGGCTAGGTGGTCATGGATTGCGGCCTTGATAGGTATTGGGTTGTGGTGGGGGGTTGCTTGTTTGTGGAGTGGGAAGAAGTGGAGGATTGGCTTGATACTGATTATGGGGGGAGCATGGAGGAGTGGGTTGTGGAGCTTGCATAGATGCCACTTGCATCGGCGGATACGGTGGGTTGATAAGAACTTGATTTTTTTGTGGTGGTCGTGTGGTAGGTGGGATATATGGAGGGCAATTGTAGTGGTAGTTGGTGGGGTAAGGTGGTTTCTTATGCAATGTGATTTTTTTCATGTGGACCTTGATGTCCTCGATTACTTTGGCTTGGGAAATGGCCTCCTCAAATGTCTGACTCTAATGTATTTGCAATGTTTGGGAAATTTGTTTGTGACAACTCTTGGCAAAGATTTTGATGAGCTCTGAAGGTGGGAGAGGGAAAGCGAGATCATGAAGGACCACTCTCCAACGTGCGACAAAATCATTAATAGGCTCGTCATCCCACTGGCGCAAAGCATATACATCAGATAGGGTGAGCTTGGTTTTGATGTTGATAGCGAAATGTTCAAGAAAAATATTGGCCAACTACTCAAATGTGTAGAGGCTATGGCGAGGTAAATGGTTGTACCAATCTAATGCTTGACCTCCAAGTGACATGGAAAAGGTATGAAGCATAAGGGGATCACTTTCATGCAATTGGTAATAGGAAAAATGGTAATTATTGAGGTGCTCTCTAGGATCTTCCTTACTTTTGAATTTATCAAATTTGGGAACTTCAAATCTATAAGGGTAAGGATGGATAGGAACATATGGGTGAATGGGTTCATTGCACAGCTCATCGTATGTGGGATTTTGAGGCCCATAACCAGTGGTACGTAGATCCAAAGCATGCAACTACTCTTGCATAGCCTAAAAATCACTAGAGAGCATGATGGTAGTCTCAGGAGGAGCTAGAAATGGAAGGGGTGGTGTGAAAGTGGGTGGTGGTTGCGATGTGGTCAGGGTGAAAGTTAAATGTGGGGGATACCATAGCTGCTACTCTTCCCACTACTAATAGTAAGCATCCTGCTATGGAGTGGGTACAGCTATGGAGTGGTATTATGGGACAGGAACCTGAGATGGATGGGGTGAGATGTATGGAGCCTGGGACATGGGTGGTGGTTGCTGTGATGGATCATAATATCCAAGAGGTGAGGGACCAGGAATTGGGATCTGCTACTGTTGTTGTATGTCATAGTAACCGGGAGGTGACTGGCCAGGCATGGGCATCTGCTACTGCTATTGCACATACTAAAAAGTAGGTTGCACCTGAGCAGTAGTAGTGGATGACCATATGGGTGGTGTGGTGAAAAATGTTGGAGGTGTGGAAGAAGGGGGTGGGATAGACATGGATGTATGAAAGGAAAACTATTGTGAGGCAATGGGGGGCACAAAAGAGGACTAAGGCGAAGCAGAAGGGTTGGCGAACAAGGAATATGGTTGAATGGAATACCGAGGTGGGATGCCTTGGTAGGCGGGGTGCAATGGAGGTGGTTGATATGAAGGGGGAGGAGGTAGCCAAAAATTACTAGGGTGTACAGATGGTGGGCCATAGGTGGAGAATGGAGGGTAATCGAGAGGTGAACCTATGGCAAATTGGGGGGTAGGCGATGGGGGTGGGGTGTGGGATGTGCATGGTGGGAAAGCCTAGATAGAGGGGTCCATAAGGCTTGATGAAGCCATGCGGTAACTCTATGATGGATGGGAATAATATGCATGGGTTCCAACAGATGGTGGCTGAGATGAAGGTGAATGACTAGAGGAAGCCTGGTGAGATACTGGTATCTATGAGGAAAGTGGTGTGGAGGAAGGAGGGGTGGAAATCATACCAATAGACTACACCGTGGTAAAAATATCCAGGATGATTTGGGAGAAGATGACATCATCACCAAAAATGGGATGAGAAGAATGGTCAATGAATGGATGAGAGAAGGAAGGGGAAGGAGGGGGAGTGAGCTCCTCTACCACCATAACTGGTATGGGGTGGTCGGGAGAGGTGTAGATGACATTGGGGCATAAAGTGGATGGGGGATTGGGTGAAGAGAGAGCTTCTAAAGGAGGGGGCTCCTTGAGGTGCTCATATAGGAAATGAGATGGTGGAGAAGAGGCCATATGGGATGCAGTACTAGCTCTAGAGGTGGAAGTCCTCGTCAATAGGTTAGGCACAACTCTATATGGAACCTACTCAGACTCGAAGGGTGGATCTATGGTCCGAGAAGAAGAGGCCCCTTCAGTAAGAACAATATATTGGGTAGCCTTGATAGCCTGACAAAGTTCTTCACACATATAACTATGTGTAACCAACATGGTAAGATATGCAAGAAGTGGTATAACAGTCAACAAAAGTGAAAGGTATACTCAAAAACTATTTGTGATTGACTAGGATATTCTCTGGTGGCAAAAAAACAAGTTTTTAGGTCTGGGGTGTAGACTAGAAAGGTTCACAGTCTAGGAGTACAAACCACCTAGAATGAAAAACATAAGGCTAAAAATGTGCATTAAGTGCCTCTATGTGCTATGTGTGCAGTCTGGAACCTGGAAAATAGGTTCGCAGGTCAAGGGTGTAGACCAAAAAGGTTCGCACTCCAGGGGTGCAGAACACCCAAAAGTGTAGTAGAGGGAAAATTTATGCTAAAAAAATCTATGTGAATCAGTATGGTAGCCTGAATGCTAGATTTTTGCATAGAATCATGCAAAATAAGCTTGAGTGTAGGATGATTACGCTGGGAAGCGCAAACCGCCTAAAAATAAACTATGCAGTGAAAATCATGGAGATGAAACTATGAGACAATCCGTAAGTGAGTTATAGCACTTTTGATGCGCTGTTGTAACCACTTTTCCCGAGACTCAAAAGCAAAATTTCTTTCTTTTTTGGTTTTTTTGTGTGTTTTGATGATAAAATATACGGCCTAGTAGTAAAATCTGGGTAGTGGGTGATATGCTAATATGAATCAGGTATGTCGTAGCACAAAACCTTCTACAATGCCCAAAGGTGCACAAAATAGGACTATGTTTCCAATGGGCGAATGGCTACCTAGATGGAATATGGTACAATAAAATGATATCCAAAAGGGGGAGACTCAAAATATGCTAATGAGTCAAATAAACTCTCATGAAGAGAGGTCATGCTGTCAATGTGGTGCTACCGGCATACCCATGCTTTCGCTTAACCCTTGCATTTAAGGCACCCACAATAACGATAGTTGTGCCCACTAATTATTTGAAAATCCCTGTGGTAAAGGGGCTTTCTAAAACTACCCACTCTAAAGGTACCTTCCAGTGATGAATTTTGGATAACCAACACTCAAAGTGGGAAGGACCGACTGGGTATTAATGCCAGAAAGATCCATGTGGGGGGAAATAAGGTGTCTAATCTTGAGGTGAGCTAATGGAGGGCAAGCCCATACCACAAAAAACTTTGGTGTTGAGTTGGTGATGAAATCCAACTTGGACTGGAGATGAAACCTAGTGCCTTACACCATTTAATTTGGAGTGTGAGTGTGTGGTGTTTGTTTGTGCAGTACTATTTTAGAAGCAAATCTAGATTAATGCCTTTTCGAAAGAAAACTATTCTAGGATGCCTTTTCAAAATTGAAACTATGCTAAGATGCCTTTTTGAAGAAAATATATTTACTGTTTGGTGTGCAAAAGTGAATCTAGGCTATCAGCGAGTGAATTAAAATCTAGTTAAGTGGTTTACAAAAAGGTAAAATTACTCTATTGATTTGCAAAAGGTAAGTCTAGCTAAATGCTTTTGGAATTTGAATTTAACTAGGAAATGACTGAAAATTTGATCTAAGACAAACGAGAATGTGTAATTTTTTGTGGAACTTGCAGCTCAATGTGTTAGAATAGCTTCAAAATAGAGGAAATTGAAATATTTTGGCACAAAACCTGCGTCCAAGTGAGTGGAAATACCTCCAATTTGCTCTCTAGTCCAAGACTGTGTAATTTTGGAAGGTTCACACTCCTGAGGTGTGAACTGATCTTCTGCTAAGGAGTTCACACTCCTGACCTATGAACCAAGATCCGTAGACCGAGCTAACTGATTTTGGAGTCCTGTGATGATTTTGATGTCCCTGGATTGTTTTTAGTACAAATAGCTACACAAAAAAAATTCAAAAACCCAAATTGAGTATGTCAAGACAACCAAAACTATAAAAATCTCATAAATTCTCATAGCAAGGAAATGATAGAAAACAAATTAACTACTGGTTTGGTGGTAAAAAGTGAAAGAACACTTTAACATCGCATACACCATGGCAAGAGATAATTTGGGATCTAGGTATGGAAGCTCACAGACTCTAGGAACATGAGGCTTTTAACCTCCCTTGACTTACCTTGTCATTGGTTGTGGGTGTCTAAACCAATACCTAGGTATCAAGTAGTAGTTTGAGGTAGATTTGGGAATTCACACGCCCAAGTGTGTACTCACTACTCTCTTTGTAAGCTCACTGGTGCACCAGTGAACCTTTTATGGCTATGTCTGGGCCTTTTGTGGTTTTGCTTGAGATGTATTTCAGGGCATTTTTGGTTTGTGGTGTTCTTCAAAGATGACAACTACCTGCCATACAAAACAGACCACAATTTTTTTTAGAAGTCGATTAAGATTTTTCTTGGTGGGGGTCCCATCGGGCGTGCCAAAATGAAACTACCAAAAAGACACCATAACACCTCATTCAAATATTATGGAACCTATTGCAATTGTATTGATAATTGCAAAAAGATGTTACAAAATATGATATCCTTTTACAATTTTACCCCTTTGGGCTACAATAGAGACTTCCCCAAGGAAGCTCTTAGGAGTGTGGTACAAATATAGCACGATCAGTCCTTTGTGGGTTCCTCGATGTAGGTGGGTTTCTTGCTCGTGAGCCACCACTTGTTGGATGTTTCCTTGTGCTTGGCTGGACCTGTAAACCTGCAAAAATCTATTAGTGATTTGGGGGGTCTGCCTTAGTCAAACCCTGTATTTATGAATACAAAAAACTCATAAAACTATTCAAAACATGAAATTTATTATTAAAACCAACATAAAACAATAAAACTAGTTATCCTTACCTATCCGAGTGATTCTAGAGCCTATTGGAGAGGTTCACATGTGTGAGGTGCGAACCGGCCCTTTTGAAGCCGGATTACTCAGGTAGGGTCCCTGGATACTCTTGATTGGTTCTGTCGATATAATTTATCCAGAAAAGCTTCTGAGCTGCAAATCCTAATGATGAAGTCAACCTGTCTCACTCACAATATGGTCATAAACATGAGGCAAGTTGATTAATATGGTTGTATGATAGCTATGCAATGGATGTGTGATGGGTATGTGATGGATGTAATGGCAATGGTAATTTCATCAGAGTTTTGGTATGCAAAAGTGTGATCCTTAAAATGGTGAAAATGGCCTATTTATAGAGTGGGCCAGGGTGAGAGAAAGGGGATGAGGTGTCCCCTATGAGGTGGATGTGGTGAGGTGTCCACCAAAGAGGTGTCCCCTGAGGTGTCCAAGCTCATAAATGAGGTTGGGTGAGAGAATACCTCACCCATACAAAAGTAATGATGATTAGAGATAAATATCAATTTGCCATTAATATTCACCTTTATGAAAATATCTTAGCATTACTTAATCATATTTGTGTGCAAAAGTCTCCATCTTGCATTTATGACCCAAGGGTGTGTGATGTGGGGAAATATCTGGGTGTAAAGTTGGTAGGGCTAGGCTAGGCTAGGTGAGGTGAGGTGGAGGACTAGGATTATTCAAAGTAGACTAAGTGAGATGGAAGGTTTAATTAAATCAATATTATATCTAATTAATCATGAAATTAACTATAAAGCATAATTTGACACTTTCTAATCATAAAGTGCTTTTTGACCATGGTGAAGGTTTCAACCTTAGTTGAGTTGCCATGAGGTCACATGAGGACCCATGGTTAAGCGTAGGAAGGGGCTTAGCTAGCCCAAGGGGGCTAATGGTGATGAATAGTGATTTTAGGCTAATTTATGCAATTTTCAATGGTTTTACAAATTGATTAGCCATGATGATGTAAGAAGTGGAAATGTGTGACTTTTAGGTGTCTACACAACGATGCTAATAATCACTCTCTTGATGGCACCAGTCTGCTAGATACCCGATGTGTACATGGATCAACCTAAAATGTAAACCAGTTAAAAAAAATTCCTTTGATTTTAGTTTTGAAGATAAACAGATCTAGTGCATATGGGTAAAGCTCAATAGCTAAGATAAAAAATGAAGAGATGATAGATATAGAAATAAATGACTGCCCTACAACTTTCAAATAAGTTGAGTTAGAAAGAAAAAAAAAATATAAGATGAACTAGATCAAAAGAAATTCAAGAAAATAATTCTTTGAATATTTGCAAGAATATATCTTGCTCTGATACCATGTTAGGAATATTGACAAAAATAATATTCAAGCCCAAGAGCAATAGAACTGCAAAACATCACAAGAGATTAAAAGAAGCTCAAAACTAATTGATTATTCCATGAGATGCACTTTGCATAAATAGCAAAGTCAATCACTATGAGCCATTGGATCATAATAACCCAATATATCTCAACCAATCATAACTAGGAGTTTACCAACCTCATGCAAGAGTGATAACTCCAAACAAGATAAATATCCTGGTAGAACTTAAGATATACTCTAACAAAAAATAGCACGCATCTCTTTGAGGTGTATCACTACCTACAATGAACTGGGTGCGAAATGGTAGGACCTGGGCTTCATCATAGCTTGGACTTCATCACTGAGCATCTGTATGTGGGCATCTAAGTGAAATACTAATTAAAAACAAGACAATTTGACCTGCAAATTTCAAACGGTTTGAAAAAGAAACCTTTAGTTATGAGAAATTTTTTGTTTTTTTTTAAGATTTTTTATCTTTTTCACTTTTTACTTTATTTTTCTAAACTAAAATAAAAGTGATGACTACCACTTTCTGGAATGGTAAATAGATCATAGATCTTGCAAATAACCCAATTCAATATGAACCTATTTATGTTACTACTCCAATCAATAATGTTAGGGGAATCCCACCACCTGTATTGGTTGATTATGGTCAATCCCATTCACAATTTCTTCCATATCCAATATTACCCTTATCACACGCTCATAATCTTCTCCTTTTCAACCAATCCCTCCACAATTTTCCTTTTCACAATATTTCCCATCAAAATTTCCTCCACAACCCCTTCCATATTCTTCTTTCCAAACTATATATCCACCTCACCAAAACAATCCTCCCTTTTTCAATCCTCTTCATAATAATATTACCATTTCCACCACACATACATCTCATTTTTTTCAATCCACATATAATTCTTCTCTACCATTATTGCAATCACAACCATTTCAACATTCTTATTTTAATACAACACATTCATTTCAACAAGGAAATACTTTTTCTTCCAATCCTACCATGCACTCACACAATACTTCACAACCTGCCTATCATCATTCTACCTAGAATCATTAAAAAATAAGCAATCAACCATTACATCCTACTATTGAAAATATCATGAGAAAAATGTTCAAAGCTCCTCAATCAACCAATAACTATAATACTCAATATTTTCTAGATATAAACATGATTGAGCTGCCACCCAAAAGGCAACTTGATATCACAACAGATTGGTATAAGCCTGAGCTACATTGTGAATATTATAGAGTGGATGGCCACATGACACAAACATGTAAGATTTTGAAATATGCATCTCAAGACTTGATTTATGTGAGTCTTTTGTTATGAAGGATTTGCAATCCACTATTAGTTACAATTATCAAAAAAACAATCAACTTCCTATACAACAAGTACCTACAACTAATCAAGAAATGGGGATCTTCCAAAAAATCTTATTTGATGCACCTTACCGAAGCCACAACTTGTGAACCATACGCTCGTTGGCCTTGAAATTGTGTGTGTTCTGAAGAACACAAGCTTATACTGAGAGGGGGGGTGAACAGTATAAGACCTATTTTTACTTTTTCTTTTATACTTCAAAACAGTAAAGCAATATACCCAAAGCAATATCAAAACAATGCACAAAATCATCCACAAAGTGACACCAATTTTAACGTGGTTCACCCAGAATGGCTGGGCTACGTCCACAAAACTTTTCTCTAAAAAATTATCTCAAAGTTCTTTGGGAAACCTTCCCAATTACAATCAGAATTTATGAGCCTCTGCTCAAAGGAGATACCTTCCCCTAATCTCGAGTTCATGGGCACCAACCCACAGGAGACACCAATCCCCTAGCTCTGCTCTGACTGGTGATTCTCTAGAAAACCTCTACCTCCGCTGCCCTTAGCAAATGGAACTCTATCCACAGAAGACACCTGTCCTCCCTGCTCTGGCTGGAGACCTCTGTTCTCAACTCTATCACCTCCAAAGCTGGTCCTCGAATTTGCACTAAACACAGTCCTTTGGTTTAGCACAAAAGTCCTCGTTCTCTTTCTCTGATCTGCACCAAACACAGTCCTTCGGTCTGGCACAAATGTCCTTGAATCTCTTTCTCTGATCTACACCAAACACAGTCCTTCGATCTGGCACAATGTCCTTGAATCTATTTCTCTGATCTACACCAAACACAGTCCTTCGGTCTGGCACAATGTCCTCGAATCTACACCAATCTCTGTCCTCAACTCTTCGCAACTCACAACACTTCACTTTTCTGCTCTCTGTGCGCTCTTGCTTCGCACTTAGCTCGATTCGACACGACTCGCTCTCTATGCACCATGGACTTAACTTGCGCAAGTTCGATACCCAAAAATCTCGAAACAACCCTCCTTTTATAACATAAATTTCAAGATCAAAACTTAAACTTTAGTCGGCTATAACCCTAAACTTCGTCGGCTCAAATTTAACTCTGTCGGCTTCAACCACCTCTGTGGTTCTGTAGCTTTTCCCATGAAACTACAACATGTCATGATATCGTGACACCTTTGCAACCGTACACTTTCTTTTGGATTTTGTCGTGATATCATGACACTTCAGCCTTTGTCAACTTTAACTATGTTCTTGTCGTGATATCGTGACACTTCTCCCTTCGTCGACCTCCTTTCTGCTTCTATCATGAAATCGTGACACTTTAGCCTCTGCAGACTTCGTCTTCACTTCTGTCATGAAATCGTGACACTTCTGTCTTCATAACCTTCCTTTCTGCTTTTGTCATGAAATCGTGACACTTCTGCCTCTGCAGACTTCATCTTCACTTCTGTCATGAAATCATGACACTTCTGTCTTCATAACCTTCCTCTCTACTTTTGTCGTGAAATCGTGACACTTCTGCCTTTGCAGACTTCGTCTTCACTTCTGTCATGAAATCGTGACACTTCTGTCTTCATAACCTTCCTCTCTGCTTTTGTCGTGAAATCGTGACACTTCACCTATAGAAGTCCTGCTTTTAGTTTCTGTCATGAAATCATGACACTTCTACTGTTGAAGCCCTACTTTCTGTTTCTATCACGAAATCGTGACACTTCTGCTTTCGTCTGCTTTCTTTTCTGCCTGTCATGAAATCGTGACACTTTTTGCATCCGTACGCTTTCCCTTCATCTTGTCACAAAATCGTGACACTTTCTTCATCCGTACATTTTCTCCACAACCTGTCGCGAAATCGTGATAGTTCTCACTTCAAAACCTTTCCTTTGCTGCATGTCACGAAATCGTGATAGTTCTCACTTGGAACATTTTCATCTGCAGCATGTCACGAAATCGTGACGGTTCTCACTTCGAGCTCTACAGCATGTCACAAAATCGTGACACTTTTCGTGTTACTTTCTCTCTCCTCGAACTTGTCATGAAATCATGATAGTTTACACTGCGGACTCTCTCTTCTGCATTATGTCATGAAATCGTGACACTTTTTCGTCCGTACAACCTTCCTTGCAATATGTCACGAAATCGTGACACTTTTCCTTCTCTGCCTTCCTGCTCTTTTCAAGTCGTGAAAATGCGACATGTCACGAAATCGTGACACTTTCCACCTTGCTCTCCTTCTCTGCCAACATGTCACGAAATCGCGATAGTTTTTCTTGCTTCTTCTCTCTTTTCCAACATGTCGTGAAATCGTGATAGTTTTCCCTGCTTCTTCTCTCTCTTCTAACATGTCGCGAAATCATGACAGTTTTTCCAGCTCTTTCTCTCTCCTCTAACATGTCACGAAATCGCGACAGTTTTTCCAGCACTTTCTCTCTCCTCTAACATGTCACGAAATCATGACTATTTTTCTTGCCTGCTGCCTACCTTTTCTTACTTGTCTTTTTCTTTGATCTTTTGCAAATGGGCCACTATGGTCTTCTTGGAAACTCACTGTCCAAGCTCTGAATAACCTTCGAATCTTGTCATGCCGAAACCTTCAACAAAACAAATTATTTGACATCAAACCAAAATCCTTCAAAAGCTTCTTGACATCAATGACAACTTCTACACTCGAGCAAAGGCAATGTACCCAAGGTACCCAAAATTGCCAACAATCTCCCCCTTTGTCATTGATGGCAAACCTTTACTGAAAACACTTCTCAAGAGCCAAAACTGAAACCAACTGTGCTAACAGCTGAGAATCTCCCTTTGAAGTTTTGCTCCCCCTGACTTGAAACTTTCCTCTTCACTTGAAGCTCTCCCCCTTACTCATATCTCTCCCCCTTTGTCATCAATGGCAAAGGGTCACTTTTGGGGCTCGGGACTAAGAATGAGCCTCTTAGCTTAGTCCCTCCCCCACCTCCTAATGAGGTGATTAATTCTGGGATGGGAGTAAAACTCCCATTAGGCACTGATCATCATCAGCATCTATCACTTCCTTGTCGGGCCTTCTCTTGAACTCTTTGTCCATATTTCTGTTCTTGTCACTGTTCTTGTTCTTGTTCTCATCCTTGTTCTTGTCCACGCCTTGATCCTTGGACCTGTTTATACCACTATTCCTGTTCCTATACCTTGGAAGTTCAGCTCTGCACTGTCTAGCTGTGTGACCATCATTGTTGCACTTATAACAAGTAACAATATTATTTCTTTTAGGCATCCCTGTTCTTTGAATCCACCAGTTCTGACCAAACCTGTTCCTGTTAATTGCCTTGCAATAAACTGCCTTGTGCCCAAACTGTTGACAAGAGTAGCAATACCCTTGAAAGAAACTAGTACTTCTAAAATTGTTGTTGACCTTCTTCATTTTAGCCATGCAATGTGAAGCCGTGTGACCAAACCTGTGACACGCAAAACATCTACCGTGAAATTTTCCTTTATTTGACCTCTTGGGTCCCAAAAACTTCTTCTTATTCTGAATTCTGTTTTCTGTTTCTGCGTATCTATCATCCAAGGACTCATGATCTGAAATACTTTCCTCATCAGAACTCTCTTCCTTTTGGAGTCTCTTACGAGACTCTTCAACTTGTTCCTTGTGCGGCTTAACAAAACCAAGGCCTGTTTTATCTATTGTCTTTCTTTGTCCTTTGATGAGTGACTTAACATTTTTGGAGCTATCTTGAAACCTGTAGAGCTTATCCTTGTACTCTTTAGTTTCCTCTTTCAAAGAAGCCATTTTCTGTTCTAACTCACTATACTCAAGAACCTTAGACTCTAACTCATCCTTGAGTTCTTGTGTCTTAGCTATAGAGAAATCAAGATTTTCTATAAGATCATCTCTCTCCATATAACATTCATCTAACTTATCCTTGAGTCTAGCATTCTTCTTTCTTTCCTTTTTCAAAGCACTAAGAGCATTAGTAAGTTCACTTTCAAGATCCTTTATTTGTTTGCTTTCTGAATCATCAAAGCCTTTTACAGATTTCTTATCACTAGAGGTGCTACCCTTTTCAAAAACCATACATGCATCTTCCTTATAGTTTTCTGAAGCATCCTCATACATACTAGAAACCAACTCATTATTTGTGCAATCATCCTCAAGGTGACCAAAATTTCCACATCTAAGACATTTCATGATAATGAATCTATGTTTCGGTTCTTCCTCTTTTTCTGATATGAACATCTCATTTTCTTCATCACTTGAAGAACTTTCACTATCACTACTAGAACACTTACTTGCTTTGTCTAGGTAGAAACTCTTCTTGTGCTTGTGAGAATACCTCTTTCCTTGATTGTTGTGCTCATCTTTGTTTTTCCTGTGATGCTTGTGCTTTTTAGAATCCTTGCTCTTAGAATCCTATTTTTCTTCATCACTTTCATACTTGGAAACAGTACAGTCAGTAGCATAATGACCAAACTTTCCACAATTGAAACATCTTATATTTTTTACGCTTTTGTGCTTTCTAGAGAACTTGCCTTTCTTGCTGTAATATGCCTCTTCATCACTAGAAGACTCATCACTCTCTTGAAGTCTGTTTACCCTTGGATTTCTTGGTAGCCTTGAAAGTCGCCTCTTTCTTGACATCAACCTTCACTTGAGTTCTCAACTCAAATGCTTGCAAGTATACTATGGAGCTCATCCTTTTTCAACTTATCCAAATCTTTAGCTTCCTCAATAGCAAAAATATTTTCACTAAATCTATTAGGAAGAGATCTTAAAATCTTATCACAAACATCATTTTCAGCAAGCTCAAGACCTAAGTCTTTCATGGAGTTAACAACCTCATCCATACGAAGCATGTAGTCACTAATATTTTCATCATCATTCATCTGGAGTTGTTCAAACATACCTTTGAAGTGTCTCAACTTGGCCTTTCAAACATTTGCATCACCTGTATGAACCACCTTCAATTGTTTCCACATTTCACTAGCTGTCTTGCAGTGAATCACTTTGGTGAGATCTGCTTTCTATAAGCCTTTTAGGATTGCATTCATAGCTTTTGAATTGCTGTGATGTAGGAGCCTGTCTTCTTTAGTATAAGGACCATGTTCAGGGATAGTGTACTCATCTTCAATCACTTCCCAAACCTCATTCCCAAGTGCCATTAGATGAACCTTCATCCTTGCACTCCAAAGACCAAAATCTGATCCATCAAGAATAGGTGCTGCATTGCCACTTGAATAATCCATTGTGTTCTTTGCTAGCTTTTCCTTTAAGTTGTTAAACTTTTTGAAGGCACTGGCTCTGATACCAATTAAAGAACACAAGCTTATACTTGAGAGGGGGGTGAACAGTATAAGACCTCTTTTTACTTTTTCTTTTATACTTCAAAATAGTAAAGCAATATACCCAAAGCAATATCAAAACAATGCAAAAAATCATCCACAAAGTGACACCAATTTTAACGTGGTTCACCCAGAATGGTTGGGCTACGTCCACAAAACTTTTCTCTAAAAAATTATCTCAAAGTTCTTTGGGAAACCTTCCCAATTACAATCAAAATTTATGAGCCTCTACTCAAAGGAGATACCTTCCCCTAATCTCGAGTTCGTGGGCACCAACCCACAGGAGACACCAATCCCCTAGCTCTGCTCTGACTGGTGATTCTCTAGAAAACCTCTACCTCCGCTGCCCTTAGCAAATGGAACTCTATCCACAGAAGACACCTGTCCTCCCTACTCTGGCTGGAGACCTCTGTTCTCAACTCTATCACCTCCAAAGCTGGTCCTCAAATTTGCACTAAACACAGTCCTTCGATTTAGCACAAAAGTCCTCGTTCTCTTTCTCTGATCTGCACCAAACACAGTCCTTCGGTCTAGCACAAATGTCCTCGAATCTCTTTCTCTGATCTGCACCAAACACAGTCCTTCGATCTGGCACAATGTCCTTGAATCTATTTCTCTGATCTGCACCAAACACAGTCCTTCGATCTGGCACAATGTCCTCGAATCTGCACCAATCTCTATCCTCAACTCTTCGCAACTCACAACACTTCGCTTTTTTGCTCTCTATGCGCTCTTGCTTCGCACTTAGCTCGATTCGACATGACTCGCTCTCTGCACACCGTGGACTTAACTTGCGCAAGTTCGATACCCAAAAATCTCGAAACAGCCCTCCTTTTATAACATAAATTTCAAGATCAAAACTTAAACTTTAGTCGGCTGTAACCCTAAACTTCGTCGGCTCAAATTTAACTCTGTCGGCTTCAACCGCCTCTGTGGTTCTATAGCTTTTCTCGCGAAACTACAACATGTCGCGATATCATGACACCTTTGCAATCGTACACTTTCTTTTGGCTTTTGTCACGATATCGTGACACTTCAGCCTTTGTCAACTTTAACTACGTTCTTGTCGTGATATCATGACACTTCTCCCTTCGTCGACCTCCTTTCTGCTTCTATCATGAAATCATGACACTTTAGCCTCTGCAGACTTCGTCTTCACTTCTGTCATGAAATCATGACACTTCTGTCTTCATAACCTTCCTTTCTACTTTTGTTGCAAAATCGTGACACTTTTGCCTCTGCAGACTTCGTCTTCACTTCTGTCGTGAAATCATGACACTTCTGTCTTCATAACCTTCCTCTCTGCTTTTGTCATGAAATCGTGACACTTCTGCCTTTGCAGACTTCGTCTTCACTTCTATCGCGAAATCGTGACACTTCTGTCTTCATAACCTTCCTCTCTGCTTTTGTTGTGAAATCATGACACTTCACCTATAGAAGACCTGCTTTTAGTTTCTGTCACGAAATCATGACACTTCTACTGTTGAAGCCCTGCTTTCTATTTCTGTCGTGAAATCGTGACACTTCTACTTTCGTCTGCTTTCTTTTCTGCCTATCGTGAAATCATGACACTTTCTGCATCCGTATGCTTTCCCTTCATCTTGTCACGAAATCATGACACTTTCTTCATCCGTACATTTTCTCCACAACCTGTCGTGAAATCGTGATAGTTCTCACTTCAAAACCTTTCCTTTGCTGCATGTCACGAAATCGTGATAGTTCTCACTTGGAACATTTTCATCTGCAGCATGTCACGAAATCGTGACGGTTCTCACTTCGAGCTCTGCAGCATGTCGTGAAATTGTGACACTTTTCGTGTTACTTTCTCTCTCCTCGAACTTGTCGTGAAATCATGACAGTTCACACTGCGGACTCTCTCTTCTGCATTATGTCACGAAATCGCGACACTTTTTCATCCGTACAACCTTCCTTGCAATATGTCGCAAAATCGCGACACTTTTCCTTCTCTGCCTTCCTACTCTTTTCAAGTCGCGAAAATGCGACATGTCGCGAAATCGTGACACTTTCCACCTTGCTCTCTTTCTCTGCCAACATGTCACGAAATCGCGATAGTTTTTCCTGCTTCTTCTCTCTTTTCCAACATGTCACGAAATCGTGACAGTTTTCCCTGCTTCTCTCTCTTCTAACATGTCACGAAATCATGACAGTTTTTCCAGCTCTTTCTCTCTCCTCTAACATGTCACGAAATCATGACAGTTTTTCCAGCACTTTCTCTCTCCTCTAACATGTCGCGAAATCGTGACTGTTTTCCTTGCCTGTTGCCTACCTTTTCTTACTTGTCTTTTTCTTTGATCTTTTGCAAATGGGCCACTATGGTCTTCTTGGAAACTCACTGTCCAAGCTCTGAATAACCTTCGAATCTTGTCATGCCGAAACCTTCAACAAAACAAATTATTTGACATCAAACCAAAATCCTTCAAAAGCTTCTTGACATCAATGACAACTTCTACACTCGAGCAAAGGCAATGTACCCAAGGTACCCAAAATTGCCAACATGTTCTGCATCAGGCAAATCTTTGATTGGCCTAACTCCAAAAAAAGTGTTTGATGCACCTTGCCGAAGCCATAACTTGTGAACCGTATGCCCGTTGGCCTTAAAATTTAAAATGTGGTTTTGTGTGTATGTTCTGCATCAATAAAATATCTTATTGGCCTAACTATCCAAAAAAAGTATTTTTTGGACCTAACTCCTCCATCTAGTGTCCCAAAATTAGCTTTTAGAATAGGTTCCCGAGTTTTTTGGGTTTTTTTGGCTGTTAGAAGTTTATTATCTTTTGTTATACCTTAATTTGAGACCTAATATTTTAAATTAAGGTTTTTTATTGTAAGAGGGATGTGTACACCAAATTTGGGCACAATCCAACTCATTTCTATTTTTAGAAGTTTTTAGAAAGAAGATCTATTTTTAGCAGTTTTAGAAAAAATACATTTTTAGGGTTTCTTTGGTTTTCGGTTGCTATATGATGGATTGTAATATTTTGTAGAAGGGATGTGAATTCAGGAATGATAAGAATATCAATTTTCAATTTTCTTCCATTATTGCATTTGTTTTATGTGATTGGAGTCCATTTTTTTGGTCTCTTGTAGTTGAGTTTACACCATTGTATATACCACCAATTCGATCATCAAAAATAAAAATCAAAATCAAAATCAAATAAAAAAGAATAAATCAAATCAAATCAAATAAAATTCATACATAGCTATTGCATTCTCATCTAGTTTGCATTTCAATCATTACATTTCCATCATTGTATTTACTCATGCTATTTTATATCCCTTGACTTGGGAAATTTTTCATTACTCATATCTCCCCAAGGTGAGGGATATAGTTCTTGTTTTACTTCATTGGCCTTGATTCATGCATTTTAATATACAACCCTATTGAGTAGTACTTGCCTTAGCAATATTATTCTCATCATCCCAGCACCCCATTGTGGATAGCTTCATGGTCATGAGCAAAGGGTAGCCTCCATTCAACCATTTTTAAGCACACTTTCGAGTGGGTATATCTCTTCTATTATCGGCCATTAGAAAGCACTATACTCATAGCACGTTCAACATATCTTATTATTTTTCTTTGGCCTTTTGGAGTTTTGTTTTCATTCACCTATGCATGTCATTTAGGTTTGCATATAGCTTATCTAGCACAACTATCATCCCCACATTACATTACATAAACCATACACCATCTATTATGTAGTTGCATTTTTTGCACTTCCCAAATTTTATTTAGTCTAATTGTACATGTAAAATAGTCACATCCAATTATTATGGTACTTAAATAGTATACCAATGCTATCAAGATTCATAGTCAATCTTGGTTCTCTTTGAAGAAATTCAGAGTTTATCTTGAACCACTCACAGGATTCACACTTTAATAAAAAAACTTGATTCTTGATTTTGATTAAATATCTCTCTTGAACCAAAATCACTATTTCTCATTAATAAAATTTTAAGTTGTGGGAACGAATTCTGCCACTTTTTAACCAAAACACACACATATTAAAAACAATTTTGCACAAATAAATATGATACTACACAGTAGTCCTTGTCCCTTAAGTGAAAGGTTTCCATTGCTATCCTATTATGCTTATGGTCTAGAATGCTAAAAATTGACAAAAGGACAAGTTCCTCCCCTACCCGAATAAATCCCTTGCTCTTGCACAAAAGCGACCAAGCATTCCAATAAAAAAATAAAGAGAGAAAAACAAAAATCAAAATAAGAAAAATGATTTTACTACAAAGTAAATAAATCTCCTTGTTCAAAAAATGAGCAAGAATCCCTACCTAAAGAAATAAAAAGAAAATAAGAGGGTAATGAACTTGAATCACTGGAATTCCTCAGTTATTCAAAAACTATGGGGTGATCCCCATTAAAGTAATGGGTTGAATGAAACTCGCATGGCAATGGGGTAGTATTACGTGTGGTAATATGTATGTCACATTAGTGGCCTTATTTTTTACATACCAATATCCGCTTATGGATAAGCTAGCTTTTGGTGGCTTGTATTACAAAGTAATTAAGTCTAAATGCATACAAAATCATGGTAAATGAATTAATCATTTCACACACAATGGTTCTTAAAGTTGGTTTGCATCATTACCATACTCAAAATTGGTAAATGAACTTCATAACACACACACATTTTATCCTTGAGAGATTTTGTATCATAATTAAGATCAATATGGAAAACGAATACACTAATCACACACTAGTTCTTGATAAACTTGATTTCATTCTGAAATGACCAAGATTCTCTTTGAGTCTTTATTAGTTTAAGTTACTATATCCTCATGGATTTGTATTACTGTTAGCATAAGAAATTGACCCTAAAACCAATTAATCTTGCATCTCATATCTACCACCTAGTGTAATGCATTCATTTCATATTATTACATGCTTGCTTTCCATATACAAAACTTTACATTGATCATATATAATTGCTTGGTTATGTAGTTGCATATAGACTTCATGATGGTGGCATGAGATAATCCTAATAAGACCTCTCCATTTACTTCACACTAGGAATCTTATGCCTAGCGCAAGCCTTCTATCCTATTTTTCATGCCTAACCACCTACATCACATAATACTTCTCTTAAGTTTAATCAAAATTAGTCTTAAGACCACATATTACTTATCATAACTTATATCACTTTTAATCAACAAATATCAAATTAATTTTGGATCATAACCCTTCGATGTTAGCATTAAAACAAAACCTCACACATGATCTGTTTCATGACCAACGCGAGGAGAAACCTCCATAGAAGGTCATATACAAGCATACATCCTCGAGGTCTATTGTTGACTGATCAAAATCGTAAGGGTATATTCCCAAACAATATTTATTCTATAAATAATTCAATCACACTACATTGTAAACTATCAATTACTTCAAATCATATTTCACTTTCCTACAACAATATCTTGATTAACCATGATAAAAAACATTAGCAATCAAACATGACCATAAGCATGATTATGTAGAATCATAAAAAACAACAAAAATATCTACATTACACATAACACATAAAAAAAATCCAAACAAAAATAAAAATAGGAGTACGATATTAATCTCAATAAAAAGTACATATGCAATCATCATATATTTAGATCATTCAAAATATGCATCAAAATCAATAGAATCATATGCATTACCATTTTGATCATTTACAACATACATCGACAAAAGAGCAAAAATTTGCACACACAAAGTAATTTACCCCTTACTCGGATCCTCCTAGCTACTTTATCATTGTCTCTCTACACAAATTCCACTCTGTGGATAGCAAGTGCCACTTCTCTTTAATGCTTCAGCATTCTTTTCTATTTCTAACTTTTCTCTTCTATCAATCATTTCGAGTTCCATCGAAAATATTGCATTCCTCATGACACTTGAGGGGGCATCCTAGCCAGTAAATTAGTAATCATTTTTCTAAAACATCAATTTCCTATGAACCATTCATTTTAAACCATCTACTCCTCTTTTTTTTTTTCCATGTCAATCATTATCACTTCTACTCAAGTTTCTACACCTTATTTGATGCATTTATTGTTCATAAATATGCCAAACAGGGGGCAAAATATAGACATAAAAATTAACCCATTAAGATAAGTCATTTTCCTTAGTTTTCCTCCTAGAAAAGTAAGGTAATATTTAAGCTTAGTTTTACCTAAACAAATCCCCTTAAAATTTCCTAAAATTTATACCATTGGATTAGGCTTAAAAAGAGCTTTCCAACGGTATATGATATGATCCATTTTAACCTCATTTCTCATGTTCATTAAAGCCTATTCTTGTATTTTCCCCCCTTTTAGAAAATTCGGATGATCGAATCAAATTCAGACATTCGAATTTTCTAAAATCAAACGTGCACCTAAAAATAGTTGGTGGGTCATTTGGATTTAACTCCAATCTAGGCACACTCAATATTTTACTGAATTTAGATCCTTTAAAATTTTCCTAAATTGGAAAATTTGTTAATTTCCTCTAACAACCCCCACCCATATTCGTCCTTCTAGAAATTTCTTGATCTGCTATGGATTTTAAATAGTTGTAGGCTATATTTAGAAAATGGGAATGGTAATTTTATAGGAAATTGAATTGGGGAGAAGCTTTTCACATCTTGCTACAAATTTTGATGGGGGATCTTACCATTCTATCACCATTCCAGTGATCATCGAAGATAAAAATTGGTACAATCAGTCCATATACCTTGATTAGTATTTAGATTTTATCATTTTACATTAGTAGATCAAAGCTTTACTTGTTTTTAACAAAGTTAAAAGTTTTAGAATATTTTTGAATTCGCTTTGTATATTTTTGAATTCACTCTGTATATTTCTGAATTTTCTCTCTATAAATTTGAATTCGCTTTGTAAGTTTTAAATTAGCTATGTAAGTTTTGAATTCACTTTGTAAGTTTTGAATTCACTCTATAAGTTCTGAATTTACATAGACATACCCAAGAGACAAATTTATTGCCTTGCGATAATCTTGATAATGTGTACTTTTAATCATGATATCTCTTGAGTGCAGAACTTTAGCATAGATTTGTCAAAATGTAGGTTTAAAATAAATTTATAAGGTTGTTATGGTCATTCAAATTCACTAAAGAGTTTCAGAAATTGATCTGCAAACTTTCAAAAATTGACCATTATAGATTTGAACAAATTCGAAAAACTTCAAGCTATTTCCAAATTCATTAGAACCATTCGAATTTGTGCAAACACATGCTGGGGGTAAAATCTTGTTCTCAGGTTTATCATAGTATTTTATCCTTTATGTCTTGGTCATCATAGCATTCATTACTTACTGCATTCCATATTATTTCGCTATCTCTTGTTGAATATATATGCTTGCATTAGATCTACAAATCGATCATTTTACTTACAGTTTACTGAAATAACCAAGGGGATATGACTGCCACATCACCGAGGATAAAACTTGTAGTGGATCAAGTAGATCCCTCATCACTAATCATAATTTTTAGTGTTCCATTTGTGAAATTGGAAGTTTTAAACAAATTCAGAAAGTTGTAGGGTGTTTTCTAATTTGCTTTTGTAGATCTGAATTCATTCTATGTTTTTGAATTCGCTCTAACAGGATTTGAATTCACCTAAGATCAACCATACAAATCAGGTTAGGGTTTAATTTTTTATTCATTTTAGTTTTATTAGATTATCATATTTCAATTTTTTACTTTCTTGCTTTATAAGCACTTTCATAAAATAAAGAAAAGAACAAAAATATAAATTTATTTTCATTGCTTTTGCATAAATTGTATTAGTTGGAAAACACAAAAGAAAAATTATATATATATATATATATATGTGTGTGTGTGTGTGTGTGTGTGTGTGTGTACATGATAGCATAGAATTTATCTTTTTCTTTCAGTATCCACAAGAATCATTGCATTGTAGTTAAATTTACAAGATTTTATTTAAACTGTATACTGTTGCTTTCATTGACATTTGAAGTGCATATAGTTAGGGTATAGTTGCATCTGGCCAAACCCCTAGGTGTGTGTTAATCAAATAATCCATTAAAATATTACTCTACCTAGGCATGAAAACCATCATAGAGTGTTTCCTGATGAACCCTACCTAATTTATCGACAAACACCAAGGAGAGCACAACTCAAGTGCTTCTCATTTGAGGTGTAGGCAATTTATTTTCCCTCCCCCTTTCAGGCATGGACACATTAACCTGGAGGAAAGGGGTGCAAAAATTTTAGATCTACAAAAGGTTACAAAATTTAGATTACATTCAAGGGTGAACTAGTTCACCAAAGATACTAGCTAAAAGATAACAAAAATGTATGCAATACAAGTTTATTATTTGAACTTTACATCAAGTTTTAAGAAGCACCATATTATTATTTGTGATCTACATTGTATTAGCTGGAATATGAAAGTTAAGAACTTAAAGGAGTTATTTAAACCAAGGTGTTAGTATTATTTACACTTTAATATCTACAAATATAAAGGATAAATAAGAAGGGCATAGTATTGTAAATGAATGATATGTTATAGTCTTTAAAAAATATAGATATACTGAAGCAAATTGAAAGCAATAGATTAAGCTAAGTGAAGATAAAATAAGGGTTAAAATTTTAGCAAAATTTCTAAGTGTCTAAATATACTAGAATGTGCATAAGCATCTTGGATGAGCATAAGTATCGAGAGGCATCTAGAGAAGGTGTCATCGTAGATGAAGAATCACCACTCAAAAGAGCAATAGGAACCACCACTTAATAGGAGTGTTACCATTGCTCTAAGGAGGTAAAGTGATAAAACTCTACATCAAGGAAGAGACATGGACAGAAGATCTACACCATCAGAGAAACATAGATGAGCTCTACAACATTGGACATAGCCACCATTGAAAGCATCAAATAAAATTAGACATCTACCCTTGAAGTAGAAGGTTACTACTGTGAAAGTGAGCACAGGAATACATTAAGACAAATGTATTAATACATGGAATGAAATAAGTTTGGAATAGTGTTATTTTAATTTGGAAGCAACAAAAAAACATAGAAATAATAGTTTGCATGCATGCACCACATTGTTGAAGCAGAAATTAACAAACTCAACCACATTTTGTCCTTGCAGTTTATCTCGTCCCTGGCTAGAGATGACCAGCTCCGATGGACAGCAACGGACAACGACAAGTTTTCTATCTAATCATCCTATGCCATGGCTCTCCACCCTGATACTCCCAGATTTCAAACTCACTTAGTCTGGATTAAGAGACTCATTCCTAAAGTATCCTTTTTTGCTTGGCTAGTTGTCCAAGGGAAAATTTTAACCATCGACAACATGATGAAAAAAGGGCTAACCATTCCCAATAGGTGTTTTTTGTGCAGAGCAGGCTGGGAGTCCATCCATCACCTTTTTATCGAGTGTCCCTTTGCCACCTCAATCCTCAACGGCCTCTTTCAAGCATTCAACATTGCATGGGTGAGTCCCGCCTCCATCATCAAACTCTTCCAGCAATGGCCTGCACCCTTTGCTAGCTCCAGTTTGAGTTTCATGTGGAAGATCAGTTTGCATCATTTCCTATGGCAAGTTTGGCTAGAGAGGAACTCCAAGATCTTCAATGAGTCTTCCCATGAGCCAGGTTCCATCATCAGCAAGATCCTAGCTTTCACCAGAGAAAACACCCTGATTAGTTCAGAGGAGACCCGACCTAATTCCCCTTTTGAGAGGCTTCTAGCTCAATCCTTGAGCCTTCCCCTATAGAATGGCCCCCACAAAAGGAATACCAGGTGAGAGGTCAGGTGGCTTCCCCCCCTGATGAGCACCTCAAGCTAAATTTTGACGGTGTCGCTAAAAACAATCCAGGCAGAGCTGGAGTAGGAGGGATCATCCGGGATCATAGAGGTCACCTTATCTTAGCCTTTGTGGAGCCCCTGGGATCCACAACCAACAACGTTGCGGAGGCTAGGGCTATGTGGCGTGGTCTGGAACTAGTTAAAAACATACTGGTGGAGAATGGATCTTGCATAAAATAGAAAAACCAGAGAAACAAGAGAGAAACCAGAGAAACAAGAGCCCAAGATTTTGTATTTGATGCTCAGGAAGAAATTTTACAATATATAGCCAAACTGCCATTTGCCAACCCCTTCTCATTACAATCCATGGGTTTTTATTGAGGTCCCGATCCTCTGTGTTTTCCCACTTCCCATGATCTACAATCGCCACTTGGAACAATTCTGGAAAGTTGCATTGATGAGACTCATGGTGAGGTGTGCGACTGGCTGCCATATCCAGCAAAATCTACCTCTCGATCTACTGCTTGCTGTTAGATGCTTTAAATGCATCTTCCAGATACCCTGTGTGAGTGGCCAACATGCCCATTGGAATCCTTCTTTGGAACAGCTACTTCACTGCCTCTAACTTGCCGCACACAAAGGGATGTCTTTATGAAAGCTGGAGTGCATGTTTTTCTGTTTGGTCGCGATATCGCGACATGTCACGATATCGTGACCATTTCTCTCCTGTGCTTTCTCTCTCCAGCTTCTGTCGTGATATCACGACATGTTGCGATATCACGACATTTCCTCCGCCAAGCACTTTTCCTCTATTTTGGCAATGATATCGCAACCTATCACGATATCGCATTGTTTTTGTCTGTCGGCCTCCATCTCCTGCTCTGGTTGTGAAATCATGACATGTCACGATTTCGTGACCTTTGCGCCTTTCATGCCTTGGCTTCCCTGTAGTGGCCGTGATTTCGTGACATGTCATGATTTCGCGACCCTTGTGCCCCTCGGCCTTGCCTTCTCCGTTTGGGTCGTGATTTCGTGACCCTTGTGTCCCTCGGCTTGATTTCTCCGTTTGGGTCACGATTTCGCGACATGTCGCAAAATCGTGACATGTCACGATTTCATGACCCTTGTGTCCCTTGGCTTGCCTTCTCCATTTGGGTCGTGATTTCGTGACATGTCGCGAAATCATGACATGTCACGATTTCATGACCCTTTGGCTTCTAACTTCACTTTCTCCGACTTGGGTCACGATTTCACGACCCTGTGTAGCACTTAGAAAAAAAACAACAAAAAAAAATAACTTTGTTACTTAGAAATAAATAACAACAAAATTTTGGTTGATGCTCGATTGCTTTGCTGCCCTCGGATGCTCCTACATCAGACACCCGAGGTGGATTGAGAAGTGATCCTCACTTCTGATCTTCAGGAGGAAGACTCAGGCGGTCAACCTCTATTTTTGATAACCAAGTTGCATCTTCAATAGGTCTGCCCTTCCACTTGATCAAATACTCAGAATATTGTTTGTTCCTTGTGCTTCTGCCTTCACGAGTATCTAATATTTCCTCTATCTCTTCTTTGGTTGGGCTAGATGCTGGAATGCTCCATAATTTTGTGCTTGGTGCCTCTGTACTATCTCCTTCATGGTATTCTACTAAATCAGATATGTTAAAAACAGGTGAAATATCAAGTCCACTTGGCAATTCCACTTCATATGCATTGCCTGAATCCCATTTTTCCAGTATTCTGCATGGCCCAAACTTCTTCATCTTCAACTTGTTGTAAGTTTTGGCTAGAAATATTTCTTTTCTGAGATGGACCATGACTTCATCTCCCACTTCAAACTCTTTGAACCACCGCTTTTGGTCTACTCTTTCTTTATACTGAGTATTCATTTTTGCAATTTGTTTCTTGACTTCTTCATGCAGGATTTTCATCTGTTTTGCAAATTCCTCAGCCTCTGCACTGCATTTTTCTCCTTTATCTAATTTTCTCAGCTCAGACACGTTTCTCAGACTGTTTCCATATATGATTTGGAATGGAGATTTGTTTGTGCTCTTATTGACAGAATTGTTATATGCAAATTTTGCCTGTGGAAAAACTAAATCCCATCCCTTGGGTTTATCTACTATCAAGCATCGTAGCAAATTACCCAGAATTCTATTTACCACCTCTGTCTATCCATCAGTTTGTGGGTGGTATGCAGAACTGAACTTCAGATCTGTCTTCAGCTTCTTCCACAATGTTCTCCAAAAATATCCAACAAACTTTGTATACCACGTCCATCCATCCATTCACTTTGTATCAGAGCATTGTTTTGCTTTGATACCACTTGGTGGAGAATGGATCTTGCATAAAATAGAAAAACTAGAGAAACAAGAGAGAAACCAAAGAAATAAGAGCCCAAGATTTTGTATTTGATGCTCAAGAAGAAATTTTACAATATACAGCCAAACTACCATTTGCCAACCCCTTCTCATTACAATCCATGGGTTTTTATTGAGGTCTCGATCCTCTGTGTTTTCCCACTTCCCACGATCTACAATCGCCACTTGGAACAATTCTGGAAAGTTGCATTGATGAGACTCATGGTGATGTGTGTGACTGGCTACCATATCTAGTGGAATCTACCTCTCGATTTTCTACTTGCTATTATATGCTTTAAATGCGTCTTCTAGATACCCTGTGTGAGTGGCCAACATGCCCGTTGGAATCCTTCTTTGGAATAGCTACTTCACTGCCTCTAACTTGTCGTGCACGAAGGGATGTCTTTATGAAAGCTGGAGTGCGTGTTTTTCTGTTTGGTCGTGATATTGCGACATCTCGTGATATCACGACATGTCATGATATCACGACCATTTATCTCCTATACTTTCTCTCTCCAGCTTCTATCACGATATCACAACATGTCGCGATATCACGACATTTCCTCCGCCAAGCCCTTTTCCTTCATTTTTGTCGCGATATCGCGACCTGTCGTGATATCGCACTGTTTTTGTCTGTCAGCATCTGTATCCTACTCTGGTCGTAAAATCATGACATGTCATGATTTCATGACCTTTGTGCCTTTCGTGCCTTGGCTTCCCTATAGTGGCCGTGATTTCGTGACATGTCACGAAATCGCGGCATGTCACGATTTTGCGACCCTTGTGCCCCTTGGCCTTGCCTTCTCCATTTGGGTCATGATTTTGTGACCCTTGTGTCCCTCGGCTTGATTTCTCCATTTGGGTCACGATTTCATGACCCTTGTGTCCCTCGGCTTGCCTTCTCCGTTTGGGTCGCGATTTCGTGACATGTCGCAAAATCGTGACATGTCGTGATTTTGCGACCCTTTGGCTTTCGACTCCGCTTTCTTGGGTCATGATTTCGTGACATGTCACAAAATCATGACATGTCACGATTTCACGACCCTGTGTAGCACTTAGAAAAAAAAACAATAAAAAAAAATAACTTTGTTACTTAGAAAGAAATAACAACAAAAGTTTGGTTGATGCTCGATTGCTTTGCTGCCCTCGAATGCTCCTGCATCACATCCACAAGCATTTCATCATGGAAGGAGACTCCCAGATCATTATTGATCTTCTCAACAATGACAAGGATCCTCCGTGGAAGATCAAACCATACATCAGGGAATCCAGGGTCCTCTTGATCGATAAAATTGATAGCATGGCCCAGCACGCTTATCGGGAAGCCAACAAGGTGGTAGATAGGCTTGCCAATATCGGTGTTAATGTCGTTAACCTTCTTACGTGGACACACGATGTCCCGGCTGACGTGGAAGAGATCATCCTAAGTGACCAAAGATGTGGTGCCTGAGGTGGATCACATGCAGAGTTAGGTGGCGGATAGCCAATGACTTGTCTTGCTCCACGTGGGGGCAGAGGCATTCTTTCCAAAACAACATTTCCAACAAGGCAGTCAATCCAAGGACTTGCAATGCATGGAGCGAGTGCCAGTGCCTCGAAAAGATGATGGTTAGGGTCCCTAAGGATTTCTTGCTTTGAGACACCAGATTTCATGGCTCCAATAGTGCCTCATACAGGGGGAAGGCATGGGAGGGCTTTCTGACACATGGTAGGCACGTGCGGCTCCGTGGGTATCCAGCAATCGCACACAACTTCCCATGCCTCACTCAGATCAAGGGCATTGGGTTTTCCAAGCACCAAGGGGCGGTTGGCACGCGACATGACCGCCAGGTGGCAGTGAGGAGGTGGCCCCGTCGTCCTTTAGGAACCCTTCCTATTTATGTACCACTCCTCAAGCGGCTCTTTCATGAGCCCTGCCACCACCTTTTCCCTATCTACGAGCGTGAGAGCACGTCGTTTGCAGCTTCTTCTAAGTGTTGTAGTTGTGACAGCAACATGACGTATATCGAGCCTAGCATGGTGGTCATGGAGCCGACCACTCAGGCCATCCTTATAGAAAGGAAATTCACCCAATTTTTTGAAATGTTTTTTGGGGCTGACGATGGTGTCACTACTGCTATTATGGAAACGTGGGACGAGGGCAGAGTGGTGATAAATAGAAGGGAATTCACCATCGACATCAACCTATTGGCTATGATCACTGGTCAGACTGCTCGTGGCCGCTCGATCCATAGATAGAAGCACAACTGGGAGGTTGAATTGCAAGAATTCAAAGATAACTTGAAGATTTTTAAGGAAGCAAAAAATGGGTTGACGAGGGTCGACCTCCTGGCCCCCTAGAATTTGGTAATGAAGAATATCATGGAATTCGTCACTGTCGAGGACCCTGGTAAGGTCCTCTTGAGCTTCCACTATGCTTTCATTAATTTCTTCCATGATATCAACCCCATCAGCATCCCCCAGTTCCTTCTGAATTCTATGAACTACACCATTAATGCCTACCAAAACAAGAAAGGTACGACCATGCCCCTCCATCAAGGCCTTTTCAAGGTGATCTTTAAATTTGTTCTGGCCACTTCGCCTCAACCTGAGATTCCTGTCGAACCCCCGACTGAAACCCCCATTGCTGAGAGCTCTCGACCCAGGGATTTACCTAAGTCCTATTCTGGATCCCCGGCTAAGAAACATGCCTTAGAGGTGTCCATCAGAGCCGGCGCTGCAAGGAAGAAGCTGAGGATTGACGAGCCCGCTAGCTCGAAAAGGTCCTCAGCCAGGCTGAAGAACAAACAGGGACAGTCTCCAACGAAACCTATTTCTATGGACTCCGAGGAAGAAGACTCTGACCCCAACATCATGGTCCTTAAGCGGTTCATCCTGACCACTCTGGCAACTTCCCTCTGCCAGACGTAAGAAATTCTGGATGCTCTCACCAGGGTTTTCTTTAATGAGGGTTACCAGAATAACAAGCCTCCTGAGGCCACTCCCGAGACTGAGGACCAGGAGGATGACAAGGATGATGAGCAGAACAAGGAGGATGACAAAGATTAAGTTGAGATCCCTATTGCTCCATTTTTGGCTTAGGCTGGGCTTGAATGCTTTCTGGTTTTTTCCTAGCAGTCCTGGTAGCTGAATCTTCCCCCCGTGGGTTTTGTGTCGTTGGTCATTTGTCATGGTCACTGGGCAGCCTTTCTAAGTTCTTAGGGGCCTTTCTAAAAATGTTTGGGCTCAACTATGTAGAGGATCAAGGATCCTCAGTCTGTTATTGTTGCGTCTGCACAACTTTTTGCTGATATTGTACGAAGGTTTTGGGTCAACCTGAAAAACCCTTTTTATGAATATAATTTACTTATAAAAAAAAAAAAAGTTGAATATTGTAGAAGCATTAAAGAAGCATTACAAGTAATGCCCACTATCATGATACCATCCACTAGAAAATAAAAATGTCTTACAAGTGTAATGTAAAAGTTTGAGTGCCAAGTGGCACATACAAGGCATGAATGTGAAAGGTCTAGCACCCAATACATCAAGTGGTAAACATAAACTAGAAGGTCAAAGGTATTTTAACAACTAGTCAAGGAAACATCCTCCTAAAGGTACCAAAACATTGAATAATTCAATTAATAAAAATGGTAGAGTAGTGCAGAGTATAGTGTGCGAAGATTACCATCGATTGGACATAGTAAAGGGAGAATATTTGGAAGTTAAAAAGTTACATAGTGAAGCTAACATTAGTGTGCAGGTTGATTAAAATTTAAGGTAGAAGAAATCATTTATCCAACAAGACAATGAGTGAACTAGAGATTGTAAATATGGGAAGCGCCATTGAGATATGTATGCAGTGGAAAACTTGTAGAGAGGAGGTCAAGTTGACTTGTGAATCACCAGTTTCAAAGTGAAGATAATTCACTATATTAAATTTTCTCATAAGATTTAATTATAAGATATAAGAGCATACGTAATGTTGAAAGTATTATTTTGAATAGAAGGAATCTAATACTTAACTTTAGACATATATTATTGAAGATTGAATATTGAAAGGAAGATATTAAAGAAGCATTTGGAAGGTTTTGTAATTTAAATCATTTGAAGTTACATAACAATTTTGGGGTATTTGCAATCTAATTAAATGAGTAATAAGGGTTTCTACATAAAATTATACTTAGAGAATTGCAAATATAATTTATCTAAATTTCTAAATTTGGAGATATAAGGTATTCAACATCAACATAAGTTTAAGAGATTTAGAATTCTACAAAGGTTAATCATGACATCACATAATTTGTTTCTCAGAATCTCAATTACTTAAAGGCCCTAATTATGCATCATTTAAAAACAAAGTAGGATCTATGTTAATAGTATAAAAGGTTTAGAAAATAGTTAAAGGAGCAAAAAATAAACCTCCTCGGGATGCAAGAGAAATTCAAAAATATGAATAAGATGAAGCAAAAGCTTTAATGATAATAAATTTTGCAATTACAGATAAAATTAAGCCATATATTGGTTTAGCAAGAACATATACAGAGGCATGGAACACTCTATCCAAAATATTTGAAGGAAAGAGCAAATCTACCATCTTGAATATTCAAACACAGTTACATTCTCTTAAGGTTAATAGTGGAGAAAGTATATAGTTATTTCTAAGAAAAGTAGCAGATATAAAGGGAAAGTTATTAACCTTAGGTGAAACAATAGAAGATAAATTTATGGTTCAAGTAGTCTTAAGAGCACTTCCTAAAAATTATAAGTACTTAGTTACACCTTTACAAATATTGGGTAAAGCTACACCATTTGATGAATTGGTTAATATACTACAAGAACATGAAATGGTGAATTCAACTAAAGATGAAATTGATGGTATTAATCGATACATAATTGTATTAATAATCAATGTATAAATAATACAACATTTGGCTATTGTTAGCCAATAACAAATATCCATAATAATAGATTAGTTGTTATAACAATGTAACAACTTGCTATATAGGGAATTATCCAAATAAGGGAATATACTCTAACACCCCTCCTTATTCCATTATTTGGGATAATGTCTTAGGCTCTTTTCTTTGGCTCTTGGTTCTTGATTCTTGATGTTTCCACTAAAATGTGCTCAAAAAATTCATCCCAGCGAGTATAAACACTCCCATACTCATAAAGCATGAAAATTTAGCATCGATTTTTTAGAAATAGTGTGTCATAAGGCAAAATGAGGAAGAAAAATTTCCTCCATGCGAAATTACATGTGTGTTCCTCATAGGGGAATATTCCATATTTTCATATTTTACAATGATTTAAAATGCTCGATGAGGAAGAAAAAATTCCTCCATGTAGAATTACATTTGTGTCCCTCGTAGGGGAATATTCCATTTTTATGTCTTTTATAATGATTTAAAAATCAATTTATGAGCAATTTGGGTTTTGATCTTCCCACCATACTCATGGGATATTTGTCTTTATGGACACCACTACCACTTCCAAGTGGTACCCTATGGAAGGCTCCCTGGCCCACCACTTTGGTCATTGAAATATTAGGGGAACCTTCCCCAATTTAAATCAGTTAAACCGCACCACACGATAGATGTGGGAACAAAGATCCCTAAATACAATCACAAATTTTGCTAGCCATCGTCATGCTTGGTTGAAAGTTTTCTAACACCAAGGTTACCAAAAAAAAATTCTGGTCACTAGATTAAACCCACAAATAAATCAACCTTAGGATTTGATAATTTTTCTTGCCATTAAAATGTTTTCTCTCATCAGAGATTTTCGAGCTGCTGGGAATGTGATGAAAAGTTTCAAGCTGCTAGAAATCTATGTGAGAAATGTTGTTCAGGCAATCATCATGTGAGTCTAAGATTCAATTAACCTTAGATTAACATTAGGCCAAAGGTAATAAATGACACGAAAAATACAAAGCCAAAAATATTCATTAAAATAACCAGATGATAAATACATTAACATAAACCTTATATAGGTTTAGAACATGCGTAATAATAGGAAAGGGAAGGTGGAGGAAGATCGGGGAGTTTAGAGAGAACGGAGGAGTAGGAAGTGGAGTGGGAGGTGGCAGCAAGCATGGGGAGAGGAAGGGAGTGGAGTGATAAGGGAAAATGGACGGCAGGAAGGGAGGAAGGAGAATGGAGGGATAAGGAGAAAATAAAGGAAAGGGAGAAAGAAAAATCATGCCGACCATCCGACAAAATTAGCCAACAAAAGGTAAGCGTGTTCACACTGTGCTTAGAAAAACTAGTTTTTTCTAAGCCTGTTTCAAGCTAAGTCCTATTCACACTTGCAACATTCTCCCCCTTAAAGTTGAGAGAACTGACTATACAGTCTCTCAGCTTTACAAATTGAGCTTTAGCCAACGCCTTGGTGAAGATGTCAGTGACGTTCTCCAAAGTGTGGCAATAGTGAAGCTCAACAATATCAGTTTCCACCATATCTCGGATGAAGTGGTACTTCATATCAAAATGCTTTGATCTACTATGGTGGACAGGATTGTATGCCAACTGAATGGCACTGATGTTGTCATATAATATTCGAGTTGGACCACTTTGTTGCTCTCCAATCTCTTCTAATACCTTTCGGAGCCATAGAGCTTGAGTACTAGCATGAGTAACCGCTATATACTCATCTTCTGTTGAAGATAGTGCTACTACTGTCTGCTTCTTGGAACTCCAAGTTATTAGGCCTGAACCAAGACTAAAATAGTTACCCGATGTGGATTTTCTATCATCAATATTGCTGCCCCAATCACTATCACTAAAGCCTTCAAGCTTGATAGTATCACTTTTGTAGTACTAGATTCCAAAATCCAATGTACCCTTCACATATCTCAAAATCCTTTTAGTTGCTTGCAAATGCAGCTCAGATGGATTAGACATAAATCTAGAAACAAGAGATACAACATACTGAATGTCTGGTCTGGTGTTGGCGAGAAACATCAAACTCCCAACAATGCTTCTGAAAGTGGTCACATCAACTTTCGATGCTCCATCATCCTTGCTTAATTGGATCCCATGTCCAATTGGAGTTGCAACTGATTTGCAATGCTCCATAGCAAACTTATGAATCATATCATGAGCATACTTAAGTTGACAGATGAAGATCCCTGTATCTGTCTGATGTACTTCCATTCCAAGAAAGTATTTCATCAAGCCAAGATCCTTCATCTCAAATTCTTGCATCATGGAGTGCTTGAACTCCATGTTAACTTTTTCATTACTACCCATAAAAATGAGATCATCCACATACAAACAAACTATGAGGATGTCATTTCCTTGATTCAAGTAGTAGAGCGTGGGTTCATTTTTGCTTCTAATGAACCCATAATCTTTAAAGTACCCATCAATGCGTGAGTACCAAGCTCTCGGTGCTTGCTTGAGACCATAAAGAGCCTTCTTCAGTTTGTAAACAAGATGTTCCTTGTCTTTCTCTTCAAATCCCTGTGGTTGCTCAACATACACTTCTTCTATCAAGTAACCATTTAGAAATGCACTCTTTACATCCATGTGTTGGACTATCCATCCCTTGTGGGCAGCTAAGGCAAGAACTATTCTGATAGTCTCCTTTCTGGCTACAGGAGCAAAAGTCTCTTCATAATCAATTCCATATTTCTGAGTAAATCCCTTTGCAACTAATCTCGCCTTGTGCCTCTCAATGCTACCATCAGCATTAAACTTGGTCTTGTAGACCCACTTACATCCCAAGTGTCATTGTTTTTTATAGAGGTGATCTCCTCTTTCATGGCATCTTGCCAAATATTTTGCGTACAAGCCTTCTCATAACTAGAAGGTTCAAGTTGTGTATTAGTTAACAAAGCATAGTTAACTAAATCTCCCCTAGGTTCTTGCTGGGAAACATCATCACCATACAAGTGCATATTTTCTAATCTTTGTAGAACATAATTCATTTCACTAGCTTGACTCCTAGTGTATCTTTTTGAAAAATTCTTATCCAACATCTGATATGATGGATGATTCTGTAGAGTTCTCTTACCTCTGGATGGAGAATCGATGTCCATTGGTGAGGAACTTACTGATCTCTGTGGAGAAGGACTTGGTGAAGAAGTTGAATCAGAAGATGAACCTGGATCTCTGGGAGGAGACTGCTTACTTTTCTGTGGTGTCTGTTGTTGCACCTGTTGAGAACCTACATCACTAGATTCATCATCACTAAAAATCTGAGGCTTACCCCATTCTCCCCCTTCATCAAAAATCACATCCTTGGAAAGCACAAACTTTCTAGTCCGGGGATTGTAGAGTCTATAAGCTTTTGTATTCTCACAATATCCTACAAAGATGCATGCCTGACTCTTTGGATCGAGCTTCTTTCTTAGCTCATCAAGAATGTGAGAATATGCTAGCGAGCCAAACACTCTAAAATACTTAACATTTGGCTTTTTACCATACCAAGCTTGGTAAGGTGTCTGTCCTTCCAAACTTGCAGTAGGACTTCTATTCAAGATATGTACGCTGGTCCTGGCTGCATCTACCCAATATGAATTAGTCAAATGCTTCGTCTGAAGCATAGACCTTGCCATCTCCACAATGGTGCGATTCTTCCTCTCTGCGACACCATTCTATTGTGGAGTGTAGGCAGCTGTGAACTGCCTCTTAATGCCATGTTGCTTACAGAAATTCAAGAACTCATTAGAGGAGTATTCTCCTCCCCTATCTGATCTAAGACATTTTACAAAATATCTACTCTCACTTTCAACTCTTGTTTTGAAATCGACAAAGCAATCAAATGCTTCATCCTTATATTTCAAAAAATATATCCAACCACATTCTAGTAAAATCATCAATGAAGAGTAGGAAGTAAGAGTTGTTACCAAGACTCTTGGTCTGCATCGGACCACAGATGTCTGTATGCACTAGCTGGAGTGGATAGCTGGCCCGCCATGCTTGTCCATGAGGAAATTTTGATCTGGCATGCTTCCCAAGAGCACACCCTTCACAGACTTCCTTACTATCCTGAACCTTAGGAAGTCCGGTTACCATCGCTTGTGAAGTTAGCATTTTCAAACTAGCTGAATTCAAATGACCATATCTCAAGTGCCATAGGACACTTGGATTGGAAATAGCAACATTTGCTAACTTATCTCCCCTTGGCTGGCCAAACTTTAAAGGAAACAATCTATTCTTTGACATTGGCACTTGTGTAATGACTCTATTACTAGTTATTTTTATCAAAAATAGTGCATTTACCCTCATCAAAAAGCAACTTGTAGTTCTTTTCTAACATTTGACCAACACTTAAAATATTGTGTTGAATATGGGGTGTGTAATAGATATCACTTACATGTTTGACGCCTTCTTTAGTTGGAACTGCCATGGCTCCAATGCCTTCAACTGCCAATGATTTATCATCTCCCAATTTGATGTTGGATTTGTATGAGGAGTTTAGAGTAGCAAAGAGCCCTTCTTTGCCACTCATATGGTTTGAACACCCAGTGTCCAAGATCCATGTATCATTCATGTTCTGATCTGCTCGACCATAAGAGAGAAAAATATTTGTGGCCTCTTCCTCTTCTCCAAAATTTCCAAACTGACTGCTCTGGCTGCTACTAGTTCCTTGTGAAGTCTTTGTCCAACAGTCACGAGCATAATGGCCAAGTTTGCCACAATTTTAGCAAGATTGTTTTGACTTATCTCCTCCTTTGCCTCTTCCTGATTGTTTTCCTCTATTTTTTTGTCCTCCTCTATTCTGTTGTTCACCTCTATTTGAGAATCCTCCTCTATTCTGATTTCCTCCTCTATTAGGAGTTCCACCTCTCTGATTATTTCTGCCTCTACCTCTATTATGTCCTCTGCCATGGCCTCTACCTCTACCTTCTTGTGAAGCAAAGGCTTTATCATCTCCTCCGTAACTTGTGGAAGGAGTTTGCTGTAACCTCTCTTCATGTGAGAGAAGTGAGCCAATTAGGGATTCAAAAGACAGAGAAGTTAGGTCTTTGGATTCTTCTATAATTATGGCAACTGAATTCCACTTAGGAAGAAGTGTCCTCAACACTTTCTTCACTATAACTTCAGGCTTTACATCTTCTCCTAAAGTGACCATCTTATCTACTACGGCTTTCACATGCACGCAGTAATCACCAACCTTTTCACTCTCTTGCATTTTAAGAGTCTCAAACTCTCGTTTCAAGGTTTGTAGTTTAACTTGTTTGACTTGGTCACTTCCCCTATAACTTTCTTTTAAAGCATTCCAAGCAGATTCAATAGTTATAAAAGAAGCTATTCTAGGGAAAATACTTCTATCAAGGGCGGCTTGGATATGATAAAGGGCGGAAGAATTATTCTTTTGTGCTTCCTTTCTAGCCCTTTTATCAGCCACATTCAAAGCTGCCCATTCAGCAGCAGTAGGTTCAGTATATCCCTCTTCAATCACATCCCAAAGACCTTTGCCTATCAAAAGAGTTTTCATTTTAATTGACCAATACTCGTAATCACCTCCATTGAACTCAGGGATTGGTAGACTAGTATTGGAAGCCATTTTAGAAAGCAAACTTTATTGCAACTTCAAACAAGTAGTACAAATAAGTACAAAATAGATCACTGATTTACTGATTTAAATCAAATCTAGCTTTCTTAATATGCTCACTGATTTGGCGTTCTTCTTCTCGAGGATCACCCAAAACTGGAAAGGTGAAATTGTCTACTTCGTCGTCACTAATTATAATGACTTCTGGTGCTGCTGTTGGTTCATAACTTCGTTTGAGAACATTTCATTCTTTAGTTGTAGGTTTCACCTCCACTGGTTCTTCTTCCTCTTCTTCTTCTTCTTCTTCTTCTTCTTCTTCTAGTTCTGAATCAGGAGAGCGTGGTGTATAGCTCTCACTTGTTTCTACTTCAGGCACTACAGGTGAATAACTGTCACTTGATTGTCCTTCAGGTACTATTTCAACCGTCTCGGATTCAACTATCCTTTGCCCGAAGATATTATCTTCAGAATCTGCCTCGTAGCCAAAATCTGGTTTCCTCAGATGAGCAATTACTTGATTCTCTAATTGGCAAAACACTGTATGAAGTCCATACCGTTGGACTTTCCCGTCAAAGGAATCAGGAGTCTCTCTTCTCAAAAGAGAGAGTAATGCATTATAGCATCCGGTTGACCGGATCATCTACCCAGAATCACACCGTATGAACTGGGTTACAACTTAGTATGATGCCAAAAAAAAAAATTTATATCAAAATATCTTTGCACCCTTTTATTTATTTATTTTTTTTAATTCTAAAATTTGTTTTAATAAAGACTTTTAAAAAAAAATTAACAATATCCTATATATATTTTTAATTATTATTTTTAAATGAAATGGATATTTAAAAAACAATAATAAAAAAAACATATATAGAAATTATAATTTTAAAAATAAAAAACTTAAAAAAAAAAAATAATAAAAATTTAATTAAAAAATTTAACCTCTTTTTTTTTAAACCCCCGCTGGGATTCGAACTGGTAACCTCCGCTGTCTACCCGAAGATCTTAGCCGCTGCACCACGCAGCTTCGGATGGTAGCAAGGAACAAAAACAAATATTAAACCTCCAAAAATCGTGAAGTCACAAAAAAAATTTTACCCCGACGGGATTCGACCCCGGGTCTCTGCTCTGCAAGGCGGGGAACTTCACCGCTAGGCCACGCTAGACGGACAGTACAAAGGAGGAAGGAGGTTATACTTAAAATCCTTCGCTAAAACATTTTTTTTTTTAAATAGTCCCACATTCAGTGGGCAACAAGCGTTTCAAGGCTTTATCAAAGCCTGCGAACGCTGTTAGGTCGATTGCCTTCGGGCAATCGATCCGCCAACCTTTTGCCCGTAAGACGACCAACCGACTTCCACCACGTGGCACACCCGGAGCACTCATCCATGTCAGTCAACCATGTCAGTAGTCATCCATGTCAGCCAGCCACATTAGCACTTGTCCACGTTAGCACTCGTCCACGTTAGCTCTACCATGACAACACTTGTCCACGTCAGCTAGCCACATCAACACTTGTCCACGTCAGCTCTACCACATTAGCATCCAGTCAGCTCTCGGTCAGCCTCGATCCATGTGCTGCTAGCTTTGCCACCACGTCAGCCTACTATCAAATCCTCGGGATCTATGTGACCGCCTCTTCGTCGCTCCTCGAGATCCATGCGCTCCTCGAGATCCGTGCGATAGCCACTCCGTCGCTCCTCGAGATTCGTGCGATAGCTTCTCCACCGCTCCTCGGGATCCGTGCACTTCGGCTTTCATGCCTTACCTCGGCCCTCGAGATCCGTGCCCCTCAGCTCTGATACCAGTGTGAGTCTAAGATTCAATTAACCTTAGATTAACATTAGGCCAAAGGTAATAAATGACACAAAAAATACAAAGCCAAAAATATTCATTAAAATAACCAGACGATAAATACATTAACATAAACCTTATATAGGTTTAGAACATGCGTAATAATAGGAAAGGGAAGGTGGAGGAAGATCGGGGAGTTTAGAGAGAACGGAGGAGTAGGAAGTGGAGTGGGAGGTGGCAACGAGCGTGGGGAGAGGAAGGGAGTGGAGTGATAAGGGAAAATGGACGGCAGGAAGGGAGGAAGGAGAATGGAGGGATAAGGAGAAAATAAAGGAAAGGGAGAAAGAAAAATCATGCCGACCATCCGACAAAATTAGCCGACAAAAGGTAAGCGTGTTCACACTGTGCTTAGAAAAACTAGTTTTTTCTAAGCTAAGTCCTGTTCACACTTGCAACACATCAACCAATCAAATACTAAAGGCACAAAAATTTGGCCTAGTGGAATATTTAGTCTATCATTGCTATCTCCTGCATTCGACCGTGTCACATCACTAGTTTTGCACAATAGTTGGTTCATCACACCACTTTGATTTTGTGAAAGTATTATGCCTTGAAGGCCTTATAACCAATGTTTGATGTTGCCTTAGATTTTATGATTGTACATCAATTCCAGACATGCAAATATGATCACCTAAATTAAGGAGATGAAATGGGGTAGGGTTGGATGGATTTTATCCATTTTAGTTGTAGATCAACAGGGATTAATTTTATGATGTGGATATTATAGCTATGGATCTTCCATAAAGGGAATGGGATTAGCATCATATGGAAACAGATCTTGAGGTCTCAAAAAATGCGAGTAGCAGTGGTCTACACATCTCAATCCAATCGAGCCAAGGTCCCTACCAGATGGAAACCTTGGTCAATCCACAAGATTACATAATGGTATTGTAAGCCCTCTAATTGAATGAAAGGTAGTAGATAGCCCATAGAATTATTATGGATGTCAACACAAGAAACAATTTACCTTCATTTTGGAATACCCCTCCCCTCTCTTTTTGCTACAAACACCTATTTTTCCCTCTAGTGGATGTTCCAACGAACGTGGACTTTTCAACCCATAATTGTGCCTTGTCCCACACTATTCTCAGTCGCATCATTTTTGTGGCTTGATGCTATGGTTCTTCTCTTCGATGCACCAAACCTAGAGATCACAGAGGAGCCCGCTTGCTACCATAGTCTGACATGCGGTTAGATCACAATTGCTCCTCAATTTATCATGATTCTAGAGTGAGATCTAGACATTTTGATCTACACTAAATGCCTATATATTGTTGTGTTAGAGATCAGGAATCCAATGATCAATGTCAAAAAGTCTATGTATAGGATTCTGGTTATGCCATGCCAAAAATACAGATCATATTATGTGTGATCACAGATGCATACATCGATAGAGCTTAGGTGGTCACATACACACATCAACTATGATAACTAAATAAAATCCCAAATGGAAAATCATTCACCATTCACCATCTCTCACCATGAACATGGGCTTTGGGCTGCATGAGTTACGACTTTGAGCTACTCTTATTGGCTCTCTTAGAGCCATATATGGCCCCCCACATAGTTGAATTTGAGAATACACCAAATCAATTGATGCCTGGCTCCCATATTGCACATAAAATTTTGATAAATCACATTGTCATATTTCTCCTCCACCATGGGCACTCTACAAATCTGCCTCACGGATCTAATCTGTAGTAGTCTATGATTTTCTTTTGTCACTCATTAAAAAAGCAATAAGCAAAATAATTTCTCAGTGTCAAAAGAAATGAGGTGGGGATTTCTATGAGGGAAATCCCCCCTCAAGAACTCACAGGTTCAAGACCCTAAGTGCTCTGATACCATTGAGGTATTAGCTGATACATAATTGTATTAATAATCAATGTATAAATAATACAACATTTGGCTATTGTTAGCCAATAAAAAATATCCCTAATAATAGATGAGTCATTATAACAATGTAACAACTTGATATGAAGGGAATTACCCAAATAAAGGAATATACTCTAACAAAAATGACTAATAATGCATTAGTATCAAAATATAATCAGAAAGGAAACATTGCTTCAAGCTCAAGAGATAAACCAAAATGGAATGATCGATATTATCAGATTTGTAAGATAAGAGGTCATAATACAAGTTATTGCATATTTAATCCAAGGAATCAAGTGAATCAACCAAATAGGTTGTTTCAATCAAGACAGTATTAAAACCAATATAGATTCTCTCAGCCACAGTTCCAACAACAATATAATTCACTTCAGCTATAGTATAGAGAAGGAAATCAAAAGGGTAACTTGGTCCAAGAAATATAGGACTTAGAAGAGGCTATAGAAGAACATGAATCCAAAGCATTATCAATTGTGTTTTATGAAGATACTAATCATTTGCTTGAGCAGGATACAAATAAGGAGGAAAATAAAGAAGAATGCAAGTCCAACAAAATATTGAAGAACCATATTGAATACTAAAGTCTTCAATAACCAAATAATGTAATATGGGGGGTGTTAGAGTATATTACATGTATTTGGTACATGTATTAGATTAGGCTTTACTTTATTTAATGTAATAAATACACAAGTTTGCATAATTTCCAATAATGTAAATGTGCACATTAGTCCATGTGTACATGATTCCATAGAATATGGAGCTAAATAGTCTAGAAGTGTGAAGGTCAAGAGTGCACCATATGAAGAGTCACATATTGTTATATATGTGTGACAAAATATTATAATGGTTATCGAATATGCATTGCTCATAGCATGCATTAGTAGAGTAGTTACATATTTTCACAAGTTTCTATTAATTGTAAATTTTAGAGTTATTATAGAAGTCTGTTATTTTATTCTTTCTACTTTACATCTTGTGGTTATTTTACATATTAAACATTATCAAAAGCTAGCAGGTTTCTCTCTATGTTTCATGTTCAATTTAAGGGGTGATGTTGGAATATGTGGTATTAAGATTCATTTGAGACCACATTTAACATTTGTATTATATTCTTTGTATATCCATTTGGGCCCTTGTACACCTTGTAAATGTGAATATATTATGATATTTTATTGTTTAACCTAATCATTGGTTTTTTAACCTTGACCTAAAAATCTCTTGTAATTTAGTATTTATACCCCTTTATTCCAACCATTTGTTTATTGGTTGAAGTGTAATTGTATTTCTTTTATTGAGATATTTTGGTGTCAACATACACCCTTTATATTGTATATTTCCCTTTTGTGAATTAATTCTATTTATCTAGGTAATGTGTTGAATCCATTCATTTCTAGAAGAGTATTGTGCAATCCAAAAAATCCTACACTTGTGGTACTATGAACATTTCCAACCCTGAAGTCCAAATCCTATTAATGCTCCAAGATTCTATTTTTGTACCTTTTCTAAATCTTAACAAAGCTTCCTTCCTCATGGAACAAAGTATGTTTTTGTACTTACCCTTAGTAATTTTGGTATAGAATTCCTTATATTGATTTCTAGGTACCCTTTTCCTCTTCCTTTTTCCTTTAGAGGTTTGAGTGTTAGAGGATCTAACCACTTCTTATGAGGTTTCTATTTCTTCTTTGGTTGGATCCACCCTTGATGTTATAGCTTTAGTCTATGTTTCTACATCTAGAATCACTAGCACTTTTAATCAGGTGGCTTCCATCATTGTATCATTTCTCATCACTTCCTAAGAATCCATTTCTCATACCCAAATTATGTGTTTATATTTTAAAATTATGATAGAATTAAAGACAACTATTTAGTATTCTAAAGTTCAACCCATCTGTTAGAGGTAAGGAATAAGGGTGTAATTCATACTTATATCAAGAGTGTTATCCATATTGATTGGAAATGTTTAGTATACCATTTTAACACGTAATATATTTTCAAAGAAAATTATTTGTAGATGGAAGAAAGGGAAATATATTGGAAAAATAGTATGAACTGCCTTTTCAAGGACTTAGCCAAATTTGATTTTTACCTTTTAAGGTTTGGGTATATGTGAACTGCTCAAGGAGTGAATGCAAATTGTAATTGATGAAACTTAATATTTCTTTACACTTTATTATTCTCATGAGGAAAAAATAGATAGTAATGGAGGTATGGGAGTAGGTTGTACTTATTCATACTTACATGATTTTGGATACCCTCTTTATGCTAGTAAAATTTTCCTTCTCAATGCTTCTAGATTGTACCAAGCCTTGAGGAATCAGAGTACATTTTCCTATACTTGGATGAATGTTATGGGTGCATGGTGGTGGGGTGTGTTAGAGTAGATTGTTTACCTTAACTCATGTTTACCTAAGTAATTTATTTTTCTTTTATTTAGTTATTCCATGTATTTTCCCCACCCACTTATGTGTGGATATTTCATTTATCTTATTTAGATATTATGATATGTTACATATTTATTTCGTATATATTATGGGGATATTTTTAGGTTTGACTATTCCTAGGAGTTATGTGGATTTTTTTAGGTATATTTGGAGGGTTGATATTATTTCTCCCCATAGCAGTTCAGATCTATGGACCATATCACTTATTCCTTTTGTACGGTGGATATTTATTCTTAGCTTAATCCTACTACTATGGTTGATCATCCTTACCTATATAAGCAAGACACCTTCATTGTACTCATTGAGGAAGTTCATTATTCAGGTATAATATATGATATTATTGCTCATTGTTTTGCATATCCATTTGTAAGCTTATGCTATCAATTTGCTTTCATATTCTTGTTTTAGTTGAATGTGGTGTTCTATTAATACTTGAGATCCTTGTAGCTTAGAATGATCTGATTATCATTCCTTTCATTCTATCAGAGCAATAGGTGTTGCAGTCATCCATTTGTGAGTGGTGTGCAGTTGTTTCTCTTACAAGTTCGAATATTGGTGTGGAAGCTTCAGTTTTTGTGATTGGGTCCTTGGTGAAGTTTTTTGGCTAGTTTGTATCTCTCCTTCCATTTTTAGATCATCACCAACATCCTAAAATATCTTCTTCCCATACTACAATAGCCTTATTCCCTTGGATCTGTCCTAAGCATTTTTTTCTTGAGCATTTTCTTTTTTGGGTAGTTCACCAACCCAACCCATTTTTATATTTTGTATGTATCTCCTTATAGAAATGGATTTTTTCCACAAAAAAATTTAGAGGTTTGTAGATATATGCATATGAGTTGTGCCCAAATTTTCGGCTCATTTGGATAAGTATTCTTCAAGATATCTTGATTTTACAAAAACCTGCACTTATTTAGTAATTTGCATATATTCATCAAAGCTTTGAATGTTTTGTAGATATTTATACATAATGTGTAAAATACGATGATAGACCTACCCATAAATTTTTAGATCATTGGAATTGTATTCTGACTATTACAGCTATTTTACTATTTTTAGTAAACTCATCCTTTCAGGAGAAATATTTGGAGTTGCTCAGCAAAATTTTTCCAGGCCTATAAAATCATGTTTCTGATATGTCTCTAAAATTTCATATTGTTTGGATTTGTATTTAGACATGTATAATGATTTTATGACTGCACTCTCAATATTGCATTATGAAAAATGTTTTTGCACTTGAACCGGTATATGGACTATTGTTATAAAGTCCCATCTTCCTTCATTTGTTGTTTGTCCACTTAGTTTGGAACTTTGTGATCAGCTTACTTGGTGTTCAGTATTGGTGGAGTGTACACATTGTTTTGCTTGAGGAGTCCTTTTTTATTGACTTCCCTTGCTTTGTTTTGGTGCATCCTATTGTGTCAATCTTCTCCATTGAGACACTTAGTTTGAAGGAGAGGATTATTTTGGGAATTTCTTTGGAGATTTTTTTTAAGTGCAAAAGCTTCATTTGTGCATTGATGTGATTTTGTGGTATTTTTCACCACCTTGTGACATCACACTAGAACTATAAAATTATAATGGCATTTTATTTTGGGGGGACTCTTCTACTTTTGAGGACATATTAGAAACTTCTTTTTTTAAACTTAGCATAGAGGCAAATGCTAAAAATTTTGAAGTATAGTTTAAGGTGCTTTGTTCATTATTTCAAAGTGAATGTTTGGATCCTTTGTTCATAACTCCAAAACCCAAACCAATGGTGAAGGATAAGGAGTATAGGACATGGTTCATGAACAATTTAAGGATCTTCAACATGCTTTATTATTTAGTTTGTGGGGAGCTTCAAAAAATTATTGGAGTTCAAAAGGACACACCTCATATTGCTTATCATATTTTGAGAAGAAATTATTTACCCAAGGCACCTTCTCTTACAATTGCTTACATTTTGGATGTCATTTGTGAAATTACATCTTTATTTTTGGAGTCACTATCTCATGATGTTTTGGATTATGAGGTCGATGCTACATTACCTGCTTCAGATATTTCACAGGATACATCTCCACACTTATTTTTTGTGGATGATCATGTTGATGTTGTAGCATATACAATAGATATTTTATGGCATGTTACATCCTTACATACAGATTATTTCTTGGATGGTTTTGCCTCTCTCTTCATTGAGAGTCACACATGTGATTTTTTTTGATATGTATAAGGAACTCACTCATTTGTTTGATGATGATATATACATTGTATCTCCTTCATTTACTTATTCCTTTGTAGATCCTTTTTTGGTTTTTCCTTCTTTGAGTGAGCCACCGTGTCTACCATTTCCTTCTATTTCTTTCATATTTGATGAGTACTCCTACTGGAGTTGGATACAAAGATTTTATCTTTAGTTGGACTCTCACTTGGAGATCCTGAAGACCATGTTGATTCTTTTGAGTATTCTAAGCCTCCACTTATTTCTCTTGTTGCTTCCTTGGGCTCATCATCACTTATGCAGTAAGATATTGGTGATTCTTCATTGATGGATGATCTTCACATATCTCTTCTACTTTTTCACACTCGTGGTTTTGTGCACATTGATATTTTGGATGTTGATTGGGACTATATTCTACCATATTTTGGTGTTGGTTTGGGATTATACATTCTTGAAGATTCATTTCATAATTCATTGGTGATATATTCTTCACTTCATCTTATTTTTAAGTATTCTACGTCATCATTATATATTTTATTTCCATCTTCTCACACTCACTTGGAGTAGGAAGACATTTTGCAGATGATTCATGCATACTTTCTTTCTCGTGAGAGACATATTTTTCATCACAGATGCATCCAATTCTTCATATGACTTATTCATGGAGCTCGTTGTTCATCCTAGGGGGTGTTGGGAGCATTCCTAGGCTCCATTCCTACTTCTCTCTTTCTAGCTATATGGTTTTTTTTCACATGGTTTTCCACCTTCTGGTTCAAGAGCTTCTGGATACACATTGCACATGAGTACCTAATTAGATCTTGTTGTTGAGACTCATATTGTGGATATGCCACTTTATATTTTGGAACCTAGCTTCACTTGAGGGGGGGTGTTCGAGTAGGTTGTTTACCTTAGCTCATTTTCACCTAGGTAATTTATTTTTCTTTTATTTAGTTATTCCATGTATTTTTCCCACCCACTTATGTGTGGATATTTCATTTATCTTATTTAGATATTATGAGATGTTACATATTTATTTATTAGATATTATGGGGATATTTTTAGGTATATTTGGAGGGTTGAGATTCTTTCTCCCCATAGCGGTTACAAATCTATGGACCATATCACTTATTCCTTTTGTACGATGGATATTTATCCTTAGATTGATCCTACCACTATGTTTGATCATCCTTGCCTATATAAGCAAGGCACCTTCATTGTAATTATTAAGGAAGTTTATTATTTAGGTATAATATATGATATTGTTGCTCATTGTTTTGCATATCCATTTGTAAGCTTATGCTATCAATTTTCTTTCAAATTCTTATTTTGGTTGAATGTGGTGTTTTGTTAACATTTGAGATCCTTGCAACTTGGAATGATCTAATTATCATTCCTTTCAGGGTGATTCGACTGCATTACAACCAATTCCTTAGATTCCTCTATGTTCCTAGGAATGAATGTTTTAACACCTAGTCTTCTTAACCCTAAAGTAGTGGATTCCTCCAAAACCCTAACATATACAACTTGCTTCCTCTTCAATGTATGAGAACTAATTACAAAGGTCAAGTTTTAGGAAACTAAGATTGTGACACTTAAACTTTCCAAATAAACTAATGTATATCTCCATTTTATATATTTTAATGGTTGAATTTTTAGGTTTGAAAATGACATTCATACTATTAGTTGTAAGTTTTACAAATATTGAGATTTAGATTTATAAAAATGAATGCATTTTGGGTGTTTTTTAGGGGAAAAAAGGATTTAATGGCACCTTAAATGTAGCACCTATTTCCTTTAAACTAGAGGTTATGCCACCTCATATTAACCCATGAGCTTATCCATGTGGAATTTTATTAGATGTTGAACCTCCTTGGGTAGTTGGTTTAGGGTTTATACTCCTGTTCCATGTGTATACTTAGTTAGTGCCTCATTGAATGCCATAAAAACATTTACACTTTGGTCTCTAAAATAGGCCCCATATTGATCTCTTCCTCTATTAACACATGGATGCATAAATTTAACCATGGTAATATACTATGAACATGGTTCTCACCCTACATTCTTGAGTTATGTCATGTGGGTGTGTTTTACCTATGCTTTGACTAAACAAATGATCTTAGTGCATATGATATCAAACTAGATATAGTTGGGGAGAGAAAACTGCATTTTTTGAATTTATTTTCTCCTTTGGAACCATCTTGAAACCTAGGTATGAATTGTAATTTTTTTTAAAGGTCATATCACCTTTATTAACACTTAGCAAAATTTTAAAATTTATAATCCCTTTATTCATTTTAGCAGTATCCTTGGGGAAATTTTGTTTGGACTTACGAGAAAAGGATGATAAGGAGAGGTTTTAACATCTCTATTGATATTTTTGTTCAAATGATATGGGGAGATTTATTTTCTTCTTTCCTTTTTTTTGTTTTATATTTTTTAAATTTATCTTTTGTCCTTGTTCTTCTATTTTTCATTTTTTTTTTCTAATTTGGTATTTTTTATTTTTTTCAAAATGAAAAAGGAATGTAAGAATTGGGAAACCAAAAAATGAAAGGATTAATATACAAACCTATGTATATATACAATTTTGTGATTACCTTGAATTGATCATATTTGTCTCATGTGTTTCCCATTCATTGAAATGGATAGATATAACTCATCTAAGTTGGCTAACTTGTACGCATTAATTCCTCCTACTTTAGTAATATGGTATGGACCACTCCAAAAGGAATCAGATTCTACATGTTTACCTAGTTTATCTCAATATTCATACCATTTCAACATGATATTACCTTGAACTCAACATTTTTTACCTTCTTATTAACTCACTACTTAACTATCATTTGATGGTGGATAAACTTATTGAATGCCTTTTCACGCTCCTCTTTTAGAAATAACATGGTAATTACTCTCACTTGCATCAATATCCTCTAATTCTAGTTGTTACACCATTAAGAGCGAAGGGATATCAAGGTTGATTGGTAGTACCTCTTCCTTGCTAAACACAAGTTTATATAGCAAATTATCCATAGAATCCTTTATAGTTACTCTATATGAATACAATGTTTTTTTTAATTTTGTGTGTCAATCTCTCTACAACTTGATAATAGTATTTTTCAAAATTTAAACCAAAATTTTATTTGTTGATTCGACCAAACTATTTCCTTTAGGATAGTATTTTGACATTTTTTTAAGGATAAAACCATATTCTAGCATGATTTTTGTTAGATTCCCCTTGTGAGTGCTTTTTCATGTCTATAATCATTATTGAAGGTACTTTGTATCAAGTGATAATATCTTTCAATAGCTATATCATAGTCTCTAATTAGTAGTCTTGAATGGAATTGCTTCTATTTATCTCATAAAGTAATCCATTACTATGAGAATTCAACCATGGCCTCCATTTTATAGAGAGTAATATTACCAATGGAGTCCAGACCTGACTGCTAGAATGATTCAAAAATAATTATCAGTTTCAACAACATTGGTACCTTATTCATTCTTTTGATAAATATGAAATAAGGATTAACACTACTTGATCCACTAAAATGCATCTAAATTAATGGTTGGGAAATAATACCATGTTATTAGTATTTTATGAGTTGAATAATGACCACCCTCATCATGGTACCTATATAGTAACTTGTTCACTCTCTCTTCTCTAGCATACTTTAAGAAGACACCATAATAATATTTTTGGAGAAATACTCCATTTGATTAGGCATCATCCATTGTTTTATGTGTAAAGTATCTTCTCTCTTTTGGTTTCAAACTATCTAGGATAGTACTCATCTGCATATACTCCTTGACATCCTATATCCACCATGTTTTTCAGCCATTTGTTTGATCTTCTAGTTATTTAATTTCATACACAAATCCTATTTGATTGTATGCGTGTCACATGGAAAAAAATTCACATCAAACTCCTCTTACCAATTTTATGGGTTTAAACTCAATATAGAACTCTTGGATTTTTTTTATCCAATTGACTCTATCTCCACCCAACTCCCCATGCAATATGGTAGATCGAATGTCCAAATTTATCACAAACACATTAGTATTTCTCTACAATAGATAATTTATGAAATTCCTTAATGATTTTAATGTGGAAAAGACTTGTTTTTCAATAAACATGTATTCTTCCTCATAGTTATACAAAGTCTAACACATGAAAGAGATTGGGTTCCCTTCATATTTATATTTTTTTTGTGAGTACTATTGTGACATTAATGTCTATCCTAGATATATAAAATCTATAATTCCTTGAATTCTAGGTTAATCAACACTAGAGCTCTTGTGGTTGTAAATTAATATTTTGGAAAGCTTGTTTGTCATATTTTGTCTATGGAAAGATGATGTTATTAAGAATTTTCATAATTGGTCTAACAAGTTCAATGAAGTTAGTGGAAAATTTAACCATAAATTGAATTTGACCCATGAATAGCTATATTCCTTCAATGAAGGAGGGGCAATTATTTGATAGCCTTAATACAGTTAAGATCAATGACAAGCTCATCTATTGAGATAATGTGACCTAAATATTTTCCTTATTGCACAAAGAAAATTGACTTCTTTAGATTCGATAATATTCTAAATTCTCTACATTGTTCAAATACTACTTCAATAGGTTCTATGTGTTATTCCTCTATTTGGAGAATATGGTTAGGTCATCTAGATAGATCAATATTATTTCATTAATTAGTATTAAAAATGTTAGATTTGTATCCCTTTGGAACATGGTCCCCATATTTTAATGGTCAAATGGCATCCCTTGATAATCAAAAATTTCATATTTAGTTATAAATGATATGTTGGTCTTCATCTCTAACATAGATATGGTTGTACCCTAAAAATTCATCAACTAGTGACATTATCTAAGACCCAATAATATTGTGTAATACTTATGATATTGAGGGCATGGAATACTTATATTTAAGCAATGCCCTATTCTAATTTCTAAAATAAACACATGATCAAATGACATCATTCTTCTTCCTTATGAGAATAAAATTTGCAACCCAAGTTGAGTGTTTACTGTAAAATATAATTTATGCTTGGATTACTTTAAGGAATTCTATTTTCATCATTGCTTCTAGTTTAGTAAGCCTCTATTTGTATCAAAATTATTTATCTCTAGGTTCTATATTGATGGTGTATTTTATTACCTTCTTATTGTATATTTTCAAGTCACCATAGCTCTAAGAAATAATGTCATTGTATTTGGCATAGAGATCCATGAAAATACTTGTTTCTACCTCAATGCACTCTTTACCTAGAAACAAACATTTACCATTAGAAAAATTAATAGGTTTATAGGAAGAGGGTTTTACCTTTGTGCTTAATTTCTTGGTGATTTCATTGGGGTGGAAAAGACTCAAAGTAATGATACCTATGGCTAACTAGTTTGACTTTAGTTGTATAACTTTTATTTAATATTATATCCATAATAATTGTGCTCATCAACATGTTGAGCTTCTCAAATTATAAATTTTATGATTTAATTTTCATCTTTAAATATGTACAAGTGATATAACTTATTATATGCATTAGGTTTGAAAACTACTTTTAGTTTTTTGGGTTTATTCCACATGTCAATCATTGGATTGTACCTTGTGGCTAAAGATGTTAAATCACCACATTTTAGATTATGTTCTCTTAGGATTGCTATAATTTAATAGGTTTTAAAACTTTCAAGTAGATGACAAACTCTATGTTTGTAAGCCTTCATTTATTAATTTTTTCCAATTTCAACCAACTTAACTAACTTACCACCAATTCTAAGTCAAAAAATATTTAGATGTTTTATGATATTTTTTTCTACCTTTTACAATATGATGCATAATGCTTCATATTTTTCCATGTATTAATATATTTGAGAAATAGTTTGCAAGTGTTCTTATGGGTTCACAAATTGTACCCCTGCTCCTACAACATTGTTGGTTTTAGCTCCATCAAATTGCATAATCCATTGTTCATTAGATTTTTTGTCCTAATTATTTTTCAAGGCTAGCATTCTTTCAAGTTTTTCAAATACCAAATAATTACCTACTTCAATCTCTTGGAATGAATATTTTAAATTACCATCATCATATTCTTAAAGCATACCTATGATCATTTCTATTTCAAAGATCAATTCTCCTTTTGCTAATTTTTCATATAGAAATTTTAGGAATTCATTTTAATTAATCATCCTATTATCATCCAATTTATGAAGATGTCATATATGTTGTGGTTCGATTTGTCACATATAGTAACTTGAACTATGACTATCATTTGTAAGGATTTATAGGTGAGCACCCACTAATCACAACCCAAACCACACATTGGATGAATTGAATTGCTTCAATTCAACCTCCATAGTAGTCTAGTATACCTTTTCAACTTATTGAATGTTGAATATTTTAAGCTCAATAAATGAATAAATAGTATGGATATAAATGGAAGGTTTAAGAAAAAAATAATTAATGATAGACAAATAAATCTAAAAGTATAGGCATCTACAGAGAACCTCCTGACAACTCAATTTCCATAGAAATACTTAGAACTAACAACATTCAAAACATTGTCATCTTCAGCATTAAAATCAATTGCATACTTCAAGAATTATTCCAAACATCAAGGGTATCAATAATCCAAAAATCAGAATAAGATTGACACTTTGACTAACAAAAAAATAAAATTATATCCAAGCATACGTTTAAACATGAATCATTCCAATTTTGTCTAAGTTAGCAATCCAATTTAGAAAAATACACTAACCATAGTAGTAGCAGAAATAACTTCACAAGACTTGCAATTAAATGATAAAATATGTAAGTCTAAGTTAAATGTTCCAAGTAATGATCCTTTCATTAATTTATAGGAAATATACAACAATAGCACAAGAAAAAAACTTTATATTTAACCCTTTGGAAGGAGGTCATAACCTCTATTTATAGTTTTTACAACGAATTTTAGATAAAATAGAGCATTACAAGAAAAAATGAATGCTTATCTTGTAGGATGATGACATGGTGATCACATATTTAATTCAATAAGAGAGAATGAACTTGGTCTATCGATCGTCTACAACTTGCTCGACCTTCATGGGTTATAGTTGTGCAATCTTGCCAAGAACACATCTGGGCCATCCTTTATTCTTGCAGTTCCTCCTTAGTGGTTGATTGCAACTAAATCTAGCCAAACAAATTAGATGCTTTGACTTCTCAGCTTAGCAATACCTATTTAGACTTGATGTCTCTATCACACTTAGATCTTCATTATATACACATTAACCTGTGGATTCATTATTGAGTGTTGATCTATCTTTACATGGTTGAGATCTAGCCTTCAAAATAAGCTTGAGATATTTGTAGTCAGGGTTCTAGTCTTCCTCTACTTTAGATTTGCAGGGTCACATATCTTTTGCCATTTCATCCAATGTTGACTACATTGACTACAACTTGGAGCATCTTGTTGCAGACACCAAAACCTAGCCACTTGTCCTCCATCCATGATTTCTCACCATTTCACCCACTATTCATATATATTTATATATATTTATTTTATATATATTTAAATATTTATATTTATATTATATTATATATATATATAATATATATTTATATAAGTGAATTAATCCTAGCCATCCGATTTCACTTAATCCTATCCATTCATCCACATCAATCTATGACACAACCTAAATTCAATATCCACCCTCTAATGTGCTTTTATCTTAGCCAAACGAATGTCATTGAAACCCTAAGTATGCCCTAGGTTGGATTATTAATAGGAGCTATTTTTATGGCTCAAACCCTAAGTTTTTCCTAAGTTTTCCCTAAGGATTTCATACTCTAAATTCCCTAAGAAATCCCAAAATATTTCCTAAGAATATTGGAAGCATCTGAGTCTACTTGCATCCCATCCTCGCTCGCCATAACCCCCACATCCTTTACTGCCTCCCTCGCTCAGCCAAATCTACTTCTGTAGACTCCCACCTCAGTCATTGAATACCTCTAGGAACTTTCTATCACCACTGAGCACCTCTGGGCACTTCCCCTCCATAACCAAATGCCTCTAGGTGCCTTCCCATCACTCTCAAGAACCCATGGGTATTTCTTGCAATTGTTGAGCTCTCACGATAGTTTTGTAAGGGTTTTAAGGTCCTACTAGCCTTCGAGTGACATTAGGGAATCACTGCACTGATTCACTACAAAAAATATCATAGATCAAAAGATAGCAAATATGTAGGGTAAATTCATTAATTAATATTTCATTACAAGCACTTTTATTTCTATCCATTTTATTTACAGTAGATAGTTAGAGTTTATTACTACTTATAGACGACCTCATATTGTGGAGCCCTCATAAGTGCTACTAATATATTTGTTGTGTTATTGTGTGCAGATATGAAGGTGCTACATTAGAATTGAACAATTGTTTAAGCTGGAGTGGCTTGACATCAGATAACTAAATGCCCACTCACCTCTATTGGGAGTAAGGATGTGCCTGAAGACACCACTAGCCTTGTTTTCTAGGGTTTCGGAGAAACCTAGCCATTGTAAATTTGTATCAAAAGGATTCAAAGATCCTCATTGTAACAATGGAGTTTTTAGGCTCCCCCCATTAATATAATATCATTCATTATGCAATTATGTGTTCTTTGAGTTCAATTTATTTAGCATTATTTGGTGTTGCATTTTTGTCTCTTCAAATGGTGATCACGGTGGGACCCCCTAAGGGTTTCTTTTTATGATTTGCCTTACTGATTTATTTACTATTTTTTGTCATCTTGCAATATTTTTAGAAGCACATATTTCATAGATTTTGCTCGATATAGGATTTCTAGAAGTTTGCAAAAGATTGCATAAGGTGTGTGAATTCCCGACGGTGCTTGAGGTATATCTAAAAATGCCTAGGTGCATTTCAAAAATTCCTAGGGGTGTTTTACAGAGAGTTGGAGTAGAAGTGTAGGCTATTTTGTGAGTTTATAGCCAAAACCCTAGCTTTGTTGTTTACTTATTTTGGGCAGTTTTATGTATTTTTTAGGTTTTAATATAAAAAAAAACTTCATTAATTAGTCTAGAAAAGAACATTCATATTAGGTTTTAAATTAATCATTTGCATACATCCACATCTTCTATTTGAAATTTTTGATTTTTTGTTGTGTGAATATATATATATTGCATTCTGATTTCATCTAAATTGAAATTGCATAATTAGTTTACATTATAGGGTTAGGTATTCCTATTTTTTTAGGTCTAAGTAGGAACATTGTTCATATACCAAGATTATCCCCGTACTTGGGTGATTTCATATGGAGGAATAAATGAACCCCCCAACTTTTTAGAGCGGGTTTTAAGTGATGTACTCTATATCCTTTGGAAAATTTGGTATTGTGAATAGTGGCTTCTGATTTAGACTATCAAAAGTGGTTATCTTTCTAACATTGTATGAACACCATAGAAAATCATAATTTTTAAAAATAACCACACAATGCATGATTCACATTTAACAGTAGTGGTTATATTTCATCACCAACCATTACTTGAGATTTGGTGATGGTGGATTTCATCTCCATCCACCAATATCTACCCTTAAAAACCCTAAGTCACCCTGAGAAAACTTGTTGGATTTTGTTGGTCCGGCTTTCATGCACACCCCGGGAAGGATGAAGCAAGGAAGCTCCGGAGACACCCACGGGACGGATCCCACTCACTTTAGGATCTAGCTGGTTATCCAAGGTGCGAGTTACGTAGTTGGGTCGAATGGCTATTCACTCTTTTCCACTTCTGGAATAGATTTCAATATGGACTGCTCTGTTACCTTACAGGGGGTTCTTGAACTTGTTCAGTAGTTGCAAAAGTTGTTTATCAGATTTAACTTGAATTCTTGATCTAGCTCTCATGGGTCAGCAGATTTAAATAAAAGACAAACAAAGAAAATAAAAATGGATCATTCACCGAAAACAAAGAGAGGGTAGGGTAGGGCAGAAAAGAGAAGTTTATCAAACATCAACTGTAAAACCTAAACTATCAATCTTATCTATGCTACTAGCTTCACAACAGAACAAATCAAAGAAGAAAGTGTCCAATCAGTCTAAGATCACTTTCAACTAAGAGCACAAGGCAGAGTGAAACAGATCTAGCAAAAAATTATAAATCCAAGGGCAACTGGTTAAAACTGGTATCTTTCACCGGCAGCCTAGCTCACACAAATGAAGACAGAGCAATTAGAACAAACTTACACCTGAAATCTGTAATTTCCCCTAGCAGACAAGAGAACAACTGAAGCCTAACAACATATTTAAACTTGATAATACAGATTTACAGCATATATCTAACAAACTTTAAATGGAACGGATAACAAAAGAAGATACACTTATCACACTCTCAAAATATTAGGCTCCCGGCCATGCTATCACGTAAAAGCTAAAGCACATCAACTCCAAGTCCAGAAACAAAGGATTTCACAAGATTTGCAAGAAATTGCTTATAAGCCTTTTATTTCTAAGTCTCCGCCTCCCGCGATTACATTGAGAAGAAGTATTTATAGACTCAGGACAGACCCTGATCTTTTCAGAAATATCTTCTTCTCATAACTGCAAATATTATCACATCTAAACCCTAGGACCCGGGTTTTACAATAAAAATCCATCTTAAAATCAAAGTCCGGATAGAACTTAACCCTTCGGCAAATCTGTGCAGTCAACTGCCATAAATGGAGAAGATAAAATCTAAAGCCACTTGCATTCATCCGCAACTGCAAATAAATGCCTCCATTAATTCTACTGGTGAGCCGGATGAGTCACCACTTCTCCATCAATTTGATCTCCGCAAAGCCATCCCGAGTTGAAATTATCTTCATGCTATCAATTCTGCAATAAATTTGTCATTGAATGCTTTCACCGGCTTCTTTCTCCTCTAGCATGGCGGTCCTTGATTAAATCTGCACTTATCTTTGCCTTTATGTTCTTTCTCTGTTGTCCCGCAAGTGGCAGATGTATTCCTGCATGAAAGACAAAAAGATTATATTAGCACTTTAATAAACATTAAAATCAAAGCTTAAAACATTAAAATCAGATTAAAAACCGCAAAATAAGCTTGCATGTCGGCTTCTGCTTGTCTGCCTCACGCTTTGACACGTGTCGCTACCCCAGGATGCCTTCTGTTTCCCGCTGGAATGCACTTCTGGTCAACTTTGAGGACTTTCTCTCTCCTACCGCGATTATGCGACATGTCACGATTTCGCGACATGTCACGAAATCGCGACGTCTCCAGCGCTGCGCTGCTTCTCCCCCTGTCGGCCGCGAAAATGCGACATGTCACGATTTCGTGACATGTCACGAAATCGCGCCTCCCGCTAGACGCCGTACATCTTTGCTCCAGAACATGTCACGATTTCGCGACATGCTTGTCTTGCAAGACTTCTTCGAAACGTGCAGCGCGTCGCTACCATTTTCACCCTTGACTTCGAAACATGCAGCGCATCGCTGCACTTTCACCCCAGACTTTCAAACCTGCAGCGCATCGCTGCACCCTTTACCTCTCGACTTGAAACATGCACGCATCGTCGCAAGCTCTTTAGCCCCAGATTTTGAGACATGCCGATCGTTGCAACTTTTGGACTTAGCCACTTTTTCTCCTTTCTAGCCGCTAAAATGGGACATGTCACGATTTCGCGACATGTCACGAAATCGCGCTGGTCCGTACTGATTTCTTCTCTCTCCTCCGTAGACAGCGATTTTGCGACACTTTCCAAAAATGGAAATGTCACGATATCGCGACACTACTCCAAAATGGAAAGTGTCACGATTTCGCTACACAAAAATGACTTGGCGGATTTTTATCTTCTCTTTCTCTCTGTCCCCCGCTTACTTAGGATTTTCATGCATTTTCTCTCTCTACAAAATGCGACATGTCACGATTTCGCGACATTTTTCTCCCCGACTTTCTCTCTCCTCATCCTGCAGCGATTTCGCGACACTTTCCAAAAATGGAAATGTCACGATATCGCGACACTTCCAAAAATGGAAAGTGTCACGATTTCGCTACGTTTTTTCGACTTAGCTGCATTTGTATTTTCCTGTCGCGATATCGCGACATTTCCGAAAATGGAAGTGTCGCGATATCGCGACACTACCAAAAATGGAAAGTTTGATTTTTCATGAATTTATGCAACTATTTTCAGCATTTTTCTCGGTACCGGTGCAGGATTTGGCTTAAGCATGAATGATTTCTAGCATGTAAAAGTGAATTCTTGGATAACACAGGCTAGAAAGACAGGAAAAGCACAACTTAAAAAGGAGGCAAGCAAAACTGGATTTAAAACTGGAAAGGATCAAGAGGGTCCCTGCTGCAAAAATGGAAGTTCAGAATTTTCTAGAGGATGGAATCTCATTTTTCAATGGGGGTGTGTTGCTTCTCAACAAATGGCGATATCTACGGGTAAAATAGTAGCACTATTTTAGAACCCAAGACTCTGGTTTCAAAACAAAAAGACCATGCATCATGCCTTGCCACAGACATTCTTCACAATAAATTGACTGCTAACTGCAAGTCGTTAAAATTTCCCAAGGACATACTAGGGTCGGATTACTTCAAGGAAGATTTCTGATGTGCAATTTCAAAGGGTATAAAACTTTCTTCAAGGATGACTGAATTGAATGATAAACTTGGATTAATCAACTTTTCTAGATTGTAAAAGGGGAAACCGAGTAGAGCTCTGTTTACTAGTTTAGCCTTTTACAAACTTAGACAGAGTTACCCTTTAGATTTACACGACCCAAATTTACAACTGTAGGGCATAATCTATAACTTAGAAGAAAATATTTTTGGAAGTATTGGCTGCCTCTTTTAATTATTCAACTCTTTTTTCTCTTTTTTTTTTTTTTTTTTTCTTATCTCTCTCTCTCTTTGAAATATATCACTATCTGAAATACTTTTAGAGAAATCACAATTTTCTTTTATCATTTGATCAATCTGGAACTGTTTCAGCCTAGGCATTGATAGCCTCTAGATATACCCAAATAATTGCATGAACCATAGTCCCCTCTTATAACCAGCTTTTCTTGGATTCCCTGGAGTTCCTCCAACTAAACAAAGATAGCAGCTTTTCTATCATTAAAACAACCATGGCAAGTAAGACACAAGATCCAATCATCTCTCTACCTTTGTCCCGAATAACAAAATAGTTCTACGATTCAAGTGCAAGCAGACTATCTCAATTAGAATGATGAACGAAGATGGGCATTGGATTGAACTGGATTGATCACCTTAGAATAAAACAATTTTTAGTAGGCTGACTTTTCATTGATTGCTTAGGCAAAGGTTAAAAGATATAATTTTAAAAGCCAAAGGACTTTGTACAGGCTTCCAAGGACAGGCACAGGCTTTAAAAGCAAAACAGAATCAAAACTATACAGACTAAAACACAAATCAAAAAAAAAAAAGAAGCAAAGAATAAAATGAAACAAAAGAAAGAAAATAAAAGAAATTAACTAAAAAAAAGAATAAAAGACAAAGAAAGAACAATAAAATAAACTAAGAAAAGCAAATAAATTAAAATGTAAACAATAAAAAAATAAAAAAAAAACCGCACAAAGAGCAAGGATTAATCTAACAAACAAACCTGTACATACAACACACAATTAAAACTAAAAAGAAGCAACTAAAGCAACTCGTACAGAGCTATTAAAAGAACTAAACTAGAACAAAATAAAACTGCGGAGCTATTCACAATATGTACACATGTTACAACTTCTTCATAGCTTACTCAAATGATACATTGGATGGAACAGCAGAGAAATAATGTTTCAAGTACTGGCCATTAACAGGGAGGTCCAAAAAATTACCATCCAGGTCTTGCAAGCGGAAAGCATTGTTACCCAATATTTCAGCAATTTGGTAGGGGCCTATCCACAGTGGCTGCAACTTTGTGTGCTTACCCTTCTTCTCATGGGCCTTGTCCCACGTAAGCACTAAGTCCGCCAACTCGAAAGCCTTCACCTTGGCTCTCTTGTCAAACCACCGCTTGACAGTTTCTTGGTGCCTCGCCAAGTGCTCCAGGGCTTGGAGTCTTTCATCCTGCAAGTTAGTGAGGTCTAAAACACGGGCTTCAGCATCATCATGATCTTCAAAATAATCTAAGGCAAATTGGTAGGTGGGCAACTTCAAGGAGATGGGAACAATTGGCCGGGTACCATACAACAAAACAAAGGGAGAGGTCTTAAGAGCCACTTTGTGTGTTATCCGGTCAGCCCACAAGGCATATTTCAACAATGTATGCCACTGCCTGGGTTTATCTGTTGCAGACTTTTTGATGGCATTCATTAAGTTCTTGTTTGTTGACTCAGCCAGTCCATTGCCTTGGGGGTAGTAGTTGGATGAGAATCTGATAACTATCCCCATCTGGTATGCCCAATCTGCAAACTCCAATGATTGGAAGGCTGGCCCATTATCACAGACCAAATTCAGGGGAACCCCAAATCTAGTTATGACATTTGATTCAAGAAAATCAATAACTTCCTGGGCTGTACTTCTTGTAGTGGCTGCTGCTTCAACCCACCTTGTGCAATAGTCAGTAGCTATCAGAACATATTTATGCCCTGCTGAGGAATTTGGGTTAATGACTCCCACAAAATCAAGTCCCCACTGCATGAAAGGTTTGTTTATCACAACTGGTTGCAATGGCAGAGCTCGGTTTGCCTCTTTGGCTGCAAATGTCTGGCACTGATGGCAGGTTCTGACATGTTGATGTGCATCCTTAAAAAGTGTAGGCCAATAATAGCCTGCTCTTAATATCTTATGTGCAATGGCAGATCCTGATGAATGTCCTGCCCCTAGTTTTTCATGAAAGCTAGCCATGACTTCACTGACTTCACCGGGAGAAATGCACCTTAGAAAGATGCCAAGCATAATTCTCCCCGTACGTAGTACCCGCCTTGAGGAGATAGTGAGCAGCTTTTAACTTTAATGCTCTCCTTTGAGTTCTGTTCAAATGGGATGGGCAAACTCCAAACTGTAGCATATGAATGATATCCCCATACCAATCATCAGATTCATAGTTTAATTGATTAACTTCCCGCCGTGGAGGTATTTCAAGCAATGTGCCCGGACAAGCCAAGTCCTCTCGATCGCTTTAGCAGTGCCTAATCTCCAAGTCATACTCTTGCAACCTCGGTGACCCAATTGCCCCTCGCTCACCCAACTCATTTTGACTTAGGAGGTACTTCACAACTGGGTCTGGCACTATAGCATGGGTTTTGCTTCTGAGTATATAGTGCCTGAAATGTTTTACTACCCTTACCAAAGCATAAGCTTGTTTGTCTAAACGAGAATATTTCAGTTCAGCTCCCTTCAAATTAGTGCTCTTAAAAGCAATTGGATGTTCTCCCGTATCTCTCCGTTGAGTCAAGACTCGCAGCAAGTGTATGTTCGTAAGAGAATGTGTACGGATAGAAATCTGCACCGAAATCCGGGCTTACTAAGACCGGTGCTTGTTTAATGGCCGTCTTGATTTCTTGAAAAGCAGCCTTAGCTTCAGTGGTCCAGGAAATCTGGCAGCTTTGCTTTAACATATCATTCATTGGTTTAACTATCTCTGCAAAGCCCGAGATAAACTTTCCGACAAAGTTAATCTTTCCAAAGAATGATCTCAACTCTTTCTTGGAGTTGGGAAATGGTATGCCGTATATGGCCTCAACTCGCCCTGGATCCATAGAAATGCCATCCTTTGTGACCAAATGCCCAAGCAGCTTGCCTTCCGTTACACCAAATATGGATTTCTTAGGATTCAAAGAGATGCCAAACTCTCTCGCACTTGTTAAACACAGACTCTAAATGCTTTACATGGTCAAACTTAGATTTGGAAAAGACCGTTAGATCATCCATGTAAACTACAATACATTTGCCCATAAGCCCCTTGAAGGCATGGTCCATTGCTCTCCGAAATGTTGCTCCCGCATTTATTAAACCAAATGGCATTCTCTTGTAAGCAAAAGTCCCCCACTTGGTTGTAAAAGCAGTCTTCATTCTATCCTCTTTCTCAACTAGAATCTGGTTATAGCCTGAGAAGCCATCCAAGAAAGACATCATCTCTGATCCATTAACAATTTGCAGGACTTCATCCATAGAAGGCAGGGGATAGTTGTCCTTTTCAGATGCTTTGTTCAGATTCCTAAAATCCACACAAAGGCGGATCTCCCCATTTTTCTTCCTGACTGGCACCAGATTTGCCACCCAAGTAGAATGCCTGATAGGAAAAATAATTGCTGCACTCAAGAGCTTCTCCACTTCTTTCTGAATAAGGGGTTCTAACAGAGCATTAACATGCCTCTGTTTTTGTCTGAAAGGCTTGCAAGATTCTTTCAAAGGTATGATGTGGGTGTAAACTTTTGGATCAAATACCTTTAAATCCTTGTATGACCAGGCCATTACATCCTTAGACCTGTGCAGGAAATCAATCATATTTCTCTTTATCTCTCGGATCACAATCCTTTGCCAACTTGATGTTCCTTGGATCCTCTTCAGTACCTACATTCAAATTTTTAGTATCATTGTCTCGTGGTGCCCACATAATCTTCAGGATTCACCCTCTGCCTGATCTTGTCAACATCAAATAACCTCTCCAGCTCTACCATTCCCTTTGGGATTCCGTTGTCCTTCAATCTCATGATTCCCCTGTCATCATCCAACTGTTCCAGCAGGGTGTCCCTTTGGCCTTCATCAATTATAGCATTCTCAAAGGTATTAGTACTCTGTAAGAAGTTCACAATCTGCTGATCATCTGAGAAAACTTGAAAGCTATCTATATTGTTAGGAACTGAAGGACAGGGGACTAACTCAATTGAAAACTTATCCCACTTAAAATCTTCCAATGGCTTTAAACTTGCAACTGAAGATGCCAAGACATCTCGCATGTGAATTTTGTTCCCCGGGTATATGTGTTAAGTTAAATGCATCAAAGCCTTCCACAAGATCCCAAGCTCCGTGCTTGTATCCCTTCGTATAAGAGGCTTTACACCGAAACTTACCCCCGACTCGGCTTGCCACTAATTCTGAATCGCTGAAAACTTGAATGTTTTTCACATTTCTATCCAATGCAAATTTTAAACCTAAAATCGTAGCTTCATACTCGCTAAATTATTAGTACATGGGAACTGCAGGCGGTAAGACATAAAAAATGTCTGACTTTGAGGCCCTTTGAGGACTGCCCCTGTTCCAGAACCCTGCTTACATCTGGCTCCATCCACATGAAGTGTCCAAACTTCATTAGTATGTACAGGATGAGCTTTGTTAAATTTATTATTGTGCCCAGCTTGTTAAATTGTAGACTCCAATGTCTACTTCGCAATATTGACAGCTTCATTAGCCGCATTGTACTCGTAATCGTGTGCTTGTACCGGGTTCTCTCGTCAACCCGCAATTGATTGGCCACACCCTTCCATGGCAACCACATGTGTGAAAAGTCTCGTTGCCGGATATCCATTTAGAGACTTAGACCAATCCCTACTCAACAAGCATTCCATACCCCACCGGGATATCCACAACTTGGATTTCGATCTTATGTTGAGCCCTTGGCTCGGATGCCAATTGAATGTGAATGTTTTGCAGCTCTCCCACAACCTTAACTTCTGACTTGTCCAATTGGACAACTCTCCTCTCATACTTCATTGGGGTCAGCCCCAACTGCTGACAAATTGCCAGTGGCATGACATTAGCAGATGCACCTGAATCTACCAAACAATTATGTAAATTCTTCCCAAAAATTCTGACAGTCAATAAAAATGGGGGAACTTCAGTCTTTTCCTTGTACATGGCCAGATTGGCATTGGCTATTTTCTTCCCTTTATCCACATGTTTAGCAGCAGGGCTGTAGTATGTCTTTATCAGATTATCTCTCTGCTCTGAAATCTGTGCCAACTCATGCAAAGTAATGTTAGCCTTAATCTTTTTCATATCCTCCACTATGTTATATCCTTTGTTAAGTGGAGGAATAGCAACATCTGGTACTCTTTGAGCTCCTCCCTTTGGTGGAGGTGGATTATTGCTTGGAGAGGGGTCAGGAGGAATATTATGAGAATTGTCAGGAGGAGTTGATGTGGTATTTGGCTCTGGATTCCTGTTCCTCAGGTTGTAGTTATCTCTTCTGTACTGCTGGAAAGCCTGTACTTCATCCATGGGCATTTCAACTACATTCTCATATTCATCCGGGAAAGAAAAAGAATCCAAGACCATAGCCGCACTGTGTCCAGATGAACTTGGGCCCTCAGCAGCTTCTTTGATTTTCAGGCGAGATCAAATCTCCTGACAAGGCTTCAAATGCATTGCAAAATTCCACACAATCTAACTCCCCATGCTGAGAAGTGGCATGAATTCTCGCACCAGTTGGGCAGAGCCAAGTCACAAATGTTCACATCATGAGCTTTACCCTTGTAATCTTTATTAGGTTCATATGGGGGCCTATTAAATCTGCTTGGTTGGTATGAATATCTCTTGGGATTGTCTCCAGTAGAAGTTTGCCTTTTAAAACTCAAAAAATCATTGGCCAGCTTCTGAAAAATCTTTGAAACTTCTTCAATCCTAGCATTGTCGACCTCTTTTACCGGGTTCCGTACATTCTCAACAGGTGCAGCAGCCACTGGTGCCGCTGATGGTAAAGTCTCGACAAACCGGCAACATCATCTCGATGTGGAATGGGATTGAACATAGGAGCAGACTTGAGTGATCGGAGGAGTTTGTTGAATATTTAAAGGTCGGGGTCCCAACTCGTCTTTCCAGGATTAAAGCTTCTTTATAAGCTTCTCTCAAGTTGGTAACAAGTGGCATCCCTCTTCAAGAAGACAGAGGTCATTGGGTCTAGAGAGTTCCTGAAAATCTCTAATGCCAGGTCAGCATTCGGTACATAATAGCCAGTGAGTCTACCATAAGCTTTCTGGAATCTGACATTATAGGATCTAATAGACTCATTCAGTTCTCTTTTGATGCTAGAAAACTGCTGATATAAAATGTCGGGATCTATCACTTCACCGAACTGTGACACAAAGACTTTTTCTAAGTCATTCCAGCTGGTGATGGAATCATTGGTAAGATTTAGAAACCAATCATAGGCTCCCTCCTGGAGAGTGAAAGGGAAGAGTCTGCAGGCAACATCCTCATGTCGTACATTTAATAACTTCAGTGCATTCTTGAATGCAATTAAGTGTTCCTCTGTAGTTCTTGTCCCATCATGTTTATACCTAGGGAGGTATCTTTCTGGATTTCTGGGCAAGTCATGGGCTATACCCGAAATGTTCAAAGTCATGGAGCCCAACCAATTTGCCATAGCTAATGGATTAACAGGGATATTCTGAGCTCGGTTGGAGTGACTATCAATGGTGATAAAACTGTCTGTGATAGAGATGTGGCCCTTCTGTGGCTACTTCTTCTCGGAGTTTCTAATTCAGGGACAAGGAGCTCTCCAGCTCTGGGGTGGGACCTTGTTACCCTGTATGTAGAATCCAGTTTTCACAAGTACTTATAACTTTGCAGTTCTCAACAGGTTCTGAATTTGGAAATTTAAAACACTGCACTGACAATTTACAAAACTGTACTGACAATTTATAAAACTGTCCGGAGTTCACTGTGGGTCCTTCAAATGTTGTTGTTATGCCCTTACAATACTTGAACTGAGTTCATGCCCTCCTTCTAGCGCCAATTAGGTGTTGGTAAGGCGGGGAAGCCTGAGACACCCACGGACGGATCCCACTCACTTTAGGATCTAGCCGGTTATCCAAGGTGCGAGTTACGTAGTTGGGTCGAATGGCTATTCACTCTTTTCCACTTCTGGAATAGATTTCAATATGGATCGCTCTCGTTACCTTACAGGGGGTTCTTGAACTTGTTCAGTAGTTGCAAAAGTTTCTGACAATCATATTTAACTTGAATTCTTGATCTAGCTCTCATGGGTCGACAGATTTAAATAAAAGACAAACAAAGAAAATAAAAATGGATCATTCACCGAAAACAAAGAGAGGGTAGGGTAGGGCAGAAAGAGAAGTTTATCAAACATCAACTGTAAAACCCTAAACTATCAATCTTATCTATGCTACTAGCTTCACAACAGAACAAATCAAAGAAGAAAGTGTCCAGTCAGTCTAAGATCACTTTCAACTAAGAGCACAAGGCAGAGTGAAACAGATCTAGCAAAAAATTATAAATCCAAGGGCAGCTGGTTAAAACTGGTATCTTTCACCGACAGCCTAGCTTGCACAATGAAGATAGAGCAATTAGAACAAACTTACACCTGAAATCTGTAATTTCCCCTAGCATACAAGAGAACAACCGAAGCCTAACAAAGATATTTAAACTTGATAATGCAGATTTACAAGATATATCTAACAAACTTTAAATGGAACGGATAACAAAAGAAGATACACTTATCACACTCTGCAAAAGATTAGGCTCCCCGGCCATGCTATCACGGAAAAGCTAAAGCACATCAACTCCAAGTCCAGAAACAAAGGATTTCACAAGATTTGCAAGAAATTGCTTATAAGCCTTTTATTTCTAAGTCTCCGCCTCCCGCGATTACATTGAGAAGAAGTATTTATAGACTCAGGATAGACCCTGATCTTTTCAGAAATATCTTCTTCTCATAACTGCAAATCTTATCACATCTAAACCCTAGGACCCGGGTTTTACAATAAAAATCCATCTTAAAATCAAAGTCCGGATAGAACTTAACCCTTCGGCAAATCTGTGCAGTCAGCTGCCATAAATGGAGAAGATAAAATCTAAATCCACTTGCATTCATCCGCAACTCGCAAATAAATGCCTCCATTAATTCTGCTGGTGAGCCGGATGAGTCACCACTTCTCCATCAATTTGATCTCCGCAAAGCCATCCCCGAGTTGAAATTGTCTTCATGCTATCAATTCTACCATAAATTTGATATTGAATGCCCTCACCGGCATCTTCTCCTCTAGCATGGCGGTCCTTGATTAAATCCGCACTTTAACTTTGCCTTTATGGCCTTTCCCGGTTGTCCCGTAAGTGCTAGATGGAATCCTGCATGAAAGACAAAAAGATTATATTAGCACTTTAATAAACATTAAAATCAAAGCTTAAAACATTAAAAACAGATTAAAATCCGCAAAATAAGCTTGCATGTCGGCTTCTGCTTGTCTGCCTCACGCTTTGACACGTGTCGCTACCCCAGGATGCCTTCTGTTTCCCGCTGGAATGCACTTCTGGTCAACTTTGAGGACTTTCTCTCTCCTATCGCGATATCGCGACATGTCACGATTTCGCGACATGTCGCGAAATCGCGACGTCCCCAGCGCTGCGCTGCTTCTCCCCCTGTCGGCCGCGAAAATGCGACATGTCACGATTTCACGACATGTCGCGAAATCGCGCCTCCTGCTAGCTATCGTACAATTTTGCTCCAAAGATGTCACGATTTCGCGACATGCTTGTCTTGCAAGACTTCTTCGAAACGTGCAACGCATCGCTACCATTTTCACCCTTGCCTTCGAAACATGCCGCATCGCGCACTTTGATCTTAAACATGTGCGCATCGCTACACCCTTTACCTCTCGACTTGGAAACATGCAGCGCATCGCTGCAAGCTCCAGCCCGTGATTTTGAGACATGCAGTGAATCGCTGCAACTTTTGGACTTAGTCAATTTTTCTCCTTTCCAGTCGCGAAAATGGGACATGTCGCGATTTCGCGACATGTCGCGAAATCGCGCTGGTCCGTACTGATTTCTTCTCTCTCCTCCGACAGACAGCGATTTTGCGACACTTTCCAAAAATGGAAATGTCGCGATATCGCGACACTTCCAAAAATGGAAAGTGTCACGATTTCGCTACACAAAAATGACTTGGCGGATTTTTGATTCTTCAGCCCATTTTCTCTCTCCTACATGGTGTCGTTTCTTACTTAGCGATTTTCATGCATTTTCTCTCTCCTACCGCGAAAATGCGACATGTCACGATTTCGCGACATTTTTCTCCCCGGCTTTCTCTCTCCTCATCCTGCAGCGATTTCGCGACACTTTCCAAAAATGGAAATGTCGCGATATCGCGACACTTCCAAAAATGGAAAGTGTCGCGATTTCGCTACGCTTTTCCGACTTAGCTGCATTTGTATTTTCCTGTCGCGATATCGCGACATTTTCGAAAATGGAAGTGTCGCGATATCGCGACACTACCAAAAATGGAAAGTTTGATTTTTCATGAATTTATGCAACTGTTTTCAGCATTTTTCTCGGTACCGGTGCAGGATTTGGCTTAAGCATGAATGATTTCTAGCATGTAAAAGTTAAGTCTAAGAAAACACAGGCTAGAAAGACAGGAAAAGCACAACTTAAAAAGGAGGCAAGCAAAACTGGATTTAAAACCTGAAAGGATCAAGAGGGTCCCTCCCCCCCCGCAAAATGAAAGTTCAGAATTTTCTAGAGGATGGAATCTCATTTTTCAGTGGGGGTGTGTTGCTTCTCAACAGATTTCATCACCAGTAAGAATCTCGTTGCCCTAGATTAGCCATAGTTTTTACCTTTCTTTGATTAATTCATATTAGCACATTTGAAACACACAATATTGAAACTTAAAAAAATGCACTCACATTAAAACAAGATAATCAATGAATGAGGTAAGACACACGTGTTAAACAAAATTAGTGTTGATTATTTATTTTTATGGTGAAATTTAAATTTTGTGTTTCAGTTTACTGCATAATCTGCATTTTGATTTATTTTCTTTATGGTCCTAACAAGAAAAAAAAATCATTAAATCAAGATAATCTAATGGAACCTTCATCCACTTGCCCCACCAATTCTATGGTAGATTTCCTTAATGTGACATAGGAAGATTTATCTGTAGGTCCCTCACATTCCTTACCATCCATAGCCTTTCATATGGTTATGCCCTACAAATAGTCAACCTTACCAGCCATCAACCAACACATTACCCATATAGATATGGAAAGAGTAGAATCTCTCATGAAATCTTATAGCCATGTCTTAGAGTCAGTCCCCAACTCACCTAGATAGGATCTTACTTTATAGCAGGAGCCTGTTTGTTTCCAACCACCATCTAGATTTACCCAGGTGTACACCAACCCTCTTTTCGATGTATCAATTACACCTTCCTCCCATATGTCCATTTCCCAACCCTCATGTTCTCCTAGCACTTCATACACATCCACATACACCAACCCTTTGTATGAATCACATGTAAATGTTGCTTCACAATTTTTAGCCTTACAAGTTACTATACCTAGTATAACTTTTCCCAAAGCCACATATTCCATACCATCTACTTCCATACCCTAAAATTTTTATAGAGAGATTAATGAGGTATGGGAACACCTGAAAATATTTCTTAGATAGCATTAAAATGCTCAACAACAAGTACATGTGAACCCTAAGTATTTACCAAACTCTACTCATATTGTCCTTGTTAACCAGGGTCCATCATGGAGACCATAGTATTCTGTGGTTTCTATCCATGTTCCTAAACCAAGTCATACCACCACTCATCCTATTACCATTGGCCAATCTAGCCATAACCCTCATACATCAACCTCATTCTATAATTCCCCATATTTTCATCATCAATTTCTCATTCATCAATTTCCATAAAATTCACCTAGCCATCGTTACCAATCTCATCATCACTTGGTCACCCCACAAAATTTCTCCACTCCACCACAAAATAATTAGGTAATTTAGGGCTACATTCCTAAATTAGACTCTTGAATTAAGGCCATGCAAAAATAGATAGATCAATTGATACAATATACTCCTAGTTTGACAAACCAGAAACTAACCTTATGCTAATTTATCAGTCAACCCATTCATACTTCGGTACCATCACTTCCATATCTGATGGATTTCACTATACCTAAGTTTGAAAAATTCAAGAGAACTAAGGATCCCAAAGAACATGTGAGCACGTTTGTACATGCTTGTTTTAGAATTCAAAATGATAATGCTCTCATGCTCCAAACTTTTCCTCAAACATTAGGAGGAGATGCTATAGAATGGTATAATCAATTACCCAGTCATAGTATTTATACTTTTGAGAAATTTATTAACCAATTATTTGAGTGTTTCATCTTAAATTATAAAAAAATCTCATTATCTAATGTCTATGCTTTAATACAACATGATGATGAGTCTATATACAATTTTGGAAATCGTTGGAGGGTTTTCATCACTAAGTTTCCATTCACCTTACCAATGGATGAGCTAATAAAATTATTCACCAAGAGTTGTCTAAAACCTATCTCTTGGATGCTTCAACTACAAACTTATCATTCATTTGAATAATCTTTAGCTCAGGCTAGTGTCATTGAGGAGATCAAAATCCAATAAGGTATACTTAAGCCTAAAAATAAGGAATGGAAAAACAAGGGCCAATACAAAAGAAACTTTCCTGGTCAACCAAAATCAACATAGGCTACCCCATCTAGTCAGCCCAATCAATTTAATCAAGTGGTCATGAGCCAGTCGGTAATGGCTCAACAACAATCCATGTAACAAACACTGTAACAAATTTCTTATCATGCGATACCCTAAAAAATGTAAGCCATGCAGAACACAGTGCCACTGTGGAAAACCATACCTAGTAACAGTTTTTCTAATAAAATCACTAATAAACCCCTTAGCCGAGTCATATGCTTCCATTTTTTGAAGGTCGTATGACACAAATAAACTTACTTTACCCAAAGTCAAACCTGATGATCCTGTCAAACATAGTAAACACTATTGGAAACATCTATTTTATCCTTATCATAGGAAAAATGGGTACGATATTAATAATTTCCATGCATTTAAATATGTAGTACAAGACCTTATTGACTTAGGAGCAATCAAGCTTGATAATCTCCTTGCTCAACAAAATCAAAATCTTGGTATTTTTCAAACACCACTTCCTCATCATGAGGAGGTGCAACCAAATGTAAGAGGGGCTAATACCAAAACTCCTCCTAATAAATTCAATCATGTACAAAAATACCAAGGGTTTTTAGGGGTCATCCATGTGTTCACTAAAGGTTAAAGAAACAATCAGCAAAATGTAAGGCAACCACCTCAAGCAAGTGTGTCAAACCTCCACCATCACCACCTATTCAAATTTCCCCCAATACTTCATCACCCATCCATATCCCTAGCAAATAAAATCTATAAAATCCATCCATAAATCATCCACCATGCCAAATCATCTAATTAAATAGCCAATTAACTATAATTTTAAATATGGCTTCCACCAAATTGTCAATTTATGAGTTAATTCAACAATCTCCCGGACATTGTGAAGCATTAATGGATATTTTAAAATCCATTAAACTACAATCGCAAGATCCTAATGCCTTCAACAAATTGTTAGGGATCATCCAAACATGCATGGATCCTTCCATTACATTCTATGACTTTGATATTAAGCCAATATCATCGGACTAGGTAGACCCTCCATTGCATATCATGGCTCTAATTGACAAGAAGCCTTTTAAAAGAGTTTTGATTGACATTGGTTCCTCTATAAATATCATCACCACATCCTCTCTTCATCATTTTATCCTTCCTCCATCCCATATAACCAAGTCATCGTTCATATTAAAATAATTCAATGATGCTTTGTGTTCCATAGTTGGAATTATTATTTTACTTATTGAAGTAGGGATCAAAATGTTGCACACCATATTTCATATTTTGGAAGGATCCATGGTGTACAATGTAATCCTTGGAAGACCTTGGATGAGGGAAATGTGATGTGTCCCTTCCATTTTACATCAATACTGGAAATATTTTTATGAGGTACAATCACATTGCATAATGACGAACGTTGAGCCATTTAAGTATTGTAATTTCATTTCAAACCCCTATAAGTCCATGCTTCCTTCTACTCACCTTTTTCTTTTGCCATCATCCACTTCACCAAATTATTCATCAAAGGATCCCAATCCTGAGGAGCTCCCTATCATAAATAACCATAAAGATTCCACACCCTCATCATATTCATCATTGACTACATGTACACGTGGGTACAGTCAGTCCTCATCATCAACATCATTGCCATCCACTTCATCATTATCATCCATTCAAAAGCCTTACCAAACCAATTCATAATCATCACCTAATGTTTCACAAGTTGAGTTGATATATTGTGAGGCATATTCATATTCACCACTTCCTGATCCAACATCCAACCATGATCCTCCTATATCCCCCCAAGTCGAAGTCCACCTCACTAATCTCAATATTGGTGAATATGTGGTCCAATACATCACTATCACACAACTCACCATTACTAGTGCTAAGGAATTTGGTCACCCACATGACCCACCTTTAGCCATAGGAGTAGTATATAGCATGGTTTTAAATACAAATAGCATAAATTATATATATGGGGGAATTGATTCTTCATCAAGTCTAGCTCCCTAGATGAACCCAAAGAACCAACACTTGCCAATATTTCAAACATGTCAGGATTCCCACCTTGCTATTTTTACATTGTCAATTGGCAAGGTCATGGCCTAGGATTACATGAACAAGGAGTGCATCCGCCTATTGATATTACATATCAAGAAATGCATGATCGTTTAGGTCTAGGTTTCCACCCCCTTTCCACCACCTCTTCTCTTGAACAAGCCTTCCAAAGGCTTGATCTAAATTCTAGAGAAGAATCCCTCCATCATGATAATTCTGAAAATGAAATCTATGAATAATTCAAACTTATATCAATAATTTCAAATGAATCTGAAGAAGAATCGAAACCCATCATTCCCAATACCGAAAAAGATGAGTTTTATCTCAACATGTTCCCCATCCATGAGACCATACTTTTCTTGCTTCTTCCACAAGAGTGAGACACTCCTATGGGTGAGCCACCACATCCATTACATTAAACCATTTCATAAGAAAACTTGTAACATATGTACATAACATAAAAATAGTGGATTTCACTATTACAAAAAAAATCATCAAAAATCAAATAAAACATGTTTTTTTCAGCATTGCATGTACATATCATTTAGACAATTGTATTTATTTGTGTTTCTTATTTTTTTTTAGGTTAACCAAGCTCCTAGTACTGGTTCCTAGGTCCCATATATTTTTTCCAACCTTTTTCACCTTCTCCAATAAGTCAACATGAATCCTTTTGATTTATTCACCCCACTCCGTAATCCTTACGATCCAACTAAGGCAATTATAATTGACATAAGTCTCATTGATATGGACCAAATTTTCTCACCTCCATCCTTTTCCAAATTTGTCTTGTTTGAGTAATTGTTAAGGGCTTCCACCAACTACATTCCTCCATACCCTCCACCTTCACCTTCACCCTCACCTTTGGATCCCAAGGCTTTCCAAGAAGAAATATATGAGGGTAAATTAGAATATTTTGATGACATCTTAGATGAAATTCATCTGATCCCTATGCTCCATCAACTTGAGGAAGGTTCCCACATGTCTATTGAAGATACCATTGATGTGGACCTTAGTTCATACAAAGACAATCCCCAAATTATCAAGCTTGGTAAAATCTTATAACTCGGTGAACAAGAGCAATTAATTGATGTTCTCAAGAGGAAGAAAGGCATATTTGCATGGTACTATAAGTACATGCCTATTCTTGACCCTAGTTTGTTTGTCCATAATCACATCTTGCAACCTAATGCTAAGCCAGTCAAAAAAAAACTTAGGATAATGCATCCTATCGTGGCCCTCTTGGTAAAAATAGAGCTTCAAAAAATCTTAGACGTGGACTTCATAGTTGCTATCAACTATCCTAACTGGCTTGCAAACATGGTACCCATTCACAAGCCTAACAGGGTGATACATGTTTACACTGAATTTCAAGATCTTAACAAAGCATGTCCTAAGGATGTATTTCCTCTCCCAAACATTGATACTCTTTTCAATACCTACGTTGGCTATGAAATGCTTTCACTCATGGACTATTTTTTAGGATACAACCAAATTCAAATAAATCCTGATGACTAACACAAAACAATATTCACTACACCTTGGGCAAATTTTTATTACAAGGTGATGCCCTTTGGCCTTAAAAATGTAGGTGCCACTTATCAACACACCATGACATACATCTTCCATGATTACATGCATAATATTATATGGATGATCTCTTGGCTAAATCTAAAACTCAACAAGAACATATTGGTGTATTGGAGAAAGTTTTTGACTAACTTCTAGAGCATAATGTAAGGTTGAATCCCAAGAAATGTGTCTTTGGTGTTATCTCGGAAGAACTTCTAGGATTCATTATCTCAAAAATAGGCATTTAGGTGGACCCTAACAAGGTCAAGCCAATCATGGAGATGCCTCCCCCAACTAATTTAAAGGAATTGCATAGTTTACAAGGAAAGATCCAATAAATATTTCAATTTAATGCACAAATTTTTGATAAATGTAGGTAATTCAATCACCTACTACAAAATGGGGTGTCATTCTATTGGATAGATGAATGCCAAAAATCCTTTAATGACATTAAGCAATACTTAGCTTCTCTACCATTCTTAGCTCCTCCTCATCGGGGGGTCCCATTTTATCTTTATATCTCAGCAATGGAATATGCATTGCTGCATCTTCATGATAAATTTGTAGCTAATTGGTTAGGTCCATAAATTATTACTCAAAGAGTGGGTAATGGTACTTATAGTCTTGCCATTATAGAGGGAGAGGAAGAACCCAAACCACTTAATATTATACACTTGAGAGTATTCTATGCATGATTTGATTTCTATATGTATATATACATGGCTAATACACAAAATTATTTGCATGCATTTCATTCATAAAATTGTATTTTACTTGCATCTACATTCCAAATATAAAACATTTGCCCACATTTCATATTGCATTTCACAAATTTGCATGTCATACATTGCATTCACATATCCATATTTTACATGGCATATAGGGATCATTTATTAAGTTTAAGGTCTTAATTGGTCCAATAAAAGTCATGTTGCCTTAATCAAGGGTACCTTCACAATATCATACACACAAGTCTACCAATTAAAATTACCATTAGCATAAACCTCTTTATCATAAAATTCCTAGGTGTTTTCGATCACTCAGCTACTCCTAGTGTTTTAAGCAAACTCCAAAATACATGTTGATTTCCTTTTAGGACCATTACACATCTTCACTAAGAAAATCTTAAGTTATGGGAATTGACTCCATAACATTCTTGACCAAACATAATTTCACATATTTAAAAATATCTTGTGTCAAAGAGGGATAACACCATATTTGGTATGAACCTCGAAGCGAAAAGGGTACTCCTTTCTAGTCCCTATGCAACATAGTCCATAAAAATAGTGGTTCTCACCACTATCACAATTCCAAAAATAAAATAAAGAGTAAGGAAAAACCCCTAACAAAAATACCAATATTTTACATCACACACCATTGATCATTGGGTTGTAAGGATCGTACTACATTTCCAGTCATATGGTTAGGTAGTCATCCCCCAAACTTAATAGATCACAAACACAAATCACGAACTATGGAGTCAGCCTCCACTAGATCTATAGATGCTTGATTGGTAGTGGAGTATGCTCATGCATGGTGACACATCTCTTTCTATATCGCTCCAAATTTTTCACACCCTTACCTTCAGGCTATAGGATCCGTGCCCGAAAGGGGGATGTGAAAAGGATGGCGCAGTACCTCGGACTGAGAGGCCTTGCGAAGGTCCCGCCTCTCGGGGGAGGTGTATTATGGTGATTTTTTGATGGATGGTGGGTTCACCAGGAAACGTTTGAATGGCGGTTTCCACGCCTAGGTTGGGAATGTGTTTAATGTGTTCAGTTTTATCTTTAAACATTCGGGTCCTAGGTTTGGCCAAATGAATCTAAGTTGTTCTATTATGAAAATGCAGACTAAATGAAATACAACAAACAAATATGAACAGAAACAGAGAGAAGAAGCTAAATTATAGAGCCATACCTGATCCGGATGTCTGATGGAGGTTCTGATTCTTGAAGCAGACAGGATCGTCTGGAATTTGACGGGATCGTCTCCGACCTGCGGGATCGTCTGAGATCTGACGAATTCGTCAGAGACCTGCAAACAGAGAAATAGACACAAAATACAAAAAATGCAGCAATGCTAATAGAGGATAATGATGTAAAATGACAATAAGGATGTTAACAGATAATCCCAAATAGAAATGCAAGTAAGTTGCAACACTTTAATAGCTAATCATGACCTTATTATGCAATTAAACTACATGGGTGAACTCCAAGATGCAAAATAATAAAGAATAATCATAAGATTAACTAAATACAGAATAATGCAGCAGAAAAGAATGAAGAAATGCAAACTCTGGGCACTGATTGCCCCCAATGCAGACTGCAGTCGAGATCATCTCGAATTGGTGCGAAATCATCTCGAATTGAACAGGATCGTCCACGACGAACTGAGCTTGCTCCGGCTGAAAAATACTAAGGTTCCTACAAATAAATTTGGACAAATATGGAGGCAAATAATAATTTAAGATGGTCTAATGCACGTAGAACTTGTGTTACAGGAAATTTCAGCCAGGGGGATGCCAAGGGGGAGTCCTAAGTTTAAATAGGCTTAGGAGGGAGGTTAGGAGGTTGGAGATCATCCCAATTTGGGAGATCTCCAATGGGGGAGGGTCTCTAACGGTGCAGACACGCTTCTGCCCGGATTAGAGACGCCGTTGGAACAGAGGCTAATTGTGAAAAATTAGTTTTGGGACAAGATCGTCTGGACGTCCTAGCCCAGACGAAATCGTCCGATCTGAGGCGATATCGTCTGATCGGCGACGATATCATCAAACGGTCAAAACAAACTCTAAAAATGGCATGGGAAACGAGGAAACGGGTTAAACGGCGGTTTGGGAGCGGTTTTGGGGGTTAAAATTTGAATTTGAATTATTACTAAAGTAATTGTAATTATTTAAGGTTTTACTACGCCAATTTTAGGGTGCTACATTTTGCCCCCTCTTTAGCGAATTTTTTGAAGAAAATGCGTTAAAGATGAGTTCTTCTCGATTTACGAGAAAGCAAAAATTATTCCCATTTTTAGGCGACGATTCTTGGTCGAATCGTACGACAACTTACTATGGTGCCCCCTCCGTGTTTTTACCCAAATCGAACGTTTGAGGTAAAAACATGGAAAAGCAAAAATTTTTAAAAAAATTGTTTAATTGTTTTTGAATAAAATTAAGAAAAATAGGGTAAAACCCTAATTCATTGTTACTCGTTCATTTTTTTCATTTTCTGGTTTTAGGGCTCGGAGACAAAAATGGTCGAGACAGCGCACGGATCGACAGAGGTCCGGCGCGGGCTACGGGTAAGGGTCTAAACTGAATTTAGAATGCTTTACTTTAGAATTTCATGCTTTTTAGACTAGATTTGCTTGATTTTTGAGCATCACGGCCATTTTTGGGCCGTCGACGTCATCGAGACGAAATCGTCTCGATTTCGCCGAAATCGTCTCGATATCGTCGATTTCGTCCAAGGGCGAAATCGACGATAGGGGGACGATTTCGTCCAATAAGGGACGATTCCCTCATGCGAAATCGGAGACGAATTTGCTCAAATTTGGGACGATATCATCATTTATAAAATTGAACTTATTTTGACTTGTATTTTTTTAATTAATGATTTATTAATGATTTCTATTGTTGATTTTGTTTATGTTGCAGAGAGGATTACTAAAGAGCAGAGAATGGAAATATGGCGGGTTGAGGGATGACTTGGCCGCTCTATCTCAGGCAAAGCGAGATCAGCTGGCTCAGGCCGGCTTGCAGCATGTGGCAGAGATGCCACAGGTTTCTACAGACATGGGGCTATTGACAGCCCTAGCAGAGAGGTGGTATCCGGGTTCTTCATGTTTTCGGTTATCGACAGGGGAGATGACTCCCACACTGGAGGATGTATGGAGGATTTTGAGGATCCCCATACAAGGATGGTTGATCACTCCCATGGCCAATCAGGGCCACGCGATGATGCGACTATGTGGCGATCCGAGCTTCACCCTGGAGAAGGGCGAAGTGAATATCGAGTCATTGCGCCAGATGCCTGGGGCATCTAGACTCACACGGGTTTTGGCTGGGGTGGTAGGTGGACTTCTGCTATGCCACCAGAGCGGATGCAGGATACCATGGCTACTGACAGATGTGGTCTGTGACATGAGAGACCACGGGTACAGGTTTGCTTGGGGGAGCTTTGTACTCTGTCGGTTGTATAGGATCCTTCATGGGGTCGTATACAAGGGCGGCCGATGTCTGGTTATGACATCGCTACTACAGGTTTGGTGCTGGGAGCACATCATGGTGCGGAGGCCGATAGGGCTTCCACTGATAGGGATTGATGGGGAGAGGCCCCGAGTTTTCTACTGGTGGCTCCGAAGAGGGGCACAGCGATGGATAGATCTGCCAGCATCCCGAAGACTACTAGACGACCTTGTCTCCGACCAGATCACCTGGAGGCCTTGGAGAGATCATCCAGGGTGGGCCGAGGATGGACAGGAGCTGGCTCACATCAGGCGAGTCTACTGGCTGAGGATGGAGAGGGGAGAGGTGGAGCTCCACCGGTACGACCGAGTTTTGAGGCAGTTCGGTCTACAGCAGGGGATCCCATCTCTCAGAGACTACGAGTTTTCTCGGACTATCCGGGATAACACTACAGCTAGCGGGGCTCCAGATATGCAATGATTCTGGAGTCAGGACGTAGATGATGCCCCCATTCAGCCAGTGGATGGGGACGATGCTAGGGTAGCCGACGGCTATGATGCCTGGTACACAGGCATCCGCCCTCCTCGGATGATGAGGGCTCAGGGTCCGATTCATGCAGTTGTGCGTCGGATGGGGAGGCGATGCCAGGCGGCCATTGAGGTGGCACAAGGTCACGGTGGGAGAGAGCAGAGGAGACCACAGGCACAGTAGAGGCCACGACAGCGAGAGAGGAGGGAGGAGAGACCCCCTTCTCCATAGAGAGAGAGGCCACCATCGCCCGATAAGGGCAAGGGTGTTGACACTAGGGAGAGCAGCGAGACAACGACTCTCCGAGCGAAGACTGTCCATCTCTAGGCACAGGTGCAGACTTTGCAGGATGAGGCTGCACGCCATCGAGCTGAGGTTACACAGCTCAGAGATGAGATTGCATGCCTCAGAGCATGGAGCGGAGGAGCGAGCACTCAGGATTTAGCATGCGCTATGGCCCAGATTACATTCTATCAGGCTCTATATTACCAGGCGGTGCCAGCAGAGGAGAGGGTGCCATTACCAGCTCATATTGCAGAGCCTGTCGTGATGGGGTCATCTAGGACATCATCACGATCGACATCCAGGACTCATGGCACCACACGGACTACGATGGGGCCACCTCCTCCACCTCAGGGTGGGGGAGGAGATGAGGCTGAGAGCTCGAGGGGTTCTCGAGACACGACACAGAGGATATATGATTGAGAGGATTGAGTATGCCAAGATGTAGATTGTGGCATACCAATCCAGGTTTGAGATGATGTACATACATTTGATATATATATAGATGAGATATTTTGGATCATATGACTTGTCTTATGTATTTTTATGATGTTTTAATGTTTTGGTGTGATTGATTTGATGATTCATGTAATTATGTCGTTTGGAAATATGTATGGTTTTTAATGGATGCTTTAAAATTTAAATGAAATAATCTGATGTAAACAAATTGGTTGTTTGTGATGTGATGATTTGATAAAAAAAAGGACTTCTAACAATAATTTCAAAGGACATTGTCGCTATTATAGACCATTTCATGGAGTCGCCGCTCACTCGGTCGTCAAGCTAATCCCAGTATAGAAATATTGTTAAAAAGTAAAAGAGTGCTTAAGAGACTGTCTTAAGACTTTGGTGCAATGGTGCAAATGATGATGATGATGGTGATTTGTTTTCAGATTTCCATAAAAATATTATGCATGAAATAATTTTAAAATGATTTTTGCTAGGCATAAATTCCTAAGTGTGATAAATTTTTTGGATAATTCCCTAGGAATTATACCATCATTGCAAATTTGCATATTGACATAATGACATGAAATAGTGATAATGTGCATGCTTTTTTTTAAAACATAATTGTATAACATAATGATTTAAGTCATATGTTTTTATGATTTTAAATAAATGGGGAATAAAAATTGGTACAATGGTTTGCGCTAGGCATAGAATATGATAGGTATAGACTTATACCATCATCGCGAAATCCAAAGAAAAAGTTGATATAATGGTTTTATTGCATGGTTGATTGTTAATTTAAAAATAAACAGAAAATATGAAGATGAGGACTTACGCTAGGCATAAGACTCCCATTTAAGTTCTGGAACTATACCATCGTCGCGAAAGTCGACAATATATATATATATATATATATTTTTTTTTTTTTTGTGTGTGTGTGTGTGTGTGTGTTTTTATTGTATGGTTTGAAAGAAATTTTGATTTTTTTGATTATGCATGTAGTTGTCTTTATGCGAGAAAGGAAAAAGGAAATTGTTCCACACAATTTGCAAAGATATTTCAAAGTATCTCGAAGACAAAAGTTAGATTTATAAGGAATCCCATGTGCATATGTGAGTTCATTTCCAATCTTGATTTATCATAATGATACACAAAATCTCTCAAATACAAATGTGTGTGCAATTGCTATGTTCATTTACCAGTTTTGAGCAAGATAATTTGATACAAGTGATTTGAATGAACCAAATAAGTGTTCATTAACCATGATTTAGATGCATATAACCATACCAGACTACTATGTAAGTCGGATTATCAAGAGCTAGCTAATCCATAAGCAGACATAGGTCTGTACAAAAGAAGGTCGCTAATGTGACAGACATATCACCATGCTAGGAGTTACCCAAGGCCAAGCGGGTTGGGCACAAACCACCTGTTATGGGGCTTACCTCACAGTTTTCGAATAATTGAGAATTCCAGGGATTCAAGCTCATCAACCCTTCTTTTCTTTTCAAAGGGTAGGGAAAGGGATTTTATTACTTTTGCTTTTGCTTTCTTTTGCTTTCTTTTCTTTTCTTTTGTATTTTTGCTTGATTTTGGAGATAATGCTTGGAACATTGTTGTAATGATATAAAATAACATTTTTCTTTTTCTCTTTTTCTTGAACTTTGCTTTTCTTCCTATGCTAGGGATACTTGCTCGGATTAGTCTGTAGAGCAAGGGATTTTTATTCTGGGTAGGGGTGAGCTTGTCCTTTTGCCAATTCTCAAAGATTCTAGACCATGTGCATGATAGGATAGCAGGGGAAACTTTTCGCTCAAGAAACCACTTCTACTATGTAGCATAGCATGGACATTACAAATATAATCATTTTATTGTGAAAGGATGTGCTTGGTTTAAGTAAATAACAAGATCAATTCTCTGTGCTCAAACTTTATTTAATTGAATTTTGTGGACTTTGATATAAGAGAGATTAGTAATCATGCCAGATAAAAATCAAGATATTTATTCATGTGAATGTGAAAGTGAGGGATTCCAAATAAATGCTAATTTATCCAAAATAATTTGAAATATATAACTGCAACATTTGTAAGAAGAAATATATACAAATACTTTTTTGAGAAGTTTGAGAATGTTGACTCTCTCTTTCTTCTTTATTTTGTTTTGGTTTCGAAAGAGTCAAGAATATTGCTATTTTTTTTATTTTTATTTTTTTTTTTTTGTTTTTGAAAGAATTAACAAGTGCCATAAATAAATACAACAAATAGTTTTGAATATTTTGATGATTTTGAATGTTTTTGGTATTTTTGAATTTATAAATTGAAAGAAATACAAGATAGTGATTTTGAAATATTTTAAACAAATATATACAAGGATGAAATGACCAAATTTATGCATAGTAACGTTTAAGATGCATAATATTCATAGGTTCTTTAAGTTCTTTACCATCCAAGGTAGATAATTTGTATGCTCCCGATTCAAATTTAGCAGTGATAATGTATGGTCCAAGCCAGTTGGGCTCAAATTTACCTTTAAGATCTTTAGTTGCATTAGTATTTTTTTGATTTTCTTTTAAAACAAGGTCGCCGATCTCAAAGGATCGATGACGAACTTTTTTAGCATATGATCTTTTAAGCTTGTTTTGGTAGGCACGGAGATGCTCCAAAGCATTGATGCATTTTTCATCTAGGAGTTCCAACTGACTGAGTCTGCCAACTCGATATTCATCTCCTACTTCGGTATCTTGAAGTAGTAGAGCCAAAGAAGGAACTTCTAATTCAAAGGGAAAAATGGCTTCAGCACCATAAACCAAAACAAAAGGTGAAGTTCCAATGGGGGTTCGAACACTAGTTCGATAGGCCCACAAGGCTGGATATAATTGAATGTGCCAGTCACGGCCAGATTTATTGACCAATATTTTGAGAATTTTGATTAAGGTTTTGTTAGATGCTTCTGCTTGACCATTACCCTGAGGATAATAGGGAGTGGACCAGCGATGTTGAATCTTATATTTTTGGCATAATTTTTTAACATCTTTATTTTTGAAACAAGTTCCATTGTCTGAGATGAGATTTGCAGGAATTCCGAACCTACAAATGATTTGATTAAAAATAAATTTAGAGACTTGTGTGCCAGTGCAGGAAGCTAAAGGCATAGCTTCAACCCACTTCGTGAAATACTCGGTGGCGGTTATGATGAATTTGTGTCCATCAGATGACACAGGATTAATTTTGCCAATAATGTCTAAGCCCCATTTTGAAAAGGGCCAAGGAGATGAAATAGCCTGCAGTTCTTGTGCAGGGGCATGGACAAGGTCAGCATGTTTCTGGCACTTGTCGCAATGGCGCACATAATCATGTGCATCATTCTCCATGGTAGGCCAAAAGTATCCTATCCTAAGGAGCTTTTTAGCAATGACACTACCACTGAAGTGTCCTCCACAAGATCCATCGTGGGCTTCACTCAAGGCTGATTTGGATTCTTCTAGATTCAAACATCTCAATAGGATACCTTCAAAATATCTCCTATATAAAGTATTGCCAATTATTACAAATCGACTTGCTCGTCTACGTAATAACCGATGCTGGTTTCTATTAGAATTGGCAGGGAAAGTCCCATTTTGAAGAAAATCAAATATATCTGTATACCAAGGTTCAGGAGTAGTTTCATTGATTAGAAACACATCCAAAGGTTCTAAGCATGACTTATTTGAAGCGGGTTCCTGGAGCCGACGAATAATGATGGTGGCATATTCGTCATCTAACTCCAAGGGCAGAAGAGATGCATCTGCGGCCATAGCATCAGCTGCACGGTTGCTAGTTCATGGAATAGCTTCCAAAGTAACTGTATCAAACAAGGATAACAATTGCAAAACATATGCTTTATATGGGCACAATTTATCATCTCTGGTCTGATAAACTTCATTAATTTGATTTATGACAAGTTGAGAATCACCAAAAACTAACAGATGTTTAATTTTTAGCGCCAAGGCAGCTCGTAATCCAAGGATTAGAGCTTCATACTCAGCAGTATTATTAGTGCAAGCAAATGTTAATTTGAAGGACAAAGGAATAAGATGTTTTTGTGGGGATATTAAAATAATACCCGCACTAGCCCCACTCATGCATCGGGCTCCATCAAAGTATAAGGACCATTGTTCAACATGGTCTGCCTCTGATTGAAGGCATTCATCAGGAAACTCAATGATGAGGGGATGGGTAGATTCTAAGGGTGCAGCAGCTAATTGATCTGCTATGATTTGACCCTTAACAGACTTCTGTCCTATGAACGTGAGGTCAAACTCGCTTAGAGCAAGAACCCACTTGGCTGTACGACCCGATAAATAAGGTCGACTCATGAGATACCTCAAGGGATCATATTTAGCAATGACATAGGTTTTCTAAGCATATAATGGCATAATTTTTGCATAGCAAACATGATCGCTAGACATAGTTTTTCTAATGTTGTGTAGCGGGTTTCATAACTGATGAAAGTTTGGCTAATATAATAATTAGCACGTTCTCTCTTCTCATCATCAAGCTGAGCTAACATAGCTCCTAAGGCAGAATCTGAAGCTGAAATATATAGGATAAATGGGCGATCAGGTCTAGGTGATGAAAGCACAGGTGGGTTAAGGAGGTATTGTTTGAGAAGTTCAAAAGCTTCCTTACATTCATCATCCCAATTAAAAGGGACATCCTTCTTAAGGAGCTTAAGAAAGGGACCGGTTTTGTCCGCCAACTTATCGATGAAGCGACGGATAGCTTGAAGCTTACCTTGTAAACTTCGTAATTCAGATATATTGGTAGGTGCGGGCATATCGCTGATAGCCGCAATCTTAAGAGGGTCAATTTTGATACCACGTAAAGAAACTATAACCCCTAATAGTTTATCGGACTTAACTCCGAATATGCATTTGGCTGGATTTAATCGAATAAGATATTCTCTTAACCGATTAAAAACTTTTCTCAAATCATCTAAATGATTATCTTCATTAATAGAGCGAGCTATAATATCATCTACATAATCATGTAGGATATCATGCATCATATCATGAAAAATATAAGTCATAGCTCGTTGATAGGTTGCACCTGCGTTCTTTAAGCCGAATGGCATCACTTTCCAACAAAAGGTACCCCAGGGGGTAATAAAGGTTATTTTAGCCTGATCTTCAGGAGCTATCCTGATCTGATTATAACCGGAGAATCCATCCATTAAGGACATCATCCCACTCCCGACAGTAAAATCAATGATTTGGTCCATGTTTGGAAGAGGAAAATCATCTTTAGGGCATGCAACGTTAATATCTCTAAAATCTATGCAAACCCTAACTTTGGTAGCTTCTTTCTTGGTGACTGGAACTACATTTGAGATCCATTCAGCATAATCAATAGCTTGTATAAAGACAACATTCAGGAGTTTTTCTAACTCCCCTTTGACTAGTAAGGCCACTTTGGGATGCATTTTTCTAAGTTTCTGTTTAACAGGTTTAGCATCCGGATGGACTACTAGGTGATGCATGACTACGAAAGGGTCTAGACCTGGCATATCTTCATATGTCCAAGCGAAGACATCTTCATATTCTTTAAGGAATGCAATGTATTGCTCTTGTTTTTCTTGACTTAATTCTGATCCAATATTGATTATGTGAGGACTATCCTCAGTTCCAATATTAATTTTAATGACGTTTTCTACTTCCATGTGTAGATCTCTTTCAAAATTAGGTGGGGCGGGTGAAACGCCCAATTCTTGTAATTATTTTAAGGTTAACTTGGATAATTCATCTTGAGGAGTCGTGGCCTCAAGTTGGGCTATAGTAGGTATAGAACCATCAAAATAAAAACCATTGTGTAACATCTCTTCAATGGAGACATCATGGAAAATATCTCCTTCCAACTCATCATCGGATTCAACAATCATTTCAGGGTAAGCTATGGATAGCATGTTACATGTAAATGGCTGATTTTTTAGAGGCAAATCATCACGCCTATCCAAATAATCTTGATAACATATGAGTTGATCATCATCTTCAAAAGGAAAGGGTTGACCCTTACTAGGAAATAGGCCCACACCACAGCGGGCAGTGCCACGGTTCTACCTCGAAAGGTTCTTTCATACCATTTTGGAAAGGTCCCAAGCCTTTCCCTTTATATCCCATTTTAAGCATTATAGGTTTAGCTTTAATATACTCATTAGTAAAATAACATCGAGCATATCCATCATGATGAGTTTTGATATTCCGAGGTATTCTTCCCTAGTCATATCCTTTATAAATGAAGGCACAACTCCCGACTTGATAAGTACTTCCCATAGGTTGTGGGAGGCCCAAAGTACGAGGAGATGGCGGCAAGTTATTTAAAATAATAGAATTTTGCATAGAAGCATTTGTTTTTTCTGATATAAGAATTTGAGATAAATCAGGTAAGAGTTCATCAGAAAGAGCATAAGATGTAGAAGGATCATTCCCTATATCTTTAGATGTGGAAGGTATGATAGATGTAGATAATGTGGAGGTGTTAATAGATGGGTCTATAGGTTTTGAAATTATAGGGATGGAACATGAAGGATTGGTTGTGGATTGAAGGTCTTTTTGAGGTTCTAGAGTGGTTTGTTTAGAAGATTGTTGATCTATATATGAGGATGAAATTAATGGAGGAGAAATAGATGAAGTTATGGGTGTGTGTTTCACAGTTTTAGATGAAAAATAAGAATTAGGATGTGTGGATGACAGAGCAGGGCAAAATTGAACTCCAACAGGTTCTGCCAAGGCACACATATCAAAGGGTCTAGGATCACCATGGATAGTGACCAACTGATTTTTAAATTTGAATTTAACACATTGGTGTAAAGTTGATGGGACAGCCCGCATTGCATTGATCCAAGGACGACCCAAGAGTATATTGTACGATGCGGGGCAATGTACAATAAACACGGTCGTATCTAAGGTTCTAGGACCAACTTGCAATGGGATGGTAATAACTCCACACGTTTCTTGTGTTTCGTCATTGAAAGCTTTTATGATCATGTCAGTTTTCTTCATTTCATCACTTCTAAACCCAAATCGTTGGTAGAAATCAAAAGTGCAAATATTTAGAGATGAACCATTATCAATCAAAACTCTTTTAACGGCTACATCTCCAATTAGGGCAGTAATGTATAAGGGGTTATCCTTATGTAAACTATGTTGTGGTATATCTTTATCCCGAAAGTCAATACAATCGACTTCCCTAGTGATGATAGTATTGGCCATGGCTTCAGGTTGAATGTTTTGTGGTACCATCATTTGGCTTAATGTAAGCATTAATTCATCTCTATGGGTAGGAGAAGATCTTAATAAATCCAAGAGAGAAATTCTGGCTGTAGTATTGGATAATTGCTCATTAATATTGTAAGGGGGTTTAGGTTGAACATTGGAAGCATGATTCCCTTTATTGGGATTTTTCAAAACAAATGGAGCTGATCCATCATTCTGGTTTGGTTCTTGTTGAGAATTTTGAGCCTGTTGTCTGGTAACGACTCCGATGGTACCTACAATGTTGTATTGAGGACGTTGAATAGGTCTTGGTCTAGCATTTATAGCTTGTTCATTAGAAAGGAATTGATCAGAAGAGGGTCGAGTAGTAACTCTTCTAGGAAATGGTTCTTCTGGAATCATAGCATCTGTAATAGGTTGAATAGGATCTGATTCATTTTTAGAACTATTCGATTGGTTTGAAGTGATTTCCATGTCACTTTCAGTATCTGATTCTACATCACTAGGATCTGGAGTTTGAGTATTACGTAGGGGCCTGGTTGTGACCATGGATAAAGTTGTGTCAAATTTTTGTAAATCATGATTAGGTAAATGTCCGCTAATAGTTCCTACATATCGGGTAGGAGGAGGAACATTATGATGCTCAATTTGATTGGCCACCTCTTTACCATGTCTTGGTAAAGGATGTTGAAATATGTCTAATGATTGATTAGCATTTTGATTTTGATTTTGGGGAATGTTCTTTTGAGCATTATTAGGAGCATTTTGTTTAGGTTGGAAGGCTTGCACCTCCATTTCATTATTATCAATCAGATCTTGTATTTTATGTTTCAACCTTTTACAAGCGTTGGTAGAGTGTCCAGGCCCTCTATGGAAATCACAGTGTAAGTCAGCTCTGTATCCGGGTATGGTTGGATCAGGTTCCCGGATAGCTGGTAATTGAATCAAACCTCTTTCGAGTAATTGAGGTAAAATAGTTGATAATGGTTGATTCAATCTAGTAAATTCTCGAGGAGGTTTATCAGGAGGTTTCAATATAAATTTTTTTGTTGTCTTCGTTGCATTGATATTAGCAACATTTCTATTGTCAGTGACTCCGTCACCTACGACTTGTTTGTTTTTATATTGATTTCTGGATGTTTTCTCATCATCTTTCTTCCTAAGTTGGCCTCTCCTAATGAGGGCATCTTCTACTCTTCGAGCTAAATCTATAGCCCGATCGAAGGTAGTTAAAGTAGCAGTTGATAACTCATAAGATATTTGTTCTTGCAAATTATTAATAAAAATGTCCAACATTTCCCTATAAGGTAGCACAAAGTGCAGTTTTCCTGTCAACTGCCTCCATCTAGCTAAGAAATCAGCAAAACATTCATCTTTGTCTTGTTTTAAGTTGTATAAATCTTTAATGGTGACATGCCTCTCGATGTAGGCACTAAATTGATGGACAAAAGATTCAGCTGTTTCTTCAAAGTTTCTCAAAGAATGAGTGGGCAATTGATAGTACCACTCTAATGCCATTCCACCTAAACTTTTTGGGAACATTTTTAGTAATAGCAAGTCATCATGTGATATATCATGACATGCTATCCTAAACATGCGAAGATGCTCTATGGGATCTTCAGTTCCTTTATATATAGGCAGGACGGGCATGGGAAAATGCTTAGGGTACGGTTGTGCTACAACTATGGGATCCAAAGGTTGACTACACATCTCTCGATAATTGTACGAGGGATGGTAGGGATCTATCTGGTCCATGCGGGAAGCTAACTGCTTCACCATGGCTTCCAGATTATCGGTTTGCCCACCATATTGGTTCGGTAGGGCATTAATATGGGATTTGTGAGCATATGATGGAGGGACATGAATATTAGATGCTATATTGCTATTGTGTAATCTGTTGGTAGGAAGGGTGTTATGAAGAAGTTTTGAAGTTATATTATGTTGTATTCCAGTATTGTTGGAAATTGGTGTTTGGCTTCATTTTAGATTTTTGTTGATTTGAAGCATATTGATCAATAGTTTGGCGAAGTAAAGCAGTGAAGGAAAGTTTCTTTTGTGTGGGAATGATTTTAGGCTCAATAACAGGTTCTTTAGGAGGTTGGGTAACCTGTTGTTTTTGCATGTTCTGAATTATAGTGACCATATCTCTATTGGATGGTCCAGCCTTATCACTTTCTTGATCAACAAAGGACAAGGGATTAGTGTGTATATTAAACACATCTTCCATGGCTGCTTGAGTGTCACTAATTTGTCCTTTATCAATACGAACTGCCATATTAAGAGCGCCAATGTTATTATTGAAAAATTTCTAGAAATGATCTAAGTTATCAAAAGCAATAGTTCCATCTGGAGTTATTCTAGGGGATGAGGATCCATCCTCTTTAACATTTTCTTCTTGTTCATCTACAACAAGCTCATCGTCTTGCTGGTCTAGAGTTTCTTCTTCCGGGGATTGGATCCTCAGGAAGGACATTTGGGTTTCTTGTTTTGTCTCCTAACCAATCTTCTTCTTCTCCTTCAGTTTGTTTACCATTCCTAAGTTTAGGCATTGTGCTTAACTTAGATTTCAGCAAATATATATATATATATATATATATATATATATATATATATATATATTGCAACCAACTTAAGAGGTATATATTAATTATATACCTACTACAATATTTAAAATGAAATGTTTTGGTTTTTGTTATGTTTTTTAGTTTTTCTTGTTTTTTTTTGGTTTTAATAACAATATTATAAAGATAACAAACAACACACAAAACGCAAGAAATAATAATAATGAAAGCAATGATCTAGTTTTCTATAAACAATTTATAAATATCATTAATGGGCTCAAGTTCTTCAGGAGTCATGAAGTGTTCTTCTTCAAATTGAAAATTTTCTTTCAAGAATTTAATGAAAAGTGCTATAGTGATATTATCTATCTCAGATTCTGGTTGATAGAAGTAAAGCTCGTGGCAATACTCTCGATATAACATAGCTCTAGGAACTCTCTTCCATATTTCCCTTATCAGTAAGAACGACCTCTTGGTCTTCTACATGACCTAGGAACTGGTGTATAGTGGCTGCGTTCTTGAGGTATTCCTCGAAGGTGAACAATCTAGAAGACACAAGAGCTCTCCTATAAGCTAACCACCTATGGCAAGCTCTCTGAAGTTCATGATAAAAAATGAGTTGATGAGGATCCAGGATTCTATCTAGGACAAGCCTTTTGATTTGTTTAAGTTCTGTTGACCTAGATGAAATGACACCTAGTCTTCTATCAAGTTCGTCCCACAAAAGTTGATTTCTATCTGTTTCAGGCACACTAAGCACATAATTGATTTCTATGGCTGCTAATTGGTTTTCAACATTTATAGTAACTGCTAGTCTTTTCTTAGGAGCTACCATCTAAACATGATATGCAACTTATTAGTTTTAAATGATTTGAAATGCATCTATATTTTTTTTTTGTTTTTGTTTTCAAAAGGTTTTAAATGCATTCACGTCGGGTTCACCAAAATGTATCGCTCCAAATTTTTCACACCCTTACCTTCAGGCTATAGGATCCATGCCCGAAAGGGGGATGTGAAAAGGATGGCGTGGTACCTCGGACTGAGAGGCCTTGCGAAGGTCCCGCCTCTCGGGGGAGGTGTATTATGGTGATTTTTTGATGGATGGTGGGTTCACCAGGAAACGTTTGAATGGCAGTTTCCATGCCTAGGTTGGGAATGTGTTTAATGTGTTCAGTTTTATCTTTAAACATTCGAGTCCTAGGTTTGGCCAAATGAATCTAAGTTGTTCTATTATGAAAATGCAGACTAAATGAAATACAACAAACAGATATGAACAAAAACAGAGAGAAGAAGCTAAATTACAGAGCCATACCTGATCCGGATGTCTGATGGAGGTTCTGATTCTTGAAGCAGACAGGATCGTCTAGAATTTGACGGGATCGTCTCCGACCTGCAGGATCGTCTGAGATCTGACGAATTCATCAGACAAATTCGTCAAAGACCTGCAAACAGAGAAATAGACACAAAATACAAAAAATGCAGCAATGCTAATAGAGGATAATGATGTAAAATGACAATAAGGATGTTAACAGATAATCCCGAATAGAAATGCAAGTAAGTTGCAACACTTTAATAGCTAATCATGACCTTATTATGCAATTAAACTATATGGGTGAACTCCAAGATGCAAAATAATAAAGAATAATCATAAGATTAACTAAATATAGAATAATGCAGATGAAAAGAATGAAGAAATGCAAACTCTGGGCACTGATTGCCCCCAATGATGATTGCAGTCGAGATCATCTCGAATTGGTGCGAAATCGTCTCGAATTGAACAGGATCGTCCACGACGATCCGAGCTTGCTCCGACTAAAAAATACTAAGGTTCCTGCAACTAAATTTGGACAAATATGGAGGCAAATAATAATTTAGGATGGTCTAATGCACGTAGAACTCGTGTTACAAGAAATTTCAGCCAGGGGGATGCCAAGGGGGAGTCCTAAGTTTAAATAGGCTTAGGAGGGAGGTTAGGAGGTTGGAGATCATCCCAATTTGGGAGATCTCCAATGGGGGAGGGTCTCTAACGGCGCAGACACGCTTCTGCCCGGATTAGAGACGCCGTTGGAACAGAGGCTAATTGTGAAAAATTAGTTTTGGGACAAGATCGTCTGGACGTCCTAGCCCAGACGAAATCGTCCGATCTGAGGCGATATCGTCTGATCGGCGACGATATCGTCAAACGGTCAAAACAAACTCTAAAAATGGCACGAGAAATGAGGAAACGGGTTAAGCGACGGTTTGGGAGCGGTTTTGGGGGTTAAAATTTGAATTTGAATTATTACTAAAGTAATTGTAATTATTTAAGGTTTTACTACGCCAATTTTAGGGTGCTACACTTTCAAAGATACCTCTGACCGCACATAAGGATAAGCTAGCTTCTTGGTCTCATCCATAACAGGTTTACCCAATTTACTCAAATATGGGTTAATAAATTCACTTTCACACACATTGGTTCTTGATTACCTTGAGTCATTACCATGCTCATGATTTGGTAAATGAATTCACTGCACACACATTTGGTCCTAGAAATATAATGTAATTTTAGTGAATTTATCTGATGCCACTAGTATGTCTAAGTCTCTACAAAATAGGCAATTTTCCATATCAACATCCATATCTTCTTCCATACCAACATTCATATCTTATTCCATATCAACATGCATATCTTCTTCCATGTCAACATCCATGTCAGTGCATGAGTCATTCATCCCATGTGCCACCAAGTTTGGTGCCCCTGATTAAAAAATAATGCTAGAAAATGGCCAAGCAAATATCTAAGCTATAAATTATCATTAGCACATTTACCTTCCATACCTTGCTTAATCATCCATACATGCCACCTTGCATTAATCATCCATAACATATCATATGAATTCATCATCCATATAAACATGCATTCCACAAAAAAAATATACAAAGCATTCACAAACACATATAACAAAAAAGGTAATATCCATGTATATATATATATGTATAAATCTCACATGTACAATGAATGCCAAAAGGCTACATAAAATGGAGCATCAAGGCTCATATACCAAAAGTTCATATAAGCACTAACTATGTCCTCCAAGAGGACCCTTGTGACCTAGGAGGATCCCTAGACCTAGATTTATGCCTAGACTCGCTATGCCTAGCACCCTCAAAGACAAATGAGGTTGGAGGATCTGGAAGTGAAATATGATGTTCTATCAAACTATCCTTCAATACCTCGATATATCTATGATAATACTGAAGATATGCTAAATTTATATTATGTCAGTGCTCCCTCTCTACTAGCTCTTCTTGGAGCCTTGTAATCCTTGCATCCTACTCTGCTACCTACTACTCTAGCCTCACCTAATCCTCCTCACTCTGATCTGGAGGCCCATCCAAAACCTCCTTCGCATTCTCTCCATATCCACCATCTCACCCACTCTCGAGAACTTGCCTCATCGCACCCTTAGCCCTCCTCCTTTGACTATCTGATCAAAGGAACCACTACCACTTGGGGACCCCCTTGGTCTCCTCATACCTAGCCTCCTCACCATCCCCATTAGTTGCTACTCAATGCGGTGTCCATGATGGTTGAAATGTAAACCATACATCATACTCCATGGTAATTACCACATCATCTACATTTGAGAGATCCATATCCTTGTCATCCTCACATGCCACCCTCCATAGCTCCATGCATGGTATCCTTGTCTCCTCTCGATATATCCTATAGTGCACCTACTCATATAGGACATCATGCCTCAGTTCAAACTATTGAAGTAATCAAGAAAACTAAATATACTTAGCCTCACTTTGATATCTCCCAACCACCTACCTATACTAACACACTCATCGCAAGTGCTCTCCATATTTAATCCACCTACAAGCCCACCATGACCTCCACATCACTTGGGCAAATCCAACACATAAATCCTGGTACCACTAGCTCATCTACACTGGCCAATTCGACTATACCTCCTTGACTACCATCCATCTCCTATTGTATGGTTACTCCCTACCCAATTATACCATAGGTAAGCCCTTCGATCAAGCTACGCTAAAATGATCTCATCCCCAACATTGTAGAAACATCATAGTCCCTTCCTCCCATGCCTCATCACCTCATATAGCTCTTGGTACACCTACACCAATAATGTACGAGCCCATGCATACACTTACCACCTAGTGAGAATATCACTCCTTACCCCTATCAGGTTCCAAGGGAACCTACATCCAATTTTTTTTAGGGCCATGATGTTGGCCAACATGAACATAACCAAGGCATAAATATCATCCAACTTATTTTCCATGTACATGGACAAGTAGGGTATACCCAAAATCTCCACCCTCACACCCTACCATGCATCTCCAAACATATTCATCATCTCCATATTTTGGTTAAGCATGACCTCAACCTGGATCCCCTCCACTGGAACCTTGAGGATGTGATATACATTCTCCAATATCATAGTCACCTCTCCCATAGGAAGCTAAAAATTCCCCCTATCTACATCCCATATCTCCACCAAGGCAGAGAAATACCCCTCATCCATCCTCACCACATCAATGCGGGCTACCTCAGCTAGCCCCATGACCTCCAAAACATCCCAATTTTCCTTCACCATTGCATTCTGCATCCTAGGTATTAAAGGTGAGAACCGGTGTCAAGCCTCTAAAATCCTAATTTGTAGCACAACACAAAACAATTGTCATTTTTCATTTTAAAAAATCATAAAATCACAAAAAAAAATCATAATAAAAATAAGGGAACTACCTCAGCAGCCTGCACTCCAGCATAAACCCTAGCCTCTACACCCACTCCCTCCACCGCCATAGTTTATGTGCTCAAATCACTTGGTAGGGTACCTAGGAATAGATATTTGGGGATATATTATTATATTGTATAAGGGTTGGCATGGGCCACACATAACCCAAGGTTGATTGTATTATAATATTATATTATATTAGTAGTAGGCTCCCCAAAGTAGAATAAGAATATGGATATATAAAGAAGAGATATTTGTCATTGTAATGATTCATATCATTGAAGAAGAATCTTATGTAATCGTCTATGCCCACGAAGTGGCCTCTCACATTGGGAGAGCTTGTGGAGTTATTCCTTCCTTAAGGATTATTATTGGTGTTTCCCTACCTTAAGGGTATTATCTATCTCTCTCTCATTTGTGGATTGTTATTGTGGATGAATGATTTGATATTTTTGCATATTGGTGAATGGTTTATGTTAATAATAATAAAGTTTTGCAACAAGTGGTATCAAAGCAACGATTTTGGCAAAGTGGGGATTTTTGTGTGAAACCCTAGAATTAGGGCAATTTTTTTTTGGAAAAATGTCTCATCTTTCAGGAGCCATATCTCTACGTAAGTTTATCCGATTCAAGTGATTCTTGGATCAGATTGTGCAGAATTTGAAGAGCTTTAAAATGAGTGGTCATATGAAGGAATCTAATCAGTATTGAGGGAGATACGACCTTTTGAAGTTAGTCATCCGAAACAAGGATAGTGACGAATTTCATAGATTTTTTCTAGAAAAATGTCTCATCTTTCAGAAGCCATATCTCTGCGAGATTTTATCCGATTCAGGCGATTCTTGGATCAGTTTGTGAAGAATTTGAAGAGATTTAAAATGAGTGGTCATATGAAGGAATCTGAGTAGTATTGAGGGAGATACAACCTTTTGAAGTTAGTCATCCGGAACAAGGATAGTGACGAATTTCGTAGATTTTTCTAGAAAAATGTCTCATCTTTCAGAAGCCATATCTCTAAGAGCGTTTATCCGATTCAGGCGATTCTTGGACCAGTTTGTGCAGAATTTGAAGAGATTTAAAATGAGTGGTCATATGAAGGAATCCAAGTAGTATTGAAGGAGTTACAACCTTCTGAATTCAGCCATCTAAAACAAGGGTAGTGACGAATTTTCAAGTCACAAATTTTTCGAAAGACAAAATTTGTTTAGTTCGGGTAAGCAAATCAGTTGCACTTTATTTTGTTTGGAAGAAAAATTTCAGATCTAGTTGTCTATGTGGATTTTTAGCTTCAAATTTGTGGGAAGATAATTATTTCCATAAAACCCTAGTTGCATTAGGGCATGCACAATGGCACTCCAAAGTTTTTTTGGAGAAGATGATATTGATGCTATGGAATGGTGGAAAAATTTTGTCCCTGATGATTCTTCCTAGAAATCCTTCCTTAATTTATCTCTTAAAGGGAAAGCTTTGTCTTGGTGGATAAATTTTTGTCAAGAAACGAATGATGAAGACAATTTGGAGGAAGTGGAGCATGCATTCTTGAGTAAATGGGACCCATATTATGTAGATAGCCTAATGGATTTGATCGACGACTATAAAAAAGAAATAAAATTACTCAAGAAGAAAGAGGAAAAGGTCAGGGAAGATAAAAAATATGTCAGTATGCAGACAGAGGAAACCATACCTTTGGTAAAAGATAAATTAGAAAATGGACAAAGAAAATTGTTTGAATCTAAAAAGTCTATTTTGCAGGTTCATGGAAGCATTCAAAAGGAACAGGTTATTATTTCCATTGACCCTGGTAGCAGATATAATTTTATTAATATTGCTTTGGCTAAGAAGTTGCAAGTTCAAGCAACAAAAATTAAGGACATACAACTAGAGGGTGAGAATGTTCAGATTTTTGAAGATTTGAAGATCACCATGGATAAATATGTTTTACATTCAAATTTCTATGCTATTGAGATGGATGATAAGGATATTGTTCTTGGTTATCCTTGGTTAGATTCTTTGGGTACTATTAACATTAATGTGCAAAAGAAGTTTATGAAGTTATGGTACAGGAAAAAGAAGATAACATTGCAGGATATTTCTCAGCTTAAGGAGCAAGGATACAAGGAAAATCAAGAAGTGGTTGTAGAAGAACAAATTGATGAACTTGAAATAGAATCCAAGAAGGCAATAGCAACAATAGAGTCCATGGAAGAAGTAGCAACATTTGATTCAGGGGAAATAACAGTAATAGAGTCCAAGGAAGCTTTGATAGAAGAGCACAAGGACACACCAAACAAAGAGAACATGAAAGAACACTGTGTAGAAGAATTTAAAACAATGGAGCCAAAGGTTGAAAAGTCAAAGAAGGTAGAACATCAAGTAAAGGTTGCACCATATCGCCATCCACACCATCATGAGTGAAAACAATATTGGAGGCATGGTTCAAGGCAACAATATTATGGTTCTACATGGAATCATAAGGGCACCAACTATGGTAGTGTTTGGCAGAGAAAGCATAGTGATCATGGTTTTCAAGCATGGTTCATCAACATCAAGGAACAAGTGGACCCATCATTCAAGTTATCAAAATACAACAGTAGAAGCATGGAGCCAACAAAGCAGATTTGGATACTCAAGTAACAAAATGGCATACCAACATCATCGAGTTTCACTTGGATGGATGGATGATCGAGATTGGTACCAATTGCTAACATTGTTTAGCAAATCATACTATCATGTTTCTTCATATGTTTCGAGGATGAAACATTTGTAAGGAGGGTGGCATGGTAGGGTACCTAGGAATAGATATTTGGGGATATATTATTATATTGTATAAGGGTTGGCATGGGCCACACATAACCCAAGGTTGATTGTATTATAATATTATATTATATTATAATATAATATTATATTAGTAGTAGGCTCTCCAAAGTAGAATAAGAATATGGATATATAAAGAAGAGATATTTGTCATTGTAATTATTCATATCATTGAAGAAGAATCTTATGTAATCGTCGTGCCCACGAAGTGGCCTCTCACCTTGGGAGATCTTGTGGAGTTATTCCTTCCTTAAGGATTATTATTGGTGTTGCCCTACCTTAAGGGTATTATCTATCTCTCTCTCATTTGTGGATTGTTATTGTGGATAATGTATTGTGGATGAATGATTTGATATTTTTGCATATTGGTTAATGGTTTATGTTAATAATAATAAAGTTATGCAACATCACTTTACCTCACTTCATTCCACTCCTCAAAATGTAGCTTCTAAAACTCACAAATGCATAAATGAGTTTCATTTCTTATCCTTCTAGCTATTTATAGTTGATTTAGGTTCCTTGAGATTACCATGGGCATTTCGTGGCGCACTGAAGTGCACCAGGCTGTTTGCAATCTCATCCAAACACCAATGGGCATCTACATAGGCTTAAAACACCAATGGATGTTTGGCACTAATTTTGACAAAAGATAAATTCTTACAAAATAGTGGATTCTTCCACCAAATCACTCTATATTGCATCCATGCATTCATTTCATCATTTTATCAGGTTTTGTGAATATTTTAATTGATTTGGATGCATAATTTTTGATGGAGACCACAAATTGTAAATTCACCTAACAAGCTACAAAAACCCTCCAAAAGAGTCTAAATCTTCATAAAATTATTATAATCATCATTTTCATCATTCATACATCATACTAACATCATTTCACATCATTATTTGCACATTTACCAAGTGCAAACCAACATTCAAGTGAATCTCGTATCAAGTGGGATTTTCTACATACTTGGCAATTGTAGTTCCATGCAATTCAATAAGATGAATAGCATCCCATAAGAACACTTGGTAATTTTAATAATTCCATATATTTTTGTTAAAAACCACAATCATATTTGGTACTTCACATTTTTTGTGAAACCTTGCTAAGAACAATTTGCACAAAAATCTATGATTGATGGCCTAGTTTGTGGGGCTTAAAACATCGACAAAATCAAACTTCATCATTACACATTTCCTTGAAAGTTAACTTGGGAAACTGGGCTTAGCTAGGGTGATTGGTTCTTATCATAAGAATTATCTGACACTCACTAATTGGCTTTCCAAAGTTGACTATTTATCTTTGCATTTTCATCTTTGCATATCAATGATGCCAAAAGGCATATTCTTTAAAATCATCGAATCACCCCAAATTTAGGGCAACCACATCTGGTTATGAATTTTCCCACAATGGGATACATCTTACATGATCATGGCATCCACACTTGGTAAAATCCCTTCATCTATTGGGGTAAAAACAGACATATTTTTCATCACATCTATCACAAATCCCTTCATCTATTAGGGCAAAAATAGACATATTTTTCATCACACATTTTCACAAAACCCTTCATATTTTGGAGCAAAAACAAATACATAATTTCCAATTCTTTTCACCAACCTCCTTCACATCGTTGGGGCAAAAATGGTATCACATATCACATCATCCATCATTCATTTGCACATATTTTTCAATTGGCTCATGAGATTCATCCGCAAACTCATTCACCAATTGAGGGGGTAAGCTACACAAAATTCAAATTCTTTCATTCTTTTATCTCCAATATCGTGTTTCACATCCCAAGAGAAGTTGCTTTTGCACCTAGCTAAAATAGGTGTCTCGTGTTTTTGCACTGCATTGTGTTTCACGCAATACAGTATAAAAAGGGGCATCTGTAGACACCAAAACTTAGTCACTTGTCCTCCATCAATGCTTTCCCATTATTTTTTACCCACTATTCATATATATTTATATTTATTTATTTTATATATATCTAAATATTAATATATATATATATATATATATATATATATATATATATATATTATATTATATATATTTAATAAATATATATTTATATAAGTGAATTAATCCTAGCCATCCAATTTCACTTAATATTATCCATTTATCCACATCAATCCATGCCACAACCTAAATTTAATATCCACCCTCCGATGTGCTTTTATCTCAACCATACGATTAGTGTCGTTGAAACCCTAAGTATGCCCTAGGTTGGATTATTAATAGGAGCCATTTTGATGGCTCAATACCTAAGTTTTTTCTAATTTTTTCCTAAGTAGTTTGTACTCTAAATTCCCTAAGCAATCCCAAAATATTTCTTTATAATCTTGGAAGCATCTGATTCTACTCGCCTTCCATACTCTCTCACCATAACCCCGCATCCTTTGCCACCTCCCTCGCTCAACTAGATCTACTTTTGTAGACTCCCCCCTCAACCATCGAACGTCTTCAGGTGCTTTCTATCACTGTGGAGCACCTCTAGGTGCTTCCACTCCACTACCAAGCATCTATGGGAACCTTCCCATCACTCCTGAGCACCCATGGTTGTTTCCTACAATTGTCGAGTGCTCTCATACATTTTATGTAAGGGTTTTGAGGTCCTACTAGCCTTCGGGTGATGTCGTCGATTCACTACAACAAATATCATATATCAAAAAATAGCAAATATATAGGATAAATCCATTAATTAATATTTCATTACATGCACTTTAATTTTTTCCCATTTTATTTGCAATAGATAATTAGAGTTTATTATTGCTTCTAAAGGGCCTCACATTATGGAGCCCTCACAGGTGCTACTAATCTATTTTTTGTGTTATTGTGTGCATATTTGAAGGTTCTACATCAATATTGGATAGCTATTTAAGCTGGAGTGGCCTAGCATTGAATAACTAAAAGCACACTCACCTCTTTTGGGAGCAAGAATGCGCCAGAAGACACCATCGGCCTTGTTTTCTAGGGTTTTGGAGAACCCTAGCCATTGTAAATTTGTATCAAAAGGATTTAAAGATTCTCATTGTAACAATGGAGTTTTTAGGCTCTCCCTATTAATATAAGATAATTCATTGTGCAATTCTATGTTTTTTGAGTTCAATTTATTTAGCATTATTTGGTGTTGAGTTTTTGTATCCTCACTTGCATCGCACACAGTCACATTTTAATTCTTCATTTTTGTTCCAAAGCAAAACTAGAGTGTGGCATAAAGACCCTTCACTAGATCACATTTTGAATTATGACTGCTTAATATTTGATAATTTTTACTATGGTATGGTGCTTGGTTTCATGACGTGTAGCCACATTTTCTCCTTCGTACTTGGCTCAAAGTGAATTCTTGCTTTGGTAGCAAAACAATGCTTTGGACCAATTTTTTTTTGCAATATTGACTAGTTTGACTATGTTAAGTGTGGCTTGAAGCATGCTTGGAACTAGACCACATATTTAATCTCTTACATCATTTAGATATAATTTACATGCAACGTGGACTAGGTGTTAGATTGCATTCCTTTTCTAAAGTTTCATCAAGTCAAACTGAGATCATTGTGACCAAAATACCATGCACATCTAAATGTGGCTTGGAGATGTTATGCATTGGGTCACATTTTTTATTGTACATTATGTATTTTTGACCATTTTAAATACACTTTTGAGTCAAATTTGGTCTAGCAACACTAGGCTAACTATAGCTTGGAGACACATGTTCAAAACTTAGCCAAAATTTCAATTTTTTTTGCAAAAAATTTTATGTAGCCTTTTGGGCCTACATTATGGCACCTCTTGAGGAAATTTTCTTGCAAAGTTAAAGAACTTAGAGCCTTATCTATTGGGTTCATGGATTCAAAATCTAAATGGATAGGTGTTATAGAATGGTTATGTGAATGAATGGACACATTGAATAAAAATGAAAGGATGGAGTGGTATAAGTGAAGGAAATGGATGAATGATTGAAATAAGGGGAAAAAGAAGTGAAAATTAATATGAATGGGGGAAATGAAATATAGAATAGACTCCAACTAGTTGTAGAGTATGTATCAGGATATTGCTTCCATATGATTTTTACCTACTCAAATGTTAGCAAAGCATATTTAGCAGATAACGATTCATATGGAAAATACAGAAGGCAATAACATATGATTAACCTGAAGGGAGATATGTATATTTTAAAGGCTCGACAAAGGATGCTTCCATTTATTACTACTTTAGTTGCATGAAATTTTCATGACTTCTATAGGAGCATGCTTCTTTGCTTTTCTAATAGGTATCAAACTAAAGACATTCACAAAACATGTTCACACAATGGTTCATTTTATTCAACCTCCTACGAAGGTGATTTTCCTTCTTCTTGTCCTCCTTATTGATCTTCTTGAGACCTCTCTATTATCTCTACATCACTATAATCTTTGTTTTTTTGTACTTCCTAGAAATATTCCTCTTATTTTGCATTATCCTCCTCCTATTCTTTATCAGAATCTTCTCTTTGTTGCTCATGCTCATCATCTAGATCTTCTTCTTCTTTTTGCTTTATTCCTTGATTAAATATTTTCTCCATAAAGGTCAATACTTGTAGATATTCCTTCCAAGCTACTAGGGAGGGGTTTGATGTTCCATCAATAGCTATTGAGTGAACCTTAGCTTGGTGAGCTTTTCGTATGATAAGTACTACCTCTTTTCAACCAATTATCCCATTACATCCTTTATTAAAGTCAAATATCTTACTTGTTCAATTACTTGATCCTGTTGGATGGGCTTTGGCCAAGAATCTATCTTAGAATCATGTATAATAAATTCCATAGTGGCTAAAATATCTTCAATTGGTAGTAGTGTATTCTCTTCATTCTAGATCCTTTGAAATCATCCTTCATCATTTCCTGAGTGGAACTAAAGATATTTTTGACCTTTTCATCAATAACCATATCTTATAGATTAGCTTATACCTCTTTAGGATGATTTTAGATGTTATAATTGTAGTATTCCACTCTCTTCTATTAATGGGCTTGGCAACAAGGTTACATATTAAGTGAGACAATGTATAAATATTTGATTCTTATGAATGCTAAAAGTAAAATATAAACTCTAAGTTATCATATGCATATTTTTTTTTCGTATTTTTAGATAATAAAATTGATATAAACTAATGCAACTAATACGAACAACTATATATATTATATTTTCCTTTTCAAATAGTTAAAATATTGTAAACTAATGCAATTAACTATATATATTTGTGTTTGTTTTTGTCTTTTCTTTTCTTTTAAGATGATTATATGCATAAGATACAAAGGTAAAAAAATTAGAAACAAAACATAAACAAAATTTTGCTGCACTTATTTGATTTGAATGTATAATGCAGATGAATACACATCATGTAGAGAAATAATGTATCTTACAAAGTGAATACATATCCTGCAATGAATATACGTCCTACAATGAATATGCATCTTGTCGGCTAGCACACAAATTTGTATTTTCAATAGATTTGCATGAAGTATTTGTACAAAACCCTTATATTTGGAAATTAGGTTTTGAGATCTACTTAAGCCACTGTAGATCTAATTCTTGATGGCATAGCAGTCAAATATTCTTGATCTTCTAAACAACCATATAGAAGAATATTTAATAACAAAAGCATACATAGATCTGGATCTAGATTAAATATGCAAGTGGAATCCAAGGATGATTAAGTATTATTGGATGCAAATTGATCTAAAGTAGTATGAATTATGAAATTATAAATTTGACAACATGATTTTTCCCCCAGCTATTCACTTTTACGAATTCACGATCTAGCCATGAATATGCAATCTATGTAGCACGTATTCACAATAGCTAGATCTATGTGCATTTTTTTGGCATTTTGGAGGACCAAACAATATCAAAATAGGACATATTATATACCGTTGTAAATATCTTTCCAATCCCAATCCAATGGTAGAGGATTTAAGAGGAATAGATATGATTTTATTAGGGAAAGTTAGCTCAAGTATAACCTTTATTATAGATGCATAAAACAATAAATTTTTAGTGCACAAATGGTATATAAGATACTAGGATAGATGAAATGATTGTATATTAGATATGATCTTATGGTGCTATAGAAATGATAGTAGAAAAATAGATCCAAGTAGTAAGTAGAAGTCTTCAAAGTGTTCTCCAACCTGCAACAAACTTGCTTTAAGCATTCAAATTGCAATGACAATGTTATATCTCTACTCTCCAAATCAAAAAATAAGATTGTTATGATTTCACTCATAAAAAATTGCTTATCAACTCACTCCTCCACTATCCATCTATCCCAACTGATTATGGAGATTGAGCCCTATATTTAATGGATTTGTGGGTCACCAAATAGGTTTGTGGTTACAAGATTTTGGAGGCTTAAGCGGATCATATCTAGCCAATTTTGAGTTTCTCCAAATTTAGTGAATTTGCATCCTCGTCGCTAGGATCTTAAATCATCGGGATTAAAACATTGGCCAATTTTATATAGAATCTGAATGGATATCTTTGATAGGAAATGGGCTTCAGATTTGGTGAATACACATCCTAGCTTCTAGGATGCGTATTCATAGAAAATTTAAAACAACTAGACCCACGTATAGATGTTTGAAACTTTGGAGGGTCAAATGGAGTCAAAATATGTTGCAGAAATTTATTATCATAAACATAAACCATTCACCAATATGCAAAAATATAAAATCATTCATCCATAAATAATTATCCATAATAACAATCCATAAATGAGAGAGATAGATAATACCCTTAAGGTAGGTAAACACCAATAACACTCCTTAAGGAAGGAATAACTCCATAATATCTCCCAAAATGAGAGTACCACTTAAGGAGGGCTAAGTCCCATAAGCCACTTCATGGCCAAATATGATTACATATGATTTATCTCCATGATGATTACAATTAAAAATGTCTCTTCTTTATATACCATTCTTCTCATTATACTTTGGGGAGCCTACTACTAATATAATATAATATTATAATACAATCAACCTTGGGTTATGTGTGGCCCATGCCAACCCTTATACAATATAATAATAATATATCCCAAAATATCTATTGCTAGGTACCCTACCATGCCACTCTCCTTACAATTTTTTTATCCTTGAAATATGTGAAGAAATAAGATAATATGATTTGCTACGCAATGTTAGCAACTAGTACCAATTTTGATCATCCATCCATCCAAGTAAAACAGGTTGATGTTGGTATGTCATTTTGTTACTTAAGTATCCAAATATACTTCATTGGCCCCACACTTCTACTACTATTTTTTGATAGCTTGAATTATGGGTCCACTTGTTACTTTATATTGATGAATTTCTCTAAAAACTAGGATCACTATGCTTTCTGTTCCAAACACTGCCATACTTGGTGCCCTTCTGATTCCATGTAGAACCATAATATTGCTACCTTGAACCATACCTCCAATATTATTTACACTCATGGTGGTGTGGATGGTGATATGGTGTAATCTTAACTTGATGTTCTACCTTCTTTGACTTCTCAACATTTGGCTTCATTGTTTTGAATTCTTCTACACATTGTTCTTTCATGTTCTCTTTGTTTGGTGTGTCCTAGTGCTCTTCCATCAAAGCTTCATTGGAATCTATTACTATTATTTCCATGGACTAAGTTACCGCTACTTCTTCCATGGACTCTATTGTTGCTACTACATTCTTGGATTCTATTTCAGGTTCTTCAATTTGTTTCTCTACAACCACTTCTTTATTTTCCTTGGATCCTTTCTCCTTAAGCTGAGAAAAATCCTACAATTTTATCTTCCTTTTCCTATACCATAACTTCATAAACTTATTTTGCACATTAATGTTAACCGTACCCAAATAATATAACCAAGGATAACCAAGAACAATAGCCTCGTCATCCATCTGAATAGCATGAAAATCTAAAAGTAAAAAATATTTATCCATGGTGATATTCAAATCTTCAAAAATTTGAGCATTCTCACCCTCCAACTGTATGTCTTTAATTTTTTTTGTTTGAACCTGCAACCTTTTAGTAGAAGAAATATTAATAAAATTATATCTACTACTAGAGTCAATGGAAATAATAACCTGTTCCTTTTGAATACTTCCATGAACCTGCAAAATAGAACTTTTAGAAGAATTTAAACCCTTTTGATTCTTCTCTTGCTTTTGAAAATCCAAATATGTGTCTTCTACATTCTTCTCAATATCTTCCCTAGCATTTTCCTCTTTCTCTTCCTTGAGTAGTTTTATTTCTTTTTCATAATCTTCATTCTGTTTCTTGAAAACTTCTCATTCTCCTTTTATTTCATTCTACTAATTTTGAATTCCCTGTAGTTTCTTTTCAAGATCTTTGATGACATCTAATAGGCTATCTATATTTTTATCCATTTCCTTAATATATTTATCTAGTTATTGAAGCATATTTATTACATCTTCATCATCCTTGAGGTTGAACTTCAAACTAGCTATATTTTAAGGTTGTACTAAATGATTTTTGTTTTTTTGTTGATATATGTTGTATATGACTGAAATGGTAATGCATGTTATTCTATTGATTTTGATGCATTTTTTGGATGGTATAAATATATGATGATTGCATATGATCCTATTGGTTTTGATGTATACTTGCCATGCTAGTCAAAATATGGTTTGCAAAAAGAAATAGGATATGATGACAAACAATGGTGTATAAGAAGTGAAAAATAGTATGCGAAGAAGAAGATTGAAATGTGTTGGGTTCATCCTTACAAATATAGTTTTCAAGCAATGTCCTGCTAGGATGTGTGCTTGTATATGACCGAGATGGAGGCTACCCCTCACGTGTGGTCATGAAGCAAATCCTTTATGAGGTATACCATCATGCTAAAGTTAAAAGTATATAACCCTGATGGTTGAAAGTGAAATGATCAAAAGTGATTGATATGTGATGTCGACTATGAGTGTGCATTCATAACAGTAGTTTGTAGGTAATAACCCATGAGGATGTGTGCTTGTATATGACCAAAATGGAGGCTACCCCTCACATGTGGTCATGAAGCAAATCCTGTGTGTGGAGTATTGTCCTGTTGAAATTGAAGATGTGCAATCCAATGTGTATGGAAAATGATCAATTTTGATGAGCAAAAATAATGATTCAAATATGAGAAATGGTTCATACCCTTTTTATGATAGCAACACAAAATGACCAGTTAGGAAAGATGCATTTTTCCTATATGCTTTAAGCGATGATGAAAATGGATTATGCTTTTTTTTTTTTTTTATGCATGATGTATGTTGATAATGCATATACTAATGCTTATGATTATAATGAATTTAATGTGCACCTATCATGCTAGGCAAAGTTGTATTTTTGTAGAAATATGAAGTGTGATTTGGTAAATGATGATGAACAATAATGTGTGTATAGAGATAATTGAAGTGTGTTGAGTAGTATATCTTATGACAATGGTCTTATATATTTATGTATATTTTCTCATGCGTAATACCATACTGCTATTTTTATCTATTTATGTGTTATGCAAATGCAAAAATATTTTTATTGTTTTTTATGATCCTACATAATGATGCTTATGGTCATGTTTGATTTTTAATGCACTTTTTATCATGCTTAATCAAGATACCATTGTAGGAGAGTGAAGTGTGATTTGATGTAATTGATATTTGTAATGTAGTGTGATTTACTTGTTGTAGAATAAAATTTTCTAAGATATATACCCTTATGATTTTGATAAGTCAACAATAGACCTCGAGGATGTGTGCTTGTATATGATCGTAAATGGAGGTTTCCCCTCACATGTGGTCATGAAGTGGATCTTGTGTGAGGTTTTTGTTGTTATGATGACATCGAAGGGTTATGATCCAAAAGTAGTTTGAAATTTTTGATTGAAAGTGATATAATTGGTGATAATGTGTAACCTTAAAATTAATTTTGATTAAAAATTAAGGGAAGTAAGACATAGTATGAGTGATTGAGCATGAAAAATGGGATAGAGGACTTGTGCTAGGCATAAAATTCCTAGTGTGAAGTAAATGTAAGATAACCTTACTAGGGTTATCTCATGCCATCATCATGAAGTCTTTATGCAACTACATGACCAAGCAATTATGTATGATCGATGCAAATTTTTGTATATGGCAAGCAATCATGCAATATGATGAAATAAATAAATGCATTGTACTAGGTAGTAGATATGATATGAAAGACTAATTGGTTTTAGTACCAATTGCTTATGCTAACGGTCATACAAATCCATGAAGATATAGTGACTTTAGCTAATCAAAACTCAAGGAGAATCTTGGTCATTTCTAAAATGAAATCAATTTTATCAAGAACTAATGTGTGTGATTTGTGCATTCATTTTCCATATTGATATTAATTATGATGCAAAATCTCTCAAGGATCAAATATGTGTGCTTATGAAGTTCATTTACCAATTTTGAGTAAGGTAATGATGCCAACCAACTTAAGAACCATTGTGTGTGCAAATGATGAATTCATATACCATGATTTTGTACGTGGTTGGACTTAACTACTTTGTAATACAAGCCACCAAAAGCTAGCTTATCCATAAGCGAACATTGGTCTATACAAAATAAGGTCACTAATGTGACAGACATGTCACCATGCGTAATACTACCCCATTTCCAAGCGGGTTTCATTCAACCCATTGTTGTAATGGAGATCACCCCATGAATTTTGAATAACTGAGGATTCCAGGGATTCAAGCTCATTACCCCCTTCTTTTCTTTTGATTCCTTTGATTGGGGATTCTTGCTCATTTTTTAACAAGGGGATTTATTTGCTCTTTTTGCTCAGTTTTTTGAGGGATACTTGCTCATTTTAGTGGAAGAGCAAGGGATTTTATTGCTTTGGATAGGGGGAGCTTGTCCTTTTTCCAATTCTCAACATTCTAGACCATGCGCATAATAGGATAGCAAGGGAAACCTTTTGCTTAAGGGGTAAGGAATACTATGTAGCATCATCTTCCTTTGTCCAAAAATTATATTTAAAATGGATAAATATGTTTTGGTTCAAAAGTGGTAGAATTGATTCCCAAAACTCAAAATTTTCTTAATGAGAAACGTGCTTTTGATTCAAGAGATATTTTTAATCAATATCAAGAATCAAGATTTATTAAAGTATGAATCTTGTGAGTGGTTCAAGATAAACTCTAAATCACATCAAAAGGACCAAGATTGACTATGAATTTGATAGCATCTATCTGATATTTAAACAATATAATAATTGGATGTGACTATTTGACATATGCAATTGGACTAAACTAAACTTTGGGAAGTGCAAAAATGCAGCTACATGATAGATGATTGATGGTTTATGTAATGCAATGTGGAGATGATAGTTGTGCCAAAGCTATATGCAAACCTAAATGAAATGCATAGGCAAATGAAAACAAAAACTCCAAAAGGCCAAAGAAAAATGATAAGAGGTGTTGAACCCGCTATGAGTGTAGCACTTGCTAATAGCCAAAAATAGAAGAGATATACCCGCTGGGATGTATGCTCACAAATGGTCGAATGGAGGTTGTCCCTCGCTCGTGACCATGAAGCTATCCACTATGGGGTGTTGGGATGATGGGAATGATATTGCTAAAGCAAGTACTACTCAATAGGGTTGTACATTAAAATGCATGAATCAAGGCCAATGAAGCAAAACAAGAACTATATCCCTCGCCTTGGGGAGATATAAGCAATGAAATATTTTCCCAAGTTCAAGGGATATAAAATGGCATGAGTGAATACAATGATGGAAATGCAATGATTGAAATGTAAACTAGATGAGAATGCAATACCTATGTATAACTTTTGTTTGATTTGATTTGATTGTTTCTCTTTTTTATTTGATTTTTTTTTTAATTTTTTATTTTTTTGATGATGGAATTGGTGGTATATACAAGATGATCTATATACACTATACAAGGTGATTTATGCATAACATTTCTAAGGTGGATTCAAAATCAAAGGAGGTTTTGAAGGACAACTTGGTTGTGGTGAAGGTGATTGAAGCTGATTTGTTGATGGTTGAGATTGTTGTGATGAAGAATGATGATCATATATAGATGAAGAAAGGTGATCAGATGTATATGAAGAAAAGTGATCGATAGAAGATGGTGATTATGATAAAGAGGAAAATAATAGAGAAATTTATGTGATGATGATAAAGAAAGAGATAATGAAGAATAAAAGGTGATGGATAGAAGGTGGCGATGATGATAAAGAGGAAAAGAATAGAGAACTTGATGCAATGATGATAAAGAAAGAGATAATGAAGAACAAATATTCCCTATGAATAGGAGAGGTTCACAAAAGTTCCAAAAGGAATATCTTAGTTGGAGGATTGGTCCACTACTATTGAATATTGAAGGAGACTTTAGGTTGAGACTTCAACACTAAATATGGGTTTTCTATTCTTGTATCCTCTTTTTGATTATTCTTTAAAATTAAGAGAGGTCTTGAAGGTTGGTTGGATGAAGAATTTATCTCTTGCTTATCAAATTGAGTAGGTTGAGCTTTAACTTGTTTTCTTGTAGTCTTAGCTACAATAATATTGTTATGATGAGACATATTAGGATATGACACTTTATTGGTTTCTTGTTGTTGATGATTGAATAAGGGTTTTTGGAAGATCCCCATGTCTTGATTAGTTGTAGGTACTTGTGTAGGAAATTGATTGCTTGTTGAATAATTATAACCAATAGTGAGTTGTAAATACTCTATAGCAAAAATACCCTCATCAATTAAATCTTGAACCACATATTTGAATTTTTACATGATTGTGTCATGTGTCCATCCACTCTATGATATTCACAATGTAGCTCAGGCTTATACCAATCTATTGTGGTATCAGGTTGCCTTATGGGTGGTAACTCAATCATGTTTGTATCTAGCAAATGCTTGAGGATTATAGTCAATGGTTGTTTGAGTTTTGTAAACTTACGTGGTGAAGGTTTTTGAGGAACCTTGAACATTTTTCTTAGGGTATTAGCAATAGCAAGATGTAATGGTTGATTGCCTATTTTTTCTTGATTGTAGGTAGAATGATGATAGGTAGATCGTGAAGTATGATGTGAGTGCATGGTAGGATTGGAAGAAGAAGTATTTCCTTGTTGAAATGGATGTGTCGTGTTGAAAGAAGAATGTTGAAATGGTTGTGATTGCAATAATGGTGGAGAAGGATTGTATGTAGATTGAAAAGCATGACATGGATGTGTGGTGGGAATAATACCATTATTATGAAGAGGTTGAGGTGAATATGTGGTTTGGAAAGAATAATATGGTAGTGATTGTGGAGGAAATTGTGATGGAAAATATTATGGAAAGGAAAATTGTGGAGGGATTGGTTGAGAGGGAGGAGATAAAATGAGATGAGATTGTGATAAGGGTAATGTTGAATATGGAAGGAAGTTGCAAATGAGGTTGGCCATAATTAACTAATGCATTTGGTGGAATTCCCCTAATATTGTTGATTGGGGCAGTGACATAAATAAGTTTATATTGAATTGGGTTATTTGCAAGACCCATGATCTCTTTACCATTCCAAAAAGTGGTAGTCATTTTTTTATTTTATTATTTTAATGAAATAAATAACAAATATAAGAAAAATATTGTATATTCTATTAATCACACCTAGAAATAAGCAATATAAAATGCATTTTGAAACTGGAGAAGAAGTTGGAGGTATAGTTGTCTTGTCTAAAATTAAGCTTTCACCTGGTTTCCTGCATGCAGACACTTGGTGATGAATTCTAATCCATGATGAATCCTAGGTCCTACCAGTCCTCACCCAGTTCACTATGGTCAATGATACACCTCAAAGAGATGTGTGCTATTTGCCATGGCTATGATGGTTATTGGATTGGACAAATTTTAATCTTGATTAGAGTTTTAAGTTTTTCAGGCACAAGTGAAAGGATAATCACTTTCTAAAGGTTCATGGGTATGGTTAACCCTCTTCACTATGTGTTCCCGTTATGTCCAGACCAGTCAAAGCTATGGAAAAAAACATTGAATGTGATTCTTTTTAGGACAATGGTAAAATAAAATGAAAATGTGAATAGTACTAAATTAAAAATTTTCTTTTTATGTTCTTCTAATCTAGGCAAACAATTTTTAATGACTTTTTTAGTTTTTTTTAAATCAAAGAAAAACAAAAAATAAAAAGTGGTGGTGTTTTCACGTCGGGTTCACCAAAGAATGTAGACTCAAAATTTTTGCACCCCTTTCCTTCAGGATAATGGATACACACTTGGAAGTGGTATGGGAAAATTGAGTATTTACACCTCAAACGAGAAGCACTTGTGTCATTCTCTCTTTGGTGTTTGTCGATGAATTGTTGGTGGGGTTCACTAGGAAATACTTTGTGGTAGTTTCCACACTTAAGTAAGGTAATATTTTGATGAGTTATTTTGTTTAGCATACACCTAAAGTTTGGGTAAAATGTAACTATACTTATACTATATGCACTTCAGATTTCATGAAAGCAGCACACAATTAACTAGAAAGCCTTTTAAAGTTAACTATAATGCAATGATCCTTATGAATGTTGAAAGTAAAAGATAAATTCTATATTATCATATGCATATGTATTTTTTTTGTATTTTTAGATAATAAAATTGATATAAATTGATGCAGCTAATATGAACAACTATGTATTTTATCTTTTCCTTTTCAAATAATGAAAATATTGTAAACTAATATAATTAACTATATATATATATATATATATATATATATTGTTTTATTTTTTCTTTTCTTTTAAAATGATTATATGCATAAGATAAAATCAAAAAAGTCATGAAACAGTCAGAAATAGAACATAAACCAAATTTTATTGCACTTATCTAATCTAGATATCTAATGTAGATGAATACACATCCTACAGAGTGAATATGCATCCTATAGAGTGAATACGCATCCTGCAATGAATATGCATCCTATTAGCTAGCATGAAAATTTACATTTAAACAAATATGCATGAAGTCTCTATACAAAACCCTTAAATTTGGGAATTAGGGTTTGGGGATCTACTTTAGCTATTTTAGATCTTATTCTTTATGGCGTAGCAGTCAGATCCCCTTGTTCTTTTAAACAACCATACATAATAATATCGAATAACAAAAGCATGCATAGATCTCGATCTAGATTAAATATGTGAGTGGAATCCAAGGATGATTAAGTATTATTGAATGCAAATTGATCTAAAGTAGTATAATTATGAAATTATAAATTAGAGAACATAATTTTACCCATAGATATGAACTTTTGCAAATTTATAGCCTAGCCAAAAATATGGAGTCTGCTTATTCGTTGACTGTCAGGGCACGTATTCATGATAGCTAGACCCATGTGCAGTTTTTTAGCATTTTGGAGGACCAAACAGTGTCAAAATAGGACATATTATATACTATTGGAAAGATATTTTCAATCCAATACAATGGTATAGTATTAAAGAGAAATATATATTATTTTATTAAGTAAATTGTATCTCAAATATAACTTTTCGTATAGATGCATAAAAACAAGAACTTGTTAGTGCACAAATGGTATATAAGATACTAGGACAAATGAAATGATGGTATACCATATCTAATATTTTGGTGCTGCAAAAATGATAGTAGTAAAATGGATCCAAGTAGTAAGTAGAATTATTCAAAGTGTTCTCCAACCTACAACAAACTTGCTTCCAGCATTCAACCTACAATGAAATGTTATATCTCTACTTTCCAAATCTAAAAATAAAATTTCTATGATTTTAATCATAAAACTTTGCTTATCAACTCACTCCTCCACTATCCATCTATCCCAATTGATTATGGAGGTTGATCCCTAGATTTAATGGCTTTGTGGGTCACCAAATAGGTTTGTGGTTATGATATCTAGGAGGCTGAAGAATATTAAATTGATCCAATTTGGGGTTTCTCCAAATTTTATGAATTTGCATCCTAGCCACAAGGACATGAAATCATCGATGTTAGACCATTGGCCTATTTTATATAGAATCTAAATAGCTATATTTTGTAGGAAGCGAGCTCTATATTTTATGAATATGTGTCCTAGCTGCTAGGATGTGTATTCACAAAAAAATCATGGTAGCTAGACCCATGTTCATATTTTTGGTACTTTGGGGGTCAAACAGAGTCAAATAGGTCATATCATATACCGTTGGAAAGATCCTTTTGATCCTGGTCCAATGGTATAGGTTTTGGTAAATTTGGAGGGGATTTTGTAGGAAAAAGTAATCTCAAATATGACCTTACTTTTCTAAGAGGAAAACTAAGGAAAATGACTCATCTTAATGGGTCAATTTTCCATGTCTATAGCTCAACCTGATCTTGGACCTACTTCTTAGCTTCTTCAAGATCTTGGTTACAGTTGGCCACCTCTTGGAACTTATCTTGCTAGCTTTTAATCTCATTTCTTAGGGATTTTTCTATAGTTTTTTGATTCTCGATTGTTGATTTCAACTTTTTCACTTTTCCTCTAAATTCTCATATTTATCCCTTACAATATCATTTTGGACATAAATGGTATCAAGTTATGCCCTAGCTATAATATATGCATTATCCAAGGGTTATAACTCAATATCTTTAGTGACTTTCTAAAACTGATAATCCTCCAAAGTCATGTCTTCTTCTGGTTTGCTAACTAGAGGGGTCATGGAAAATTTTGTCCTCTTTCGAGCGACTGGATCAACTATAATGCTCTTTCTAAATTGAGCAGTCATTTTGGAGGGTTGGGAAAATTTCCTACCCTAGTAACTCTAAGTGGTCATTTCAGCATGCTTAATATTTTGTAAGGAAGCTACAGTGGAATGAATGGAAAGTGTGGATGTAATGATTATTGATGGTAGTAATGAGACTAGAGATAATAAAATCAATGCCATGGTGATGATAGTGGAGTCTATGTTGATGGCTTGAATAGTCATAGATGTTACAACTAATCATTATTATTATAGAGGGTGGTGGAGAAGGGGGTAAAAATATTGGTAGGGAAAGTACATGAGTCTGAGGTGATAAGATTTGAACTTTTGATGAATGAAGTGGAGAAGCTATGGAATGATATGAAGGCTTTAGTGGAAATGGTAGAGGGTTTTGTGTAATTGATGATAGTGGCCCCTCTTTTTTTTGTGAATGGGAGAGAAATTTTAGGGGAAAGAGGAGGAGAAGAAGCAAAAATATTAGAGAACATACCTTCACCTACCAAGGTAGTTTGTTTGAATATATCATATAAATTAGGTTGTTTTTCTTGAGAGGTAGCTTCCTATGTTATTGAGGCATGTGTTTGTTCAGCTACTTATAGTGTTTGATCTAACTTATTTTTCTTCTTTTTCTTTTTTTTCTCCTTAGAAATTTCTCCAACCAAATCCTCAACCTTCCTTTTGAGAATGATATTTTGACTTTTAGATTCTACCTATGGTGAATATAGAGAAACATTATGATTCGGAGGAGTTTTTTGTAGTAGTAGATTTGATTTCAAAAGAGTTATCAATCTTATTTATCTCTTCCACTAAAATATTTACCCATAAGGCTAGGTAGCCTCATTTCAACTTGTATTAATTTTGTAGACCCTAAACCACTTTTTCCTAATCCAGCACCAGGATATACCATTTTCCTCATCATTTCAGCTCCTTTATTATATATTTTTAATTGTTCCTTTGTGGTCTTAAAATTAGATTGTGCTTATACCACCTTTGGAGCTAAAGGTGTTATAGTGTCATCGTGTTGCTACAATTTATGAGGAGAAGGGTCTAAATTTCATTTTTTTTCTTCACATCTGATCTCTTATTTTTGGTCTTTTGTGGCTACTCTTTTGTTTTAGCTTTCCTAAAGCTTAAAGCTAAGCTTCTCCCATTGTTGGATTTCCAAGTTTCATGATGTTCATCATATTTTTCTTAGAACTCAATATCAGAATGATGATCATATCTATATTTTATAGTGTTTGTCTCTACTGTCATTTTCCACCATTACAACCTTCATCCCACTTAAATTTATATCGCATTTCCTAAATCTTTTCCTCTATCAACTGATGGGACTTTTTGTGCACGAGATCGTAATCGATTGATTGTTCATAAAAATCCCTCCACAAAGTTAGAGGTTCCATATTACCTACCTCATATTCTAGAGGAACATCTTCTTTGTTATTTCTATTTTTCTCAATGTGAGGCCTCAAAGTCCTTAAAAATTTAGGGGTTTTACTACCATTAAGAGCCTTTAATTTTTCTAATAATTTATTGTCTGGGTCATATCTCCACCTTTGTGACAGTTCTGTAAGCCCTAACTTGCTTAGTACTTTAGTGATTTGATCATGTTACCCCTTCCCTATCAAGGTGATGTCTTCCACATTGTGGGGGTATTTGATAATATATTTTTTCTTATGCCCAAAACCAAAGCAAGAATTTATGAAATCAACCTACGTACAATATTCTAACACTAGTATCTGACCATATGGTAGTAAAGATAGGTTCCCTATGAATTCATATAGCCTTATTATTATCCCTTAAATTAGTATGTACCAATCACCTTCCTTTACTTGTGGTGTTCTCAACAATTCCTTAGCCAGGGGAGGAATCCTAGGAAATTGACCATACATGATCTTTAGGGTTGGTCCCAAAAATTTCCTATTGAAATTATAATATGATTCTTCATGGCTTAGAATCTTTGTCCATGTGTAAATTGGTATTGGGTTACCCTCATAATTATTATATTTGACCTCTATCCAAGGTAGATCTTGCCTTGCAACAACCAAAAATATCCATGCTAGATTTGAGCAATGTTTGAACGAAGTGGGTTGAGTATTTTTCTTCATGGTAACTAACTGGTCATGAATTCTTTTAGCAAGGAAATCTGGCCAGTTAAAGTAGATCAATGTAGTATTACTATCAATAATGAACATATCATACATATTTATGTTTGAAATGCAATATGTTGTAGCTATCTGCAAATCGTATACATTGATGTTTAATTCCAACCTTACTAGTTTTGCTAACATAGAGTAAAGCTTTGGATTGGAAAAATGACTTGTAGCAATTGGGGGGTTTTGGTAGATGGTCTTTGAAACTTGGGCTTTGTGAATTTCCTATTCAACCAATCTATTAATAATTCTCCATTTTTAGGATGCTTTCTCAAAGAGTAATATTTTGTCTAGTCTTCTATATTGAAAGAGTTAGGTTTAATATGTGGGGTCTTACCCATGATGAAAATTTGATAGTAGAAATCAAGATTTATCCTAAAAAAGGTTTTGTAGTTTTAACTACCCTATTTTTTTGGGTCATAGAATTTCACAATTGCAAATATGAGCTAAGGGCATGGATGAACAAAATCACAAATGTAAAATATAGGAGAGAGAATACCATGTAGGTAGTTCTTGGAGTATATAAACCTATAAGTAATCTATTATCGATGCCTCTCCTTAGCCTATTTATATTTTTTCATGTCATAATAGTGTCAGCTACTTCTTTTGTTGCATTGAGGTATCACCACGATCCACTATTTACTCCATAGAAATTTTCTTATGAGGATGAAGATATCATTGTAGCTCATTCGACTACCTATGGCTACTCTTTCAAAAATCTAAAATTTTTACCAACTCTTTCTCTAGTATTTTATTAATGCTTCATCACCAATCCTTTTAAATTGAAAACAGTCAAGAACTCTTGCTTTTATAGCATTATGTTTCACCAACCACAATAAATATAGTAAGGGATTCACCATTAATTCATAGTTCAAGTTTTGAAATGTGCAATAAAATATGATAAGCTTACACGATAAGTTTGTATGCAATGTAAAACCCTAATTTGGGTCATACTTTAAATTTTGCACACAAGTATTTGACCACTAACTACGACTGCAGACCTGAGATGTTGCTTTTTTGAGATTGCTTGATTATGGTATGGAGTCTAATACCAACCAATGTATTATTTGATGTTTCATTCTTCTTGGATGTGGCATAAAACCTTTCTCTTCATAGTTTTGGCTACTTTTTCTTGGTTGAAATCCGACTACGGACCACAACCCTATTTTTATTTCTCTTTTTTTTTTAAAACATAAAAATAGATATAATACAATATTACACATAAAATGAAAGATAAGGGATTTTACTTTAAAATATAGCTAAGTTGGTAGCCATTGACTAGAATTAGCTACAAATTCCCATTTTGATATTGAAGCTAGAAGGCATTGCTCTGTTTGACTAAATTTATCACAAATGGACCTTTCCAAAATGAATCAAATTTTTGGTGCTTGTCTGGCATGGATTTCTTTGCATTTCATCTCAAGACTGAATATCCAAATTTTAATTTCTTGTAAGTGGTATTTTTGTTGAACCAACCTTTTATTTGTGCCAAGTACTTCTAAAACTATTTGTAGGCCTCCTCCCTCTTTTCTTCTACTTGTAACAACTGAGCTAGTCTAAATTTTATAGGATTTTCTTCTAGCAAATTAGTCTAGTTGGTTTTTAACGTAGGTATATCCAAATGTGTATGCAAGATAGCCTCTTTTCCATATACTAAGGAATAATGAGATATTCCTATGGACTTATTTGATGTTATTCTATCTTCCCACATGGCTTGATTCAAAATAAAATGCCATATTCTCTTGTTATCTTCCAATGATCTTTTCAGCATTTTGAGCACATTCTTGTTGGTTGATTCTTCCAAGCCATTTTATTGTGGATAATAGTTGGAAGAATTTTTAAATCATATGCCATATTTATTGGAAAAATCAATATAGCTTACCCCAATAAACTTTGGTCCATTATTGCTCACCAAGGCATTAAGGATTCCAAACCTAGCGATCAAGCTTTTAATAAATTTGATAACTACATATTGGTCAAAATTCTTGGTTGGAATTACCTCAACTGGTGAAATAATCAGTGGTAGTCAAGATATATCTATGGCCTGTTGAGAACTTTGGATTTATTTCTCCTATAAATTCTAATTCCCAATATTGAAATGGTTGCTCTAATTTTATGGGTTTAAGAGGTAATTATGCATTTTGGGTCCTCCCTACATACCTTTGACATTTATCACATGACCAAGTGATTTTTAACGCATCAAAGAAAATGGTAGGCCAGTAGTAACTAGCCCTTCTTATCTTCAATGTTGTTGTTTTGCTTAAATAATGGCCTTCTAATAACCCATCATGGAATTCTTTCAAGATATTTTGCTTTTGGCCTTCCTTGATACACCTTAATAGAACTTCGTCAAGGATTTTTCTATACAATACTTTAGGTAGAAGCACATAACTTAAGGCTTGGATTCTATACCTTTTTCTTTGCAAAGTATTGATATCTTAGGGGCACCTTTCTATCTAAAAATATCTTGTGAGTTGATCCGCCCAATTTGTTTCCTCTAAAAGACTATCTTCATTCTAATCTACTTCTGGTATTTGATAGGATACTTCCTCTTCCCCATTTTCTTTAGTAGCCAATTCCTAGCAAAGAGCTCTTCCTCTCACCAACTTAGTGGGATGGATTTCTATATCAAATTCTTGAATCTTTGTGATCCAACCTACTCTCTTTTCACCTAGCTCACCCTGTAGGATGAAGCTTCTAACATTAGGATGAACCACATAAACCAAAGTTTTATTTTGATCCAAATATTGCCTAAATTTTTTCAAGTATTTCATGATTGTAAAATCCTATCTCTCTATGAAGTTGCATTTCTTTTGGATTAATGGATATTTTGACTCCAGAAGAATATATGATGCTCATTATATAAATCATATTTTTGAGTCAATACAATAGTGTAGCTCTCCTCGAATCCATAAGCATATACAATGAAGTCTTTATTGAAATTTAGTTTAATCAATACAAGGGTAGTGGTAGTGGCTTGTTTGATTGACTTAAAAGCTTATTTCCTCTTGTCGATCCACTTGAACTCAACATTTTTCTTAAGAAATTCTGACATGGGATTGATGATTTAAGGAAAATCTAAAATAAACTTTTTGACAAAGTTAATATGCCCAAAGAAATACTGTAGATATTTATTATTCATAGGATAAGGAAGCGCCAATATTAATTTTACTCTATCTGGATTGATAGACATTCCTTTCTTAGATACAACATGTCCTAGCAACTTGCCCTCATGAGATACAAATATTTATTTCTTTAGATTTAAATATTTCCAAAGTCTTTGTATTTTGAAAAACTTGTTCGAGATGCTTGAGGTGTTCATAATTTTATGGTATAGAACTATCATATCATCTAGATATATTAAGATTATATGGTTTATAATTTCACAAAAAGCATAATCCATGGCCCTCTAAAAAGTAGCTCCAACATTGGATAAACCAAAAGGTATTCTCTGGTAAGCAAAGGTGCCCCATTTGGTAGTGAAAGTTATTTTGAACTGATCCTTGTCTTTCACCCAAATATTATTATACCTTGAGAAGCCATCTAATAAATGGAAGCTCTTAGCCCTTGAAACAATCTATAGAATCTGGTCAATTTTAAGGAGAGGGTAGTGATATTATAGTGATGCCTTATTCAAATTTCTAAAATCAACGTATAGGCAGATGTCTCCATTCTTATTTTTGATAGGTATCAAATTGGCCAACCATGTAGAATATTTGATAGGGTAGATAATCTTTTCTTTTGGTAGTTTGAGCAATTCCTACTTTATTATATATTCAATATTGGGGTTCATAGGCCTCTACTTCTATATAAAAGGTTTTCCAACAAATTCTAGCTCAATAGTGTGTTGAATAATCCCTTTATCATACACCTTAAGGTCTTCATATGACCAAGCTATAATATATTGGTATTGAAGGGATAGGGCCTTAAGTTCCTCCATTTATTTAGGGGAACATTGAATGCCAATATTAATCTTTTTATCCTTTTCTATTTCAACTTCTTGATAAATTTCATCATCAATTTTCATTACTCTTGATTTCTTACCATATTGATTATCAAAAAGGCTTTCTAGTGTGATCAAGCCCTTATGAATATGATTATATTTCAAATGCATGAAGTCTTGTTAATCTATTTCCTAAGGGAAATCTTCTTATAATTTGGACAAGCAAGCCTCTCTAACTAGGAAGTTAATGATATGATCATAATTCTCAAATACCTACAAATTTATCTATCTGGTATTGCAATTCTGAAAACTAATTTAACCCCTTTATATTTTATTGATCCATAATATTAATATGGGCTAAAATTAGATCCTTTAATAATTAAATCATCAGCCAAAATATTTTTATTCCTAGGAATTGAGTGGATGTTTAGAGCATTAAAATATTTTATCAAATCCCATACTCTTTTCCTACATGATTTTAAATAATGATGTTTTCTACTTGTGTAGACACCCAAAAGTCATACATTGCTATTTTTACATATCCATAGGTGATTCCAGACATACCTAGGCTATTGTAGGCTATCATAGTCATGCGTAGTTAGGCGTAATCATGTGTAGATTGCCATAGTTTACCATAGCAATATGTAGACTTCCATATACCACTCCATCGGCTTTTAGGTCCTAAACCCTCATAAGACTTCAAAATCACATCCCATGCACTGGGATATCCTTTGACAACCTATTTACACTCAATTGAGGCCCCTATGGGGTATTAGTTGACCAAAACAATTAACAAGTCAATACCTGAAATCTAATTTAAAAGAACCCTTAATCTTGATTAACACTAATTACATCCTCCCACATGTGTGAAATTAGTGGTTTTTAGGATATTTATTTAATCGTGTCCTAAATTGACTTAACACCTCCTAATCAGGATTAGCCCTAATCCATCCTCACACATGTGTGAGAATGAAATATTTCCCATAAGGAATGTGATGTTGCCACATTGCATTTCCTAACCTAACCCTAGTCAGAATCAAACCTCGATTTAGTCTATCTAAACCCCCCTAAACCTTGCCTTTGCCTATAAATAATGGGTCCTGAACCCCTAATTACATCTCTCTCCCAAATTTAACAAAGCACAAAAACTTTGCAAAAATGGAAAGTGAACATTGAATAGTCAATTTTCGGTGCACACTGTCAGATTTCGACAGCATATAGAGGCACCCAAGCTACCTAAGAATTGATCTGCTAGAGGGATTTTGCAAAAGAGTCCTCATAGCTCAGATCGTCCCTTGCTCCATGAATCTGGCATCAGCTCACCCCCCGAGTGGAAAATCGGGTCTACAGGCCCCAAATCATCTCATATTTTAGAAGTAAGTTCTATTTCACCATATTATCACCTTTTGTATATTCTATTCTATTTTTTATCATGTTTTTATAGTTATTTCATCTTCTTAAATATGGTGCCTCACTAAGGCAATCCCCCCATCACGCTAACCCCATTTTGTAGGTTCTTCTTAGGTTATTTAATAGATCTAAATAGGAATAACAACATCAAACAAATAGCAACCTAGCAGTGGCCCACATACAAAGAAGCCCACCTACACTAAGGGACGATTGAAGAAGACATCAAATTGATTGTAACATTATTAGGAAAAGAAATGGATAAAGGGAATCATGTCCCTCTTGTAACACGTATCTCTTAATATCAATGAAATTATAGTTTCTTTGTTTAATGCATCATTGTGTTTTATGTTAAATTATCAAATGTCACTTTCTACCCGTTTTATTCTGGCATGCCCAGTGGGACCCCCACAACGGATAATTCTTGGTTAACTATTTTAAGTGAATCTAACTTTGTTCTCTATTTTTTGTGTTTTTTAGGTACTATATTTGTTCTTCACAGAGATCTCCAAATCCCTAGGAACCACCCTAGGCCATCAAATTTCAGATTTGGAGCCTCTAAACTAGATTTGCCCCCCACCCCATGAACCAGTAACCAATTTGGCCCCTAGGTGGTGATATGCACTTAAGATCCCAAAAATATCATAGTCTTGACTTCTCATACTTCCCTACAACCTCCAAAGGCCTTCTAAACTATTAAATATCAGATCTGAGCCTTCAAAACCGAATTCAACCCCTAGGTGGCGATTTGAGCATAAAATCCTCAAAAACCCCCAAATCCATAGGGGTGACTCTTTCAGGGTCCAAGCAAACCCCCATAGCATCAGAATATAGGTATACCTCATTTGACACCTTTTTTCTATAATATTTTGAAAGCACAAAGCATGCACTAGTAAAATAACAATTTCTAGGTGTAGATTTGCTTTCATTTCAAGTTCGTATGATTATTAAATTTCTCTAAAGTTTCAAGACCTGCAACTTTCCAACAAGTTCTTAAATTTATTTTTAAATAAATTTACATTTTCTTTAATTGTTTGCATGTAGTAAAACCCTACCTTATTCCCCCTTTGTTTATAGCATCTATCGCTAAAATAAGTGTACATTCTAATGGTTAAAATTAGGGTTTCCTAATCCCCTTCTTATATGTCATCTAATTTCTGAAGCATACTATAATCTATAGCTTAAATTAGGATTTCCTAATCCCATTTTACTTCACACACTTGGATTACATAGTTCCATATTTTACAAAGTATATTAATTTGCTTTATAAAGGCATTTAGGACTAGACCATTTCTTTGCAAAGAATACAAGCTATCTAATAATTTGCTTTCAAAAAGGTATTAGGATTAGTTTTCTTTTGAAAATGCAACTAGTTAGTTTCTTACCTTGCATACATTATTAGCAAAACACAAACCCAAACACATTCACGTGATATTTAAACAAGTGGTGATATTGGAATTTATCCCCAATCCATCGCTCGAGACTAGTGTGGATCGAGTTTTACTCTCCATCAACTCACCCCCTAGACACCTAATAGCCCCACAGGAGTGGTTTTCTAGATTTCATCACCGGAAAATCCCCCACTTTTGTGACTGGGCCCTGGATTTCATCACCAGTGGTTACCTATGGAGTTGGACAGGATTAGATGCCTTCATCCATAAGGCTCATATAATTAGTGGATACGATAACTGTTGTTCTTGACCAAGCCTATTCGAGGGTGAAGTGAAAGCATGGGGTACACAAACCATTCCTAGCACATCATAGACAATTACACCTCTTCTCGTGAGAGGATATGGTGAACTCACTTCAGTATAGTGGGTTCTCCTCCTTTAGGATATCATTTTACCGTACCTTCCATACAGGTCACCGTTTGCACATTGCGATACCATTCTATTTTATGCATCTTTGGGTGTTACATGAGGTTTGATATTGATGAAATTCCTAATTTGCTAGAGTATTCACTCCATTACCCTTGATTCTACCTAGGGAATATCAACATCACAACACACAAAATGAAAAAAATACTTTTACTTTCTCAGCATTTAAAATCTATTTTGATCTATCATTATTTACATGATTACAGACTGGTCTCAAAACATCACACTATATATTGTCTTACTACACACAAAATTTCACTTAATTTACACTTACATTAGACACAGTTGAGTCTACATCACATAGAGTGTATTCCTAAAAACCCCTTTTACACATACTACTATGCCTATGGTCACCCATAGTAGAGTGTGTGAGCAAGTACGCTCTATGGAGGAATGGCCTCCCTCTTCCTCTAGTCAGTCCACTCTTACTCCTTCGATCATGAAGTGGGAGACCATAGACACATATGATTCATGCATAGAATCTAATGTACAACTCACACACATGATGCCTCATGATGAGATGTCAAACTTGAGTGAAGTTCTTTCTACTTCACTCGCAAAGGATTACCCACTCCTTTCAGCCTCATCCTCACCTAATCCACCGACCACATTCTGTGACCATGTAATCTACACAACACCATGACAACCTCCTCCATTATTTATCATAGATGAGGAGGTCATGCCTACTTCACCTACCTTTGCACATCCCTTCTTCAAAAATCTATCTCAATCCCTTTTGAAAATGACTCATATCTCCTAAACTGTACTTGTCTTGAGGTCACATCATTCACCCTACCATAGGAATGGTGTCTGACCCATCTTCATCCACTATAAGAAGCCAAAATCCATCCTTCCAAACTACACAATAGATCCCTTCCTAGTATGAACCGTAAGCATTCCCTCAAATCTCACACCCGTAATCTTCATAAGAGTACCAACCATCATATTCCTAGGAGCCATTCTTCACCATATCTGAAGGCATCTACCAACCACCCCTTTAGGAGCAAGATGTGTAAACCCAAGAGGGAGTGTACACATACACTTTCCCCTTGATCCAAGCTCCTACCTTGGTAGCTTATCCCACATTTTTGATAGCTTTCCTACCAATCTCCCAAGTATCCAGACTGTACAATACCCAGCCTTTGGAGCCACCTTTGCCTACGATGACTGTTAGGATACCACCACCTCCTTATTTTTAGGCTCCCACTACCAATCTTCATCCTACCTATGGACCGATATTGGTAGCCTACCCATCCACTCAGCCAGGCTATTCTACATAGTTTAGCTTCCCTACCTCTTACCCTCCAAGGCAGAGACAAATCCCATCCTTTGATACCTCATCCCAACCACCACTAGTACTGGTAGTTCTAACACCTACACTACCACCAGCTACACCTAGCTTATTTATGCCTCCTAAATCTTGGTCATCATCGCCTATGCCCCAACCATTATAGCAGGTTCCAACCCAACAAGTACCCATGCCACAATTGCACATTTTATAGTCATAGTACTATTATCCTCAATAGACACCTACCCCACAACCTAGTGTGCTAGTGGACATGACAACACATGTCACCCAGTACCCACCTTATCATGATTAGGTATAATAGTATTCCCCATAGTGTTGTGAAGAACAACAATACCAATATCCATCGCATCCACAGGGTCAACCTACCCTAACTCAATCCCCTACAGCTATGACACCCGAACTTCAACTCTTATGAGATAAAGTCAAAATGTTGAACCTGCACACCTCTAGCTATGGGCCACAAAAGCTCTATTATGATGAACTATACAATGAGCCAGTTCACCCATAATTTCCCATTCCTCCCTATCCCTATCACTTAAAAATACCAAAATTTAAAAAGTATAGAGCTAAGGAATACCCTAGAGAGCATGTGAGAAATTACCGCTCATCTTGCTACCAACTTCACAGTATTAACCCTCTCATATTGTGTACCTTACCCCTATCCCTCACTAGACCAGCACTAGATTGGTACAACATGCTCCCATGCCATAGCCTGTATACCTTTGAGCAGTTGGCCAACTCCTTCCTAGAACACTTTTCCATCAATATCAAGAAGAATACCATATTCTTTGATATCTATGCCTTATGATAGGCAGATGATGAACCCATTACTGAGTTCATTGCCATATGGAGAGTGATTATCTATGACCTCATCCATAGCCCCCCACTTTAGATCTTGTGACACTCTTTCCCAAGAGTTGCCACAAACACATTTCCACATCCCTCTAACTTCACCAAAGTCATACTTATGAAGATGCCATTTCATAAGAAAAAGTGATCGAGGACATTAAGGTTCAGTCTAGGAAGATCAAGTTGAGAGCCAAATCCAACTATAACTCCAATTTCCACTTCAACAAACCCACACCAAATTAGCCTTACCCTCGACCACCACAAGCCAACCAAGTCACAGTTGCTACCCCAGCACTAGCACCGACTCCTCCACCCTATACACTGTAGCTGTAAGCATTCTAAGCTAATGCTTCTACTCCACCTTGACCACAAAAATACTAAGGAATGCATCCACAAGGTCTATCGCATAACTTCACACCCTTATCTGAACCATTACCAGCCTTGTTCCATAGATTGTATGAGGGAAACCATCTTGTTCTACTTGATATCCACCAATTGGATCTAAATTCATCATGGTACCTAGATCTAATTGGACAAATTACACCTGCCTCATCTAGAAATCACAAATTTATCATAATAGCAACATAATATTTTACCAAGTGGGTCAAAGCCATCCCACTGGTTAAAACTACAGGAGCCAAAATTGCAGCATTCATCATAGAGCATATGATATGCTACTTTGGAATTCCCTCCCAAATAATTTTTGATAATATGGAATCCTTTAAAAACAAGACTATCTGAGCCTTGTGTGATAGATTTCACATACACCATAGCTTTTTGACCCCATATTACCCTCAGGATAATGGCCAGGCAGAAGCCATGAACAAAACCATCTACTCTAGCAGAGTCTCATCGGGACTGGCATAATCAAATACCCCTAGCATTATGGGCATATCATACCAACATTCGTATCCCTAATGGAGCAATGCATTTTTCACTTGTATGTGGGGCAAAAGCTATCATGCCCCTTGAGCTTGAGATACCTTCCTTACGAATATCTATGAATGATTTCATTGATGATGATACTGCTTGCCAAGCTCATCTGGATCAATTAACACTCCTTGATGAATGTCACATCCATGCCATCAAGCACATGAGTCTATAAAGATCACCTTCATCATGCCTAAAATAGTAAGGTGCATCAGTGCAAGTTCAAAATTGGTGACCTGGTTCTCAAAGATAATGAACAAATCACAAGTCAACCTCACCAGTAGTGTGATAAATTCACCACAAACTAGTTGGGCCCATTCATTATCACATACAAATACAGCTCAGGAGCAAATCATCTGGCCAATATTGAATGCCTTAATGACCCCAAACCTATCAAGATCTTACACCTTCGTGTATTCAATGCATGATGCACAAGCACATTCACCATAATGGGTTCCACAACGTACTAGTAATAAATCACTAAGCACATCATCATGTAGATCTATTACTTTACTTTATTATTTCACTATACATGTATTTTCATCTTTATGTCATTTTTATGCTATAGGTATTTGTTTTTCCTTTTGTAGGATCCACATCATCAATAGCAGAGTACTACAATGTCCTCACTCACCATCAAGTAAGACCATCCATAGCCACAACATATACCCATCACACCGACTGATCTGGACTGGACACCAGCCACCCTTCATACTAGGTGCTCTACATTCATCCCATTCAGGCCATCATACCTCACCTCGATGCCATTCCCATCATCGGTGAGGTCCATTCTATTCACCACACTTCAGAGACAACCAAGTCATCTTGTCCTCTTTTGATGAAAAAGAGGAATCCACCCAACCCCAAGAAAAAGGGTCACCCTCCCATCCGTTCGACAATATTAGATGTCACTATTCACCAAAAAATCATCCCCTTCACCCCCTATGAGATTATTGTCCTCCTAATAGAGGATACACCCATAATTCGGCTCATCCATCATGCCTACCCGCCCTATTTTCCAATGGTGAGTCCACATACTCCCAAGCTTTGCAAGCCCAGGCAGCCCAAGCTGCTCAAGCTGGTCATGCAAACATGTCCCCTTCCCATTCATACCACTGCTTAGAGCCATAATCTATGCCACTGATCCTCAAGATGCCACCTTCCCCCCTATGAGGCTTATCTTTCCAACAAGCTCTCCAATCCCTGAGACCTTTTAATTCTTATCAATCATTATAGAGACCTCATCCACTATCTTGTGCCTATCAGGCTACACCAATCACATCAAGGTCTTGATCACCACCTTCACCAACACTATCACCATAGCATCATGAGATACAACATCTCTTCTCCCATGTAGAGGATCTAGAGATACAAATGAGCCACTATCATTGCCATGTTCACCCATGATAGTCTCCCATGACCCGTCCATCCTCATCATAATATAGATCCCTCTTTTGACCTTAGACTTGACCCATGCTAGATCCCAGACCCATGCCTCCATTACCATATCACCCTTCACCCAGGCCTCGCTCACCTCCAGTAAATCCAAACATTTATCCTATGTTTGTTCCACACATACCGCTATCCAAAATGTTTTACCATATCATGCATTAGGGCCTCATTGACCTACCCAAGATTCATCCTATTGATACCTCATACCCCAAACCATGCAACTACAATGAGAATCAATTTTGTATTTACCATCACCAACTAGGTCATGATATTGAAGAGTGTAGATCATTTGAAACCCTAGTGCACAACATGTTGCACGATGAGCATACCCCATAACTAGAGCATTCCCTCCAATTTATCTAACTTGTCAGTCCTCTGTGTCACACCACTTCTAGGACCTTGCCACCTCATAGCACCCTAATAGTGCCCATATGCTATATTTATAATATTTCCAACTATAGCTCTAGCCGCAATCCTAGCTACATCATCACTTCACCATCCCACTTCCAATCGAACCCACAATATTTTTCCCAATAATAGTCTCAAATTACTTCTCTTCTATCTTATTTCTTCTACTTCTTACCTATGCTGATACATTTCTTCTCTCCTATATTCATTGGCCTGTATTAATCCCCTTAGCTTATTGGTTACCAAAGTCTATTTCTTCTTGCTTCTTATATCTGTACATTCCACTCTCACATCCTCCTTATCTTTGTGACTATTACATACGTCTATACAACTCACATCTTATACATCTACTACACACACACCCCACACATTAGGGCAACCATGATCATAGCATCACACTTTTTGTCATCATTACACACTTTACTTATCTTTAAATAGGTTCTTCTAAAATTCTCCTTCTACACAGCATAATTTTTGTATTGTAGATATTGCATTCCCCCACTTGCATTGTTTATATTTACATCCATTGCACATATTCACATGCTTTATATTTAGATTCTTAATTCATGTTTGTACATTCTCCCCCAAAATGCGCCTCAGTAGGAGTACTACATGCACTTTTTAGCATCACCACCTGGATGTCCATTTCTCCTTTTCAGGATCAAGGTATACATAGGTGTCGTGTTTTAGTTTGACCACTTTGTAGTTCATACAATCCAGTATTACCCATAGCTATTTATTCTTGTACATTCCTCTTATGGTCCTTTATGCTAGTTCAACTTCTCTCATGAACTTCTCACAACATGTTACACATTAAATACTTTTGAGCCTATAAAAGAGGACATCTTGAGTAGATATCACCATCTAGTGAATGGTATCCCTTGCTCATCCTATCACCTGCATGGTCAACATGCGACCTAGGGAAAAACAAAGGGATCAAGCATAAGAAAAAATAAATTATTGGGTAGAAAACAAACTTCATCACCCATACAAAATAGCACCACGAGAATACAAAAAAAATAGAAGAAAAGAAAAGAGCACTACCACACAAATAGGTCAACACTAGATGAGGGGCAAAAAACAAAAGGCAACACCTCTTGATATCACCAATGTTATGCTTATTACCTTTGGTCCCTAGGTTCAACATAACACCATGGGATGATTTCCATTGCTAGCAATAGGCTCCAAGAACCTGCCTACCAGTGGAATAGTCTTACAAGTAGTAACACATATGTAATATTAGCATCTTGATTTTTTATAGATCACTGTTGTGGATGGATGAGCTAGCTAGTTTGGTAGCATCTACAATGGGTTAATCCTACCTCACTCAAAATGGATAAATGAACCTTACACATTCACACACATAAGTCCAAGATAGACTTTGAACCAACCTAATTATGTTATAAGTTGCCACAAAAACTTGTATAGCTAAGGGTTTGATATTTGATTGTCACAACTGTGTTGTTCAAAACAATTATATAGACCTTACATTAACCACCATACCTAAAATAAAAGAATGGATCACATCCATACATGTAAATTCCATGATACAAGTGCTTCCTTGGTGCATTTTAGTACGTTCATACATGCATCCATGCATCCATGCCAATACATTTCATACACATTATAGCATTGCATTCATACTACATGCATCTCACAAATCACATTACATTATTCCATCCATGTTACATGCATTTCAAAAATTGAATCACAACATTACATTTACTCTACATGCATTCATTACAAAATTACATCTGATATCACTTCATACTGCATTTGAAATACAATCATCATACTATTCTACAATTAATTCATACCACAAAATGATAATAGATCTAAACCATTCACACATGTATATCTATTTATCACACATACCTACAAACTATACTACATTAACCTATACAAACATAAACAAGAACACATTTCAAACCATCAAAATGACACATGTATATATAATAGCCAAAATAAAAAAATATATATAATTTCAATACAAAATACTCGGAGGCTATAATCTGGGACCATGCTCATCATCATCTAGAAATCAAAATGCCTGTAGGATATAGTAAACATAGGAATATCCTAACTCCCACCAGGAGTCTCCCCATGACCCTCATGGCTAGCTCACATCTCCGTCGCCTGGCTTGACTTTGCCTCAAACTCTAGAATTGGATCCACAGTAGGCTCATCCTACACCTTAGCCCTAGCACCAATCTATCCCACCATAGCAGCACTACACTAGCTCTAACGTGATGATGTCTGCACTCGTGATTATGACCTAGATTGCGACACCACTCGATCATAGTTAGGGATAGTAATCTCATGCACCGATAGAGTAGTATCACACATCATCTTCTTGGTAGACTCAACTACTAACTGACTAGTCAAATGGTTAATTGTATACTCCTACCTAGCTATAGCAGCCCTTATCTCTACCATCTCAGCATCCAACTGTTGAACTCTATTACATAGTCCCTATGCCTCCCACTCTGCAGCCTACCTCTCTAAAATATCAATATGAATCTATTGTGCCATCCTATCGAATGCATCGATATCAAGGGTATCATTGACACCACCCATATCATCCACCTTACCTCCTTCATCCTTGGCTCCAACAACCTATACCATATCAATGTCTACATCTACATGAACCTCCACCATCACATCTTGCATGCTCACTCCACCACCCAAGCAACATTGTGATCATCACAGAGGAACCTCCTCATCACCAGCCACACCCTTTGCCCTAGCTTGAGTTTCCCCACTAGCTCTCCCCTCTAGTGGAGGTTCCCCAATAGTAGGTTCCACCCATCGATCAACTAAGCATCTTCCAAGCTCCCAAATATACCATACCCACCATGCATCAAACTTTGGAGTCATCCTTGCATCCCCTACATCTAAAATATCCATAGGAGGGTCCTACTCTCCAACCTAAGGCAACACAATAGGTCAATCCCCTCTGTCTCCCCATAACCTATAATAAATTACAAGAGCCCCAAGAACATCCTGTTGTAAACCAAATTATCACCTCACTCTAACAAATTGAAAATGCTCAGCCTATTGAGTGTACCGCACCACCACCCGTCAACCTTGTTGGATGGCTTGCAGTTGCTCATCATCCTCATACCAATTCACCCCACCCAACTAGGGCCTCCATCTAATATTACCAGGATTAAGGCCTCCAAACTTGTCTCTCCATACAGTAGGTCATCCTCATGTGGTCTCTTAATACCCTACTCTTCCACTGTACTGTATCTCAAAGCATAGGGTAAATGTTCATTGCCCTTCATATATATAGGGTTAGGCAGTAAATATGGCCTCTCAATCACTATGTGCTCCCATGCCCATACCTGTAGAAAGGGAATTACACTCAGTCCTATCCTCCTACCCTGAACAACATCATGCAACTCTCGATATACTTGGGCCAACAATACAGGTGCCCATGCAAATACAACCTTTTGCTCCACCAAGTCACTCACTACATCCAACATATTCTAGGTAAACAACACCCCAAAACTATTAGGTAGAGCATACATGGAGATCATCATCATAGCCATGCACTGTCGATCCGATATCTTATCATGTACCCACAACCACTCGTAATCCATATTCAAGATATCTATGGCCCTTTAATCAACACCAAAGAATCTCTCCAACATAATATCCTTACTCTCATCTACGGCTGCTCTCACAAGAACACCCTCAATCGGTAGTCTGTATATCCGATACACATCCTCTAAAGTAATAGTCATTTCCCTAGTATAAAAATTAAAGGTGTTCTGATCAACGTCCCACCGCTCACACAACATAGACACATATGCTCTATTAGTATGGATGCTCTTACATTCCCATACACCTCAAAAATGTATGTCATCCAACCAAGACAACTCCTCTTCAGTCTTCATCAGCTCCTCAAAACCCTCCTTAAATTTCCTCACCCGATGACGGGGTTCAAGCATCTTCACCTGTTTAAAATACAATAAAACATACATCAATAACCCACATAACAACCCAATCAAATAAAACTGCATAAATCACAATTTTCAAATTAAACCTATTTAATCTAACACACACTCCAAAGAAAAACAATGCATAAAACACACGACATAACACATCAACATAACAATCACACATTTGGATACCCATTTTGGCATTTCATGGTAAAAGTTCAAACTAATGTGACAAACAACATAATTTGAAATCCCAAAAACTTAGTTCAAATTTAACATTACCTATTAATTGGCACAAAAATCAAACATAAGCCAAACAACAACATCTACAAAAATAAATATTATTTTTGGATACCCATTTGCCCACTTAGCGGTAAATGTCTTGATAAAATTCAAAAAAAACATACCAATATACACAGATCTAAAATTCAATTCCATCATAAATACACCAAAACTGAACACACATCAAAAAAGATAATAGTCGCATAATGGGATACCCATTTCCTACTTTAGTGGATAAAATACAATAACATGTCAATGTCAGTACACCATTACCTCAAAAAAATGATAGTCAAACTTCACACCTACTCTACCCATTACCCGATCAAATTGGAGACAAAATCCAATTAAAAAACTGATCACATTTTTGGGTATCCATTTGGCTCGTTTACCACTATGTATTCAAATTTTAATTAAAAATTACAAAAAATTTTAAATCAGGATGAAAACCTCCCCCCTCATTCACATTTCTTTGAGAAAATTAAAACAAAATCAAAACAAAGCAAAATATCACTTACTGGTGGGTCCCTGCGCCTACTTCCAGCCACCTTGCATCCCCTCATCATCGTCGCTCTCATAGTTGTCACCCATGCTCTTCTCGTGTTGTCGAATTCCTCCACAAGTCACTTTCCAATGTCATGCACCATCAAAATGAGCCCATTCCAAGCAAATTAGGGCTTAAATATACCTTAATCATTGATTTGCCTCTCGAGGGGCGAACTGAAACCCAATTCACCCCATGGGTGGTGATTTAGGTCAAAATAACCCCTCGGGTGGTGAACTCAATCAAAACACCCCAAAATGCATCCAAAACCCTAGGAAAGCAGACACATGTCCCCTAAAACCCTAGGAACCTTCCAAACTTGTCTTTTATCTTCATTTACAATCATATTCATCTTGCATTGGTCTTTTATCTTCATTTGCAATCATATTCATCATGCATTGGTACTTTATCAATTGTTGCATCATCAAATCATCGCATTCCATTCACCTCATTTTGTATTCCTCATTTGAGGGGGTATTCATATCCAAAGTCAGCTTTGCATGCAACGACAACATCAAAAATCCAAAAGTGCGGTTAGCACATTTGTCTACAAATTTTTTTGTTGAATATTATCATACGAAATAATCTCAATCACAATCAAACATGGATTACATCAGGAGAGCTATGCATGACAATGGAGAAGTCAATATAGCATTCTTGTATGTCCAGTACATAACATATGATACGTTTGGCATGATTCTGGTGCAACATTTAGAGTATTTATAGCTAGAATTCATGGAGCATCATGAATGACATGTTTGAATAAGCTAAATGTCAACTTAGTTCAAATGGTTTGACACTTGTCACAATGTTCTCATCAATCAATCAATAGCAAATATTTAGTTAGGATTTTGTTCTAATCATACTTTTGGACCATGAGGATCTGGTCACAAAAACAAAGTAGTCAAAATTTTCCATTCTCAAGCAATTGATATGGCATCGTGAATGTCATACGGACTCAACAAAATCACATCATTGCATCCACATTCATCCATTTCCTTTTTTAGCATTATTTTTATTTCTTTCCTCTTCTCCTTCTTTTCTTCTTCTCTTATTTCCCTTAGATATCTCATTAATTTGTATGGTCACACTTCGATTGGATACATACTCTTTGATTCGATTCCATTCCCCTTCTATCCCTCTTTCTTCTACACAAACCCTTCACATTTTTGTATTATATTGTGTTCTATACAATATAGTACAAAAAGGGATAACTGTAGACACCCAAAAGTCATACATTGCTATTTTTACATATCCATAGGTGATTCCAGACATCCCTAGGCTATTGTAGGCTATCATAGTCATGTGTAGTCATGCGTAGTTAGGCATAGTCATGTGTAGTAATACGTAGATTGCCATAGTTTGCCATAGCAATATGTAGACTTCCATATACCACTCCATCGAATTTCAGGTCCTAAACCCTCATAAGCCTTCAAAATAACATCCCATGCACTGGGATATCCTTCGATAGCCTATTTGCACTCAATTGAGGCCCCCACGGGGTATTAGTTGACCAAAACAATTAACAAGTCAATACCTAAATTCTAATTTAATGTTGACTTCACTTGAGTCATCTTTTTAGGGCAAAATTGATTAAAAGAACACTTAATCTTGATTAACACTAATTACATCCTCCTACATGTGTGAAATTAGGGTTTGTTAGGATATTTATTTAATCATGTCCTAAATTGACTTAATACCTCCTAATCAAGATTAGCCCTAATCCATCTTCACACATGTGTGAGCATGGAATATTTCCCATAAGGAATGTGATGTTGCCACATTGCATTTCCTAACCTAACCCTAGTCAAAATCAAACCTAGGTTTAGTCTATGTAACCCCCCCTACACCTTACCTTTTCCTATAAATAATGGTCCTAAATGCCCAATTACATCTCTCTACCAAATTCAACAAAGCACAGAAACTCTACATAAATGAAAAGTGAACATTGAACAATCAGTTTTCGATGCACACAATCAGATTCTGACAACATATAGAGGCACCCAAGCTACCTAAGAATCAATCTACTAGATGGATTTTGCAAAAGAGGCCTCACAAATTAGATCGCCCCTTGCCCTGTGAATTCGACATCAGTTCATCCCCAGGGTGGCAAATCAGATCTATAAGCCCCAAATCATCCCATATTTTGGAGGTAAGTTCTATTTCACCATATTATCACCTTTCGCATATTCTATTCCAGTTTTTATCATGTTTTTATAGTCATTTCATCTTCCTAAATATGGGGCTTGACTAAGGAAATCCCCCCATCACACTAACCCCATTTTTTAGGTTCTTCACAGGTTATTTAATAGATCTGAAGAGGAAGAACAACATCAAAAAAACAACCCGATGGTGGCCCACATACAAAGAAGCCCATCTACACTGAGCAACGATTGAAGAAGACATCAAATTGATTATAACATTGTTAGGAAAAGAAATGGATAGAGGACATCATTTCCCTCTTGTAACACGTATCTCTTACTATCAATGAAATTACAGTTTCTTTGTTTAATGCATCATTATGTTTTGTGTTAAATTATCAAATGTCATTTTCTACCCGTTTCAACTTGATTAACTACTAGCTCTGAATCTCTAATATTTTAATGCCCATACTCTTTATTTGCATTAATCTTAGATACAGATCCTCATATTCTATAGCATTATTGGTACAAGACCAAGTTAGTCTATAAGAAAAAAAATTTATATCTTTCAAAGGATATTTCAAAATTATGCCATCACTAACTTCATTTTTGCATCTTGCTCCATCAAAATGCATTGTCCAAATCTTTGAACCTCTCAGTTATTGATTAGATATTGTAGGAATATTTTTCTCAGTTTCTAAAGAGTTGCTATAAGTGCCCATTCTAGTACCAAATAGATTGTAATATTCTCTAAAAGGTAACTCATATTCCACTTATAATTCTTCAAGGTTCTCTATCAGTATAGGTTCTTCCAACACTAAGAGATTACACTTCTTCCTCTATTTTTTCAATATGACAAGCCGAAGGCTTTTCAGGGATTATCCTTATTCTCTTACCTTTATATGGTATCATCATGCCAAAGTAATCCAAATACATATTTCCACCTAGATTTGTTGTGAACTCTCTATAAAAGCATAAACCAAAATAATATTCTAGGTCAACTACTATAATTTCTTGAATAATAGTGATCTTTGGGGCCTTGTGTAGCTTCATTAACACATATTTTACTACTTCAATGGTCTTGAATGGTATCCCATACAATTGCAACACTCCTAGATAAGATATAGTATATTCCATTCTCATTTCATCACATACCACTTTAGGCATGACTGTATTTGAAGCCTCTAAATCTATGATGTAGTTATGGACAATCCACCCTTCCATTATTATGGAAATGTAAAAGGGTGGTGGTTTATTTTTCAAGGCCACTAAAGTCATATTTTCTTGGCCATATGATAAATTAAATGTTGTGTTGGTCTCCTTTTCTTGGTAATTATTATTCAAATAGACCTTTAGAAAATCAATCTAGATAGGGATGAAGAGGGTGTCATAAAGACTTGCTCTAGAGGGAGTCATTTTTTAGTACTTCAACTACGTTGAAATCAATTTTTCCTAAAGAGCTCTTTTCATGTCTCTTATTAGTTTCACCAAATTTTCTCTTATACTATTAAGTTTCTTCAATCATGTATCTCTTGGTGATGGAAGTGTATATTAGTTTCTCTTTTGCCTCTTCCTTAGAACCTACTTGTTCTTTATTCTTCTCCCTTTCTCCCTATTTTGGAATATTTTATCATTTTTTTGTTATTTGGGAACTAGATCTCTCCTCTCAGTAACATGTGGAACTAGGAACCTATCATTGCTTAGCAAGGTTTTTTCTTTTTTTCTATGTAGAAACCTAAAATTGACCCATTTTTTGTGGATCTATCTGTAATGATTTCTTTCTAGATCTAGTTAGGACTGAAACTGCTTCTTCCTCTAATGATTTTAGTCCAAACATAACCTTTTTAGACTACCATAACATATTGATCCTTCCCTTTTAATTTCTCTTAGCTTTCTCTATGGCTTGTTGTACATGGTGTTGGTACATTACACAAGTGTCAAAATCATGAGGGTCATTATAGACTAGACACCAAACATTCACCAAACTAGTTTTAGGGGTAAATTCTTGATCCTCTTGATTTGTACTAACCCTAGGCCCTATGTTGCTACTAGTGTTGGGCTTCTGGTCTTTGTAATATTATTATTTGAAACTTTTCCATTTCTATATTCTCCATGGCATTCACCTTGTTGTTAATTGTTTTCAAAGAATTTTGAATATCTAGAAATAGAGTTGATTCTTGGGAATTCTGATATGGGAGATGAGGAAAAGGGATTAGAGCTGGTGATGGTTTGGGAGGAGGAATTAGAGTGACTTGAGGTAGTTATGAAGATGAGAGTCTGGGATACATAAACGATTATGTTGATGTTCTAACTTAGGGTGTAAACTAAAAATAATAAGGTATTACCATATTTGGTGGGAGTCTTCCTACAATAATTAGAACATTTTATGCCTACACAATTGTATGGTAAACCTTAGGAAATGAATGTATACTTGACTATTAGGTTTGCAAGCCTATTTTTGACCCAAGGGACCTAATGTAATACATGAAAGCAAGGGGGGAGTTGGTCTTGCTTTAGGAGGAATTATTTTCCATGTTCTACTAAACCTCAAATTAAAGTCAAAGACTAACTCTTATGGATGTTTTTGCATAGCAATGAATTGATTCAAGAGTGAAAGGGGTCATCTGACTCATTAAAATATTCCACAAAAGGACCAGGTAATTCATCCCATGAATAAACGTTGTGTTTGCTCAAGTTTCTAAACCAATGAAGGGTTTTACCTCTAAAGGATAAAACTAGAAGCCTAAAAATAATTTCTTCATTCCTAATATTATGGATAGCTGCTAGATTTATTATATCTTGATAGTGCTCATAAGAATTTTTTCTCAAACCATCATAAGTAGGCATGGATTTGGATGCAACCTAAGGAATATCATGCATCTAAGGGAGTCCTAAAGGACCAGAGGTATCTCAATTAGGATAACTTTACATAGTTTGATTTTGGTTTTACCGTTGAGCCATTGTTACTGGGGTTTTTCATGGGGTTGATCTTCGAGGAGGCAAATGATTAGAATTCATTAGAATTTCTTCAAAAAGTGAATCTAAATATAAGCTTCTTATATGTCTTGATATTCTATATGGTAGCTCAAAGAATGGTATAGGGTCCTGGATATTCCTAGTAGATGGCCTAGTAAACATAAAAAATGAGCCATTAAAAGGCATTCTAGGTTCTTGTATTTAGGGAGTCACCAAGTGAATTTGGTTTCACCCCTTGATGAGGTCAATATAATTTACTAAAACTTGATTTCTTTAGGTAAAAGATAGAAAATATTTAGTGGGTAACTGAATACATCATCCCATTGGGTATACCAAAACTATCATAGTTTGATTCATCACATATAGTAACTTGAATTGTGACTATCATCCATAAGGATTTATAGGTTATCACCCACTAATCATAGCCCAAACCACACATTAGATGAACTGAAACATTTCAACTCAACCTCCATAGTAGACCGGTATACCTTATCAACTTACTGAATGTTGACTCTTTTAAGCTCAGTAAATGAATAAAGGGTAGGATTAGAAATGGAAAGGTTAAGAAAGAAAGAATTAATTATGGATAGATAAAGCTAACAACATAGGCATCTATACAAAAACTCCTGACAACTCAATTTCCAAATAAAAACTTGGAACTAACAACATTTAAAACATTGTCATATTCAGCATTAAAATCAATTGCATAGTTCAAGAATTATTCCAAACATCAAGGGTATCAATAATCTAAAATGTATAATAATATTGGCACTCTAACTAATAGAAATAGAATCCTACTCAAGCATATGTTTAAACATGAATCATTCCAATTTTCTCTAAGTTAGCAATCCAATTTAGAAAAATACACTAACCATAGCAACAATAGCATAAATGACTTCACAAGGCTTGTAATCAGATTATAAAAGATGTGATTCTAAGGTAAACATTCCAATTAATGCTCCTTTCATTAAATTGTATGAATTATATAATAGTAGCGCAAGAAAACACTTTAGATATGACCCTTTGAAAGGAGTTCATAACCTCTATTTATAGTTTTTTAAAATGAATTTTACATAAAATAGAGATTTACAAGGAAAAATGAATGCTCAACCAATAGGGTTTTGAAATGGCAACATCATACTTAATTCAATAAGAAAGAAATTAACTTGGTCTATTGATCCTCTACAATCGCCTCTACAACTTGCTCAACCTTCTTGGGTTCCAATTGTGCAATCTTACCAAGAATGCATCTAAGTCATCCTCTGTTCTTGTAGTCCCTCCTTAGTGGTTGATTTATAGCTGAATCTAGCCTAAAATTTAATATGTGTTAGCTTCTCAACTCAACAATACCTATTTAGACTTGATTTTTCTACATCTCATTTAGATCTTCATTATATACACATTAACCTATGGATTTATTATTAAGCATTGGTCTATCTTTAGACAGTTGATATCTAGTCTTCAAAATATCTTGAGATGTTTATGGCCTAAATTCTAGTCTTCCTCTACTTTAGAGTTGTTGATCGCATGTATTTTTCAAATGTTGACTATGGCCTAGAGCATCTTGGATCGTAAACAACTACATTTTAGTTCTTTTTTTTTGTTCCAAAGAAAAACTGGAGTGTGGCATAGAGACCCTTCACTATATTATATTTTGAATTGTAATTGCCTAATTATTGACTATATTGACTACAACATGGGGCTTGGTTGATGGTGTGTGATCGTAATTTCTCCTTCGTACTTGGCTCAAAGTGAATTCTGGCTTTGGCAACAAAATAACACTCTAGACCGTATTTCTAATTGCAATATTGGCCTATTTGATTATGCTGAGTGTGTCCTAGATCATACTTAGATGTAGGCCTCATACTTAAGCTCTTACATCATTTAGAGATAAATTTTACATGCAACATGTACAAGATATTGGGTTGCATTTATTTTTTGAAGTTTCATCAAGTCAAATTGAGCTGACTATAGCCTGAATACCATGCACATCTAAATGCAACCTAGATATGTTATGCATTGGGTCACATTTTTTATTGCACATTATGTATTTTTACCATTTTGACTATGCTTTTGAGCTAGATGCGGCCTATCGAAACTGGGTTAATTATGGCCTGGAGACACCTGTTCAACACTTGGCCAAAAATTTAGTTTTTTTTGCAAAAATTTCCTATGTAGTATTTTGGGCCTATATTATGGTGTTTCATACTCAATCCTTATGAGTTTACCATCTTTTGGTACCTTCATATGTCTATTTCATATCCAAATAGTCACTTCCAAGGAGTTTTCTACTTCATTCTCGTAATAATAGCATATCAAAGTAAGGCAGTAAATTACCTATGATGACCTCCTATACCATAATTAGTTCAAGGTATTTGGAAATAGCCATGATCAAGTCCTTTAATATCCCTATAGCATTGACCTGGGTCACATCATATTAGATTGGTCCTCTTGTAATGTTGGTGTTAGACCCATTGCTTCATACATAGCTACTGAAATTATTGTGATAGTTGCCCTTGAATCAACTATGTAACTTTATAACATATACCTTTGAATATTCAATATGATATTGAATTGAAGTGGTTTCACTATTTTCGGTTTAGGTGTATTTAACATATCTATTGCATTCACTTATATATCTGAATTATCTTCAACCATCATCTTTTGTTGCTCAATTAGGTTTAGATTGTATTGAATATTGTTGTTTTTGAGTTGATTTGACTTTGATATAACTTCATTCATGTTGTTTCAAAGGATTATGCAACAAGTATCTTTTCCCTGGTAAAACAAACCTCCAACATGTTCACTTTTGTAGGTATTTTCTTCAAATTTCTACTATATCAAATCTTGATCTAGCATTATTCCCCTCATTGTGTTGCATTAATTTTTTGAATTGCATTGATGTAGCTATTTGACCCTCACTGATCAATGAAGAATACATTAATTTTATTTAGAATTATTGTGCAACTTATCTTATTCATATTTTTTATTAGGTTCTTCAAATATTTATTTATCTTTTGTGGGTACCTTTCCCTTTGATGATTCTATTGGTTCTTTGTCTTTCGATGATTCTAGTTGTTGACTTGTGCCTATGTTGATGCAAGATTTTTTATTTTGTGCATGTGATGTTTGTTGCACTGAGGATATTAGACCTTTGTCTTAACATAAATCAATGTAGTCCTTTATCAACATTGTAGTACATGTGCCTGATTTCACTTGCTTTTGTGAGGTTAGCTATAGTATTTTCAAGGTTGATTATCTAGTGATTTTCTTATACTTCACATTGTAACCCCTTGTTGATTTGACAAAATTACCCCAATTTAGAAAGAAGTTTTTGTTATATTTTGACGGTCCAAAATTAGCAAATATTCCATTTTTGGCATTTGTTACTATATGTATTGATTGTTGATCCACCATTGGTTGATTTATGATTAGTTGTTTCATCATTGGCTAGTTTATATATGGTTGATTCATAAGGAGTTGATTGGCCACTGATTGGGTAACCACTATAGGTTGACTTATTATTAGTTGGTTTTCCATCACTACTTTTTGAGTCTAACATTATTGGTTTTATATAATTTCTTAAGGATGGTGGATGACCATAGCGTAATTTATTAGATTGTTTCTTTCATTATAAGTAAAGAACAAAAGAGTGTTTAATTCTAATTAAAATTCACCATATTATTCTACATTTGATTTTTTTTCTACCCACATGTCGATTAAGGGACCTCATATATGGTAAGGTAAGTTGTCCTCTATTGCCAAACTATCATCTATAATTGATCAATCATCATTTTATTGGTCATATCTCTCACTATTATGGATAAATTATTCTTTTTTTTCATCATTTGATTCTTTGTTCCCTTAGATTGTTCTATAGTATGATTTTGATACACTAGGATAGTATGTGGTGTGAGTAACTTTAGCAATTAGAATGGATATACAATAAAACTTGGTGTGTATTGGTCTTAAAAGGTCATTGTGTATAGTGTCATAAGATTTTATTATATAAACATGTTAGTGACACCAAAGTGATTTGGGATTATAGAAGCGAGGCTTATGGTTGCTAATAGTTTATGCAATTTTATATAGAGCATATGGTATTGGGGTAATTTTTAGGGATGAAGGGTATTGGATTGATTGGGTTGGAGTTTGAGCCTTATGAGCTACATATGCCATAGGTGGCATGGTTGATAAATTTTCAACTTACGTAAGGACTTCATCAATATGTGTCATCTCTTTGTATACTACCAATAATATAACATGACTCGCATTTCTAATCATCATTGCTAGATCAAATTGTAAAGAACTTATATAATAAACAAGTGTTTATTTCTAGTGGTAGGATATTAAGCATAATTAGTTATAAAGTACACAAACCTTACATTAAATTCATAAATATTATCATTATGGTGTCTCAAAATAGTATTTTAATTAGAATAACATTGGGTGTGTATTTGGAGGGTTACCAAATAGTATTATAAATGATTCTATGATTGAATCCCAATTGGTAATTGAACCATATCATAAGCTTTTGTAGCATGATGTGGTTTTATCTCGTAATGAAGAGGTGAGCAACCTCATCATAATGTTTTCCTCTTTAAAAAGGTGAATTAATTTTAAAATAGATAAATCTTTAAATTTTCTAATGTCATATTACTACCATTTTTATTGGATATGGGAAAAGCTTTCAAAGTTGTAGATATGATAAAAAAATTGATAAGTTCAATGGACCTTTGTAATTCCAATCATGAAAATAATTTTAAAATTATACCTACATTTATACCTAGAACAATGGGGGACCTTGTACTTATTGCATTTGATGGCCATAAAGCATCATATATCTATACAACATTTGGAAAATCAGTTGCTCCATAAAGACTTGTTGTTGAGGAATATATTTTTGTTAAATATTTTGCACTAGTGTCTAGTTAGGGTTATGCATAACTTATTGTTTTGGTCTAGCATGTTGTTGTTGCTAAAAATTTTGTCATCGTTGGACATTCTTGTGAACATTTTTTTATGTATTTTGAGTTTTTTGTAATTGTTGATTTAGCATAGCCTATTATTGATTTTGAGTAGCTAGATTTGAGGCAGCTTATCATTGATTAGGGTTACCCTATGTTAAAAGTGTAATCTGATTTATATCCAATGATGAAATTGTAATATGTAATCTTGTATAAGCCTATAGGAAATCATTGTACAAATATATTTAGTTTATTGTAATATTTTACTATGAAATCCCTTGGATTGTAGTTAAACTTGTTATACTTAAACCCATATTATAACTTATAATTCATCTTAATACCTCTTGTTATATTGACCTAGGTTAAACTCATTTATGTAATTGGGATTTTTGTATTGGTATAAATACCCCCCACCACTCCATCCATTGTATCCATGTGTTATGATATTTATCTATGGATAATATAGTGATTCTTTATGGTGCTTGTGAGTGCCTACTATATCTTTCTTTTTCATTATTTTTTATGATTTTTCATAAAATTTGAGTGGATGGATTATTTTTATTTTTAGAAATAAGTGTGAATTCCAACATGGTATTAGAACAAGTATGGATCAATACCACTTGGATACATGAAAATTTCATTTGGAACCTTGTTGCTCCTTAAAACTCTAGTACGAATTACTCTTCAACACCTCATAAGAATTTATGGAATAAAAGATAGATAAGAGATCTTCTTCCATGTTTTCTATCCATATTTTCTCCCACCCTAAAGACTATACCATCTCGATATTAAATTTCCCTATCATCAAGGTATGCACACCTTTTCAAATTTCATTTTGTATTTTCTTTTTGTTATATAACTAATACTTGTAATACATAGAGGTATATGTTATTGTAATAATGTGGACCATGTATTTAGTTAGAAATTGGACCACTTGTTAAGTTAAGAGAGTATTTTCATAGAATTATGAATGTAACTATCGGTATTATGAATGTAACAATCAATTATGAATGTAGCTGCCAATATTATGAATGTATCTACTATAGATTAGGTGAGTCAGGAATATTATCATACTTGGATGCCATAGAATATTGTCATAAGATGTTAGGAAATATTCTTATAAATATTATAAAATGAGAAGGATGTAACTCTCATGGGTTAGAGAAGAACTTGCATAATTTGTAAGGAGGTTGCCCCCTCGAAGAGGCCTGCGATAGTAAAATTTATCATTTTGAATTCCTACAATTATTGTTCTTATGTTTCATGCATGTATTTTTTTTTGTCAAAATTAATGTTAGTTTCATTAATATTCTATGAATCATGGTTATGTTATCCTTGGCATTGAATTTCTTATCTCAATTCAACGTTACACTAAGAAATTGAGATGAAATATTGGCATGAGTGGAAGAGGTGCATTGCAAGTGGTATCAGAGCCCTTTTTGGGGCTTGGTAAGTTTTTTCTATGAGAAATTTTTTTTCTATTTATCTTAGGTCTATAGATTAGAAACAATGTTTTTTCAATTTTAAAATAATACAAAGAAGTTGTTGGCTAAGCTAAATTACCCATAAAGCATATAGTAAAGTGAGGGGCAATCATGATCCAATAATTAGGTCTCAAACAACACCTATACATGAATTTTATCTTCCAAATATCTTTGGGTATCACATGAGACCTCTATAGGAACCCCTAGCCAAACCTTCATATATATAAAACCAATCAGCCATGTAAAATCCATAGTGCATCGAGCATAACACTCAGCAAGATTTCCCTCATGTATTGTTAGAGAGGTGGGTAGTGTGGTCAAGGATAGTGACCTAAAATATTGGCCTGATCACTATCATTTGTCACTATATTATAATAGAGGGATATAGAGATTAAAAAAAACTCTAACCTAGAATCCATCCCTTCCCTATTCATCAAATTAGTATCAAAGCTCACGAGATAGAAAAAGTGAAATTCAAAGAGTTTGGGAGCAGATACGCCACCTAAAATCCCTACAAAAAATAAGTTTGGGCTATGCAAAAATATCATTTTGGGATATAGCTCATTTCAATCCTCTCACTAAGTTGATTATTTTTATATATAACACCCAAACACTTTTTGGGACTCTTACTAAAAACATAAGTTGCCAAAAATTATCATTTTGGGATATAGTCCATTACGATCATTTCCTTGAGTTGATCGTATTGGTATATAGCACCCATACACTAATTTGGGATCCTTGCAAAAAATAGCATTTATATTTTTAGTAAATACCCCTAGATACCTATTATCAGGCAATGGAGGTTGTTGGGCAAAACATTAGTTAATTTTATGTGGTTAAATTCATTGCCTCCATTTAATTTTCAACCTGGAATAGCTCGAAAACTTGTGAAAAACGATGCATAGTATATGCATGTAAAATCTCCTTAATAATAAGAGTCCCTTATATTTTATGGTTTGGAGGGGGTGTTGTTGCGTTGGAGTTTTTGTTCATTTTCCAAACCATTAACCTATTTCATATTATCAAATAAATTACCAAAATAAACTACAAAACGTAAAATGCACACTTGCTGGAAAAATTATAGAAAACAGGGGAAGCTATAGAATTAAACTAATTTGCAAAAAAAGCAGTAAAATAGGAAATAAATGAAATAAAAAAATAGGACTATTGATATTGGGCCCAAGCTTCCAGCATATTCTTCCTGAGTCAATTTGTTCACCGAATGCTAATTTGAGATTAATAAAATAGTCAAATGAATTGTATTATATGCAGCTTTAGAAAATTTATAGAGAAAATCCAAGATCTGGTTCTTAGGAGTGGCCTACATATTTATAAGATATGCAACCATACCTTGTCAAATTTTGAGGTAATCTATTTTCAATTTAATTGTTACAACAAATACACAGAAATAGGGAGGATAAAGCGAATATACAATTAATTTCATCTATTTCCAGATTAATTAAGCGTATTCTCTTTTTATCATAATAGAATACATATGATATTATGCTTATCAATTTACATAGATATTTATGTATTTGCTGAGAATAGATAACATCTGCTTTATGACATTTTTCTTCATCTGCATTCATCGCTGAAATTCAATCTGCATCCATCTCTGAAATCATTGTTTTGTTCTACCGATAATAGGGGTTGTGCTATACTTTTTCTTCAATGAGATTCAGGCACCAAATGGGAGTCAGGAACCAAATAGGAGTTAGGTGCCAAATGGGATTCAAGTGCTAAACCAGAAGTCGATCACCAAATGGGAGTCAAACATTGAAATGGAAGTCGAGCATCGAAACAAGAGTCAGATGCTAGACTTAGTGTCTTTACTTTATTTGTTGCGATTATGTTTACCTTTGATTTTTCCATCATAAAATAGAAATTTCTAGGTCCGAATGGGACCTCAATGTAAAAATGCTAAAAGGTAGTAAAATAACTGAATCTACACACAATTCACTTAAAAATAAATATTATATAACATACATAAATTACTATTAAATATATATAATTTGCATAAAACATACACTTTTATTAAAATAATGCCGCATTATATATGAAAAGTGTATACAAAAATATAAACATTTTTAGGTCTCATCATCCCCCCATGCCTAAGGATTGACATATCCTTGTGCCACTTTATATTGATAATCAATAGTCTCATTTACAACCTTCCAATAGGCCATGTTTTTCTTCTTCCTCTTCTTGGTTGTGGCCTTGGATTTTTCTTTATCTATGGTTTTTTGACCCTTTTGTGCCTTAGGGGTGCTCACTTCCTGTTGTGTTTATTTTTAGCACTTACTGTATTGAGTTGGATGACGTGGTTTGGATCCTATACCTGGTTGCTCCTTTGTCCAAAATTTCCTCCCTACCACATTCCTCAAGTAACACCTAATAAAGTTTGGGTCTTCTTTCTAGAATTTTGACTCATCCTACTTCCAGTATTCATGGTAAGGGGGTAAGTTTTCTCCTTTTGCAATTTTTGATTCATCCCAAAGTGGAACACTAGATTTTTTAGCAATCTTAGCATTAGGTAATCTAGCCACCACTGGTTTAAGTTCAGCATCATCATCAGAATTTGCTTCCTCTACCATAGGGGATTTGATTGTTATTTCTTGAGCTATAGGTGGTATAAGACCTAGTAGTCCCATCTTCTCAAAATATACCTCCATATTTAAAGGTTGATTACTAGTTGACCCATACAAATCCCAGAATTGATATGGTCGACCAAATTTGATTTTCTTGGGAGGATTCTTGGATTCTTTGGCCACTTTTTTAGAGGCCTTCTTGAACTCCTTCTTGTCTACTTTTATGTCTTCTTCGAGCTTTTCAAAAAAAAAAAATTGCTCAGTAAACATAAATATTCTGCCCATTCTTCATCAAAATTTATGCCTGATTATTTTAGCTGTGTAGTCCTTTCTCTGGTCTTAGGTCTTCATTGAGGTCCCCTTATAGCCTTCCTTTTAGATCTCAATTTATTTGGATGTATTTCTAGTCTTGTGTGAAATATTAAAATAGGGGGATTCCCCTCTTCTATTTTTTGCCCCTGATTTTTAGAATATGTAGACTTCTAATTCACCTGTGCCTATTCTATAGGTACCTATTTAGGTGACTCATTAATCACATTCTAGTCATCTGGTGACTAGTGTATGCCTACAGCTAATCAGAATTTTGGTGTTCTATTTTGAAGAATAAGGACAGAATCAACATATGATACCTAAACCAGCATTCAAGTATTTTCTCTATGAAGACCAAAAAAACACCCATACAAGTGTTCAGATGTGGTATCCCCCTCCAAGTGGGGATAAGCTACCTCTACTAAAATATTTATCTCTTAGAAAACTAGAAATGTGTAGGTTCATGGATCCTGTGCTCGTTAGACCTAGGTCTCCTAGGCTACCTAACGAATGCACTGAGGGAATTATTCCTGCAAAACAAAAATACAAATAAAGAAAGAAAAAACTACGAGACTTTTAAAAGAATAATTTTTTTTGGATCATTTGGACAATGTCCACATATTACTAACAAATTTTAGAATTGGAATCAACTAGGGTCTCCCCCATGCCTAATCTAGAATTCATCCTTTAAGTCTCAGACACATGCTATTGTTGTAGTCGGTGACCATTGATTTTTAATATAATTTTGCTATCATTATTTTTTCTTACTCTAGCAGCTCCATTATTGATAATTTTAATCACTTCATATGGCCCCATCTAGCACTACATGAATTTACCTCTCCTCTCCTGGAATCGGGAGTCATGCAATAATACCCATTCCCTTACTTTGAAATAATTTGGCTTTGGTGTAACGATCATGCCACTTGGCTCTTTATTTCTGGATGACCTCTTTCCTATGCAGAGCCTCATGATGGTATTTATTTAGCTGTTTTAGCTACAAAATCCATTCCTTTTGTGCCTCATCTAGATTCAAATCTAAATCTATATTTCTGAGAGTCTTAATCTCAAATTCTATGGGCATCATAGCATTCTCCCCATATACCAACTGGAATGGTGTAAAACTAGTGGTAGTTTTCCAGGTGGTTCTATAAAACCACACTGCTCTTGGTAATCTTGTGGTCCAGTCCTTCCTATGTTTTTTTACCATCTTTGTGAGAATTTTCTCCAGTTCATGGTTGGTTTCCTCTACTTACCCATTTTTTTGTGGATGGTAAGGAGTGGTTTTGTTAAACCTAATTTTATACTACTACATGATTTCATGGATCAACTTTGAAGTAAACTGAGGTCCTTGGTTAGTTGTGATATCTCTTAGAACCACAAATCTTGTGAAGATAGATGAAAATAGGAAGTCTGCTATAGTATTCTCTATAGAATCACATAATGCCTGCACTTCAACTCACTTGGTCAAGTGCAAACTAAGATATATCTCTACCTTCTTATTATGGATTAATGGGCCCTACGAAGTCCATCCCCCATATATCAAATGGATCAATGTGCACATGAGGTTGGAGTGGCATTTCATCTCTAATAGTTGATCTATCCATCCTTTGATATTGGTCACATTGGCTCACATGCTTGGCCACATATTTTAATAGTGAAGGCCAAAAGTATCTAGCCTGCAATACTTTAAATGCAATTTGTTTTGCTATAAAATAGCCACCACAAGGTTCATTATAGAACTCTTTTAGCATTTTAATAATCTCATTATCAACAACACATCTTCTCATGATTTGATCAAGCCCTATTTTGAACAGGCACCCATCAATTCACGAGAAGTCTACACTTTTCTCTATCAATATTTATTTATCACATGGTGAAAGTGTAGGGGATACTTTACCAGTGGCTAAATAATTAGCCATATCTATGTACCATGGTATCTGTTCATTAAGAGAAAACAAATGCTCATTTGGAAACTGATCTTCTATGGTTGTATGATCAGGATGTGTCAATCTAGAAAGGAAATTTACCACCACATTTTCATTGCTTGGTTTATCCATAATTGTCACATCAAATTTATAAAAAAGTAACAACCATATAATAATTCTACCACTAATACTAAGTTTGTTTGTCAAGTATCTGATATTTGAATGATTAGTATGCATAAAAACTTGATAACCTATACTATAGTGGTAAAAATTTTTAAGAGTGTGTATGAATGCAAGAAATTTCTTTTATGTGATAGTATAATTGAACTCAGCACCCATGAGATGTATACTGACATATTATATGGCATAAAAATCATCACCATATTTCTATCCCAAAAATGACCTTATCACATTATTGGGTGCATCTACATATATGTGAAAGAGAATGGTCCAATTTGGACCTCTTAATATTGGAGCAAAATTCAGTTTTTCTTTCAAAATATCAAATGCATGTTCACATTCATTTGTCTAGACAAAATTTATATCTTTTGATAACAATGTTCTTAGGGGTTTAGTAGTCTTTCTAAAGTCTGCTATAAACCTCCTATAGTAACCAGCTGAGCCAAGGAAACTATGAACATATTTTTGAGTTTTGGGAGTGGGCAAATTTTGGATTACCTCAATCTTATTTCTATCTACCTTGATCCCATCTATAGAAATATGATGTCCTAATAATATCCCCTCCTGCATTAACATATAATATTTCTTATTGCTTACGGATAGATTGGTTTCCTCACACTGTTGAAGTGTTCTTTCCAAATTTTATGTGGCTTCTTAAAAAGTTTCACCATAAATTGTGAAATCATCCATATATACTTCCATAGTTTCTCCAATCATATCAGAGAATATGCTCAAAACTATCCTTTGAAATGTGGTAGGTTCATTACACAAACCAAAGGGAAAAACTCGGTAAGTGAAGTTTTACCATGGACAAGTGAACATGGTCTTATCTTGATCTTCTTCCCCAATCTGAATCTGATTATATCCACTGAACCCATCTAGGAAATAAAATTATTTCTTCTCTTCTAAGGTGTCAAGGACCTGGTCTATGAATGATAAGGGAAAATGGTCTTTCTTGGTTTCTTTAGTGAGTGACTTGTAATCAACACAGATCTTCCACTTTCCATTTTTCTTGGGCACCACCACCAAAGGTGATACCCACTCACTATTTGAAATAGGGTAGATAAACCCAACTATCAGGATTTTCTACAATTCTATTTTAATAATCTCCTTCATAGATGGATTCATCCTACTTTGTGATTATTTTACCAGTTTATTTCATATTCCAGATATATTCGATGAGTACAGGTTTTAGGAGATATTCCTCTCATGTCTGAATACTCCTAAGAAAGTGTACCTTGATGTTTGACCAATGTTTCTTTCAATTTGATCTACTGATCAATTGTTAACTCATCATCTATATTTAATACCCTCCCATGTGCAACTTCAATTTGCTTAATATGGTGATTTTTACCTCCAACAAGTGGCAGTTCAGGAGGAGGACAAGAGGGTTCTCATTGGAAAATTTTGATATCACTTTGTCCTCCTCACTATCATCCTCAAACTCATCAAGTGCCATGATGGATTGAATCATTGATAAACCACTAATTTTATGGTTTCCACATTCAGGTTCTTCTAATAAATCTACAAACTATGCAAATGGATGGATGATTATATTTTTCACATTTTGACCATCAAAAATGGTTATTTGCCCATTTTTGCAACTTATGTAGGCATCATTTTTTGCCATACAAGGCCTACCTAATATGAGTGGATAACCATCCAACCTAGACTTGTATTGTAACACTAGAAAATCTGATGGGTATTCCCATGCATCCACTGTGACTATTATGTCTTCCAGTATTCCCTTAGGGAGCACTGTAGACTTGTCTACCAACTAAAGGATAATTTTGGTTGGTTTCAGGTTGGTCAATCTAATTTTTTGCATGCTATGCTTTGGTATGACATTAATGGTAGCCTCTAGATATACTAATGTGTTGATTAAAACATAGCCTCCAATTTTAATAGTTAAAACATGGCTTCCTGGGTCTAAATTTTTTTTGTTGTAGATGTTTTCTAGCATAATATCGGCTAACTGACCTACCAAATTAATTGTCTGTGATATTTTTCTTCCTAGTTTTCTAAAACACAATTCTCTTATGGACTAAAAAAGAGGTATTGTGACTGCAAAATGTTTTAGACTGGAAAGAATATCAAATTCTAGTAGTATTGGCTTTTTGGGTTCCTACAATATTTTTGAAAAATGTGGAACTCCTTCTCTAGTATTTACAACTACTTTTTCATATTCTATTTCTTCTATAAGAGGTGATTCCTCTTTTTCTAAATCTATCTTTTCCTCCTCTTCTAAAAAAGGAGCTATTTCTACACCTACTTGTTTACCTAATATCAATTGTATTGGACTACAATATACTTTGATAGTATACATGGGGTACATCTCATTATCCATATGGTATGTTGGTCATTTTTTGTTATTTGGATTAGTGAAAAGGATTGAAAATCCAACTAACTTCATATTATTTACAAACTCATTATATAGGCTCTAATGGCCCAAAATACATAACCAAACCCATCAAATCATGGATTTGATCCAATATGCTTAACCATAAGCTACAAAAGTGCAAAGGAGAATGCACGTAACTTCTAAGTTAAGAAGAAAGGAATAATGCTAACTATAAGATCCATTTTAGCTATCTTGAAGTACACACTTCCTACTTTGAGTTCACACTTCCTAACTAACACTCCTAAATGACAACTAGAAGATAACTAGTGCCCACAAGTGCATGTGAGAAGGAGACTCACTTACAATATTAATTTGCAAGAAATAAACTATGCAAACCTAGCTAGGAACTACTAGAGGGGTCATATGAGTGATCAAACATCAATCCTCATCATGCCTCCCCATAATAGAAGCATTGGCCTCCAATGCTTTTAGAAGAGTAGGAAAGTCATGGGACATCTGATGAAAAGAAATCCAACGAGCCTGATGCGGTAGTTGTCCTCGTCGAGCCACAAGATATGAGGTGGTAGACCCCTAGCAAGTCTATCAAGTCTTTGTGTCATAGATCTGATCGAAATCCAATGGTAACTGAGAATCAAGAACCACGTCCACAGGATGACTGATAGCTAGTGCGGTCTCCAATGTAGAGTCAAAGTACAACTTCAAAAGATCTACATTGATGACGTCATGAATTCCCAAGTGTGCGGGAAGATCAAGGCGAAAAGCATTCTCGAACACCTGTTGAAGAATAGTATAAGGCCCATAGTGAATCGGTTTGATTTTACTATGAGTCTTATCAGTAAAATGTCACTTGTCAAGATGCAACCAAACTTTGTCACCAACCTAAAATGGATGAGGAATTCGATGTCGATCCATGGCCTTTTTCTATTGCTATTGTGTCTTTTGCAAAATCTCAATCACCTTTGATTGTAGATTGTGCAAGTGCTAAATAAATGAGTGTGCCTTGTCTTGCTCCTTCTGAAGATGTGAAGTGATAGGAGAAGGCAAAGACAAAGGTAACTCATAAGGTGCCAAGGGCTGAAATCCCATACAAACCTCAAAAGGTGAATGACCTGTAGAAGAATGTAGGGCCCTATTGTAGGTATGTTCAATATGAGTGAGACTCAAGTCCCACTTTGTTGGTGAAGTGTGATGATAGATTCGTAAACTTTGCACAAGGGTACGGTTTACCACTTCAGTCTGCCCATCTGACTATGGATGATAGGCGATGGAAAAGTTAAGGGAAACTCCCAAAATTTTCCATAAAGAATGCCAAAAGTGACCCACAAAACGTGAATCACGATCCGATATAATGCTGGTAGGTAGACCAAAGGAATGCCAAATGCTTTCAAAGAACAATTGGGCTAAGTCTGTTGTAGAACTTGTCTTGTGGCATGGAATAAACTTAGCCATCTTACTGAATCTGTCAACCACCACGAACACACAATCATGTTGTCACACTGTCATGGGAAAACCACTAACCAAATCCATGGAAATGCTTTCCCAAGGACGGGAAGGAATGGGCAAAGGCATGCCTAAGCCAAACTTCCTGTTAGCTGGTTTTGAGCGACAACAAACTACACACTTGTTTGAGAAATCTCAACACATCCCTCTCGCATTTTAGGCCGTAGAAAAATATTTGCAAGTGATGAAGTGTTTTGTGCTTCCCAAAGTGACCACCATAAAGTGTAGAATGAGCTTCCTTAAGAAGTGACACTCTAGGCTCACAAGGAACACAAACCTTGTCCAATTTGTAAAGAAGTCCTTCTTTGATGTAGAAGTCTTGGAAAGGATGCAAATTGGAAGAGGAAGGCTTACTCACTTGCTCAAATATTTTTCCAAAATTAGGATCCTGTGAATACTGATTAGGCCAAGTCTGAAATCCCAAGTGTGAAGTGGACATAACTATTAAGGCAAGAGCGGCAGGAGGCCTACTCAAACAATCAACAACAATATTACTCTTCCCCTTTTTGTACTTGATCACCAAGTGAAATTGTTGGAGGTAAGAGGCCCACTTCATATGTCTTGATTCTTCAATTTTACTTTGAGATTGTAAAAACTTGAGAGGCATATGATCAGTGTGTACTACTGTATCTTTTCCCAAAAGATAATGTCTCCAGTACTTGATAGCTTGAACTAATGCATACAACTCCTTGTCATATGTAGAATAGTTCAACTTAGCAGCAAAAATTTTTTTGAATGATAAGCAACTGGATGACCATTCTGTTTGAGCACAACTCCTAAGGCAACTTTAGAGGCATCCGTTTCAATCTCAAAATGTTGAGAGAGGTCGAGTAAAGTTAACACAGGTGTTGTACAAAGTTTCTTTTTGAGTTTCTCAAAGGCAATATCTTGGCTTTTCTCCCAATGAAATGGAACTTTAGACTTAGTGAGATAATGCAATGGAGCTACAAGAGTGGAATATTGAGGAATGAACTTGCGATAAAAATTTGCAAGTCCTAGGAAACTCCTTAACTCAGTGAGAGTTGAAGGAGGGGACCACTTAAGTAAAACATCAACTTTTGTGGGATCTACCTGAATTCCACTTTCACTAATCACATAACCAAGGTAAGAAACTGAAGTATTGCCAAAATAACACTTGGAAGAATTGGCATATAATTGATTCTTCGCAAGAAGATCAAGTGTATGATGGATATGCCCAAGGTGTTCCTCCCAATTTTTTGAGAATATCAATATATCATCAAGATATATTATTACAAATTTGTCAAGTACATCATGAAATACATCATTCATCAACCTCATGAAGGTTGCAGGAGCATTAGTAAGACCAAAGGGCATGACCAACCATTCAAAGAGGCCCATCTTTGTTTTAAAAGTTGTCTTCCATGTATCCTCAGCTTGGATACGCACTTGATGATATCCACTTTTGAGATCTATTTTTGAAAAGAACTTAGCTCCTTGGAGCTGATCTAATAAATCATCAATGCGTGGTAGTGGATATCTATTCTTTACATAAATTTTGTTCAAAGCATGAAAATCAATGCACAATCTCCAAGTGCCATCTTTTTTAAGAACCAACAAAATAGGTGAGGCACAAGCAGAAGTACTTTCCTTAATGAAACCCTTAGACAAAAAATCTTCTATTTGCCTTTTTATTTCTTCATTTTGCAAAATAGATTGTCTATACATGGGAGCATTAGGTAGTGAAGAACCAGGAATGATTTCAATGCCGTGATTAATTGTGCGAATTGGAGGAAGAGACTTTGGCTCCTGAAATATGTGTGAGTAATTTTGCAATATTTTATCCATTGAAGAGTGTTGCTTTGGAATGGATGTGGATGTAGGAGTATTTTGAGAGCGAATGAAAATTAGAGCAACGTCACCACCTTTTTTAATTACTCTTTTTGTTTTCTTGGAATTTAGAATGATGTTAGGAGTGTTGGTGCTTTTAATGAGAAAGACCTGACCATATTTTTGAAGTGTGTAGGTTCTTTTGAAAGCATCATAAATAACTCTCCTATCATACTGAAAAGGTTGTCCAAGCAAAATCCCACAACAATCCATAGGAGTCACATCACAAGTGACTTGATCTATGAAATGTGGGCCAAGTGCAAATTTTAATGTGCAAGTGTGAGTGATTTCGGAGCCCCTTCCACTATCCTTCCAACCCAAAGAATAAGGTTGAGGATGAGGCTCCATAGGTAACTTCAAATGCTCAACAATGGACCTCGCAATTAGATTTTTCTGCGAGCCATTATCCACTATACAATATGTTGCAAAATTATGGAGCAAATGAGCTCGAGTGATGAACAAAGCATCACGAGCGCTCCCTGATGAACTTACATTTACCAAGGTAACCTCATTGAGCTTACCTCGTAATTCCATGTATACTCTACTTTCTCCTACTGACTCAAGGGGACCTTTGGAAGCATCCTGTTCTTGAGTAGTGATGACTAAACTTTTCTTCTTAAGCTTAAAACAATCTGCTTTTTCATGACCTTTTTTCTTACGATAGTTACAAAAAATTTTAGAAGAAGAAGAAGGTTTGGAAGAAGAATAAGAAGAAGGTTTGGAAGAAGAATAAGAAGAAGGAGTAGAAGAAGAAGGAGAAGGAGAAGAAGGAGATGGAGAAGAAGAATTCTTCTTTTGAGCAAATTTCTTCTTTGGTGAGAAAGAACTATTCCCTTTTGATGAGTTTGCAACCACTTGAGTAGCAGGTGCGTAGAATGCCTATGAATGCGCCTTGAACTTGTCCTCCGCAAGTTGCACCTGGTTGAAAATCGAATCCAATGTTTCCATAGAAACAAACATAATTTCCCTGTACAAATGTTCCAACAAACCACTTTGAAATTTGAGAATCAAAGCTTTAATATCTTCCTCCACATTCAAAAGTATCCTGTACCTGTTGAATTGAAAGATATATTCCTACACAGTCATATTAGTACCTTGTCGAAATCGAAACCACTTAATGACCAATTCCTTAGAATAATTGGAAGGATAAAAATTGGTCTTAAGACAGTCTACAAGCTCATCCCATGAGGTGAGTTCATCATGACCTCTTTTTCTTTCAACAAGTACTTTAGCTAAACCAGAAAGTTTTAGCTTAGCATATGGAACCATATCCTCATCTGAAAGCTGAGTGTAAGAAAACCAAGAACTCATGTCAAGAATCCAACTATTCAAGACTTCAGGGTTTCGAGATCCATCATAAAGTGGTACTTCACAATGAACTCTCAGGCGAGAATCATGAGTAGAAGTTGAAGCATTGTGGACAGAAATGTCATTTACCTTCATTGCAAGGTTACCGAGGACTTTTGCCATGGTAGTATCATTAGCTTTATCTGCTAAAGCATTTACAACATGTGCAAGTTCTGCCACTTGGGCAGCCAAGTCAAAAGCCATGTGAAATCGGGTATAAGCCAGGAGTAAAAGGAAAAAGCACTGAAAATCAAGGTAAAAATTGGAGATTCCTTGTTACAATGTTGTGCCCTGAATTGAAAAATACTCCTAAGGCTCAAAATTTAAAAATTTAAACTAACCTAAGGTTTAAAATTTATATTTTATTAATTTAAAAAAAACTTAATTAAAAATTAAATTTTAATTAATCAAAGATTAATTAATTTAATTAAGTTATTAAAAATTAAATTAATAAAAAATAAAAATTACATGCAAAACCTTAGAATAGTAAAATTTAAAAAATTACAATAAGTTTTACCCTTGCTTGTCAAAGTGGATTAGCCTGTCAACTGCACATCACTTGCTTGCATGAAATTCCGAACTACAATGGCACGTTTCTCGAGGCACCAATTTCAAGGCCAATGGAAAACAAAATATCCATGCAAAAAAAAAAATTGTGCCTGGTGAGCAGCAGCCTCAATGAGGCTAACTGTTGCAGCCTCTTGGCTGTATGCAGGCTACAGTCTGCCCAACCAATTAACCATCGGTAGGGCGTTAAAGCCTATCATATTTCGGTAGGCATGGCAGTGCCTGTTGGTTTGGTGGCCTACGATGTGGCACAGTCGACAAAAGTTAACTATATGGTGCATCGATGTCCGCACCTATAGTTCTTGTAGGTAGATGGATAGCACCATTGGACTATCAGCAACGGTAGGTGGGACAACGCCTGTCGACCTAAGAGTGTCGGTAGGCCTAGCGCGTCGACGTTCACGCCTGTAGAACTTTCAGGTGGATGGACAGCATCGTCGGCCTGTCAACGACGGTAGGTGGGCGCCTCGGCGACCGCGATGCGGTCATCAACGTCTGCACTTGCAATACTTATAGGCAGACGAACAGTGTCATTGGCCTGTCAGCGATGTAACACAGCCTACGTCCTATCGACTGTGGTGAACATCGACCGACGTCCGTCGATAGCCGACAGGTGATGTCTGTCGGTCGACGGGCATCTAGTGGCCGATGTAATCAGGTGGCGACGCTAAGTCAGTCAAGCCGCCTATGAATATTGGCCCTCGGCTCCTGCTGAGATTGGGCCGAGGGGCCAAAAATCAATTTTTTTTTTTTACAATTAAAATTTTAATTAATATATAAAGAAAACAATATATTAATTAAAATTTAAGTTTTCTAAATAAAAACAATGAAATTTTTAAATTAACCAGGAGGGTTAATTTAAAAACATTGAAAACTTAAACTGTTACAAATATTAGCAATTTTTGAAGGTAAATTACCTTCAAATTTTCTTAACAAATTGCTAATTTTCTTGCATATCACCAAGACTCCTTCAGTAGCTCTCCTTTCAAGATCCAATCGACACACGACCAACGTTTGAAAGGCAACCAGACCCAAGTCGACACATGACCTGGTATAGATGCTCCTCAGTCTTCAAGACTCCTCAATGGCAGAAACCTTAGGAACGAAAGGCTCCCTAATTCGCATTTCACCGTAGGAGAAATCCAAACCTACCAAAGGATTTTTGTAAGACAAAAATCGGGGTAAACTTCTCCTATACTTCTTGAGCATACGGAGAAAGTTGGAACGAGGATTTTGACGCCTAAGGAACTTCCTTCTGTGAATGGTCTTCAAGCTCCCCTTGAGCTTGAACCGAGTCCTCAATGAGAAATAATTTCTCATAAAAAAAAATAATCTATCTCCTACCCTCTCACCTCACAAGCCCTAGTGCAAACATAAACTAGGCTCTGATACCAATGAAAAGGATTGAAAATCCAACTAACTTCATATTATTTACAAACTCATTATATAGGCTCTAATGGCCCAAAATACATAACCAAACCCATCAAATCATGGATTTGATCCAATATGCTTAACCATAAGCTACAAAAGTGCAAAGGAGAATGCACGTAACTTCTAAGTTAAGAAGAAAGGAATAATGCTAACTATAAGATCCATTTTAGCTATCTTGAAGTACACACTTCCTACTTTGAGTTCACACTTCCTAACTAACACTCCTAAATGACAACTAGAAGATAACTAGTGCCCACAAGTGCATGTGAGAAGGAGACTCACTTACAATATTAATTTGCAAGAAATAAACTATGCAAACCTAGCTAGGAACTACTAGAGGGGTCATATGAGTGATCAAACATCAATCCTCATCAATTAGACGTAGGTTGTGCTAAAATTTGAGCAAGCCTCAAAGTAGAGGGAGCTAATAAACTTGGCTATAATGGGACTAGACCTGCATGGTATGGAGTTGGACTCTAAGCATTGGGATTTCTCCACTATGGGCCAGGCTACTGGTACAACATCCATGGGTAAGGATTATAAATTTTTTCTCCTTGAGGAGTATGTATCCAAGGTTGTTGTCCCCACCAACCCATATTGGTTGGTTGAACTTGACCTTGGTGTTGAAAATTGTTGCCCTCGTAGGATGGTATTCCTACTGGCATGTTATTTCTCATAGGAGACTATTGTTATTTTCTCCTATTTCCCATGAAGTATGCTTCCGTTACTTCAAGATCTTCTCTATATTTTGATAATTGTGAATACAACTTAGTTTTATGATATTTTTGACACACAATGCACACTCGAACTTTATTTTTAGGACATTCATTTCTAGGGTGCTTTCCCCTGCATTTAGGATAAAAATAGGCTAATGTTGTCTCATTATATTGATTCTTTATCTTAATTGGAAGAGTTTCTATTTGGAGCACAAGAGATAACATCTCACTCTTGAGGTCTTCTAGCATATTTCCTATCTCCATTTTTGTGACAATGGCTGATTGTTTGACATTTTTGGAAGTTAATTTACCCTTCCTTCTTGAGTAGTTCTGGCATAATTATTAGATATCGGATATTTGGTTTTGATAAATGTGTCCTCCAAAAATCATGTTTAATGCATCCAAAGATTAATTAGTAAGCCCTTTTAATAATATACTTCTCAAGGACCTATCTCCTAGTTTTGCATGGGGATATCTTTGTAGATTAAAATTAAACCTATCCCAATACTCCTCCAATGACTCACCTTCCTTCTAAGTCATATCCAGGATGTCTTATCTAGAATATCGTACCCTACCAAAGTATTTATATTAATCTAGGAAGAGTTTTTTCATGTCTTCCCAGGTAGTTATCTATCTATGTCCTAAACTGATGAACCAGTGCAGGGCTGGATCATCTAGAGTTGAGGGAAACAACTTTAATTTTTTAGCATTGGTTTTATAGTCTATCGACCTGCATAGAACGTAAAAATTAAAGAGAAACATGTTGGGATATTCTGATTGAAATTATCTAAATATTGGAAGGTAGGCAGGAGAGATGTGTTTCATCTTATGGTCTCCTCTTACCTCTTCTATAGGGAAGTTAAAACTAGTGGATGCTTCTTCTACTTCAACCATCTTGTCTGTAAGCAAGGTTCTACACCTACTATTTTCAAGGTAACTTTCAAGGCTTCTAATTCATTTCTTTTATCCTCTAGAAGGATGACTAAATCAGTAGTTTAAATACTCCCATATTCAACTGCTTGCCAACATTGAATGTTCAACAAATCTTCCTTAGATTGAACTCTTCCTACCACTAATCCTTCCCTAATATTTTTCTAGTCTGGTTCAAAAGGATCTTGTACAAAAAGTGGATGTTGAATCCAATGCACAGGTGGAGATGGTGGTGGGGAGATTTCACTATCAGTATTTGGCACAACTAAAATAGATGCTTCTAAAGAAATAACATTTTTGTTCTTGATGAAATGACTGTTTGGTCTTCTAACTCTAGGTGGACTCATACAAAATTAAAACAGAGTAGTTCTATAGAAAGTAACCTAAACAAATTCAAAAACACTTTCTTCATAATAGGATTTTTATTTGGTTTTTACCTGGAAACGATGCCAAAATATTGGGTAAAACATTGGTTAAGTTTCTACAATTAAATTCATTACCTCCAATTAATTTTCAACCCAGGACAACTCATAAACTTATGAAAAACTATGTATAGTATATACCTGTAAAATCTCCTTGATAAGATGATACACTTAGATTTTATGGTTTGGGGGGTGTGTTGTTACATTGAAGTTTTTGTTCATTTTCAAAACCATTAACATGTTTCATATTATCAAATAAATGACCAAAATAAACTACAAAACATAACATGCACACTTGCTGGAAAAATTATAGAAAATAGGGGAAGTTATAGAATTAAACTAATCTACAAAAAATACAGTAAAATAGGATATAATGAAATAAAATAAAAAATAGAAAAAGTGGAAGTTATATTATTGAGAGTGGGCCCAAACTTCTAGCAGATTCTTCTTGAGTTCATCGGATGCTAGTTTGATATTAATAAAACACTCAAATGAATTGTATTATATGCAGCTTTAGAAAATTTACAAATAAAATTTGGGATATAGTTCTTAAGGGTGGCCTGCATATTTATAATTTATGCAGCCATAACCTATTACATTTGGAGGTAATCTATTTCTAATTTTACTATTACAACAAATACACAAAAATAGGGAGGATAAAGCGAATTTACAATTAATTTCATCTATTGCCAGATTAATTAAGTGTATTCTATTTTTATTAGAACAAAATACATCTGATATTACACTTATTGGTTTACATGGATATTTATGTGTTTGCTAAAAAAATAGATGATATCTACTTTATGACATTTTAATTCATCTGCATTCATCGCTAAAATTGTATCTACATCCATCACTAAAATTGATGTTCTGTTCTACTGACAATAGCGGTCATGTTGTACTTTTGCTTCAACAGGAGTAAGGCACCAAACGAGATTCAGGTTCCAAATGAGAGTTAGGTACCAAACTAGAATTTGAGCACCAAACAGGAGTTAGGTGTTGAAATGGGAGTTGGGCATCGAAATGGGAGTTAGATGCTAGACTTAGCATCTAAAATTTATTTTTTGCGGTTATGTTTACCTTTTATTTTTCCATCATAAAATAGAAAGTGCCAGGTTTGAATGGGACCTCGACGTAAACATGTTGAAATGTAGTAAAAATAATTGAATCTACACACAATTCACTTAAAAATAAATATTAGATAACATACATAATTTGATATTAAATATATACATATAATTTGCATAAAATATACACTTCCATTAAAATAATATCGCATTATGTATGAAAAGTGTATAAAAAAATATGAGTGTTTTAAGGGCTCATCAGAGGCCAAACTAAACAAGATGGAGGAGCAATTTTCTAAACTAGATGCCATCATGGATCTCAAGGATTATCTTCTCTTTTCACCATGCTAGCAAATTGCCAACATAAGCAAGACCAGATGAGTCAGGATATTGAAGTGCTCAAAATTAGAAATCTAAATTTTGATGGGTTTGATGAGAACAATCCAAATGCTCAAAAGAAAAAAACTATTGACCACCCTAATTATTCTAGAATTATTATTGGAGAGAACACTCAGCAATAATCAAGCAATAGAGGCTTGACTCCATGACTTCCTAAAATATATTTTCCAAGGTTTGATGGAACACAATGACATAGCTGGTTGAATAAGGTTGATCAATGGTATGAGCTACATGAAACTCCCTTTGACCAAAGTATTTTTATAGTTGCATTCCATTTTGACTTAGAAGCACTACATTGGTACCAATGGTTGAGAAAACAACTCCCCAATATTGGTTGGATATAGTTCAAGAGAGAACTCCTTAGTTGGTTTGGGCCATCTAAGTTTGAATAATTTACTAGAGCACTCATTAAGTTGAGACAAATAGTCACTGTGCCTAATTATATCACTATTTTTGATAAGTTGGCCAATAGAACTGAAGCCCTTCTCAATGAATTTTTCAAGAGTTGTCTTATTAGTAGCCTTAAGGAAGAGATAAGGACTAAGGTGCAAATGCTTAATCCAGCCACTTATATGATGACTACAGGGCTAACCAAACTTGCAAAGAACAAATGGAATGCTCAAATGAAGGCTTCTTGACACCCTGCATTTCAAAATAGAACTTTTGCATCCATCAATAACAATTCTCCAAAATCTCCAGTGGTTAAGAGGATAATTTTTGCTATAATTATGATGAAAAATGATCCATGGACCATAAATGTATAACCCAATACCTCTACCTCTTAGACATGAGTAATCCTTTAGATTCTTCTATAGACACAGGGGAAGACTTTGTGGATTCAATGGAATAACACTTAGATTCAATGGATGTATAACCCCCAATCAACAATTAGGAAGAATATATTTTTGATGTTCACACAATGACACTGAGAGGGGGGGGTGAATCAGTGTAGTTATTTAACTTCAAAACAACAGCATTCAAAGACTGAAGCACGTAAAACTTATAAAACCAGAAGAACAAAATGAGAGCACACCACAACACACAATATAACGAGGTTCACCAATTTGGCTACTCCTCAAAAATTAACTGTTTGGACTTCAATCCAAATCCAGTCTTTGCAAAATTTCAATTTTACAACTTCTTTACCAACATCCACTGGAAGGAGCACCAACCCCTGTAATTTTTTGCTGCAACAGATGGAGCACCAACCCCTAGTACCAAGCACCAACTTGGACTGCAATTCTAATCAAATCAAAATGACATAAAAATGTCTTCACTACTAACTCGACCCTGACTGGTCTGTAATTTTAACAACCTCTGCACAATCTCATGTCTCTGCTTATTTCTCTATATAGACCCTCTTTTCACAGCAATTCCCTTCTTACTGCAACAACTTCTATCTTTCTTCAACAATTTCTCTTTACAGCTATTCATTTATATACATCCAATCCGGCACGCAGTCGAATCATATACCCAACTTTTCGAATTCTTTTCTCCTGCAAATAAGTGGCTGTTCGAAAACGACTGTTCGAAACCCTGCAATACGGCGTTTCGATTTCTTGTGGTATGGCTATTTTGAATGCTGCAAACATATCTTCTCGAAAAGCATATCTCGATCCTTCATATTCGGCTCTTTGAATACAAGCAAAATGTCTGTTCGATTCCATGAGTGCGACTGTTCGAAAGCTAAAAAAAAACTTTTCGAAAACCTTTCGATAATTTATATTTGATTCTTCGAATACATGCAAACGGCTATTCGAATGCATGACTAACACTTGTCAATCTATAACTGCAGATCTGACATCAGTTACATTTTATGTAATCGGCTGCATGATGTCTTTTATGACACGTGTCACCATGCCTGCTTTTTTGGCTTTTACCTGCCAACCTGTCGCCTGTCGCGATATCGCGACATTTTTAACTTATGCTGACGTCACCCTGAAGGTTGTCGCGAAATCGTGACGTTTTCGGCTTCCAGTGGCTTTTCTTTCATCCTATCGCGAAATCGCGACACTTTTCAACTTTGCTGACGTCATCATCCTTCTTGTCGCGAAATCACGACGTTTTCGACTTCCAGTGGCTTTTCTTTCATCCTGTCGTGAAATCGTGACACTTTTCAACTTTGCTGACGTCATCATCCTTCTTGTCACGAAATCATGACGTTTTCGACTCTTGCTGACGTCATCATCCTGCTTGTCGTGAAATCGTGACACTTTCGGCTTCCGTACACTCTTCTTTGCCAGCAGCAGCGAAAAAGGAACATGTCACGAAATCGTGACACTTTTCTCTTCCGTACAACTCTCCTTGCCAACTCCAACGAAAATGGAACATGTCGCGAAATCGTGACACTTTGCTCTTCCGTACAACTCTCCTTGCCAACTCCAGCGAAAATGGAACATGTCACGAAATCGCGACACTTTGCTCTTCCGTACAACTCTCCTTGCCAACTCCAACGAAAATGGAACATGTCGCGAAATCGCGACACTATGCTTCATGCAATGGCAAAATTTTTACATCTTTGTGCCTTGTGTTTTCACCTTGCCTCTTTTCATGAAATTTTGACTTGTAATATCATTGTTGCATCTTTCAATTCTACACTTTTGACTAGTAGCGAAATCGCTACTCCTTAGTTTCCCTTTGTTTCAACATGTAGCGCCATCGCTACACCTTAGTTTCTCTTTGTTTCAACATGTAGCGCCATCGCTACACCTTAGTTTCTCTTTGTTTCAACATGTAGCGAAATCGCTACACCTTCTTCTTGTGAATTTTTACTTGTGTCGAAATCGTCGCATCTCATTTTTCTTAACTTTCGATTTGTAGCGAAATCGCTACACCTTTGTTTCCATACATTTCCAGCTGTGCTTTGAAATGCGAAACTTCAACATGCATGGAAATCGCTACTCTCTTCATTGCAAGCTCCTTTCCTCCATTTATGTCACGAAATCGCGACACATTTTCTCTCTCCTCAGCGAAAACTCGACATGTCGCGACATCGCGACATTTTGGCATGCATTTTCTCTCTCCTACTTTTTGTCGCGAAATCACGACACATTTTCTCTCTCCTCAGTGAAAACTCGACATGTCGCGACATCGCGACATTTTGGCATGCATTTTCTCTCTCCTACTTTTTGTCGCGAAATCGCGACAGTTTTCTTCCTTGTCTCTTTCTGCCAATTTCTGAATCTGGGTCACCTCTGTTTTGCTTGAAACTTTCTGCACTTGATCTGACTGACCTCTGAACTGCATCAATCGCATCAACTGTCTGTGTTGACAACAATGACAATACTTTCTCAATGCTTTTGCTGCACCTTGCTCAACAATCTCCCCCTTTGGAATTGTTGGCAACACACAGCAACCTTGCTCAACTTCTTCTCCCCCTTTGCCAATAATACCAAAGGGTCGTCGTAGACTCCCCCGAGTCTCTGTACACCATTCTCAGGAAAATATCGTTATAGTTAGCAAAAATCATAAATATAAGCAAAACTATAAGTATAGGCATGCATGCACCCATTGAGAATGTGATCCCTAATGATAGTCAGTTCTTGGGAATTGTGACCACTCCCAACTTATTCCTAAGGTACTCAAAAACATCCTTGGGCAATGGTTTTGTGAATATATCAGCTACTTGCTCTCGTAGTTGGAACAAAATCCAACTTGACCTCTCCTTCTCGCAACTTTATCCTTCAAGAAATGATATCGGATTGCAATGTGTTTGGTTCTTGAATGCATATCTGGATTCTTGGATATGTTGATAGCACTAGTGTTATCACATTTTATTGATATTGGCTCTTTGAAGTGGATACCAAGATCTTTCAAAGTTTGTCTCATCCATAATATCTGTGTACAGCAAGTTGTGGCTGCAATGTATTCTGCCTCTGCAGTGGATAGAGAGACTGATTCTTGTTTCTTGTTGTGCCATGCTACCAGCCTGTCTCCAAGATAAAATGCTCCTCCACTTGTACTCTTCTGGTCATCAATGCACCCTGCCCAATCTGCATCAGAATATGCAATCAAAGTGAAGTCTTTGCCTTTTGGGTACCACAACCCATAATCCATGGTACCTTTGAGGTACCTGAAGATCCTTTTTACAACTGTGACATGAGTTTCTTTGGGACTTTGCTTGAAATCTAGCAACCATGCATACCGCCTGTAGTATATCTGGTCTAGTAGCTGTTAAATACAACAGAGCTTCCAATCATAGACCTGTACATTGTTTGATCCACATCTAGAGATTTATCATCCTTGCTCAACTTGCAGCCTGTTGTCATGGGAGTGCTGACCGGTTTACTGTCTTCCATTGTGAACTTTTTCAGCATTTCTTTTACATATTTAACTTGAGAAATAAAAATGCCTTTTTCATTTTGATTGACCTGCAATCCTAAGAAATAAGAAAGTTCACCAATCATTGACATCTCAAATTCTTTTTTCATTTTAATTGATATGTCTTTGCAGTATTCATCCATGCTGCTGCCAAATATTATGTCATCTACATAAACAACAAGAACAATAAGATGACCCTTCTCTATTTTGACATATAAGTTGCTATCCACCAAACCTTTCTTAAACCCTTGTTTAATTAGATAATTATCCAACCTTGCATACCATGCTCGGGTGCCTGTTTTAATCCATATAAAGCTTTCTTTAACTCTGCAAACAAAATCTGGATTGTCACCAAGTTGGAAGCCATCCGGTTGTTCAATGTAAACCTCTTCTTCCAGCTTTTCCATTCAAAAATGCTGATTTTACATCCATTTGATATACTTTGAAGTTTTTATGAACTCGCTAATGCCGTAAACATTCTGATTGCCTCTAGTCCAGCTACCGGTGCAAAAGTTTCTTCAAAATCAATGCCTTCAACCCGAGCATAGCCTTTACATACCAATCTTGCCTTATTTCCGACAACCTCGCCCATCTTCATTCAATTTATTTCTAAAAACCCATTTAGTGCCAATTATGTTTTTATTTGTTGGTCTAGGTACTAATTCCCCGGTATTGTTTTTCTCTATCTGATCTAGTTCTTCATTGATTGCCTTCATCCAACTTTCATCGGTGCTTGCTTCAACGAACATTTTTAGGTTCAATACTAGATAACAGAGAATAGTTCCTCACTGCTGTTCTTCTTGTCTGAATACCATCTGTGGGATCCCCAATAATCTGTTCACTTGGATGATTTTTCTGCCAGTTGTCTGTTTTAAATTTCCTGTTTTCTTCTTCTTCAGATTCAGCTTTTACACCATCTGGATCAATTTTCTGATTCTTCTCCGTTTCTTTTTCATCATCACCTTCAATGACTTCTTCATACATAGGGTAGTTTTCTTGATAAGTAGTTTCTTGTTCTCTACCTTCATCAACTTTCACATCAGCACTTTCAACAATTTTCTTCAACCTCTTGTTGTAACATGTGTAGGCCTTGCTTTTTGTTGAGTAACCAAGAAAGATACCTTCATCAGCTCTATCTTCAAATTTATCGAGGTTATCTTCAGTCCGTTTTATGTAGCACTTGCTGCCAAATACTTTGAAATGTCTTGCTGTTGCCTTTCTGCCAAACCACAACTCATAAGGTGTTTTGCTTTCATGTGGTCTCAACATGCACCTGTTTTGAATGTAAACTACAGTATGAACTGCCTCTTTCCAAAATCTGTCGACTATTTTGTTTTCTCGCCAGCATTGTCCTTGCCATTTCCTGCACTGTTCTATTCTTCCTTTCTACAACACAATTCTACTGAGGTGTCCTAGCTGCTGAAAACTGTCTTCTTATCCCATGTTTTTGACAGTATTCTGCAAATTCTTCGGAGATAAACTCTCCTCCCCTGTCTGATCTTAGGCATTTAATTCTTTTTCCTGATTGATTCTCAACAAGATTTTTGAAGGTTTTAAACATCTCAAAGGCTTCTGACTTGAGTTTCAGAAATAGTACCCATGTCATTCTTGAGTAGTCATCTATACACAGCATAAAATATTTGTGTCCATTTATGCTTTCAGTTCTCATGGGTCCACATAGATCAATGTGAATTAGTTCTAATGGCTTGCTAGTGAAGTATTCTTTTGCTTTGAAAGTGGCTCTGGTTTGTTTTCCCTTTTGGCATGACTCACAGATGCTATTTACATGTTTGCCAATGTTTGGTATATCTCTAACTGCTCTTTTGAACTGATTTTTGCCAGATTGTCAAAACTAATATGCCCAAGCCTCTTGTGCCATAGCCAGTTTTCATCTTCCTATCCAATCAAGCATGTTCCTTCTATAGTTTCTGAAAGTGTATACAGATTTCTAGAAGTTCTCAGTCCAGTGGCTATTAACTTTCCATTTTTTGTCTTTCTTACTTCACAGCCCTCCTTCTTGAAGATTACATCATGACCTCCGTCACATATTTGACTTACACTTAGCAAGTTATGCTTCAGGCCAATTACAAACAAGACTTCTTTTGATTTTATATTGCCATCACTGATCTTGACTGATCCCTTTCCAACAATCTTTGCTCCATCATTATTTCCAAATTTCACAGAACCACCTTCATAATTCTGTAAATTCTCAAACTTTTGCTTGTCACCCGTCATGTGACTGGAACAACCACTGTCAAGTATCCAAGGTGCTGATTTGTTCTGAGCTTTAAAAGCAGTCTGGACAATCAAAGATTCCTTTTCTTTCCATTCTGGTTTGATAGCAGATTTTGCTACTTGTTTTGCCTTTGTCCTTTCATTAGCATGTGCCTGTTTTTTAAGAAATTTCTGGTTTTGTTTCAACCCACTTGGCTGAGATTTTCTACCCTGATATTTATTTGATGCAAAAGTGCTTCTGCAGTTTCTAGCAATATGTCCAAAATTATGACAATTATAACATTCAACTGCATAATTCATTAAAGGAGAAAAAACATTTCTGCCGGTAAAATTCCTTTGAGATACATTATGCCCGCAATCTGAAATCTTATGGCCATAAGCATTGCATTTAAAACAATAACCAGAAAATGCATGATTAAACCTGGGTGCCGGTCTTTGCCAGTTTGAAGTAGGAGCCATGACTCTTCTCCTCCTTGGATGTGTGACTTTTGTGAATCCATCTTTGTCAGTATTCTTCTTGAATCTGGCATTATTGTTTTCTTTTGCATGATTTGGTTTTTTCGGTTCAACCCTGATCTTTTCTTCTTTCTTTATGGGTTCTATATTCAAGTTCTTTGAATCCTTTGAAGATTCTCCTTCATCAAAGCCTAAACCAAATTTTATGCCATAAGGCCTTTGGTTATTTAACATTTTATCCAGCATTACAGTACTTTCTTCAAACTTATGAAAATAGTTCAATTTTCTATTCATCTCCTCTAACCGCATCCTTAACTTAACAATGTCTTCCTCTAGCTTGTCGCATTCAACTGTCTTTACGAGTTAATTGTTCATCAAGAACTTCGGACATTTTCTTGAATTCCTCTCGTCTCGTATTTTCAGATTGTTTATTATGTCCGTGGCATTCTCTAATTTCTTTGAAAATTTCTTATTCTTCTTCCTTTCTGCACTCAACTCTTCAAGTGCAAAGAACCAATTCTCCTTCCAAATAAACTTCAACTTCATCCTTGGAATTTTCATCACCTTCCTGATTTTTCTCCGTTCTTTCTTCTTCAAGTGCCATGAACAGAGCTTCACCTCCTTCTTCTTCAGACTCCTCATCTATGCTTTCTTCAGAACTCGCTGACATTCTTGGTTATGAAGCTTTTCTTCTTGAAGTTGTTCTTTCCGAAATTTTGTTTCTTCTTCCAATCACCTTTTTCTTGGTGTGAACCTTCACCATTTTTGGTTCTCTCCTCGCATTGGACATTTGGCTGCAAAATGACCGACTCCTCCACAATTGAAGCATTTAAAAGGTAGCTTCCCTCTATATTTTCCTTTTCCTTTTGTGAGTTTTCGAACAAAATTGGCTTCTGTTTCATCCAGTGTTCCTTCATCCTCAGATTCATGTTCAGCTTTTACATTCTTGTGTGCTTTAAAAGCTGCTTCTTTGTCTGTAGACTTGGTTTGTCCTATTCTCATTTCATATGCTGTCAGGGAACCATGCAACTCATCCATGCTGAAGTTGTTTAGATCTTTTGCCTCTTCTATTGCAGAGACTTTGGAATTAAATCTTTTGTGAAGTGTTCTGAGAACCTTTTTCACAACAATTGCATCATCAATTTCTTCACCGAGTCCTCTCGATTGCATTAATAATTCCGTTGACTCTCAAGGATATAAGTCTCTATGTTTTCATCTTCATTCATTTGCAAGTGCTTCGAACCGTGCTCGATGAGTTTGCAGCTTTGCTTCCTTGATCTTATTGTCTCCTTCATGGACGCTCTTCACTTTATCCCACATGTCCTTTGCTGTTTTACAACTCATGACTCTTATCAGTTCACTGTCAACAAGCCCACACATTATGGCATTCTTAGCTTTGGAGTTGTTCTCAAATTTCTTTTTCTCAAGCAGATCTCGTTGGAGGAGTAGTGGGTGCTGTGTATCCACTATCTACAGAATCCCAAATATCATATCCCAATGCACTCAGATATGTTTGCATTCTGAGTTTCCGGAAGGTGTAATTTGTTCCATCAAATAAGGGAGCTTTGTTGGATGAAAATCCTTCACCGCTCGCCATTGTTTCTTCCAAGATCTCCTTAGCTGATTAAGCTTGTACAAGGAACCTTGCTCTGATACCAATTGATGTTCACACAATGACACTGAGAGGGGGGGTGAATCAGTGTAGTTATTTAACTTCAAAACAACAACATTCAAAGACTGAAGCACGTAAAACTTATAAAACCAGAAGAACAAAATGAGAGCACACCACAACACACAATATAACGAGGTTCACCAATTTGGCTACTCCTCAAAAATTAACTGTTTGGACTTCAATCCAAATCCAGTCTTTGCAAAATTTCAATTTTACAACTTCTTTACCAACGATCCACCGGAAGGAGCACCAACCCCTATAATTTTCTCACTGCAATGGATGGAGCACCAACCCCTAGTACCAAGCACCAACTTGGACCGCAATTCTAATCAAATCAAAATGACATAAAAATGTCTTCACTACTAACTCGACTCCGATCGGTCTGTAATTTTAACAACCTCCGCACAATCTCATGTCTCTGCTTATTTCTCTATACTGAACCCTCTTTTCACAGCAATTCCCTTCTTACTGCAACAACTTCTATCTTTCTTCAACAATTTCTCTTTACAGCTATTCATTTATATACATCCAATCCGGCACGCAGTCGAATCATATACCCAACTGTTCGAATTCTTTTCTCCTGCAAATAAGTGGCTGTTCGAAAATGACTGTTCGAAACCCTGCAATACGGCGTTTCGATTTCTTGTGGTATGGCTGTTTTGAATGCTGCAAACATATCTTCTCGAAAAGCATATCTCGATCCTTCATATTCGGCTCTTTGAATACAAGCAAAATGTCTGTTCGATTCCATGAGTGCGACCGTTCGAAAGCTAAAAAAACTTTTTGAAAACCTTTCGATAATTTATATTTGATTCTTCGAATACATGCAAACGACAGTTCGAATGCTTGACTAACACTTGTCAATCAGAATCGCAGATCCGACATCGCTTACATTTTATGTAACTGGCTGCATGATGTCTTTTATGACACGTGTCACCATGCCTGCCTTTTTGGCTTTTACCTGCCAACCTGTCGCTTGTCGCGATATCGTGACATTTTTAACTTATGCTGACGTCACCCTGAAGGTTGTCACGAAATCATGACGTTTCGGCTTCCAGTGGCTTTTCTTTCATCCTGTCATGAAATCGTGACACTTTTCAACTTTGCTGACGTCATCATCCTTCTTGTCGCGAAATCACGACGTTTTCGGCTTCCAGTGGCTTTTCTTTCATCTTGTCACGAAATCGTGACACTTTTCAACTTTGCTGACGTCATCATCCTTCTTGTCGTGAAATCGTGACGTTTCTGACTCTTGCTGACGTCATCATCCTGCTTGTCGCGAAATCGTGACACTTTCGGCTTTCGTACACTCTTCTTTGCCAGCAGCAGCGAAAAAGGAACATGTCGTGAAATCGCGACACTTTGCTCTTCCGTACAACTCTCCTTGCCAACTCTAGCGAAAATGGAACATGTCACGAAATCGTGACACTTTGCTCTTCCGTACAACTCTCCTTGCCAACTCCAGCAAAAATGGAACATGTCGCGAAATCGCGACACTTTGCTCTTCCGTACAACTCTCCTTGCCAACTCCAACGAAAATGGAACATGTCGCGAAATCGCGACACTATGCTTCATGCAATGGCAAAATTTTTACATCTTTGTGCCTTGTGTTTTCACCTTGCCTCTTTTCATGAAATTTTGACTTGTAATATCATTGCCGCATCTTTCGCTTCTACACTTTTGACTAGTAGCGAAATCGCTACTCCTTAGTTTCCCTTTGTTTCAACATGTAGCGCCATCGCTACACCTTAGTTTCTCTTTGTTTCAACATGTAGCGCCATCGCTACACCTTAGTTTCTCTTTGTTTCAACATGTAGCGAAATCGCTACACCTTCTTCTTGTGAATTTTTACTTGTGTCGAAATCGCCGCATCTCGCTTTTCTTAACTTCCGATTTGTAGCGAAATCGCTACACCTTTGTTTCCATACATTTCTAGTTGTGCTTTGAAATGCGAAACTTCAACATGCATGGAAATCGCTACTCTCTTCATTGCAAGCTCCTTTCCTCCATTTATGTCACGAAATCGCGACACATTTTCTCTCTCCTCAACGAAAACTCGACATGTCGCGACATCGCGACATTTTGGCGTGCATTTTCTCTCTCCTACTTTTTGTCGCGAAATCACGACACATTTTCTCTCTCCTCAGTGAAAACTCGACATGTCGCGACATCGCGACATTTTGGCGTGCATTTTCTCTCTCCTACTTTTTGTCGCGAAATCGTGATAGAAAACATGTCGCGATATCGCGAGTTTTCTTCCTTGTCTCTTTCTGCCAATTTCTGAATCTGGGTCACCTCTGTTTTGCTTGAAACTTTCTGCACTTGATCTGACTGACCTCTGAACTGCATCAACTGCATCAATCTGTCTGTGTTGACAACAATGACAATACTTTCTCAATGCTTTTGCTGCACCTTGCTCAACAATTTCCACTATTTCTTTGAATGCAATTGTTAGAATATCCACCCCACAATGTATAATAGTCCAAGGATTTCTCAAGGGGCATAAGGTTTTGATCCTATTGGACTTTGGTAGCACTGATGATTTTATTAATTTAACTATGGCAAAATGGGTAGATTACTTCATTTATGGCCATGAACAAGTCCAAGTAAAAATTTTCAATGGGGACATCATGACTTGTTTTGGGAAGGATCAAAATGCTTTTCTATCCATTGGAGACTATCATTGTTAGACTAATATCTATACAATTCCATTGGGCGGAGTCGATATGGTATTGGGGTGCCCCTGGTTATGAACATTAGGAATAGTATCCTAGAAGTTTTAAAAACTTTGGATGTAGTTCACTGTCAACAACAAAACCCATACCATTTGGCATGTGAAAATGCAATCCCAAGCTTGTAACATCCCACCATATGTAGTGGTTAATTAATAAGGACCATAAACTAGTTATGGGAATATTTTTTCAAATGCATTTGTGTGCTATTTAGTATAAATAGGTGTCCTCCATATTATCAATGGTCCTAATTAAGAATTAGTATGTCTTCCTTGAATCCAAATAGCTAAAACCTAGTTAGTAGGAAGATCATAGAATCAATTTAATTCCTAGGAGTCAACCTCCAAACATTCGACCATAGAGGTACCTCTATCACTAAAAGAATGAGTAGTGGGTGCTGTGTATCCACTATCTACAAAATCCCAAATATCATATCCCAATGCACTCAGATATGTTTGCATTCTGAGTTTCCAGAAGGTGTAATTTGTTCCATCAAATAAGGGAGCTTTGTTGGATGAAAATCCTTCATCGCCTGCCATTGTTTCTTCCAAGATCTCCTTAGCCGATTAAGATTGTACAAGGAACCTTGCTCGATACCAATTGATGTTCACACAATGACACCGAGAGGGGGGTGAATCAGATGTAGTTATTTAACTTCAAAACAACAACATTCAAAGACTGAAGCACAGAAAACTTATAAAACCAGAAGAACAAAATGAGAGCACACCACAACACACAGTATAACGAGGTTCACCAATTTGTCTACTCCTCAAAAATTAACTGTTTGGACTTCAATCCAAATCCAGTCTTTGCAAAATTTCAATTTTACAACTTCTTTACCAGCATCCACCTGGAAGGAGCACCAACCCCTATAATTTTCTACTACAACAGTATGGAGCACCAACCCCTAGTACCAAGCACCAACTTGGACTGCAATTCTAATAAAATCAAAATGACATAAAAATGTCTTCACTACTAACTCGACCCTGACTGGTCTATAATTTTAACAACCTCTACACAATCTCATGTCTCTGCTTATTTCTCTATACAGACCCTCTTTTCACAAAGAATTCCCTTCTTACTGCAACAACTTCTATCTTTCTTCAACAATTTCTCTTTATAGCTATTCATTTATATACATCCAATCCGGCACGCAGTCGAATCATATACCCAACTGTTCGAATTATTTTCTCTTGCAAATAAGTGGCTGTTCGAAAACAACTGTTCAAAACCCTGCAATACGGCGTTTCGATTTCTTGTGGTATGGCTATTTTGAATGCTGCAAACATATCTTCTCAAAAAGCATATCTCGATCCTTCATATTCGGCTCTTTGAATACAAGCAAAATGTCTGTTCGATTCCATGAGTGCGACCGTTCGAAAGTAAAAAAAACTTTTCGAAAACCTTTCGATAATTTATATTTGATTCTTCGAATACATGCAAACGACTGTTCAAATGCATGACTAACACTTTTCAATCTGTAACTACAGATCTGACATCAGTTACATTTTATGTAACTGGCTGCATGATGTCTTTTATGACACGTGTCACCATGTCTGCTTTTTCGGCTTTTACCTGCCAACCTGTCGCCTGTCGCGATATCGTGACATTTTTAACTTATGCTGACATCACCCTGAAGGTTGTCATGAAATCATGACGTTTTCAGCTTCCAGTGGATTTTCTTTCAGCCTGTCACGAAATCGTGACACTTTTCAACTTTGCTGACGTCATCATCCTTCTTGTCGTGAAATCACGACGTTTCTGGATTCCAGTGGCTTTTCTTTCATCTTGTCACGAAATCATGACACTTTTCAACTTTGCTGATGTCATCATCCTTCTTGTCGTGAAATCGCGACGTTTCTGACTCTTGCTGACGTCATCATCCTGCTTGTCGTGAAATCATGACACTTTCGGCTTCCGTACACTCTTCTTTGCCAGTAGTAGCGAAAAAGGAACATGTCGTGAAATCACGACACTTTGCTCTTCCGTACAACTCTCCTTGCCAACTCTAGCGAAAATGGAACATGTCACGAAATCGTGACACTTTTCTCTTCCGTACAACTCTCCTTGCCAACTCTAGCAAAAATGGAACATGTCGCGAAATCGCGACACTTTGCTCTTCCGTACAACTCTCCTTGCCAACTCCAGTGAAAATGGAACATGTCGCGAAATCGCGACACTATGCTTCATGCAATGGCAAAATTTTTACATCTTTGTGCCTTGTGTTTTCACCTTGCCTCTTTTCATGAAATTTTGACTTGTAATATCATTGCTGCATCTTTCAGTTCTACACTTTTGACTAGTAGCAAAATCGCTACTCCTTAGTTTCCACTTGTTTCAACATGTAGCGCCATCGCTACACCTTAGTTTCTCTTTGTTTCAACATGTAGCGCCATCGCTACACCTTAGTTTCTTTTTGTTTCAACATGTAGCGAAATCGCTACACCTTCTTCTTGTGAATTTTTACTTGTGTCGAAATCGCTGCATCTCGCTTTTCTTAACTTCTGATTTGTAGCGAAATCGCTACACCTTTGTTTCCATACATTTCCAACTGTGCTTTGAAATGTGAAACTTCAACATGCATGGAAATCGCTACTCTCTTCATTGCAAGCTCCTTTCCTCCATTTATGTCACGAAATCACGACACATTTTCTCTCTCCTCAGCGAAAACTCGACATGTCGCGACATCGCGACATTTTGGCGTGCATTTTCTCTCTCCTGCTTTTTGTTGTGAAATCACGACACATTTTCTCTCTCCTCAGTGAAAACCCGACATGTCGCGACATCACGACATTTTGGCGTGCATTTTCTCTCTCCTACTTTTTGTCGCGATATCGCGACAGAAAACATGTCGCGATATCGCGACAGTTTTCTTCCTTGTCTCTTTCTGCCAATTTCTGAATCTGGGTCACCTCTGTTTTGCTTGAAACTTTCTGCACTTGATCTGACTGACCTTTGAACTGCATCAACTACATCAATCTTTCTGTGTTGACAACAATGAGAATACTTTCTCAATGCTTTTGTTGCACCTTGCTCAACAATTTCCACTATTTCTTTGAATGCAATTGTTAGAATATCCACCCCACAATGTATAATAGTCCAAGGATTTCTCAAGGGGCATAAGGTTTTGATCCTATTGGACTTTGGTAGCACTGATGATTTTATTAATTTAACTATGGCAAAATGGGTAGATTACTTCATTTATGGCCATGAACAAGTCCAAGTAAAAATTTTCAATGGGGACATCATGACTTGTTTTGGGAAGGATCAAAATGCTTTTCTATCCATTGGAGACTATCATTGTTAGACTAATATCTATACAATTCCATTGGGCGGAGTCGATATGGTATTGGGGTGCCCCTAGTTATGAACATTAGGAATAGTATCCTAGAAGTTTTAAAAACTTTGGATGTAGTTCACTGTCAACAACAAAACCCATACCATTTGGCATGTGAAAATGCAATCCCAAGATTGTAACATCCCACCAGATGTAGTGGTTAATTAATAAGGACCATAAACTAGTTATGGGAATATTTTTTCAAATGCATTTGTGTGCTATTTAGTATAAATAGGTGTCCTCCATATTATCAATGGTCCTAATTAAGAATTATTATGTCTTCCTTGAATCCAAATAGCTAAAACCTAGTTAGTAGGAAGATCATAGAATCAATTTAATTCCTAGGAGTCAACCTCCAAACATTCGACCATAGAGGTACCTCTATCACTAAAAGAATGAGTAATTTGTAAAACATTATTGAATGGAGGATTCACTTGTCCAAGCACAAGCCCATTTTTAGCTTTAGTTTTATAGGTTAGAAATAACGATGGATCATGGATAATGTGTGTAGACTTCTATGAGCTCATTCATATTACTATCAAGGATATTTTTCCCATTCCAATGATTGATGACTTGTTGGATGAGTTGCATGGTGCTCAATATTTCACCAATTTGGAACTTTGATCAAGCAATCACGAAATTTAGGTTCACAAGGATGACATTCCTAAGATATCTTTCAAAACCTATGAGGGGTATTATGAGTTTTTGGTCATACCTTTTGGCCTCAAAAAAGCACCAAATTTCCAAATATTGATGAATTGGGTTTTAAAACCCTACCTTTAAAAATTTGCATTGGTATTTTTTGATAATATATTGATCTACAATAAAGCGTAGAAATAGCACCTACAACAGGTTGATCAGGTTTTCAATATCCTATAGGAAAACCAGTTGTTTTTCAAGCAATATAAATGCACCTTTGGGTTAATTGAAATAGAAGAGCAACATTCACATATTCCTTGACAATCTAAATACACCTTTAAGAAGTATGCATTCACATGGAACAGTGCAGTAGAGCAAGCTTTTTTTACTTTGAATGATGCATGTGTCATACATTAGTCCTAAATATATTAGATTTTCCAAAATATTTGTCATTGAAAGCAATACCTCATGAGTTATATTGGGGATAGTACTTATGCAAGAAGGTCATCCACTTGCTTTCATAAGAAAGGCCCTCTCAATGTGGAACCTTTCCAAATCAACTTATGAGAAGGAGATGATGATCATTGTCTTCACCATCCTCTATTTATGACCGTAATTATTAGGGAAACACTTCATCATAAAGACCGATCATCGTAACCTTAAGTATCACTTGGAGTAAAGAATTTAGTTCTCTAAGTAGAAAAAATGGGTCACTAAGCTCTTGGTATATGATTACGAGATAGTTTATTGCAAAGGGAAGGCAAATATCATCGTTGATGCTCTTTCTAGGTTTCCTGAAACATAGGATAGCCTATATGTTGTGTCCATCATTAAGGTTGATTGGTTAGATACATTTAATTCCAAATGGTAGGAAAACCCCACACTTGAAAATATTATTAAATATTACTACATAGCAGTAAGGGACCATCCCAATTATTCTTGGAAATAGGGAGAACTACGCTATAAGCATCGTATTGATGTTCCACCTTCCTCCCAAATTAAATATCAAAAAAATTTAGAGCTACATTCTTCTTTGATAGGGGGACACACAGGTTTCTTTCAAACATATGAATGGATAAAGCATAGTTTCTATTGGCCAGGGTTGAAATAAATTATCAATTAGTTTATGGATAGTTGTGACACTTGTTAATGCCAAAAGGGAAAAATAGTTAGTATACTAGGATTACTTCAATCTTCACTCATTTTGGATTCCTTGTGGAATAATATATCCATGGACTTTGTTGAAGGTCTTCCTCTCTCAAGATGTAAATTAGTCATAATGGTCATCGTCGTCTAATTGACCAAATATGCTCATTTTTTGTCCCTCAGTCATCCCTATACTTCCAAGATAGTAGCACAATATTTTATGGATCATATATTTTGACTACATGGGATCCCACATTCCATAATTAGTGACCATGATAAAATATTCACTAATAAATTATGGGAGGAGCTACATCGTATTCAAGGGACCTAGTTGAAAATAAGCACATCATATCACCCATAGACAAATGGCCAGACAAAGATGATGAATAAATATCTTGACATATATCTCCATTGTTTTGCTTCAAAACATCAATCCAGGTGGAGTCAATGACTTTCCTTAGTTGAATGGTGGTATAATACCACTTTTCACACTATCACAAGGATGACTCCATATGAATTTGTGTATGATCAATCACCCCCAACACTCACCTTATGCTTTCCAAGAAATTTGAAGGTATATGCAAAGGGCACAATCTTTAGTCATAGGCAGCAAGTCTTCACAACTCTTAATCAAAATTTGACCGTCATCCTGAATCACATGAAGCAAAAAGAGGATAAAAATAAAATTGAGATGTATTTTGAAGAAGTCAGCATGGTTTTCCTTCATCTTCAACCTTATAAACAATTATCACTCAAAAAAAGGGGTTGACATAAGTTGGCATCCAATTTTTATGGTCCCTACAAGATACTATGATATATAGGGAGGTTTCTTACAAGTTGAAACTACCAACCACATCCAAGATTCACAAACTTTTCCATGTATCTTGCTTTAATAAGGTGGTAGGCACACATACTCAAGTAAAAATTTTCCTTCCTGTATTTGGATGAAGAGGGATCCATTATTTTTTAGCCTACAACCATTTTAGATCATCAAGTCCAACATCTCTAATCATGGGATATCACTAATGTGTTGGTGCAGTGGCAAGGGTTAGCACCAGAACATATCATATGGTAGCCATTGCAAGATTTTCAACAATAGTTTTCCACTTTTCAACTTTGAGGACAAAGCCTCTTTAAGGTAGGTGGCATGTTATATACCTGATACTTGAAATACATTGAGGTATATGTTATTGTAATAAGGTGTACCATGTATTTATTTAGAAATGGGCTATATGTTAAGTTAGGAGAGTGTGTTGTCATAGAATTCTGTAAATAATTGCTTTGTCATAGAATTATGAATGTAATTATTGATATTATGAATGTAATTGTCAATCACAAATGTAAATACCAGTATTATGAATGTAACTACTATAAATTAGGTGAATCAGGAATATTTTCATAGAATATTGTCATAGCAAGATGTCATAGAATATTATCATAAGATGTCAAGAAATATTCTTGTAGATATTATAAAATGAGAAGGATGTAACTCTCATGGGTTAGATAAGAATTCACATAATTTTTAAGGAGGTTTCCCCATCAAAGAGGCCTACGATAGTTTTATTTCTCATTTCAAATTTCTGCAATTATTTTTCTTATGTTTCATTCATGTATAATTTTTCTATCAAAATGAATGTTGTTTTCATTAATATTTTGTGAATTACGGTTATGTTATCCTTGGAATTTATTTCTTATCTCATTTTAGTGTTGTGCTAAGAATTTGAGGTGCAATATTGGCACAAGTGGAAGAGGTGCACTGCTATTTTATTCATTGTAGGGTTACCATGGCACATTGGGAGAAAAATTTCAAGTTTCAAACTCAAAAAAGGTAGAATATTCCCCTTACATATGCCTTGTTCTATCTAAAATTGCAACATCACTTTTGGTGCACATGGCATGATGTTTCTATTCATGGAGGGGAAACATGTTTGTTTGTCTACCAAATCCATTGTTTCAGCTAGAAGAGTGTTGCACAAGGCTTCCTTTTTGATGGGTCATGGCTTTGAACCTATACAAAATCATTTTCCTCAACAAGACACAAAAAAAATAGTGAATATGAGATATTATCACCTATGTTACATCCTAAGAGCATGTTGACATGCATAAGGGAAAGCATATACGTACTCTAGTGAAGGGAGGTCTCAGGTTAAAGACAAACCCTTCTATTTTTTCAACACATGCAAAATATTTATATTGATAGTTGAAACTGGTCAGGGACCAATTCCAATTGGACCACCCATTGCAGTTTTTGGGTTCATCCACTACTCACACCTCACATGGAATGCATAGTCAGACAGTCCAAGGACCATGGTATGTGGCTCTTGGGATGAACTTTGGTGTTTTTATCAATATCCTCCTTGTTTGGATGTGATCTTGATGCTCTCTTCCTAAGTTAGCCTAATCTAACGAGTAATTCTAGGAAAAAGGGGTATATGAAAAGTAATAAATAAAATTGAAAATGCATGAAAGTAAAATTCTATCCTAAAGGATATGATGTACCAATATCCTAAAGCTCTTTCATATGATAGTGGGAGTAATGAACACATGCATCATTATCGATAGTTTACAAGGAACATATTCCCTCCAAACATAAAGCACAACATATACGCATTCATAGAAAACCAAACAAAATAGAAGGTCATAGATTCTTACATACCACATAACCAGATTACATCCATGCTCAAGGAAGAGGCTTGAAGCATATCGACAGAGCAACTCATGACTCAATCCATAATATCGCAGAGAGAAATGAAGGAAAATATATGTACAAGGCTAGATATTAGGCATGCATAAAAGTTTTTTTATGTTTATCCCAACCTCAAGGTTAGGTATTTATACAATAATTTTAACATTCAAAATTACATTTACCTTGGCATAGGTGGGAAACTAGTGTTATTAAGTGCTTCTGAGTTTGAGGTGACATGATGCAATCACTCCTGGTATATCTAAAGTTGATCTAATGGTCTAATCACCATAAATACTCTGTATGCAAAGTGGAACTCTTTAGAAATATTACTATTGATCCATTCTCCTTTTAGGAACTTGGGCTTAGATGGTACTTATAGAATTAGTCTTTGCTTACTAAAGATATTTCTCACCAATCTCAAGGTTGACATTCATTGAATGACCCCTAATATTTACTTTCCTTACTCTCAAAGCGTTATCTTGACTTAGATCCCCTATTGGATCCGATAGGAGCATGCTCCAGCTAACTCTCATTCACAATCTTGGTGATCACTAATAGCCTTCAAAATTCTACTATAGTTTTGGTTTCTTCCATTATTGCCTTTATGAGTTCAACTACCCTCCCAAGAAAATTTGTTGGATGTGTTGTAGGGGAAGGACTATACACTCTAGAAGATAGAAAAACTCAACACAATGTCCAAGGTCTAGGGTTGTGATCCCAATTGAGGGCTATGGGGATCAACGACCCTCCATGTAGGTTTTTAGGGCTAATAGTCCCTAAGGTAAATTTTATTCTCCTAAATTATCAAAGTGTTGGTGAAGGTAGCATGTCCAAAACCTAGTTATTGCCCTTTTGTGTGTGGTTATCCCTCTGCATCCCGATTGAAAGTTTGGTTTTTGAAACTTTGTATATTTATTGGTCCATTTGGTGTTCCTTATGCTAACCTTTGCTCTTGGATTGTGTTCTAGTTACTACCCCAAACCTACAATTATCAAACATTTTAATTTTATGGGTAAGTCATTATTCTTTCAGATTCTAACTATTTGCACACAATGTTGCCTTGGGATTTTACCAAAACTTTGGTTTTACTACCTTATTATTGACTTTGACCTTAATGTCCTAGTTACCATACTTTTGTACTTGTCTTTTCCCAAACTCTTCCTTGGAAATCTAGTTCTCTATTCGCTTCTTTATTATTTTTGCTTCCCTTTGAGGCTTAAGATTTTGGTTCATGCTCTTCTACATCCAACCTTACCTCATATTTATTTTGGATTTTTGGATAGATCACCTCCCATCAAAGCTATCTTTTACAAAAATAGTTAAGGCATTACTCCCTTCATTTGGAAGGTATCATGTCATCTATAGAGACATGCATGGCTCAGATAACAAGGTATTGTTATCAAAGTTAGTTAAGCCAACCATGTAACAACATTGGTGTCACAACCCAAATATACTCACCTGGTTTTGAATTATAAAAAGAAAAATTTTGACGAGAGCTTATTTATAAGTCACACATATTTGTAATTTTTACCCAACTAATTTATAGCACATAGCATAGAGGTTTTGCACTTCAAGTATTTTAACCACTGTAGCTGGTGAATTAAGTGCTCAGGACTGGTAAACTTTCCACAATAGATTACCTTTTTAAATATATCTATCCCTTTCTTATATTATTTTATACCTTGGCATGGGTTTTCTCTTCTAGGGCCCATAACACTTGAAATATTGGATGTAGTAATTCCCTTATTCCAAATTTTTAGGAAGTTGCATTTCTATTTTCAACTCACTATTCTAAACTTTGGAGCTTAGAGTTACTATGTCAGTGACTGGTCATTGACCTTCATCTAAGGTATAACCAAGGTCCCCATCATCTGGTTATGGACCAGATCTCTTAGTTTCAATTTGTGTTGACGGTAATGATGCCCATACCATCTACCGTTGGACCTTCCAACTTCATAAACCAGCCCTCTATTTATAAAATATTTTGGCAATTCCACAACTGAGTAGTTTCATGATCATCCTCACATGCTATCCATGTGTCATCTAGAGATAATGTCCCATACCATCGTCTCTTGCCCTCATTAACGTAGAACCTCCATTCATACGCTTGGCTAGATACACTGGTTTACGGTAGCTACCACTACCAACATCCAGAGTTGGGTTAGTGTTATCCTACTCGATAAGCACTGGATCTCATAGTTTTTTTATATAAAATTCATGTATTTTGACTTTAATTAAATACCCTCTTGCCTAAGTTTTCCAAAATTCTAGTTTTTAGCTTCACATCACATGGTTTCAAAGAAAACATTAAATTTCCTATTTAATTATTCTTTGAAGCACTCTTAAAACCCATAGTCATTTAAAAAAAAAAACTTTTAATTATAATAAAATAGAATTCAATATGACAACCAATCTACTTAGCATGATTTAAGCCCATTAATAATAAATTTCTACGTAAAACAAAACAACACATAGCTATCGGAAATAATAAAGCCCTCATAAAACGTAAGCAACATAACTACTTACTTTATTTTAATAGATAACTCGTGCATCTTTTAATCTACCAAGAAAACCACGAATCCACTTATAAAAAAAATCTAATAACAATTTAATTGGAAGAACATGATTTACTTTCTAAAAGTCTCTACCATAGTAACCTTTTGTCACATTAAAATTTTTATATGAAGCTTTGGAAAATAAAATCACATTCTTTATTATAGTCGACTTAGGTCACTTTAGACACCATAATACTTGCATGGGTAAGGAAACACTTTCTCGACCTATCTGACCATATGCTCATATACTTCGCATTACAAAGTAAATCTTATATGTTCTTCCTTAAACCTATAGACGATGAACGAATTTTGATTTTCAACTGCACTAAGAGCTCATTCAAAACTATTAGCTTCCTAGCTTACCTTAACTAGTATTCATGCTATTTCACAGCACAATAAAATTACATTAACCCCCTCGATATATGCAAATGACCCTATGATTTTTACCTTTAAGCTAGAGTGAACGCATTACAATTGACGTAAAACTATAAAAACAAACTATTTCTCTACCTTATTCCACATTCAACATAACATACTTTTAAACGTAAGTAACAAAGGCTGCATTGACCCAAAAATACTCGATATTATTTTATTATATTATATTTTTTAAAAATTCATTATCTCAATTCTCATTCATGTTCAACGCACAAGAGGATAACATGAAATGAGCATACCATTTTATTATTTAACCAGGAGATAATAATAGCAACCCTAATTGAACTAGTCATGACAATAATAATTTTTTTTTTATTAATAATTATACTTGAAACCTTTTCATACACAACTAAACCATATATTAAAGTGGCATTCTAAGAATTATAATAATAAAGTCACTGGTGCTTTCTGATACGGCACCATAGCTCTAGCGCATTTCATTGTGGCATCGAAATGCCAATCCTGGCCATGATTCCACACACCCAAATAGAGAAATGAGAGTTTGATGGAGTTTTTAAAAGAAAGGGTTAGCTTGGTCCAAAGTATGCAACTATATGAATCAATAATTCATGCAGAGATTAACACACAAGGAATGACAACTCACCAAGTTTCCTACAATAGTTTGGCCACACAGGAATTCATTCAGACATGTAGTGGAGAAATTTTGGTATATTGCCTTGATAAAATAAAATAATAATAACATCTTCATGCTATATGTAAATGCACTAGAATAAATGAGGAAAATTTATGTTCAACTAGTCCAAAATATAATTGTAGCACTTATCTAAATTAAACAAGACAAAGCGCATCCATTTTATAGTATTATTTGGGCTATCTTAACATAGAAACAACATTTTATTTCTTAAGTATATATATTTATTGACATATCATTCAACTATTCCCCAAGAGCACAAAAATTTATTCTTTCCATGACATTGGAAAGTTCTAACCTGATAATGCAGTGTTACTCACTTTCAAACCCATCTAGTCTTTCACGCTACGTGATGGTAATCATCTAAATTCAATTCTCCAGATAGGATGGATAGCTTTTGGAAAATCCAATTCAAAGATACAAGGAATACATTTTTTTATTGATTTATAGAGGAATTTATGAGATATCTGAAAGACACCTTTCAAACTTACAATGCCAGATAGTTCCCTTCATGTATAGCCAGGTGGATAAACTTTCTTCCTTCAGATGGTGAGGAGTGGTTTTCTTAGACAATATTTTTAATTTTTTTAATATTATTTATTATTATTTTATTGTATATAATTGTTTTTATATTGGTAGTTCCCCCTTGGTTATGCTCCACTACTTCCAACATGTATAACATTATTTATATATTTTAATTTTTAGTTTCTATTAAGGCTTGGTTATTGAAGCTTATCCCATAAGTTTCGTAAAGTGTTTCTTTTCCTAGAAAAGAAATAAGCAACCTTAGCACTATAAAATATTATATAGATATTTTATGTTATTTTCTTTTTATTTTATTTTATATATTTGTTTATAAATATATAAACATATATATTTTCTTACCTTTGCTATTTTTATATATTTATTTATTATTATTATTTTTTTTTTGTAATATTAAGAAGTGGGGGTTTTGACCAGGAATCCCCCAACCTGTTACAACAACTCCACCAAGAATACATACACCCACCCCCTCACACACTCACCCACGCCACGGTTTGAACCTTGGACCTCCCAAAGATTTTTTTTGGTAAGATTAATATATGGGGGTTTTGACTAGGAATCCTCCAAACTGTACAACAACTCCACTAGGGAGACACACACACACCCCCTCACACACTCACCCACACCATGGTTTGAACCTTAGACCTCCAAAAGAATATCCAAAGCCCAAACCGTTGCGTTGCACCCCCAGGTGATATATTATTTTTATTTATATTTACTACATTTTTAAATTATTATTACTTGTTTATTTAAATTTTTTAGCACTTTGAGTTGTAACAAACACTTTCCAATAAATTGATTGTCATCATACATGAAATGCAACTATATACATGCATCAAATGCAACAACAGGCAGAATGATCTTTGTATGTAAATCCTATGGTGGGCTTCCATGTACCCACGGACCAAGGTGCACGAGGCACAACATCATATCCCACCTTACCTGATGCCTCTTTCCTCTATATATGTCAGGGGTGGGTGTCGTCTCTCACCTCCGTACAAATAACTCTACCTGCACCACATAACTCATCGTAGAATCACATTCTTCTAAACAAAAAGATAACAAGTAGCAGGGATGTTACATACTCCCCCACTAAGAATTAACATAGTCCCTATGTTAGTCAAAATATATAGATACATATTTCTACAACATCTAGTCATGTACATATATACAATTAATACAGCATAAAATATTGATTCTTTTTAGTGCATCAAGTTCCATATATGAAAATTTACATCCCAATTATATATAGTAAATTGTCTTTTGTTATCAATTTTCAAACAAGTATGGAAATTGGTTTCTCATGGTAGTAACATCCTCCCAGGTGGCATTCTTTTCAGAGTAATGATCCCATTGGACCCTACACTACTCCATGGTCCTCTTTATCAATTGTTAGTTCTAAATCCCAAAATCTTAACTGATCGAACCTCAATGAGTTGCAGGTCCAACATCTAAAATTGAGACACATACAGGACATGATATGGGTTAGCTATATATTTATGAAGAAGGGACACATGAAAAAAATTATGGATTTTTGACAGGTTCAGTGGTAGTGCGAGCTTGTAGGCAACATGACTGATTTTGACAATGATGTCAAAAGGTTCAATAAATATAGGGCTCAATTTGGTGGATTTAATGGAACTTTTGGTTGGCTTGACTCTAAGAAAAAATTTATCACCAATGGAAAATTCTTGGGGTGCGCGCTTAAGATCAACATAACTCTTCTGATTATCAGCAGCTTCACAAAGTTATTGGTGAATCTCTTTTAGCTAAATCTCCATTCGCTTAAAAACATCAAGTTCGATCACTTCTCAATCATCCAAATTATCCCATGTTAAAGGTGTCCTACACCTACGCCTATATAGGGCCTCAAAAGGGGCCATGCCCAATGTGGTATGATAGTTTTTGTTATAAGTGAATTCCACCAAGAAGAGATAATCTTCCCATTTACTTTGGTGGTCCATGCAATACATGTGTAGCATGTCTTCTAGCACTTGATTGACCCACTCAATCTATCCATCTATCTCAGGATGATAAACAGTGCTAATATTGAGCTTTATTCCCCTAGTGCAAAGCTTGCAAAAACTCAAAAGTGAGTCTTGAATCTCTATTTTAGATGATTATTTCAGTAAAACCATACATTCTTACAATTTTTTAAGCAAATTTTTGCACTATAACTGTTGCATCATCACCGAACATTGCCTAGTATAAAATGTGCTACTTTGGTTAACTTATCCACAACCACAAATATTGCATCATATTGAAATCATGTCTTTGGAAGGCCAACAATAAAATCCATTGATATCACTTGTCACTCTTTTTTTGGTACATCAAATAGATGCATCTTTCCTCCAGGGTGCTAATGTTCTTCCTTGACCTTTTTGCATTCCAGATATCTTGTAACAAATCGCACTACATATTTTTTTATCCCATGCTATAAATAGTCTTTCTTCAAAGTTTCCCTCATCTTAATTACCCCTGGATAATCAGAGTATGGTGTGTAATGATCTTCCTACAGGACAGTTCTTTTAAGTCCATCATTAGGTACAATTACCTTATTTTGGAAATACACCAAATTTTGCTTGATATTGTAATCCCCGTGCTAATTTGATTCCTGCTCAATATTATTTTGACATTGTTTGCAAAAGTCATCATTCTTCTACATCTCCATGATCTGCTCTTTCAGCCCATATTGACAATTTGTAAAATTTTCCATTTGTCTTCTCCTACTGAGAGCATCTGCCAATTTATTTTCTTTTCCTTTGATATATTCAATACCAAATTCATATTCAACCAAAAACTCCATCCATCTTCGCTATCGAGAATTTAGTAGAGGCTGAGTAAAAATATATCTCAAAATTTGATGATCATTTTTAAGCTCAAAGGGCTTTCCTAACGGATAATGCCTCCAAATTTTAAGATCATGAACCACTACTACTTATGGGTTGTCGTTAAGCACATCATTAATTCTCAATGAATTTGTCAATCTGGGGTGGTCTCCAAGGCTATTTACGAGAGAAAGTTCAATCAGGGTTGTAGTTCAATTCATTTGGAAGCAGGTCTTATTGGTGGAATTGATTGTGTGGGGGTTTTTTGTCACTCCTACCCCTAAATTGCATAAATTGAACTTTAATCTATTTGCAAGAATGAAAACTAATCGCTAATTGCAGAAATGAAACCCTAGTTACAGTTGCAAGAATGAAATCTAATTAAATTATAGAATTGAAACTCTAGTTATAGTTGCAAAATTGAAAGTCATATTTAATCTAGCAATAATTGAAATGAAGAATAAAAACTAGATCCTGTCAATGCTCTATAATAGAAGGTCGTCAATCTTATGTGCAGGGTTTTGACAGCAAAAACAAGAATGTAGGGAAATTATAGAAAACTTGTAAATTGCTGAAAATAGAAATTTGCAATGAATTGGAAAGTTGCTGGGAATGAAAAGAATAACCAGATCTACCACTAATAATATCACAAAAACATTATGAACAAGAATTAAACAACTAGGAATGTTGGCTGTGCAAAAGAATGAAAATGACAAGTTCACAACTTATTCTGCTGCAGCAAAATCAGAATAAAACCTGTCTGTCAGTCCTCCTCCTAGGTCTGGAATTGGATAGCCTCCTTTTTTAGAAGAAGGTTTGAATTCTTATTTAATTCTTACTCACACTCAGACATAACAAAATAAATGGAATGAGACTACACTTTTATTGCTTCAAAAACATAATTACAATTTTGCTTAAATCTGTTACAAGTCTAAAATCACTATTCTATTATCACCCTATTTATTTTCTATCTCCTCTATCTAATAGCTCAACCTGGATGGGAGCTATATTTTATATATGCCTAAAATCTAATTACAAACAAAAAATATGTTGTTCCTAATATCCTACAAAATTTCTTGGGTTTATCCTAGAAGAGGATCAATTTGATATTTTCCATAAATTGTGGCTTTGGATGGCAAGGACGGCAAATTTATATGGGAGATATTTTCCCTTAACTTTCTCAACCTTCTTATCCCCTTTTCCACCACCAAAATTCAGTCAACAAGTCAAAAAGTGCTTTCTATTCTCATTCTGAAGAAACTGTGTTCATTCCGAAGACATTGTGTTCATTCTGAAGACACTGTTTTCATTCCAAAGACATTGTGTTCATTTCGAAGATCTTTAGAATGACCAACTGTTTTGACTCCAAATGGTTTTGGCTGCATTTCTCAGGTGAATTAGCCCTCAGGATCAGATTGCAATAGTCTTCATTCTTCCTTGGATGTGAATTTCATGCCTTGCCATTCATTGGCAGCTGGCTAGAATTTATATGGAAAAACCAGTTGTTTGCTGCACAGTAATAAGTCTTTGTACTATTTACTGAATTTAGAGAAACTAATGCTTAATTATCATCAAAATAAGACTAGTGAAGTGTTGTTGTCAACCGAAGCATGACAAGATAACATAAAACTATACAAGAAATGTTAAAAATCAGAATATAATGTCCTTAACACTTCAATCATGCAAACATTTAATATACAACATATTAAATCAACTTAACTAGCATATAAAATAATTCACAAGATTTTTAGGTAGTTTTAACTATTTAAAACATGCTATAAATCAGGCTTATCCAGGCCTCATCATTCCCCCCCAACTTATATTAATGCATGCCCTCATGCATTGCAGTGGGCTATGGAGTCACAAATGTCCATACTCATATTCTATGTTTCATAGAACAATTTAGTGCCTGTGTAATTTCTCATGAAGGTTTTTGAGTCATTCTTCAAACTGATCATCTGGTTGGGAATCCTCTTCAAAATAGGAGGAAACTAGAGTAATGATGGTTGGAGGCTTGAATCTGAGACCTACCCAATGATGTTGCATAAAGGTATTTTTTTGGATTGAGAAGTCAATGCCTCAGAATGGAAGGGCACTGCTTCAAAGTGGAATGGCACTACTTCAGAATGAGCACCTGTGTCTTCATCTTCCCTAGATAATCCAAGTAGTAACTAAACCAAATCCTCCTCTTTATCTAATGTAGTTGATTGTTCGTCAACTTGTGACAGCCTGCTTTTTAGTTTCTCCACTTTCTGCTATAATTCTCTAATTTTTTTTTCATGTTTTTCAATAACATATTTTCTTTCCTCAATCCATCTCATTTATATTTTTATAACACTCTTGGCTGCTCTCAGTTGTTTTGTGATGTCCACCTCCTCTTCTTCGTTCGACTCATAACCTAATACTGACAAATCAACTGCAGTTTACTACTCAACAATGATCTCATCCTTTGCTTCAGACCCCTACTCCTATACAGGAGGTTCCATGAAATTATCTATGATTACATCCAAATTCTCAGTGGATTTTTGCACTTCTATGACATCAGGGCTATCTTGTATGGTATTCTCTTCAATAATTTGTTCTTTTATCTCTTTTTTTTGGAGTCTTGTAGACCTCCTAGTCCTTAATGTATATTTTCTCTTCTTACCATATTTTCTTGTGGTAACAGGGGCTGTAGGGATAGCTTTAGGCTCTTCACTGGGAACTTCAATCTCCTATTCTGACAGATAAATAACATCTTTAGAAAAATGAACCCTCTTCTATTTTATTTTTCTGCTATCAGTTTCAACCCTTCTCTTCTTAGTCTATGAGGTTGATGGTTCTAGAGAAAAATACTTTGTTGTTTTTTCTTGGTGTGTTTCATTCTCTGCAATAGCATTTTTTTTAGCCTTTTCTTCTTCGTCAGTAGCATATTTTTTTATAGCAACATCTGTATCCTCTTCTCCTTCATCTTCTTCTTCAAAAACTACATTAGTCAGGGTAGAATAAAACCTATTAAATATTCTAGGGTTTCCCCTAAAATGATGTTGGCACACCAGTTTAATAAGACCATGATGATGAGGGCTCCTTTTTCCTCTTGATAATGTTTTGCCATACTCTGTAGTTCTCAGTGCAGGTATGCTGGAAAATTTACTCTAAATTTAGGTTGTTGCCTACCATGCATGAGGTGGTTTAAAATTTTGAAATGATGCCCCGACAAAATTACATACTACCCTTCACAGGTTCAAAAATCTGGTAACCCATGTGGTTACATTATTCCAGGGTTCTTGTAGGCTGGCCCTTTTTCATTTTTCACCTTATTTCTCTATTCTGATGCTGAGAAGACTGCTCTCTTCTACTACTACACTCATCTGCTAGGTCATTGATTTCTGGTTTCTATAGAATTACAGGGTTTGCTCTTGTTCTTCTTCAGAAAGAACTTTTAATTTTTTTTTTTACTTTTCCTTGTAATCATTAGCAAATATGTCTTCGAAAATAAAATATGGCACAATTTCTTATTCTGTGCTTTGAACACCTGGCCATCAATCATTGGACATCCTTGCCATCAAATTTTCTTTAATATTTTTAGCTTGTCCATTCTGCATGCAAATATTCCCACATGAGTGGTTATTAGCAATGAATGGTGGTGGCATGTTTGTTGGTTATTTTCCCTGTGATTCTTGTACTTCCTCGATGGGTGAAAAATATGAGATGAATCTAACCGAAAGTCAGCTGACATGTTTTAATGATCACATGGAGTAAAAAAAATTCTTCTGACTATGTCTTTTTATCCCTCCTTGGATGCCATGTGGAAACAAACTGTCAAATCTTCATTTCAAAGATTATGTTTCATTTTGAAGACTAAGCTATGCATTTAATCCAAAGATAACCTCATTTCGAAGATAAACCTTCATTCCGAAGACACACCTTCATTCCGAAGATAAACCTTCATTCCAAAGACACACCTTCATTTCGAAGACAAACCTTCATTCCAAAGACAAAGGCTTCATTCCGAAGACAAACCTTCATTCCAAAGACAAAGGCTTCATTCCAAAGATACCACGGTTATTGAAGATACAACAGTCATTCTGAAGACATAGCAGAAACCAATATTTTTCTCTTTCTTCAAGCATGTTTTGTTTATGCCAACTCTTATGAACACTTTTATACTAATTATTAATTGCCATATACTATATATCAAATATTTACAATGAGAAAAGTGCAAGAAACATATATACCTAGTTAAATCAGGTTAATGCAAGTTTTGAAAGATGATTGCCTTTGTTGATATTCTGCTGAGGATTCCTGCAACACTTCAAAAACAAGTGTAGTTGGTGAATTTGTAAAATAGTGACTCAAAAATTTCAAGGTTATGCATGCCAGAAAACTGGTTTTCATGCATACCAACTTAGTAGCACCTTAGAAAAATGTTTTCACTGCTGAGCTATTCATTTTTCTCTTCTTTTTTTTCTCTTTTTTTTTCTTTTTGTCTTTTTGATTCTGATTGTGCCTGTGAAGGAATTCATGACTTCCCTGAAATCATGTCAATGAATAAATTCACAGCCAAAATTTATTCATATTTTTGTTTTCTTTTTTTTCTAAAAAAAAATTCTTTTTATTTTTCTTTTAAGATTCAAAGATATGATCATTTGGAATATTCATCAAAAGAAGAAGCCTCTTCTATCAAATGTAACTGTGTGAAATACCGAGAAAATTCCATCTTTGTTAGTGGTTTATGGTACAACTGTAAAAGATATCCATTCACCAATAATATCCTCCTTAAATCATCAACTAAAGAAAGTTGAACAACTTCATTCTCAAACTCCCCTGGTTCATCCTTGCTGCTCTTAATGTGATCATCATGCCACATTTTCCATTTTTGTTGAGTGAACTCTATTTGGTGAAGTGCTTCCAACCAAAGTTCATCAAATGCATTCAACCGCAAATTTTGTTTTTCTCGTTCCTGCAACAACTTAATGCCAACTTCTAAAGATGCATAAAATGTTAGTAAAGCATTAGGATGTTGCACCAATATATCAAACAAATTTGCTCCCTGGTTTTTAGTCAACCAACTATTGTTGTTCAAAGGTTGTTTTGGCTATATTTCAGTTTGTTTTGTACCAGGATGATTTGAATTGGTTCTTGGAGAATGATGGATTAATAAATTAAGAGAGTAATGATATGGTGGAAAAGAATGAAAAATTTGTATATGTTTACCAAAAACAATTCTTGAAAGAATTAACTTTGATAAATGAAAATGAAAATATGAGAAACAATAATGACATCCATGTGGTAAATAAAGAAAATGGTTTTGTACTGGAATGGGTGATAAATTTTTAGAATTATGTTTTTCATCAGTCTGTAGTAATTGCTGAACAATAATTAGTTCATATTTAAAATATGAGTTTTGAACATTTTCAAAAAAAAAAAAAAATTTGGAGGAATCCAACTCTTCTACATTTTTATTTACAACAATGGAGGCCAAAACTGAAGTATTCTTTTCATTTTCCTTATGTGTTATAAGAAACTGTGGGCTTTCTGTATAATCATACTTAGGTGTAATAAGTTTACCTGAAAGCAAGTTAACTAATTTTCCATTTTTTTGTATGGTTTTAGGATTTTTTTTTTTTTCTTAGTTTGCTAAAACACATTTCTTGAACAATCCTATTAATGATTGGTACAACTTGAGGTAAAGGGATTGTAACAGTTAAATGTTCTAATTCCTTTATCAAACCTGATTGTGAAGATATTATTTTTGATATCTCAGACCGTTCAAAATATGATACTTTATTTGATGAGGTATCTTGTTCTTCTTGATGTTGTTTTAGTGTGGATTTGTTTTCATGTTCATTCTTTTTAACTTCACTTTCTACACTGATAAGTGGAATAGGTTCAAGTAGTGGTTCACCTGAACACAACTGATTTTTAACATAGTCACTAACATTTATTAGGGTTGTATTTTTTGATTCAACCACAAAGATAGGGGTTACTTGTTTAACATAATTTGGACTGACCATAGGTTGAGTTGAAAATAGAGGTTGTTTTAATTTTTGTTGTTGTCCACGATAGGAATTATGGATATAATTAGGCAACAAATTTGATTTTTGTTTTTGACAATGTTGTTGTCCTTTGTATAGATTTTGATGTTGTACCCATTGATATCCTTGTAATTTTTGCTGCAACCATGGTGGATGTTGTTGATTCCATTGTTGTTGCATCCATCCATGTTGAGACCATGCTTGGGAGTATGCCCATGGTGGTTGACTCCAACATTGTTGAAGTGGACCTGAAGCAAACCATGGCATATACCAAGGATTATTTCCCCAATGTGCAAGAAATTGAGAAGCATTATGATATGGAAATTTATGAAAATTATTCCCTTGTCCTTGTCCTACAAAATTGATTTTTTTCATAGGTTGAGACTGTTTTTCAAAGACACTTGTAAGTTCTGGCAATAAACTACACTGATCTATGGGGTGTCCTAATTGACAAATGCTACATGTAGCAGGTATAAATATTTTGTTCAAAGGAAAATCATGAAGAGAGTGTTGTTTTTTACATTTTGAACAATAGATGGCTAAAGATTTAGTAGATTCATTTTTTTCATCTAATGTTCTATCATGTACTAAAATATCAGCCTCTTTCATGCATTCTTTCAAATCATATTTTTCATTACCAATTCTGTGTTTTCTATGCCTTGAATGAGAGTAATTTTTACAGAGTTTAATAATTTCCTGAAATTTAAGTGCATTTGTATCTCCTCTTCCCAAGATATCCAATGCATCCCTAGATTCATCTTGTAGTCCCCTTAAGAATACGACTTTGCAAATTTTAGGTTCAATACTTCCACATCTCTTATGAACAAAAGAAAATATGTCTAGATAATCTTCTAAGATTTCATTTTCCTCTTGTTTCATTGTAAGAATTTCATCATTTTGATTCTTGACTTGACAATATTCTTGGTATCTCTCCAAGAATATGTTTTACATCTCATCCCAAGTTCTAATTGATTCAGGTGCTAAGGTGATAAACCATCGTAGAGCTAACTCTTTAAGAGTGGAAGGAAATAGTTTGAGCTTTTAATTGTCATTAGTGTAATCATGAGCTTGACATACAATTTTAAACTCAAATAAAAACATATCAGGATCTTCGGATGTAATTCCCTTGAAAGTCGGTAATACTGTAGGTGAAATGAACTTCATGGGAGCATTTTGATTAAGATCTAGTTGGATGGAATTTTGAAAAGTTCTGGCAGGTGCACTAGTCGCACTAGGGTGGAGCACATTGTTGGCTCTACCTTGATTCTCTTGTGAGCCTTCCATTGTAGGTTCCCAAAAAAAATTATAAATCTTGTCAAATTTTCCTGATTGTATGGATTTGTCAAGAGAAAATGGTGTTGAACTACTTAATTTTCCTCCTTGTAATGATTTCTCAAAGGATCTTGCAGTGCCGAAAGTGGATGATTGGGATGCTTTGAAAATTCCAACATTTTTGGAAATAAAAAATTTAGACATTTTTGACATAATTTCAACCTCTTGTGAAATTTTTCTTCTTGTGGTTTCTTGCTTATTTCCTAAATGGACTAAAATACAATTTACCAATAACAATTACTTATACCAGTCATTACATTCAGATTTTACTCTAAAATTTACAACTTAGCATATTTAATAATTATTGGACTGCTTTTCACCTTCTAACAACTCCATGTTCCCCGACAACGACACCAAAATGATGGGTTGTCGTTAAGCACATCATTAATTCTCAATGAATTTGTCAATCTAGGGTGGTGTCCAAGGCTATTTATGAGAGAAATTTCATGCAGGGTTGTAGTTCAGTTCATTTGGAAGCAGCAGGTCTTATTGGTGGAATTGATTGTGGGGGTTTTGTGTCACTTCTACCCCTAAATTACATAAATTGAACTTTAATCTATTTGCAAGAATGAAAACTAATTGCTAATTGTAGAAATGAAACCCTAGTTATAGTTGCAAGAATGAAATCTAATTAAATTACAGAATTGAAATTCTAGTTATAGTTGTAAAATTGAAAGTCTATTTAATATTGCAATAATTGAAATGAAGCATAAAAACTAGATCCTGTCAATGCTCTGTAATAGAAGGTCGTCAATATTCTATGTAGGGTTTTGACAACAAAAACAAGAATGCAGGGAAATTACAGAAAACTTGTAAATTGCTGGAAATAGAAATTTGTAGTGAATTGGAAAGTTGTTGGGAATGAAAAGAATAACCAGATCTGTCACTAATCATATCACAAAAACATTATGAATAATAATTAAACAACTAGGAATGTTAGCTATGCAAAAGAATGAAAATGACAAGTTCACAACTTATTTTGCTGTAGCAAAATCAAAATAAAACTTGTCTGTCAGTCCTCCTCCTAGTTCTAGAAGTGTCTAGCCTCCATTCTCAGAAGAAGGTTTGAATTCTTCTTTAAGTCTTACTCACACTCAGACATAATAAAATAAATGGAATGAAACTACACTTTTATTGCTTCAAAAACATAATTACAATTCTACTGAAATCTGTTACAGGTCTGAAATCACTATTCTATTATCTCCCTATTTATTTTCTATCTCCTCTATCTAATAGCTCAACCTGTATAGGAGCTATCTTTTATAGATTCCTAAAATCTAATTACAAACAAAAAATATGTTGTTTCTGATATCCTGTAGAATTCCCTGGGTTTATCCTAGAAGAGGATCAATTTGATCTTTTCCATAAATTGTGGCTTTGGATGACAAGGACTGCAAAGTTAGATGGGATATATTTTCTCTTAAATTTATCAACCTTCTTATCCCTTTTTCCATCACCAAAAGTCAGTCAACAAGTCAAAAAGTGCTTTCTATTCTCATTCCGAAGAAATTGTGTTCATTCTGAAGACATTGTGTTCATTCTAAAGACACTGTGTTCATTCCGAAGACATTGTGTTCATTTCGAAGATCTTTAGAATGACCAATTGTGTTGACTCCAAATGGTTTTGGCTGCATTTCTCAGGTGTATTAGCCCTCAGGATCAGATTGCAATAGTCTTCATTCTTACTTGGATGTGAATTTCATGCCTTGCAATTCATTGGCAACTGGCTGGAATTTATATGGAAAAACTAGTTTTTTGTTGCACAGTAATAAGTCTTTGTACTATTTGTTGAATTTAGAGAAACTAATGCTTAATGATCATCAAAATAAGACTATTGAAGTGCTTCTGTCAACCTAAGCATGACAATATAACATAAAACTATACAAGAACTGTTAAAAATTAGAATATAATGTCCTTAACACTTCAATCATGCAAACAGTTAATACACATCATATTAAATCAACTTAACTAGCATATAAGATAATTCACAAGAGTTTTAGGTAGTTTTAACTATTTAAAACATGTTATAAATCAGGCTTATCCAGACCTCATAATTCCCCCCAACTTATATTAATACATGCCCTCATGCATTGCAGTGGGCTATGGAGTCACAAATGTCCATACTCATATTCCATGTTTCATAGAAAAATTTAGTGTCTATGTAATTTCTCATGAAGGTTTCTGAGTCATTCTTCAAACTAATCATTTGGTTGGGAATCCTCTTCAAAATATGATGGAACCAGAGTAATGATGGTTGGATGCCTGAATCTGAGACCTACCCAATGATGTTGCATAAATGTATTTCTCTGGATTGAGAAGGCAATGCCTCAGAATGGAAGGGCACTGCTTCAAAGTGAAGGGGCACTACTTCAGAATGAGCACCTGTGTCTTCATCTTCCCTAGATAATCCAAGTAGTAACTGAACCAAATCCTCCTCTTTATCTGATGTAGTTTATTTTTCATCAAATTGTGACAGCCTACTTTTTAGTTTCTCCACTTTCTGCTATAATTCTCTAATTTTCTTTTCATGTTTTTCAATAACATATTTTCTTTCCTCAATCCATATCATTTGTATTTTTATAACACTCTTGGCTGCTCTCAATTTTTTTGTGATGTCCACCTCATCTTCTTCGTTCGACTCAGAACCTAATGTTGATAAATCAACTATAGTTTACTGCTCAACAATGATCTCATCCTCTACTTCAGACCCCTACTCCTGTACAGGAGGTTCCATGAAATTATCTATGATTACATCCAAATTCTTAGTGGCTTGTTGCACTTCTATGACATCAGGGCTATCATGTCTGGTCTTCTCTTCAATAATTTGTTATTTTATCTCTTTTTGTTGGAGTCTTATAGACCTCCTAGTCCTTAATATATATTTTCTCTTATTACCCTATTTTCTTGTGGTAACAGGGATTGTAGGTATAGCTTCAGGCTCTTTACTAGGAACTTCACTCTCCTATTCTGACAGATAAATAACATCTTTAGAAAAATGAACCCTCTTCTATTTTATTTTTCTATTGTCAGTTTTAGCCCTTCTCTTATTAGTCTGTGAGGTTGATGGTTCTAGATAAAAATGCTTTGTTGCTTTTGCTTGGTGTGTTTCCTTCTCTGCAATAGCATTTTTTGTTTTTTAGACTTTTCTTCTTCCTCAGTAGAATATTGTTTTATAGCAACATCTGTATCCTCTTCTCCTTCATCTTCTTCTTCAAAAACTACATTATTCAGGGTAGAATAAAACCTATTAAATCTTCTAGGGTTTCCCCTAAAATGATGTTGGCACACAAGTTTAATAAGACCATGATGATGAGGGCTCATTTTTTCTTCTTGATAATGTTTTTCCATGATCTATAGTTCTCGATGTAGGTATGCTAGAAAATTCACTCTAAATTTAGGTTGTTGCCTACCATGCCTAAGGTGGTTTAAAATTTTGAAATGATGCCCTGACAAAATTACATACTACCCTTCATAGGTTGAAAAATCTGGTAACCCATGTGGTTACGTTATTCCAGGGTTCTTGTAGGCTGGCCCTTTTTTATTTTTCACTTCATTTATCTGTTCTGATGCTGAGAAGACTGCTCTCTTCTACTACTATAGTCATCCGCTAGGTCATTGTTTTCTGGTTTCTACAAAATTATAGGGTTTGCTCTTGTTCTTCTTCAGAAAGAACTTTTAATTTTTTTTTTTACTTTTCCTTGTAATCATTAGCAAATATGTCTTTGAAAATAAAATATGGCACACTTCCTTATTATGTGCTCTGAACACCTGGCCATCAATCATTGGACATCCTTGCCATCAATTTTTCTTTACTATTTTTAGCCCATCCATTCTGCATGCAAATTTTCCCACATGAGTGGTTATTAGCAATGAATGGTGGTGGCATGTTTGTTGGTTATTTTCCTTGTGATTCTCATACTTCCTCAATGGGTGCAAAAGATGAGATGAATATAACCGCAAGCCAGATGACATGTGTTAATGATCACATGGAGTAAAAAAAAAAAAATTGACTGTCTTTTTATCCCTCCTTGGATGCCACATGGAAATAGACTGTCAAATCTTCATTCTGAAGATTATGTTTCATTTCGAAGACTAAGCTGGGCATTTAATACGAATATAACCTCATTCTAAAAATAAACCTTCATTCCGAAGACACACCTTCATTCTGAAGACAAACCTTCATTTCGAAGACACACCTTCATTCCGAATACAAACCTTCATTTCGAATACAAAGGCTTCATTCCAAAGACAAACCTTCATTCCGAAGACAAAGGCTTCATTCCAAAGATACCACGGTTATTGAAGATACAACAGTCATTCTGAAGACATAGCAGAAACCAACATTTTTCTCTTTCTCCAAGCATGTTTTGTTTATGCCAACTCTTATGAACACTTTTATACTAATGTTTAATTGTCATATACTATATATCAAATATTTACAATGATAAAAGTGCAAGAAACATATATACCTAGTTAAAACAAGTTAATGCAAGTTTTGAAATATGACTGCTTCTATTGATATTCTATTGAGGCTTCCTGCAACACTTCAAAAAAAAGTGCAATTGGTGAATTTGTACAATGGTGACTAAAAAATTTCAAGGTTATGCATGTCAGAAAACTGGTTTTCATGCATACCAACTCAGTAGCGCCTTAGAAAAAGGTTTTCACTGCTGAGCTATTCATTTTTCTCTTCTTCTTTTTTCTCTTTTTTTTTTTTTTTTTTTCATTTTTGTCTTTTTGATTTTGATTGTGCCCGTGAAGGAATTCATGACTTCCCTGAAATCATGCCCATGAAGAAATTCACAGCCAGAATTTATTCATCTTTTTGTTTTCTATTTTTTCTAAAAAAAAAAAAAAAATTATTTTTCTTTTAAGATTCAAAGATATGATCATTTGGAATCTTCATCAGAAGAAGAAGCCTCTTCTGTCAAATGTAACTGTGTGAAATATCGAGAAAATTCTACCTTTGTTAGTGGTTTATGGTACAACTATAAAAGATATCCATTCACCACTAATATCCTCCTTAAATCATCAACTAAAGAAAGTTGAACAACTTCATTCTCAAACTACCCTGGTTCATCCTTACTTCTCTTAATGTGATCATCATGCCACATTTTCCATTTTTGTTGATTGAACTCTATTTGGTGAAGTGCTTCCAACCAAAGTTCATCAAATGCATTCAAATACAAAATTTGTTTTTTCTATACCTACAACAACTTAATGCCAACTGCTAAAGATGCATAAAATGTTAGTAAAACATTAGGATGTTGCACCAAGATATCAAATAAATTTGCTCCCTGGTTTTCAGTCAACCAACTATTGTTGTTCAAAATTTGTTTTGGCTGTATTTCAGTTTGTTTTGTATCGGGCTGATTTGAATTGGTTCATTGAGAATGATGCATTAATAAATTAAGAGAGTAATGATATGGTGGAAAAGAATGAAAAATTTGTATATGTTTACCAAAAACAATTCTTGAAAGAATTAACTTTGATAAATGATAATTAAAAGATGAGAAACAATAATGATTTCCATGTGGTAAATAAAGAAAATGGTTTTGTACTGGAATGGGTGATAAATTTTTAGAATTATTTTTTTCATCAGTCTGTAGTAATTGTTGAACAATAACTAGTTCATATTTAAAATATGATTTTTGAACATTTTTAGCAAAAACAAACTTTTTGGAGGAATCCAACTCTTCTACATTTTTATTTACAACAATGGAGGCCAAAACTAAAGTATTCTTTTCATTTTTCTTATGTGTTCTAAGAAACTGTGGGCTTTCTGTACAACCATACTTAGGTGTAATAAGTTTACTTCAAAGCAAGTTAACTAATTTTGCACATTTTTGTATGGTTTTAGGATATACTTTCTTTTTTTATCTTGGTTTGCTAAAACACATTTCTTGAACAATCATATTAATGATTGGTACAACTTGAGGTAAAGAGATTGTAATGCGTTAAATGTTCTAATTCCTTTATCAAATCTGATTGTGAAGATGTTATTTTTGATATCTCAGACTATTCAAAATATGATACTTTATTTGATGAGGTATCTTGTTCTTCTTGATGTTGTTTTAGTATGGATTTTTTTTTCATGTTCATTCTTTTTAACTTCACTTTCTACACTGATAAGTGGAATAGGTTCAAGTAGTGGTTCACCTGAACATAACTAAGTTTTAACACAGTCACTAACATTTATTAGGGTTGTATTTTTTGATTCAACCACAGAGACAGGGGTTACCTGTTTAACATGATTTGGACTAACCACAGGTTGAGTTGAAAACAGAGGTTGTTTTAATTTTTTTTGTTGTTGTCCATGATAGAAATTATGGATATAATTAGGCAACAAATTTGATTTTTGTTTTTGACAATGTTGTTGCCCTTTGTATAGATTTTGATGTTGTACCTATTGATATCCCTGTAATTTTTACTGCAACCATGGTGGATGTTGTTGATTCCATTGTTGTTTCATCCATCCATGTTGAGACCATGCTTGGGAGTATGCCCATGGTGGTTGACTCCAACATTGTTGAAGTGGACCTGAAGCAGACCATGGCATATACCAAGGATTATTTCCCCAATGTGCAAGAAATTAAGAAGCATTCTGATATGGAAATTTATGAAAATTATTCCCTTGTCCTTGTCCTACAAAATTGATTTTTTCATAGGTTGAAACTATTTTTCAAAGACACTTGTAAGTTCTAGCAATAAACTACACTGATCTATGGGGTGTTCTAATTGACAAATGCTACATGTAACAGGTATAAATATTTTGTTCAAAGGATAATCATGAAGAGAGTGTTGCTTTTTAAATTCTAAATAATAGATGGCCAAATATTCAGTAGATTCATTTTTTTCATCTAATGTTCTATCATGTACTAAAATATCAGCCTCTTTCATGCATTCTTTCAAATCATATTTTTCATTACCAATTCTGTGTTTTCTATGCCTTGAATGAGAGTAATTTTTACAGAGTTTAATAATTTCCTGAAATTTAAGTGCATTTGTATCTCCTCTTCCCAAGATATCCAATGCATCCCTAGATTCATCTTGTAGTCCCCTTAAGAATACAACTTTGCAAATTTTAGGTTCAACACTTCCACATATCTTATGAACAAAAGAAAATATGTCTAGATAATCTTCTAAGATTTCATTTTCCTCTTGTTTCATTGTAATAATTTCATCATTTTGATTCTTGACTTGACAATATTCTTGGTATCTCTCTAAGAATATGTTTTCCATCTCATCCCAAGTTCTAATTGAGTCAGGTGCTAAGGTGATAAACCATCGTAGAGCTAACTATTTAAGAGTGGAAGGAAATAGTTTGAGCTTTTGATTGTCATTAGTGTAATCATGAGCTTGACATACAATTTTAAACTCAAATAAAAAAATATCAGGATTTTCGGATGTAATTCCCTTGAAAGTTGGTAATACTACAGGTGAGATGACCTTCATGGGAGAATTTTTATTAATATCTAGTTGTATGGGATTTTGAAAAGTTCTGGCAGGTGCACTAGTTGCACTAGGGTGGAGCACATTGTTGGCTCTACCTTGATTCTCTTGTGAACCTTCCATTGTAGGTTCCCAAAAAAAATTATAAATCTTGTCAAATTTCCCTGATTGTATGGATTTGTCAAGATAAAATGGTGTTGAACTACTTAATTTTCCTCGTAATGATTTCTCAAAGGATCTTGCAGTGCTGGAAGTGGATGATTGGGATTCTTTGAAAATTCCAAAAATTTTGGGAATAAAAAATTTAGACATTTTTGACATAATTTCAACCTCTTGTGAAATTTTTCTTCTTGTGGTTTCTTGTTTATTTCCTAAATGGACTGAAATACAATTTACCAATAACGATTACTAATACCAGTCATTACATTCATATTTTACTCTAAAATTCAAAACTTCGCATATTTAATAATTATTGGACTGCTTTTCACCTTCTAACAACTCCATGTTCCCCGACAACGACACCAAAATGATGGGTTGTCGTTAAGCACATCATTAATTCTCAATGAATTTGTCAATCTAGGGTGGTGTCCAAGGCTATTTACGAGAGAAAATTCAAGTAGGGTTGTAGTTCAGTTCATTTGGAAGCAGTAGGTCTTATTGGTGGAATTGATTGTGTGGGGGTTTTGTGTCACTTCTACCCCTAAATTGCATAAATTGAACTTTAATCTATTTGCAAGAATGAAAACTAATCGCTAATTGTAGAAATGAAACCCTAGTTACAGTTGCAAGAATGAACTCTAATTAAATTACAGAATTGAAACTCTAGTTATACTTGCAGAATTGAAATTCTATTTAATCTTGCAATAATTGAAATGAAGCATAAAAACTAGATCTTGTCAATGCTCTGTAATAGAAGGTCATCAATCTTCTATGCATGGTTTTGACAACAAAAACAAGAATGTAGGGAAATTACAGAAAACTTGTAAATTGCTGGAAATAAAAATTTGCAGTGAATTGGAAAGTTGTTGGGAATGAAAAGAATAACCAGATCTACCACTAATCATATCACAAAAACATTATGAACAATAATTAAACAACTAGGAATGTTAGTTGTGCAAAAGAATGAAAATGACAAGTTCACAACTTATTCTGCTGCAGAAAAATCAGAATAAAACTTGTTTGTCAGTCCTCCTCCTCGGTCTAGAAGTGGCCAACCTCCTTTCTCAGAAGAAGGTTTGAATTTTTCTTTAAGTCTTACTCACACTCAGACATAACAAAATAAATGGAATGAAACTACACTTTTATTGCTTCAAAAACATAATTACAATTCTGTTGAAATCTGTTATAGGTCTAAAATCACTATTCTATTATCTCCCTATTTATTTTCTATCTCCTCTATCTAATAGCTCAACCTGGATGGGAGCTATATTTTATATATGCCTAAAATCTAATTACAAACAAAAAATATGTTGTTCCTGATATCCTGCAGAATTTCCTGGGTTTATCCTAGAATATGATCAATTTGATATTTTCCATAAATTATGGCTTTGGACGACAAGGACGACAAATTTAAATGGGATATATTTTCCCTTAACTTTCTCAACCTTATTATCCCCTTTTCCACTGCCAAAATTCAATAAACAAGTCAAAAAGTGCTTTATATTCTCATTTCGAAGAAACTGTGTTCATTTCGAAGACATTATGTTCATTTCGAAGACACTATGTTCATTTCAAAGACACTGTGTTCATTCTGAATATCTTTAGAATGACCAAATGTGTTGACTCCAAATGGTTTTGGCTGCATTTCTTAGGTGGATTAGCCCTCATGATCATATTGCAATAGTCTTCATTCTTCCTTGGATGTGAATTTCATGCCTTGCCATTCATTGGTAGCTGGATGGAATTTATATGGAAAAACCAATTTTTTTCCGCACAGTAATAAGTCTATGTACTATTTGCTGAATTTAGAGAAACTAATGCTTAATGATCATCAAAATAATACTAGTGAAGTGTTTTTGTCAACCTAAGCATGACAAGATAACATAAAACTATACAAGAACTGTTAAAAATTAGAATATAATGTCCTTAACACTTCAATCATGCAAGCAGTTAATACACAACATATTAAATCAACTTAACTTGCATATAAGATAATTCACAAGATTTTTAGGCAGTTTTAACTATTTAAAACATGCTATAAATGAGGCTTATCCAGGCCTCATCAACTACCAACTCTAAATCATGTGTAGCATAGTTTACCTCATGCTTCTTGAGTTTCCTGGATTCATATGCTATTACGGCCTCATCCTGTATCAACACACCACGCATCGGTTCAAACTATAAATGATTTATTTAGGTCAGGTATTTTCAATATATGTGCAGTTGTCAATTTCTCCTTAAGAGTTCTGAAGCCTCCTCACATTGAGTTGTCCACCTAAATTTTTTCCCTTTCCTTTGCAGGTTGGTAATGGGAAATGCTACTTTTGAAAACCCCTTAACAAATCACCGATAATAACCAGCCATTCCCATAAAACTTCTTACTTTTGATACATTGGTTGGAGTTGGCCAACCTATTATGACCTCAATATTTTTAGGATCTATGACTATCCCTTCAGCTGAGACAATGTGTCCCAAATATTGTACTTGTGATGTGTAAAATTCACATTTGGACAATTTACCATACAACTAATTTTTCCTGAGAACTTCTAACACTATTCTCATGTGTTCATCGTGTTCTTCTCTATTTCAAGAATAAATCAAAATATCATTTAAAAATATTAGCACAAATCGGTCTAATTATTCTTGAAATGCATTGTTCATCAAGTTCATTAATGCATATAGTGCATTGGTTAACCCAAATGGTAATACTCATAATGTCCATATCAAGTTCTAAAGGTAGTTTTATAAGTGTCTTCTTCCTAAATTCTTAACTGGTGGTATCCCGACCTAAGGTCAATCTTAGAAAATATTGTAGCTCCCTTTAGCTGATCAAATAGGTCATCAATTATGGGCAAAGGATACTTATTCTTGATAGTCATCTTGTTAAGCATCCTATAGTCAATGCATAATCTCAAGGAGCCATATTTAATTTTGATAAATAGAACCGGTGCTTCCCATGGTGACACACTGGGTTAATGTTCCTTTTTTCCAAAAAATATTGTAGTTGAGTTTTAAGTTCCTGCAACTCAAGTGGTGTCATACGATATGGGGTTCGGACTACTAGAGTTTCTCTTGGCATAAGCTCAATTGATAAATTAAATTCTCTTTTTGTAGGTAGTCCAGGCAGATCTTTAGTAAAGACATCTCTAAATTCATTTAACACTGGGTATTGCTAAAATAATGCAGAACTTGAATCAATTTCTTATTTTTCATTCAATTTAACCATATATATTTTACACCCTTTTCTCAGACTCTTTTGAACTGCATGGTGGTCATAAAATGGGACTCAAGAGATGTTTGATTGTAGTGGATACAGATTCACTGATTAGCATTATCCATAAATTCCATCCACCTTTCCTCAAAATCTAGCAAGGCCTTATGAGCTTTTAGCCAATCTACTTATAAGATTATTTCAAATTCATACAAAGGAGCCACATACAAGTGCCAGTTTGTTTTTCCCTGAGGTATTTCTATTTGTGGGTCAAATAGACACTGGTTGACTAAGTAAGTTTATCTTGAGCCATACTCAACTTGCCACCCTCTCGCCATAATCCTAGGTTTAACAAGTATATCCCTCAAAATACTATTTGAAATGAAACTATCTGTAGCACCACTATCAATTAAAATATATACATCTCTCTTGCCTAATTTACCTTTAATAAAAAATGGAGTAGCTTGTCCTGAAATATTAGGGTTACCTATGGTAGCAAAAATCCTGTGCGATGCTTCTTCAGTGGGATTCCTAGGATCTACTCTATTTGGGAACTGTTTGGAAAAATGGTCTAATGCCCCACATGCAAAGTAGGTGTTTATTCCATCATTCTTCTATTTATTACTTTCCTTATTATGATTACCATTTTTACTTTATTCTCTATTGTTATTTTTTTTCCTAAAAATTCCTTTGATCTGGCTATCCCATGTACCCTTGGTATTTACCTTTGTTTCTATTATCATTTTTGTTATGCCCTCCATCTCTAAATTTTCTATATTTATCCTTACCCTATTCTGCTCAGGATATCTCATTTTCCTTGAATTATCTCTTTCAACTTGCTGATAGTAAGCCTTTACCTCTTTTTGGCTTGATTCTTCATATTGAGCAGCGTCATAGGCAACTGATAGTGTTTGAGGTACCTTTATTCCTACTAGTTGGCTATATTTTGGATGTAACCCCATAGAAAACTTATGGGCTTTGAACCTTTCCTGACCATCATATTTTGATTCATACTTAAGTTGCACAAACCTCTAGTAATATTTAATTACCGTCATATTGCCTTGTCATAAGTTGGTGAACTCACCATGTTTCTCAATATAAAATTGTTCAATAAGAAAATGATCTTTGAATTCTCTTTAAAATTCTTCCCAGGGTATATTTTTCGCTTCCTTTTGAGTAATTTTCTTGTATGTAGTCCACTAGTCCCGTGCAGGACCCTCTAAATGTGCCACTACCCATGTGGTTTTAGATTCAGAGCAAAGAGGTTGAATTGCAAAATACCCCTCGACTTCACTCAACCAATTAATGGTGGTTTCACCATCACCTCTTCCATCAAATTTAGAGATATCCAACTTCTTTATCTCTTTTTTCAACTCATCACCCACTTTCCTCCTCGAAGAACCCTTTGGAAACTCGCTTATATTTTTAGTTTCCTTTTTCTTAGTCAAATTTTCAATGACTTTTTGTTGTTGGGTGATTTGCTGTTGGACCATTTGTGCCCGTTGTTGATCTATATGTTCATGCATTTGAGCTTTTTGGATTTCCATTTTCTCACACTAATGGTTCAGTTGCTCTTGCATCAACCAAATTATTTGAGCCATGTTCTTATCATTCTATGTAGCTCTTGCATCTACCAGCTTCTTTTCTTTCCCAACCCCTCATCATGGTATTTCAGCATCTTACACCCTTTTAGAATCCTTCACGATTCATCTTGGTCCCTTTATTAGAACCTCTACAATCTCTTATTATAGATTTACACTGGTCCTTCATGAGGTACCTTTCATGTCTGGCATCAAAGAGTTATGTCAGAATAGCTATTCATATTATTAGCCAAGGTTTCACAACCTAGGATTTGATACCAACTGTCACAACCTAGATCTATTCACTTGGTTGTGAATTACACAAAGAAAAATTTTGATGAGAGCTTACTTATAAGTCACACATATTCATAATTTTACCCAACTAATTTATAGCACATAGCATAGAGGTTCTGCACTTCAAGTATTTTAACCACTACAATTGGTGACTTAAGTGCTCAAGATCGGCCAGCTTCCCACAATAGATTACCTTTTTAAATATCTATCCCTTTCTTAGATTATTTTAGATCTTGGTGTGGGTTTACTCTTCCAGGGACCATAACACTTGAAAGAGTGGATGCAATAATTACCTTATTCCAAAGTTTTGGGAAATCACATTTTTATTTTCAACTCACTGTTCTAAACTTTGGAGCTTAGAATTACTATGCCAGTGACTAGTCATTGACCTTCAGCTAAGGTATAACCAGGGTCCCCATCGCCTGGTTGTAGACCAGATATTTCATTTCCATCTTCGGTTGATGGTAATGTTGCCCATACCATCTACCACTAGACCTTCCAACCTCATAAACTAGCCCTATGGTTATGAAATCTATTAGCAATTCTACAACTGAGTAGGTTCATGAGCATCCTCTCATGTTATCCATGTGTCATCCAGAGATAATATCCCATACCATTGTCTCTTGCCCTCATTAACACAAAACCTCTGTTCATACGCTTGGATGGATACACTAGTGTACGGTAGCCACCACTACCAGCTATCAGATTTGGGTTAGTGCTATCTTGCTCGATACGCACTAGATCTCATAGTTTTTTTTTTATAAAATTCACATATTTTGACTTTAATTAAATACCCTCTTGCCTAAGTTTTCCAAGATCCTAGTTTTTAGCTTCATATCATATGGTTTCAAAGAAAACATTAAATTTCCTATTTAATTATTCTTTGGAGAACTCTTAAAACCCATAGTCATTTAAAAAATTAAAAACTTTTAATTATATTAAAATAGAATTCAATATGACAACCAGTCCACTTAGCACGATTTAAGCCCATTAATAATAAATTTCTAAGTAAAACAAAACAACACATAGCTATCAAAAATAATAAAGCCCTCATAAAACGTATGCAACATAACTACTTACTTTATTTTTATATATAATTCATGCATCTTTTAATCTACCAAGAAAACCATGAATCCACTTATAACAAAAATATAATAACAGTTTAATTGGAAGAACATGATTTACTTTCTAAAAGTCTCTACCATAGTAACCTTTTGTCACATTAAAATTTTTATATGATGCTTTGGAAAATAAAATAACATTATTTATTATATTCAACTTAGGTCAATTTAGACACCATAATAATTGCATGGGTAATGAAACACTTCCTCGACCTATCTGACCATATGCTCATACACTTTGCATTACAAATTAAATCTTATATGTTCTCCTTAAACCTATAGACGATGAATGAATTTTGATTTTCAACTGAACTAAGAGCCCATTCAAAACTATTATCTTCCTAGCTTACCTTAATTGGAATTCACGCTATTTCATAGCACAATAAAATTACATTAACCCCCATCGGTATATGCAAATGACCCTATGATTTTTACCTCTAAGATAGAGCGAATGCATTACAATTGATGTCAAACTATAAAAACAATTTTTTTCTCTACCTTATTCCACAATCAACATAACAGGTATATCCCTCAAAAGACTATTTGAAATGAAACTATCTGTAGCACCACTATCAATTAAAATATGTACATCTCTCTTGCCTAATTTACCTTTAATAAAAAATGGAGTAGCTTGTCCTAAAATATTAGTGTTACCTGTGGCAGCAAGAATCCTATGTGGTGCTTCCTCGGTGGGATTCCTATGATCTACTCTATTTGGGCACTATCTGGAAAAATAATATAATGCCCCACATGCAAATTAGGCATTTGGTCCATCGTTCTTATGTTTATTACTTTCCTTATTCTGATTGCCATTTTTACCTTGTCCTCTATTGTTATTTTTCTTTTCCTAAAAATTTCTTTGATCTGGCTACCCCTGTGCCCTTGGTATTTACCTTTGTTTCTATTATAATTTCTATTATTCCCTCCATATATTAATTTCCTATATTTATCCTTATCCCTATTCTGCTTGGGATATATCATTTTCCTTAAATTATCTCTTTCAACTTGCTGATAGTAAGCCTTAACCTCCTTTTGACTTGATTCTTCATATCAAGCAGCGTCATAGGTAACTGATAGTATTTGAGGTACCTTTATTCCTACTAGTTTGTTGTATTTTGGGTGTAACCCCATATCAAACTTATGGTCTTTGAACCTTTCCTGACCATCATATTTCGGTGCATACTTAATAAGTTGCATAAACCTTTGGTAATATTCAATTACTGTCATATTGCCTTGTCGTAAGTTGGTGAATCTCAATATAAAATTGTTCAATAAGAAAATGATCTTTGAATTATCTTTAAAATTCTTCCTATGGTATATCTATCACTTCCTTCTGAGAAATTTTCTTGTATGTAGTCCACCAAACCCATGAAGGACCCTCTAAATGTACCACTACCCATGTGATTTTAGATTCAGAGCAAAGGGATTGAATTGCAAAATACCCCTCGGCTTCACTTAGCCAATTAAAAGTGGTTTCACCATCACCTCTTCCATAAAAATTAGAGATCCAACTTCTTTATCTCTTTTTTCAAATCATCATCCACTTTCCTCCTTGAAGAACCCTTTGGAAACTCACTTACTTTTTCAGATTCCTTTTTCTTAGTCAAAATTTTGATGACTTTTTGTTTTTGGGTGATTAGTTCCTACTACTAGTCCATCTGTACCTATTGTTGATCCATATGTTCACTCATTTGATCTTTTTATATTTCCATTTTCTCACACTACTAGTTCAGTTGCTCTTGCATCAACTGAATCATTCCAGTCATGTTCTCATCATTCTGTGTAACTCTTGTAGCTACCAACTCATTTTCTTTCCTGACCACTCATCATGGTATTTCAGTATCTTGCACCCTTTTAGAATCCTTCATGAGTCATCTTGGTACCTTTCTTAGAACCTCTACAATATCTTCTTACAGATTTACACTGGTCCTCTATGAGGTACCTACCATATATGGCATCAAAGAGTTATGTTAGAATAGCTAATCATATTACTAGCCAAGATTTCACAACCTAGGATTTGATACCAACTGTTACAACCTAGATCTATTCACCTGGTTATGAATTACACAAAGAAAAAATTTGACGAGAGCTTACTTATAAGTCACACATATTCATAATTTTTACCCAACTAATTTATAGCATATAGCATAGAGGTTCTGCACTTCAAGTATTTTAACCACTGTAGCTGGTGACTTAAGTGCTTGGGATCGGCCAACTTCTCGTAATAGATTACCTTTTTAAATATCTCTATACCTTTCTTGGATTATTTTAGATCTTGGCGTGGGTTTTCTCTTCCAGGGCCCATAACATCTAAAAGAGTGGACGTAGTAATTCCCTTGTTCCAAAGTTTTGGGAAATCACATTTCCCTTTTCAACTCATTGTTCTAAACTTTGGAACTTAGCATTACTATGTCAGTGATTGGTCATTGACCTTCAAATAAGGTATAACCAGGGTCCCCATCACCTGGTTATGGACCAAATATCTCAGTTCTCGTTTCATTTGATGGCAATGTTGCCCATACCATCTATCTTTGGACCTTCTAACCTCATAAACCAGCCCTCTGGTTATAAAATTTATTGGCAATTATGCAACCAAGTAGGTTCATGAGCATCCTCACATACTATCCATGTGCCATCAAAAAAAAATATCCCATACCATCGTCTCTTGCTCTCATTAACACAGAACCTTCGTTAATACGCTTGGATGGATACACTGGTTTACGGTAGCCACCACTACCAAATTTTAGAGTTGGGTTAGTGCTATCATGCTCAATAATAACTAGCTCTCATAGTTTGTTTTTAATAAAATTCATGTATTTCAACTTTAATTAAATACCCTTTTGCCTAATTTTTCCTAGACCCTAGTTTTTAGCTTCATATCACATGGTTTCAAAGAAAACATTAAATTTCCTATTTAATTATTCTTTAAAGCACTCTTAAAACCCAAAGTCATTTTAAAAAAATAAAAACTTTTAATTATATTAAAATAGAATTCGATATGACAACCAGTCTACTTAGCATGATTTAAGCACAATAATAAGCCCATTAATAATAAAGTTCTAAGTAAAACAAAACAACACATAACTATCGAAAATAATAAAGCCCTCACAAAACGTAAGCAACATAACTACTTAATTTATTTTTATAGATAATTCATACATCTTTTAATCTACCAAGAAAACCATGAATCCACTTATAAAAAAAATCTAATAACAGTTTAATTGGAAGAACATGATTTACTTTCTAAAATTCTCTACCATAGTAATCATTTGTCACATTAAAATTTTTATATGAAGCTTTTGAAAATAAAATCACATATTTTATTATAGTCAACTTAGGTCACTTTAGACACCATAATACTTGCATGGGTAACGAAACACTTCCTCGACCTATCTGACCATATGCTCATACACTTCACATTACAAAGTAAATTGTATATGTTCTTCCTTAAACCTATAGACGATGAACGAGTTTTGATTTTCAACTGCACTAAGATCCCATTCAAAACTATTAGCTTGCTAGCTTACCTTAAGTGGAATTCATGCTATTTCATAGCACAATAAAATTATATTAACCCCCCCGCCGGTATATGCAAATGACCCTATGATTTTTACCTCTAAGCTAGAGCGAACACATTACAACTGAAGTCAAACTATAAAAACAAAATCTTTCTCTACCTTATTCCACATTCAATATAACATACTTTTAAATGTAAGTAACAGAGGCTACATTAACCCAAAAATACTCGATATTCTTTTATTATATTATTTTTTTATAAATTCATTAGCTCAATTCTCATTCGTGTTCAAGGCACAAGAGGATAACATTAAACGAGTATACCATTTCCTTATTTAACTAGGATCTAATAATAGAGACCCTAATTGAATCAGTCACAACAATAATAATTTTTGTTTGATTAATACTTATGCCTGAAACCTTTTCATACACAACTAAATAATATATTAAAGTGATAGTCTCAGAATTATAACAATAAAGTCATTGTTGCTTTCTAATATGGTGCCATAGCTCTAACTCATTTCATTGTGGCATCAAAACACTAATCCTGACCATGATTCCACACACCTAGATAGAGAAACGAGAGTTCGATAGCATTTTGAAAATAAAGGTTCAGCTTGGCCCAAAGAATGCAACTATATGCATCAATCATTCATGCAAAGATTAACATACAAGGAATGACAACTCACCAAGTTTCTTACAATAGTTTAGCTACACATGAATGCATTCATACATGCATTGGAAAGAGTTTGGTACATTGCCTTGATAAAATAAAATAATAATCACATCATCATGCTATATGTAAATGCACTAGAATAACCAATGAAAATTTACGTTCAACTAGTCCAAAATACAATTGCAGCACTTATCTAAATTAAGCAAGACACAACGCATACATTTTATAGTATTATTTGGGCTATCTTAACATAGAAACAACATTTTATTTCTTATGTAAATATATATATTGACATATCATTCAACTATTCCCCAAGAACATGGCAATTAATTATTTCTATGACATTGGAAAGTTCTAACCTAATAATGCAGTGTTACTCACTTCCAAACATGTCTAGTCTTCCATGCTATGTGACAGCAATCGTCTGATTTTAATTCTCCAGACAATATGGACAGCTTTTGGAAAAGCCAATTCAAAGATACAGGGCATACCTTTCATTATTGACTTATAGAGGAATTTGTGAGATGTCTGAAATACACCTTTCAAACTTACAATTCCAGATAGTTCCCTTCATGTATAGCTAGGTGGATAAACTTCCTTCCTCCGGATGGTGAGGAGTGGTTTTCTTAGACAATATTTTTAATCTTTTTTTAATATTATTTATTATTATTTTATTGTATATAATTTTTTTTATATTGGTAGTTCCTCCTTGGTTATGCTCCACTACTTCCAACGTGTATAACATTATGTATATATTTTTATTTTTAGTTTCTATTAAGGCTTGCTTATTGAAGCTTATCCCATAAGTTTCGTAAAGGTTTTCTTTTCCTAGAAAGGAAACAAGCAACCTTAGCACTATAAAATATTATATAGATATTTTATGCTATTTTATTTTTATTTTATTTTATATATTTATTTATAAATATATAAACATATATATATATATATATATATATATATATATATATATATATATTCTTACCTTTGTTATTTATATATATATATATATATATATATATATATATTTTTTTTTTTTTTTTTTTTTTATTGACTTCATTTTAAAATTATTTTTACTTGTTTATTTTAATTCTTTGGCACTTTGAGTTGTAACAAACACTTTACAAGAAATGCAGTGCAGTCATACATGAAATGCAGTTATATACATCCATCAAATGCAACAACAGGCAGAATGATCTTTGGTATGAAAATCCTACGGTGGGCTTCCATGTACCCACAGGCCAAGGTGCACAAGGCACAAAATCATATCCCACCTTACCTGACACCTCTTTCCTCTATATTTGTCAGGGGTGGGTGTCTTCTCTCACCTCCACAAAAATTCCTAGACCTACACCACATAACTCATCGTAGAATCACATTGTTCTAAACAAAAATATAACAAGTAGCGGGGATGTTACAATTGGGATGTGCATTGTATCAATTTCAAACCATTTGATACAACAAACCTTTTGGTATATTTGGATAGATGCTATAATTTGACTTGTTTTAATACTTTCATTTTTTAGGGCTATTTAGAAAAAATTTTAAAGGCCATAACTTTAGCATATGGAAGTCTTTTGAGTCTAATTTTCTTCAAGTCACATGATTTTTTGAGCTCTTTGCATTGGTGACATCAGTTCATAAAATTTTTATAGTGTTACATACTAAATTATGTAATAAGTCCTCAAAGCCTATTGTCCTATCATAAAAGGGAAAATTTACCATAAGTTATGCAATCAAAATCTGTTAGAAATAGAGTATATTCCATCATTTGGGTTATGTAAATGTATCTTCCAAGGTACATACTTAGGATATTAGATTACTTTAGGGGGAAGTTATCTAGTTACTTCATGTAATGTAATAAATGCACAAGTTTCAATGTGCAAGTTGTATATGTGCAAGTTATCCCTTGCAAAACTAGGTAGAGTGTTGGCCAATGAACATGTCTTCCTATATAAGAAAGGCCTCATAGTTAGATAGATATGAGAAGGGGGAATATAGATAGATAGAGCTACTTACAGCAGAGTCATAGGTAGTAGTGCAAGGTTGTGTAGATCACCATATATTGGTGATAGGTGCAATGTGGTTTAGTAGCTTCATTAATGGAGTGTCCATTTCCTCTATAGCTATGTTGTATTCATTTATGTTATTTCTATTTACAACATACTTCAATCATCTTGTAGATTTACTTTGTTTTATATTATTTTGCATCTTGTGATTGTTAACTCCCATTTCTCATTACATAAAAATCTAACAATGGTATCAGAGCCATGGTAGATCTGGTCTATCTAGGTCAATAGGGAAACCACCATTGTAATTGAGCCTGGGTGTTTTGTTAAACTGACACACCGCTAGACCAACCACTATCAAAAGATATTAGAAGAATATAGGCGATAGAATCAAGGAGATTCACAAGTGAGGACTGAAAGAAATCTCAGTTCCAAAAAATATTGAGATTGTATTTGACTAGAGTCTTTCCATAGAGTTACAGGAAAAACTTGTGAAGACCAAGACTCAGCATTCAATACACTAGATTGACAAATCATCTAGTGAAGATCATCCAGGATATCTAGAATTTTCTAATTATTACCTAAAGTTTATTTTGTTGCAAAAAAATAATTCTTAGAGGATTAGGAACCCTCCTACAACAGAAAACTAGGAGACTCCAACTTTGTTGCTCGAAGGTCGACATGCCTTCATAGTGTAGAGATTAGTTCCTTGTCTAAGATGAATATTTTGGAAGAAGACTTCTTGTGAAGAGTCATGGTGAAGTCAGGAGATTTAAGATCTCCATTGTTGAATTGAAGAACTTCACAAATTAAAGAACAAGCCATAGAAGCCTTGATACAAAAAGACCATAAAAGCCTTGAAGAAAAGGCCATAGGATCCTTGAAGGAGAAGCCATAGAATTATTAATACAGGAAAGGCCATAGAAGCCTTGATATCGAAAAAGGCCATAGAAGCCTTGGTACTGAAAAGGGCCACAAATGCCTTAATATTGAAAAAGGCCATAAAAGCCTTGGTAGTGAAAAATGCCATAGAAACCTTGATACTAAAAAAGGACACAAAATCCTTGATACTATAAATACCATAAAAGCCTTGATATTGAAAAAGGTCATAGAAGCCTTGATCCTAAAGAAGAATTTGAAGAGAATATCTGATTTATAAGTAGACAAAAATATTTTAGTACTGATACTTTTTTGTAGGGAAATAAGATTCAATGATTTGGGAAGCTTCTTGCAAGAAAGTTAGGAAGGGTATCTTCTTCATAATCAATTCAGCACCTAAACCAAAATCAAAGAGATCAAAAGAATATCTCATTGAATAACTTCTAGTCAAGGAAGAAGAAGAAGAAGGACTAGGCGAGTCCTGCTGGAATCTAGAAGCAATAGAATAATATATCATGAAGAAGATCTCACCACCAACAATTCCAAGAGCATAAGGTTGAAGAGAAAGTCTCAAGGAAGACCATAAAAAGTTGTAATATCAAAGATTTTGGGAAGGTCTTATTGAGCATACAAAAAAGGGTAGGAGAGCCTTACTAAAAAAATTCTCAAAGGAGAACTCATTGGATAAATACACTACCAAGGAGAAGTCCCTGATAGTGAAGGACTTAGGAAAATTATTGCCATCTGACAGCAAGCCCAAGAGAAGAAGAATTTGGCAAGGAGTGCCAAATATGAGGAGAAGAATTTGGCAAGGAGTGCCAAATCCGAGAAGAATAATTTGGCAAGGAGTGCCAAATTTATGAAGAAGAATTTGGAAAGGAGTGCTAAATCATAGAAGAAGATCCTGCTTGAAGTCAGAATTTGAAAAGAAGACTTAAAAATAGAACAAGCTCACCAAATCTTAGATATTTGAATATTTCCTCTCACAAAAAGAAGGTATGGCTTCAAAGATAAAGACTTCTCAAAATCTACAATAGAAGGAGAAGAACACAAGAGAAGAACAAGCCATCAAATCCTAGGCTCATGAAAGAAAGTTCGAGACCATCATTTGGTGAAGAAGGATCTATTCAGGATAGTATACAAAGAGCTGCAAGGTATACTCGAAGCAGCAACTTGGTGATCCTAGACACCAAGATCTACATCCTCTATAAAAGTGATAAAAGAGCTATAGAAACTTTCAAAAATGTATGCAACTTTTGGTGCAAGTAGATTCATTAATTGGATTACTTATCAGATTTGTTAGAAGCACCTGAATTTGGATTAAAGTTGCAAGTAGAAAATTGGATTACAGTATTCAAAAGTGCAAAAAGAAAAATTTATTTTTAAGGTTTATTTGCACATGTATTAGGATTTGATTATATTTCAAAATTACTTCTATCAATTACTTATTATCTACTTTGGAAAAAGAAAAAGAAGATCAAGTCCTACAATATTAATTGTAGTGAAATTACAGAATAAATCTTGAAGATTCATTTCAAAATATTCTTGATTAGTTGTAGTAAATTTTATTAAGTACATTAATTTGAGATTTTATTGGAGTGATAAGGTGAAATTTTTAGTGCATTAAAATAAAGTCTATTAAATTTATTTGCACTATTATATTGCTCTGAAAAGGGTTCTTATTTTTGTTTTTGAAAAGGGCACAAAATCAAAATTTGTCAAAGTGTCTAAAGATACTATTAGTGCACAAAAATCTACAACACATAGTGGCCAAGTGAAGCCACTAAAAATGTTAGAATCCTCCAAAACTTGGAGAAGAATACGATTAACCAAAAATAGAAGTAGAAACTTCAAAGACTAAGACTTGGTGAGTTTCAAATTCAAAGCATTACAGGGTTAATTGCAAGGGTAAAAGTGCAGAAAAATGCATCATATAAGGAGTTTCTATCTACTTATATCTAAGCTTGGATTTTTTATCATAATATCCAAGAAAAAATTGGAAGGTGTCTAAGCAAAAGACAACCTCAAAACCCCCACATTGCATTCAAAGTTCTGCCATAGAAATCAGAATACTAGACCTACAAAAAGGGAGTGCAAGAAAAGGTGCAAAAGGTATCTTATTCACAAATATTATTACATTGAGTTGCAATATATCTCCATTGTTAGCCTAGTATTCAATGCTACATGACGACAATCATCTGATTTTAATTCTCCAGACAATTTGGATAGCTTCTAGAAAAGCCAATTCAAAGATACAGGGCATACCTTTCGTTATTGATTTATAGAGGAATTTGTGATATGTTTGAAATACACCTTTAAAACTTACAATGCCAGATAGTTCCCTTCACGTATAGTGAGATGGATAACCTTCCTTCCTTCGGATGGTGAGGAGTTATTTTCTTAGACAATATTTTTAATCTTTTTTTAATATTATTTATTATTATTTTATTGTATATAATTGTTTTTATATTGGTAGTTCCCCCTTGGTTATGCTCCACTACTTCCAGTGTGTATAACATTATGTATATATTTTAATTTTTAGTTTCTATTCAGGCTTGCTTATTGAAGCTTATCCCATAAGTTTCGTAAAGTGTTTCCTTTCCTAGAAACGAAACAAGCAACCTTACCATTATAAAATATTATATAGATATTTTATGTTATTTTCTTTTTATTTTATTTTATATATTTGTTTATAAATATATAAACATATATATTTTTTCTTATTTATTATTTATATATATATTTATTTATTATTATTTTTATTTATATTTATATATTTTTATATTATTATTATTGTTTATTTTATTTTTTTGGCACTTTGAGCTATAACAAACAACTTACAAGAAATGCAGTGCGGTCATATATGAAATGCAGTTACATACATGCATTAAATGCAACAACAGGCAAAATGATCTTTGTATGCAAATCCTACGGTGGGCTTCCATGTACCCACGGGCCAAGGTGCACGAGGCACGACATCATATCCCACCTTACCTGATGCCTCTTTCCTCTATCTCTGTCAGGGGTGGGTGTCTTCTCTCACCTCTGCACGTATACCTATACCTGCACCACAAAACTCATCGCAGAATCACATTCTTCCAAATAAAATGGTGACAAGTAGCGGGGATGTTACATACTCCCCCACTAGGAATTAACATAGTCCCTGTGTTAGCCCAAAAATATATATACAGATATCCATAACATCTAGTCATATACATATATGCAATTAATACAACATAAAATATTCATATCTTTTATCATCAAGTCCCATCATATAAAAATTTACATCTCAAATACATATAGTAAATTGTCTTTTGTTATCAATTTTCAAACAAGTATGGAAATTGGTTTCTCATGGCAGTAACATCCTCCCAGGTGGCATTTTTCTCAGAGTAATGATCCCACTGGACCCTACACTGCTCCATAGTCCTTTTTCTTAGTTGTTTGGTTCTAAAGCCCAAAATTTTAACTGGTCGAACCTCAATGAGTTGCGGGTCCGACGTCTGCAAATGAGACACATCCAGGACATGAGATGGGTCAGCTATATATTTGCGAAGAAGGGACACATGGAAAACACTATGGATTTTTGACAAGTTTGGTGGCAGTGCGAGCTTGTAGGCAACAAGACTGATTTTGGCAACAATGTCAAAAGGACCAACAAATCTAGGGCTCAATTTGGTGGATTTAATGGAACTTTTGGTTGGCTTGACTCTAAGGAAGACTTTGTCACCAACGGAAAATTCTCGGGGTGTTCGTTTAAGGTCAACATAACTCTTCTGACGATCAGCGGCTTCACGAAGTCGTTGGCGAATATCTTTAAGCTGATTCTCCATTTGCTTAACAACTTCAGGACCGATCACTTCTCGATCATCCATATTATCCCATGTTAATGGTGTCCTGCACCTACGCCCATATAGGGCCTCAAAAGGGGCCATGCCCAATGTGGTATGATAGTTGTTATTATAAGCAAATTCCACCAGGAAGAGATAATCTTCCCATTTACTCTGGTGGTCCATACAATACATGCGTAGCATGTCTTCTAGCACTTGATTGACCCGCTCGGTCTGTCCATCCATCTCAGGATGATAAGCAGTGCTGATATTGAGCTTTGTTCCCCAAGCTCGGTGCAAAGCTTACCAAAACTCAGAAGTGAATCTTGAATCTCTATCCGAGATGATTATTTTAGGAAATCCATGCAGTCTTACAATTTCTCAAGCAAATTTTTGTGCTATAGCTGTTGCATCATCACGAACACTACCTGGTATAAAATGTGCTACTTTGGTTAACTTATCCACTACCACAAATATTGCATCATGTTGAAATCATGTCTTGGGAAGGCCAACAATAAAATCCATAGATATCACTTGCCACTTCTGTTCTGGTACTTCAAATAGATGCAACTTTCCACCAGGATGTTGATGTTCTGCTTTGACCTTCTGACATTCCAGGCATCTTGCTACAAATTGCACTACATATTTTTTCATCCCAGGCCAGAAGTAGTCTTTCTTCAAGGTTTCCCTCATCTTAATTACCCCTGGATGAGCAGAATATGGAGCATAATGAGCTTCCTGTAGGATAGTTCTTTTAAGTCCTTCATCATTGGGTACTACTACTCTATTTCGAAAATATACCAAATTTTGCTTGATACTATAATCTCCATGTCGATTTGGTTCCTGCTCAACCTTGTTACGACATTGTTTGCAAAACTCATCATTCTTCTGCATCTCCATGATCTGCTCTTTCAGCCCATACTGACATTTTGTAAGAGCTGCTATATGCCTTCTCCTACTGAGAGCATCTGCCAATTTATTTTCTTTTCCTTTGATATATTCAATACCAAAGTCATATTCAGCCAAAAACTCCATCCATCTTCATTGTCGGGCATTTAGCAGAGGCTGAGTAAAAATATATCTCAAACTCTGATGATCTGTTTTAAGTTCAAAGGGCTTTCCTAACAGATAATGCCTCCAAATTTTAAGAGCATGAACCACTGCTGCCAACTCTAAATCATGTGTAGCATAGTTTATCTCATGTTTCTTGAGTTTCTTGGACTCATATGCTACTACGACCTCATCTTGCATCAACACACCACCTAGTCCTTCCAATGAGGCATCGGTGCAAACTGTAAATGATTTGTTTGGATCAGGTATTTTTAGTATAGGTGCAGTTGTCAATTTCTCCTTAAGAGTTCTGAAGGCTTCTTCACACTATGTTGTCCACCTAAATGCTTTCCCTTTTCTTTGTAGGTTGGTAATGGGAAATGCTACTTTTGAAAACCCCTTAACAAATCATCGATAGTAACCAACCATCCCCATAAAACTTCTTACTTCTGATACATTGGTTGGAGTTGGCCAATCTATTATGGCCTCAATATTTTTAGGATCTACGACTATTCCTTTAGTTGAGACAATGTGCCCCAAGTATTGAACTTGTGATGTATAGAACTCACATTTGGATAACTTACCATATAATTGATTTTTCCTGAGAACTTCTAACACTATTCTCATGTGTTCATCATGTTCTTCTCTATTTCGAGAGTAAATCAAAATATCATCCAAAAATATTAGCACAAATCGGTCTAACTGTTCTCGAAACACGTTGTTCATCAAGTTCATAAATGCAACTGGAGCATTGGTTAACCCAAATGGTAATACTGTGAACTCATAATGTCCATATCGAGTTCTAAAGGTAGTCTTATAGGTATCTTCTTCCCTGATTCTTAACTGATGGTATCTCGACCTAAGGTCAATCTTAGAAAATATTGTAGCTCCCTTTAGCTGATCAAACAGGTCATCAATTCTGGGCAAAGGATACTTATTCTTGATAGTCATCTTGTTAAGCATCCTATAGTCAATGCATAATCTCAAGGATCCATCTTTCTTCTTGACAAATAGAACCGGTGCTCCCCATGGTGACACACTGGGTTTAATGTGCCCTTTTTCCAATAAATCTTGTAGTTGAGTTTTAAGTTCTTGCAACTCAAGTGGTGTCATACGATATGGGGTTCGGACTACTGGAGTTGCTCTTGGCATAAGCTCAATTGAAAAATCAAACTCCCTTTTTGGAGGTAGTCTAGGCAAATCTTCAGGAAAGACATCCCTAAATTCATTTAACACTAGGTATTGTTGAAATAATGTGGAACTTGAGTCAGTTTCTTCCTTTTTATTCAATTTAACCACATACAGTTTACATCCTTTCCTCAAGGCTCTTTTGACCTGCATGGCGGTCATCAAATGGGGCTCAAGAGATGTTCGATTATAGTGGATACGGATTCATCGATTAGCATCATCCATAAATTCCAACCACCTTTCCTCAAAATTCAGCAGGGCCTTATGAGCTTTTAGCCAATCTACTCCTAGGACTATGTCAAATGCATGCAAAGGAGCCACATACAGGTGCCAGTTGATTTTTCCCTGAGGTATTTCTATTTGTGGGTCAAATAGACATTGGTTGACTAAGTAAGTTTATCTCGAGCCATACTCGACTTGCCACCCTTTTGCCATAACCCTAGGTTTAACAGGTATATCCCTCAAAATACTATTTGAAATGAAACTATCTGTAGCACCACTATCAATTAAAATATGTACATCTCTTTTGCCTAATTTTCCTTTAATAAAAAATGGAGTAGCTTGCCCCAAAAGGTTAGGGTTACCTATGGCAGCAAAAATTCTGTGCGGTGCTTCCTCAGTGGGATTCCTATGATCTGCTCTATTTGGGCATTGTCTGGAAAAATGGTCTAGTGCCCCACATGCAAAGCATGCATTTGGTCCATCATTCTTTTGTTTATCACTTTCCTTATTCTGATTACCATTTTTACCCTGTTCCCTATTGTTGTTTTTCTTCTCCTAAAAATTCCTTCGATCTGGCTACCCTCTGTGCCCTTGGTATTTACCTTTGTTTCTATTATCATTTCTGTTACGCCCTCCATATCTAAATTTTCTGTACTGATATTTACCTCTATTCTACTCGGGATATCTTCTTTTCCTTGAATTATCTCTTTCAACTTGTTGATAGTAAGCCTTTACCTCCTTTTGGCTTGATTCCTCATACCGAGCAACATCATAGGCAATTGTTAGTGTTTGAGGTACTTTTCTTCCCATCGGTTGACTATATTTTGGGTGCAACCCCATAACAAACTTATGGGCTTTGAATCTTTCCTGCCCATCAAATTTTGGTGCATACTTAAGAAGTTGCACAAACCTCTGGTAATATTCAATTACCGTCATATTACCTTGTCGTAAGTTGGTGAACTCACCATGTTTCTCAATATAAAATTGTTCAGTAAGGAAGCGATCTTTGAATTCTCTTTCAAATTCTTCCCATGGTATATCTGTCACTTCCTTCTGAGTAATTTTCTTGTATGTGGTCCACCAATCTCTTGCAGGACCCTCTAAATGTGCTACTGCCCATGTAGTTTTAGATTCAGAGCAAAGGGGTTGAATTGCAAAATACCCCTCGGCTTCACTCAGCCAATTAATGGTGGTTTCACCATCACCTCTTCCATAAAATTTAGAGATATCCAACTTCTTTATCTCCTTTTTCAACTCTTCACCCACCTTCCTCCTCGAGGAACCCTCTGGAAACTCACTTATATTTTTAGTTTCCTTTCTCTTAGTCAAATTTTCAATGACTTTCTATTGTTGGGTGATTAGTTCCTATTGTTGGGCCATCTGTGCCCATTGTTGATCCATATGCTCACTCATTTGAGCTTTCTGGATTTCCATTTGCTCACACTGTTGGTTCAGTTGCTCTTGCATGAACTGAATCATTCGAGCCATATTCTCATCATTCTGGGTAGCTCTTGTAGCTACCGGCTCCTTTTCTTTCTTGACCACTCATCGTGGTACTTCAGCAGCTTGCACCCTTTCAGACTCCTTCACGAGTCATCTTGGTCCCTTCCTCGGGACCTCTGCAATCTCCTCTTGCAGATTCACACTGGTCCTCCGTGAGGTACCTGCCATGTCTGGCATCAAAAGAGTTATGTCAGAACAACTATTCATGTTATTAGCCAAGGTTTCACAACCTAGGCTCTGATACCAACTGTCACAACCCAGGTCTACTCACCTGGTTGTCAATTACACAAAAAAAATTTTGATGAGAGCTTACTTATATGTCACACATATTCGTAGTTTTACCCAACTATTTTATAGTACAAGGTATAGAGGTTTGCACTTCAAGTTTTCAACCACTGCAGCTGGTGACTTAAGTGCTCGGGACCGACCAACTTCCCACAATAGATTGCCATTTTGAAATCTTTATCCCTTCCTCGGGTTATTTTAGATCTTGGCATGGGTTTGCTCTTCCAGGGCCCATACACCCCGAGGTGACAATAATTCCCTTGTTCCAAAGCTTGGAAAATCATAATTTCTAACAAACTCATTTCTATGCTTTGGAACTAGCGTTACTATGCCTGTGACTGGTCATTGACCTTCCACTAAGGTATAACCAGGGTCCCCATCGCATGGTTATGGACCAGATCTCTCAGTTCCACTTCGGTTGACGGTAATGTTGCCCATACCATCTACCGTTGGACCTTCCAACCTCATAAACCAGCCCTCTAGTTATGAGTCCATTGGCAATTCCACAACCGAGTAGGTTCATGAGCATCCTCACATACTATCAATGTGTTATCCAGAGGTGATATCCCATACCATTGTCTCTTGCCCTCATTAGCATAGAACCTCTGTTCATACGCTTGGATGGATACACAAGGTTCATGATAGCCACCACTGCCAGCTTTCGGAGTTGGGTTAGTGCTATCCTCCTCGATAAACACTAGCTCTCATAGTTTTTTTTTATAAAATTCATGTATTTTGACTTTAATTAAATACCCTCTTACCTAAGTTTTCCAAGATCCTATTTTTTAGCTTCATATCAGATGGTTTCAAAGAAAACATTTGTTGAGCAAGGTGCAGCAATAGTATTGTCATTGTTGTCAACACAGTCAGACAGATCGGTTGATGCAGTGGACAGGAGTTAAGAGGATCTTTAGAGTATGTACAGTGATTTTCCAAAAGATAGAAGTGGCCCATTTGAGAAAAATCAAAAGAAAATCACAAGGAAGAAAACTATCGCGATATCGTGACATGTTGAGCAAGAAAGAAAAACTGTCGCGATATCGCGACATGTTTGGAGAGAAAGAGCAAGAAAGCAAAACTGTCGCGATATCGTGACATGTTTGGAGAGAAAGAGCCAGAAAGCAAAACTGTCATGATATCGCGACATGTTTGGAGAGAAAGAGCAAGAAAGCAAAACTATCACGATATCGCGACATGTTTGGAGAGAAAGAGCAAGAAAGAAAAGCGATGATATTCGTGACATGTTCGGAGAGAAAGCGCAAGCAAGCAAAACTGTCACGATTTCGCGACATGTTTGGAGAGAAAGAGCAAGCAAGAAAAAGCTGTCATGATTTCGTGACATGTTTGGAGAGAGAAGGACAAGAAAGAAAAAGTGTCACGATTTCGCGACATGTTGGAAGAGAAAAAGACAAGTAGAAAAAGTGTCGCAATTTTGCGACATATTGCAAGAGAAATAGGAGAGAGAAAAAGGTGTCACGATTTCGCGACATGTTTCATTTTCGCGGTCCAAAGCGAAGAGAAAGAGGAGAGAGAAAAAGGTGTCGCGATTTCGTGACATGTTTCATTTTCGCGGTCCAAAGCGAAGAGAAAGAGGAGAGAGAAAAAGGTGTCGCGATTTCGCGACATGTTTCATTTTCGCGGTCCAAAGCGAAGGAAGATTGTACGGACGAAAAAGTGTCACGATTTCGCGACATATTGCAAGGAAGGTTGTACGGACGAAAAAGTGTCACGATTTTGCGACATGTTGCAGGAGAGAGAGTCCGAAAGAAAAAGTGTCACGATTTCGCGACATGTTGCAGGAGAGAGAGTCCGAGAGAAAAAGTGTCACGATTTCGCGACATGTTGTAGGAGAAAGAGTCCGAGAGAAAAAGTGTCACGATTTCGTGACATGTTGCAGGAGAGAGAGTCCGAGAGAAAAAGTGTCACGATATCGCGACATGTCGGGTTTTCATGACCCGAAGGCAAGAGAAAGAGCTAAGGAGAAAAAGTGTCACGATATCGCGACATGTCGGGTTTTCGTGACCCGAAGGCAAGAGAGAGAGTCCAGGAGAAAAAGTGTCGCGATATCGCGACATGTCGGGTTTTCGCGACCCGAAGGCAAGAGAGAGAGCCGGAGAAAAAGTGAAGGAGAGAAAGAGCAAAGGAGAGAAAGTGTCACGATATCGCGACATGTCGCATTTTCACGACTTAAGGAGGAGAGAGAAAGTAAGAAGGCAGATGTGTCACGATATCGCGACAAAAGTAAAAAATAAGAGTAAGGAGGTGAAAGTGTCGCGATATCGCAACATGTGTTTTCATGGGTACAAGCCGAGAAGAGTACAAAGAGGCAGAAGTGTCATGATTTCACGACAGGTCGCAATGGCACAAGCTAAAAATAGAACCTAGCCGAATTAAGATATGTAACCATTAACTAAAGTTACACAGCAGTTACAGGGGACGTTACAAAATAAAAATGCATGCATGCACAGAAAAGAATACGAACAGTCATGACCGAGAAGACGAACAGTCATGGTAGGGGTATATGTGTCAATTCGTAACATGTAACATGTTTGACGAAAAGCCTACCCTATATTTATACAAAAGCAGTTACAGTTAGAAGGCGTTACAACTGACAAGTGGCGCATGAGAAATAAAAGGAGTTACAACTGGAGTTACAGAGAGACAATTTGGTTATAAAAGGAGGTCTACGCAGAGAATTACATGCGGCTCAAAGAGGGTGAAAGTGCTACCGAAAGAGTGTGAAAGTGCTACTGAAAGAGAGTGCACAGGAGGCGAGTGAGCAGGGTGTGTGCTGGGTAAAGAGTGGGCAATGTTGAGAAAGCAATAGACCAATCAGGGTCTTGTAAAAGTGAAGGCATCTTTATGTCAATCATCTAGATTCAGAATAGAAGTCCAAGTTGGTGCTTGGCATTAGGGGTTGGTGCTCCTTCCAGTTGGTGTTGGTAAATCAGGGGTTGGTGCTCCTTTCTATTGGTGTAGATAAATCAGGGGTTGGTGCTCCTTTCTGTTGGTGCAGATAAATCAGGGGTTGGTGCTCCTTCCAGTGGGTGCTGGTAAATTGTTTGTAAAATTGATATTTTGCAAAGGCTGGATTTGGATGGGAGTCCAAACAGTCAGTTTTGAGGAGTAGCCAAAACTGGTGAACCTCGTTACATCTTGTGTTGTGTGATGCTCTTTGGTATATTTGCTTTATTGGGTTTTTAGCTTTCTTTGTTTTGGCATTAAGAATTGAAGATTTAAGTTTTTAAGAGCTACACTGATTCACCCCCCCTCTCAGTGTCATAGTGAGACTAACAATTGGTATCAGAGCCAGTTTCCCTTGACAGGCTAAATCAGCTAGGGTTGATCTTGGAAGTGAGACAATGGCAGGTGGTGAAGGATTCTCATCAAACAAAGCACCATTGTTGGATGGAACTAATTACACATTTTGGAAACTCAGGATGCAGACATATCTTTGTGCTTTGGGATATGACATTTGGGATTCGGTAGATAGTGGATACACAATACCCACCACTTCTCCAACCGATGTCGTCGGTAAGAAATTGTTTGAGAATAACTCAAAAGCAAAGAATGCCATCATGTGCGGATTAATGGATAGTGAACTAGTAAAAATTATGGGTTGTAAAATGGCAAAAGAAATATGGGACAAACTGAGGAGCATTCATGAAGGAGATGATAAGATCAAGGAGGCCAAGTTACAAATGCATCGAGCTCAGTTCGAAGCATTAAAGATGAATGACGATGAGAACATAGAGGCATACATGTTGAGGGTTAATGGAATCATTAATGCGATTAGAGGACTCGATGAGAAAATGGAAGATGTTGTCATCGTGAAAAAGGTACTAAGATCTCTTCCCAAAAGATTTGATTCTAAAGTTTCAGCAATAGAAGAAGCTAAAGATCTAAATACATTTAGTATGGATGAGATGCATGGTTCTTTGACTGCATATGAGATGAGAATAGGAAAAACCAAACCAACAGAAAGAGAAGCTGCTTTTAAAGCACATAAAAAGATAAAAGCAAAACAAGAATCTGAGGAAGAAGAGACATCAGATGAAATGGAAGCAAACTTTGTTCGAAAACTAATAAGGGGAAAAGGAAAATACAAAGGAAAGCTACCATTTAAGTGTTTCAGATGTGGAGGCATTGGGCATGTTGCAGCTAAATGTCCACTTAATGAGAAGGACGAAAGTGATGAAGGATCGCACCAAGAAAGAAGTGACTGGAAGAAAAAACCAAATTTTAGAAACAACCACTTCAGGAAGAAAAGTTTCATCTCCAAGAATGTCAGTTCATCAGAAGATAGCTCCGGTGAGGATTCTGAAGAAGAAATAGATGAAGCTCTTTTCATGGCATTCGAAGAAGAAAAAACAGAGGAAAAATAGGAATGTAATGAAAAACTTGAGGCTGAGGCTGAAGTATATCTAGAAGGTGAGTTGATCGCTGCACTTGAAGAGTTGGGTATAGAAAGGAAAAAGAACAAAATACTATCCAAGAAGTTGGAAGAATATGAGGATAATATTGAAGATCTCTTCTTGCAAATTCATAAAGCCAAGAAAATAGAAGAAGCTTTGAAGTCACACCTGGATGATAAAAGCGATGTTTGCGGCAAACAAGAAGAGGAGATTGTTTTATTGAGGAAACAACTAGAAGAGGCCAATACAAATCTCAAATTTGAGAAGAGCACAGAGTTGCTAGATAAAATGATAAGGCAACAAAGAAGCCCCATGTCTAAGCTTGGTCTTGGATATGAAGTTGAACAACCTTCATCTTCTAAATCTGCAGAGAAGAAGTCCATTGCTGAAGGATCAAAGCAAGAAACGTTTGAAGCTGAAACTTCAAAAGGAAGAAAATCTCAAAGGATATCTATAGCAAAGCAACCACAACAAAAGAGGTTCTATCACTCTCACTTTATTCATAATAATGCTTGTAATGGCTATTGTTTTAGATGCAACCTTTATGGTCACAAGGCAATGTATTGTGGTTTGAATAATAGATCAAAGAGTTATGCTGGTAGAAATACATCTGTTGAACACCATGTGCAATGTTTTAAATGTAATGGTCATGGGCACATAGCAAGGTCTTGTCCAAGAACTTTTGTATCTAATCTATGGCAAGACAGTAGATTTCATCAGACGCAAAGAATGCAACACAGACAGGGAAGAAATCATGTGCATCAAAGAAAGGAAAATAATCATCCATCAAGGATGTACAAGAGACAACCACCCAAGAGAAATGCTCAAATTCACGAAAAGGTTCAAAATAGGGATGCAGTTGAAAACCTTCAACCTAAGTTCAAGAAATATTGGAGAAAGAAAGAAGAGAGGAAATCGTGTCTCCTTGGACTGAAGGAGATTACTCCGCTATTGCAGTAAGCAACTCCAGGTAGCACATCCTCAGGGGGAGCAATCTTGAAGTTTCATTTTAATGCTCCTATGTATTTGTTTGATTACCTAAGGATGAAAGGCAAGTAGTCAGGGAAGTTTTCGTATAGTTGTCGAAGTATGTTTTCAGTACATATAGTTTGTGGAAGTGTCGTGAAGTGTGGTGATTAAATTGAGAGTTGTCATTATTGGTAGTATTGTTGTATGTCATTGTTGTACTGGTGATGGTTCTTACTGCCACTGTCAAAAGTTAAGGATTATAACAGTTTAGATGATTTGGTTGGTTTTGTGGTACTGTGTTTGATGCTTGCACAGAGTTGGCAGTAAAATTGCAGTGTTGGTATAGTGTTGGACAAAAGTTGGTACAAGTGTGAGTCACTTGTCAATTTTGTTGACAGATGTGAAATCAGCGTTTTGAATGGGAAGATTGAAGGAGAGGTTTATAATGAGCAGCCAGATGGTTTCCAGCCTGGTGATGATTGGTTGAGTTGATTGATTGAGCCTTTGAAGAAGGCCTTTGGGAAATATTTGAGGACAATGCTGGGACAGATTTGAGGACAGTGCTGGGATAGATTTCCAGATGCAGATTTGGGCAGGATGTGTAGATGACAGAAAGAGTACCAGTGGAGGTGCATTCTATCTTGGAGATAGATTGGTCACATGGAACAGTAAGAAACAAGAGTCAGTTTTCTTATCCATAGCAGAAGCAGAATATATTGCAGCGATAGTGTGTTGTACGCAGAGGGAGCATTTATATATTTAATTATCTTTTTGCTCATGTTTATAATTTTTGCTAACTGTCATAACGTGTGCCTGAGAATGTTGTGCATGGACTCAAGGGGAGTCTGCAGCAGCCCTTTGGTATTATTGTCAAAGGGGGAGAAGAATTACAAGAATGTGCATGTGTGTTGCCAACAATTCCAAAGGGGGAGATTGTTGAGCAAGGTGCAGCAACAATATTGTCATTGTTGTCAACATAGTCAGACAGATCGGTTGATGCAGTGGACAGGAGTTAAGAGGATCTTCAGAGTATGTATAGTGATTTTCCAAAAGATAGAAGTGGCCCATTTGAGAAAAATCAAAAGAAAATCACAAGGAAGAAAACTGTCGCGATATCGCGACATGTTGAGCAAGAAAGGAAAACTATCGCGATATCGTGACATGTTTGGAGAGAAAGAGCAAGAAAGAAAAACTATCACGATATCGCGACATGTTTGGAGAGAAAGAGCAAGAAAGAAAAACTATCGCGATATCGCGACATGTTTGGAGAGAAAGAGCAAGAAAGCAAAACTATCGCGATATCGCGACATGTTTGGAGAGAAAGAGCAAGAAAGCAAAACTGTCACGATTTCGTGACATGTTCGGAGAGAAAGCGCAAGCAAGAAAAACTGTCATGATTTCGTGACATGTTCGGAGAGAAAGCGCAAGCAAGATAAATTGTCACGATTTCGCGACATGTTGGGAGAGAGATAAGAAAGAAAAACTGTCACGATTTCGCGACATGTTGGAAGAGAAAAAGACAAGTAGAAAAAGTGTCGCGATTTCGTGACATGTTTCATTTCCAAAGCGAAGAGAAAGAGGAGAGAGAAAAAGGTGTCGCGATTTTGCGACATGTTTCATTTTCACGGTCCAAAGCGAAGAGAAAGAGGAGAGAGAAAAAGGTGTCACGATTTCGCGACATGTTTCATTTTCGCGGTCCAAAGCGAAGAGAAATAGGAGAGAGAAAAAGGTGTCACGATTTCGCGACATGTTTCATTTTCGTGGTCCAAAGCGAAGGAAGATAGTACGGATGAAAAAGTGTCACGATTTCGTGACATATTGCAAGGAAGATTGTACGGACGAAAAAGTGTCACGATTTCGTGACATGTTGCAGGAGAGAGAGTCCGAAAGAAAAAGTGTCGCGATTTCACGACATGTTGTAGGAGAGAGAGTCCGAGAGAAAAAGTGTCACGATTTCGTGACATGTTGCAGGAGAGAGAGTCCGAGAGAAAAAGTGTCACGATATCACGACATGTCGCAGGAAGAGAAAGAGCTAAGGAGAAAAAGTGTCGCGATATCGTGACATGTCAGGTTTTTGCAACCCGAAGGCAAGAGAAAGAGCTAAGGAGAAAAAGTGTCATGATATCGTGACATGTCGAGTTTTCACGACCCGAAGGCAAGAGAGAGAGTCCAAGAGAAAAAGTGTCACGATATCGCGACATGTCGGGTTTTCGTGAACCGAAGGCAAGAGAAAGAGCAAAGGAGAGAAAGTGTCACGATATCGCGACATGTCGCATTTTCACGACTTAAGGAGGAGAGAGAAAGTAAGAAGGCAAAAGTGTCACGATATCACAATAAAAGTAAAGAAGAAGAGTACGGAGGCGAAAGTGTCACGATATCGCGACATGTGTTTTTGTGGGTACAAGCCGAGAAGAGTACAAAGAGGCAGTAGTGTCACGATTTCGTGATAGGTCATAATGGCGCGAGCTAAAAATAGAACCCAACCAAATTAAGATATGTAACCGTTAACTGAAGTTACACAGCAGTTACAGGGGATGTTACAAAAGAAAATCTTTTTTTTTGAAAGTAGGAGGAGGGGGAATTGAACAATGCATAAATAGAATCGAAATATGCATGCATGCACAAAAAAGAATACGAACAGTCATGGTAGGGGTATATGTGTCAATTCGTAACATGTAACGTGTTTGACGAAAAGCCTACCCTATATTTATACAAAAGAAATTATAGTTAGAAGGCGTTACAACTGACAAGTGGTGCATGAGAAATAAAAGGAGTTACAACTAGAGTTACAGAGAGACAATTTGGTTATAAAAGGAGGTCTACGTGGAGAATTACATGCGGCTCAAAGAGGGTGAAAGTGTTGTCGAAAGAGTGTGAAAGTGCTGCTGAAAGAGAGTGCGTAGGAGGCGAGTGAGCAGGGTGTGTGCTGGGTAAAGAGTGGGCAATGTTGAGAAAGCAATAGACCAGTCAGGGTCTTGTAAAAGTGAAGGCATCTTTATGTCAATCATCTAGATTCAGAACAGAAGTCCAAGTTGGTGCTTGGCATCAGGGGTTGGTGCTCCTTCCAGTTGGTGCTGGTAAATCGGGGGTTGGTGCTCCTTTCTGTTGGTGCAGATAAATCAGGGGTTGGTGCTCCTTTCTGTTGGTGCAGATAAATCAGGGGTTGGTGCTCCTTCCAGTGGGTGCTAGTAAATTGTTTGTAAAATTGATATTTTGCAAAGGCTGGATTTGGATGGGAGTCCAAACGAGTCGGTTTTGAGGAGTAGCCAAAGTTGGTGAACCTCGTTACATCTTGTGTTGTGTGATGCTCTTTGGTATATTTGCTTTATTGGGTTTTTAGCTTTCTTTGTTTTGGCATTAAGAATTGAAGATTTAAGTTTTTAAGAGCTACACTGATTCACCCCCCCTCTCAGTGTCAAAGTGAGACTAACAACATTAAATTTCCTATTTAATTATTCTTTGAAGCACTCTTAAAACCCAGTCATTTAAAAAAAATAAAAAATTTTCATTATATTAAAATAGAATTCAATATGACAACCAGTCAACTTAGCATGATTTAAGCCCAATAATAAGCCCATTAATAATAAATTTCTAAGTAAAACAAAACAACACATAGCTATCGAAAATAATAAAGCCCTCATAAAACGTAAGAAACATAACTACTTGCTTTATTTTTATATATAATTCATGCATCTTTTAATCTATCAAGAAAACCACGAATCCACTTATAAAAAAAATCTAATAATAGCTTAATTGGAAGAACATGATTTACTTTCTAAAAGTATCTACCATAGTAACCTTTTGTCACATTAAAAATTTTATATGATGCTTTGGAAAATAAAATCACAACATTTATTATAGTCAGCTTAGATCAATTTAGACACCATAATAATTGCATGGGTAACGAAACACTTCCTCTACCTATCTAACCATATGCTCATACACTTCGCATTACAAATTAAATCATATATGTTCTTCATTAAACCTGTATATGATGAACGAATTTCAATTTTCAACTGCACTAAGAGCCCATTCAAAACTATTAGCTTCCTAGATTACCTTAATTGGAATTCATGCTATTTCATAGCACAATAAAATTACATTAACACCCCCCCCCCCGATATATGAAAATGACCCTATGATTTTTACCCCTAACCTAGAGCGAATGCATTACAATTGACGTCAAACTATAAAAACAAAATATTTCTCTACCCTATTCCACATTCAACATAACATACTTTTAAACGTAAGTAACAGAGGCTGCATTGACCCAAAAATACTTGATATTCTTTTCTTATATTATTTTTTTTTAAATCATTAGCTCAATTCTCATTCATGTTCAAATCACAAGAGGATAACATGAAACGAGTATACCATTTCCTTATTTAACCAAGAGCTAATAACAGAGACCCTAATTGAATCAATCACGACAATAATAATTTTTTTTTGATTAATACTTATGCCTGAAATGTTTTCATACACAACTAAACAATATATTAAAGCAACAGTCTAATAATTATAACAATAAAGTCACTGCTGCTTTCTACGACGGTGCCATAGCTCCAGCGCATTTCATTGCAGCGTCGAAACACCAATCCCGATTGTGATTCCACAAACCTAGATAGAGAAACAAGAGTTTGATAGCATTTTGAAAATAAAGGGTCAGCTTAGCCCAAAGTATGCAACTATATGCATTAATTATTCATGCAGAGATTAACATACAAGGAATGACAACTCACCAAGTTTCTTACAATATTTTAGCCACACAGGAATGCATTCAGACATGCAGTGGAAAGATTTCGGTACATTGCCTTGATAAAATAAAATAATAACATCTTCATGCTATATGTAAATGCACTAGAATAATCGGGGAAAAATTACGTTTAACTAGTCCAAAGTCCAAAATACAATTGCAGCACTTATCTAAATTAAGCAAGACATAGTGCATCCATTTTATAGTATTATTTGGGCTATCTTAACATAGAAACAACATTTTATCTCTTAAGTAAACATATTTATTGACATATCATTCAACTATAACCCAAGAACACAGCAATTAATTATTTCCATGACATTGGAAAGTTCTAACGTAATAATGCAGCGTTACTCACTTCCAAACATGTCTAGTCTTCCACGCTACATGACGGTAATCGTCTGATTTTAATTCTCCAGATAGGATGGATAGCTTCTGTAAAATCCACTTCAAAGATATAGGGCATACCTTTCATTATTGATTTATAGAGGAATTTGTGAGATGTCTGAAAGACATATTTTAAACTTACGATTCCAGATAGTTCCCTTCATGTATAGCCAGGTGGATAAACTTCCTTCCTCTAGATGGTGATGAGTGGTTATCTTAGACAATATTTTTAATATTTTTTTAATATTATTTATTATTTTTTATTGTACCTTGGTTATGCTCCACTACTTCCAACGTGTGTAAAATTATGTATATATTTTAATTTTTAGTTTCTATTAAGGCTTGCTTATTGAAGCTTATCCCATAAGTTTCGTAAAGTGTTTCTTTTCCTAGAAAGGAAACAAGAAACCTTAGCACTATAAAATATTATATAGATATTTTATGTTATTTTATTTTTATTTTATTTTATATATTTTTTATAAATATATATATATATATATATATATATATATATATATATATTTTTTTTTTTTTTTCTTACCTTTGTTATATATATCTATATATATATATATATATATATATATATATATATATATATATATATATATATATATATATATATTTTATTTTTATTTTTATTTACTACATATTTAAATTTTTTTTTTTAAGCAAAAAAACCCCTTGCGGGGCCGCCTTGGTCTAAGAGACCACGAACAGGGGTTCTACACCGTCAAAGTCACCCGGGGTTGCACCCGACCCTGCCCGCACCAACATTATCAATTGGATTTTGGGTACCCAATTCAGCTTTTTGGTAGGGTGGAGATTCGAACCTGGGACCTCCCTTGGAGGATTGCCCTCTCCTCTCCAACTCACCTACAACACCTGGGTTACTACATTTTTAAATTATTATTACTTGGTTATTTTAATTTTTTGGCACTTTGATTTGTAACAAAAACTTTACAAGAAATGCAGTGTAGTCATACATGAAATGCAGTTATATACATGCATCAAATACAACAACAGGCAAAATGATCTTTGGTATGCAAATCCTATGGTGGGCTTCCATGTACCCATAGGCCAAGGTGCATGAGGTACAGCATCATATCCCACCTTACCTTATGCCTCTTTCCTCTGTCTCTGTGAGGGGTAGGTTTCTTCTCTCGCCTCCACATGAATACTTGTATCTGCACCACATAACTCATCACAGAATCACATTGTTCTAAACAAAAATATAACAATTAGTGGAGATGTTATAATTGGGATGTGCATTGTCTCAAGTTCAAACTATTTGATACAACAAACCTTTTGGTATATTTGGATAGATTCTATAACAAGTGCAATCCTCTTTATGGGAACTTGGGATTCAAATCTTATTTGAAGTGATGGTAGATTTGCTAGTGCAAGGTGTTTTGTTTATTGTAGATATTATTTTAAATCCCCATTGATTCATTAGCACCAAGTGGGGCATGAGTTGAATTTTTTGGCCATGTGGCACCTTTAGGTGCCACCAATCTCCTTATTTACATACATATACCAAATTAACCTATCATATTTTGATAAATTCTAAAACCTCATTGGCTACTTGTGTCCAATGGTGGACAGGTGGTGGAATATTAGTGGCAACCATTGATAAACCAAAGGATGCCAAGTGTATATGCAAGTTTGATACATTAATTCTAAGGTTTGACTTGTTTTAATACTTTCATTTTTAGGGCTATTTAGGAAATTTTTTAAAGGCCATAACTTTAGCATATGGAATTCTTTTGAGTCTATTTTTCTTCAAATCACATGATTTTTTGAGATCTTTGCATTGGTGACATCATTTAATAAAATTGTTATAGTTTTGCGTACCAAATTATGTAAGAAGTCTTCAAAGCCTATTGTCCATCATTTGAAATGAAAAATTTACCATAAGTTATGCAATCAAAATATGTTATAAATAGAGTCTATTCCATCATTTGGGTTATGTAAATGTATCTTCCAAGGTACATACTTTTGACATTAGATTACTTTAGGGGGAAGTTATATAGTTACTTCATGTAATGTAATAAATGCACAAGTTTCAATGTGCAAGTTGTATATGTGCAATTTGTACCTTGCACAACTAGGTAGAGTGTTGGCCAAGGAACTTGTCTTCCTATATAATAAAGGCCTCATAGTTAGATAGATATGAGAAGGGGAAACATAGATAGATAGAGCTACTTACATCATAGTCGTAGGTAGTAGTGCAGTGTTGTGTAGATCACCATATATTGGTGATGGGTGCAATGTAGTTTAGTAGCTTCATTAATGGAGTGTTCATTTCCTCCATAGCTATGTTGTATTCATTTATGTTATTTCTATTTACAACATACTTCAATCATCTTATATATTTACTTTCTTTTATATTATTTTACATCTTGTGATTGTTATCTCCCATTGCTCATTACATCAAAAGCTAACAGTGGTATTAGAGCCATGGTAGATCTAGTCTATGTAGGTCAATAGGGAAACCACCATTATAATTGAGCCTAAGTATTTTGTTAAACTGACACGCCATTGGACCAGCCACTATCAAAAGATCTCAGAAGAATCTAGGTGGTAGAATTAAGGAGAGTCACAAGTGAGGACTAAAAGAAATCTTAGTTCCAAAAAATATTGAGATTGTATTTGACTAGAGTCTTTCCATAGAGTTACAAGAAACACTTGTGAATACCAAGACTCATCATTCAATCCACTAGATTGAAAAATCATCTAGTGAATATCATCCAAGATACCTAGAATTTGCTAATTATTACCTAAATTTTCTTTTGTTGTAGCAAATTAATTATCAGAGGATTGGGAATCCTCCTACAACAAAAATCTAGGAGACTCCAACTTTGTTGCTCGAAGGTCGACATGCCTTCATAGTGTAGATATTAGTTCCTTGTGTAAGAGAATAATATTTTGGAAGAAGAATTCTAGTGAAGATTCATGGTGAAGTCATGAGATTGAAGATCTCCATTGCTAAATTGAATAACTTCACAAATTAAATAATAGGCCATAGAAGCCTTGATACAAAAAGGCCTTAGAAGCCTTGAATAAAAGGCCATAGGAGCCTTGAAGAAGAAGCCACAAAATTCTTAATACTGGAAAGGCCACAGAAGCATTGATATCAAAAAAGGCCATATAAGCCTTGGTACTAAAAAAGGCCATATAATCCTTGGTAGTGAAAAAGGCCATAGAATCCTTGATACAAAAAAGGCCATAGAAGCCTTGATACTAAAAATGCCACAAAAGGCCAGATATTGAAAAAGACCACAGAATCCTTGATCCTAAAGAAGAATTCAAAGAGAATATATGATTTAGAAGTAGACTAAAAGATTTTAGTATATGATTTGGGAAGCTTCTTGCAAGAAATTTAGGAAGGGTATCTTAGTCATAATCAATTCAGAACCTGAAGCAAAATCAAAGAGATCAAAATAAGATCTCATTGAAGAACTTCTAGTCAAGGAAAAAGAAGAAGAAGGACTAGGCGAGTCTTGGTCGAATCCAAAAGCAACAGAATCAGATATCCTGAAGAAGATATCACCACCAATAATTCCAAGAGCATAAGGTTGAAGAGAAAGTCTCAAGGAAGACCATCAAAATTTGTAAGATCAAATATCTTGGGAAGGTCTTAATGAGCATACAAAAAATTCCAGGAGAGCCTTACTAAAGAAATTCTCAAAGGATAACTCATTGGATAAATCCACTACCAAGGAGAATCCCCTAATAGTGAAGGACTTGGGACAATTATTGCCATCCGACAACAAGCCCAAGAGAAGAAGAATTTGGCAAGGAGTGCCAAATATGAGAAGAAGAATTTGGAAAGGAGTGCCAAATATGAGAAGAATTTGGCAAGAAGTGCCAAATATGAGAAGAAGAATTTAGCAAGGAGTGCCAAATCTATGAAGAATAATTTGGAAAGGAGTTCTAAATCTCATAATAAGATCCTGCTTGAAGTCAGAATTTGTAAAGAAGACTTAAAAATAGAAGAAGCTCACCAAATCTTAGAGATTTGAAGATTACCTCTCATAGAAATAAGGTATTGTTTCAAAGATAAAGACTTCTCAAAATCTACAACAAAATGAGGATAACACAAGAGGATAACAAGCCATCAAATCCTAGGCTCGTGAAAGAAATTTCGAGATCATCATTTGGTGAAGAAGGAGCTATTCAGGATAGTCTACAAAGAGATGCAAGGTCTACTCAAAGTAGCAACTTGGTGATCCTAGACACCAAGATCTACATCCTCTAAAAAAGTGATAAAATATCTATAGACACTTTCAAAAATGCATGCAACTTTTGGTGCAAGTAGATTCATTAATTGGATTACTTATCAAATGTGTTAGAAGCACTGGAATTTGGATTAAAATTGCAAGTAGAAAATTGGATTACCATCTTCAAAAATGCAAAAAGAAAATTTTATTTTTAAGGTTTATTTGCACATGTATTAGGAGTTGATTATATTTCAAAATTACTTCTATAAATTACTTATTATCTACTTTGGAAAAAGAAAAATAAGACTAAGTCCTACAATATTAATTGTAGTGAAATTACAAAATAAATCTTGAAGATTCATTTCAAAATATTCTTGATTAGTTGTAGTAAATTTGATTAAGTACATTAATTTGAGATTTTATTGGAGTGATAAGGTGAAATTTTTAGCGCATTAAAATAAATTCGATTATATTTATTTGCACTATTATATTGCTCTGAAAAGGATTCTTATTTGTGTTCTTGAAAAGGGCACAAAATCAAAATTTGTCAAAGTGTCTAAAGACACTATTATTGCACAAAAATATACAACACATAGTGGCCAAGTGAAGCCACTAAAAAGGTTAGAATCATCCAAAACTTGAAGAAGAATAGGATTAAACAAAAATAGAAGTAGAAACTTCAAAGATTGAGACTTGATGAGTTTCAAATTCAAAGCATTATAGGGTTAATTGCAAGGATAAAAGTGCAGAAAATTGCATCATATAAGGAGTTTCTATCTACTTATATCTAAGCTTGGATTTGTTATCATAATATCCAAGAAAAATTGGAAGGTTTCTAATCAAAAGACAACCTCAAAACCCCCACATTGCATTCAAAGTTCTACCATAGAAATCATAATACTAGACCTACAAAAAGAGAGTGAAGAAAATGTGCAAAAGGTATCTTATTCACCAATATTATTATATTGAGTTGCACTACACCAATTCATTCTACGCAGGTAAAAGGGTAGATTTGAAAGTGCCTCAAATGTACACTACAAGCAAGTTGAATCAGCCAAAGGTGATAGAATACTATCATTCTTCCCAGCATATAAAAGAGCCTATATTGTGGATCATTGAGACAAGATTGGGACCTCCACCAAACATCCAAAGCTCTCTTGATATTTTGAGAAAATGGCTATAATACTTGTCACACCTTTGACCACCTATTTAAGAAATCTTGGATGGCAGCACGAAAGCAAGCAACTCAATAGTAATGAGGGCAACATCATGGGTAGCATCTAAGTATTATCATGGTAGTAGCTCGACATCTACTTAACAACAGATCGGTAGCAATCCAAGAGCAATTCTAAGTATCCAAAAATAGGCGAATAACATAACTCCTGGTCAAATGGATCAAGAAAGCATTAAAGTGAGTGTTAGATTAGATTACAACTGGAAGAATCTTCCATTACTCATAGCACCCAATAAGGACAGTCTACGGTCAATTTTAGAAAGGTACAATTTCCCATATATTTTCCTTTTCATAAAAAGTGACTTATAAGGTTATATTATAAGGTTAAATTATTGAAAGGAATCAATCTTAATTTGAAAGCAAAACTTAGGAAAATTAAATATCAAAGTTGTCTAATATTTATAAAATATAACTTAGGAGAAATAACGGATACTACTTGGAATTAATCAATTTAAAATTAATATTAATGTGTTCTAATGTTCCAAATTTAGGATTCATAAGGGCTACTAACTCCAAATTAGGTTATTAGAAATTACAAAAAAATTAAGGGATATAAAAATAGGTTATTAAGCTTTTTACTAAGGTTGGAAAATTATAATATTCTTGTCTCAAAAAATTCTCAAAGGGGACAAAAGAATTCCAACATTGAAATCTCTTCAAAAAAATTAAAATGTGTTTAGTTCAATAGGATTAATAAGGTGTTAAGAAGATTTTTTATCTTTATAAAATTTGTAAAAAATCAACCAAAATTGAACTATATTTTTACAAAAGCACTATATTATATTCCAAAAATCTCTAGGGAGTCTTAAGGCATTCTAAAAAACTTGAAAAATATATTATCCTTCAATATTATCAAGTTGGGAAAATATAAGTTTTCTACAAAAAACTAGATATTCATATTCTCATTACTAGGGATACATAAGGAAGTCTACAAATCTAAATGTTAATAAAGGTTTTATGAAGGCGGGCTTATATACTTCGATAAGGGATCATATTGTAGTGATCCCATGATGCATGCACCACTTTAATCTACTTGCAATGTTATTAAAAACCCAAAATGAAATGGAAGACAATGAAAAAGCATATAACATAGAAATAACAAATATGGATCTCTTTATTCGTATTGAAACTCGGTTACATGTTGGTCTCTCTTAGGGATACCCATTTCGATACAATAAGGTTACAAATAGGTAAATATTGCCCCTTTCATGAAGAGGTGGTGCACTTTCAAAAATCTTCTCGATTCTGCACATGGAAATATATAAGGGCTTACAGATGCCTCCTCCTCTAGGTCTATTTCCTACAGGGATCCCTTTTGCTCTTGTATGTTGAAGATTTCATCTGATCAACCTATGGCCCTGTAAGAAATGAAACAACAACACATACTTAGATGTCCTAGAATGCCTCCTTGGGTGAGGTTGTTAGTACTTAATATAACAAATGAAATCAAATGTAAATTAGACTAATGTTATGTATGCAAATGAATGAAATGATGTTATGCTAATGATATGCTAAAATAATGAATCTAATGTCTAAAACTCTAAGCTAAGCCTATGGGCCACTATCCAAGATAGTGGTCACTAAAGTGACTCTCATCCTCTTTGCTCCAAATCTATGGACCAAAGCTTGTATCCGATGTTGAAATAATGTTCACTATACTCTTCAATCCGTCAGGGCTTCGTTGTACTCATGATCTCTAAGGGAACTCTCAAAGTCTCGAAAGCTTTCCTTAATGATCAAGATCGATAAAAGATTGATTCTCTGATAAAAGATGTATTTTTCTCCCTTTTTCTCGGTGCTCTTATGCTTGCACATTTTATAGTGTGAAACCCTAGGTCTATGTCCAAGCCCTAGGAATGAAATTTTTTTTGCGTAGTGTAAGTTAGCATGAGAAGCTTCTTATCTTTTCTATGTTTGGAAGCCAATTATCTAAAATATAATTGTCAACTTGAGTCTCCTATGCAAACTGGTCATTAGCATGAGAAGATTTTGTCCTTTTTTTATGCTTAGAGGTTAGTTAACTGAAGTCTAAATGTAAAATCAAGTATCCTATGTGAACTGGTCATGAAAATGAATGCCAAGTTACTCCTGCTCACCTTTATTGCATGTAGACTACCACTTCCACCCGTGATTAGGCTTGTTGTTGGCAAAACTGCTTTTATGGCTTAGTCGTTGTCATCTAGAGCGACTAAGATTTGGCCATTGTCATCTACAGCATCTAAGGTCTAGCCACTCTAGGCTTGAGTGGCTAAGATCTAGCCACTCTTGGCTTGAGCGACTAGGCTTGGATGGCTTGAAAAGGCCCCAAATGAGTGATGAGAACCATTGTTGATGCTTGGAAAGTCCAAGATTATGTCATATGATCTTATGAATGTGTCTATGTGAGCAGCTACCCTAAGCATGACATGATTTAGGTGTCTATAGATGCCTTTTTGTGATGTGATGTGTGGAAAACACAACGTTGAGCAAAAATGTAGACTAATCTCTTTGTAGGGTGTATGGTGATCAATGTTCTGATCAACGTCGAATGGCCCAATCATGCAAGATGGCTCACATCCTTTGAATCATTGCAATGTTTGAAGTACTTAACTCAGTGGCTTGGGCATGTTAAATTTCACTCATTTTTCTCAAACTCAATCAGGTAGCTTCAGCTGCTACAATAATTATGATTGATAGGAGATCTATAATTGAAGATGTCATGTCTGCTTACGTTCCCAGCAAACAAGGGAATCTTTTGATTGGTGTATGCAATGATTCATAGGAAGAACACAATTTTGTTATGATCTAGTGATATTTTGTTGATTTTGATTATGATTATGTTGAAGTTTTGAACTACTTCCTCACACAATGAATTGGTGAAGAAATGACAATGAATGAAGCGACAAGTCACTTGACCAATATGACTAATCTGATTCCTTTATAGCATTTTTTGATTTCAATGGGCAATCCCACATCCAAGTGTGATTCCAATTATTTATGATAATCATCCATCCTTATCCCGAGGAGCGATCCAGCTGTCAATAGCCTTCTTAGAGAGTTAGGATGAGTGATTCTATTTATGTTTAGATTGTATCACTTTGGCTTAATGTTTTTGATGTCATAGGGGAATTAGGATGATCCTTTTGCACCTGTGGAGTAGTCCGACCATCTTGGTCTTCTTCGGGATTGAAGGGTGGCACATCGTAATTCCAAAATGAGTTTTTTTACCCCAAGTGGCCTTATGGTTATCTACTCATCTCACTAAAATACATGGAGTGTGAATCGCTACAATCACCGAGTTGATAGAGTAGGTGATTGAATACGAGGCCTACCTGAGATTATGATTTTATGTGTTTTTTTTGTTATTTTGGACATTATGATGATTTTAAACCATCAAAGTGTGTATATTTGTTGTTTTTGTATGATTTCTCAAGGAGGAAATCTTTTATTTTGATCTATGGATCTGGCCACTATCAGGTCCAACGACCTCTAAGTTCTTCCTTATGGTCACTGTCACCTTGAGTGGCCATGAAGTTTGGGCCGCTGACATCAGCAGCGGCCAAGGCATAATTAAAGAAATATAAAATTTAGATTTTCTAGGGTTTGACCTTTCATTTTTATTGTTGAATATTTGCTTTTTAGATCTCTAGTGTGACAGTGATGGTTGTGACTTTGTAGTTTACTTGGCATCAAGGACATGGCTGTGCAGGATGAGACATCAACTGTTGGAGGAGCTGGAGATTCTTGGGTATTTCTATTTTTCTAAACCCTAACCCTCTTTTCCTTTATTTGGGTAAAACTGCACCTCACTAAGTAATTGGTAAAATAAACCTCACTAAACCTGTTGGTAATGAATTAAAAACTCGTAGCTAGGTTTAGCTTACTTTCTGCTCTAGTGGGTTAGTCCCCAATTTTGATTTTATTTTTCTGCTAGTGGCTTTAGCCTAGGGTTTCTAAATTTTTTTGTTATTCACCTGCTGCTGCCATTTTAAGCATGCTTGAACTTAGCTTTGATCTGATGCCTGAGTGGGAATTTACCTTTAATTTGTTTTCCCTTATCTCTTTGATATTTTTATGTTATTTTGCAATATTTTGATTTTTTTGTTCTTTTTTGGCCAAGGGTTCATGGGTTTGTCATGTCATCCCTTGGCCGCTATCACTCAGAGCGGCTAGTTCTAAATCGTTGTTGCTCAGAGCAGCCAGGTTTGAACCCTCACGGTAAAAAATTTTATCATTGGGTCTTGGTCGCTGCTGTCTCTTGTGGCTAGTTTTCGATCGTTGTAGGCAACAACAGCTAAATCTCTTAGCCATTTGTTTTGCACAATTTTTGCTAGTTTTTGAATTTTTGGGATAATTTTTTATTTTTTTAACTATTTTTTAGCCTGCATTGCACTGTAGTCATGTTTTGCCTTTATTTTGCTTTTTTTAGATCCTTACTGCTTGGGCTCAGGACCCAAAGCTCTTACTTGACCTTCTTCCTCGCTTGGATGACATGGACTGGGTGTGGCTCAAGGCTCATGGGCTCCAATATGTTACCAAATTACCTCACCTCATGTCAGAACAGGCTTATCTTACAGCTTTGGCTCATCGCTAGGACCCTCAGACTATTACCTTCCACCTCCTAATTGGTGATATGACCATTACATCAGAGGATGTGTATAGGATCTTTCGGATCCCTTTTGATGGAGTGACTATTGTTTCTTCAGCCACTAATGATCAGGTGGCTATCTTCACTTGGGTGTTCAGAAGGTATTCTAAGGATGCTCTCAAGGACACTAGGTTTGGGGGATTTTCTATCATCTGTTAGTACTAGGAGCATGTTTTTACAATGAGGCATGCAGTGTTGCTAATAGCAATCATAAATATCCTCATCCTAGATTGCTCAGGCTTGCGTTTCCCTTGGAACCTCCTTGCAATGGTTCAGAACCTAATATATAGTGAGGAGCCTATCATATATGCATGGGATAGGTCTCTATTGGCTCAGTATTATGATGAGTTGTACCACATATATCGAAGGGGTCATGTCAACATCATCTGTAGTTGGCTTCTATAGGTCTGGGGATGGGAGAACATTAGGGTAGATCACCCTAAGGGGATTCCTATTGAGATCACAACTATGGATGGGAGGATGTAGTGCTACGGTGCTAGGTGGGCCAAAGAGAGCGAGGAGCGTAAGAGCTACACATTTGCAAGGGATATGACTCATTACACTGACACTTTCACTAGACTCCAGTATGAAGATATCATATGGTGCCCTTATCATGAGTGTCCTACTTGGGATGACCCTGATAGCTTTACTGCTAGGATGCGGTGTGAGCGATGGCTCATTGGCTACAAGGACAACATATAGGAGAACTTCTTCTACTCTCGGGTTCTTCTTCAATACAATTTATAGCAGAATGTTCCACTAGTACCATTTTTGTATAGGTGCATCGGAGCAAAGAAAGACCTCCCTCCCTGATAGGTTATAAAGTTTGTTAATGAGGATGATGCCCCATATATTGATTTTGGAGTAGCTAGTGGAGTCACAAAGGTATTTATGTGATGGTGGGGTGACCTGATGTGGTACGACAAGGGCAGTCTAGACCAAGAGGATAATGGAGGAGATGGGGCAGACCCAACAGGGCATAGGGCTTGTTCTAGGACTATAGTGTAGGGCCAGCAGGTAGATCAGGTTGCAATGGATGAGCAGGTGGCTCCTAAGGATATGGAGGAGGAGATGGATCTTGAGGATAGATATTCTCCTCTCAAGATACAACTACATGATGTGGAGGTCGAGCTCTAGTTTGCCAAGATACAGGTATAGCAGAATGATGCCACCATAGCGTAGAGGAATACTACTATAGCTCAGCTGTCAGACCAGATATGGGTTTTACAGGCCGCTCTAGGAGGAGCTACCCAAATATAGGTTGTTGTTACCCCTCCTGCTCTCAAGTATCCTTTGAGGGTAGCTCTTGATACTAAAGTCCATCATCTATAGGGTTTTCTGGATGAGAGTGATGTAAAGATTGTTGAGGATGCAGCCCAGATTGTTGCTCTCTCAAGGTAGATCATAAGGCTAGGTGCCATTCCTAGGGTGAGAGGAGCCATAGGTAGGTCATAGGTTAGCAGGATTTCTATAACAATGCAGTCTTCCATCTGTCCTGGTCATGGGGCCTGGCCTCGTACAGAGAGACCAGTAGGGTCTAGCTCACACCATTCTCCCAGAGATCCGACCACCAAGGGTGACACTGCAAGGGGCACAAGCCCAATATTTGATTGATGATACTCTTGGTTTTGATTCATTTTTGAAGTCAGGATGACCTATATGACTATCACCCATGGGAATTTTTGTACATCCATGGACTTGACACACATAATTTTATGATATCTTTTCATTATGACTCATTATGTGTATCATTTATTGCTCATGTTTTTGTTGTTATTTTGTTTTATGATGTGATGTGATGATGGCATTATGATGATTTGATGTATATGTTAGATGATAGATGATATTTTATATGCTTATATGGATTTGTAAATGCTTATATGATTTGATGATATGACGTGATGTATTTTGATGATGAATGATGAATTCATGATTGTATGCAAATAGATATTGCCTATATGTTTTATGATGTGCTTTATGATGTGATGATGGATAATTCATGACTTGTGTTTGTGGATGCATTGTTATTGTTAAATGCATGTTTAATTTTGCTTTAATTGCATACATCTAACTTATGTGATGGAATGGTATAAACGAACCTATATGCTCTAATCACTTATATCATACATAATGCATATGACATTGACAATCTTAATGGGTGATACCACATAAAGTAAAAAAAATTATCATGAATTTAAATAATCACTCTTATCATAAGAATTGATTAAGTATTCATATATGAGATGTAATGGTGTGTAATGTATTTTCTTGATAAGTTTCTGTAAATTAAAAGATATAAAGTAGTTAGTGGCCATCTATATACTATTTCTAATATATATGTGGTATCTGTCCTACTATGTTGATACCCCCTAATTTATAGAATCTTATAAATAAAGTGATGGTGTGAATGATGTTATGATTTGTTGCTATGTAAGAATTATTTGGGGCTTTCCAGAGATTCAAACACTCTAGTTACCTTATCAACAGTTGTCTACTGACCACTCTGGACTTTTGAAAAGTAAGGCTTTTACCATGGACCTAGTTTTCATGATCCATGTGTGTGCAATTGATTGTATATTTTGAGGTAGAACTCAAGCATTTCCTCTGACGTTAGGCAGGATTCTTTCAGCCCATTGCTAAGATCAGGGATCCTCAAGTGTTCATATCATCATTATGTTGGACTTGGTTGGACTATACCACTTGTATCGTTCCAAATTTTCCGCACCCTTACCTTCAAGCTAAAGGATCCGTGCCCGGAAGGGGGATGCGGGAAGGATGGGATGGTACCTCAGACTGAGAGGCCCTTTGAAGGTCCCGCCTCTCGGGGGAGGGGTATTAAGGTGATTTTTTGATGGATGGTGGGTTCACCAGGAAACTTTTGAATGGCAGTTTCCACGCCTAGGTTGGGAATGTGTTTGATGTGTTCAATTTTATCTTTAATCATTCAAATCCTAGGTTTGGCCAAATGAATCTAAACTGTTCTATATGAAATGCAGATTTAAATGAATACAGAAAACAGATTTGAACAGAAAACACAGAGAATAAGCTAGATGAAAAAGTCATATCTGGTTCTGGATGTCTGATGGAGGTTCTGATTTTTGAAGCAGTCAAGATCGCCTCTGATATGACAGGATCATCTACGATCATACAAGATCGTCTGAGATCTGACAAATTTGTTAGAGACCTGCAATCAGAGAAATAGATACAAAATACAAAAAATGCAACTATTCCAATAGAGGGCAATGATGTAGAATGACAACAATAATATTAAACTGATAATTATAAACAAAAATATGAGTGCATTACAATGATTTAATGACAAATTATGATTTTATTATGCATTAAAACTATATGGGTGAACTCCAAGATGCAAAATAGTAATAAGTCTAACTAATGCAAAGCAAAATAGTAGATAGTGGAGAAAGAATGCAAACTCAGGGCACTGATTGCCCCCAATGTTGACTGCAGTCGAAATCATCTCGAATTGGTGCGTGATCGTCCGAGATTGTATAGGATCATCCGCGATGATCTGAGCTTGCTCCGGCTGAAGAATGACAAAGTTCCTGCAAGAAAATTCGAAAAGGGACAAGGCAAACAGTAGTCTAAGACATTCTAATGCATGTAAAACTCGAAGTACAAAAAAATTCAGCCAGGGGAATGTCAAGGGGAGGGCCTAAGATTAAATAGGCACAGGAAGGAGGTTGGGAGGTTGGAGATCATCCCAATTTGGGAGATCTCCAATGGGGGAAGTCTCTAACCGCGTAGACATGCTTTTGCCCAGGTTAGAGACGTCGTTGAAACAGAAGCTAATTATGAAAAATCAGTTTTGGGATGAAATCGTCTGGACGTTCTAGTCCAGACGAAATCGTCCGATCTGAGGTGATATCGTCTGATCGATGACGATATCATCCAACGGTCACAAAAAATCCTAAAAATGGCACGAAAAATGAGGAAAGCGGTTTAACAGGCGGTTCGGGGTTGAAAATTTGAATTTGAATTATTACTAAGGTAATTTTAATTATTGCTAAGGTTTATTGCGCCAATTTTAGGGTGCTACATTTTGCCCCCTCTTTAGCAAATTTTTTGAAGAAAATGCGTTAAAGATGAGTTCTTCTCGATCTACGAGAAAGCAAAAATTATTCCCATTTTTAGGCGATGATTCTAGGTCGAATCGTACGACAGCTTACTATGGTGCCCCCTCCGTGTTTTTACCCAAATCGAACGTTTGAGGTAAAAACGCGAAAAAGCAAAATGTTAAAATGTTGTTAAGTGTTTTTGAATAAAATTAAGAAAAATAGGGTAAAACCCTAATTCATTGTTACTGTTCATTTTCCTGGTTTCTAGAGCTCTATAGACAAGATGGTCGAGACAGCGCACAGATCGACAGAGGTCCGACGCGGGCTACGGGTAAGGGTCTAAACTTAATTTAGAATGCTTTAATTTTGAATTTCATGCTTTTTAGATTAATTTTGAATGATTTTTGAGCATCGCGGCCATTTTTGGGCCGTCGACGTCATCGGGACGAAATCGTCTCAATTTCGCCGAAATCGTCTCGATATCGCCGATTTCGTCCAAGGGCGAAATCGACGATATGGGGACGATTTCGTCCAATAAGGGACGATTCCCTCTTGCAAAATCGGAGACGAATTTGCTCAAATTTTGGACGATATCATCCAATAGTGGACGATATCATCATTTGTATGAAAGTGAACTTATTTTACTTGCATTTTTAATCACTGTTTTATTAATGATTTTTATTGTTTTGTTGTTTATGTTGCAGAGAGGATTACTAAAGAGCCGAGAATGGAAATACGATGGACTGAGGGATGACTTGGCCACTCTATCTCAGGTAGAGCGAGATCAGTTGGCTCAGGTCGGCTTACAAGCATGTGGCAGATATGCCACAGGTTTCTACAGATATGGGGCTATTGATAGCCCTAGCAGAGAGGTGGTATCCGGGTTCTTCTTGTTTTCGGTTACCGACAAGGGAGATGACTCCCACATTGGAGGATGTATGGAGGATTTTGAGGATCCCCATACAAGGATGGCTAATAACTCCCATGGCCAATCAGGGCCATGCGATGATGCGACTGTGCGGAGATCCGAGCTTCACCTTGGAGAAGGGCGGAGTGAACATCGAGTCGCTACACCAGATGCCTGGGGCATCTAGACTGACACAGGTTTTGGCTGGGGTGGTAGGTGGTCTATTGCTATGCCATCAGAGTGGATGCAGACTACCATGGCTACTGATAGATGTGGTCTATGACATGAGAGACCATGGATACAGGTTTTCTTGGGGGAGCTTTGTACTATGCCGATTGTATAGGATCCTGCATGGGGTCGTATACAAGGGCGACCGATGTCTAGTCATGACATCACTACTATAGGTTTGGTGCTGGGAGCACATTACGGTGTGGAGGTCGATAGGGCTCCCACTGATAGGGATTGATGGGGAGAGGCCCCGAGTTTTCTACTGGTGGCTCCGAAGAGGGTCACAGCGGCGGATAGATCTGCCAGTGTCCCGGAGACTACTTGATGACCTTGTCTCCGACCAGATCACCTGGAGGCCTTGGAGAGATCATCCAGGGTGGGCCGAGGATAGACAGGAGCTGGCTCACATCAGGCGAACCTACTGGCTGAGGATGGAGAGGGGAGAGGTGGAGCTCCACCGCTATGACCAAGTTTTGAGGTAGTTCGGTCTATAGCAAGGGATCCCATCTCTCAGGGACTACGAGTTTTCCCGGACCATCCGGGATAACACTATAGTTAGCGGGGCTCCAGATATGCAACGATTCTAGAGTCAGGACGTGGACGATGCCCCCATCCAGCCAGTGGATGGTGACGACGCTAGGGGTTGCCGACGGCTACGATGCCTGGTACGTAGGCATCCGCCCTCCTCGGATGACGAGGGCTCAGGGTCCGATTCATGCAGTTGTGCATCGGATGGGGAGGCGGTGCCAGGCAGCCATTGAGGCGGCATAGGGTCATAGTGGGAGAGAGCAGAGGAGGCCACAGGCTCAGCAGAGGCCATGGTAGTGGGAGAGGAGGGAGGAGAGACCCCCTTCTCCATGGAGAGAGAGGCCACCATCGCCCGATAAGGGCAAGGGTGTCGAGGTAGGAGAGAGTAGCGAGATGGCTACTCTCCGAGTGGAGACTGTTCGTCTCTAGGCTCAGGTGCAGGCCTTGCAGGATGAGGTTGCACGACACCGAGAGGAGGCCACATAGCTCAGAGATGAGATCGCACGCCTCAGAGCATGGAGCGGAGGGGCGAGCACTCGAGACCTAGCATGGGCTATTGCCCAAATCACATTTTACCATATGCTATACTACTATATGGTGCCAGAGGGGCAGATGTTACCACTATCGGCCCCCATTGTGGAGCCTATCATGATGGGGTCATCGAGGACATCATCACGATCAGTGTCCAGGACTCATAGCACCACACGGACTGCGATGGGGCCACCTCGTCCACCTCAGGCAGGGGAGGAGATGAGGCTGAGAGCTCGAGGGGTTCTCGAGGCTAGCTGCTATAGACTGCACTACACAGATTGATACATAGAGTTTATTATTTTTGATAGAGGATTGAGTATGCCGAGGTACAGATTGTGGCATACCGATCCAGTTTTGAGATGATGTATATATTGTTGATATATATATAAGATGAGATATTTTTGATCATATGACTTGTCTTATGTGTTTGTATGATGCTTTAATGTTTTGATGTGATTGATTTGATGATTCATGTAATTATGTCATTTGGAAATATTATGGTTGGAATTCGTCATGCTTTTAAAATTTAAATGAAATAATCTGATGTAAACAAATTGGTTGTTTGTGGGATAATTTGATAAAAAAAAAAGGGACTTCTAACAATAATTTCAAAGGACATTGTCGCTATTATAGACCATTTCATGGAGTCGCCGCTCACTCGGTCGTCAAGCTAATCCCAGTATAGAAATATTGTTAAAAGTAAAAGAGTGCTTAAGAGACTGTCTTAAGACTTTGTGTTGTAATAATGGAGATAATGATGGTTTGATGATTTGTTTTCAGATTTTCATAAAAATAGTATGCATGAAATATTTTAAAATGAGTTTTCTAGGCATAAATTCCTAAGTGTGATAAAATTTTGAATAATTCCTTAGAATTTATACCATGGTTGCAATATTGAATTTTGAACATAATGTCATGAAATAGAATAAGTGTTCGTTCTTTTAAAGCATAATTGTGTAACATAATGATTTAAGTCATATGTTTTTATGATTTGAAATAAATGGGAAAATAAAATTAGTTCGATGGTTTGCGCTAGGCATAGAATTATAGATATAAACTTATACCATCATCGCGAAATCCAAAAAAATAATAGTTTTATTGCATGGTTGATTTTTAATTTTTGAAAATAAACAGAAAATATGAAGATGAGGACTTGCGCTAGGCATAAAATTCCAATTTTGGTTTTGGAATTATACCATCGTCGCGAAAGTCAAAAGTTATATATAAATGTAACTTTATTGCATGTTTTTAAAAATGATTTTGATTTTTTTGGTAATGCATGTAGTTGTCTTTATACTAAACAACTGTTCTCAGAGAAGAAAATGAAATTATTCCAGACAATTTGCAAAAATATTCCAAAGTATCTTAAAGACAAAAGTTAGATTTATAAGGAATCCCATGTGCGTATGTGAGTTCATTTCCGATCTTGATTTATCATAATGATACACAAAATCTCTCAAATACAAATGTGTGTGCAATTGCGTTGTGCATTTACTAGTTTTGAGCAAGATAATTTGATACAAGTGATTTGAATTAACCAAATAAGTGTTCATTAACCATGATTTAGATGCATATACCCATACCGGACTACTATGTAAGTCGGGTTATCAAGAGCTAGCTAATCCATAAGCTGACATAGGTCTATACAAAAGAAGGTCGCTAATGTGACAGACATATCACCACGCTAGGAGTTACCCAAGGCCAAGCGGGTTGGGCACAAACCACCTGTTATGGGGCTTACCTCACAGTTTTCGAATAATTGAGAATTCCCGGGATTCAAGCTCATCAACCCTTCTTTTCTTTTCAATGGGTAGGGAAAGGGATTTTATTGCTTTTGCTTTTGCTTGTTTTGCTTTCTTTGCTTTTCTTTCTTTTTTTTTTTTTTTTTGTATTTTTCTTTTTCGTATCTTTTGCTTTGATATTTGAGATAATGCTGAAATAACCTTTTTCTTTTTCTCTTTTTCTTGAACTTTTCTTTTCTTCCTATGCTAGGGATACTTGCTCGGATTAGCTATAGAGCAAGGGATTTTTATTCCGGGTAGGGGTGAGCTTGTCCTTTTGTCAATTCTCAAAGATTCTAGACCATGTGCATGATAGGATAGCAGGGGAAACTTTTCGCTCAAGAAACCACTTCTACTATGTAGCATAGCATGGACATTACAAATATAATCATTTTATTGTGAAAGGATATGCTTGGTTTAAGTAAATAACAAGATCAATTCTCTGTGCTCAAAACTTTATTTAATTGAATTTTGTGGACTTTGATATAAGGGAGATTAGTAATCATGCCAGATAAAATCAAGATATTTATTCATGTGAATGTGAAAGTGCGGGATTCCAAATAAATGCTAATTTATCCAAAATAACTGGAAATATAACTGCAATACTTCACAAATTGAGAGGTACAAAGAATAAAAGATGTTTTTTGAAGATTTTGATGATTTTGAATGTTTTTGGTGTTTTTGAATTTATAAATTGAAAGAAATACAAGATAGTGGTTTTTTGAAATATTTTAAACAAATATATACAATGATGAAATGACCAATTTTTTATGCATAGTAACGTTTAAGATGCAAAATGTTCATGGGTTCTTTAAGTTCTTTACCATCTAAGGTGGATAATTTGTATGCTCCCGATTCAAATTTAGCAATGATAATATATGGTCCAAGCCAGTTGGGTTCAAATTTACCTTTAAGGTCTTTAGTTGCATTAGTATTTTTTTTATTTTCTTTTAAAACAAGGTCGTCGACCTCAAAGGATCGATGACGAACTTTCTTAGCATATGATCTTTTAAGCTTGTTTTGGTAGGCACGAAGATGCTCCAAAGCATTGATGCGCTTTTCATCTAGGAGTTCTAGCTGACTGAGTCTGCCAGCTCGATATTCATCTCCTACTTCGGTATCTTGAAGTAGTAGAGCCAAAGAAGGAACTTCTAATTCAAAGGGAAAAATAGCTTCAATGCCATAAACCAAAACAAAAGGTGAAGTACCTGTGGGAGTACGAACGCTAGTGCGATATGCCCACAAAGCTGGATATAATTGAATGTGCCAATCACGGCCAGATTTATTGACCAATTTTTTGAGAATTTTGATTAAGGTTTTGTTAGAAGCTTCTGCTTGGCCATTACCCCGAGGATAATAGGGAGTGGACCAACGATGTTGAATCTTATATTTTTGACATAGTTTCTTAACATCTTTATTTTTGAAACAAGTTCCATTGTCTGAGATGAGATTTGTAGGAATTCCAAACCTACAAATGATTTGATTAAAAATAAATTTAGAGACTTGTGTTCCAGTGCAGGAAGCTAAAGGCATAGCTTCAACCCACTTCATGAAATACTCAGTGGTGGTTATGATGAATTTGTGTCCATCAGATGACACAGGATTAATTTTGCCAATAATGTCTAAGCCCCATTTTGAAAAGGGCCAAGGAGATGAAATAGCCTGCAGCTTCTTGTGCAGGGGCATGGACAAGGTCAGCATGTTTCTGGCACTTGTCGTAATGGCGCACATAATCATGTGCATCATTCTCCATGGTAGGCCAAAAGTATCCTATCCTAAGGAGCTTTTTAGCAATGACACTACCACTGAAGTGTCCTCCACAAGATCCATCGTGGGCTTCACTCAAAGCTGATCTGGATTCTTCTAAATTCAAACATCTCAATAGGATACCTTCAAAAGATCTCCTATATAAAGTATTGCCAATTATTACAAATCGACTTGCTCGTCTACGTAATAACCGATGCTGGTTTCTATTAGAACTGGCAGGGAAAGTCCCATTGTGAAGAAAATCAAATATATTCATATACCAAGGTTCAGGAGTAGTTTCATTGATTAGAAACACATCCAAAGGTTCTAAGCATGACTTATTTGAAGAGGGTTCCTAGAGTCGATGAATAATGATGGTGGCATATTCGTCATCTAACTCCAAGGGTAGAAGAGATGCAGCTGCGGCCATAGCGTCAGCCGCACGGTTGCTAGTTCGAGGAATAGCTTCCAAGGTAACTTGATCAAATAGAGATATTAATTGTAAAACATATGCTTTATATGGGCACAATTTATCATCTCTGGTCTGATAAACTTCATTAATTTGGTTTATAACAAGTTGAGAATCACCAAAAACTAGCAGATATTTAATTTTTAGCGCCAAGGCAGCTCGTAATCCAAGGATTAGAGCTTCATATTCAGCAGTATTATTGGTGCAAGCAAATGTTAATTTAAAGGACAAAGGTATAATGTGTTTTTGTGGAGATATCAAAATAATACCTGCACCAGCCCCACTCATGCATCGGGCTCCATCAAAGTATAAGGACCATTGTTCAACATGGTCTACCTCTAATTGAAGGCATTCATCTGGAAACTCAATGATGAGGGGATGGGTAGACTCTAAGGGTGTAGCAGCTAATTGATCTGCTATGATTTGACCCTTAACAGACTTCTATCCTATAAACGTGAGTTCAAACTCGCTTAGAGCAAGAACCCACTTTGCTGTGCGACCCGATAAATAAGGTCGACTCATGAGATACCGCAAGGGATCATATTTAGCAATGACATAAGTTTTCTGACTGAGCATATAATGGCGTAATTTCTGCGTAGAAAATATGACTGCTAGACATAGTTTTTCTAATGTTGTGTAGCGGGTTTCATAACTAATTAAAGTTTGGCTAATATAATAATTAGCACGTTCTCTTTTCTCATCATCAAGTTGAGCTAACATAGCTCCTAAAGCAAAATCTGAAGCTAAAATATATAGGATAAATGGGCGATCAGGTCTAGGCGGTGAAAGCACAGTTGGGTTAAGGAGGTATTGTTTGAGAAGTTCAAAAGCTTCCTTACATTCGTCATCCCAATTAAAAGGGACATCCTTCTTAAGAAGCTTAAGAAAGGGACCGGTTTTGTCCGCCAGCTTATCGATGAAGCGACGGATAGCTTGAAGCTTACCTTGTAAACTTCGTAACTCAGATATATTGGTAGGTGCGGGCATATCAATGATAGCCACAATCTTGAGAGGGTCGATTTTGATGCCACGTAAAGAAACTATAACCCCTAATAGTTTATCGAACTTAACTCCGAATATGCATTTAGCAGGATTTAGTCGGATAAGATATTCTCTTAACCGATCAAACACTGTCCTTAAGTCATTTAAATGATCATCTTCTTTGATGGAACGAGCTATGATATCATCTACGTAATCATGTAGGATATCATGCATCATGTCATGAAAAATATAAGTCATAGCTCGTTGATAGGTTGCACCTGCATTCTTTAGGCCAAATGGCATCACTTTCCAACAAAAGGTACCCCAAGGGGTAATAAAGGCTATTTTAGCCTGATCTTCAGGAGCTATCCTGATCTGATTATAACCAAAAAATCCATCCATTAGGGACATCATTCCACTCCCAGCAATAAAATCAATGATTTGATCCATGTTTGGAAGAGGAAAATCATCTTTAGGGCATGCAACGTTAATATCTCTAAAGTCTGTGCAAACCCTAACTTTGGTAGCTTCTTTCTTGGTGACTGGAACTACATTCGAGATCCATTCAAGCATAATCAATAGCTTGTATAAAAACAACATTCAGGAGTTTTTCTAACTCCCCTTTGACTAGCAAGGCCACTTTGGGATGCATTTTTCTAAGTTTCTGTTTAACAGGTTTAGCATCCGGATGGACTACTAGGTGATGCATGACTACATAAGGGTCTAAACCTGGCATATCTTCATATGTCCAAGCGAAGACATCTTCATATTCTTTAAGGAATGCAATGTATTGCTCTTGTTTTTCTTGACTTAATTCTGATCCAATATTGATTATGTGGGGATTATCCTCAGTTCCAATGTTAACTTTAATGACATTTTCTACTTCCATGTGTAGATCTCTTTCAAAATTAGGTGGGGCGGGTGAAACGCCCAATTCTTGTAATTCTTTTAAGGTTAACTTGGATAATTCATCTTGAGGAGTCGTGGCCTCAAGTTGGGCTATAGTAGGTATAGAACCATCAAAATAAAAACCATTATGTAACATCTCTTCAACGGAGACATCATGGAAAATATCTCCTTCCAACTCATCATCGGATTCAACAATCATTTCAGGATAAGCTATGGATAGCATATTGCATGTAAATGGCTGATTTTTTAGAGGCAAATCATCACGCCCATCCAAATAATCTTGATAACATATGAGTTGATCATCATCTTCAAAAGGGAAGGGTTGACCCTTACTAGGAAATAGGCCCACACCACATCGGGCGGGCCATGGTTCTACCTCAAAGGGTTCTTTCATACCATCTTGGAGAGGTCCCAAGCCTTTCCCTTTATATCCCATTTTAAGCATTATAGGTTTAGCTTTAATATACTCATTAGTAAAATAACATCGAGCATATCCCTCATGATGAGTTTTGATGTTCCTAGGTATTCTTCCCCAGCCATATCCCTTATAAATGAAGGCACAACTCCCGACTTGGTAAGTACTTCCCATAGGTTGTGGGAGGCCCAAAGTACGAGGAGATGGCGGCAAATTACTTAAGATAATGGAATTTTGCATAGAAGCATTTGTTTTTTCTGATATAAGAATGTTAGATAAATCAGGTAAGAGTTCATCAGAAAGAGCATAAGATGTAGAAGGATCATTCCCTATATCTTTAGATGTGGAAGGTATGATAGATGTAGATAATGTAGAGGTGTTAATAGATGGGTCTATAGGTTTTGAAATTATAGGGATGGAACATGAAGGATTGGTTGTGAATTTAAGATCTTTTTGAGGTTCTAGTGTGGTTTGTTTAGAAGATTGTTTAGATGAAAAATAAGAATTAGGATGTGTGGATGACAGAGCAGGGCAAAATTGAACTCCAACAGGTTCTGCCAAAGCACACATATCAAAGGGTCTAGGATCACCATGGATAGTGACCAACTGATTTTTAAATTCGAATTTAACACATTGGTGTAAAGTTGATGGGACAACCCGCATTGCGTTGATCCAAGGACGACCCAAGAGTATATTGTATGATGCGGGGCAATGTACAATAAACACGGTCGTATCTAAGGTTCTCGGACCAACTTGCAATGGGATGGTGATAACTCCACACGTTTCTTGTGTTTCGTCATTGAAAGCTTTTATGATCATGTCAGTTTTCTTCATTTCATCACTTCTAAACCCAAATCTTTGGTAGAAGTCAAAAGTGCAAATATTTAGAGATGAACCATTATCAATCAAGACCCTTTTGATTGCTACATCTCCTATTAGGGCAGTAATATATAAGGGGTTATCCTTATGTAAACTATGTTGTGGGATATCTTTATCTCGAAAGTCAATACAATCAACTTCTCTAGTGATGATAGTATTGGTCATGGCTTCAGGTTGAATGTTTTGTGGTACCATCATTTGGCTTAATGTAAGCATTAATTCATCCCTATGGGTAGGAGAAGATCTTAATAGGTCCAAAAGGGAAATTCTGGCTGTAGTATTGGATAATTGCTCATTAATATTATAAGGAGGTTTAGATTGAACATTAGGAGCATGATTCCCTTTATTGGGATTTTTCAAAACAAATGGAGTTGATCCATCGTTCTGATTTGGTTCTTGTTGAAAATTTTGAGCTTGTTGTCTGGTAATGGCTCCGATGGTACCTACAATGTTATATTGGGGATGATGAATAGGTCTCGGTCTAGCATTTATAGCTTGTTCATTGGAAAGGAACTGATGAGAAGAGGGTCGAGTAGTAACTCTTCTAGGAAATGGTTCTTCTGGAACCATAGAATCTGTGATAGGTTGAATAGGATCTGATTCATCTTCAGAACTATTCGATTGATTTGAGGTGATGTCTATTTCACTTTCAGTATCCGATTCTATATCACTGAGATCCGGTGTTTGAATATTATGTAGGGGCCTGGTCGTGACCATGGATAAAGTTGTGTCAAATTTTTGTAAATCATGATTAGGTAAATGTCCGCTAATAGTTCCTACATATCGGGTAGGAGGAGGGACATTATGATGCTCAATTTGATTGGCCACCTCTTTACCATGTTTTGGTAAAGGATGTTGAAATATATCTAATGATTGATTAGCATTTTGATTTTGATTTTGGGGAATGTTCTTTTGAGCATTATTAGGAGCATTTTGTTTAGGTTGGAAGGCTTGCACCTCCATCTCATTATTATCAATCAGATCTTGTATTTTATGTTTTAACCTTTTACAAGAGTTGGTAGAGTGTCCAGGCCCTCTATGGAAATCACAATGTAAATCGGCTCTGTATCCGGGTATGGTTGGATCAGGTTCTCGGATAGCCGGTAATTGAATCAAACCTCTTTCGAGTAATTGGGGTAGAATAGTTGATAATGGTTGATTCAATCTAGTAAACTCTCGAGGAGGTTTATCAGGAGGTTTCAATATAAATTTTTTTGTTGTCTTCGTTGTATTGATATTAGCAACATTTTTTTTGTCAGTGACTCCGTCACCTACAACTTGTTTGTTTTTATATTGATTTCTGGATGTTTTCTCATCATCTTTCTTCCTAAGCTGGCCTCTCCTAATGAGAGCATCTTCTACTCTTTGAGCCAAGTCTATAGCCTGATCGAAGGTAGTCAAGGTAGCAGTTGATAACTCATAAGATATTTGTTCTTGCAAATTATTAATAAAAATGTCCAACATTTCCCTATAAGGTAGCACAAAGTGCAGTTTTCCTATCAACTAGCCTCCATCTAGCTAAGAAATCAGCAAAACATTCATCTTTGTCTTGTTTTAAGTTGTACAAATCTTTAATGGTTACATGCCTTTCGATATAGGCACTAAATTGATGCACAAAAGATTCAGCGGTCTCTTCAAAATTTCTCAAAGAATGAGTGGGCAATTGGTAGTACCACTCTAATGCCATTCCTCCTAAAATTTTTGGGAACATTTTTAGTAATAACAAGTCATCATGTGATATATCATGACATGCTATCCTAAACATGCGAAGATGCTCTATGGGATCTTCGGTTCCTTTATATATAGGCAGGACGGGCATGGGAAAGTGTTTAGGGTATGGTTGTGCTACAACTATGGGATCCAAAGGCTGACTACACATCTCCCGATAATTGTACGAGGGATGGTAGGGATCCATCTGGTCCATGCGAGAAGCTAACTATTTCACCATGGCTTCCAGATTACTGGTTTGCCCACCATATTGGTTCGGTAGGGTATTGATATGGGATTGGTGAGCATATGATGGAGGGACATGAAGATTAGATGCTATATTGCTATTGTGTAAATTGTTGGTAGGAAGGGTGTTATGAAGAAGTTTTGAAGTTGTATTATGTTGTATCCCAGATTGTTGAAAGTTGGTGTTTGGCTTCATTTTAGGTTTTTGTCGATTTGAAGCATATTGATCAATAGTTTGGCGAAATAAAGCGAGTGAATGAAGGTCTCTTTTGTGTGGGAATGATTTTAGGCTCAATAACAAGTTCCTTAGGAGGTTGGGTAACCTGTTGTTTTTGCATGTTCTGAATTATAGTGGCCATATCCATATTGGATGGTCCAGCTTTATCACTTTCTTGATCAACGAAGGACAAGGGATTAGTGTGCATGTTAAATCCTTCTTCTAGGATTGCTTGAGTTTCACTAATTTGTCCCCTATCAATACGAACTGCCATATTAAGAGCACCAATATTATTATTGAAGAATTTCTAGAAATGATCTATGTTATCAAAAGTAACAGTTCCATCTGGAGCCATTCTAGGGGATGAGGATCCTTCCTCTCTAACATTTTCTTGTTGTTCATTTTCTTCAGCCAGCTCATCTTCTGGCTGTTCTAGAGTTTCTTCTTCTGGAATTGGATCCTCAGGAAGGGCATTTAATTTTTTTGTTTTCTTTCCTAACCAATCTTCTTCTTCTTCTTCTTCAGTTTGTTTACCATTCCTAAGTCTAGTCATTGTGCTTAAACTTAGATTTCAGCAAATATATATATATATATATATATATATATATATATATATATATATATATATATATATATATATATATATATATATGCAATAAGCTTAAGAGGTATATATTTTAATTATATACCTACTATAGTATTTAAAATAAAATGTTTTGATTTGATTATGTTTTTTGGTTTGTTCTTGTTTTTTTTTTTTATAACAATATTATAAAGATAACAAACAACACACAAAATGCAAGAAATAATAATAATGAAAGCAATGATCTAGTTTTCTATAAACAATTTATAAATATCATTAATGGGCTCGAGTTCTTCAAGAGTCATGAAATGTTCTTCTTCAAATTGAAAATTGTTTTTCAAGAAGTCAACAAAGTGTGCTATGGTGATATTATCTGTTTCAGACTCTGGTTTGTAGAAGTAAAGCTCGTGGCAATACTCTCGATATAACACAGCTCTAGGAACTCTATTCCATATTTCCCTATCCGTAAGAACGACCTCTTGATCTTCTACACGACCTAGGAATTGGTGTATAACAGTTGCGTTCTCGAGGTATTCCTCGAAGGTGAACAATTCTGAAGACACAAGAGCTCTCCTATAAGCTAACCACCTATGGCAAGCTCTCTGAAGTTCATGATAAAAAATGAGTTGATGAGGATCCAGGATTCTATCTAGGACAAGCCTCTTGATTTGTTTAAGCTCTGTTGACCTAGATGAAATGATACCTAGTCTCCTATCAAGTTCGTCCCACAAAAGTTGGTTTCTATCCGTTTCAGGCACACTAAGCACATAATTAATTTCTATGGCTGCTAATTGGTTTTCAACATTTATAGTGACTGCTAGTCTTTTCTTAGGAGCTACCATCTAAACATGATATGCAACTTAGTAGTTTTCTAATGATTTTAAATGCATCTATGTTTTTGTTTTTTGTTTTCAAAAGGTTTTAGTTTCACGTCGGGTTCACCAAAATGTATCGTTCCAAATTTTCCGCACCCTTACCTTCAGGCTAAAGGATCCACGCCCGAAAGGGGGATGCGGGAAGGATGGGACAATACCTCGGACTGAGAGGCCCTTTGAAGGTCCCGCCTCTCGGGGGAGGGGTATTAAGGTGATTTTTCGACGGATGGTGGGTTCACCAGGAAACTTTTGAATGGCAGTTTCCACGCCTAGGTTGGGAATGTGTTTGATGTGTTCAATTTTATCTTTAATCATTCAAATCCTAGGTTTGGCCAAATGAATCTAAACTGTTCTATATGAAATGCAGATTTAAATGAATACAAAAAATAGATTTGAACAGAAAACACAGAGAATAAGCTAGATGAGAAAAGTCATACCTGGTTTCGGATGTCTGATGGAGGTTCTGATTTTTGAAGCAGTCAAGATCGCCTCTGATATGACAGGATCGTCTACGATCAGACAAGATCATCTGAGATCTGACGAATTCATCAGACGAATTCGTCAGAGACCTACAATCAGAGAAATAGATACAAAATACAAAAAATGCAACTATTCCAACAGAGGGCAATGATGTAGAATGACAACAATAATATTAAACTGATAATTATAAACAAAAATATGAGTGCATTACAATGATTTAATGACAAATTATGATTTTATTATGCATTAAAACTATATGGGTGAACTCCAGGATGCAAAATAGTAATAAGTCTAACTAATGCAAAGCAAAAAAGTAGATAGTGGAGAAAGAATGCAAACTCAGGGCACTGATTGCCCCCAATGTTGACTGTAGTCGAAATCGTCTCGAATTGGTGCGTGATCATCCGAGATTGTACAGGATCATCCGTGATGATCTGAGCTTGCTCCGACTGAAGAATGACAAAGTTCCTGCAAGAAAATTCGAAAAGGGACAAGGCAAACAGTAGTCTAAGACATTCTAATGCATGTAAAACTCGAAGTACAAAAAAATTCAGCCAGGGGAATGTCAAGGGGAGGGCCTAAGATTAAATAGGCATAGGAAGGAGGTTGGGAGGTTGGAGATCATCCCAATTTGGGAGATCTCCAATGGGGGAAGTCTCTAACCGCATAGACACGCTTTTGCCCAGGTTAGAGACGTCGTTGAAATAGAAGCTAATTATGAAAAATTAGTTTTGGGACGAAATCGTCTGGACGTTCTAGTCCAGATGAAATCATCCGATCTGAGGCGATATCGTCTGATCGACGATGATATCGTCCAACGGTCACAACAAATCCTAAAAATGGCATGGAAAATGAGGAAAGCGGTTTAACAGGCGGTTCGGGGTTGAAAATTTGAATTTGAATTATTACTAAGGTAATTTTAATTATTGCTAAGGTTTACTGCGCCAATTTTAGGGTGCTACACCACTAGGCAATATTAGGTTACCTAAGCTAGCTCATCCACATTCAAACATTGGTCTACACAAATGCATGAAGAAATTATGGTAGACATATCATCATGCGTAAGGATCTCTCCTTTCGGTTTTGTACAATGCTAAGAATTCTAGGGATTCAAGCTTTATTCCCTTTTTGGCTTCTTTTTGGCTTTGGATATTTGCTCATATGTAGTGATAAAAATCATTGTTTATTTTTTATTTTTCTTTGAACGAGGATTTTTGTAGCAATGATAATCACTGTTTATTTTTCTCATATGTAGTGATGAAAATCACTATTTATTTTTTATTGATTTTTCTTTGAGCTAGGATTTTTTTTTATTTTCTTATTTGTATATCGGATTATTGCTTTGAAATGTGGACTGTATGCTTGGCCTTTTGAATATGTACTTTGCTTTGGGATTTTGCTTATTTTGATTTAAGCAAGGGATTTGGATAGGGTAAATCTTGTCCTTTTGCCAATTCTCAGCACCTTTAAACTGGTTACACAAAGGGATAAGCAAAGAAGATCCTTTTCGCTTAAGGTAACCTAGACCGCTTTGCATATTTCATCTTTTCCTTGTACCAGCTAGGATTTTAGTGTTTCAATTAGTGACAGGATCTTGAATATCCAAGGCATTATCACGACTAGACCTTACCTTCTACTAATAAAAGTTTTTTTCCTCAAAAATTGATAATATCACTAGGTGTGGTTGATTAACCGAAAAACCTTGGTATATTATGTATAGCAACGAATAATGGTTGTGTTGAAAAATATAATTACACACATGTGTTAATGGAGGCATGGATTTGAATGACATGTGTGACAAACTGTGGTATCACTTTTAAGTCTCTCATGACATATGCAATTGTAGTGGATATAAAAATTCAATGCAATTATGTGGATGCAAGATGCGAGATGCAATTGTTTTTGTATTTTTGATTTTTATGTTGTTTTTGTACTTTTGTTTGATTTGACCAAAGGGCTTATTATACCTTTGGGGATTTTTTATTTTTGACCAAGTAGCATGAAGTACCCTTGGAGCTTTTTGATTTGAAGTTGACCAAGCGGTTTGAATACCCTTGGAGCATTTTGATTTGAAGTTGACCAAGCGGTTTGAATACCCTTGGAGCTTTTTGATTTGATTTTGACCAAGGGGCTTATTATGCCTTTGGGGCTTTTTGATTTGATTGGAGTTGACCAAGCAGTCTGAACACCCTTGGAGAATTTTGAATTTATTTTGACCAAGCGGGATGAATTACCCTTGGAGCCTTTGATTGTATTTTGAATTTTTATGTTTTTATGATTTGTTTGTATTTTTGACATATTTGAATGTTTTTGTGTTTTAAGACATTTGATTTTTTTTTTGTTTTATGTGTAGAATGCCTTTAAGTGTATGATATCGAGAGTTTTAGGCTTTTCAACACCATCTAATGATATAAGGTGATATGCTCTAGGCCCAACTCTATATGAAATCATGTATGTGCCTATCTAGTTTATTGTGAACTTGTCTCATAGATGCAACGGTAGATTCGAATTCTGTTGGTTTTATTTGAGCACTAGATCTCCAAAATTGAATTCCTTTAGGTGGACTTTACCATTGTAAGCTCTCGTACAAGGCAATCCTGGTAAATTTGAAGATGCTCTAAAGCATTGACTCGATGTTCATCAAGAAGCATCAACTGATCAAGGCAGCCTTACCGTGAGGCGTCATCATCTATGAAGTCCTTTAATGCTATGCGTAGAGTTGGAATTTCCAACTCTAGTGGCATGATGGCCTCAGTGCCATATACTAGTGAAAATGGTTTTACCCCGGTGGGCGTCCGTATACTAGTCCTGTATGCCCATAGTGCAAGAGGTAACTACATGTGCCAATTCTTGTGATTGTCTTAAACCGTCTTCCTCAAGATGGAGACTATTGTTTTTTTTTAGGCTTTTGCTTGCCCGTTTACTTGTGGATAATAAGGTATTGAAAAATTGTGTTGAATATGGTATTTTTTCATTAAAGCATACACATTTTTATTTTTGAAATATGACCCAATATCCGATATTATCTTCGAAGGGACCCCAAAATGACTTATGATATTGTGGAGTATAAACTCCGCAATCCTTGGTCCAGTTGTTGATGTTAATGGGGACTGCTTCTACCCATTTAGTGAAGTATTTTGTGGCTATTATGATGAATGTGTGTTGGCCTGAGGATGGGGGTGATATCTTCCCAATCAAGTCTTTTCCCCACTACGAGAATGGTCATGTTTCTTGGATGGGTTGTAAGGCTTGCAATGGTAAGTGCATTATATTTGCATGATACTAGCACTTACTACATTTCTTGACATACTCGTAGTAGTCCCTTTCCATGGTGGGCCAATAGTAACCCATTATCAATATGTGCTTAATGATGTCCATGCCACTAAAATTCCCTCCACATGTGCCATCGTGAGCTTGCGAATTCACCCAGGATGCTTCCTGGGGCTCAAGACAACAAAGTAATACTCCATCATATCCTCTTCTGTAGAGGATTTATCCTAGCAAGATGTATATTTTTGCTATATGTTTGAATGTTCACCTTTCAATATGAGATAAACCTTGAGGTACTATTCCAATATTTAGGAAGTCCCGCAATTAGGAAAGCCAATCCTGATAAGCCACGACTTCTATAGAAAATATGGCTTGCTTTTCTTATATTTTTGAGCTAGTGAACACGTATTGAGGAACAACTCTATGGTGTATGGTTGCACCACACTCCATAGGTCCTTGGGAGATCAAAGACCCCCAAGGTGTTGTTTTCAAGAAATCTCTAGTTGTGAAGGACCAATCTTGATTTGGCTCGATGTTGATCATGTTGACTGATTCTTGATTGTCAAGAGCTTCATAGCGTATTACTGAGGGCAAAAGCACTTTCACATGAATGGTTGAAAAATTAGTAGATGAATTCTGAGGGATTAAGGATCCCAAAGAGTCCATGGTGTCTACAAATATATTTGATGTATGAGGTATTTCCTCGATGTTGTACCATTCCAGTCGGGCTAGGTAGGTGTCAACAAGTTCCTTGTAAGTTTTCAAGAGTGAGCACCTGCATTGAAATAGTCCTTTGACCTGGTTTACTATGAGCAACGAGTCACCAAAGATATTCAATATTTTAATTCCCATTGCTATGGTTGTTTGGTGTCCCAGGATCAATGCTTCATATTTTGTATTATTGTTCATGCATGGGAAGTCTAGTTTGAATGATAAGTACAATGGAGTGCCTTGTGGTGTGATAAAGACAATCCCTACTCCGCCTCCTTGTTCACACTTTGAACCATTGAAGAACAATGACATGTCCCTTTGTTTCTTAGGTTCTTCGAGTTCTGGTGGATCTGATAATGCAAAGATCGCATCATCAGGAAATTCTATGGTAAGAGGCTTGTTATCCTAAAGAGGCACCTCTGCTAATTGATCTGTTATGACTTGTCCCTTGATGGACTTTTGGCTTATGAACTCTAGATCAAATTCTATCAATAGCATGATCCACTTTGCGATATGTGTATTGTGATATGTCTTTCTCATCATGTACTGCAAAGGATTTTATTTTGATATGACGTAGGTTGTATGGCTCAACATGTAGTGTCACAACTTTTGAGTTGCAAAGACCACTACTAAACACAACTGTTTGACATACGCATATCCTAGCTCATAACTCTCAAAGGTGCAACTAATGTAATATATGGCTTTCTCTTTATCTTGTGCATTCTTTTGGGCTAACTTGGTGTCCAATGCAAAATTAGTAGCTGATATATATAGTAAAAATGGTATGTCTAACCTTGGTGGAGCCAATACTGCCGGTGTGGCCAGATAATTTTTTATCTCTACAAAGGCTTGATGGCATTCTTCATCCCAATGAAAGGGGACCTCCTTGCATAGCAACCGATTCATAGGTCAAAATTTTTTTGATAATTACGTGATGAATATTTTTATGGATGCTATCTTGCCTTGTAGGCTCCTCAACTCCCTAATGTTGGTAGGGGCGACCATTTCTAGTATAGCCTTTACCTTTGTAGGATCAACTTTGATGCCTCTCTTAGATACGATGAATCCCAAAATCTTGCTAAACATTACGCCAAATATGCACATCTTAGGATTCAATCGAACACTATGTTCTATGAGGCAATCAAAGACTTGCTTAAGGACTTTGGCGTGCTCTTTCTGCAACATGGACTTGGCCAGTAAGTCATCCATGTAATCCTCTAAGATCTTATGCATATATTCATGGAATATGTATGTCATGGCCCACTGATATTTGGCACCAGCTTTTTCGAGACCAAATGGAATCACTTTGTAATAGAATGTTCCCCACATAGTAATGAAAGCATTTTTATCTTGATCTTCAGGCTTAATTCGGATCTGGTTGTATCTAGAAAAACCATCCATTAGGGAAAGCATCTCATGACCTACGGTTGCATCTACAAGAGCATTTATGTTTGGCAATAGGAATGAATCCTTTGGTGTTGCCCTATTTAAATTTCTAAAATCCATGCAGATACGGACTCTTCCATAGGGTTTCTCCACGGGTACCATGTTTGACACCCACTTAGGGTAGTCAATAGGAACTATGAATATTGCATCTAGGAGTTTTTACAATTCATTCTTCACCATCAAAACAATGGTTGGATGCATTTTCCTCAACTTTTTCTTGATTGGCTTCTTCATGGGATCCAATGAAATGTTGTGAATGACTAACTTTGGATCTATCATTGGCATGTCTTTGTAAGTCCAAGAAAAAATATTGGGCCTCTCTTTCAGGAGAGGAATTATGATGGCTTGTTCTTCTAGATATAGACTTTCTCCAAACTTGTCTTCTTGGTTGGGTAGTATCATCACTGATGTCAACATTGAAAGTCACTTCTATAGCCATATGTGACCCATCCTCTAGCTGATGAGGCATGGGTATCAACTAAATATCATTGGCGATATTTACAAGACCTACTGACTCAAGTTCCAAACCAACATGGAATATGTCATATGCACAACCTGATGCAAAATGAAATGGCTATAACATCTCTTCATTTTGGAAGAGGTCTTAAGGCTCTATGGGCGAATTAGCGTGATCCCAATAAATAGCCTCTACATCAAGATGCAATGATTTGGTAGGATCTGCTGGATTATGAAGTGGAGTGGTCAAATAAATGGAGATCATATTGATGGATGGGATGAAATCTCCAGGACCACATGGGTGCAATCTTGTTTCAGGGGTTTCCCTTCCACACTCACGATGAGGTTCTAGAGGAATGGGAATTTCTATATCTAGCCCATGATCAAGGCGGACAATAGGATCATTGGGCTCTAATATCTCTTTGAATGCAGATGAAGGGGGATTGACCATCCTATGAATGGAAACTAGGTCAATAGGTCTCTCCAAAAATTGTAGATGAGGGTCTATAGCATGGTGTACCGCCTCTCTCTGTACTAGCTCGTTGACTTGTTGCAAGTTGCAAGGCCCGAGATAAGCCATCTCAATCTCATCCTCAAAGTCGTCATTGCTTATCCAAAAACTATTAGCATTGGTATGTGGCCCTAAGACAAGGGGTTCATGTCTTGGCCCTAAGTAGACCATCTTTGTTTCATCTTCATATTCTTCGTCACTTATGAAGAATCCATTTGCATTTGTCTCTTTCCCCAAATTCAGGGTTTGATGGCTTAGGCCTAAGTAGGCTCTTTCTATTGAGTCTTATGATTCATAGTCACTTTTCTCTTATGTATATCCACTATCATCGTGGATGGACCATGTAAATCTTTGTAAATAGCGAGGCCCCTGATAGGCTAATCCAAGTTGTGCCTCATCATCACTTGCTTCATATCCATTCTCCTCATCCCATGAGTTGTACCCTATTAGGGTGGAATCAATTGAGATGTTTGGATGATAAATTTCTAGTGGCGGTATGTTTACTATAGCCACTTGTTTGTTGCTCAAATTTCCTATTCTTAGGGGGTGATAAGGAATGAAATCAATGTCTTTTCCTAACCCTAATCTTAATCTATCCAATTCTACTGCAAGAGAGTTATCTCAACCTTCGATATAATAGCCTAACACAAATCTATCGAAGGAAAGATGATTTTGTGACTCGTATGGCCATTTATACCCCTGCTCATATATGCCAAGGCCATAGCCATGCCAATGGCAATGCTCAAAGTAGCTTAGATAAAACTCAAGGTTAGAGAGGTAATGAAAATTGATCATGAATAATTTGTTACTATCATCTTCTATATCTGAAGACTTACGGGTGCAGTCCAGGTCGACGTAGACAAAATTGGTTTGGTTGGGAGGGATTCCGAGTGGAACCACTGTTACCACTGGCGATCCCAAGTCCTTAGGCCTTCCCATTTCTTGTACATACTAAATGATAGGTGTAAATGTACTGTTCTATACAAGGTACTTCCCTATGCCTGTGCTTGCCAAGTGTATTGATGCATGCGATGTAGATGACCCTACGAATGACACTGGCAAAGTAGGGTGATAATCACTATCTTCATCTTGATCTTGAAGTTCTTCCTCTTCCATAGGACTTGGCATTTTGTTAATGGCTACATTTGGTACTTCCTTGGGTCTTTCTTCCTTAACTAAGGGTGCCTTTAGCTTCTGACTGTCTTTTGGTTTTGACGTTGATGGTACTTTAGAATCATTGACTACTTTGAGTGCACCAGGAGGTGTTGAAGTGCATGGGTCTTTTCTTACCCATTTGTCTTCGTTATCCACTTGTGTGTTTTGTGATGAAGGTGCTACGTATAGGTGAGTAGAAGGGATTACAAATTCTCTTAGAATGTCCACCTGATGGATGTATTTAAAAAACTCTTCATCGTCCAGAACCACATAGACTTTATTTTCGTGCATATACTTGACACACTGGTGCAAGATCAAAGGCACACACTTCATGGCCCTTATCCAAGGATGCCCTAAGAGGATGTTGTATTGCATAGCTCCTTCTAATACATGACACATCACAGGGATGGTCTTGCACCCCACCTTTATGGGTAGGACTATCATTCCCATAGTATTGCATAAAGCATCATTAAAATCTCTCAATGTGTAAGCTCCTGGAATGATATTGGACTTGGGGATCTTGAGGTGCTCTATTGTTGTTGTTGTAATGATGTTTATTGATGAACCTATATCGACCAAGACCCTCTTGAAAGGTAATTTTTTGATTACTACTACAATGTTTAGTGGAGGTTCTGGTAAAGCAACAGAAACTATCTTAATGTCATGATCATAGAATCAGATTACAGGTTCTTGGTATTCTTGTACTTGTCCCACAAAGTGAGTGAATGCATTCACATATTATGGTTGGAGCTCAATTTTCCTTAAAATATCCATTAGAGTATCCCTATGCTTTGGGGACTGTTGTATGAGCTCATAGATGGATAACTTAGTTGGAGTCATCTGCAGGTTTTGCTCCAATCTACTCCAGATAGTTACCACAGGTTGCATTGGTGGACTTGTAAGGTTGTCTTGCCTTTTCCTAGGAGTGGTTGGGATGTTCATGGGAGTTGTAGGCAATTATGGTTGACCATACCACGTAGTCCTTGTTACTAAAATAGAAATATCAACCATCCCAACACATTTGTGGGTAGGTATATTAGCTCAAACCTAATTGACTTGGACCCCTTGCTCTCTAGGGGACTCATGGTTGGGCAATGGGTTTATGTATATGTCCATGTATCTGTTATCAGGATCCAGTGGGTTGTCAACTTTGAGTTCTCCTGCCTCAATCATGTTTTGCACTTGATGCTTAAAACCAACGAAAGCCTCAATTTCATGTCCTAGTATCCTATGATAAGGGTAAAATTTATCTTCCCTATATCATTTTGGCTTAGGATGGTTGGGATCTATAAGAGGTATATCAATAAATCTTATCCTCTTGGCTTGCATTCTTTGTTTTGCCCCTAATTTTTTGTTTGATCGTAATTGGCTGGCAGGGAATGTGCTTGATATTTTTGGTGTTGTTGTGCACCCCCATCCTTAGGTGTAGCCAATACAACTTGATTGACTGGAGCATGGTTGTTCTGCTTGTACTTGTTATTCTTACCATTATTTTTCCACTCCTTTTTGTTTTGGATTTTAATGGTTCCCTCATCTACTTTTATTTCTTTGATGAGGCCTATGCCAAAGCTTCCTCAAACGAAGGATACTTCTAAAGTTTTAGCAAGAGGGAGATGTATTTAGAGCAAATTTTGGTGAACATGTGAATGATCTCTTCTCTGGGAATGGAGAATGATAATTTTACCATGAATTTTCTCCATCTATTCTCATAATCCATTACTGGCTCATCATCATACTATTTCAATTTGGACAGGTCTGAAAGGTTCACTTTCTTCTTAGCACCAAAGGAGAAACACTTTAAGAATGCATTTACTAGTTGTTCAAAGTTTGTTATGCTATGCTTAGGTAGTTGGTTGAACCATTGAATGGTAACACTTGAAAATGTCATTATGAATGTTCTTAGCATGAGAGAGTCATTGTCTTCAAGATGAAAATAGGCGTTGATAAAATTGGTAATGTGCTCTTGTACATCCTCTTCACCCTTAAACTTTTCTAACCTAGGCATCTCAAAGTTCTTAGGATATGGAGGGCTAGGGATTTATGGACACAATGGTTGGTTGTGTATTTTTCTCAATTTTGGTGAGTTCCTAGCTGCCTCTTGTTTCTCAAAGGTTTTCATCTTTTCAACAAGCTCTTGAAATGCCTTTGATTCACGAATTTCCTCCTCTTGTAAGCCTATTCATAATGGCAATGGAGGTAACTCTCTATCCATTTTATTTGTTCCTATTTTCCTCCCTCCTATGAGGGGACTTAGGATTGTGATCCTGGTTTGTTGTATTTGCCCTTACCCCACTAGTTGGATTTTGTTCATGATTTGGTGGGGGATTTCATTGTGGGTTATCTTGTCTAGTGCACCTCTCTTTAGGTGAGTCAGCACATCTAGTTCTTTGGTGGTCACCACCATTTTTTTGTAAATTGTTAAGAGCTAGCCGCTTAGCCTACTCTCTTAAACGCTACTCATGTTGGCGCAAGAGTCTTTCTCTTTGTTTATCCTATTCGAGAGCTTCCACTAGCTCTCGCTCCTTACATAATGCATTTTCTAACCACCTCATTCAGTCAATTTGTGCTATCATATTAGACTCATTTTTATCTAACTTTGTTCTTGTTGTCTTGACTGGCATATTCCTCGAGGAGGTTTTTGCTATACCTATACTCTAGCTAGCTAATGTGACTTGTTTAGTGTACTATTGAGTATCCCTGCAATTGGATTCTATGCATCTATTACGAGGTCACTCTAAGATACCCCTAGACTAAGAGATGTATTTAGAAGTCACAGTTCATGAGCTTCCAGATGTAGAGTTCTCAGTAGCTACAATCCTTTGAGTTGGTCGTGTAGGAAATCGATCCAACCCATCTAGCTGTCATGTTTTCCATGGTTGGTCCCATGGGGTGTCATTTACTCCTATGAGGTCATAGTCTATGGGAATCTTTCCTTTTTTTTGAAGGGTTTCATCTATTCTATTCCCATAGCTATATGTAGCTCTAGTTTCCTATCCTTCAATAGGCAGACCTATTTCATATGTTTCTTGTAAATATTTGGGTGTGGCAACTCTTGCATGCCTTATTGATGAAGAGGTATTTGTGACATGTTTTCTCCATGTAGATGGAGATGTAGCAGTCTCATCATCCCTATGTGAAGAATTAGTTTTAGAACCTTCTTTATGTCCATGTGAGGAAGAGGCCCTTGAAGCTTCCTCTCATCTTTGAGATGTTTCTGTGTTTAGAGGAGGCCCTTGAGGTCTCCTCATGTCTCCTTGATGAGGATGGTTGTGAAGCCTCTTTTTTTTTATGTGAATTTGTTCCATGATTTGATTCCTTGCTTAGGGTTTCTTGAGGAGATCCCCCAAGGGTTGATTTATCACCCCTTAGGCTCGTGGGGCTACATCTCACTGTCTTATAGGTGGATCGTTCAATGTTGCTATTACTTTGCCTATGGGTATGAGTTACTTCAGTCTCTCCCTCAATATCAGATCGAGGGTGTTTGCTTCTTATTTTGACCATGTTGTCTATGAATTAATATTTTAAGTTACAATTTAGGAATAGCCACACAATACCAAATAAATGTTTATCTTGATTACTGATTTAAATGTGCCCTACACTGTTTGGTGTGTTTTGATGTGTTGTTATTTTATTTCTTACTCTTGTTCTTGGATTAAGAATGAGAAGACTCATCCATAGTTACAATCAAGTATACCCGTGCCAAACATGATTTTCTCAAAAGAAGCTAGGGTACACCATTGAAGACCCAGTGGGGGGTTCATCTAGCTCTTCCACTCTGAACCAATGATTATTCCAATAGTGGGAGATAGTGTGAGCACAAGTAACTTAGTATCACTATAAGTAAGTTTCTCAATCCATTTCTAGGAAGCTCTAGGGGTCAAGCCAGTGGAAGGAGATGAATTCCAACGTCACTAGACTGAATTGAAGGTTGGTGATGAAATCTAACTCCCCAATGTTTAAATGATACGTGCATGTGTGGTGTTCATTTTAAGCTTGTGTAACATAAAGTGAATCATATAGCAGCAATGAATCTTTCCTATATGCCCAAGTGCAAAAATATGTTTCAATATTCAGAAAGATGCATGAACTACTATGATTTGTATGAGCGTACTTTATTTGTTGTAGTTATGGCCTCTAGCAGGGCCTCAAAGTAAGCAAACAACATACAATGTCTAGCACGTTGGATTCTAGGGCAAAATTTTTAGGCATAATCCATTGCTCCTAGCAATGCCTAGTGGAAAATTTAAAATAAGAACTAAGATATGTGAAATGCTTAATTCTTTATCCTTTTATTCTTTCACTTTCCAAACATAAATGTGTTCTAAGTTCTCTATTTTAGGCACACGAAAGCAGATAGAAAGTTGTAAAATATCAGATAAGTTATACCAACCTTTGGTCTAGCTTAGATAGTCAGTGTTTTGACCTCTACTGCACTCCAGTTCTGGCCGCTATTGACTAGAGCAGCTGGTTCTTGGTCGTTGTAGCTCAGAGTGGCTAATTTTTGGCCATTGTAGCTCAAAGTGGCTAGACCTACATGCAAAACTAAGTTAGTATTCTAGCAACAAATGAAAAATCAATGGAGGTCCCACCGTGATCGCCATCTATAGCGACCCTCGGATGCACACACCGCTTTACTCTACTTGCAATGTTATTAAAAACCCAAGATGAAATGGAAGACAATGAAAAATCATATAACTCAAAAATAACAAATATGGATCTCTTTATTCATATTGGAACTCGATTACATGTCGATCCCTCTTAGGGATACCCATTTCAATATAATAAGGTTACAAATAGGTAAAGAGTACCCCTTTCGTGAAGACGTGGTACATTTTCAAAAAGCTTCACAGTTATGCACATGAAAATGTATGAGGGCTTACAGATGCCTCCTTCTCCAGGTCTATTTCCTAGAGGGATCCCTTTTGCTCTCGTATGTCACATATTCCATCCAATCAACCTGTGGCTCTATAAGTAATGAAACAACAACACACACTTAGATGTATGATAATGCCTCCCTGGATGAGGTTGTTAGTATTGAATATAACAAATGAAATTAAATGAAAATTATACTAATGCTATGGATGCAAATGAATGAAATGATGCTATGCTAATGATATGCTAAAATAATGAATCTAATATCTAAAACTCTAAGCTAAGCCTGCGGGCCACTGTCCAAGACAACGGCCACTAAATTGACTCTCGTCCTCTTTGCTCCAAAGCTATGGACCAAATCTTGTATCCGATGTTGAAATAATGGTTTATATGCTCTTCAATCTGTCAGGGCTTCATCATACTTGTGATCTCCAATGGAACTCTCCAAGTCTCGAAAGCTCTCCTCAATGACCAAGATCGATAAAATATCGATTCTTTGATAAAATATGTCCCTTGATCCCTTTTTCTTGGTGCTCTTATGCTTGCACCTTTTATAGTGTGAAACCCTAGGTCTATGTCCAAGCCCTAGGAATGAACTTTCCATGCATAATGTAAGTTAGCATGAGAATCTTCTTGTCTTTTCTATGTTTGGAAGCCAGTTATTTGAAATCTAACTACCAACTTAAGTCTCCTATGCGAACTCGTCATTAACATGAGAAGAATTTTTCCTTTTTTATGCTTGGAGGTTAGTTAACTAAAGTATAAATGCAAACTCAAGTCTCCTATGTGAACTGGTCATGAAAAGGAATTCCAAGTTACTCCCGCTCACCTTTATTGCATGAAGACTACCACTTTCGCTCGTGATTAGGCCTGTTTGTTGGCAAAACTATTTTTATGGCTTAGCCACTGTCGTAGTGACTAAGATCTGGCCGCTGTCGTCTATAGTAGCTAAGTTCTATCTGGTCTAGGCTTGAGCGGCTAAGATCTGGTCGCTCTTGGCTTGAGCATCTAGGCTTGGATGGCTTGAAAAAGCCTAAAATGAGTGGTGAGAGCCATTTTTGATGCTTGGAAATTCCAGTATTATGTCATATGATCTTATGAATGTGTCTATGTGAGTAGCTCTCCTAAGCATGGCACTATTTAGGTGTCTACACATATATCCTAATATATAAGGTAGACTATTATTCTATTTTTTCTCCTCAATTCTACTTCTTCAAATGGGAAAAGAAATATTATACAATGAATGTAAAACTTGCTCCAATAGGAACCAGTCTACAAAATATGAAAACATCTGGTGTATTGACTCAGGATCCAGTCATCATATGACAGGAAATATACAATGGTTTGACTATCTTGAAATTGCTAAAGGATACAGGCTAATAATTGCAGATAACCAAACCTATCCTATACATTGATATGGATGTGTAACACCTAGCAAATCATTTCTAGATATTCTACTTTAAAAAGTATTGTATGTTCCTGGACTAATATTCAATCTCATTTCAGGAAGCAAGCTAGTATACAATAACTATATGATCAACTTTAGATATATGGATGGGATCAATACATGTCTCATTATGAATCAAGATGGAATAAAAGCAATAGGATTGATTCATGAAAATATATGTGTCCTAGACTCAATGGAAATATCTCAAGATATTATGGTGTTTCAAAATGATGCTAACTCATTTATAGAGGAACATGTTGAAGAAAATGAAGAACCAATAAACCAAAAAGGTAAGCATAGAAGGATCAAAATCAATAAGATGAGAGTAAAATTATACCATGCTTTACTAATTCATCAACAATAAAAACCAAATGAAGATACTTGCAAAGAGAACTACAAAGGTGGTTGGATAGAAGACTTAGATTACATATATAAATTGAATATAGTAGCAACGAAGGAGAATACAAATTTCGTTATCTATTGGAAGAAGATCCATATTGAGGACTAAAGTCTTCAATATCCAAATAATGTAATATATGGGGGTGTTAGAAATAGAGTCTATTCCATCATTTTTGTTATGTAAATGTATCTTCCAAGGTACATACTTAGGACACTATATTACTTTAGGTGGAAGTTATCTATTTACTTCATGCAATGTAATAAATGCACAAGTTTCAATGTGCAAGTTGTATATGTGCAAGTTGTCCCTTACACAGCTAGGTAGAGTGTTGGCCAAGAAACCTATCTTCATATATAATAAATTGATAAAACACGAAGTTTAATTCTATTCAATTGCATCAAATATATAGATTACATTAGGCTTGGAATAGCCCATGAGTTTAGGATCTAGAAAACCAAATAATACCTAAAATGTACTCATGCTATGTTAAGCCTAACCACTAATCAAATAATGGAGTAATAATGATAACATACACTAACATCCCCCCTTATTACATTATTTGGGTAATAATATAACTACTAGCTATACTAACATCCCCCCTGATTACATCATTTAGCAATACAAAGAGAGCTACGAAACAATTCAAATTTGACACGTGCAAGTGCCTTAGTGAAAATATCTACAACTTGAGCATTTGTGGGAATGTACTGAAGATGAATTTGGTGCCTTGGAACTTCATCTCGAATGAATTGATATTATGTGTTAATGTGCTTGGTTCTTTCATGATGTACTAGATTCTTGACAAGGTTCAGAACACCCTGGTTGTCACAAAACAAGTGTATTGGAGATTTGGATGGAAGACCCATACTTGTCAAAATGCGATGCAACCATATCACTTCGCACACATCTTCATGTGTGGCATGATACTCTGCCTCTGTAGATGAGATAGCAACCACCTATTGCTTCTTGTTGTGCCATGAGACAGGACCGGATCCAAGATGAAAAATATATCCTGAATTTGACTTGCGATCATCAAACGACCCGACATAGTCGGAGTCCATGTATCCTTGCAAGAAGAATTTACCATTCCTCTTGTATTCTAGGCCATATTCCATATTACCATGGACATAGTGAAGAATACATTTGGTTTCTTTCCAATGAGTAGTCTTAGGTTCTTGCATGAACCTCGAAAGATAGTTAATAGCAAACATGATATCTAGCCTAGTGTTTGTCAGATATATGAGACCCCAATCAACTGTCGATAGAGAGTACCATCTACCTAAGGTGAATCATCATATCATGATAATTGAAGCCATGATTCCATCGAAGTTGCCATTGGCTTGCAATCAGTCATGCGATATTTTTCTAACAATGTCTTGGCATATTTTTCTGAGACACCTTGATGTAGTTCTCCTTCTGGATTACTTCCAAACCAAGACAATAATGGAGAAGTCCGAGATATGTCATCTCAAAAGATTTACACAAGTCACTTTTGACAGTAGATATCATAGTTTTTGAACTCCCTGTAATGAGTAGATCATCAACATAGAGTACAAGCAACACTATCTCAGAACTTTTTTTCTTGAAATAGAGGTTTGCATCTGATGGACATCTCTTAAATCCATGTTGTAGGAGGTGATTATCCATTTTTATATACCAATATCGAGGAGCTTGTTTCAAACCATACAAGGATTTCACCAACTTGCAAACTTTCTGCTCTTGGAATTCCACTTCAAATCCTTCAGGTTGAGTCATGTAGACTTCCTCTTGGATATCACCATTTAGAAAAGAAATCTTGACATCCATTTGGTGGACTTTCCACCAATATTGTGCTGCCATAGCACAAAGAACTTGAATGGTGGTCATCCGAATAGTAGGTGCAAAATTTTCCTCATAGTCAATGCGTTCCTTTTGAGCATAGCCTTTTGCAACAATATGGGCCTAATGCTTATCAATTGTCCCATTTACCTTGTACTTGATTTTTTATACCTATTTGCACCCTATGGGCTTCTTTTTGTATGGTAGATTGACAAGCTTCTAAGTTTTGTTTTTCATCAGATATTGATACTCAACATCCATAGTAGCCTTCCATTGTGGCTCACTAAGGGCATCTTGCATCGAAATAGGTTCATGTTCATTCCTTTCCTCATATATATCCATATCCTCTATTGGTCTCTTTGGATCAACAGAAAGTCCCTCAAAATATTGACAAAGATCATCAACCCCAGTAGTCTCTGTTGTTGCTCTCTCCTGTTGAGCCATGCTATGAGTACGAGGCCTATCCAAAGTCAAATCAGGTGGAGTAGATAGCTTGGAGTCTCTGATTGCACTTGTATACCATTTTGGATATTTATTCTATGATTTTTAAGAATATGGAGAAGAACCTCCAATCTTTGATGATGAAGGAGACTTCTCAACTTTAGATTCCACAAGATCTAGGTATACATCTAATGTGCTTTGTGATGTGAAAGCCTCATCAAAAACAACATCTCTACTGACATGAATCTTCTTGGTAAATGGATCAATCAAATGATAACCCTTAGAGTGCTCATTATAGCCAAGAAGAATACACTTCAATGTCTTCTCATCTAGCTTCTTCATTTTCTCTTTTGGTATGTGCATAAAAGCTTTACACCCAAAAATGCATAGATGAGAAATGGAGGGTTTCCTACCGCTCCATGCTTCCTATGGATTCATTCCTTGTAGGGCCTTTGTGGGTGCCCTATTCAACAGATATATTCTTGTAGTTACAGCTTCTGCCCAATATTATTGCCCAAGACTAACTCCTGTGAGCATGCAATGAACCATTTCCATGATGGAACGGTTCCTCCTTTCAGCAACTCCATTTTTTTGAGGAGTATAAGTAGTAGTTAACTGTCTCATGATCCCATGTGTAGCCAAGAATGCATAAAATTCTTTAGAGGTAAACTCCCCCCCTCGATCTGAGTGCAGAGTCTTTATAGAAGCCTCTGACTCCTTCTCAATATATTTCTTGAATTGCTGAAAGAAACCAAATGCCTCAGATTTTAGAGTAAGAAAGAACACCCACATTTTTTATGAGTAATCATCTACAAATAACTAAAAATACCTCTTCCCCCCACAACTGATGGGTGTGAAAGGACCACACAGATCGATGTGAATAAACTCCAGAGGTTTCTTTGCTCTTGTAGAGCTTTTCTCAAAACGTACTCTATGCTGCTTTCCTGCCAAGAAGTCAAATCACACTAGCAATGTGGTAGAAAGAGAAGGAAGACCCTTTACCATCTCATACTTACTTAGCTCAAGTAAGTAACCGAAACTAAGATGCCCATATCTCTTATGCCATATGGAAGTTACCTCCTTTCTATATACTGTCATGGTGACATGTGGAGTAGAGATAGCATCTAAGGCAAATAATCCATGCTTAAATGAAGTGGTTTCAATGTTCTTACCCCTCTTGGTAATAGAACAACACTTCTTGCCTCCCTCAACACTAAAGTTCACAACCATATCTTTGTCCAAAATTTGTGTGACTGACAACAAATTGTTCACCAATCCTGGAACATAGAGGACTTTTTCAATCTGACACTTGCCATCAAAAAGAGTGACTAAAATAGTACCTTCTCCCTAAACCTTGTAGGTTTTATCATCAGCAATAGTGATAGGTTTGCCCTCTTTGGCCTCAAAAGACTCAAATCATGATTTGTCACCAGTCATATGCTTACTAGCACTAGAATCAACATACCACATAGGATCCATCTGCTTGGAGGTTGTGGTAGTCATGAGCACCTTGTGTGCCCACTCAGAATCCAATTCAAATTCTTCAACAACAACATTCACCTTGGGTTTCTTGTTCTTTTTGTGTGGTTTGTTCTGGCCTATCTTTTTAGGTTGTTTATTTTTATGCCAACATCTATTTGTATCATGACCCTCTTTGTCACAGATCTTGCAATATATATTTTTTTTTTGAGGTTGTTTCTATTTTGAATCCTTTTGAGAACTACCTCCCTTCTAAAAATTACCCTTCTTCTTGTGTTGCCCCTTCCTATTGGTGTATAGGGCAGTGTTAGAAGAATCATCTCGCTGTAGTTGGTGTGCCTCATCTTCTTGAAGCATATTAACAAACTTTACAAAGGTAACTTTCCATTGGGACACCTGAAGGGAAGTGATCAACACCCTATAAGAATCAGGTAAAGCTCTCAATACAATTGAGGTAAGGATCTTGTCATCAACTAGTTCTCCCAAAGAATTCAACTTTGCTTTCAATTCAGACACTCTGCAAAGAAAGAGTTCAATTGTATCCCCCTGCTTCATGCTTAGACTGTGTAATTGAGATTGAATAAATAGAATAGTGGAATCATTCTTTCCTTCATATATAGTTTTAAGGGCATCCCATGCCTCTTTACTATTTTTATAATCAACAATATGGGGTTGAACTTCGTCAAACACAGCAAGCAAAATGAGCACTTTTGCTTTGTTGTCTTTCTTATCAAATTTTATCTGATCAGTAGATGGATCTATAGTGCCAATAGCAGATGAAGGTCTTGTTGTTTCTCCAGATACAACATCCCATAAGTCATCCATTGCTAGGATTACCTTCAACTTGTTTTTCCATGGTGTGTAGTTAGGACCTTTCAACAACTAATGAGAATTAGTCATTAATTTTGTAGACATTGTGAAGGTTCCTTATAACACCAATTGGTCCCCCTTTATTTATACCTTAATTCCAGGCCTTTATACCATATAAAATACCCACCCTTATGTGAGGGAGACTATAGGTATTTTTGAAAAAATCAAAAAAATTACCCGCCCTTATGTGAGGGAAACTATAGGTAATTGTAAAGATTTTATGATATGTGGAACTTAGGTGGTACTGAAAGGGAATCGTCTTGTTGATGGCACCTACCATAGAAAGTCGTCAATCCTCATGCATGGGGTGTCACTTCCCCTAAACACTGTAGATTTCAAAACTCTCATCAGGATTTACGCCTAGACACAAGAACGATTAGGGTAGTGGATGGAGTAAGAAAAAATAGTAAACTGGAAAAATTATATCTCCTTGACGATTTATAGAGAACAAGATCAGACATTGTTTTGGAAGCTATATTAGGTGATGGATACAGTAGCGCAATCACGATAGCTTTACCTGTAAGTGTTGGCCATAGGTATCACAAATACCGAATGCTACAGTGCAATAAATTGCACAGATGGGTTTTAATTATTTTGGGGACTTAGGGAGTGAATTTGATTTTAAATTTTAATGATGTAGTGCAAAGCAAGAAAAAATGCAACATACAACATAAAAGTGCCCACAGAAAATAAACCACTAGGTGTCGGGCGCTGCCAAAAATGCACCTTTACAATAATGCCAAAAATTGCTTTTTCAAAAAAATACTCTCTATCCCCCCTTGATTTTTGAAAAAAATACTCCCCCCTTAGATTTTTCCAAAAAAATGGACTCCCCCCTTTAAAATTTTTCTTTATAAAGCATTTTAAAACATTCTTTTAGAACTAAAGTTAAAAAAAATAACTTTATCTTATATAGTAAAAAATTATTATTTTTTTTTTTTAAATAATAACTTTAAACTATTATAAAATAAATTAAAATGTTATTAATTTTAATTTTAATTAAATAATATAAAATAAATAAATAAAAATGTATACCTTTGTTTTGGGGGGGTCGACGGGACTCGAACCCGCGACCTCAAGGCTCCTGGAGCCCTACCGCTCAGCCCACGACCAAGTGGGCTAGCGAGCTGATCCGTGTGGATCAGGGGACCCCCTTCTATTTGAAAAGCATCTCGAGCCTCTCTGCTGCTCGGTCGCCACTCCTCTGCTCAGAAACGGCTCCCGTGGTGGCAGCGGCTTGGTGGCGGCAGCACTCAGGGAAATCCTCCATAGTAGTGGTGACGGCACTCAGAGAAATCCTCCACAGTGGTCGATTACCAAGCAATCCTGCTTCTTGGATTGATTTTTTTGTTTTTTTTTCACACATATAATCAAGCACGATGGGCGAGATGGTGAACCAACAATGCGATCTACAACTGCACATGAAAAATGTGATCTCGTCGATCTCCGTCACACAGATTTTTGGCTGACAATTACTACTAAAAAAAAATAGTAGCTGCGTGATCGGTACTCGTCTGTAATGATCTCATCACTACTACGTGCAAAACCATGGCTCTGTAATAGAATGTGATATTAATTTTGCTTATGTAGATCACCGAATGGCTCCTCTTTGTGCTATGGATGGGTTCGAGGTGATCAATATCTATCTCCTAGCCCTTGATATATGTACAAGAATGGCGAGGAGCTACCCGAGTCTGTGGACTAGAGAGAAAAAGGCATCGTGACTGGGTTCGATGCCATGCCTGTCTTATATATTATGGCTCAACAATGTCGAAGGAGTTTTATTGTGGCTCAAAGAAATGTTAGTCAATCTCCTCTTATTGACTGCAAATGCTCTTCATGGAAAATTATCCCACATTTGAGAGTCATAAGTGAATTGAGGGCTTTAAAAACAAGAGACCTCCAATATATTTATGTCCACCTTAGGGTGGGCATGGCCTCTTTTGGTCTTTTGTCACTCGCATCCTCAAATTCATTCTCCACTTTGTCCATGTAGTTGGTCTTGTGTGCGTCACTTTCTCCAACGTTCTCTCACGATCCACGTCAACCAAGTTAGGAGTTAGTCCATGTGTAGGATCCACTTGTGGACAGTGTGCTAGTCACCCAGGTCCAAACCAACTCTCAGGTGATTCAATCCAAACCAGATCTTAGGCTACAATGGAGTCGAGAGCATTTGCTCTGATACCATGATAAAACACGAAGTGTAATTCTATTCAATTGCATCAAATATATAGATTACATTAGGCTTGGAATAGCTCGTGAGTTTAGGATCTAGAAAACCAAATAATACCTAAAATGTACTCACGCTAAGTTAAGCCTAACCACTAATCAAATAATGGAATAATAACGATAACATACGCTAACAAAAATATCTCATAGTTAGATAGATATTAGAAGGGGGAATATAGATAGAGCTAATTACAGTAGAGTTGTAGGTAGTAGTGCAGTGTTGTGTAGATCACCATATATTGGTGATGGGTGCAATGTAGTTCAGTAGTTTCATTAATGGAGTGTTCATTTACTCCATAGCTATGTTGTATTCAATTATGTTATTTCTATTCATAGCATACTTTAGTTATCTTACAAATTTACTTTCTTTTATATTATTTTGCATCTTGTGATTGTTATCTCTCATTGCTCGTTACATCAAAAGCTAACAAAATTTTTGGTCTATAATAGTTGGATTTATGATAGTTGCAGTAGGTTTTAAGTCTTTTGGAGGTATACAAGAAAAGAAATCATAATCTACTTTATTCAATTCCACTTTCTCCTTTAGGCTAATGATTTATCTTATTCATAAAGATCTAAGCATTTATTATCTCTTTCTTCTTTTATTCTTTGTCCAAACACTCTTGGAAATTGGTAATGGCTTTATTCATAAACAAGTCCATGAAAATCTTCTTCTGATGACAAAAATTAGTTGGTCTAAGGCAATTTGAAGTTTATAAATAAGGTGATGTATATTGTAAAAGGAAAATTTATACCTCCAAATCTTACCTTATGCGACTAGAGAAGATTGAAGAAGTTTAATTTTAGAGGGAGTACTCTTTGCTTTTCCTCCTCATATGGAGTCTTAGTAGAGGTGTTCTTCAAAAATGTGTAGGAGTATCTTATATTGGTATTGATGACTACAATCCAACCTAATGAGATTCTTGTATAGAGGCATTTTCTCATCAGTGGATTTCTAAATTATGAGGATCCAAAAGAGTCTTCCTCAAGTGTAGAGGTTGAATAGAACATCCATTATGGGAGGAAGATATTATTGTTACTAATGTCTTCTCTCCTTGAACCCTCAATTCAAATTATGAGGGTATGTTTAAAGTGTAATCTAACTTATGGAAAAGGCTGACATTGTATAATATAATCTTGTATAGGCCTATAGACAATCATTATATAATTGAATCTATTTTATTGTAATATTTTATTATGTAATCCCTATGGAAAAAATTTAACCTTGTTATAGTTTTTTTTTTAAGTGAAAAACCCCTTACGGGACCACCTTGGCCTGAGAGACCATGAATAGGGGGTTATACACTATCAAAGTCACCCGAGAGTCGCACCCGACCCTGCCCACACCAACATTATCAATTGGATTTTGGATACCCAATTCAGCTTTTTGGTAGGGTGGATATTTGAACATGGGACCTCCCTTGGAGGATTGCCCTCTCCTCTCCAACTCACCTACAACACCTGGGTTAACCTTGTTATAGTTAAACTCGCCTTCTAACTTGTAATTAATCTTAATCCATCATGTTATATCAACTTAGGTTAAACTCATTTATGTAACTAGGGTTTTGGTATTGTTATAAATAGCCCCCACCATTCCATCCATTGTAATGGAGTGGTGTGATCTTTATTTATGGATAATATAGTGATTATTTATGGTGTCTATAGGTGCCCACTATATCATTCTCTTTCATATTATTTTTCTATATAATATTTTATCGGATTGATCACTTTTGTTCATTTCTAGAAACAGGTAAAAATTACAACACCCTATTGTTGCTTTTGTAAACTTCTTGTTGTTATGTGTGACTTTTCATTACACAACAATTTGTGGTGGGACGTGTCATACATAAACTATGATTGATCAATTGGTTGAAATTATATAATTATAGGTGTATACTAAAGTGATGGATCAATGTAAGCCATGGTTTGATTGGGTTAAGTCATGTTTCAATCAGGTTGTTACAACAAGCGAGCAGTTCCTTCCCTTTGTTTGAAACAAGCATCCTAGGGGTTTCAAGTAATTATTCCAACCCTTGTATCTAATTAGCATTATGGGGTTTCTTGTTTTTAGGACCCTGACTCTTTATCTAATATGGAATTTGTTTTAATGGAATCAATATTTTTCTTGTACATCGGACTTGAATCTTGTATTCATAAAATCTATATGTAACTATTAAAAATTTGGATTTGAACTCGTTGCCTTTGTAAAATTACTCAAGAAAAACTATCCGATAAATCAAAAACTAAGGAATTTTGAAATTTACATCTAGGATGTAGATAATACTTATATATTTGGGTAGAGTGCACTATAGGCCAAAATATGAAGCACCCTATAAAGTACTTAGAAACATATTCAAAAATATTTAGAAGATTTTATGCATTCACATCATGTTTAGAGCACGAGAACAACTTGCATTACGGATAGATTGAATCACCTTTCAGGAGGGTTCATGAAAATTAAGCAAAATTCTAGGAGACTCCACACTCAAAGCACATTTCTAGGACCAAATTAAGTCACATTGTATAAGATAGAAAACATTCATTTCAATATTACGGATCGCATTCTAAGTGACTTAGTCAAATTTTACAATTTGTGAAGCAAATCTCTAGGATATGAAAGGATCTCACTTCCATAGACTTAGGCACATTTGACTTCTCCAAAAAATACAAAACTAGAGAGTAATGTACCTAATAAACAATTGATACAAATTTTTTTAAGGAATTATTGGTAGGAACCAAGGGTTCCTAGCACAATAAATTAATAAATAAAAGTAAACCTAATTAAGAGAATCACTTTTGCATTGGTTTGGGGGTCCCTCCAATGATTTATATATCATATGTTTATATTTCATCCATGATCTCCAATGATTGATTGTACAACATTTTATATCTATCTAACCCTAATGTTACGTCATTTCATCATGACCTTTCATAATAATTAAATATATTTAATTATTATGTCTAACCCTAATCCTAATAATATAATAATTAATTATTATATTATTACTATACTAACTTTAATATATAAATTTATTATATGAATATTATTAATAATGAAAGTTAGGATAGGATCCTAACATTCCACCCCTCTTGGAAACAACTTTGTCCGCAAAGCTGGAAAATATGGAAAATTATGCTCTTGCTCGCATGTAGACGACCTTATGACTCCCTAGTTAAGATATTTAGAGTTTTGTAAACTATATTTGCAAAATTCAATATCCTAATTTTATGTAGTAGACCTTATCTCTCCAATATAATTAACTTTGCAAATATTGAATTTGAAAAACTTGATTGATTGACTACAAAACTTGTAATATTTTAGGTAGAATACTTTTTAGCTCCCAAGTAATTTAGGAAAAAATCAAGTTTTGACAAGATTTTTTTTTTAATTCTGCAAGTGTTGTCAAATATTTGTAATCTCTCAATTGAGTTCAATATGTTTTTAAGGTAAGCTTACTTTCTTAGTTACCTTAAGTTGAATTCTTTTTATCTCTATAATATTCAACTTTAATGTTCACCTTATTTCTCCATTCCATATGAATTAGTAAATAGAAAGCTAAAAATATTTTGATAATGCACCTTGAATTTTTGATAGGGTTCTACATATTTAATGATATATCTAAATCAAATCCTTATACCTCCAATGAATGTCTCATAATGATTTTTTTTAGAAGGAAAATTTGTTGTTTTACCTTTTCTTATTTTAGGAGCTATCGGCCATGTCACCGTAGTTTCCATAATTTTCTAAAGTCAATAAGAAGTCTCAAGCATTTGAAAAATTCAGTCATTAACTGCAAGAAATCCATTTTTAGTAGTCTTCCAGATGAATTTTGTGCTTTGAAATCACTCGAGCAACTCGAATTAAAGAATGTTGTCATCACTGCCTAGCTATTTTGGGGAATTTGAGAAAACTACGTCATCACATTGAAGAGGTTAAAAAGCCTTAGTTGTTTTCCTGTTTCATTTAAGCAGCTAACATGCCTGCAATATCTAGATTTCTCCAATTGTAGGAGGCTCAATTTTATGTCAAAGAATTTAAATATTTTGGAAAACATAATAATGCTTGAGTATTTGAGCTTTTCATACTACGAGGAACTACAAGTTTTGCCTCATTATATCACAAACCAGCCATTCTTGAGAGAGTTCAATTGTTCTTGTACTAGCATAAGGAATGTGCCTCCTAACATATATAAACTCTACAATTTGGGAGTGAGGAATATAGAGAGCATGGTGTTGAGAAGCTTGCCAATTACTTTTGTTAATTTGTCTAACTTGACTAAATTGTATGTTACAACTTGGAATGTTTGCCACCGTCTTTTTAGGTAATTTGTCCAGCTTGATTTCACTATATATTTGTTTTTGTGTAAGCTTGGAGTTTTTGTCGACTCTCTAGGTGTCTCAATATTTTAAATAATTGTCATACCATCAAGTATCATGAACTACAGTCTTCTTGTTGTTCTCAACCTAAGTTCCAACAATATTTCTTGTGGTATTCTTCCAGAGCTAGGTCATATCTCGAGTTGTCTTCTCTTCTATTATATGATAAAAATCTATCTGGTCAGGTGTTGCTTCAATTGGTAAGCTTGCAAATCTTCAGCAGCTGAGAACTTGGAAGAACAATTTTAGAGGCTCGTTACCACCTGAAATGTGGACTGTACGAAGCTCAAAGTTTTGTGTTTGGCCTCCTCAAATTTGAATGGCAGAATCCCAATGGAAATTTATGAATACTTGAACGTCTAGCACCGTCCAATAGCCAACTGAATGGTTTTATAATTTGTGGTCAAAATGTGAAAATGATAGATCAAATATTGAGTTTATGAAGAGCAAGGTTGCTCATAGAAATTTTGCTCATATCCACGAGGCTTCCAATTATCAGGAACTTTGGTTGGAAAGGTTTGCTATTGGAATTTTCTAACTCTATTACAAATTGTGATGCAAACTATGATGGAATCCACTTTTGCTACTGCATTTGGGAGGGCCTGATACCCTCACCACCTTTTCCATATCTAAAAACAAGCTCTGGTTATGCCATGCATTCACCCTGGTTTATCATATTTTAGTAGCAGTGTAAATCATGTATTATTCTTCATTGGTAGGGTATCTATTGGTTTTTGTTATCCTTTTGCTAATTGTGTGTATCACTAAATATTCTTAGCATTGACCGAGATCATTGAATCTATACATGATTCTTTTTATAGGATTGGAAGGCTGACATACAAAGTATATACTTCATTTCATGCAGGAAAGATATTCCACTTTGGAACAATCGCTAACCATAAAGTGATCATGGTTATGACTAGACTAGCAATGGTAATTACTGACACCTCTTGCAAATTTAATACATCTTTAGAAACTATTGAATGATGTTTTTGAGATTTATGTAATTATCACCAATGTTGGTGTATGTTGATGTAGATGAATGCAGGGTAACCACCCAACTGCTGCTCAATTTTTTTTTTTTAAGATAAAAGGAGTTGTTCACTATGGAATTACTAGTAATGGAAACCTAGATTACCACGTTGATGATGTTACAATTTTCCATTAGTGGGCTCATACCATCTGCTTTTCCATGTCAGTTTCACATAGTTTTAATTAGTCTTTGTCCCTAGATATAGATAGATATAACCATTGCATTTGTATTTTATCTTTCTCATTGATGTGTATTTATGATTAAACATAGATATGTACAAGGACATGATGATGAACTACCCTTAGAATCCAATGGATATTACACTCATAAAATTGGGTACATTCATTTCACCAACTACCATTATCCATCGACAGAAAGTTGTGATAATCTGTTTAACAATGTGTGGTACAACCCAGATGAGATGTTTTCCATTTATGGTACTCCAGAGGTGAGGCACCATGCATTCTGGTTTAATGTATCTGAGGATTACTATGAACTTGCCAAACAACTTGCGGTAAAAAAATCAAGTTTTGATAAGATTTTTATTTTTTTAATTCTGCAAGTGTTGTCAAATATTTTGAATCTCTCAATTGAGTTCAATATGTTTTGAAGGTAAGCTTACTTTCTTAGTTACCTTAAGTTGAATTTTTTTTATCTCTATAATGTTCAACTTTAATGTTCACCTTATTTCTCCATTCCATATGAATTAGTAAATAGAAAGCTAAAAATATTTTGATAATGCACCTTCAATTTTTGATAGGGTTCTACATATTTAATGATATATCTAAATCAAATCCTTATACCTCCAATGAATGTCTCATAATGATTTTTTTTAGAAGGAAAATTTGTTGTTTTACCTTTTCTTCTTTTAGGAGGTATCGGCCATGTCACCGTAGTTTCCATAGTTTTCTAAATTCAATAGGAAGTCTTAAGCATTTTAAAAATTTAGTCATTATCTACAAGAAATCCATTTTTAGTAGTCTTCCAGATGAATTTTGTGCTCTAAAATCACTCGAGCAACTCGGATTAAAGAATTTTGTCATCACTGCCCAGTTGTTTTGGGGAATTTGAAAAACCTACGACATCACATTAAAGAGGTTAAAAATCCTTAGTTGTTTGCCTGTTTCATTTAAGAATCTGACATGCCTGTAATATCTGGATTTTTCCAATTATAGGAGGCTCAATTTTACATCAAAGAATTTATATATTTTGGAAAACATAATAATGCTTGAGTATTTGAGATTTTCATACTACGAGGAACTGCAAGTGTTGCCTCATTATATCACAAACCAGCCATTCTTGAGGGAGTTCAATTATTCTTGTACTAGAATAAGTAATGTGCCTCCTAACATATATAAACTCTACAATTTGGGAGTGAGGAATATAGAGAGCATGGTGTTGAGAAGCTTGCAAATTACTTTTTTTAATTTGTCTAACTTGACTAAATTGGATGTTACGACTTGGAATGTTTACCACCATCTTTTTAGTTAACTTGTCCAGCTTGATTTCACTATGTATTTTTTTTTGTGTAAGTTTGGAGTTTTTGCCGACTCTCTAGGTGTCTCAATATTTTAAATAATTGTCATACCATCGAGTATCATGAACTGTAGTCTTCTTTTTGTTCTCAACCTAAGTTCCAAGAATATTTCTTGTGGTATTCTTCTAGAGCTAGGTATATCTCGAGTTGTCTTATCTTCTATTATATGATAAAAATCTATCTGGTGAGGTTTTGCTTCAATTGGTAAGCTTGCAAATATTCAGCTGCTGAGAACTTGGAAGAACCATTTTAAAGGCTCGTTACCACCTGAAATGTGGACTGTACAAAGCTCAAATTTTTGGGTTTTTCCTCCTCCAATTTGAATGGTAGAATCCCAATGGAAATTGATGATGTTTGAATGGCAGAATCCCAATGGAAATTTACGAAGACTTGAACGTCTAGTACCATCCAATAGCCAACTGAATGGTTTTATACTTTGTGGTCAAAATACAAAAATGATAGATCAAATATTGAGTTTATGAAGAGCAAGGTTTCTCATAGAAATGTTGCTCATATCCACGAGGCTTTCAATTATCAATAACTTTGGTTGGAAAGTTTTGCCATTGGAATTTTCTAACTCTATTGCAAATTGTGATGCAAACTATAATGGAATACACTTATGTTACTACATTTTGGAGGGCCTGATGCCATCACCACCTTTTCCATATCTAAAAACAAGCTCTGGTTATGCCATGCATTCACCCTGGTTTATCAAATTTTAGTAGCAGTGTAAATCATGTATTATTCTTCATTGGTAGTGTATCTATTGGTTTTTGTTATCCTTTTGCTAATCATGTGTATCACTAAATTTTCTTAGCATTGATCGAGATCATTGAATCTATACATGATTCTTTGTATAGGATTGGAAGGCTGACATACAAAGTATATACTTCATTTCATGTAGGAAAGAGATTCCACGTTGGAACAATCACTAACCAAAAAGTTAGTGGTACCGACACTTCTTGAAAATTTAATACACTTTAGAAATTATTGAATGATATTTTTGATATTTATGTAATTCTCACCAATGTTGTTGTATGCTGATGTAGATGAATGTAGGGTAACTACCCAACTGCTACTCAATTTTTTTTTCCTAAAGATAAAAGGAGTTGTTCACTATGGAATTGCTGGTAATGGAAACCTAGATTACCACGTTGATGATGTTACAATTTTCCATTAGTGGGCTCATACTGTCTACTTTTCCATATCAATTTCACATAGTTTTAATTAGTCTTTATCCCTAGATATCGATAGATATAACAATTGCATTTGTATTTTATCTTTCTCATTGAGGTGTATTTATGATTAAACATAGATATGGACAAGGACATAATGATGAACTACCCTTAGAATCCAATGGAGATTACACTCATAAAATTGGGTACATTCATTTCGCCAACTACCATTATCCATCGATAGAAAGTTGTGTTAATTTGTTTAACAATGTGTGGTACAACCCAGACGAGATTTTTTCCATTTATGGTACTCCAGAGGTGAGGCAGCATGCATTATGGTTTAATGTATCTGAGAATTACTACGAACTTGCCAAACATCTTGTGGTAAAAAAAATTTCCAGGACACCACATTATTCTTATTATTCTTATTAATCCTTGAATAAATGTCAATGGACTTCTAATTAAGGTTGTATTTAATTTTGCAAATGGTGGAAAAACAAAATGTAAGTTTGGAGTCCTGCGTTAATGATACTATATTTTTATCCACCAAACCAAGGATTGTGAGGGTGGAAAAGAGGATGCAGTGCCAGCACTTACGTGGATAATGTTTCTTACAAATATTTTCTCCATGAAAAATTCAATTGCACTCTAATTGAAATGGAGAGTGCAGTCGTATCATTCTAAAACCCAAGGAGATAACACCATCATTTGAGGTAACCATTTTGTCTACCAAAATATAGAGGATCACTACAATTAGTCATGTGCTCAGTTGATGTTCTTAGGACATTTTCAACCAATTTATGAGTATCCTCAAAAAACAAGGTTACGGCTTCATCTGCAAAATGAGGATTGCTTTTATCCTACAACTTCTTAGGCTGAGTAAATTGCTCATCTAGAAATCCCTCTTAATAAAGAAAGTTGATGAGACTATTGTGTTGTTAATGCAATTCAACGATCCTCATTATTAATACTGAGATAATTCTTGGACTTTATAGCATTTTGTAAACCATATCCTTTTTGTCAATCACCTTCTATTAAATTATTCCGCCTAAAACAACCATTTGAGCTTCTTGTATTTTAAAAATCTAAGGGAATCAGTTCACCAAGTTTCTTAAAATACAGGCTTAGTCATTTATTCTCGGTATGATGTAGTTTTTTTTCATTAGTAATATGACACAGTTGTACTGGTTGGATATGTCCATGAATTCTTTCTTAGGAAAAATTCCCAATATTTTCATTACAGTATTCATATAATTTGGTTTTAGTTATGGTGGTAGCCATGGAGACGAACGTGCATCAGAGAGCAGCCTTGCAGTGTAATCCATCAAGTTGAGAAGAGACACCTTCTGCAATATCATTTTTCTATTGATGTCATAATCGATAGGTTGTTTCATGGAAGTTTCTATTTGAGAGATGGTTATTTTTAAAGCAAAATTTTGATTTATTTTCCTTGATTTTAGTAGAGAGGTCTGCCCCAACTGTCTCCATGAAATTAATGAAAATTTATGGTTTAATAAATGGAGAGGGTGGTGGTCAACTTACTTCTGTCACCCCTAGGGAATAAACCAGATTGGGGTAAGGTTCTTGCTCTCTTGATGGTTTAAAATATTTTCTTTATTTTCCAGAAGTGCAATAGGTATCAATTGGGATTTCATGACTATGGGCTCTTTTGGATGAGAATAAATTTCACTTGCAATTTCCTTCCTATTTTTTTCTCTTCTTCTTCATGTGCAATTTCTTCATTTTCTTTTGCTTCCATAAAATCCTCACTAAACTTATTAATAAAAAAATTTATAATGTTTTCGAATGGTTTCCCCAATTCTTGAAATTCTGCCTTCAATTTCTGAACTTCTTCTTGAAATTTTTGGTCCCACATGGTTGGATCCATAATGCTCTGATACCATATGGTAGGAACCAAGGGTTCCTAGCACAATAAATTAATAAATAAAAGTAAACCTAATTAATAGAATCACTTTTGCATTGGTTTTGGGGTCCCTCCAATGATTTATATATCATATGTTTATATTTCATCCATGATCTCCAATCAATGATCGATTGTACAACATTTTATATCTAGCTAACCCTAATTTTAGGTCATTTCATCATGACCTTTCATAATAATTAAATATATTTAATTATTATGTCATCCTAATCCTAATAATATAATAATTAATTATTATATTATTACTATACTAACTTTAATATATAAATTTATTATATGAATATTATTAATAATGAAAGTTAGGATAGGATCCTAACAATTACACAAAATTTTGTATCTACTTAGATTATTGGGTTTATTTTGAAACTAAGTCATGAATTTCATGAAATTTAACGAAAACAAAAAATCTAAAAGATAATACATTAAATCTTGTAAATAACAATACAAAACTAATAGATCTGAAGCAAAACCAAACAAATCCAAAAACAAAATGAGTTATGTATCATTTGATTTTAACAACCCCTTTTTATAAATTTGGAGAAATTTAGAGTAGATTAATCCTAGAATGATAAATCTCAATAATGCAAGTAAGAATGGCAATTTTTTCGATCTACAAAATTATCTAATCTTAGGTGCCTATAATACCATAGTTCAATACAACAAGGGTATTGGATCAACCCAAAATATTCATATTTGATACTTGGCTCCTACTAATATAATTAATATAAGTAAATCTAATCAATTTAGGGAAAATGGATACAAGATAATGAAAATAAATGTAAAGAAACAAATATGATCATGTAATTGTAGAAAGATTAGCGTTGATCCAGTTGAAATATTTAGGAGTTAATGAATGACTTCAATGTCCCAAATATTTAGATATCCTGCAATAAGGAGGTGAGAGAACTAATAATATATGAGAGGAAAAAGCCACAAGCATCATACATCCATGAATAAATCAATCAAAGTATACAGTTGATCCATAGAAGCCATGTAGGGTATCTTCATTAATTGAAGTCCAAAAAATAATACAAACCTAGTCTTAAATAGTAGCTCTACGATTCTAGAAATAGAAAAGGACATCCTTTACAATGAGCATCAAGCTTTTATTCATAGTAAAAATAAAATAATTCTACTCCTAAGTGTAGTAACAAACTCACTCTTTGTTTCATGAATTTAACAAAATCTTCATAAATAGATGGAAAAATATTATATAGCCAGTCAAATTTCACTATAGAATCCATTCTAAAACACTTTAGGAGGGCATTAAAATACATTTTAAGATACATTAGCAACTCCATTTCTCCACTAATTCTAATTGAAGAGAAAACATCACTTTCAAAAACTACTATCTCGATTTTTATGCCTTGAAATTTATGCCAAACACAACTTCATCTAAGATTTCACCTCAAAAGGTGCTTTACCCTTGACCTATAATGTGCACTGCTTTGGTCTCCATATGAACTATGTTATATAATTTATTATATTATTTTATGTTACTACACCTCATAAGAGATTACATGGAAGTTCTATCCGTTACATTTTTTTGATAATGGATATATTGTACTATATATGCAATATCAAAATAATAACGAAGTTGAGGTTATTTTTTATTATGCATGAACTATAATTTGGTATTAGAGCAAATATCAACACCCAATAATTTTCAACATGCATACACTTTAGCAAAGCATCCAAGGTCTACAAATTTCTAAAGTCTTTAAGCATTTTTACGAGATCAAAACTTTGTAGTGGATGACAAGTTTTGAATATTCTAATTATCTTAAATTTTAGGCATTGGAAAAGCAATTATTGTCTCCAATTTTTTCTTGGTAACATATATCATAATCTTTAGTTCCACACAGGTATTTGAATATCCTCTTCACAGCAGTCCAATGTTCATTTCTTGGATTGGACATATATCTGCTAACTACTCCCACTACATGTACAATATTAGGTCTAGTACAAACTATTGCATACATTAGACTACCAATAGCGCTAGCATAAGGAACATGATGCATTTCTTTAATTTTCTCATTTATTTTAAGATATTGTTTAGTAGATAACTTTTGACTAATATAATATGGATTACATGTTGATTTACAATCATGTGTCCTAAACCTCTACAGTATCAAATCAATATATTTCCTTTGATTTAACCATGAATTTCTATTTGTGTGATCCCTTATTATTTCTATACCCAAAATAAATTTTGCAGCACCCAAATCCTTCATGTCAAATTCAAAAGATAACTATTTTTTTAGTAACTTTATCATCTCCTTATTACTATCAATTAACAACATGTCATCCACATACAAAACAATGATAACAAAATTTTCCTCTTCATTTTTGAAATAAACACACGGATATGCTTTGCTTTTTCTAAGCCCAAGTGCCAAAACAAACCTATAAAGTTTTGGTTCCACATTCTTGGAGATTGCTTTAATCCATAAAGAAACTTCTTCAACTTGCATACCAAGTTGTCCTTACCTTTTAATCTAAATCATTCTGGTTGTGGTATATATATCTTCATCAATTTCACCATGTATAAAAGTTGTCTTTACATCCATATGTTCTATTTTAAAATCAAAAGCAGTAGAAATAGCCAACAGAACTCTAATTGATGTTAGTTTAGCCATAGGAGAAAAATATCACCAAAGTCAATTCCCTCAACTTGAAAAAATACTTTTGCTACCAGGTGAGCTTTGTATTTCTCCAAATTTCCTTCTAAATTATAGTTTTTCTTGAATAACCACTTACAACCAACAGGTTTTCTTCTAGGGGGTAGTTTCACCAAGTCCCATGTCTTATTTTTATCCAAGGACTCCATTTCTTCCTCCATAGCCATTTTCCAAGACTTATTCTCACTTGACTAAAGTGCCTCCTTTATAGTTTCGAATTCTTCATCAGTAACTAATAAATTAAATGCAAAACAAAAAATTGAAGAATTATACCTTTCTAGGAGTCTTCTCACTCGATTTGATCTCCTCAAAATTGGAGTTCTAGGTTTTGCATCTTCAGCCTCCTCCTCACATTCTTCCTCTAAATATTTATTTTTAGACTATAAATCATATTGTTTTGTAGCATCAGGTTCTACCACAGGTTCTTCCTCCTATTCTAATTTTACCTGAACTATTTTAGGTTCTTTGCTTGGTTGGATTTTGTATTTTGGAACCCCTTTTGTTTCTATAAATATCACATTACGATTGTAAGCAATATTTTATGTTTCTGGGTTCCACAACTTATATCCTTTAACACCAGTATTATAACCCATAAATATGCATTTTTTAAATTTATAGTCTAGCTTAGTCCTTTTCTCTTTTATGACATACATATAAGCTTCACAACCAAAAACCCTTATATTACTGAGAGAGGATTTCTTACCAGTCCACACTTCCTGTGGAGTTTTATCCACCAAATATGAGGTAGGAGATATATTGATGAGGTAACAAGTAGTTAACATGGCTTTTTCCCATAATTTCTTTTCTAAACTTGCACCACTTAGCATAATTCTGACCTTATCCATCAATGTTCTATTCATCCATTCTGCAACTCCATTTTTTTGTGGAGTATACAAATTTTTTCTCTACCTTTCTATGCCACAGTCCTTGCAAAACTACTCACATTCATTAGAGCAATACTCACCACTATTCTCACTTCTCAAAGCCTTTATCTTTTTTCTATCTTATTTTCTACAAGAGCCTTGAACTCTCTTTTTTTTAACATCAAATTTATACCATAAAAAATATACCCAGGTATTTCTTGAGAAGTCATCTATAAATATAACAAAATAGATAGATTTACCCAATGATGGTAAATTTGCAGGTCCAAACACATCATTTTGAACTAGATGCAAAATTCCTTCAAATATTGTAGCACTACTGGAAAACTTAACTCGGGTTTACTTTCCAAAAATACAGTGCTCACAAAAATCAAAATTTAATGGGCAATCAAAAATTCCTTCAACCATATATTTAATTTTTAATGTTCAAATTCTTTTCTCACCAATGCACCCCATATGTTGATGCCACAAAATTGTCTTCACTACAGGAATACTTGGAGCTTCTTCTACCATATTAATTTCTTCTACAACTGAAGAGTCATTGCAATCAATACCTATAGTGATAGCCTCAAGTTTGAATAGAGTTCTTGTATGAACTCCCCTTGCCAACACTAAGCATCCATGAAACATATTACAGTTTTACTTATTGAATATCATAGTCACACCTATGATATTCATCTTGCTAAAAAATATTAGATTCCTTACCAAACCCGAAATATGTAGCACACCAAGAAGGGTTTTAATTCTTCCATATTTTAAATTCAATTTGACTCTTCCTCAATCTATTATTTTATGTGTCGAATTGTCTCCCAAGAAGACTTCACCTCCATTTATATTTTCATATTCATAAAACCCCTCCCTATGAGGATTCATATGAAAAGAAGCACCCAAGTCAATTAGCCATGAGTCATGATGTTCACTTGAGCATGTTACAGATATGAATAGGTCCCCTGAATCTTCATTTTTTGTCTTTGTTTCTATACATATTTCTTCATTAGATGAATGACTTATCAACCTTTTTAGATCTGTATTCTCTTTTATAATGCCTTGTTTTACCACACTTCCAGCATTTTATTTTATCTAGAACAACAAATTTTCCCCTAGATTTTGATTTATTTTCTCTTGTTTTCTTTTTGCTTATTTCTTGAGAATGACCTCTCACAACCAAGGTATCCTTCTGATGATAATCCTTAGAATATTTTCATCTCATTTCCTGAGAAAGAAATATTCCTACTATATCCTCTACTTTCAATGTAGAGGTAGTATTGGTGATAGCCATAAGTAGGTTATCCTAAGAATCAAGTAATGAACAAAGTAAATTAATACACTTTTTCTCTTCATCCATTTTTACATCTATAAATTTTAATTGACTTATCACAATGTTAAAAGCATTTAGATGCTCATCCACAGAGTCACCATCATTCATATAAAGTGAATACAACTTATTACGAAGAGAGAGTTTATTTACCAGTGACTTTATCTAATACAATGTTCCCAGCTTTTTCCATAATAACTTTATCATGGTCTTTGTCGATACATTTAGCAATACTAAATCAAATAATAATGATCTGATAGAGCCCCTTACCTTCCTATAGATCTTTATCCACTCCTCATTTATCGTTCCTATTGGTTTTACTCTCATGACCGCAACCCACTGATCTCTATCCACCAATAGATACTCCATCTTGATTTTCCATAACTCGAAGTTCTATCTATTAAATTTTTCTATCTCTACCCTTGTGCTTTCTATAATTATTCTTTAGTGCACTACTCCTACTCAAGAATCGATTTATCCCAGGGTTGAAACCCTTACTCCTCGAATAAAGCTAAAACCTAGCTCTGATATCAAATGAATATAAATAATACCTCGATAAATGAAATCTAGAAAAGTAGTAAGTGCAAAATCAAAGGAAAAATAGATAAGAAACACATTACACAAGAATTTATCCTAGGAAACCCTTTCAAGAAAAAACCTAGCAAGAATATTTTCTTATTGTATAAACTTGACCATATCCAATACAATAATATCCTTATCCATGTTTCACTTGTGATTATATTGTTTATGCATTTCACACCCTAAACCCTCATTCAAGTGTTTTTTTATATACCAACAACACAAGAAGGGGAATTACAATACCATGGGTGCAAATCCATGGGCCAACTATACATTAACCCAAAATCACCCATATGGGTCTAAAAAATAGCTTAAACCCCTAAAACAATTCCACAGGCACAGCCACCTATGTACCCCCTTGGGGATCGACTTGGCCCCAAACCTCGATGAGTATAGGGTCAGAGTGTCCAGTCCTCTCAAAGTTAACCCCACCTGAATAACATGGAAAATATTCAACACAATTCCAACATTTAAAATTTTAAAAAGAGGGATGGTAAAAATTTTGTAAAAAGTGCATATTCAATGGTGATTAACACCTTCAAAATTTTAAATAATTTACATTAATTTATTTTTCACACTTTTTATACCATTAAAGTAGTATTCAATATCAATGGTACCTTTGGCTTGTATAGGTAAAGTTGTTGTGTTACGCTAATGTGTCTATCACCTAACAAAGTTGCCATAATGACATCTTAGCATCAACCCTTTAAAATGTTGATGATATATAAGGTCATATTCTTGATATTTTCACTCCGTATTTATCCCATTCATCACTATCATTAGATATAAACCCTAAAATTAATAAATTATGAATATATAGATAATTTACATCCACATAAAAGGATTTATCTTTAAGTATATGTCATTGATAGGGTGAATTCCTTTCTAAGATACCTTGGTACCTTGTATCATTATCTTTCATGTACCCTAAAGTATATCTCATGTACATTTGTGTATATTGAGAGGACTAGCTTCTTCCACGTATCAACAGGTATATAGGAAGGGAAGATATATAGAAAGGTTTTGTATATTAGACTATTAGTATATTGAAAGGGGGACCATTTAGGAGTTATATGAAACATCACAATGACAACATCAATTTTTTTCTTACAAAATCATAGTTGAAATCAAGGTTCAAACTTTGGACCCTAGAAGACTAATATGAGAACCATATTTAATCATTGAAAAATACTGAGACATAGTTGAAAAGGTTACAAAACCAACTGTGTTCTTTATTCATGAGTGTGTAATATATAGGCACTTCCACAAAATCATCAATGAATGGATAAATTGGTGGCATAAAATATTATTCATACAAATATAGTAGCATAGAGGATAATATTCTAACTATAAAATATGCATGTCTAACATAACAAATCCTTCTAGAATGTTAACTAGTTGCCCCCTAGTGAACTAGAAGTTTACATGAAAATATGAGAGGTCACATTACAATTATTTGTAATAAATAAACTATAAACCTAGCTAGGAGAAAGAATGGTCATGTGAGAGAATGTCAATATTCATCAATAGTCATTAACATGGTCACTCAAACTAAATAGGATGAAGATGCACAACAAAATTTTGATGATGCAGCTAACAAAGCACTAATGATCATCACCTTTGCCATCGTAGATGTTTTTTAGCCACACATTTGTGAAGCACAAACATCCAAGGAGGCAGGGAACACACTTTCCACCATATTTTAATGGAAGAATGAATCAACAATACTTCACTTTCACTATCAAATTCACACATTGAGATTTAAATATGGAGAAAACATTGAGACTTTTCTTTGCCAAGTGATAGAGTTGAAAGTCAGATTTAATACCTCCTTGTAACTCTCCCTCATCATTATCAATTGATGAAAAATGCTATATACAATATTGATAGTACTTTTATTTGCTTAAATAATAAGCAACTAACCAATTAAGGGATCAATTGATGAAAAATGCACTCATTTCCATGAAGTTTGACATAAATAAACCATAGACAAATCCTTCTCCCTCATCATTATCTTGGAAACAACATTTGAAAAAAAAGAGGTATTATCATATCTATGAAAAGGATATGATACAAAGTATTGTTGGTATAACTCTAGAACTCAAGGAAATCAAGTCCACAAACCTCCTCAAAAAATACCATAGTTCAAACCTCATCCTAAGAAGAAGTAGCACGAGCATGTTACATATGAAGATTCATAATTGGATACAAATAGAACTCTAAACTAGCACATAATGTACTAATATCCAAGGTGATGACAAAATCAAAGTATAATATTTGGTACTTTGATTCAGGTGTTAGTAAGCACCTGGTTCGACACAAATCATAGTTTTAACTCCTTACAAGCTAAATATGGGAATCGAATCACCATCGTTGATGATAAGACCTATCATGTTAGAGTATAAAATATTCCTCTCAATCATATCAATGATAAATACATGATTAAAAAGGTACTATATGTACCAGGATTAGCAAATAACTTGCATATATATCACAAATTATGGATTGAGACATCAATCAAATTCAAAGTAGTTGAATGAAAAAATAAGTTTTTTATCAAAAAAACATGGTAATATTATGGCAATAAGACCTTAAAAGAATGGTTTTTTTGTTCTCAATGTCATCTCATCTCCTAATATTGAACTATTAACAACCATGATAGATTCTACCTTCCTTTGGAATTGGAGACATGGTCATATAAGTTTTGAATACTTACTCTAGTTGAGCAAGCATCAAATGGTCTTAGGTCTGCCCAAACTTTCACCCATATTTCTTGTATGCTTGGGTTGTTTAGCAGGGAAGCAACATTGATTCCCTTTTGATTTAAGCACTCACAGAGCCACAAGACCATTGGATGTGATGTACACTAATCTATGTGAACCCATGTCATCCAATTTTGGTGGCCACAGGTACTTTCAGTTGTTTGTAGATGACTACTCATGAAAGATGTGGGTTTATTTTTTACAATTGAAGTTTGAAATGCTCAAGAATTTCCAACACTTCAAGAAGCAGGTAGAAAATGAAATTAGGCATTCTATTTGCATCCTTCACTCAAATCAAGGGGGAAATAAATCCAATAATATCTCAAGGTTTCTCATGCAAAATGGGATCAAGCGAAACTCATTACAACATACACTCCAAAATATAATGGAGTTGCTAAGAGGAGAAATAATTCAATTATAAAAATGGTTTATCGCATGCTCACATGAGCCAATCTAGAGCAACAATATTGGGTTGAATTTGTCTTTGAATATATGCAAAAATCGTACACCTATGCAATTATTAAACAAACCAAATTGAAAGCATAATCATGTAACCATTAAGATAAGAAAAAAAAATGGTGCCCTTCTCATTAATATTGAATCATGTCCTTCAAAGGAGGTTATAATGATATCCCTCTGAGGGATTTAATACCAATTTGATATAATTTTACAATCAAGAAAGAATGGTAGGTGTATCCTACAGAATCTTTGCAATCCTACAAACTGATTTGAGAGGAGTTTCTTGTGACCTCCGCAAGGTATGATGTAGATTTGAAGAATATTTATGTTGATAGCTCCTACCAAGATCTATAATTTGCACACAAGAACACTCAAAAGGCATTAATAGCAAATGAAAAGCCTCTCATGATGAGGCCCATATCCATGATAAAAAAATGATAAAGAAAGCTGAAATACAATAAATAGATGCATAAAAACTAAATCTAACTATGCTAGCTAGTAATTAAAATTGTGATTAAACCTACTGAACACAAAAAATTAAGGCAAATAGATCTCTATTTTGGGGTATCCTTGTGAAGAGTGGTATGGCCTACTGGTCATCCTTGACCAAGATGATGGTCCCTGTAGGTCATCTCAAGGCAATACGACGACTGAACTGTGAGTGCTTTTTCTACAGTCGATGCAAAGGTGACTTCTAGGTTCGACTTGTGGTGTTTTTGATAGATTGGTGCATTGTTGTAGTGGCTTGATGGGTCTATATTGATCTCTAAAGTGTATATACAAAGTCAAATGGAATAAGAAAACATGCACCTCTATCCCTTAGAGCAGTCCAATGACATGGCCTTCTTAAGGAATTGAGGTAATAACACTTTAGTCTTTATGAAAGTTTTTGGATCTCTAATCAAAATCTAGTAGCACTTTATTGCTTGAAATTTGAAAGCTCTGTATATATTTTGAAATAGGGTTGGGGACTACTATATAGACTCCTTGAAAGAAGTCTAATAATAGTGGCACCTTGTGCATGAAAAAGTGAAGGACCAGTTTGCATTGAGAAAGCAAATGTTTTTCTCTGAGATCTCATGTGAACTAATTATGCCATGCTTTTTGTCTAAATTGGGCTCATGCACATGCATAAAATTGTGGCATGAATTCATGCACGGTTTTAACTGGTGGCTTTAGCTTCCAATTATACCCCTCTTTTTTATTGCTTCTAATGTGACCATCCCAAGGTGGGTAGATCCTGACTAGGGATCGTCACTTGGTAGGATGACCTCAACTGGGAATCGTCCCTTGGTAGGATGACCTCTTAAGATCATCCTTTGGATGTATTTCCAGGGTTGTAAAGGGAAATATCCCTTGTTTGAGTGGTTAAAACCATTGTTTAATCCCTAGGGCTACCCAAGGTGGGTCATATGGTCTTCAGGGTGTCCATATAGGTATTCTCCTCAATATGACACATTTTAGGTGTCTATAGATACCCTTTTTTGGGATGATTTGTGTGAAAACACAATGCAGAGTAAAAATAGATGACCCATAGTAAAATTGAGGGTTGATGATGTTCATTGATCTAATCAATGTTAAATGCCCCAATCATGAAAGGTACATGCATTTTTGAACCATTACTTTTAACAAGTTAAGAAACTTGGTTTTTAGTAAACCTTTCAACCAAAAATCATGACTTTGATGTATACTTGATCTTGGAAGACTTTTCAACAATGGGTGGACTTATGGCCTCATGTTTTAAGAATACCAAGACTTTGTGTTGTTTGAAATTTTTACTTGTTTTTTGCCCTAAGCAAGAAGGACATGATTATCTTTGGCAATGATTCTTGAATGAATGCAACTTGCATGATTAAGTGTTTGATTATTGATTTTATTATGAATTTTGTAATAATATGACTACCCCCTCAAGTGACGAGTCGATGAGAAACAGAAAAATGATGAAAGCGATGAGTCTCTTGACCAAGATGATTTAATTTAGAGGGCTCATTTCCTCATTACAACATTGATTTTGATCCATTTTATTACTATTTTTGGTGAGTGATCTTATGGTAATTTACTCATCCTACCAAATTACATGGACAACCAATCACTGCAATCACCAGGTTTATAGAACAAATCACTAGATATGAGATTCACTCAACTTTTACAAGTTTTATGTGACCAAATGGCTTAAAGGCCTTTGGAGCCATTTTAATTGTGACCCAATAAAATATGGGTACCTTTGGAACATTTTGATGGTGACCAAAGGGCGTAAGTTCCTTTGGGGATTTTTTTTATGTTGATCAAAGGGCTTAAGTGCCTTGGGATATTTTAAATGTTGACCAAAGGAAATCTAGGTACCTTTGGAACCTTTATATGGTGACCAAAGGGCTTAAGTGTCTTTGGGGCTTTCTGAATGTTGACCAAAGGGCTTGAGAGCCTTTGGAGATTTTTAAATATTGACCAAAGGGCTTCAGTGCCTTTGGGGATTTTTAAATATTGACCAAAGGGCTTAAGTGTTTTTGGGAGTTTTTAAATATTGACCAAAGGGCTTAAGTGCCTTTGGGGCTTTTTAAATGTTGACCAAAGGGCTTAAGTGCCTTTGGGGCTTTTTAAATGTTGACCAAAGGGCTTAAGTGTCATTAGGGCTTTTTAAATTTTGACCAAAGGGCTTAAGTGCCTTTGGGAGTTTTTAAGATGATAGGATTAATGTAATTTTTTTTATTTTTATGTTTATATGTTGAAACATAATAAAATAATCTATGATGCAAAGCAACCTAAATGTAAGCTCCACAGGTGTATAAAATTCATCAATAAAAATGTTAACCTTTTCATAAAATTCATACATTTGAAAGCCAACCATATGTAATATGATAAAAATATGGATGATGGATGGGTGACCAATAAGATGTTATGAGGGAACAACATGGTTTTCATGAGACTCAAACACCCTAGTTAACGAGTAAAAATATGTATACTAACTACTCCTGACTTTAAAAGATAAAAGTCTGCTAGGAAGACCTAGGTATTCAATATCCCTATGTGTGCATGTGATGTTCATTAATGACACATAAGACTACCCCATTTCTAGGTGGGTTTAATTCAACCCATTGTTGTAATGGGAAGCACCTGATGGTCATCTCGATGCATATTTTGGACGTGGCTAAACTTGACTACTAAGCAATACAAGCCACCAAAATCTATCTCATCCGCAAGCTGACATTGGTCTATACAAAAGGTCGCTAATGTAATAAACATATCGCTATGTGTAAGACTCCTCCATTGTAAGACAGATTTCATTCAACCCATTGTTATAATATATATTGCCCCATGACTTTTGATAACTAAGGATTCTAGGGATTCAATCTCATAACCCCCTTATTTTCTTTTGATTTTTGTGGGATACTTGCTCATTCTTAGTAGTGAAAACAATTTTTTTTAAGCAAGGGATTTGATTAGTGGTGAAAACCACTATTTATTTATTTTGGAAATTTTATCATTTTGTGCAAGAGTAATGGGATTGCTTTGGTAGGGAGGAGCTTGTACTTTTTTCAATTCTCAACATCCTAGACCATGCGTATAATAGGATGAGCAAGGGAGACCTTTCGCTTAAGGGGGAAGGACTATTTGTATTTTCATCTTTCCTTGTTCAAATTTTTATTTTAATGCACAAAATGGTGTTGGGATTTTGATATATGCAAGGTACTATCAAAGCAAGACCCTACCTTTAAAAATCAAGATATATTTCTACAAAATCTGAAAGGAAAACTAGGAATGGCTGAATGACCAAAAACCCTAGTAAACACCCTATAGCAACTTATTGGTTGTGTTGAAAAGCACAATTACTCACAAAGGAGATGTGGATGATATGATATGTGAAATGTGGGGTTTTTCCTATGATCTTGTGTAAACTAAAAATGTGTGCTTAAAATAGTTAATGGCCATATAAACATCAGTATTGATGGTCATCCAGTATCTACCCTATCTTACAAGGACCCCTTAATAAGCAAAAGCTCATAAAAAAACTACAAATGCTAATGATGGATAAGGTTGATTAAGACTTATGATAGTCATACAAGCATGGTGCTATTTGTGGTAATACAATAACAACATATTCTAATGTAAATGCAATGAATGAATATGCCTAATGCAACTAGTCAATAAATGCAATGATGTGAAATGAATGATGAATGCAATGTTTTTTTATGTTTTTATGATTTTCTGATGTTTTTGTTGTTTTTGGTTGATTTTTGATTTGACCAAAGGGCTTAAGTGCCTTTGGGGATTTTTGTGAATTGACTAGAGGGATGAAATGCCTTTAGGGATGTTAGCATAAAATATTGTATTGTATGGGTATTACATTATTTCTCTCATGCAAAACTAGCGCTCGTAGGCGCTCTCCGAGTATTTAGGTACAACCAACTTGATGGTTTCTCAAACCACCTCCAAATAGATTGTACTACATATTCTCATTTACAATACAATGTCCATTGCTTCATTGAATTCAACATGGTATTAGAGCCATGGTGATCATGGGTTGGGAAGGTAGTTCTAATCAATCGTAACTACTCCAACTGCAGCAAAGTAAGGCAATATTGGGAACTAAAGTGGAGCAAGGCAAGCAAAATGTAGAGCAAGGCATGTAAGGAATGCAGAAGGCAGCATAAGACATGCAGAGGGTAGATCAAGGCATGCAGAGTAAGGCACACAAAGAGCATGGAAATGCACGTAGAGCAATCCACATAAAGCAAGTGAAACGCAGAGAACCACGTCAGATGAGAGACATATGGGAAGATAAGATAGGAGACATACATTTTGAGGACTACATCAAACGAGGAACATGTAGCTCGAGGGTTCTAGTAGAGGCAAAAGGGCGGGCTGATTTCCCAAAGGCAACTGAGAACAATAGTGGCCCTCAACATTTTTAAAATCCCTCATTGTTGCAGCACATTGCATGTGGGATTTATATTTTTTTCTCCTATTGTGTGCTACATGTATATAATAAGGACTCCTTCCTTCTCTATCCTCGACATGCCCTCCAACGTAAGTGGTTTGTGTATTGTGTGGTTGGAAAGAGGTTGTCGGTTAGACTCCCATTGGGAGTTATCCAAAGTTGTTATTTTTAATGCCTGTGTTGACGTTGTGATGTCCTACACAATTTGATTCCCTCTATAGTTTAATGCACTACACAGACTTTTATGTCCGAGCATAGTTTTATGCCTAAGCAGAAAATAGTTGATGCTCGACAAAAAAAATTGACGCCCTAAAACAAAAAAAAAATTGCCCTAAGCAAATTTTTTGTTGTCAACTTTTTTGTAATTTTTTGCATACCCAGGAGTGTTTTTTTGGTCAAATAGGTGCACAGGAGTTCTTTTTTTGCCACTGGTTTGTGGACAAATTTTTTTTTAGGTATTTTTCCATACTTCATTTTTCCTTTCAAAGCATTTTTTTGGAGGGATAAGTTGTTTTTTTAAAGGACAACGAAAGGATCCACATTATTTTTCTTTCTTTTGCAAAAAAAAGGGGGGATCTCATAAGAATTTCTTTCTTGCAAAAATCTAAGAAAGATGGGGGAATAAGATTGAGTTAATATGTATTTTTATCAAAAACGAGTATTGTAATAGGTGCATTTTTGGTGGAAACCGACACCTCAAGTAGTTACAAAATTTGTGGGCATTTGTGGTTGTTTTGCATTTAAATTTCCTATTTTCTTGCATTAACAATCACATAAATAAAAATAATAAAAAAGACCCCAAATTTATACACCTATTTGTGCAATTGCACAACAACGTTCGATATCTATGATACCTTTGGTCCACACTTATAGGTAATGTTTTCATATTTGGACTACTGTATTTAATGCCTAATATAGCTGCAACAATGACGTATGAGCTTGTTCTCTATTAATCATCGAGGAGAAATAAGGTAAACCAGTTTTGATATTCACTCCATTATTACCCTAATTTTTATTTTTTTTAGACATAAATCTTGACGAAGTGAATTTCGAAGTGTTTAGGGGAAGTTACACCCCACGCATGAGGAAGGACCTTCTATGGTAGGTTTCATAAACAAAATGATTCTCTCTCAATATCGCCTAAGTTCTACGTATCATTCTACTCTTATAAATACTTATAGTCTCCCTCACATAAGAGCGGGTATATATAGAGGAGTTTTGGTATAAAGGTCTGGTAGGTATAAAGAAAGGAGGACCATTTGGTGTTATAAGAAACCTTCACAATGGCCTCTATTCACAAATATCTCTCAAATTCACAATTGTTGAAAGGTTCTAATTTCACACCATGGAATAATAAGATGTGTACTATTATTCAAGTGGAATATTTGTGGGATGTAGTGACTGGCACTACAAAATGCCCTAAAATAGTAGGAGTAGATCAATTAGAGTTTGATAAGAATGACAAAAGAAGTCTCATGTTTATCCTACTTGCTACTACAGATGAGATCCAACCTCATATCTGTGATGCCAAAACTAGTAAGGAATCTTGGGATGGTTTGATTACTACTTATGAAGGAAATAATCAGTCCACTATTCTACACCTTAAAACTCAACTTCATACACTCAGTATAAAATTTGGTGAGACAGTTGATCTCTTCCTATGCAGATTTGCAGAATTGAAAGCCAAATTGAATACTATGGGACAACTAGTGGATGATACTCTCTTGACCTTTATCATCTTGAGAGCATTTCCCGAGTCCTATAAAGTGTTTATTACCTCTCTTAATGTATCTGGAATACAAGTATCTTTTGTATAATTGGTTAATTTGCTTCAAATTGAGGAGGTAAATCAATTTCAGAAGGATGAAGTGCTAGATAATTCCCTCTACACCAAACAAGGGGGTTAGAAACAAGGTCAGTTTCAAAAAGGAGGATCTTCATCAAAGTGAAAAGGTAAACAACATCAATAGAATGATAACAAATATTGCAAGATTTTTTATATGAATAATCATGATATCAATAGGTTTTGGTTTAAGAAAAAGCAACAGAATGACCAAGATCATAAGAAGAAGAACAAAGGGAAATACAAACCACAAAAAAAGAATAAGCAACCCAAGGGACATGTTGCTTTTTCTAAATCAAATTCAGACTCAACGTCTATAGAATCTGACTCATCCTCTGAGAGAGCACACAAGGTGCTCATGACTCATACTTCATATCCACGGCTAGATGTTGTATGGTATATTGATTTAGGTGCTAGTAAGCACATGACCAACGATAAATCATGGTTTGAGATATTTGAGGGGAAATAAGGTAAGTCAGTCACCATTGTTGACAATCAAGTCTACCAAGTGAAGGGTTAAGGTGATGTTTCTATCACTCTTCTATATGGAAAATGTGGTTGATGATGAATGATTTTATATGATAGCATTGAATGCAAATTAACCTGCAATAGTTCTAGATGCACTTAGTGAGCCTCAGTGGAATGTTGCTATGGAAGTAGAACATAAATATCTCATGAAGAATCATACATGGAATCTATTTAATCTACCTACAGGAAATAAGGTAAGCCAGTCACCATTTTTAACAATCAAGTCTACCAAGTTAAGGGTGAAGGTGATGTTTCTATCACTCTTCCAGATAGCAAATATCAGATTGAGAAGGTACTTTATGTTCTTGGATTGGCTAATAATTTGTTGTCAGTCCCTCAAATGTTGGATCGAGATATGGATGTTGTGTTTCGTGTTGCAAAAGGAAAAAATAGATGTTTTATAACCAACAAAGGAAAACATGTAGCAACCGGATCATACAAGCATGGCTTGTTCATTTTAGATGTCGTTTCCACACCTCATGTTGCCCTAGCAACAACTACAAAGGAGGCTACTTCTTTATGGCACAAAATATATGGGCATCTTAGTTCAAGATATTTTCTCAAGTTGATAAAATATGAGATGGTGAGAGGACTTCCCAACCTTTCATAAACATTGCCTATATGCTCAGATTGCTTAGCAGAGAAGCAAAACTGAGTACCTTTTGAGACTAGCTCTTCAAGAGCTAAGAAACCATTAGATTTGGTACACATCGATCTGTGCGGTCCTATGCCAAACAGTTATGGTGGAAAGAGGTATTTTTAGTTGTTTTTTGATGATCACTCATGAAAGATGTGCATTTTTATTTCTTCAATTGAATTCTGAGGTATTTATGTACTTTCAATAGTTTAAGACACTTGTTGAGAAGGAGTCGAGGTGTTTCATCAAGACCCTTCGCTCATATCAAGGGGGGAATATGCCTCCAATAAATTTTCATCATTTTTGAAATAACATAGGATTAAGCGACAACTAACTACAGCCTATACTCCCTAGAAAAATGGATTTTTTGAGAGGAGGAACCGTTCCATCATGGAAATGAGTCATTGTATGATTTCTGGAGCATATCTTGAGCAGTATTTTTGGGAAAAAGTAGTGAACATAGTAGTGTACCTCTTGAATAGAACTCCCACAAAGTCTCTATAGGGCAAGATCCCACAAGAAGTATGGAGTGGTAGGAAACCCTCCATTTCTCATCTAATATTTTTTGGATGTAGAGCTTTCATGCACATACCAAAACAAAAGCAAAAGAAGTTATATGAGACAACCCTGCAATGCATTTTTCTTGGTTATGATGAGCATTCAAAAGGATATCGATCGATAAATCCAATAAACAAGAAAAAACACACTAGTAGAGACATGGTATTTGATGAAGCTTCCACATTCGATATCACATCTACAGATGTATACCTTGAATAAGCATAAGAACCTAAGAAGGAAAATACTCCCCCAAAGAAGAAGGTTCCAAAATGGTATACCAGTATATTGAGAGATTCTAAGTTGAATTCACTTCTGAATCTAACTCAAGATCGACCTTACACTCGGAGTATGACACAACAGAGAAGATCAGAGGCATCATCTTCAGAGGTTGATGAACTTTTTCAATAGTTTTATGAACTATCTGTAGGTGCAGAGGAAGACAAAGAAATAGATTTTCTTGATGATGAATGGGTTTATATGATAGCATTGGATGTAAATGAACATGCAATAGTTTCAGATGCACTTAGTGAGCCTCAATGGATGGTTGCTATGGAAGCAAAATGTACATATCTTATGAAGATTCATACATGGAAGCTAGTTAATCTACCTATAGTAAAGAATCCCATAGGCTGTAAATGGGTGTTCAAAGTTAAGTATAAGGTAGATGGTACTATTGATAAGCATAAAGCCCGTCTTGTTGCAGAGGGCTATGCTCAAAAATAAGGCATAGACTATGAAGATACTTTTGATTCTACTAGGAAAATGACCACCATTCGATTACTTTGTGCCATGGCAGCTTAGTTTGGATGGAAGTTACATCAGATGGATGTAAAAAGCATCTTCTTGAATGGTGACCTACAAGAAGAAGTGTACATGACCCAACCTGAAGGATTTGTTGTTCAAGGGAAATAACGAAGAGTTTGTAAGTTGATCAAATCCTTGTATGGGTTGAAACAAGCTCCTTGATCTTGGTACATAAAAATAGATAGTCACCTAGTGCAGCATGGTTTTCAAAGAAGTCCTTCAGATTCAAATCTCTATATCAAGAACAATGGTTCTGACATAGTGATTTTGATGCTATATGTAGATGATCTGATTATAATATGGAGCTCAGATAATATGATTGATACAATCAAAGATGATTTGAAGTAGACATTTGAAATGATAGATCTAGGACTTCTTCACTATTGTCTTGGTTTGGAAGTGACTCAAAAAATGTATCATATCAGAGTCACACAAAATAAGTATGTTAAGATATTGATTGATAAATATCATATGACTAATTGTAAGTCTACGGCAACTCCAATGGAGCTTGGACTCAAGCTATCATGATATGATAAATCACCTCAGGTAGATGGAACTCTCTATCACCAACTGATTGGGAGTCTTATATATCTGATAAATACCAGGACAAACCTCAATTTTTTTGTAGGTTATCTTTCATGTTTCATGTAGGAAACAAAAGTGAGTCATTGGAAAGCATCAAAAAGAGTCCTTCATTATGTCCGTGGTACTACAGATTTTGGCTTAGAGTACAAAAATAATAGCAAATTCTATCTATAGGGATACACGGACTTAGATTATGTCAAATCTATTGATTATCACAAATCAACTTCTGGATATATTTTCATATTGGATTTGGTCCTATCTCTTGGAATAGTAAGAAGCAACAGGTGGTTTCTATCTCTTCCACAGAGGTAGAATATCGTGCAGTCAGTGGAGCAGTCTACGAGATAATATGGTTAAGTCGCATTATTACAAATATGGGCCTTCTAGAGAACCTTCCTCTTCATTTATTTTGCAACAATCAAGGTGTTTTTAATCTAGTCAAGAATCCCATATTCCATGATCGCACCAAACACATTGACACTAGATGTCATTTCACTTGATATGAAGTTCCAAAGCATCATATACAACTCCAATATATCCCCACTGATGAGCAAGTTGCAAATATCTTCACCAAGGCACTTGCACGTGTGAAATTTGAACTATTTCGTAATGCTATATGCAGTTACCAATAATGTAATAAGGGAGGATGTTAGCATAAAATATTTTATTGTATGGGTATTACATTATTTCTCTCATGCAAAACTAGCACTCATAGGCACTCTCCGAGTAGTTAGGTACAACCAACTTGATGGTTGCTCAAACTGCCTTCGAACGGATTGTACTACATATTCTCATTTACAATACAATGTCTATTGCTTCATCGAATTCAATAGGGGCTTTTTGTGAATTGACCAAAGGGCTTAAATGCCTTTGGAGCTTTTTGTGAATTGACAAAAGGGCTCAAATGCCTTTGGGATTTTTTATGAATTGACCAAAGAGCTTAAAAGCCTTTGGGGCTTTTTGTGAATTGACCAAAGGGCTTAAAAGCCTTTGGGGATTTTTGTGAATTGATTTTTACGTATAAAATACCCGTAGATGGAGGATGTTGAGAGGTTCAGGCTCCTTGGCACCCTCAAGAGATGCTAATCTATATGTCTCAAGCCTTATTTTCTATGTGATGATAAATGGACCTAACTAGTTTACTGGGAATTTTTCTCACGAGTGTGGTGGCAAGTTAGAGTTCTACTAGTTTTCTTTAAGCACAAGATCCCCAACATTAAAGTCCCTAGGATGGAATTTCATATCATAAGCTCACTTAAGGTGATATTGATAAATTCAAAGGTGTTAAAGAGCATTAATGTGTCGTTCATCATGAAGGGTCAACTGATCAAGGTGATTTTATCGTGCAATATGATCATTGATGAAATCTTGGAGTGAAGTGCACAATGAAAGAATTTCTAATTCCAAGGGAATAATGGCCTCAGTGCCATTTACTAACGAGAAAGGACTTGCCCCAGTGGGCATCCTAATGCTAGTTCTATAAGCCCACAATGCAAGAGGTAGTTGTAGATGCTAATATTTGTGATTATCTTTGATGATTTTCTTGAGAATAGCAACAACTATTTTGCTCAATGCCTCTACTTACCCATTGTCCTGTGGATAATAGGGCATAGAAAAATTGTGTTGAATGTTGTACTTTGAAATCAAAGCTCACATGTCTTTATTCTTGAATGGAGACCCATTATCTGAAATGATCTTGGATGGGATACCAAAATGATATATGATATTATGGAGTATGAACTCCAAAATTCTTGGTCCATTCATAGTGGTAAGAGGGATTGCTTCCACCCATTTGGAAAAGTACTTTGTGGCCATTAATATGAACATGTGATAGGCAGATGATGGGGGTAATATTTCCTAATTAAATCAAAATCCCATTGCAAAAAATGCCATACCAAATGGATCGATTACAAGTCCTGAGAAGGTATGTGTAAAATATTAGCATGATACTGATATTTCACACACTTCTTGACATAAGTGTAACAATATTTCTTCATAGTAGACCAATAATAGCCCATGCGTAGGATGCACTTAGCGATAGCCATACCACTAAAATGGCCAGTGCAAGTACCATCGTAAGCTTGAAAAACTATCCAAGCATATTTGTAGAGCTCTAAACAATGAAGGAGAAGACCATCACAACCTTGACAATAAAATATATATCCTAGCAAGAAGATTTTATCACTTTTTTCTTGAATGTTCATTTTGCAACATGTTGTAATCCCAATAGGATATTACCAAGCTTCAAGAAATCTTTGAGTTGAGCAAACAAATTGTGAGATTTCTAATTCTTGATTTAATGAACTAATTACTCCTTTTGAAAGTCATCTTGCATCAATGTTGATTGGTATAGACCTTAAGATGAATTGTTGTGTTGTTATCAAAAGGACTATTTTAGATCAAAGACCCCTAGGAATCATGTTTCAAAAATTTGTGTATGTGAAATAACCGTTTGTGGTATGTCTCAATATTAATCATGTGAACCGCTTCATCATCTATTAAAACCTAAAGTGAAATCATTGATTGTAAAAATATTTTTACATGGATGGTTGTAATGTCATCTCAAGGGTTCTAAAAAATTAAGGATCTCAAATAAGTCATAGTATCCACAAAAATATTGGATGAGTGAGGAACTACCTCGATGTTATACCATTCCAATTTAGCTAAGATCTTATCCATAAGGGCTTTGTAAGATTGCAATATTGGACACCTACATTGATATATCTCTTTGACTCGGTTGACAATGATGAAGGAATCATCGAAGATATTTAACTTCTTGATTCTCATGGTGATAGCTGCTTGAAGACCCAAAAGGAGGGCCTCATATTCAACATTATTATTTATGCATAGGAAATAAATCTTAAATGAGAGGGGCAAAGGAGATCCTTACAATGTGAAAAACATGATTCTTGCACCACCCCCTTGCTCACACTTGGAACCATAAAAACAATGTCATATCAGCTTGATTTTTAGGTTCTGCTAGTTCAAATAAATTGTATTATGCAAAAATTACATCATCAGGAAACTCAATGGTAAGAGGTTGATTTTCCTAAAGAGGATCCTTGGCCAATTGAACAGCAATTACTTGACCTTTGATAGATTTTTGTCTTATTTATTCAAGATTGAATTCTATCAATAGCATGATCCACTTCATGATATGATTATTATGATACGTCCAACTCATCATGTACCACAAAGGGTTTTCCTTATATATGACATATGTTGTTTGATTGATAATGTAATGGCATGACTTCTTAGTGGTAAATACCACTGCTAGGCAAATATTTTCAACATATGCATTCTTAAGCTTGTAGCTCACCAGGGTGTGACTAATATAATAACCAAATTGCTCCTTATTTGCTTCATTCTTTTGGGTCAACATGATCCCTAAAGTAAAGTCGGTAGCTAAAATATATAGTAATAATGGCATACCTAGTCAAGGTGGAGCTAAAACTGATGGGGATGTCAAGTACTACTTGATCTCATCAAAGGCCTTTTGACACTCATCATCCCATTTGAATGGGACCCCTTTTGTAGTAGTCAATTCATGGGTCGATATTTATCCAACAATTGTGCTATAAAGTGTTTGATGGATGCTACTTTTCCTTGTAAGTTGTAAAGATCCTTCAAGTTAGTAGGGGAAATCATTTTGAGTATCACCTTGACTTTGATGGGATAAATTTTGATGCCCCATTTGGAGACTATAAAAACCAAAAAAATTTCAAATGTAACTCCAAAGATACAATTTTTGGGATTAAGTTTAACATTGTGCTCAATGAGGCAATTGAAAACCTTCCTAAGAACATCTATGTGCTCATGATGTAAGAGAGATTTAGCTATTTAATTATCTAAGTAATCCTCCAAGATTTTGTGCATGTAGTCGTCAAATATGTATGTCATGGCCCACTGATATGTGGCACCAACATTTTTTAGACTAAATAGCATGACTTTTTAACAGAATGTTACCCAGAGAGTGGTAAAGGTTATCTTGAGATAATTGTCGGGACTGATTGTATCTTGAGAAACCATCCATGAGGGATAACATTCATGTCCTACATTTGTATCGACTAGAGAATCAATTTTGGGAAGTGCGAATTCATCCTTAGGAGTCACTTTATTAAGATATTGAAAATTTGTGCATATGTGAATCCTCCTATCAAGTTTTTTGATGAGCACCATGTTGGAGACCCGTGGAGGATAATCGATGGGTTGGATGAATCTGGCATCCAATAATTTTTGAAGTTCATCTCTTACCATTAATATAATTATCGGATGCATCTTTCTAAGATTTTTCTTGAACGGTTTAAGTTTTGCATCGAGTGTTAGATTGTGCATAACCAAACTCAGGTCAAGACCTAGCATATCCTTATACGACCAAGAAAATATTTCTCTTTTCTTTCAAGAGAGTTGCAATAATGACTTTTTCCTCTAGGGACATATTGAGTCTCAACTTGACATTTTTAGGAACTATGGGATTAGTGTCAATGTCGACATCAATTGTTTCCTCAATTGACATGTGGGATCCCTCCTCAAGCTGATGAGGTGTGGGGATCAAATAGATGTCGTCAACTGGATTTGGAGAATCAATTTCTTCATCAGGTTTGATCTTATCTTGACACATATATTTGAACGGCCCTTGGGAGAAATTAAATGGTTGTAACATTTCTTCACAAGAGAATAACTCTAGGGGTGATGGAAAAAATGTAGTCTGATCAAAATTAATGGCCTCATTATTGAGGTGCAAAGGCATTGAAGGATCATTGGGATTATGAAGTGGTGTGGTTAAATTAATGGAAATCATATTTATAGATGGTGGATGGTTTCTATTCGCTAGTGGAAATAACCTACCATATATGGGTGGCCTCAAATGTAACAAAGGTGGCTGAGGCGGGGGTGTTGTGATCATTTTACGACCCCAAAATTGGGGATCCATCAAAAATTTTAGAATTTTGATACTTATGTTGAATATCTGGTTTGCATGTGTGTTTAATGTTAGTATAATGTTTAATGTTTGTGTTGTTTAAATTTTTTATGTTATTGGTTTATATGTTGTGTTTTTTATTATAATGTTTACTTTGTTTTATGTTTGTTTAAATTTTAATTTTAAAAATATTTATATTTAAAAGTGTAAATTATTTAAATGTTTTAAATTATAAATTTTATAATCTAATATATTTAAACTAATTTAATATATATATACATATTTGCTTGAAAGTTTTAATAAAAGGTTTTTGTTTGTTTTATGTGTGCAAGTGTCAAGGTATGTGGCACAACTTTCGAGGTGGACCAACAGACTCAATGCGGTCAACACCTTGTACGGATTTCAAGATAAAGAGGTGCATGTTAGAGAGCCACCCGGTGGCTTTAGATGAATTGAAAAATTATATGTGAATTATTGTTTATAAAGTGCTTATTATGACAGTGTTCGCTCGATGTGGAATAAATGTGTAGACAACGCTTAGTTGACGGGGATGTCTGATGCTGAAGAGATGAGGAATTTTATCAATAAAATGATAGTGGCAGTGCAGATGTTGGGTGCGAGATACCGAATGGGTTCATGTTGATGTGACTGACATATATGGATATAGCAGACTCACAGATTTCATTTTAGTGGTGGCCAAAATATGTGGAAAGTCATGGTTTAATGATGGGTAAAAATAGATACATGTTGTGGCATCATTTTTCTAGTTACACTGTAGTGATGATGTGTACGATGTTGTAGGTGAACGAAGTTGGGTATGGTGATTATATTCGCTCATGTTTAATAGTGACCCAAGTTGAGAAATTGAATCGGCATGTGTATTATTTAAACACAACTACTAAGATGTTTTAAATTATAGTGAGGTTGATATTGAATTGGGTGTTCATTGTGTCCATATGAATTTGTACAACAGCATTTATTTTTATTGTATTAATTGTATGTTTTGTGTATTGTTGAAATAGCGACAGTATATCGACAATGTGAGCATGAAGAGCAGTGTTTATTGTAGAGTTCAAGAAAGTGTGATGACAACATGATGCAAATTATGGGCAAAATGGAGACTTATTTATGATAAGGGCAGTGAAGTTATTTTTTGTTGTTTTAGCCCTGGTATTATAAGATGAAAGTACATCCAGCATGTTACACAAAGTTAATGTTATACACCAAAAACCTAATATAGATTTTTTCTCGCAAAAGTAGTGTTCTTCTGGGTGGATATTTGATATTTAGATAGACTTGGCATCATATATGGTAAATATGATTGTGTATTCGAAGATTGAGGATACAGTTTTAATTGAGATTTCAAATTTTATTTTAGCCTTTCTTCTAGGCCATGTAGAAGATAGATCCGCAAGGATTGAACATTAAATAAAACCCAATATCAAAGGAATCATTGGTGGAAATTTAGGTAATGTTTGTGATTTTTACTCGTACAACACCAATGACCAATTAACCAATTCGTAGGTGTGAGATATCGTTTGGCAAGGTTGGTCTTTGCGAGGGATAGTGGATTATTTAGAAATATGTAGTGGTCATTTCATAGCATCATGTCGGTCCATCATGGATATTTCATCATTACATAGGAAGGCCTGAACGTGGACAGTGACAAAGATTTTTGAAAGTTATGGAAACTATCTTGAGGGTAATGGGTTGATCAAATGCACGTTGTAGAAGGATATGAAAGCATGAGATTTCGGAATAAAAACAGTGAGATGCAATAAAAAGACAGAACTGGCTAGTTTAATACATGAAATAACACGGATAGAATTAAATTAAAAATAGGAGCACAGCCCTTTCACATTGATTCCGTTCGGTTACAATAGCCTGATTCTTATTACAAAGAGTGCACAATGATTTTCTTCCGCATGCCCACATGCAAAATGGACAGGCCGGTGTTGCTGCCGCTGGTTGCCGATGAATCTCTGCTTCTGCTATTCTTCCTGTACTCAAAGAAACAATAAAAATGTTTAATAGCACCTGTTGAATGATTTAAAACAACAGATTCTAAGTTAACGAGAACATAATGAAATCTACTGTTAAAAAGCCGGTGAATACATGCTTGAAATCAGAATTCAAAACCATAATGTAAAAGAACTAAAAATACACTAAGATTTGTCGACGAATGGGTAGATCCATGGATCCAGATTCATACTCTCCGTATGTAGAAGAAAATGAATCGTAAGGGATGCAGTCGGGTGTCTTACTTTGGCAGCACTTCGTTGCTTTTTAAAATGCTTCGTAACCTTTTTTTTCATTGTATCGAGCCGGTTTTTATAGAGGATTCGGCCTCTGAGATATTAATGTTTAAACCCTAAATCCGTAAGGGCCGCTCAGATTTGATCCTTATCGGGTCATTACTAAGCATGGCTCGCACTGACATCGGAAGTTATGAGGCATGGCCTCGGATCGGATATTTTGAAACCGCTTGTTATTCCATTAAAGCTCGCCGTAAATTGCTTTGAATGCTTTCTTTGGATATTTGCTTTTTAAAATCATTTTTAATGTTTGCTTTAACTCTGCCTTTAACTGATGACGTGTCGGCTTTTGAGTGGTTATATGCATATGTTTACGTGTCTGCGGGCGCGAAGGCGTGGAGTCGCGATCGTGGATATCGCGACGGTCGCGATATCGCGACGTGGATATCGCGCGTCGCGATATCGCGACGGTCGCGATATCGCGACGCGCGATATCGCGACGATGGGCTCCCCTCCTTTTGCTAAGTTTGCTTTTAAAGACTTTGTTTAAGGCTTTGAAGGTTTTGACGTTTGAAGACCATCTTTACTCTGTTCACTTTTCGACCTTCCGAACTGCTGTGCAAGTGGTCAAGACCACTGTTTGACCTCTAAAGGCTGCCCTGAAAGCTGTGTATGTGCATGCGATCAGTGTTTGTAGTCACTTAATCGAATGGTGCTATTTTGGTGTCTACAGATGCCCCTTTTTGGGAAGCGCTGCGGGTGATGCAGTGTTGAGCAAAAATATACGACCAAAGCACTAATGATTAGGGTTTCTTGGTAACCTAACCAACTTTTAATGCCCCAAGTATGGAAAGGGCATGCATTCTTGAATCCTTGCTTCTGACGAGCTAAGGAATTTGATTTCAAGTGTTAACCTATTTTGGTGAGGTGTGACTTGAGCTTGGACATTGATCAGTCATGATTAGGCAAAGGGCGTAACCTTTTATCCACAGGGGGAACCTTGTGTTCATGCTTCAGGAAATGCCAAGTGTTTGATCAATTTGATTATTGCTTGTTTACTGCCCCAAGCAGGAGCGTGATTGTCTTTGTCAATGATTCTTTGAATGCATGTCATTGCCTTGATTGGGTGTGTGGTTGTTGATTGGTGACTAAGTGTGACTACCCCCTCAAGCGACGAATCGATGAGGGAATGACCTTCGTGAGAAAAGCGACGAGTCGCTTGACCCAAGATGACTTAGGTTAGGGTGCCTTTAGATGTTTTTCCATTTGAGCACGTGCAATTTCCCGACATTTGGACCTATTTTTGGTGGGTGTTAACCCTTTTGGTGATGCCATAATGGGGTGAAATCATCAAAAACCCGTCTTCCCGTGGAGCGGTCCAGCTATGATAGCCTTCTTAGGGAAGTAGGAGAATGAGAATTTGAGCCCCGACATCGATTTTCTATGCCAAGAGGTTGAGTGCAAGAGCACTCGTGTCCGGCAATGCTTATTGCTTCTTTTTGTGTTGCATTTTTGTGATGTTTTTGTTGTTTTGATTTTCTTTCTTTACGTAGATGTCATGATTTTATGCACAATGATTGATGTTGATGGGTGCATGCTACTTGATATGGATGGATGCATATGGTATGATAATTACCAATGTTGTATGTTGATTTAGTTTGATGGATGCATGATGAATGCAAATGCATGTGATATGCAGAAATGAAATGGATGTATGGACTTGGTGATATTTGGTTATGGCACCATAGACTGTTTAGAACTCCATTACTTTGCTATGTACAAATGTGGTGTTTCTTCTTTTTTGTATTTTCTGATGGTATTGCAAGGATGAAAAGTAGTGCAATTGGTTTAGAAATGTAGCTAAGGTTTTCTGAGACTCAGACAGTTTTAACTCACTAGCCATGACTGTACTTTATCTTACAAGACTTTTGAACAAGGTATGAATCGGACTTGTTTTTGACCAAGTTATTTCACATCCCTGTGTGTGCAATTGAGTTCATTTATGTGGTATTTGTCGGGATACCGCCGATGCCGGATGGGCTTTCAACCGAACTCGTATCGAGGATCACCTAATTAGCTCCACTAACTCCTTTGTTGTATGTAGTTAGATTAATCTGCGGTGTTCTCCAGGATACCATAAGCTAGCTCATCCACATGCAAACATTGATCTGTACACAAGTTAATGTGATAGATATATCGTCATGCGAGAAGTTTACCGCCAGTGACCGATAGGCTATCAACCAAACCGGTACTGAGGCTTGCCTCATGACCCGTCTGAATGTTGAGAGTTCCAGGGATTCAAGGTCAACTCCCTTCTTTTCTTCAATTGTATTGGGATACTTGCTCGTTATAGTGATAATAATCACTGTTTATTTTGATTTATTTTTCTTTTCTCTTGAGCAAGGGATTTGGATATGGAGTGACGATAATCACTATTCTTTGTGCTTTTTGAGATGTGCACTGTAGGGTGTCAAATTTTGAAGTTTTGACATTTTGCAAATTTTTGACGTTTTGCAACTTTGGGATTCTTAGGGAATTGGGTAGGGAGGATGCTTGTCCTTTTGCCAACTCTCAGCATTCTTGGGGTCATTCGCACAGGGGGATGAGCAAGATAACCGTTTCGCTTATGGTAACCTGGATTACTGTGCAGGTTTCATCCTTCGTTCACACAACTCGGGAATTTTTATGTGTTTTAATTTGTGTTGGGATGTTACGTAACAAGGTGTATTGCAAGTGTAACTCTACCTTCGTAAAATCTGTTTGACTTGATACATTTCATTGCTAAAGAGCAAAATGATGACTGGATCACGAAAAACTCTTGATACATTAAGAGACCACTGACTCTAGTGTGGTAAAGTGCATGGTGTTTTTGCTGTTTTTGTAAAATGGAACAGTGTGGAACAAGATGGACTAGTAGAACCATGATAGCCTATGGTGCCGTTGACTTGTACGACCATGAATATGCAATGTATGGATGCAATGCTTGGATGCAGCTATGTATTTTTGTATTTTTGATGGATTGATTTTGGTGAATATGAAGATGAATTGCGAGAAGAATTCTCTATTTGATGAATTTGAATATGCCTAGAAATGAGATGCAAATTTTTGTTGTTTTTGGTGATTTTTGTTGTTTTTGAATTTTCATGATTTTTGACCAAGTGATTGTGGAAATCCTTGGAGCGTTTTGGGATTGACCAAGCGATTGCAAGAATCCTTGGAGCCTTTGGGATTGACCAAGCGATTGTAATAATCCTTGGAGCATTTTGGTTTGACCAAGCGATTGTGATAATCCTTGGAGCATTTTGGTTTGACCAAGCGATTGTGATAATCCTTGGAGCATTTTGGGGATGACCAAGAGATTGCGATAATCCTTGGAGCTTTTGGGGTGACCAAGAGATTGCGATAATCCTTGGAGCTTTTGAGGAGTGACCAAGAGATTGCGATAATCCTTGGAGCTTTTGGGGTGACCAAGAGATTGCGATAATCCTTGGAGCTTTTGGGATGACCAAGAGATTGCGATAATCCTTGGAGCTTTTGGGGTGACCAAGAGATTGCGATAATCCTTGGAGCTTTTGGTTTGACCAAAGGGTTTATGGACACCTTTGGAGCATTTGGTGTAATCCACTTGCTCTTCAGGGAATAGAGGTACCCCCAGCTTGACAATCTTTGTGCACCGGATCTGGCTCTGTAGGAATTGGCACGAATGGATCGGCCTTATGCACGGATAGGAAGACAGGGTCTGCCTTCGACACTGATGGTGCTATGATATCTCTGGGTGGAAGTTGCTCGCGACCTTCCCCAAGGAGTGGGATCGACATGTGATGTCGGTGGGCTGGGTCTATGCGCCACTCATGCCCTAGTATTATGTTTATCATTTGACATGCTTCATCGATATTTATAGGGTGTCGATGTTGTCGTATGTGATTGCTTTGAGCTATCTCTGTTTCATCCTCACCTTCGAACAATGTGTATAGCTCATCAGAATCTGGAGATTCTGAGATATGGAGGACTGCATCATCAGGTAGTCCTACAACCAAGGGTTGATCCTCTTCGAAAAGAGCCTCATGTAAGTTGGGCATTGGGAGCTCCAAAATCTTGGTCTCTAGCGACTCTAAGTGCTCCAATGTTTTGCATGTATCAGGGGATTTGAGCTCCTCCTCTTTGGTTTGTTCTTGTTGAGGAACTTGGGGTTCATGGAGGGGTAGCTGAATAGCACCCCCATGTCTTGGTGGGGCTGTTCATCCAGCTCTTCTCCTTGTTCTGATTCCTCAGAAGCTTCGAACAATGTGTATAGCTCATCAGGATCTGGAGATTCTGAGATATGGAGGACTGCATCATCAGTGAGTACAGTTAGAGGTTGATCCTCTTCGAAAAGAGCCTCATGTAAGTTGGGCCTTGGGAGCTCCAAAATCTTGGTCTCCACCAACTCTAAGTGCTCTAGCTCTTTGCATAGATCGGGAGATTTGAGCTCCTCCGCTTTGATTGGTTCGTGTTGAGAAACTGGGGACCTATGGAGGGGTAGCTGAATAGCACCCCCCATGTCTTGGTAGGGCAGTTCATCCAGCTCTTCTCTTTGCTCTGATTCCTCAGAGGCTTCTTGGTGACTTTCTAAGGGTGGCCCATAAACCTGAGTGGGTTCCTGAGGAAGGCACTCGTCATTGTTTATAGGAGTAGCCTCCTGCTCATGTCTAGGAGGCATTGGGGGTGATGCTTGATAAGGTCGCAGAGACTCGTCTCGCACCTGGGGGTTGTGCTCCTCATATTGTTGTGCTCTTTGGATGCAAGGGGTTGGCGCCTTCTCAGGTAGTTTATAGCGCAACTTATCCGCTTTGCGCTGCATGTATAAGTTTTCTAACTCCTGGCGACCTTGTTCAACCTGCGTTATTTGAGCTTGGCGGACGACTTTTCCGCGACCGCCGGGTCGATGTGGTCTACCCTATTTTGCTCAAGAGGTTCGGATTTGTGCCTCTCATAATGTTTTGTCTTATGTGTGTGAGGGGTTGGAGTCCTTTCTTGCATAGTGTGTTGGAACAACTCATCCTTCTGGCGCTGAAGGCGCTCTTCGTTAATATGGTACAGTTCCGCTAACGATAGTCGGTCTCGCTCACGTTGCGTGAGTTGCACCCGACGTGCGAAATGCTTGATAGGCTCTAAGATAGTTGGTCTTGTCGCCTCATGTGTAGAAGGCCTAGATGCCTCTCTGACATATCTATCTTGGTCGTAGTGATCCAAGATCTCTAGAGGCCATCTCTCTCTGATGGGGGTAGCGGCATTTATCTGAGGCGCTGGCCTCAGAGTGTGACCATGATATCTAGCAGGTGCGAAGGCGTATTGCTCCCGCGATGTGTATTGTTTTTGAGGAAGGTAGGAATCTTCCTCATGCTCTCTTTCATAAGTGAGCACGATTTGGCGGACGGAGTTGGCTTGGCCTCGCTCGAGGAGCCTTGTGCTCTGAATTTGTCATCGTAGTCCTGACAACTGGAGGGGTTGAAGGAGGGATAGTGTAACCATGTGGTTCCTCTCGTCGAACCCTAGGTTGACTCAGCGCTTCATCGCACGGTGACCGCTCATAACGAGCATCTAAGGTAGCTCTCCTATGGATGTACCCCTCATGGGAGGATGTGTGTTGAGTGCTATTCTGAACAGGAGTGCTCCTAGAAGGGGTACCCCCATAGTCCTTATCTGTTAAGGTGTGGAGGGGACCGCCTTGTGTGTCGAGCCGCCAAGGTGGTATGACCAAATCCTTGGGGTTAAAGCGAAGGCGACTTGCGCCCTCCCTTTGTGCACCTTCCACAGCTTCCGCCCTTGATTGGGCTTGGCTACGGGTGTACACCATTGTGTTGCTTCTCTACTATCTAAGCAGATTTTATCTCGTTTATGATGATTTGTCTTTTTGTGCACACCAATCATAAATGAACACACACATACGCAAAACCGTGATTATCTCTTTTAAGGATTGATAGTGTGTCCTAAACTGGTTTAGTGCATTTTGATGTTTTGTTTTGTGTTTGCAATTTTGGAAGAACGTTTAAATGCATAATGTTGGCTCATATGACTCCCATAAATGGTCGCCCCTTCAATATACCATTTGCCGGACCGATATACCAACCTCTCTATATACCCGCCCTTACGTGAGGGAGACTATAGGTACGTGAGAGCAGATGGTACGTGGAACATAGGCGGTACGGAAGGGGAATCGCTCTGTTTATGACACCTACCATAGAAGACTTATCCTCGCGTGCATGGGAATCACCCCAGCAACACTCGGTCAGCTTTCGTCAGGATTTACGTCTAGCAACAGTCGCGATCGAGGTAATGGATGCAATATCTCAAGCCAAAGTGATAATGGAATCCACCTTTGGTCTTGCTCAAGGGTTGGGGTTTTACGACCAACGCCTTGGTTTAAAGTACCACGTGGTGTGTGGGATTCATTTTACTTTGCAAATTTGAAACAAGCAACCGAAAAAGAAATCTTTCCCTATGCCAGACATATACTACAAACCGAAAAACAGCAAGTAGGAATTTTGAAAAGAAATTTTCTACCTTTCTTTAAATTTTTTTTTTTTTTTTTTAATTATTAGATGAATAATTACGCAGATAACTACATAATTAAATAAAGCAAGAAAAATCTTTAAGAAAAATTTCTCTACCTTATTTTAATAATTAAAAAGATTTAATTATTAAATGAATAATTACGCAGATAGCTACATAATTAAATAAAGCAAGAAAAAATTTTAAGAAAAATTTTTCTACCTTACTGTAATAATTAAAAGAAATTAAAATGACAGTAAATGAAATAACCCGAAACTTCGCAACAGAAAATGATATGGACGGCTAGAACCGTTACCTCCTTTCTGCCCGAAATTGCTGTTTCTGACCTCCGGCTAAAAAGAAGTACCTGTTAAGCACAAGACACAACAAGTTTAATTAACTTCTGTGATTTTTAAAAATATGGGAACCGGTCCCACCGTGATCGCCACTGAAAGCATGAGATTTCGGAATAAAAACAGTGAGATGCAATAAAAAGACAGAACTGGCTAGATACATGAAATAACACGGATAGAATTAAATTAAAAATAGGAGCACAGCCCTTTCACATTGATTCCGTTCGGTTACAATAGCCTGATTCTTATTACAAAGAGTGCACAATGATTTTCTTCCGCATGCCCACATGCAAAATGGACAGGCCGGTGTTGCTGCCGCTGGTTGCCGATGAATCTCTGCTTCTGCTGTTCTTCCTGTACTCAAAGAAACAATAAAAATGTTTAATAGCACCTGTTGAATGATTTAAAACAGCAGATTCTAAGTTAACGAGAACATAATGAAACCTACTGTTAAAAAGCCGGTGAATACATGCTTGAAATCAGAATTCAAAACCATAATGTAAAAGAACTAAAAATACACTAAGATTTGTCGACGAATGGGTAGATCCATGGATCCAGATTCATACTCTCCGTATGTAGAAGAAAATGAATCGTAAGGGATGCAGTCGGGTGTCTTACTTTGGCAGCACTTCGTTGCTTTTCAAAATGCTTCGTAACCTTTTTTTCCATTGTATCGAGCCGGTTTTATAGAGGATCCGGCCTCTGAGATATTAATGTTTAAACCCTAAATCCGTAAGGGCCGCTCAGATTTGATCCTTATCGGGTCATTACTAAGCATGGCTCGCACTGACATCGGAAGTTATGAGGCATGGCCTCGGATCGGATATTTTGAAACCGCTTGTTATTCCATTAAAGCTCGTCGTAAATTGCTTTGAATGCTTTCTTTGGATATTTGCTTTTTAAAATCATTTTTAATGTTTGCTTTAACTCTGCCTTTAACTGATGACGTGTCGGCTTTTGAGTGGTTATATGCATATGTTTACGTGTCTGGCAGGCGCGAAGGCAGGGGTCTGTCGCGATATCGCGACCGTCGCGATATCGCGACCGTCGCGATATCGCGACGCGCGATTTCGCGACGTCCAAGGCTGGGCTCCCCTCCTTTTGCTAAGTTTGCTTTTAAAGACTTTGTTTAAGGCTTTGAAGGTTTTGACGTTTGAAGACCATCTTTACTCTGTTCACTTTTCGACCTTCCGAACTGCTGTGCAAGTGGTCAAGACCACTGTTTGACCTCTAAAGGCTGCCCTGAAAGCTGTGTATGTGCATGCGATCAGTGTTTGTAGTCACTTAATCGAATGGTGCTGTTTTGGTGTCTACAGGATAGAAAATAGAATTGTACCAAAATTTATGTTCATTCATCACAATAATTATTAAGGAGGTCCGATTTGGGATAAACGCAGCACGATGTAATGCTGACAGCAGTGGTGGTAAAGCATATGGATGTAATGAATATAGCAATGACCTTTGGCAGCATCCTCGATCATGCACTATAGAGGTTTGAATGCTGAAAATGGATGATCGCCATTGTAGAAGTGTTACCACATGATTTAACATACAATGAGCAAATTTACGGACGGTAGGCAGTGATAGTTTTACACAACAATAATTGGCATTTAAATAGGTGCAATTAATTTATTATAATTTTACCATGAGCATCTGAGATAATACACAATGATAACATGGGTTATATTTAGCGATGTATGGATCAGCACATCATGGGTTTTTCCTTGTATTGTCTAACATGACTTGGATTATGGCAGATATAATATGTAATGTTAAGGATTGAAGAAATTACACAATGTTATTTTAATGCGTGATGATGGACTTTAGTGGAATATTTTTAATATAAATCTTAAAGTAGTCATAACGCGATCAAATGTTTATAAGAAGTCATACATTTATATTTATATCATGCTATTAAGGGATATGTATTAATACTAGAAAGCATGTATGAAGAAATTGAAATGTGTTGGAAGAAATAATTATCCAATATGTTTTCGAAACCAGTACAACAATAGAATGAAACTGAACAGGAGCGAACTATAGAATGATCATAACTAATGGATAGAAGGGAATTTTCAAATTTATAAATTAATCATTGAAAACCAAAAAGGGGATCAGAGAAAGAAAACCAGAATTACAGGAGAAAATAGTGTTGGTATTGGATTCATTTTGGATCTCTCCTTCCATGCTGGACCAGATTATCTCACCATGTGATGCCATTTTGAAACAGGGTATTCTGTAGTTTTAAAATTTTATTGAAAATTTTATTTTGCAAATATATTAAAAATGCAATGAATTTAATGCATGTTGATGGTTAATTCATTTGTCATTTTTATATATTGCACTTTTCCTTTGAATATGGCACCGTATTAAATGTCAAATTGCATAAATATGGATCTCACTAGTGTTGGTTTTACAAGATACTAATCTTATAGGGTCTATGGAGAATTAGAGGGTTTTAGCATTTTATTTTATTTTATTTTATTTCTCCATTTTTTTTTAAGTTTTTTGAATTAAATAAAAAATTTAAAAAATTAAAATACAAAAGGAGAGAGGCACGGGCTCAAAGAATAAGCTTTAAACTATTATTTAAAGCAATTTCAATTTTAGTTTGAAGCAAATTGGAAATTATAAAATTATTTATAAAATTCACATTTTCAAGGAATTTTATAATTTCACAGGCTTTATTTCACATTTTAAGTTTTGCATTTCATTTCAAAGCAATAAATTAACTTACCTTTATGAAAATTAATTTCATTAAAAGAGGTTATTTATATGGCATTCAAAAGGCCATTGTTTTCAAAGCTATAGATTAACTTTCCTTTATGAAAATTGTAATTTCATCAAAGGGGGGTTAATTTATAAGGTATTTCAAAGGTTATTACATTTTAAGGTTAATCATTTGGATCATTTTTCTTTCATGTTTAAAGCAACATAAAAATCAATTCACTCATCATTTCATTAAGTTTCATGAACAATCAATAGCATAGCATAATAAAATAATACCAAATAGGCCCCTTGTTAATAGTTGTTTGCAAATCACTAAGGTATTCTAAGCACTTATTTGACACATTTTCATAACATACAAGCACATTAAGTAAAAGGAACCTTGGAGAAATTTCTATTTCTTTGCAAGAGAGGGTTTTCATTTAAAATCCTGACTGTGATGGTGATTTTGCAATTGGGAAAAATTTCCACTCAATAGAATTGGCACTAGAAGGAGGGCTTGAATTGGTTTATTTTGGTTGCTACTTAAATGCTAAATAATTCATGTCTACTTGAAAATTTTATTTAAAGGTATTGGTCTTGACTAATAAGGTTTTGTTTACAGGTAATCACATTCCTTGATTGGAGACCTATTTAATTGATGATGCATTGAGGTTAACATTTTGCAAATTGGAGAATATTCTTTAGTGTCATGTTTAATTGATGTATATCTTTCGATTGATTGTTAGTCATTTCATGCTTCTTTGCAAAATATTTCTTTGACTAACAAATTTGGCATTAAATTTGTGTTCTTTAAGATGGCAATGCTCACTCCAACAGGAATGGCATCTTGGATAGAGGGTTATTATCGTTATTTAAACATTCCTACCCATCAAATTATTGAATATGTAGAAGAATATTTATCTTAGTTTAGGCATGATGTGATCGTGGCTGAGGAACATATTCAGAGATATAAGGACATTTTAATTTATTTGAAAATTATGCATGAAGATTTCTCTTGTAGGTTATTTTCATACACTTTAGATGAGGTTGCATTGGATTGGTATATTCATTTACCTCTAGATTCTAGTATGTCTTGGAATCGATTAGAGGTAATATTTCTTAATTTTTTTGGAAAATAGGCTGACCCAGTTATGATGTTAAATTGATTTATCTCTATCTGTAAAAAACCTAATGAACCCATGAGATCATTCAATAAAAATTTCCATAGGTTGTATACTAAGGTGGGGACACATTATGTCATTTCAGAAGAAAGAGCTACTCAAATATACATGGGTGCCTTAGATCATGTTACTTCTATGTTCTTGGTGAAACTTCTTAAAATTACATCATTGCCCAGAGCCTATAATGAGGTAATAACATTTGAACAACAATTGATTGCTCAAGGTATTAATATGGATCATTTACATTGACTTAGACCTAAAGCTCATAATTAAAAATCACAAATGAGTCATGTTGAGGCACAAGTCCATAAAAATATAAAAATCCATGAGTCTTAAGATGATGAAAGAATCCTAGATCTAACTAGTGTTGAAACATGTGATAGGTTAGGACCTTCCATAAAATTGAGTGAAATGGTTGAAGCGAATGATCAAGAAAGCCAATGTGTTTCAAATAATGACCCACTAGAAATGAAAGGTTTAGAGTCATTATTTACAAGTGAGGATTGGGATAATCATAGAAAGTTGAATACAATAATTGATCTCACTGAGGAAACCCTTGACCCACCAAAGGATGAATTTGAGGAAGATGAATTCTTTGAAATTGAGGAGGATGAATCTGAGGAAGATGAATTCTTTGAAATTAAAGAGGATGAATCTGAAGAAGAATTTGAAAATAACATGAATTAAGGGATAGAAACTTATCAAATGTTTCAAGAAGATAATGATTCTAATATTCTAGACCAAGAATGGGAATCATTCACTTCTTTCATAATTCCTAAAGAAATTTCTATTCCACTTGATGTTGATATGTAGGAAGCTGAAAGTCTTGTTTCACTTAAGGATTCTACAATACCCATACAACAAGAAATCAATAGGTCTTTACCTCAGGTGATTGATGAAGATGAGTTTTAAAATGAATCTATAGATATATCCAAAAATTACATAGAAGATATGGTTGAACTTCACCCCTTAGATGTAGAAGATAATTATTACAATGGTCGGGGAAGATATGAGAAATGTGTTTCTAATAAATATTTTTCTTCATTTGATATGCATGACACTAAAGTTGCTATCTTACATGAAGAGCCTACAACTTCTATACAGTTAAATAATCACATGTTGTTTGAAGACACGATATAATCTCATCCTTTGATTTTATACGATAATTATTATAATGGTTGGGGTATGTTTGGTGAATCATTATTTTCTCACACTTCTACTGGTGAAGTTTCTATTTCATTAGATATGCAATATGCTAAAAACTCTCTCACATGAAGATCTTGAAATTCATTTACAATCATAAAATGACGAGCCACTCATAGAAATAGAAAAGGTTCCAAAATTCAGTCATGTTAAGTATGAGTTTATTGACCACATTGCTGAAATTGAAAAGGAAGAAATGGTAAATGTTTCTTATAACTCATTTGTTATGGATGAGGAAGAGGTAAAGTCTTTTATTTTACCTTTGACTACTAAAAATTTGGGTATAATTTTTCATGATTATCTTGAAGATTCAAATGAATACTCCATGTGTGGTTAACAAGAAATTAGAATCAACTTTTATTCATCCAAATGATAAAAATGATGCTTTATTCGAAATGACTCAAGTAGTTGATCAGGGTGATGTGTTGTTTGATACATCCCTTGACCAACAAGATTTATGGTTTGAAAAGGAAGGTCAAATATTTAATTGGGTGCCTAATTTTGGTGTGTTTGAAAAACAGGACTTTGATGAAGGTAAAAGACTACAAGTGAATGATGATGATAAAGATCTTGAGGAAAAAGAGGAAATGACAATGAATTGCCAAGTAGTGGTAAATAAAAGTGTACAAAAGGTAGAATCTCATTTTTTGCATCTAAACATCCAAGAATCATGTAAAAGGTTGCATAATCATTTATTAGATTCAAATGTTATTTATAATGAAATACCATTAGAGGTTGATAAATAACTAGAATGGATTCCTACTCACACCACAAATGAGATTGATTTGTTAAATGAAAGAGAAGTAGATATGCTTGAGTTATTGAATCAAGTTCATCAATAGTTAACAATTCAATCTAGGATACAAAATTATAATGATTCTCATTTTGTAAATATCCTAGATACTTGCAAATTGTTGCATGAGTATGATTGGTTTAAAGACATATATGATGACTTTGCTTTAAAAAAATTAGAAATAGCCTCCTATTTGAAAGAAATCTTATATTTGTGAAAATGAAAACTTAATTCAAAGTGAAAAATTAGATTTTGAAAGTTACATCTCATTGAATAAGCAAAATATAGTCAAAAATTATGTATTCACTTGCAATTTTAATGAATCAAATCCTAAACATGGAATTGCTTATAAACTTGAATCAAATCGGTGGGGTGAGAAAGGCAAAATGAAGGTTGCATTGTTTGACTTAATCTTGTTTTGGTTGGATTTATGTAAATCTTGGAATGCAAATCATGTTATATGTCTTGTAAAGTGTGCTAATCGTGTTTGAGATCCAGGGAAGTGATAGTATAAATTTGACATCATCTTGTACATAGTGTATATTTTTGAATAGGTTTTTGGGTTTTTTGTGTTTTTGTTTTGCTTTTGTATATTGTTGGAATATGTAATGCAACATTGTGTAAATTATTCTTAGACTAAAATATAAAGTCTAAAGAATAATATTTGAATTATAAAATAATTCTATTTTATGTAAAAATATTCCCATCCAATTAATAAATAAAATAAGGGTGCTAGGAATATTTAATTTGTGGAAAAAATTATTTCTCCTTTTTTAGCAAAGATTAGAAAGTAACTAAGCACTTTCTAATATTTGATAGATGCCACTTGTCACACATATCAACATTATATTGTTATAATATTAGATTGTGATAATATTATATTGTGATAAGATTTAGGGGTGTAGTAGAAAAGCTTATCTTTAAATTGGGGTGTTGTCTACTACATCTTAACATATCTTGTCATATTGACTTGTGTTGTAATATCATGTTGATGCATATTGTTGCATAACATTGAAGCATTCTTGTATTGTTCAATCAAATGAGTAATATAGTGAGCTTCATAGTGGATGTTTCTCTTTTTCATTTGAAGTAGGGTTTTACCACTTAATATTGGTATTGTGGGTTTTCCTCTTTTGTGTGTGATTGATCTTGTGGAGCATTCTTCGATCTTGGAGAGACTTTGCTTGTCTCACATTTGGTATCAGAGCGGTTGGGATCTCCATCAAGTGTCTTCAATCCTTTGAGGTGAAAAACCCATTAAGGTATATATTTTTTTTTGCATGCATTTGATATTTTGGTATTTTATGTAAACTTATTTTACAAATCTGCCATTAGGTTTTATAGATTTATTGTGTTTTTAGATCTAGTTGTTAGATCTTTTGCAAATAGTATTTTCATTTTAAATCTATAAAAAAAAAATTGGCATTGAGCTTTTGTTGGAAGGGTTTTGGAGCCAAACGGACCCCATGGTTGCGTCCGGAAGACCCAAAAACCCCTATTTCCATATATAGTCATTTTTTTTTTCTTTTTTTAATTAAAAAAAACAATCGGCTATATATAAAAAAAATAGTCGGCTATATATATAAAAAAAACAGTCAGCTATATATATATATATATATATATATATATATATATATATATATATAAACAGTCGGCTATATAAAAAAAACAGTTGGCTATATAGTCTGAAAAACTTTTAAATTTTTTTTTTTAAGTTTTGCTTTATAAAAATCTTTAAACTTTTTCATGCGATTTTTTTATTAATTATTTAATAAAATAAATTTTATTAATTTAATTGCATTTTTTTAAGCAATTTTTGTATTAAAAATTTATTATTATTTTCCTTAAAATGCAATATTTTTTTGTCTCACATTAACAATGGTTGTTTGTGAGTTTGTTTGTTTTGCAAGGTTATCCAAGTATGTTTTGGAGTATACAAGGCAATTTTGGATCAACTTTTTCACTCTCTTCCCCTATTTTTATTAATTTCTTCTAATCTCTCTCAAGCATTTGCTTGAAGCATAATGTAAATTAATATAACTTGTATCTCTCATAATGAAAGTAAAAGAGAATGAAAGTGAGAGTGAGAGAAAGAGAGAGAGAGAGAGAGAGAGTGTATTTGTGTTTTGCTTTGTGTCTCTACTATCTCTTGTTCATTTTTCTTACATTTTTTTTTTCATCTTTTACATTTTGCATGACACTCTCACTTTCATTCTCTTTTACTTTCATAATGAGAGATACAAGTTACATTAATTTACAGTATGCTTCAAGCAAATACTGGAGAGAGATTAGAAGAAATTAATAAAAATAGGGGAAGAGAGTGAAAAATTTGATCCGAAATTGCCTTGTATACTCCAAAACATACTTGGATAACCTTGCAAAACAAGCAAACTCACAAACAACCATTGTTAATGTGAGAAAAAAATGAATATAAGGTCTAAATTATTTGACAATTTGACTAAAAATTTGCCAAAATTGCATAAAAGGATTCTAGTTGCATTATACAATAATGAAAAATGCATTTCAATTTATGCAAAAAAAAATGACTATTAGGTCTTAAAAAAATAAATGACTGTTTTTATTAAAAAATAAAATAATAAAAAAAAATTAGACTATACAACAAAATGGGTGGACCTTGTGTCAAAAGGACCAAGTGGTTGGATCATTCTCGGGGTCCTAAAGAGTAGAATTCAGTTAGCCAAAGGATAACTAGAAGTATGACCCTTGTAGCTAAGATAGAGAATGATCATGAGCCTAATTCTTACCAAGAAGCTTCACAACACTCTTGTTGATGCCATGAATGTTGAGATGGATTTTCTTCTAAAAAATAAAACTTGGGATCTAGTGCCTTATCCTAATAAGAGAAATGTTATTGGGAACAAGTGGGTCTATAGAATAAAGCAAATTTCTAATGAAGAGACAGAAAAGTATAAGGCTAGATTGGTTGCTAAGGGTTATGCTCAAAAATATGACATTGATTATGATGAAACCTTTGCACCAATTGCAAAAATGCCCACCATTCGGCTTCTCATTGCTATTGCTGCTACTCAAGGTTGGCAAACTTTTCAGCTTGATGTGAAAAGTACCTTTCTAAATGGTGATTTGGATGTAGATATCCACATGAGTCAACCACAAGGATTTGTTGTACAAGGTAAGGAAACACTTGTGTGTAAACTAAAGAAAACCTTGTACGGTTTGAAGCAAGCACCTAGAGCATGGTACATGAAGATTTCAGGTTACTTCTTGTCTCTTAGTTTTGATAAATGCTATTCGGATACAGATCTCTATGTGCTTAGGAAGGATAACTTGGTCATTTTAATTGCTCTATTTGTTGATGACCTTGTTGTGATTGGAAATGAGAATGAGGCCATTTTTTATTTCATCTCCAAATTAAAGTCGTAGTATGAAATGACTGACCTTGGTCTTCTACACTACTATCTTGGCATGCAAGTTTATCAGCATAAGGATTGTACATTTTTGAGTAAATCCAAGTATATTGGAGATCTTCTTAAAATGTTTGATTTGGAGGATGGCAATCCTACTTCCATTCCTATTTCTATAGGGGTTAATTTGGAAGTAAGTACAGAATCTCAGTTGGTTGATGCTACATTATATAGGCAGCTCATTGGTAGTTTTCTTTATGTTACCATCACAAGGCCAGATATTGCTTTTGCAGTTGGTATGATGGCTAGGTTCATGCAAAAACCTTATATTGAGCACTTACAAGCTACCAAGAAGATTCTGAAGTACCTTGCAGGTACTAGAGATTTGGCACTCAAGTATTCTAGGCTTCATTCCTTTGCTCTTTTTAGCTATTCTAATTCTAATTTTGGAGGGGATAGAATAGACCTAAAGTCTACCACAATATATGTTTTTAGTATTGGATCTACAACTATCTCTTGGTCTTCCAAGAAGCAAGATACAATTGATATTTCTACAATAGAAATGGAGTATGAGGCTATGACAACAACTACACAGGAAGCGGTTTGGCTTCGTACCCTCATGAAGAAAATTGGCTTTGAGCAATTTGGTCCTTCATGTTTGCTCTCCGATAATCAATCAGCTATTGCCTTGGCTAAAAATCCTGTAATGCATAAAAGGACAAAGCATGTTGAAATCCAAGCCTACTTTATCAGAGAGAAGGTATTGGATGGGACTATTCAGTTGGAGTATTGCCCATCATCTTCTAATTTTTCTAATTTGTTCACCAAACCTCTTCCCAAGGAGCAGTTTTGTAAGTTGAGGGAATCACTTGGTTTGGTGAAGTTGTCCTCAAGGGGGAATGAAGTGTAGTTACACTTGTGTGATGACAACTTCATCCTTATGAGGTGTTTTGTGCTATATATATGAGTTGATATTTTGTGGTATAATTACTTTTTGTATCTCTTTTGAACATGGTACATTCTTGTTTGCCTTGTGCAACTTTTGTACATGTTACTTTGTATATGGCATTGTGCAATTATGGTATATGATGCAATTGCTTTATGCGACTCTTTTACATGGTACTTTCTTGTTGCCTTGTGCAACTTTGTACATGTTTTTATGTAGTTGGAATTATGCAATTGGCTTATCATGGTACTTTCTTGTTAGCATTTATGCTACTTTTGTACATGATATTTTACGGTTGGCTTTATGCAACCGATGTGCACACTTTATTATTTTCATATACCTTATGCAACTCTTGTACATGGTATTTTTTGTTAGCCTTGTGCTCCTTTTGTACATGGCACTTTAGAGTTTGCATTATCATGGTACTCCTTGTTTTCTTTATGCAACTTTGTACATGATATTTTTTGATCAACTATATAGCACGTGACTATAAGTATGGCTTGGCATATTTTTGTGATGACTTATAGTTTACTATTTGTTAGATCAATTTTGTTATCATCTTTGTATATTCATATATGTTGTGGTGAATATATTTATGATCGTGTATCTAACTGATCTTATGTTGATTTGCTTGTAGCTTGTAGGTACTTTCGTTTGGGGTTTTGCAGGCTTACTGAAAATACCCTTGTGATGTTTTCTTCTTGTCATTTGCAACCACTTGTGGTTGATGGATGGCTTTGTAAGATACTTGTATCTAAAGCTACTTTGTTGGGGGCTTGTAGTCTCATTTTGGCCCATTTTGTATTGGTGCCTTATTATAGACCATTCTTGGTCATAGAAGCTCATTGTAACTATATTACTCATTTGATTCTCATCCTCGTTTGTATATTTAGGGGGAGAATGTTTCTTTGTTTCATAATTCCTTTCCCCAATATTGCATTAAGGGGAGTGTTGGAATATGTAATGCAACATTGTGTTAATATTCTTAGACTAAAATATAAAGTCTAAAGAATAATATTTGAATTAGAAAATAATTTTATTTTATGTAAAAATATTTCCACCTAATTAATAAATAAAATAAGGGTGCTAAGAATATTTAATTTGTGAAAAAAATTATTTCCCCTTTTCTAGCAAATATTAGAAAGTAACTAAGCACTTTCTAATATTTGATAGATGCCACTTGTCACACATCTCAAGATTAGATTGTGATAAGATTAGATTGTGATAAGATTTAGGGTTGTAGTAGAAAAGCTTCTCTTTAAATAGGGGTGTTGTCTACTACATCTTAACATATCTTGTCATATTGACTTGTGTTGTAATATCATGTTGATGCATATTGTTGCATAACATTGAAGCATTCTTGTATTGTTGAATCAAATGAGTAATATAGTGAGCTTCATAGTGGATGTTTCCCTTCTTCATTTGAAGTAGGGTTTTACCACTTAATATTGGTATTGTGGGTTTTCCTCTTTTGTGTGTGATTGATCTTGTGGAGCATTCTTTGATCTTGGAGAGACTTTGTTTGTCTCACATATATAATCTTTTTGTTTCATGAGATTTTGCTTGAGTGCTTTTAAGTTTAGAGAGCAAGTTCTTACTTGCTTATTAATTTTGCTTGTATATAGTTTTGTTGCTTTTGTTTTGTTAATCATCGCTTGTTTGTTTATGATTATGTTGTTCATGAAATTTTGGATGTGTTTCCATTTTGGTTTGCAATAAAATTGGCTTATGCCAAATTTTGGATTTCAATTCATGTTATCATTTTTGTTGTTTAAATTTTTGTAGGTTTTGGTGTTGTTTCTTGATTGAGGTAGTTGTGGTAGTTACAATAAACATTTGATGAATTTATTTGGTATTTGTTCTTGTGTCACTCAAGATAAATTACCTATTTTTGAAAACATCTAAAACTTGAAGAAAATAAAAATGAGACTGTTAGTATATATCTTTATGAATTTGGATCAATATAATAAAATTTGGAACATCAAAATCATCTTGGCGAAGCTCCACAAGTATTGCATCACATTAAAAATAATATTCTTTAAATTCTTGAAGGATGAGATTATTTAGTTTTGCAGATTAAGGTGAAAATCCAGTATACTCAATCTTTAGCCTTACTTGATCTCTAACCTAGGTGGCAGGTTAATTTTGCAAAGGCAACATAAATCTTAATACAAAAAGCAAAAAAATACAATGAAAAGTAAATACAAATCAAACACGATAGTTTAGATAATCTTCACTGAGGCTATAGAAACCTGACTGGCAGTGGAACTATGTCTAGACCAAAAAAAAAAGTAAAAGCAAAATTCAGTTAATATTTGGGTGTTTAGATAACCTCTACCAGGGCTATAAATGCCTAGTTGACTATAGAGCAATGTCTGAAAGAGAGTAAGGTTACCTCCACCGGAGCTATGAACGCTCGACTGGCAGTGGAGCAATTCATAGGTGTACTTAAAGAGAAAATTTTATAGCTGGACTACAAAACTGATAATAGAAATCTGAATAGTTTCAAGAATGCAAAATGAACCACATGACACACACCGAGTAGAGGCAAATGTTTCAGTTGTTCCATTTTGAAATTATCTATTCACATTCTTTGGGTATTATTGATGTTTATTTTTCTGATTTTTGGGTTTTATTGGTTTTAGAATTGGGTTCTTAAGTCTGAAATCTTTAGGAAAATTTACCAGTAAAGTCGTCATTTGTTGTGACCATTTCACAACGACCCCAAAATTGGGGATCCATCGAAAAATTTTAGAATTTTGATACTTATGTTGAATATTTGGTTTGCATGTGTGTTTAATGTTAGTGTAATGTTTAATGTTTGTGTTGTTTAAATGTGTTATGTTGTTATTGGTTTATGTTTTGTTGTATTCTTTATTATAATGTTTATTTTATTTTTTGTTTGTTTAAATTTTAATTTTAAAAATGCTTATATTTAAAAGTTTAAATTATTTAAATATTTTAAAATTATAAAGTTTTTAATTTAATAAATTAAAATTAATTTAAATATATACATATTTGTTTGAAAATTTTAATAAAAGATTATTGTTTTTTTTATGTGTGCAGGTGTCAAGGTATGTGGCACAGGTTTTGAGGTGGACCAGGGGGCTTAACCCTGTCAACACCCCACATGGATTTCGATATCAAGAGGTGCATGTTGGAGAGCCACTCGATGGCTTTAGATGAATTAAAATATTATGTGCATTATTTTTTATAAAGTGCTCCTTATGACAGCGTCCGCTTGATGTGGGATTAATGTACAGATAACGGCTAGTTGAAGAGGACGTCTGACATTGAAGAGGTGAAGAATTTTATCAATAAAATGATAGTGGCAGTGCAGATGTTGGGCACAATATATCGAATGGGTTCGTGTTGATGCGACAAACAGATATGGATATAGCAGGCTCACAAATTCTATTTTAGTGGCAGTCGAAATATGTGGAAAGTCACAATTTAATGATGGGTAAAAATAGAGACATGTTGCAGCATCATTTTCCTAATTACACTATAGTGAGTATGTGCATGATGTTGTAGGTGAACGAAGTTGGGTATGGTGATTATATTCGCTCGTGTTGAATAGTGACCTAAGTTGAGAAATTAAATTGACATGTGGATGATTTAAACACAACTACTAAGATATTCTTAATTACAGTGAGGTTGATATTGAATCGGATGTTTATTGTGTCCATATGAAGTTGTACAATAGCGTTTATTTGTATTGTATTAGCTGTGTATTTTGTGTATTTTTGAAATAGCCACAGTATATCAACAATGTGAGTAGCATTTATTGGAGAGTTCAAGAAAGTGTGATGACAACGTGATGCAAATTATGGGTGAAATGGAGACTTATTTATGATAAGGGCAATGAAGTTATTTTTTTTTGTTTTGGTCTTGGTGTTATAAGATGAAAGTACATCCAGCATGTTTTACAAAGTTAATGTTATATGCCAGAAACCTGAAATAGAGTTTTATTTGTAAAATTAGTGTTCCTCCGAGTGGATATTTAGATTGACTTGGCATCATAAATGGTAAATATGATTGTGTATTCGAAGGTTGAGGATAAATTTTTAATTGAGGTTTTTGTAGACACCAAAACAACACCAATCCGATTATGTGACTGCAAACACTGATCGCATTAACACACACAGCCCCCAGGGCAGCCCCAGAGGTTAAAATAGTGGTTCTAACCACTCACACAGTAGTTTTAAAAGTCAGAGATCAATTTGGCACCTTTTAGGCACTCTGCTACTTATTCGCTCCACCCAGGGACGAGTGCAGACTGGTACTCGTTCCACCCAGGGACGATTACCAGCGCTCGCTCCTGGGTGGGACGAACGCCAGGTTTGACCGACAAAAAGTCAAACCTCGACGCATGACAACTCAGAACTACCACTTAGCTCTCCCTTCATGGCATGGGAGTGCGAGTGAGTTCTTTTGACAACTCATATCTGCCACTTGACTCTCCATTCACTGCATGGGAATGAGAGTGAGCTTTTTAGGACAACTCAGATATGCCACTTGACTCTCCCTTCATTGCATGGGAGTGAGAGTGGGCTTTTTCATGACAACTCAAATTAGCTACTTAACTCTCCCTTCATTGCATGGGAGTGCGAGTGAGTTCTTTTGGGCATGCAATAGTAGTTATAGAAGTAGTTATGGAGCCCTTGATCAGGGAGAAGTCTTCTCTTCCCTGAAAAAGCATTCATGCTAAGTAGCACTTTTGCATGCTAATTCAAAGAGACCCCTTGGGTCTATAAAATGGTGAGTTTCCTCACCCAAAATGATATACAGAGAAGGAGCATTTTGAGCGACGAAGTGCTGCCAGTTTACTTACGATTTGTGCTTTTACATCCATAATCTCTTAATCGAAAAGGAGGTTATTGGGTGACTTTTGGAGGCACGAATCAAGACCTAAAACCCGATTTTTTGACCACAATATCCTACCAATTTGTCGACAACACATCACAACAGGTTTCGGACTCATCCCAAGCGGATTGGTGTCGAAACAAAGTTTCAACCCGCGGGTGGTTTGCCTTCGGGCACCCCCTGCCTTATTGCAAGTTTACTCGTCTCACCCCAGAACGAGTACCAAACTATTGCAGGTTTATCTTCATCCCGAATTCAACTTTGGTTTACTCGTCCTACCCCGAGACGAATACGGATCTGTATCGAATTTGGTGATTGTTTCTTTTGTAGTATTTTTCTAGTTACATGATTACGCTTCTATCAAATTTTTAGTCTATTTGGATTCATTTTAATCATCGTTATATTCATCTTTTACATTCATTAACAGTACTCTTTCAGATTTGCGAGTTTCATTATCATACATAGGTGCTACTGACGATTTGTTGTTTCTTTGAATGCAGGAGGAGCAGCAAGGATTAAATATTCATCAATACCAGTGGCGGCAACACTTTGGTCCGCCCATTTCACATGTGGGCATGCGGAAGGAGGAACACTAAATCCATGATTGTAATTGAAACTATGTTAACGCTCCTACCCCTTAAAAGGGAGGAGACGTCTTTGTAACCGAATTGGAAGAGTATAAATAAAAAGGGTTGTGCTTTCTATACTTCCTTTTATCTCATTTAAATTCGTCTCTTTTCTTTCATTTCATGCATTTCACTTTATAGGACCTTAAGCGTTAACTTTGGGTTTTGAATACATCGCATTAGTTTTCTTTTCAATCTTTCGGAATCTCGTGCTTTCAATGGCGATCACGGTGGGACCTCTGTCCTCTGTTTTTTTTAGGTTAGATTTCTGATCTGAAATTGCTTGTTTTGATTACAGGTACCTATTTTTCAGTCATTAGATCGTTATTCGTTTCGATCAGTGATGATTACAGAATTGGGATTCGTCTCACCCAGGGACGAATAGGCATTCGTCCTACCCTGGAACGAATATCGTTTCGATATTCGTCTCACCCAGGGACGAATAGCGTTCTGTGCATTTTTCAAAGAAACAAATCAGAAACATCCTTTTGGGCAGAGAAGAGGTAGGGGTTTTTAACAAGCCTCTATCAAATTTTTGTTTTCTGTTTTTTGATTTTTAGTTTTTGTATGGCTTAGGGAAAGTTTCCTTTTTGTTTTCCTGTTTCAATTTTTGCAAATTAAAATGAACCCCACACATCACGTGGTTACTTAAACCAAGGAGCTGGTCATAAAACCCCAGCCCTTGAGCAAGACCAACAGTGGATTTCATCACCACGTTGGCTTGGATATTTGCATTCATTTACCCCGATTGTCACTGTTGCTCGACGTAAATCCTGACGAAAGTTGACCGAGTGTCGTTGGGGTGATTCCCAGTGCGTGAGGATAAGTCTTCTATGGTAGGTGTCATAAATAGGGCAATCCCCCTTCCGTACCACCTATGTTCCACGTATCATCTGCTCTCACGTACCTATAGTCTCCCTCACGTAAGGGCGGGTATATAGAGAGGTTGGTATATCGGTCCGGCAATGGTATATTGAAGGGGCGACCATTTTGGGAGTCATATGAGCCAACATTTTGCATTTAAACGGTCTTCACAAAAATTTTCAAAAACAAAACAAAATCATCATCAAAAACACACTAAAACCAGTCTAGGACACACCATTAATCTTTAAAAGAGATAATCATTGCTTTGTGTGTGTATGTTCTTTTCTGCTTAGTGTAACAAAAAAAAAAATCATAAAATCATAAACAAAAGATAAAAATCTACGTAGCTTGTAGAGAGTCATTACCATGGTATTCACCTGCAGTCAAGCCCACTCACGGGCAGACACTGCGGAGAATGTCCAAGGAGGCACGAGTCACCTCCGTTACAGTCCCAAGGATTTGGTCATACCACCTTGGCGACCTGACACACAAGGCGGTCCCCTCCACACCTTAATGGAAAGGGACTATAGGGGCACCTCTTCTAGGGGCACTCCTGTTCAGCATAGCACCCAGCACACACCCTTCCATGAGGGGTACATCCGTAGGAGAGCTCCCTTAGATGCTCGCTATGAGTGGTCACCGTGCGATGAAGCGCTAGGTCAACATAGGGTTCGACGGGAGGAACCACATGATTACACTATCCCTCCTTCACCCCCTCTAGTTGTCAGGACTACAAGGACAAATCCAGAGCACAAGGCTCCTCAGGCAGGGCGAGCCAACTCCGCCCGTTCCTTTTTCACTTACGAAAGAGAGCACGAGGAAAACCCTTACCTTCCTCAAGAGCAATATACATCGCGGGAGCAATACGCCTCCGCAACTGCTAGCTATCAGGATCACCTACTGAGGCCAAAGCCTCGGGGGAATACCGCTACCCCCAACAGAGGGAGGCGGCCTATAGAGATCTCGGATCACCATGACCGAGATAGATATCTAGGAGAGGCATCTAGGCCTTCTAGACATGAGACGGTAGGACCAACTATCTTAGAATCTGCCAAGCATATCGCACGCCGGATGCAACTCACGCTACTTGAGCTAGAACGACAATAGTTAGAGCAATGGTATCTTCTAAATAAAGAGTGCATTCAGTGCCAGAAGGATGAGTTGCTCAAGAACAATATGCAGGCAAGGACTCCAACCCCTCGCACGCATAAGACAAAACATTATGAGAGACACAATTGGGTGCGAGATAGGTCTCCATGACCTTATCAAACGTTGCCCCCGACGCCTCCTAGACTTGAGCGGGAGGCCACTCCTAAGACCAATGATGGGCGCCTTCTTCAGGCACCCACCCAGGTTCATGGGCCACCCTCAGAAATTCTTCAAGAAGCCTCTGAGGAACCTGAGCGAGAAGAAGAGTGGGATGAAATGCCCTACCAAGGCAGGGGGTGCTATTCGGCCACCCCTCCCAAGGCCCCAAGTTCCCCACAACCTGCAACGGGAACAAATCAAAGAGGAGGAGCTCAAATCCCCCGATACAAGCAATGCACTGCTAGAGCACTTAGAGTCGATAGAGACCAAGATTTTGGGGCCCCAAAAGCCCAACTTATGTGAAACTCCTCTCAAAGAGGATCAACCCCTGGTTGTAGAGCTACCTGATGATGAGGTCTTCCATATCTCAGAATCACTAGATTCTGATGAGCCTGACTCTCTCGCCAAAGATGAGTCAGCATATGCAATAGCACCATGGGACCCGTTCGAGTCAGACAACACTAATTCATAGGTGGTCCCCATGGGTGATCATCACCAAAGTCTCTTAACATTATTCCCTTTGGAGGCTCCCATCGAGCCCATGCCATTGCAGGAAAATCAGGTCCCCCCACAAAGCGCGGAACAACCCCATCGGGACCATGTCAATCTGCTCGAGCAGGACGAGCCTAGAATGTCACAGATAGCTGTCGAGGCCAATGAGGGCCTTTGGATCATCGATAATGATTACGAAGATGAAACTGAGATGGAATATCTCAATCATGCGCGATGACACAATCACCCAGTAACCCATGAAGAACTGATGGCACAACTAGGCATAAGACTAGGGCATGAGTGGCGCATAGACCCAGCCCACTGGAATCAAATGTTGAATCCTCCCCTTTGGGTAGCCCACGAGCAACTTCCACCAAGAGATATCATAGCAACATCAGTGCCGAGGGCGGACCCTGTCCTCCTCTCCGTGCATAGGGCCGATCCATTCGTGCCCATCCCTACAGAGCCAGATCCGGAGCACAAAGATCATCAAGCTGGGGGTACCTCTATCCCCTGAAGAGCCATAGTTCAACCCAAAAAGCTCCAAGGATTATCGCAATCCCTTGGTCAACCCAAAAGCTCCAAGGATTATCGCAATCCCTTGGTCACCCCAAAAGCTCCAAGGATTATCGCAATCCCTTGGTCACCCCAAAAGCTCCAAGGATTATCGCAATCCCTTGGTCACCCCAAAATCTCCAAGGATTATCGCAATCCCTTGGTCACCCCAAAAGCTCCAAGGATTTTCGTAATCTCTTGGTCAAACCAAAAGCTCCAAGGATTTTCGTAATCTCTTGGTCAAACCAAAATGCCCCAAAGGTATCTATAAACCCTTTGGTCAACCCAAAAATGCTCCAAAGGAATCCATAACCCTTTGGTCAACACCAAAAGCCCCAAGCGTTACCATAACTGCTTGGTCAAAATACATATTCAAAAAAACACACAAAAACCATAAAATCATCAAAAAATCACAAAAATATTGCATTTCAATTCCATGCATACTCATAAAAAAAATAAAAAAAAAAAAAATAACAAAAATATTGCATTTCAATTCCATGCATACATAAAAAAAAAAAAAATAAAAAAATCAAAATACAAAAATATAGGTTGCATTAGGCATCGCATCCATACATTGCATACTTGCTAAGTCATACAAGTCAAAAGCACCATAGACTGTCATTACTTGGCAATTCCATCATTTTCCACATCAAATCCATTTTCATGAACGCCTACATCCAGCATAACACCACCGCCATTGTTAGCATAGTCAGTTGTCTCCTAATGTATATAGGGTTTTCGTCATTCAGTTGTCTTTAAATTTCTAGCCAAAATTGTACATAGTTAAATAGATTTTACACGGGAAAGTTTTACTTGGATCACGCCTTGTTACGTAGCATCCCAACACAAATTAACACACATAAAATAATTCCTAAGTTGTGTGAACGTAAGAGCAACCTACAAAGCAGTCTAGGGTACCATAGGTGAAATATTAGCCTGTTCATCCCCCTGTGCGAATGGTTCCAGAATGCTGAGAATTGACAAAAGGACGAGCTCTTCCCCATCCATTCCCCATAATAAATAGTGGTTTTCACCACTCCCACAAATCCCAATCATAGTTGGTCCCCAAAGTTGTAAGGATTCGTACTACACGTCCCTGCCAAGGATGGGTAGTCATCCCCAAGACCTAAAAGGATCAACGCCATTCAAAAACAAAATTCCAACAAACCATCATCACAACCATCTCCACTCACCTTTGGTCTCCAAGTTGTAAGGATTCGTACTACACGCCCCTAACCAGGATGGGTAGTCATCCCCAAGGCCTAAAATATCAATGCCCTTACTTCATAATCTCCATCATCCCCTTGGTTCCCAAAGTCGTAAGGATTCGTACTACACGTCCCTAAACAGGATGGGTAGTCATCCCCAAGGCCAACAGGATCAAGGCCATTCACAAGCTCAACCTTACAAAGCTCAAAATACAAAATCAAATAACAGTGGTTATCACCACTATTCAAAATCCTTGCTCAAAAAAAAAAAACAAAACAAAATAAACAGTGATTTTCATCACTATATAGACGAGCAAGTATCCCAAACCATTGAGCCAACACATAACCTGAACTTGAATCCCTGGAATTCTCAGCATTCGAAAAACCATCTAGGTGATCCTCATTACAGGTTTGGTTGATAGCCTACCTGGCAATGGTGGTATCCTACCCGCATGACGATATGTCTGTCACATTAGCTTTGCGTGTGCGCAGACCAATGTTTGCATGTGGATGAGCTAGCTTATGGTACCTTAGATTGTCCCGTGGATTAATCTTACTAAATACAACAACGGAGTTAGTGGAGCTAATTAGGTGATCCTCAGTACAGGTTTGGTTGATAGCCTATCTCGGCACCGGTGGTATCCCGACAAATACCACATAAACGAACTCAATTGCACACACAGGGATGTGAAATAACTTGGTTAAATTCAAGTCGGATTTATACCTTGTTCAAAAGTCTTGTGAGATAAATGTACAGTCTTGGCTAGTTAGTTAAAATATCTGAATCTCAGAAAAGCTTAACTACATTTTAAAACAACTAGTACATTTCATTTCATACATCACCATCAAAAAAAATGCAAAATACAAAAACAAAGTTTTCACATGCAAAGTCATTCCACAAAGTCATCCCATTAGTACAGCAAGTCAGTCAAATCTTGCACAGTCTATGGTGCCATCGACAAATTATCAACAACTCATTTCATTCATTCCATATGCATACATCATACAAATTAGAAACATCGCATTCATAATCGCATCTGCATACATCAATGTAAAAACATGTACATAAAAACAAACCACAAAAAAAATGCACAAAAATGCACCAAAAATAGCAATAAAACTGTCCAATGAGAGTGCTTTTGCACTTGACATTTCGGGCATGCAAAACAGATGTCGGGGTCACAAATCCTCACTATCCTACTCCCTAAGAAGGCTACCATAGCCGGACCGCTCCACGGGAAGACGGATTTTTGAGAATTTCATCCCCAAACGGCGTCACCAAAACGGGTCAAAACCCATCCAAAAATAGCAATAACATTGCCGAACGATGGCGCTTTTGCGCCCGACATTCTTGGCATCCAAAATAGACGTTGGGGTTACAAATTGTCACTATCCTACTCCCTAAGAAGGCTACCATGGCCGGACCGCTCCACGGGAGGACGGATTTTTGTCAATTTCAGCTCCAAAATGCATCACAAAAAGGGTTAAAACCCACCAAAAATAGGTCAGAATGTTCGAAAACTGCTTTCGCATTCAATGGTAAACATCTGAAGGCACCCTTACTTAAGTCATCTTGGGTCAAGCGACTCGTCGCTTTTCTCATGTCGGTCATTCCCTCATCGATTCGTCGCTTGAGGGGGTAGTCACACTTAGTCACCAATCAACAACAACACACCCAATCAAGGCAATGGCATGCATTCAAAGAATCATTGACAAAGACAATCACGCTCCTGCTTGGGGCAGCAAACAAGCAATAATCACAAATTGATCAAACACTTGGCATTCCTGAAGCATGAACACAAGGTTCCCCCATGGACAAAAGGTTGCGCCCTTTGCCTATTCATGACTGATCAATGACCAAGCTCAAGTCACACCTCACCAAAATAGGTTAATACTTGAAATCAAATTCCTTAGCTCGTCAGAAGCAAGGATTCAAGAATGCATGCCCTTTCCATACTTGGGGCATCAAGAGTTGGTTAGGTTACTAAGAAACCCTAATCATTAGTGCTTTGGTTATCTATTTTTGCTCAGCGCTGCACCTTGCACAGCGCTTCCCAAAAAGGGGCATCTGTAGACACCAAAACAGCACCAATCCGATTATGTGACTACAAACACTGATCGCATTAACACACACAGCCCCCAGGGCAGCCCCAGAGGTTAAAACAGTGGTTCTAACCACTCACACAGTAGTTTTAAAAGTCAGAGATCAATTTGGCACCTTTTAGGCACTCTGCTACTTATTCGCTCCACCCGGGGACGAGTGCAGACTGGTACTCGTTCCACCCAGGGACGATTACCAACGCTCGCTCTGGGTGGGATGAATGCCAGGTTTGACCAGCAAAAAGTCAAACCTCGGCACATGACAACTCAGAACTACCACTTAGCTCTCCCTTCATGGCATAGGAGTGCGAGTGAGTTCTTTTGACAACTCATATCTGCCACTTGACTCTCCATTCACTGCATGGGAATGAGAGTGAGCCTTTTAGGACAACTCAGATATGCCACTTGACTTTCCCTTCATTGCATGGGAGTGAGAGTGGGCTTTTTCATGACAACTCAAATTAGCTACTTAACTCTCCCTTCATTGCATGGGAGTGCGAGTGAGTTCTTTTGGGCATGCAAAGCGAGTTAGTGAAGCAATTATGGAGCCCTTGATCAGGGAGAAGTCTTCTCTTCCCTGAAAAAGCATTCATGCTAAGTAGCACTTTTGCATGCTAATTCAAAGAGACCCCTTGGGTCTATAAAATGGTGAGTTTCCTCACCCAAAAGATATACAGAGAAGGAGCATTTTGAGCGATGAAGTGCTGCCAGTTTATTGACTTACGATTTGTGCTTTTACATCCATAATCTCTTAATCGAAAGGGAGGTTATTGGGTGACTTTTGGAGGCACGAATCAAGACCTAAAACCCAATTTTTTGACCACAATATCCTACCAATTTTCCGACAACACATCACAATAGGTTTCGGACTCATCCCAAGCGGATTGGTGTCGAAACAAAGTTTCAACCCGCGGGTGGTTTGCCTTCGGGCACCCCCTGCCTTATTGCAGGTTTACTCGTCTCACCCCGAAACGAGTACCAAACTGTTGCATGTTTACTCGTCTCACCCCGAAATGAGTACCAAACTGTTGCAGGTTTACTCGTCCGACCCCGGGATGAATACGGATCTGTATCGAATTTGGTGACTATTTCTTTTGTAGTATTTTGCTAGTTACATGATTACGCTTCTGTCAAATTTTTAGTCTATTTGGATTCATTTTAATCATCGTTATATTCATCTTTTACATTCATTAATAGTACTCTTTCAGATTTGCGAGTTTCATTATCATACATAGGTGCTACTAACGATTTGTTGTTTCTTTGAACGCAGGAGGAGCAGCAAGGATTAAAGATTCATCAATACCAACGGTGGCAACACTTTGGCCCGCCCATTTCACATGTGGGCACGCGGAAGGAGGAACACTAAATCCATGATTGTAATTGAAACTATGTTAACGCTCCTACCCCTTAAAAGGGAGGAGACGTCTTTGTAACCGAATTGGAAGAGTATAAATAAAAAGGGTTGTGCTTTCTGTACTTCTTTTTATCTCATTTAAATTCGTCTCTTTTCTTTCATTTCATGCATTTCACTTTATAGGACCTTAAGCGTTAACTTTGGGTTTTGAATACATCGCATTAGTTTTCTTTTCAATCTTTCGAATCTTGTGCTTTCAATGGTGATCACGGTGGGACGGCTTTTTGTCAATTTCAGCTCCAAAATGTGTCACAAAAGGGTTAAAACACCCACCAAAAACAGGTCAAAAAATCGAGAAACTGCTCGAGCATTCATCGGATAACATTTGAAGGCACCCTCCCTTAAGTCATCTTGGGTCAAGTGACTCGTCGCTTTTCTCATGGCAGTCATTCCTTCATTGATTCGTTGCTTGAGGGGGTAGTCACACTTAGTCACCAATCAACAACAACATACCCAATCAAGGCAATGGAATGCATTCAAAGAATCATTGACAAAGACAATCACGCTCCTGCTTGGGGCAACAAACAAGCAATAATCACAAATTGATCAAACACTTGGCATTTTTGAAGCATGAACACAAGGTTCCCCCGTGGACAAAAGGTTGCGCCCTTTGCCTATTCATGACTAATCAATGACCAAGCTCAAGTCACACCTCACCAAAACAGGTTAATACTTGAAATCCAATTCCTTAGCTCATCAGAAGCAAGGATTCAAGAATGCATGCCCTTTCCATACTTGGGGCATCAAGAGTTGGTTAGGTTACTGAGAAACCCTAATCATTAGTGCTTTGGTTATATATTTTTGCTCGGCGCTGTGCCTTGCACAGCGCTTCCCAAAAAGGGGCATTTGTAGACACCAAAACAGCACCAATCCGATTATGTGACTGCAAACACTGATCACATTAACACACACAGACCCCCGTGGCAGCCCCAGAGGTTAAAACAGTGGTTCTAACCACTCACACAGCAGTTTTAAAAGTAAGAGATCAATTTGGCACCTTTTAGGCACTCTGCTACTTCTTCGCTCCACCTAGGGACTGCAAACATTGATCGCCATTGAAAGCACGAGATTTTGGAAGATTGAAAAGAAAGCTAATGTGATGTATTCAAAACCCAAAGTTAACGCTTAAGGTCCTATAAAGTGAAATGCATTAAATAAAAGAAAATAGATGAATTTAAATGAGATAAAAAGAAGTACAGAAAGCACAGCCCTTTTTATTTATACTCTTCCAATTCGGTTACAAAGACGTCTCCTCCCTTTTAAGGGGTAGGAGCATTAACATAGTTTCAATTACAATCATGGATTTAGTGTTCCTCCTTTCGCATGCCCACATGTGAAATGGGCAGACCAAAGTGTTGTCGCCACTGGTATTGGTGAATCTTTAATCCTTGCTGCTCCTCCTGCGTTCAAAAAAACAACAAATCGTCAGTAGCACCTATGTATGATAATGAAACTCGCAAATCTGAAAGAGTACTGTTAATGAATGTAAAATATGAATATAACGATGATTAAAATGAATCCAAATAGACTAAAATTTTGACAGAAGTGTAATCATGTAACTAGCAAAATACTGCAAAAGAAACAGTCACCAAATTTGGTACAGATCCGTATTCGTCCTGGGGTCGGACGAGTAAACCTGCAACAGTTTGGTACTCATTTCAGGATGAGACGAGTAAACCTGCAACAGTTTGGTACTCGTTCCGGGGTGAGACGAGTAAACCTGCAATAAGGCAAGGGGTGCCCGAAGGCAAACCACCCGCGGGTTGAAACTTTGTTTCAACACCAATCCGCTTGGGATGAGTCTGAAACCTGTTGTGATGTGTTGTCGACTGATTGGTAGGATATTGTGGTCAGAAAATCGGGTTTTAGGTCTTGATTCGTGCCTCCAAAATCACCCAATAACCTCCTTTTTGATTAAGAGATTATGGATGTGAAGCACAAATCGTAAGTCAGTAAACTGGCAGCACTTCGTCGCTCAAAATGCTCCTTCTTTATCTATCCTTTTGGGTGAAGAAACTCACCATTTTATAGACCCAAGGGGTATCTTTGAATTAGCATGCAAAAGTGCTACTTAACCTGACTGCTTTTTCAGGGAAGAGAAGACTTCTCCCTGATCAAGGGTTCCATAATTGCTTCATGAATCGCTGTCGCATGCCCAAAAGAACTCACTCGCACTCCCATGCAATGAAGGGAGAGTTAAGTAGCTAATTTGATTTGTCATGAAAAAGCCTACTCTCACTCCCATGCAATGAAGGGAGAGTCAAGTGGCAAATCCGAGTTGTCCTGAAAAGCTCACTCTCATTCCCATGCAGTGAATGGAGAGTCAAGTGGCAGATATGACTTGTCAAAAGAACTCCCTCGCACTCCTATGCCATGAAGGGAGAGCTAAGTGATAGTTCTGAATTGTCATGAATCTATGTTTGACTTTTTGCCGATCAAACCTGGCGTTCGTCCCACCCAGGAGCGAGTGCTGGTAATCGTCCCTGGGTGGAACGAGTACCAATCTGCACTCGTCCCTGGGTGGATCGAGTAAGTAGCAGTGCCGAAAAGGTGCCAAATTGATCTCTTACTTTTAAAATTGTTGTGTGAGTGGTTAGAACCACTATTTTAACCTCTAGGGGTTGTGTGTGTTAATGTGATCAGTGTTTGCAATCACATAATCGGATTGGTGCTATTTTGGTGTCTACAAATGCCCCTTTTTGGGAAGCGTTGTGCAAGGCGCAGTGCTGAGCAAAAATAGATAACCAAAGCACTAATGATTAGGATTTCTCAGTAATCTAACCAACTTTGGATGCCCCAAGTATGGAAAGGGCATGCATTCTTGAATCCTTGCTTCTGACGAGCTAAGGAATTGGATTTCAAGTATTAACCTATTTTGGTGAGGTGTGACTTGAGCTTGGGCATTGATCAATCATGAATAGGCAAAGGGCGCAACCTTTTGTCTGTGGGAACCTTGTGTTCATAATTCACGAATGCCAAGCATTTAATCAGTTTGTGCAAGCAAGAGCATGATTGTCTTTGTCGATGATTCTTTGAATGCATGCCATTGCCTTGATTGGGTGTGCGTGTGTTGATTGATAACTAAGTGTGACTACCCCCTCAAGCGACGAATCGATGAGGGAATGACCAACATGAGAAAAGCGATGAGTTGCTTGACCCAAGATGACTTAAGTGAGGGTGCCTTCAGATGTTATCCGATGAATGCTCGAGCAGTTTCCCGATTTTTTGACCTGTTTTTGGTGGGTGTGAACCCATTTGGGGATGCCATTTGGGGTTAACATTGGCAAAAATCTGATCTCTCATGGAGCGGTCCGGCCATGGTAGTTGTCTTTGGGAGACAGATAATGACAATGTAAACCCCGACATTTGTTTTTTGATGCCAAGAGATTAAGTACAAGATCACTTCTGTCCGGCAATTTTTAGTGGTTTTGTTGTGGCATTTGTCATTTTTATGTTGGTTGTTTTTTATTTTATTTTTTTTTGGGTATTCATTCCGGGGTGGGACGAACTCCATGATGGTACTCGTTCGGGGGTGGGATGAGCACTCCTCCGAGGAAAAAGCACTCGTTCCAAGCAAGAACGAATACCAGCAAGCAAAAAATATAAATATGCAAAAATGACAGATTTGGCTCATTTGCATTGTTCATCGCGAGCGATTTGGAGCTCTAAGGAGGAGGAGGGAGATTTTTTGACGCGAAGCACTGCCGAATTTTCCAGCTACCATGAGTGCACAAACCGGGTCGTCAAGCGGCGGAGCCGAAGCAAGACCAGTGAGTGAACTATCTCCACGAGTTTTAATTTGAAAAAGTGCAAATTTGTTTTTATTGTGTTTTTCTTTTGTTTAAGACATGGAACCCTAATTAATTAATTAAAAGGTGAATGAATTTGATTTAAAGACCATGAAACAAAATGAAACATCGCATTCATAAAATAAACCGATGGAAACCTAGATGGAAAATCGTAGAATAAACCCAAATGAAACTTAGAGTAACACCTTAGGGTAACCACGGTTATAAAAATGTTTTTTTATGTGAATGGTAAAACTTAGGTCGAAACCGTAGGTAAACCATGTCCATTTTTGTCTGTTTTTATGATGAAACCCTAGATTAAAAAAAAAATGGATGAATTTTTTTTTTGAATGGTAAACTTAGGTAAAAACCGTAGGTAAACCATGTCAAATTGTTATTGTGGAAATGATGAAAAATGAAACCCTGGGGTAAAAAGTGATGAATTTTTTTTTTTTTTCTTTTAAATGGTGAATGTAGGTTAAAAACCAAAGGTAAACCATGTCAAATTTTTGTTTTGTTTGTATGAAATTAAAGATGAAAAATTGATGAATTTTTTTGTTTAAATGGTAAACTTAGGTCGAAACCGTAGGTAAACCATGTCAAATTTTTGTTGTTTTTATGAAATGCAAGATGAAAACTTAGATTAAAATTGATGAATTTTTTTGTTTGAATGGTAAAACTTAGGTTAAAAACCGTAGATAAACCATGTCAATTTTGTGTTGTTTTTATGAAATGCAAGATGAAAACTTAGACTAAAATGGATGAATTTTTTTGTTTGAATGGTAAAACTTAGGTTAAAAACCGTAGATAAACCATGTCAATTTTGTGTTGTTTTTATGAAATGCAAGATGAAAAATTAGACTAAAATGGAGGAATTTTTTTTGTTTGAGTGGTAAAACTTAGGTTAAAAACCGTAGATAAACCATATCAATTTTTTTTTTTTTTTTTTGTTTGTATGTTTGTAAATTGTAACAGATGTACATGTGAATGAATGATGTTACTGTATATTGATGCATTTTTGTATATGTGATGGTGATTTGATGCATGTTTTTGATGTGTTTATGTTGTGTGATATGCAGGTGGTGAAGAGTCGGTATCGGGTACCGACTATTTTTTCTAGTGCCCGCGAGGCGTTGAGTGCAGAGGACTGGGAGTGGCTTGATGCCTTGGGGCTCAAGCATGTGGCTCGATTGGAGCCAGTTGTTGGGTATCGGGCATACTTGACAGCTTTGATCAGTCTATGGCGATCGGGAATCTCGGATCTCGTGCTTTGAATACATCGCAGTTGCTTACAAAGTTAATGTTATATGCCAGAAACCTGAAACAAAGTTTTATTTGTAAAATTAGTGTTCCTCCAAGTGGATATTTAGATTGACTTGGCATCATATATGGTAAATATGATTGTGTATTCGAAGGTTGAGGATAAAGTTTTAATTGAGGTTTCAAATGTCATTTTAGCTTTTCTTCTATGCAAGGTAGAAGATAGATCCGCAAGGATTGAACATTAAATGAAACCCAAAATAAAAGGAATCATTGGTGGAACTTCAAGTAATTTTTGTGTTTTCTACTCACACAATGCCAACGCCCGATTGCAAAATTGGGAGGCGTGAGATATTGTTTGGTAAGGTTGACCTTTGCGAAGGACAGTGGATTATTTAGAAATATGCAGTGGTCATTTCATAGCATCATGTCAGTCCATCATGGATATTTCATCATTACATAGGAAGGCCTGAATGTGGACGGTGACAAATATTTTTGAAAGTGATGGAAACTGTCTCAAGGGTAATGAATTGATCAAATGCACGTCGCAAAAGGATAAAGAATAGAATTATACCAAAATTCACATTCGTTCATCACAATAATTATTAGGGAGGTCCAATTTGGGGTAAATGCAGCACGATGTGATCCTTACAGCAGCGGTGGTAAAGCATATGGATGGAATGAAGATAGCAACGACCTTTGTCAGCGTTCCAGATCACGCACCTAAGAGGTTTGAACATCGAAAATGGATGATCACATTGCAAAAGTGTTACCACATGATTCAACATACAGTGAGCAAATTGACGGATTGCAGACAATGATAGTTTTACATAGCAACATTTGGCATTTGAAATGAAGATAATATGGAGGTGTAGTTAATTTATTATAATTTTACCATGAGCAGTCGAGATAATACGTAGCAATAACATGGGTTATATTTGGTGATGTATGGATCAGCACATCATGGATTTCGCCTTTTATTACCTGGTGTGACTTGGATTGTGGTAGATATAATATGCAATGTTAAATATTGAAGAAATTACACAATATCATTTTAATGAGTGACAATGGACTTTAGTGGAACATATTTAATATAAATCTTAGAGTAGTCATAACGCAGTCAAATATTTATAAGAAGTCATACATTTATATTTATATCATGCTATTAAGGGATATGTATTAATATTTTAAATCATGTATGAAGAAATTAAAATGTGTTGGAAGAAATAGTTATCCAATCCATTTTCAAAACCAGTACAACAACAGAATGAAATTGAACAAGAGCGAACTATAGAACAATCATAACTTACGGATAGAAGAGAATCTTCAAAGTTATAAATAAATTATTGAAAACCAAAAAGGGGTTCGGAGAAAGAGAACCAAAATTATAGGAGGAAAACCCAGGTGTTGTAGGTGAGTTGGAGAGGAGAGGGCAATCCTCCAAGGGAGGTCCCAGGTTCAAATCTCCACCCTACCAAAAATTTGAATTGGGTATCTAAAATCCAATTGATAATGTTGGTGCGGGCAGGGTCGGGTGCGACCCCCGGGTGACTTTGATGGTGTAGAACCCCCTATTCGTTGTCTCTCATACCAAGGCGGCTCCACAAGGGGTTTATCGCTTTAAAAAAAAAAATTGTAGGAGGAAATAGCATTGGCATTGGATTCGTTTTGGAGCTCTCCTTTCATGTTGAACCAGATTATCTCACCATGTGATGCCATTTCAAAACAGGGTATTTTGTAGTTTTGAGAATTTATTGAAAATCTTATTTTGGCAAATATATTGGAAATGTAGTGAATTTAATGAATGTTGATGGTTAATTCATTTGTCATTTTTATATATTGCACTTTTCCTTTGAATATGGCACCGTATTAAATGTCAGATTGCATAAATATGGATCTCATTAATACTGGTTTTACAGGATACTAATGTTATAGGGTCTATGGGAATTAGAGGGTTTCAGCATTTTATTTTATTTTATTTTATTTTTATTTCTCTAACCCTATCTTTTCATTTTTTTAAGTTTTCCAAATTAAATAAAAAATGTAAAAAAATAAAATCCAAAAGGAGAGAGGCATAGGCTAAAAGAATAAGCTTTAAACTGTTATTTAAAGCAATTTCGATTTTAGTTTGAAGCAAATTGGAAATTATAAAATTCACATTTTTCAAGGAAATTTATAATTTCACAGACTTTATATCACATTTTAAGTTTTGCTTTTCATTTCAAAGCAATAAATTAACTTACCTTTATGAAAATTAATTTCATTAAAGGAGGTTATTTATATGGCATTCAAAAGGCCATTGTTTTCAAAGCTATAGATTAAATTTCCTTTATGAAAATTGTAATTTCATCAAAAGGGGGTTAATTTATAAGGTATTTCAAAGGTTATTACATTTTAAAGTTAATCATTTGGATCATTTTTATTTCATGTTTAAAGCAACATAAAAATTAATTCACTCATCATTTCATTAAGTTTCATGAACAATCAATAGCATAGCATACTAAAATACTATCAAACAAGCCTCTTGTTAACAGTTGCTTGCAAATCATTAAGGTATTCTAAGCACTTATTTGAAATATTTTCATAACATACAAGCACATTAAGTAAAAGGAACCTTGGAGAAATTTCTATTTCTTTGCAAGAAAGGGTTTTCATTTTAAAATCATGGTTGTGATGGTGATTTTGCAATTGGGTAAAAATTTCCACTCAATGGGTCGAATGATTGGATGAGGCCTAGGAGGAGCTAGGATAATTGGATCTTGTGGCAACAAAAGCTATCATAGAATGGGCATCCCCCTAGGAAACAGATGAAGGTAGAACTCATCAAGATCGTTGATGGATACATTAACAGTTGTTGTGTCCTCTGAGTTATCTAAAGCAATGGACATGGCATCAAACTCATGGTTATAAGAATCTATGGATATTTCATCTTGATCTTGAGTGGATCCACTATCTTCTTCAAGCCAATCATTCGCAGGTTCATTGGGTGGACCAAAATATCCTTGATTATTGGTCTCTTCCTCTGGAGGAGAGATCCAACTACTTATGTATTCTCGATTAGAGGACCGATGAGAGTTCACGCGATTCTAATCGCTAATCCACTGCATGTGGATAGGACCTAGGTACACAAGTTACATATCATCCTCATACTCTTCTGGTGTCTCACTTAGGGAGTCAGGAGGTTGGACAGAAATTGCTATAACAAGGATATGATCTCCTAACAGATGAAAATATCTTAGGTCGACATACTCATTTTCATCAATCTCTTCCCCAAAGCTTATGGTTATGCACTAGAGAGAGTTTACAAAGATTTTATTTGGCATACACACAGAATAGCCTAAGCCAAATATATTTGTAGGGAGTTGATACTATGGCTGGTAAGGTGTTCGAAGACCCTATTTGTATTGACCAAGACCATTCCCATGCTAATGGCAACAGTGAAAGTATCACAGGATTAAATCTAGGTTTGATAGATAAGTGACATTTCTCAAAAAAGGCTCATCATCGTCTGCCACCATAGGTGACAGACTTGTGGAATCATCAAGAACCCCATAAATAAAGTTTATTTTATTTGGGGGCACCTCAAAAGGCACAATGGTACCATTTGGTATTGATGGCAAGTGAGGCCTTCCCATATCCTACACGAAATCAAAGATTGGAGTGAATATGACATTCTGCACCATATACTCAGCAAGTCTTGAATTAGCCAAATGAACTGTTACTTGTGGTGGGATGGATGATGATGATGGGGGTGTGGCTTGGACTAACTCATCCATAGCAGCAAAATATTCTTTCGTGTCCATAGGAGTTGGAGTATCTTTTACCAATATGGTGTAAATAAAGGGAGGAATTTCCTCAATTGGCTCCTTCAATGTTTTATCGCTCAGAGGATCCAAGGAAGAATAATGAATATCGAAAGAAACCGATGGCAATGGTGGAGATGGAGATGGCATTGTGGTTGAATGTGGTGCTAGATCTGGGCCTTTTATGGGGTCATTAGGTCTAATATCTATATGAGTAGATGGAAAGATAGATTCTTGTAGGTGATGCACCACATTACAATACTTGGAGCTCTAGATCGGCATGAACCACATGAACTTGCCCTTCATGTATATATTTAATACAATGATGCAAAATAGATGGGACACACTTCATATCTCACATCCAAGGTCTTCCAAGCAATATACTATACTGCATTGCACCCTCTAAGACATGGCATAATGTAGGAATAGTCTTTAGCCCAACCTGAATAGGAAGGACTATTGTACCAATGGTGGAGCATAAAGCATCATTGAATGCTTAAAGAGTGAATGTAGATGCGATGATATGCGAGGTTGGAAGGCTAATGTGCTCTAGTGCATCAGTAATGATATTTATTGAGGAACTTGTGTCGGTCAACACCCTCCTGTAAATAATCTGATTCACACTAGTGATGATGTGTAGTGGAGGATTGGACCTAGTAGTGGGAGTTGCCTTGATTTCATGATCATAAAATGTAATGACAAGGCTCTTTATAATATTGAATATACCCCACAAAATTGACAAAATAGTTGGGATCTTGGGGTTGCAATTCAACTAATTTTAGAATTTCCATTAGAGTTTCTCAGTGTAGCTATGATTGTTTTATTAGCTCATACATGGAGAGTCTAGACGATGTCATTTGTAGACTCTAAGTCTACTTCTAATCCTCACCACCGAGCGATGTGGAGGACCTGGGATAGGATTTGTTGACGGTAAATGTTGTGACGTGGAAGGAATATTTATGGGAGCTACAGGTGGTGTAGTCTGATTTGGATACCTTCTATTTTGTGTCACAATATTGATCATCCCTACAAATCCCTGATTGGGAGGGGTTGTATGGATTTCTTTTATCTTTCGGATTTTATTTTCTGGCACCTCATGTGTAGGCAATGGATCCTTAAAGATGCCAATTTGTTGATTTTTGGCTACAAGAGGATTTTTAATTTGGAGTTCATTCCTATCGAGCATATTTTGTACCTTGTTCTTAAATGTGATACATGATTGAATGTCATGACCATTTACTCAATGATAGGGACAGTATTGGTCCTCTTGATACCACTTTGGTTTGGGCTTATTAGGATCTAAGGGACGAATCTTTGGTAAGGTGATAGCCTTGGTCTTGCATAATCAATTAAAGAGTGATGCTAAAGACTCGAAAAATGGTGTACAATTGCAAGGTTGACGGTATTGTTACCTTTTCAACTGATTCTGTTGAGGTTGATTATACTGTTTAAGAGGAGATTGGGCCTAATAATTATCTTATTATGGCAGATTTGGCTTTGCCGATACAGGAACATTTAATACAACTTGATTAATTATTGAAGATTTCTGTTGAGAATGGTTGCCTTCCAGGTTTTTGTTCCACTCATTTCAGAGTTTAATTTCCTCTTCCTTAATCTTAATATCCTCTAGGACCTTAGCCTGATCCAAAGCTTCCTCTAATGTCTGGTATTTCTAGATTTATAACAATAATGAGATCTATTTTGAATAACTCTTTGTGAATAAACAAGTGAGCTCTGTCAAAGGTAAGGCGAATGGCAACTTTGACATGACCGCTTGTCACATATTTCCATAGTCCAAGACTGGTTCATCATCGAATTGGAGAAGATTATATAAATCAGTCAGGGTAGCTTTCTTCTTGATACTGAATGAAAAGTGTTCTAGGAATGCATTTGCAAGTTGTTTAAAGCTATGAATTTTGTGCCTTGGCAAATGGTTGGACCACTTTAGGGTTGGGCTCGAGAGTGTTATCAAAAATGTTCTTAGCAACAAGGCATCATTATCCTGAAGTTGAAAGCATAGGTTCATGAAACTGATGGCATGTTCATGTGCATCATCATCCCTTTTAAACTTGTCTAACTTAGGCATTTCAAAGTGCTCCAAATATGAGGGAGATGGGACAGAAAGATGTAGCGGTTTGTTACAAAGTTGATTCAGTGTGGGTTTCTTATAACCCGTTCCTAAATCTTGTTTTTCTAGTGATTGAATGCACTTAGTGAGCATCTTATAAGATTCGAAAGAAAGGATCTCATATTCTCACCTTTTCTCACCTTTTCCCTCTAGGGGGGAGGTGGAAGATGCCTAATGGGGTGAGGTAGCCAATTATGATCATCAACCATGTCCTCATAATGCAACTTGGGGTACCCTTGATCTTGGTATTTGGACCCTAAGTCCTCATAGGATTCATGCTCCTGAGGAGCATTGTTGATTTGATGATGTGAGTGCCTATGGTGTTGAAGGGGTGCACAAGGAGAGAAGTTTTCATTAGGTCTAGGCAATAATTTTTGCTTGTGTGTAAGGCGCTTCTGTTGAATTATTTGCCTATATGTACTTGGTGTGGGAACCGCCTCATGCATGACTCTTTGTAATTTCTCTTGATATAACCTTTCTTGATGTGTCCTATTCTCTTGCAATCTCTATTGACTCATCTAATATTGTTCATCCAAGTGTTTTTTATCTAGTCGTAGTTGGTTCAATATTGCTTGATTTTCAGCATTCTCCTTAAGGGCTTGGTCTAACTGGTTAGCTATACAAGGTCGATTTACCTTTGTATTAATACGAAGAATTGTGATCGCCACTAAAGATGCAAAAATTATACACCTATATAATTATTAAAAAAACAAACTGAAAGCATTACATGTAACCATCAAGATAAAGACAATAAATTAAAAAAATGGGGTCCTCCTCATATTGAATCATATCCTTCAAATGAGGTTACAATGATATCCCTTTGAGGGATTTAATACCAATTTGATACAATTTTACAATCAAGAAATAATGGTAGGTGTATCCCGTAGAATCTTTGCAATCCCACAAACTGATTTGAGAGGAGTTTCTTGTGACCTCCATAAGGTATGATGTAGATTTGAAGAATATTTATGTTGATAGCTCCTACCGAGATTTGTAATCTACACACAATAACACCCAAAAGGCATTAACAGCAAATGAAAAGCCTCTCATGATGAGGCCCATATCCATGATAAAAAAATGTTAATGAAATCTTAAATATAGTAAACAGGTGCATAAAAATTGAATCTAACTATGTTAGCTAGTAATTAAAATATGATTAAACCTATTGAATACAAAAAATTAAGACAAACAAATCTTTGTATAGGGTCATCCTTATGCAGAGCGATCTAGCCTGTTGGTCATCCTTGACTGGGATGGTGGCACCTACGAGTTGTCTCGAGGCGAGATGATTGTTGAACTGTGAGTTCTTTTCTACAATCGATGCAAGGGCGACTCCTGGGTTTGACCTATGGTGTTTTTGACATATTGGTATGTTGTTGTAGGGGCTTGATAGATCTGGATTGATCTCTGAAGTGTATATGTGAAATCGAATAAAAGAAAGAAATATGCACCTTTATCCCTTGGAGTAGTCCAACGACATGGCCTTCTTAAGGAATTGAGGTAATCACACTTCAATATTTACAAAAGTTGTTGGATCTCTTATCAAAATTCGGCAGCACTTTGTTGCTCAAAATATGAAACCTCTGTATCTATTTTGAAAGAGGGGTGGTCACTATTATATAGACTTCTCAAAAGGAGTCTAATAATAGTGGCACCTTGCGCATGAAAAAGTGAAGGACCAATTCGCATTGAGAAAGTAAATGCTTTTCTTCGATATCTCATACAAACTGATTGTGACATAATTTTTTCCTAAATCGAGCTCATGCACATGCGTAAAATTATGATATGAATTCATGCACAGGTTTAACTGGTGGTTTTGACTACCAATTATGCCCTGCTCTTTTTTTATTGCTTCTAACACGATCGTCCTAGGGTGGGATGGCCCTAACTAGGGGTCATCCCTTGGTAGGAGGACCTCAATTGGGGGTCATCCCTTGGTAGGACAGCCTCTTGAGATCATCCCTTGGATGGACGGTCAGGGTTGTAAAGGGAAAGGTCCCTTGTTTGAGTGGTGAAAACAGTTGTTTAAGCCCTAGGGTTGTCCAAAGTGGGTCATATGGTCTTCAAGGAGTCCATATAGGTAGTCTCCTCAATATGACGCATTTTAGGTGTCTACAGTCTTCATTTATATGTATCTTCAAAATAAAACACCCACAATGGCACTACAAGGAGTTACATCTGAAGAAGTTTGGTATGTGAGAAATCCTTCAATTGCGCATCTCAAATTCTTCGAAAGTAAGGCATACATGCATGTGCCAAAGAAAAATAGGACCAAGTTAGATGTAAAGACCCGGTCATGCATATTTCTTGGCTATGAAAATGCATCAAAATCTTATCCACTGATGGATCAAGTCACTAAGAAATTGCATATAAGTAGAGATGTGGTGTTTGATGAAGAATTTGAAATTAATACAAACACAGAGGACTCCAAGAAGTCTGAAGATGCCACATATCTAGTTGTGAGCATGGAGTCAGATGAGGAAGTTCATGAAGAAGTTCTAGAAGTTGAGTCAAATGAGAAAATACATGAAGTTCTAGAAGTTATTGATGAACCTATAGCAGTTGCTCCATCACAATAAAGAAAGACTCCAAAATGGTTCACCAAAACTATCAAAGATGCTAAACTAGATACGCCTCCTGATCTCACTTCCACACGACCATGTACTCGTAGTAGTGCATGGGAGGAACTAAATCTAGGCTTGCTGACTTAAATAATGGAAAATTTAAAACCAACATCAATGAAGGATGCACTTAGTTTGCTACAATGGAATGTAGCTATGGAAGAAAATATACGTCTCTGACGAAGAACAAAACATGGGATCTTATTGATTTGCCAAAAAGAATGAATCTTGTAGGTTGCAAGTGGGTCTTCAAAATAAGATTTAATGCAGATGGATTCCTTGATAAGTATTAAGGCATAGCTTGTTGCAAAGGGCTATGCACAAAAGTAAGGAATTGATTATGCAAAGACATTCACACCTATAGCAAATATGACCACCATCTATGCACTCCATGCACTAGCAACACAGTTCTATTGGAAACTTCAGCAAATGGATGTCAAGATTGCCTTCCTCAATGATGATATCGAAGAAGAGGTGTACATGACACAACCTAAAGGTTTTGTTGTCAATGGAAAACATAAAAATGTCTACAAACTAAAAATTCATTGTATGGGTTGAAGTAGGCTCCTAGAGCTTGGTACATCAAAATTAATAATCACCTATTGTAGCATGGTTTCACAAAAGTCCCTTTGATGCAAAACTCTATATTAAGAAATTTGGATCTGAGATAGTGATCCTTGTGTTGTATGTTTATGATTTGGTCATCATTGGTAATTCAGATGAATTGGTAGATGGTGTGAAGAATGACTTGAAATATTCATTTGGCATGATAGATCTGGGACTTCTACACTATTGTCTTGGCTTGGAAGTTTGGCAAAGAAAAAATCATATTGTGGTCACATAGACAAAGCATGCCAAGACACTACTAGAAAAATATAGGATGACAGATTGTAAACCTAAGGCAACACCAATGGAGCAAGAGTTACAATTGTCCAGATATGACATGTCACCTTATGTATCTAGTACTCTTTATCATCAGCTAATCGAAAGTTTCATAAACCTGACAAACACCAAGCCTAACATTAGCTTTGTTGTCAATTTCTTTCAAGGTTCATGCAAGAACCTAAGATGAATCATTGGAAGGCAACAGATAGGATATTGCATTATGTTCATGGTACAATGGAATATGACATGGAGTACAAGAAGAATGATAAATTCTTTCTATAAGGATATGCTCAGATTATGCAGAATCTATAGATGACAAGAAGTTATTATTTGGATGTGTTTCATCTAGGATCAGGACTTGTCTCATGGCATAGCAAGATACATATGGTGGCATTGTCATCCACAAAGGCAAAATATTGTGTTGCACAAGGAGCCATGTGCAAAGCAATATGGTTACAAAGCATATTATTTGATATAGGTGTGTGCAAAAATCGACCAACACTATTGACTTGTGACAATCAAGGTGTTGTGAAATTGATCAAGGATCTAGTATTTCATGAAAGAACAAATCACATAGAAGCTCAGTGTCATTTCATTTGAAAACAATTTTAGAATCACCAAATTTAGCTCTAGTACATTCCCACTAGAGAACAACTTGCAAATATTTTCACAAAGGCACTTCCTTGTGTCAAATTACAATTGTTTCGTAGTTCTCTTTGTATACCAAATAATATAATAGGGGAGATGTTAGATGAGTTATTACATTATTTGAGGTTACTTCACCTCGGAGAAGGTTACATGGAAGTTATATTTGTTACATCTTGATAACGGATATACTATACTATATATGCAATATCGAAATAATAATGCAGTTGAGGTTCTTTTTTATTATGTATGAACATCAAACTTCTCCCTAGCTTGCTATGTGAACCATCCTAAGACTATTGTGTGAATCGCATCCATATAAAGTGTGAGGGTTACATCTTTTTTCCTTAGTTAATTTTCTTCCAAATTCTTGGACTCTAAACCTTATATCTTTAAAACCAAACATTTCAATTACCATGTGGCATCTTGTAATTGTCATTTATGGTTTTCGAATGTTAACCTTTATAAATTATAGGTTTGATCCCCTTCAGCATGATGAATTACACATCCAAAGTGTAGTGGTAATAGTCTTCTACATGAAACTAGTGTAAGAAGCGAGCCTCACCTTTTCTTGCTCTAAATATTTGGGAAAAAATAAAAATTAGAGGATTCTTATAAAGAAAAGCTATGTAGCAAGGAAGGAAAACCATATTTAAAAGCCCTAATCAGAAATAAGGGTGCCCTATGTTAGAGTAATTATATCATCATTTGGGTAATTACCATATGATGTTAGGTTAGATTAGTTATTTATCTAACTAGGTTAGATATTCGCATTATTAGATAATATTATTTGTTAGCTCTAATTTGTTAGTAGGTTAGCGCTTACTTCTCTAAGCACGTTAGTTAGTTATTACTTCGTTATTCTCTAGGCTATCTATAGCCTATAACTTTGTATATCAATCTTTTATTATTTAATAATATTGTGTGCCTTATGTTTCTAATATGGTATCAGAGCCATATGCTCTAGGCTCATCGATTGTAGCTTGAGAGCCAGACCCAAGCACATTTTTTGAGGTCAAGCGATTGGACCTGACTGTTGGGCCAACCCGAGCACATTTCTCGAGGCACCTATCCTGTAGACAGAGGTCGACTGGACACAGATCCATTAGTGGACGCACACAAAGAGCGATCAAAAATTTGACTGGTTTTGTTGTTACAAACCCTAACGTGTGGTTCTAAATTTGGAACCTGTGAAGACGCAAACTTCGAGGAAACCTGAACTCCCAGGAAGGCTTATGGAACACGGACCTAGGTGGACAATCTAGGTGGCATGGGGGATTGTGATCCAGTGGACCTGGATGACATCTAGTCAACATAGATCGCTAAACAACACTAGACCAGATATGGACGTGATGTGGATCTAACAACCTATCAAGATCCTGACGTGGACCTAGTGGCAAGCATCGACGTGGACCTGCACTGACTGAAAGCTAACGAGAACAAGCAGATCTGGACCAACATATGGACGTGGACAAAAACCTGACCGTGAAGCCTGACAGATCTGCCTTCAGATTCTAGGATGTAAACCTGATGCAATCATAATCGAGATACAAGAAGACGACATCGGACTGAACAACCACCGCATTTGACACGTGGCAGATGACTTAAACCTTGACATGTGGCGGACAACTGGAGGTTTTGATAGGCTTGACGAAAAAAATATAGTGCATAGACGGGCCGCCCACCAGCTGGTGTACATTAAACTTATTGCAAGATTTTGTTTTTATGTTGCTTCTAACCCTCCGTGCCCCTCATGTGGGACATATGTTGTATAGAATTACGTTTTGAGGAACAACACTTGCAGACACAGTTTCAAAGACATTGACACACGTCTTGATTGGAGGTGAGTGTAAGCGGTTCTACGCGCAGAAAAAAATTTGGCCCTCCCTTTGTCGATTGGAACTCACCGATCACAGTGGCAAAATTTGTGTTCTCGACATCGTAGTGCCTAGATCGCGCAGCCCTGATTTGCGTAGAAACTAGACGTCTTCTAGTTGCAGACATCTACCTATTTTTTGAAACAAAGGCTCGACGATCCTAGGAGCAACAAAATAGCATGTACGCACAATAGAAGTCAGGCCCTATTATTGGTCACAGCAGAAGCGCGGGACCACATGCTATATGAGTTGCAGGTGAATTCTCAACAAGATTTGCAAACAACCTCGATCAAAGTAGGCGTAGTGTAGCGAACAATCACCATGGAGGTTGTTAAAGCGCTTCAACAAAGCACTGTTGTAAGCTGTCAGATCTCTTGCAAACGTCCATGAAGGCAGAAGGACGATCAACGGTCCTAAATACAACCTCGACAACGCTTTCACTGTGATATGGGAGCCGAGGCATCGACTGCACGATAATCGAAGTAGACAAAAGTCACAGCAATTGGTCTCTCGAAGCATCAAAAATTTGTCGAGGAGTTCAGCACAGTGTATTGTTGTATTGCTATGCGTATTGTTGTTTTCAGGTGCGTAGGTGGGATAGATTCATCGTTTTGTAGACCCCCAGTAGCCAGCATGTCATTTCGTGGTTTTGTTGCAGCTTTGTTCAGCAAGGAGAGAGAAATAGTTTCATATAAAGTCTCTATAGCGTATTGGGCATCTCTAGTGATTGAGAGATTATGTTGTAGCCAACTACAGGACGACATCCAAAGAAACCCAATAAGATCGTGATCGCTCTCAACCAGTTGCAGACGAAGCAGCAAGGACCATGGAAAAAATGGTTGGACGATAAGACGTTGTCCGGGAGGTTCGCGGTTCAATTCCTAGTGCCAACAATACTTGACGGTAAATTTTGTTGATCATTTTTTTGCTAAAAATTGTTTGACAACATAAAAATTGCATTTCTTTTCACAAATTTTTTCGAGCAAACTCCATTGTAAAAGCATTTGAGGCTTCCTAGTTGTACTCTTTTGCACTAAGGGGGGAACACTTCACAATTTTCCTAAGAGGCAAAATTTGTAAAACAAAAGTCCAAGAGGCTTCATAGTTGCAATTTTTTGCACTAAGGGAGGATAAAATTTTCTCCACCATCTCCTATTTTGCACACAGAGGGGATACATTATAATTTTGCAAACAAAATGGGGGAATAACCTTGTAAGGGTGCATTTTCGGTAGCGACCGACACCTTAGCCACCCTAGTCATTTATTTTGCAGACTTTCATTGTAAAAGGTGCATTTTCGACAAAGATCAACACCTTCAAAGATGGGCAAATCGAAGAAAAAGAATACCCCAAACCCAACTAAATATGTAAAATCAGTTAAAATTCCCTAATTTCTAGCAAAGATGGAAGGGATAGATTTTTATGAGGATGGAACATTTCTCACACTATGCAATGGTGTAAGCTCCATTCTCAATGATTCTGAAACTTCTAAAGACCTTCAGATCAATGGTGCTCTAATCCCTATTGACGTTGTAAGGGCAATATACATGTCATTGGTTGCACTTGACATTGCCCAAAGTAAAACAAAAAGGGACATTAGTGAGGAACCAAAGGTCAAGCTTCTAATGGTCGATGCTTGTTGTGACACAAGTGACCTAAAGCCCACTGTGGCCAATGCTTGTTGTGATACAAGCGACCTCTTACCCTCAAAGGTAGATATCAGTTGTAGCATAGGTGATCTCGTCACAAAGGCAAATTTTGCTTGTCCTCCCAAAAATGAGCTCCATAATATCATCAATAGTGATAAATGCCATATTGTTAAAAATATTGATGAAGATGAAGAAATAGGGTGTTTTGAAAAACACACCAAAGGATTTGGATCCAAACTGATGAAGAAAATGGGATTCAATGGTGAGAGATTAGGTAAACATGAACAAGGCATTAAAACTCCAATAATGCTAAATTTCAGGCCAAAGAATGAAGGCCTTGGCTATTTTGGACAAACAAGTACCAATAAAACCATGTTTGTAAACCCTAAATCTCCTACAACTCCTACAAAGCATTGTAATCATTGTGGTAGAATAGTAGCAGCTAGTTGTTGGAAACTACATCCTTGTGATTCATGTGGATGTATAAATCACTCTTCTTCAAGTTGTTGGTACAAAGTGAAAATGGCCAACAAGGTTCATATAGATTGTGGATGGACAGATCTCACACAATGGACCAAGATGAAATCAATGTTGTATGGCTTCTACAAGAAATGTAAAACCTATGGTAGACCCAAAGGCAGATCTAGTGATAGACCGAGTGGCAGTCCTAGAGGCAATGACCTAGAGACAAACCTAAAGACAAACCCAATGACAAAGTTCCAAAGGCCGATCCAAAGGCAATGATCTAAAGGCAGATTCACAGGAAGATCCAGAGACAGTTCCAGAGGTACTATTCTAGAGGTAACCTTAGAGCCATATCCATGAACTAGAGCCATGAGCCAAAGCCATGAGCCTGAGCCTGAGCCTGAGCCAAAGACAAAGCAAGAGCCAACATATCAGCATCTTTCATTACTATTCTTCTATTAGGGAAGAATAGCACATCAACATCTTCTTCACTGTATTGGGGCAGTTATATACATTACCCAAATAATGGAATAAGGGGGGATGTTAGAGTAATTATCCCATCATTTGGGTAATTACCATATGATGTTAGGATAGATTAGTTATTTATCTACCTAGGTTAGATATTCGCATTGTTAGCGAATATTATTTGTTAGCTCTAATTTGTTAGTAGGTTAGCGCTTACTTCTCTAAGCGTGTTAGTTAGCTATTATTTCGCTATTCTCTAGGCTATCTATAGCCTATCACTTTGTATATAAATCTTTGATTATTCAATAATATTGTGTGCCTTATGTTCCTAATACCCTACCTAAAATTATGGATGCCCTAGTAGGATACAAGCAAAATCAAATTTATGGCAAACCTTCTCTAGGCAACAAATGTTTCACCAAAAGTGGTATCAAAAATGAGATGATCGAGCATGAATGGTTCTTAAAAGCAGAGGGTTAACGTGTAAGTTGCACAAAGACTAGCAAGAGTTTTCAAAGATTCAACATTGGATCAAGTAGAAGGGATTAAATTCAAATTATGACATGACTTTTCTTCGAAAATGTTTTTCCTCATCATCATCTCCAACTTGGAAATCAAGGATAAAATAATGAGTGGTGGCCCATTATTTAGGGGGAGAGCCCCTATATTTAAGATTGAGTAAGAATTTTTCTATGGAGATAGAAACTATTAAAAAACTTCTAATGTGGACTAAGGTTTTTTAGACTTTTGTATCAACTTATAAATGAGGACACTTTGGATAATATTGGCAACACTCTAGGGGAGTTAATCCTGGAGGGACCAACTATTGAGGAGTGAAAGCATGATGTATATACCTAGATATGTGTTACTACATATATTTCAAAACCTTACCTTAATCCATTACAATTAATTTGAATCAAGAGAATAGGATCAACAAGTTGATTATGAAAACATTGCATTTTGATGCCACAAATGTTATGGGACTGGACAAGTGGCAAGAGATCGCAAAGAAAAAGGATTAAGCAAAAAATAAACTTTTTGGCATGAGACAAACATCAATATGAAACAAAGAATATCATACTATACTAGAAGTTGGATTAGATCAAGTATATTCCACTCCCAAAAAAGACATAATGAAAGCCTATCTACATATGACATAGGCCATCATAGTTCACTTAGATCAATTGTTACAATGAAACAAAGAATGATACAAGGAATGAGAAAGCAAAATATTCAAGTTGAAACTCAAAAGGAATTAAAGATGTTAAAAGATGTAGAGGAAATTTTTAAAACAAAGGTGGAAAATGTCAAGTTTATTCTAATTAAATCAATTTTTTTTACTTCAAGTATTTTAAAATCCTCTCCTTGCAATAGAAATGAAAGTAGTGTAGAGGTTATCCCTTACACATTATGGTTTCAAGAGTAACATAATAAATAAATGAGGATGAAGGATATCCATCACAATTTAGAGTTTCTAAGCCAACATAAGAAGGTAATTACTAAGGAGGATCATAAGAAGGTAATTACTAAGGAGGTTTCTAGGGCAATAAAAATAAAAAGTGTTTTTAAGGCCGCTCCTTATTCATATCCTTCAAAGTAATAAGAACCTATAAATGATGAGTCTCATTGTCAACTGTATGGAAAAATTGAAGATATTGATGAAGATGAAAATGTTGGTGGAAATGGAAAATGGAGAGGAAGACCCTAAAAGCATAAACAAAGAGAAAAGGAAACTCATAAGGATAATGATATGGAAAAACGAAAACATGAAACTGTTGGTGGAAATGGAAAATGGAGAGGAAGACCCCCAAAGCTTAAACAAATAGAAAAGGAAACTCATAAGGATACTGATATGGGAAAACAAAAACAACTATCACAAGTGTTAGCTAGAAGTGGTGTTAAGCCCACAAAAAAATAAAAAGTGATGATAAATATGGTATCTTGGAATATTAAGGGCATGAATAAGACCCCTCAAAATAGAGGTGTTAGGGAATTAATAGGTTTGTCATAATCAACACAATTATAGAGAAGGAAGTTGATAGCAGATATTTTACGACCCCCAAAGCATAAACAAATAGAAAAGGAGACTCATAAGGATACTGATATGGGAAAACAAAAACAACTATCACAAGTGTTAGCTAGAAGTGGTGTTAAGCCCACAAAAAAATAAAAAATGATGATAAATATGGTATCTTGGAATATTAAGGGCATGAATAAGATCCCTCAAAATAGAGGTGTTAGGGAATTAATAGGTTTTTCATAATCAACACAATTATAGAGAAGGAAGTTGATAGCAGATATTTTACTCAATCATCGTGATGATCTATATGTTGGCAAAATTCAAATTTTATAAGGCAATTGACCAAATGAAATTTTCTGTCTTAATGAAAATGATGTCAAGGGCTGAAGGCTGAAGGAGAGTGGAAGGCTAGAGGTTGAAGGAGCATGGAAGGTTGAATGATGAGTTGATCTTTGGAGTGTCAAGGCTAAAGGAGCATGGAAGGTTGGGTTGGCTAAAGGAGCGTGGAAGGTTGGGTTGGCTAAAGGAGCGTGGAAGGTTGGGTGGAAGGTTGGAATGGCTAATAAGGCTGAAGGAGCGTGAGGCTGGGTCGGTTGAAAGCTGCAACGGAAGACTAGGATGTTGAGTGGAAGGCAAGAAGGTTGAAGGAGCGTGGAAGGTTGCTTACAATGAGAAAAACAAAATTGCAAAGTGTGAAGGATTAGGGTTTTTTCTTGAAAAATGTCTCATCTTTTAGGAGCCATATCTTCGCGAAGAGTTATCCGATTCAATTGATTCTTGGACCAACTTGTGCATAATTTGAATAGCTTTAAAATGATTGGTCATATGCAAAACTCTGAGCAATATTGAGGGAGATACGATCTTATGAAGTCAACCATTCATAACAAGGGTAGTGACGATTTTTCAAGTGGCGAAAAACAAAATTGCAAAGTGCGAAAGATTAGGTTTTTTTTTTTTTTTTTTTCCCCTGCAAAACGTCTCATCTTTTAGGAGCCATATCTTCGCGAAGAGTTATCCAATTCAACCGATTCTTGGACCAACTTGTGCAAAATTTGAATAGCTTTAAAATGAATGATCATATGCAAAAATTTGAGCAATATTGAGGGAGATACGATCTTGTGAAGTCAACCATTCGAAACAAGGGCAATGACAATTTTTCAAGTCGCGAAAAACAAAATTGCAAATATTTGTCAACTAGGGTTCGAACGATGGGAAGAGCAATGAAGGGCTATGACTTCAGCGAGGAAGGAAACTAGCAATTCAAATTTGGTAAAGCGGACTATGATAGTGCAATGTTTTGGAAATATTACTCTACTAAGATGCAAGGCATAGATAGTAGAGATGAAATTTTGGCATTGTGAAGGCTACTATAGGAAAATGTCAAGAAAGATGCTAAATTCTGGAGTAATTGTATTCATACAAAAATTTGAAAAGATCAAGAAAATAAAAATCAAGAATTCAGACATTTTATGTAAAATGATGTAGGTTTCTAGCTATAGCATCTCAATTGAGATGAGAAGTGTATCTATTTGTAAACTCTCAAGCTCTTAAAAAGAGAGATGTGATTTTTCAAGGGTGGGGGACCCGAGTACAACCCCTTGTTATCCAGCAAAAAAAAAAATGACGTCAAAGGAATTGATTGCAGAAACATTGCAGTTGAGGAAGACAAAAAATATCTTTGCTAGTAAGGAAAACGAAGAATATATTTGATAAAAAAAGCAAGCTAGATATGGTTTAATTGAACAAACAACAATGTAGTGTTTTGTTATTTTGATGAAAGTGGCCCCCAATAGAAGCTACACATAACTTATAAATAAAAAATAAAACATAAAATATATAATGTTCACTCATAACCTGCAACCTTGTAATGTGAAGTGTTCGACATCTTCTTGACATTTTAACAACTTAAGATAAATAAGAACATAAATTATATAACCAATTTGTGTTTATTCATAAATGGCATGTACCCTAAATAACTCTGGTACATTAGGAAAAAGGCCAAGTCCAACTCATGGGTTACAATTTTGTTAATAATATTATTCAATATCAGATCATACTAAATATACTCTAATTATGTCTAGTTGCTCACAAAAAGAACCGAAAACTATTTGTCTCAAAAGTTGGTTCTCTTATTAGACAATGGTCTATACAGGAGAATAATTACAAGCCAAGAGATTAGCCAAAATAATATAAATATAAATATGATATTTATAAATCTTATTTTTTATCTTCATTATGGGATTCTACAACCCTCTCAATATACTAGACTCCAATTGTTATATTGCCTAAGCCTTCCTTTGGTTAAATGGTGACCATGTTCCTCAAGAATAGCGTAGTTAAGCCATCCTTTAACACCTTTGGTTAAATGGTGACCGTGTTCCTGAAGAATAGCGTAGTTAAGCCATCCTTTGGTTAAATGGTGACCATGTTCCTCAAGAATAGCGTAGTTAAGCCAGAAACAAAATTTCATTTCGTAGTCAAACGTTCCCTTCAGCATGAGATTATGAGTTGATTATTGAGGTTGTTCAGAGATTCACAAAACAACTCCTCTGTTAACTCATTTTGTGAATACTGACCACATCTTCATTACTTTTAAAGCACTATAACGGTGCTAGTGAACTTTGATATTTCATAAATGAAGTAGAAAATCCCGCCAACAATGTGCACCAAACCACCAATGAAAACCTGTGGCATTGAGGAATGCAGTTTGTTGATCAAATTTTTTTCTCCTTCCATGCAAACCCTAAATACCTTCTCTAACGTAGCTTGGCACAAAAGGTTTGCAAGAATGCACAAAGAATGATGCTAAAAGGGGCATCCTATTGTATGTAAAACACAAGCAAAGACGCTTTTGTTCAGTTAAAAGGATGCCACAATGGTCAACTATTATTATTATTCAATCCATATTCCAATTAGTATTAACTCGGATGATAAACTAGTTTTCAACGTGCAATACATCGAAGTATGGTGCAAACTTGTGTCATTGATGCAATGCAGATCGCATGCCACATATCCTAGTCCACGTTGGAATAGCAGGTCCATGGAAAGCAATTAACTTTGTTTTTAATGTTCAAATTCTTTAATTGTGCCAACGTGCAATACATCAAAGTATGGTGCAAACTTGTGTCATTGATGCAATGCAGATTGCATGCCACATATCCTAGTCCACGTTGGAATAGCACGTCCATGGAAAGCAATTAACTTTGTTTTTAATGTTCAAATTCTTTAATTGTGTCTGATTAACTCTCAAACTGTTACATATCCTAGTCCACGTTGGAATAGCACGTCCATGGAAAGCAATTAACTTTGTTTTTAATGTTCAAATTCTTTAATTGTGTCTGATTAACTCTCAAACTGTTAATCAATATAATGATCAATACATTGTCATTCTTTATGCAAGAAAGAAACAGTTGTTACGAGGAGTCAAAAGGCTGACCTGAAATGTTCATTTATAGAAAATAACACAACCATTCCAAAAGATATTTGCAAATCTGAAAAATTAAGAAAGAAACAACTTTACACTCTCTGTACCAATACAACGTGCATTTGCACATGAACAAAAACATGAAGTAGTGCATTTTTCCTACAGATAGGAAAGCTTGTGAGTAAACATTTTTACTTTACATATGCCAGGAACATGCAGATACAAGTCAAAACTTTTCATCGCCTACATTGCTTGTTTGGACATCATTATCATCCAAAGGACTAGTTGAGAGAGTGTCATTGGAAGATAAGTCCGGACCACTTACATCAGATGCTTGACTGTTAAGAACTTCCTTAAAATTTGCTGGAGGACACTTGTGCTCCATGCTATCTGTAGAAGTTAGGCAGAAGCATTCAGGCCATGGATTTGTATAAAATGACTCTGGATGAACCCGCTTGTGTGGACCACCAAATGGCGTCTTCTGCATTACTAGCCTCACCAGGGCTTCAAAGTTCCGAGAACGCGACCTTTCATGATCGATAAATATTGGAGCCAACGCTTTTCTGTTGGGCTGAATGGTGGACCGAAAACCATAATAGAGACGATGTCCCATTAAGTTATTGGCAAAGTTACTTGGACCATCATATGTTGGCATGAATATGTCTGAGAGAAGACTGACCATGTAATCCACAGCAGGGCCCAGAAGCCCTCTTCCATCTGCATTTACTGCCGCCAAATTCTTGGCAGAGGCAACCGTACTCCGATTCTCAAGATGAGGAAACAAGGTTCGAAAAGGTTTCATGAAGCGCTCACCGCCAAACAATTCGCCAGCAGCCAAATAAATCCGAGTTGAGTTATCAAAGCCCATTGCATGAAGGATGAGGCCAACCTGCATAGATACATAAATACTGTCTAATATTCCTTGGATTTGTAATTACTGTGACATTGCCAAAAAATGAACAACAAAGAAGCAATGATCTCCCAAACAATCCGCAAATGGTTGGAAATAACACAATTGAAGATTCTAGTCTATGTTGTTGGAGCAATAATGAAGTCTAAATGCAGAGGCCTATGGGTAGAATGCAGGTCTTATGACTTTACACAGACTCCTATGTGGAAATTGCTCGTATCCGCTGATGGATGTTAAATATACACTTTTATTGGTTGTATGAGGGACCAATTAACCCTATTCTCCAGATCAACACATTCAAAAGAATGATAAAAATAATAATCTTTTATGAAGGCCAAAAACTGTGAATGGGACTGCTAGATAGATACAAAATAAAAAGTGTGCATGAGAGAGAGAGATAGAGAGAGAGAGAGAACCTCCTCTGGAGTTAACGGACATTTCCCAATAATTCTCCTTTCACTATACACAAGATTTTTAGCTGCAAAATTTTGCTGTCTGTACTTCCTCAGAATAGCTTGCTCCTTCGGTGTAAAAATATCAAAGCACCTGAACAAAAGAATGAGCAGATAAACCTCAAAAAAAACAATATAGAAATAACCCTTTAACTTAATCCTGCTATTTAAAGCTGAATTACAAGCTTTTCAGCTTCCAGAATCATGTACAAATATCTTATCAGGTATGATGTTTCCAATCTTTAATCTCCAGCTTTTATTTGGATATCACCAGAAAGAAAAAGTAAAGAAATAAATAAAGGGAAAAAAAATAGTTGTTCTGCTTACTAATTTTCTTATTATAGAGTGTTTAAGGATGGGTAGTACAACATGGCAGTCTTTTAACTTTGATAAATATTTATGGGTGATGTCCTTAAAAGATACCTCCTCTAGAGGATCAATAGACTATGAAACAGCGTACCTCAGAGAACTCTATATATCGTTGGCCAAAAACTATGATGCACATAATCGACCCACTACCAACATTTTTAAAGAAACACACCACAGGCCAGTGCACAGTGTGTCCCATTTCTTGCAAAGCAGAGATCCCTCACCGTGGTCTCCATTAGACTAATTAGCTGTAGTGAGCAGTGCACTCATGATTCTACTAACACTATGATGTACTCAACAAAGAAAGTAAGGACATTCACATGGTAGATTCACATAACCATGTTTTACAGGAACTAGGTCCTCTCCCCATGCTGGACCCAGCATACAAGCGCTAAGGAAAAAATTAGAAAAAGTTGGCCCAACCACCCCACACACAGTATAAATGTGATTTCTGCCAGCGCTGCATATAAGGAAGCTAATTATGCGTGTAGTTAAATTATTTTGAGGCCATTGAAAGCAATTATAGATGAGAGGCATAGAACAGAAACTAGTAGCAGTGGTCTCCCATAACTTGGAAGGGAAATGAACATCTCCCTCCCTGTCTTGTATGCCAACATACGCATTTGTATGTATTAATTCAGAACAAAAAAGTTGTATGCATGGTCAATTTGGAAAATAATGTTTTTTTTATTTCCTCTCCAAAATGTGAGGGAACAAAGACTATATTCACAAACATACAAAATTTCTTACACTTCCCAAAATGTTTTTAACCCAAAAGAGAAAGCTGAAAACAGCCATATGAATCCTGCAACTGTTTCAGAAAAGTTGCCTGAAATTTTCAAGACATTTTATTGGATATTCATATGGAAATATTTCTTTCCAGCAAGACAACAAGAATGATGACCTACATTTTGTCACAGCCATACACTGAAAAGATAAACCTAATAGATAGTTTGATCAGCTTCACACCTTGTGGTAGCATTTTACCTATCTAGTAATTATAATAATATATTAAATTCCAATACCACAATTGGTACGTTGAGTTTCAAGATGCAAGTTCTTATGATACATATTGTGGCTTCCATCCTGCCATCTGTAGAAAATATTATAAACCCTACACAGCCACTTTACAGGGCCACCTTAAATCCACTCACTGTTGTCTTAGTTTAAATCCCTCAAGACGTGGACTTTGACATGCCTCCTAGTAAAGCTTATATCAGTCGTATATTTTTTTTTAATTGACAGATGGAAGCTTTGACAATACCAAAAACAAACCAAAAAGGTCCTATAATAGATTAAATACTTTGAAGAGAAACTCTTCCTCACGGTCATACTAATGTGAGAAATACATTTCAACATATCACGATCAAGGGGAATATGCAAAGATGTTCTTATTCATATATAGGTTTATCTCAACTGAGGCAGGCTTAAATTCAAGTTAAACAGAAAAACTTTATTTGTGGCAGTCAAGCAAATGACCGCCGTATTGTGGTGACATATTGGCAGATTCTTCAAAATACAACAGTACACCTTGATCCAATCCTTTCAGGGTACATATAGGATCCTTACAGAGTTAGTTTCCTAATTGAATTGTATAGAGAAGATGAATGAACCCATTGGACCCTGCACTCAAGTTTCAATAGCTCTTAAACTGAAAACCAAAAGATAATAATAATAATAATAATCATAGACAAGGTCAATCTTGTGTACAATTTGTTTACTTATGCTTATGATTTTTGCGTTATGATTATAATTGATATAATATTTAGTTTCATCTATGCTTTTCATGTCCAAAGATCCTTGAAAATATGCATCCCATCCTAAAATTCTAAAGCTTTATGGCTCTGGTGCCATATTTTCACCTGCACCCTTGTTTCTGGCACATATAACCAAGGTAGAACATGGTTCAGAATGCATCATATACTACCTCACCTCTTTGACATTTGAGTTCTTAGAAGGGAACTGAGCACTGTATGTAAGCAACAGCAATGTAGCATCTAAGTACACAGAAAATGTAACTTTATATTCCAACTATGTACTAAAAAATGGTATGCATTAACGTATGAAAAAAAATACATACAAATTATATATCTATCTTAAAAAATATGTGCTCTCAGACTTGAGAAAAAAAGCAGATCTCTTACGAATTCCTGTGTGCCTAGCTCTTTAAAATCTCAAACCTCAATAAGCTGAGAAAAAGGTGAATATAAACATATCCCATTCAATGGAAACAACATGCAGTGTGGACAATATTGAATACCTCTTTAAGGGTTTCAGAGTTTTAACACAATTAAATACCAGTATTTATTCCTCATAGTGTCATACTTCTTAGGGAATAAATATTGGTTGATGATTTGCTGCTTCTTGGATCAAAACGTTGTTCTATTTCAAGAACCTTTCTTTTTCAATCAGAAATATTGTTATGAAGATAAATAAATAAGAAACTTCGTGGATGTTTATGCATGGCTCAGTAGATTTTCAGTTTACACCCTTACAATGAACAAAGACGAAAAGCAGTAAGAAGATCCCCCACTGAGCTGGACTAGCTACAAAGGAAATTGCTACAGCAAGCCGTCACTCTGAAGATGAGATGGGCAGCCATGCATCAAGAAAAATATAAGGATGAATAAATGATCAAAAGAATCATTCCCTCAAACACAACTTAATTCTGAAAAAAATCCTATTAAGGCTATAATTAGATAATAAAATATACCCAATTTTAAAAGTAGATAAGGGAAAACTCATATATAAGCATAGCAACGGAATATTGGAAGGCAAAATATTGAAATGCTATAAACCAACTTTGACTGGTCAGAACTTTACCAATTCTGCTCCAAAGAATGGACAGTACAATGCAAAAGAACCAACACAGACTATACTTTCACATGAAACAAGCTGACTTTATTATTGAGTTAAATATCAAATGGTATGCCTTTTAAAAGGCATCAACTCCATTTTGAGGACTGTTTAGACTAGTTGTTGCACCCTAGGAGAGGACAACTTCAAATTAGATACAACTTCAACAGACACATAACCTGCATAAATTTTAGATTTGTGATTCTCAGACGAAGGCAACTCACAGGAGGGGTGTACAATAGTTATTGGCCCAAAAAGTGGAATAACCCGATCTCCAAAAGTTGTTTCGGATTACTTTAGGATCAGATCACATACCACGTTTTTCTTCCCCTCATTATGCACCATTGTGGTGCAAAGATATATATTATCTTTGTAAAACTAAGTCAGGTATTATCTATATTATGCCTCAAGTGTAGTATAGAGTTATTTCCAACAATAAAACAAACAAGTTAAAACAGAACAAGCAACAAGGAATAAACAGCAAAGACAATTCAAGAACAAATCCATTTCATTATGTGCACCTGCATGTACATTACTTACAGCAAAATGTCTCTTATACGCAACAGCAAAACAGTGATGATCACAATAACGATACCATTCCATTACCATCCAGTGGAATATATAAAATTTGGAAAGGAAAGTGGACAGTTACAACCAAACCGTCACCTCTCGTACCGAACTATCAAACTAATTCAGACTAATTACAGACAACTTATTGTCTTATTCACGTTCACGACTCCGTGACGTGTACAAAATGGCAATACTTGATCAACACTGTTACAAGCCATTGATCAACACCTTCATCAACATACTTAACAAAGTTGTAATAATACACATGATAAAATTGTTTACATAAAATTTACAAAATGAATTCATTTACTCACTGAGGTGGCGCCACATTGGATGTGTTCAGCCGGTCTGTTTGACAACTTAAATCTGCCCCCCCACCCCTACATTTGTTGGCATCCTTCCTGACTGTACAGTTGTACTCTCTCCAATTGATCTATACCTAGCAAAGCCAAACTGCTGCAGCGACGGTTGCAACTGCCTCAGCAACAGCCTGTGAACGGATTGTGGCAACTGTCGCTGTTGAGTTTTTGGTCAGCACTCTTCTTCCACTAGTTTTGCCAGCCTTTATCTCGGTTGACAATGAGAGCAGTTTACTTCTCTGTGGATGCAGTGCAGGATCTGTAGTTAAGAACCTGTAGACTGAGTGAAACTGGTTCTCGTTCTGACTGGGACAGTCAACTATGTAGCATGAACAAGGGGGTAACGGTGAACAAGGTGACGGTGGACAAGAGGGCGAAGGTAAACAAGGCGATGGTGGAGAAGGGGGCAATGATGAACAAGGTGACAATGGACAAGGGACAATAATTAATTGTCCATTACACCTGTCTTCTCGTCGTCTGATGATTTCTCTCAGCTCCACTACATTTGTCCTTCATCGTTCTATCAACACTTCGATCTATAGTTGCAGCCTTCCACTCTCCTGTTGCAGTCATTCTCTTTTGTGTCATATTTCCAATTCTGCATCCGATTTGGGCCAAGATATTAGGTCCCTCCGTCCAAATACTGATCTTGCCACTGTTCTCGTCAACACTTTGCCTTCTTCCTATGGTCTTTTTTTTTAAATAGTCTATCATCTTCCACAATCTCTGGACTTCATTTGAAATTTTTCCTTCTGTTGCGTCGCCATTTTCGTCCTCGCGCACTCCATCTACATTCCCTTTTTTGACTATCAAGTGAGTAGCTGGGGCATGACCATGTCACAACAAATGCATCTCAGTAGATAATGTTTTATGTCCTCCAAAAATTAGACATGCACTCGAAATCTTCGTTTGCTAGGGAGGGTGGATCCTCTCGATTCCTATTCCACTTTTGACCTTGGTGTTGATGCGTGAATCTCCACTACATTCTCCCTTGACAAATCACCACCCCTAGACTATCATTGATTGGTGATGTTCTACTGCTTTCACCAACTTCAAAGACCATCAACAACTTGAATGTATCCTCAAATTGACTCAACACCTCTAGCAGCCCATCTAAACTCTCTCCCTCTAGCTGGTAATTGAGGAAGTTAACATGGTCACCTAATCTATCCTCATTCTCATTCCCTTCCATATCCAAACACAGACAACCTAGTTCAAAGACTTCATAGTCGCCCATTTGCTAGTGGTAAAGACCACTATAGGAGTGTCCTTCATCTTTCGTGCACTTCTCCAATTACAAGACTTCATGTTCATTTGGTTCCCAGTCAGCATGTCATGTTCTCCTTTATCTCCATCAGACAACGAATTTTTTGATTCATTTGATGATGCAACTTCTTCACCAATCGACTAGTCTCGCAAGTTTACAATAAATTTGCGATGTCCCTTCTTGAAAGTCAAACCATATTTCTCTCGGTTGTGGTCTACTCTTGTCGTCCTCAACCAACCTCGTCCAAACAAGGCATCATATGTTGGTTTCTAAATCGTGATGACTACAAAATCAAGAATGAATGCTTGATTGGCGATGCTTACTCTTTGAGTTTTCAAAACACCCTTCATCTTGATGCCATATTGATTAGCTTCTACCACCTAAAAATTTGGTCACTGTAACATTGGTTCCCCCAGCTCCTACGATGTCTTCTTTGGGAGTACATTGACACTTGATCCTCCATCCACGATAGAATGTGTCAATATGTGGCCCATTATCTGTATATGCAGCAATGTTGGTCGCTTCCCTTCGTTAATCATTAAGACTGTGGGGTCAAGAAATTGATCTCGTGTTACAATATTTTGTGGCTCCTTTTGTCTTCCTCCTTTCTCCGTCTCTGGTTGATGCAATATCTTTCTAACCGTTGTATGCAAGTTTGAGACTACCTTGAACACGCTTGCCAAATTCATTGGAACATTCGTTTGCAATAATTGATTTGCCAAGCTCTACGATGATGTTGATAGTTCATCATCATTCTCCATTGGTCATTGTCCATGTTTGCATCTCGCTCCTTTGTCATTTCATCTTCAATCTCGTCTCAAGCTTCCTGCCATCTTTTCCTCTTCATTGCATGGTCAAGATATTCCTTCATCTTCCTTGCTTGGACCCGAGTTACTATAAAAACATCTCTTGTCCCCATATTTCAGTGTCAATCAGATTGGCATTCTAGTTGTTGCTACTATTGGCTGCCTTGGGCAATTTGTTTCCTTATGATTTCCCAGTCCACCTCACCGGCACATCATCACATTATTGCGCACCTCTACATTTATGCAGTTTCATGCAAAGTAGCCCCACTCTTAGCACTTTCTACACTATATGATGGGTCTTCTTTCAAAATCATAATACAATGTTTCTCCAACACCAAGTTTATTGGCACCTTGGTTTTATCCACCAAGTCTCTTTTCTTGGCAATTATTTCTATATCCTCCATCGTTGCACCTAGACCATTTCTTGAGGAACTTGGTTTCTAGTCAACTTCTTCAATTTGTACTGCCAATGTCTGGTGTCTTCTACTCTTCAAGTTAAATGGCTTCACAAATACCATAGTATGGCTTTTTTGGACAATTGTTGTTAGTATGTCCTTCTGTCTGACACTTTGAACATCAAGTATCTTTCTTTTATTTGTTCTTCTTCTCTCCTTTCATCTCATGGATTGCTCTTTCCAGGTCTTTCTTGAGTGCTTCAATTGTTGCACCCATATCATCATGATCACTTTCAAGGTTGCTTTCTTCCTTATTCTGAGTTCCACTTGCCATGTCATCTTCATCTTGCTCTCCAAATTCAATGCTTTGTCAAATGCTACATTATACATTGTTGGTGGTACAATCTTCATCTTCTTGTATTTAAGAAGAAGCCCATCCATAAACCAACGCTTTTGGAGTCTGTCTCTAGGTTTATTCAACATCTTGTTGCTAAGTTCTGTAAGATGATTATTACAGGATTTCACATTTTCGTCCTACTTTGTTATATGGATCTCTCCAATAATCTCTATCATCGCGTAGCAATTTGAATTCTTTCTCAAATTTTGTCTTCATGTTTCCCCATATCGTGGGTTGGTTTTTTTTGTTTCAAATATCAATCTATTTTAATTCCTCACAATGTCGTTGGAAACAATTCTAACCAAGTATTCTCATCCCTCATACCATTCACTTTCCATATCATCTCGCAAGCATTGATATGTATCAACGAGCCCTTTTGCTTGCCCGCAATAGCTGCCATGGTCAGCTGACTCACTCCCTCCAATGATTTTGAAGACTTTGTTGCACTAATGTCTTCTCCTTCAATCGCCTTTTTGAATTCAATGTCCAATTGTTTCCTCATTGGAGTACTTGTGATTTTGGTTCGTGATTGTCTTTGTGAATAGACTTGTGTAGGCTCCAAACTCCCAAAAACCCACCCTCCTACAAACACTTCTCTGCAACGGTTGTCTTTGCTTCGAACTCGTCCCACGCACCTCTAGATTTTCCTTCCCGTTGTTTTTGTGTCTTCACTAGTCTCTTGTCGTCTTCACAAACTTTGTTGCTTCACAACCTTTGTCAGCACTTCTCTCATCAACTAGATCTTTATTGTCGCCTCTTTCGTCAACACCTTCATGGCCTTCGTTATCTCATTGACAACACAACCTTCTTCGTCTTCAACATTGTTGTTTTCAACATTCTCTCTGTCTACACGCCCTCTCTCTATTGCACGACCTTCTAATGCAAGACCTTCGTCATCATCTTCTCCAACCATCAACAACAATGTCTCGCACAACTCTTCACTTTCATCATCCCAAGGGGTCCACGCGCGTTGAATCTTTGGGGTTTCAACTCCTATCACCTAGGGAATCTACACGCGTCTTTGTCCAAGGACATGCTCTATAGAAAATATGCCTTCGACACTTACTTTTGCACTTCCTTTTGCAAAGGGGGCTCTTGACAAATTAGTGCCTCTATGCTCAATTCGTCACATTCATCGTCTTGACATCTCAAGTCAACAGGTCTTTCGTCTTCAGTATATGCAATACACTCATACCTTCTTGTTGGTTCTTGTTATTCTTGTACTTGTTCCAAGCACCTACCACGTCTTCTCCATCTATATGCACATCCTAGTGCCTCATTCACCTTGTTGTGTTGTCTTTGATCTTTTCACGTCATGTGTCTTCCTCGACCCATGGTCGTTACGGCAATGGCACCAAATGTAGTATACATTTATTCCCAACAATAGAGCAAACAAGTTCAAACAAAACAAGCAGCAAGGAATAAAAAACAAAGAGAATTCATGAACAGATCCATTTCAGTATGTGCACTTGTATGTACATTACTTACAACAAAACGTCTCTCATACGCAATAGGAACACAATGATGATCACAGTAATGGTAACCGTACCATTCCACTACCATCCAATGCAATATATAAAATTTTAAAAGGGTGATGTACGGTTACAACCCTACCATCACCTTCTCATACCGAACATCAAACTAATGCAGACTAATTACAAACACAACTCGCTATCTAATTCACATGCACAATTCCGTGACGTGTCCAAAATGACAATACTTGATCAACACTTGTTACAAGCCATTGATCAACATACTTAAAATACTTGTAAGTTTGTAATAATACACATGATGAAACTGTTTATCAACAATTTACAATATGAATTCATTTACTCACTGAGGTGGCGCCACATTGGATGGGTTTGGCTAATCTGTTTGACTTCCTATATCAAGCATGTGTATCTTTTGTGTTGACATACTACCTTAGGTACATTTATGGTTTTAATTACAGATTTGAATTCAGAATTATTCTCGCCCAAGCCCGAGTTACCCCCATGAGGGTAATGTTTGAGTAATGAATTGTGCGTGAAAGGTAGTTATGTTGAAAAGTTCAAGCAATTATAAAATGGTGAATGCTACCTGATGAAAAATCATCAATGGATATTTTATTCAGCTCATCCTGCTCTCCAATTCCCCTTAATCAGTGCCCTAGTCCCGCAAAACTTTGGTATAACTAAACCACCCACTACAACTATAGGAATTACACATCTAATTGTTTGTCATTATTTGTTTTATGTAACAGAGAACACCAACCCCCTGCAAAATATATGTATCTTCACATTGGTATGGATATAAGGACAATATGTCGAGGATGGGAGATGGATAATGGCTAGAAACAACAACCAAGGAATTGATATGAGTGGTACCCATATCCAGTACATATGGTATGGGCTCCCAATTGCATGCAGCTTAAAACTCAGACAAAAATGTGAGAACTGAAATAAATAAATACCAAGAAAAGGGCTCAGCATCAAGCAAGGTCATACCATATTTGGGATTTTTTGTTTTGAAGATTGACATTGTAAGCTAATCCCCAAATATGGGGTAGTGATGATCATAAAGTAGCTTTGGAAGCAAAAACTTTAATCCTAAAGGTGGTTTGCTGATAATCAGCAATGCAGTTTTAAAAGACACTGATACTGTCAAATCATCAAACGACAAACACTCATAAAGCTTAAACAGTATTGCGTTCATGCTAAAATAAATGATCTATCAATTATTGTTCATGTCTCTTAGATGAGTTAGATACCAAGTGGAGTTCCATGCTGCACAAGTGTATTAAGAAAACATTTGATAAGAAAATTTACCACTGTAATTGTTCTTGTTTAAATTGGTAATGTGGGATTGAAGCGGACCCTACCCGTATCACATCGTCACCACGTTAAAATAGTATTTCAATGAACCACATAGCGGTATTATGTCGTAACATGGTGATCTGAACCTGGGTCTCCCAGTTGGAAGCCCACATATTTAATCACTTGAGCTAATGCAATTTGATGAAGAACAAATTCCTGTTATTATTTTAAAGATAATTCATAATTTTGAATTGGTTCAAAAAGATTTCATGCTAAATAGATGATAGCACCTTTCTTTTCGTCCTATGGCAGTGCCGCCACATACAACCCATGGCTCTCAACACTAATAAAATCAGCAAATATAAAAACACTTCATGCAGAGTTTACGACGATTTAAAGAATGTACTCTCTGTGAGAAGCACATTTCCCTGAAATCTTACGACCTAAACAGAATAGCCATAACCAAAAGCATGGTAATGCAAGAGGATTTTTTAAACAAATATGAAAACAATGCAAAACTACAATTGGCCAGACCTATGTGGACATCCTTGTCAAAATCAGCAGAAGTTGATGAAAAAAATCCACAATTACAGGACAATTATCCAGTTACGGATTAGATTGTTATCTCCATTAAATTTAAACTTGCTCAAACAAGTTTTATGCTAATGGGTTGAAAAACTTTAATTTCATCTTGTGGCACCATACATCCCCTTGGTTCTCAGCATTAAGGAAATCAGCACATAGGGAAAGCTACATTAGCAGGAGGAAATTCAGGTTCGAGTTCAATAAGGATAAAAATAAAAATAAAAAATGTTATTGAGAAAATCAGCTGTGAATTTTACCTTAAAGTACAAATAATAAAAATATTTTTTTATAAATTTAAGTATATAAAATAAATAGAAATATGCATCAAATGCCATTAGCTCAAATGGTTAAAAACATGGGCTTCCGCTTCCACTGGGGAGACCCATGTTCAAATCTTGCCAGGTGACATAATACCATCATGTGATTCATTGAAATACCATAGTTAAGTGGTGATGATGTAATACAAGTGGGGCCATTTCCAATCCATATATATATATATAAAGCACAAAGAACTTCACATTTCATACAAGAATGAAGCTGACTTGCAAATACCTCTCTATGAATGAGTTGTTCTAAGATCTTTTTGTTCTACTGAGATTGTTCTAAATTTTTCCTTGGTTATTTTGTAAATGTAGGGTATACATCAGAATGAATTACACAAATAGGACATTGAATTTTGTTCATGTAGGGTAAAATCGCCATGATTCAGACAATTTTTACAAAACTTAACAGATCTTGTCACTATGGGAGGGAAGAATACATACAAGTTTAAATATACTAAAGTAATATCCTTGCTACGGAAAGCACATTCGACTGTAATAATTTAACCCAGATGGTATAGCTCAGACTGATGTATGATAGAATAAGAGGCTGTTTTGAAGCAATCCTAGAAAACTAGCCAAAAAGTAGATCTTGGCCAATGGCCCAAGATTTGCAGGTGTTCTTGTATAACTCATTATAGAAGATAAACAAAACCAAAAAAGTAAATCCATTATTCCATGACAAATATCCATTGTAAATTCCACTACTAAGCATACTTTGTTAAGCTGTATAGGTTAAGCATTCTCTACTTTCCAGCATAAATTCTTCAGTTTATCCATTAAACCTAACCCTTTGTATTCCATTTACCTTGTACGTTTGCATGACATAAATAATAAATTAGCATATTTGGCTCCAGTATACACCATGGAAATGGTTTAGTAAGCACATAAAGTTCTCTTTGACAGGATAACATATTCGAAAAATACTATGATTGACATCTTCTTACCCAGCAAATGCAAGCATATCCATTTCAAAGCGAAGGTGTATTGCCATGAAATGGCCTTGTGAACGAAGCCGATTGACAATGGTAGTACTGAGTTTCATAACATTTTCTTTAAATCTAAGAGCATGATAGTTTACTCTGCACCTCAGTCTCTGGTATTCAGCATTGTCTATTTCCTCTGCCAAACGGTGTGAAAAAGGAGTAAGATACACAGCACCATGTTCCTTCATTTTCTCCAATGCAACTGTTTCATACCAACTTGGAGGAGCATCTCTTGGGGGACGAAGCTGCAAGACAAAAGAGGTTACATTGTTTACACTATATTCATATGTGATATACAAGGCAGCATTTACTTAAGTAGCCAAACTATGATTTTCATGGAAGTTAAACTTGTGTACCTGGAAAGGCTTCAACTTTTTCTTCTTCCCATTTATTGTCACTTCTGGCAAACTCCGCACAACTTTTACATCATATTTAAGAGATTTGATAAAGTGATCAACGTCATAAATACCTGCAAAGCCACTGTAAATGAAAATGATTCATCACTGCATATGTTCACAAAGACTTGAAGAAGTGCATATCATTCCAAGTAAACCACATGTTCAGAAGCACCATTTAGATCCTCCATCAACTGAAAGAATTACAGGAAGAACTAAACAATAGAATTCCAATCAATCACTTCAATCGTGAATAAATATATATCTTATGTGAACATTATATTTATGTGAACATTTGGATGACTAAGGGGAATATTTCGTACAATGAATCTAAGGAATGCCCTGTTTCGTGTTTTCAAACTGTTCTACACATTCTCGGGGCTAAAAAAACTGCATACTTCATTTCGGTTGTTGCGGGTAATATAAAAGTTCATGTTCAATGTCTTTAGTTTACTTTGTTGCAATATAACTTTATAATCAGAAGGATAGTGTAGTGGTTAGGATTTTGTTTTTTTTTTTTGAAGAGGTCCAAGGTTCAAATTAGCGAATTCAAAAGAGGATAGACTGACTAGTAACGGCCGAGTGTTTGCCGGTTGGCCACCCCACCTCAATTCGATGCACTAGAGGATCAGGTCCCAATAAAATTCAGGTCCACTTGACTCCATCTTACCCAACCGATAAAGTTAAATCAACAAACCCAAAATAGGATAGGCTGAATGGTAACGACCGAGTGTTTGCCGGTTGGCCACCCCACCCTAATTCGATGCACTAGAGGATCAGGTACCCTTGACTTCATCTTACCCAATCGATATAGTTCAGGTCCCTTGACTTCATCTTACCCAACCGATAAAGCAGCATCTATTGTTATAAATTAGTTGGCACAAAAATGTAGGGAGTCAACAGGAAAAAATGGGTGCAACTCACCCTAGTATACTCTATCCAACCACTGCTGTCGCAGAAGGCAAATCCTTGTTGAGATATGCATTGGGGCATTCCACCAGCTGGAGAGAACCTCCAGCTATGGATGACACTATAATCTCACTTTTATCTTCTTCCCCTTTATAGGCAACTGCCAGCCTTACTTCACTCAAACTGAGCAATGTATAGCTCATTACCAGTCATCGTGCAAGAAATCAGTAACTACACAAGCACATGCTTATGTTAGGAAACAGCAAATTAGATAAATGACTAAGCACACAGAATCAGTGCATTGCATATTTTGCCATCCTAATGATTGCAACATCCACTATTACCAAACTTACCATTGCTTAAAGTATGTTATCCTAGTTATGTATCTATTTTCCTCGAAGCCAAGATCATCAGTGTGCCTACAGGACGAATTTGCAGGAAATGTCCTTGAAATGCATAGGACAGCCAGAGAACACCAATAGCAATTCAAGGGAACATTCTACTGCTGTCCCCTGCTGAAAGGGACATCTAGAAAGTCCCAACCCACTGGAACAAATCTGGACGTCAACATATATTCATAATCAGATGACCATCTATATTTACCAAGGAAAACCCTAAAATAAACATCACCTACCCCTCCTCCCATTTCACATCATATCGTGTCTAATTTGTCCATTCCAATCTTTTGGTTTTGCAACAGAGCAGCCCAGCAGAAGCTTTACTTTGCAAATTTGTAGTAGACCAGCACAGGCAATGACAATATTTTTTCAAGCAAAGCATTATGCTAGACTAGGACTTTACTTCACAATGAAAAGATTAACTAAATTTTCAAGACAATGAGGATTAAACCAGAATCTCAATAATGAGACCAAGGCAGATATCTGAGTCAGAACGCAAGAGAAGAGAATGACAATGCTTGACATCACATAATCATTCATGACATTATAATTAAATCTACTCCCATAATATTTACTTGTAATAACATCTAGCAAAAAATAGTCAAATTATGTTAGAACCTCCACTTAAAATAAACATTAGCTACCCCTCTTTGCATTTCACAATGAGTCATGTCTCATTTCTCCATTCCAATCTCTTAGTTTTGCAACAGAGCAGTCCAGCATCAGTTTTATTTTGCAAATTTGTAGCAGATAGCAATAGCCAAATTTTCCAAGTAATGGATCATGCTAGGCTAGGCCTTTACTTCACAATAAAAAGATTAACTAAATTTTCAAGACAATGAGGATCAAGCCCAAATCTCAACAATCAGACCAAGGCAGATATCTGAATCCGAACATGGGTAGAGGATGACAATGTTTGACATCACATAATCATTCATGACATCATATCGATAGTATTTAATTGTAATATCGTCAAGTCAAAATTAGCCAAATTAAGTTAGAAGTACCACTTTATCTCTCCATAGTAATTAATTGTAATGACGTCAAGTCAAAATTAGCCAAATTAAGTTAGAACTACCACTTTATCTCTCCAGGCCAAGGTGCATTAGTTCCCTAGCTGACCTGCTTAAATTTTCAGCTCAGCTTGGCTAAGTTCTTATTGTTTAAATATTTAATGGCTGACTGGATCACCCTGCATGTGACTTGCATTCAATCTCTGACCCAACAGATAGATAGATGGATTTTGACCCAAATGACACATCTTTCAACAAAAATTACTAATTCAAGTTCCCAGCTCACATTGGCAGGAAAGCAGAAAGAGAACGGTGCCAATGAGCTGACGCCAATAGTGCAGAATAGATCTAGTCCAACATTGACTTTCAGTGAACGTTTTGACTTCAGGATGTTTGACTGTCATATATATTGTCCTCTTGCTGTAATAACCAAAGCCAAGTGAAAAATTATTGCTGCGTTGACCTCCCACAACAATGTTGACTAGATTCTGCGGCATTGACCTGCTGTACCAGCTATAATTTGAATTTTCTATAGCAACAATTTGACTAGAGGATAGATTATGTTTGAAGCTTTGATACGAGGTAATTTTTACCAATTCTAGTCAGCTTTTGAAGATCTGTCAACCCAAGTTTGTTTAAATTACTAAATCTGCAAAATGTTGGTAATAGTACTTATTATTGATGTTTTACTAGAGTAGCCATAATTTGCAATGCCTCTTGCACCTCAAGAAATTGTAGCCATAATTTCTCCATGATATACTGAAATATCAATTAATTCATCCACAAATAAATCCATAATGTATAATCCATACAATGAAACATAAAATGATAATACCCTTAAGATGGGGCAACACCAATAATACTCCATAAGCAATGAATAACACTCCATAAGATCTCCAGTGCCACTTAGAGAGGGCAAAGTCTCATATGTGCACTAGAGGCAACTTAAGATTACAAATATGAATGATGTCTCAACTACAACATAACTCCTCTATTTATAGACTAAAACAACCAATAACCCTAACCCTAATGCTCAAGGGCCAACTAACCTAATCCTAGGGCCCATGTTAACAATATTGAAGATAGCTAGCATGGCTATATCGGAGCCATTATATGGGTCCCCCTCACAAAGCTTTGTTCTCAAAGCTGGAAAAGACTGGAAAATGGTTGTAGGCTCCCACGTGAGATCCAACGACTTGAAAAGGAACTCTTGAATTTGGTGAGACCGTAGATTGTAGACTCGGGACTTAATGCTCCTTTGGTTCCATGTGTTCATTGTGCCACTCTGATAACCATAATGATTGCTCCTTCTGTGCCATATTGCGGCCAGACTGAAAGATATCTCAAATTTCATTTTCTGCAAAAACGCAATTTGAAAAAACGTCACTATCACTGTTTTGGATGGCTGACTTCAAAGGGTCATATCTCCCTCCATACTGTTTGGATTCCTTCATACAACCACTCCTTTTGAAGCTCTTCAAATTCTGAAAAAGGTGGCACAAGAATCGTTTGAATAAAACAAACCTATGCAAAGATATGGCTCATGAAAGATGAGATCATTTTTTGGAGAAATAAAGTTGCCCAAATTCTACAATCCAAAAAAAGCAATCCCCACTTCACCAAAATTGTTGCTCTAATACCACTTGTTACAAAACTTTATTCTCATTAACAAAAATCATTCATTATTATGCAAAAATATCAGATATTCAACGTAAAAGAAAAAATCCACACTATAATAATCCACATAATGAGAAACAAATATAGATAACAACCTTAAGGTAGGGCAAAACCAATAATAATCGATAAGATCTCCTAGGATGAGAGTGCCACTTAAAGAGGGCAAAGCCGCCTAGTCACTTAGAGAGAGTGAAGTCTCATATGCGCACATAAGGCCACTCAATATTACAAATACGAATGATAATGATTACAATGGCAATATCCCTTCTTTATAAACCCATCTTCTAATGCTACTTTTGGGAGGGTATAACCCTAACCCTAGCCGACTCCTAAACCCTTATCCCACTCATTATTATAATATAATATTATTTATACAAATAACCTTGGGTTATGTGGAGACCATGCCAACTATCCATAATGCCCATATAAAATATAATATCATATCCCCATATCCCTAGGTACCATAGCACCAAGATCCAAGGAAGATATTGTTATTGCTTGTATAGACATTCTAGGTGGTCACATAATTTGATCTTAGATGCATATATCATACAAAAAAAATGGATATTTTTTAAAGCAAATAATTTGCAAACAACAACTTGTTTTTAGTTATCTTGATATACATATAGGTATAAATGCAATAAAAATGTTATATACTATGAGGTTTGAAAATATTGAATGCACCCTCCAATTTTTGGTGTACTTTATAGAATAAAACAAAATAGTTTTATCCTTAAAAACTAAAATTAAATGAAGTTAGTTTTGAATTGTAACTGGCCAAGAGTATGACATAAAAATAATAGACATGCATAGTTACTAATATCAAGGCCATGTGGTGACGATACTTTCCATACACAATAGAGTTGTAAATATTATTATTAGATAGCAAATTTTAAAATACACAGAAACATGAAGTTGTAAACAATGTTGGATTGTAAATTACAAGTAACATGCTAAGAAACAAAATGCAAACATTATAATCTATATAAGAATGACAATGGGCACAGTGTCTATTATATTGACAATAAAGAACAAAATAATTCAAATAGACAAGAGTCTTCTCTTTGAGAGGTCCAAGGTTCAAACCCCACTCAGTATGAGGGGACCAGGACCCCTCATAAAAACCTATGTAAACTCATTGAAAAGAAGCTACAAGCTTACTGTAGTGGTAAGGGCTTTGGCCTCTCTTTGAGAGGTCCAAGGTTCAAACCCCACTCAGTATGAGGGGACCAGGACCCCTCATAAAAACCTGTGTAAACTCATTGAAAAAAATTCAAATGGACGAGAGTAAACGAAGAATTCATTTATGAGCACCAAGAGGATGATACTAACACAATATGCAAAATACACACTATTGTGTCATGCTATTAGCTTAAGGTAATTTTCTAAGGCTATTCAAGAATATAAGTATATTCTCCCACTATCATGGACCAGACGAACAATTAGTATTTAGTGTAGTAAATATTATTATTAGATTGCACATTGTAAAATATGCAGAAACATGAAGCTGTAAATGTTGTTGGATTGTAAATTACAAGTAACATCCTAAGAGACAAAGGGCAAACATTAGAATATATATAAGAATGACAATGGGCATAATGTCTATAAGATTATAATTGACAATAAAGAATAAAATAATTCAAATAAATGAGAGTAAACGAAGAATTCATTTATGAGCACCAAGAGGAGGACAATAATGCAAAATACATGCTATTGTGTCATGCTATTAGCTTAAGATAATTTTTGAAGGCTCCTCGAGAATGAAAGTAATTGCTCCCACTATCATGGACCAGACAAACAATTAGTATTTGTTGTTATCAACATGAACTAGACAGGCACTTAGTATTTGTTACCACTATCGTGGATTAGACGAACAACTAGTGTTCATATGTTATATGATTTGCATTATGTATAGTATTCACGAGTGAGTTTTACTCATTTTAGGAGGTGCCTTGCTTGTTCAATAGTATAATAAAACTTCTAACAAACATAAAATGTACACATCATTTGTCCTTTTATTTTATGTTAATTCAGCAAGACAACAAATTCTCTCACCATTTAGAAGCTATGTCCTCGATTTAGCGAGTTTGATTCTAATTTATGATTGACCAAGACCATAGGATAACAGACCATGTCACATGTTTACCTAAGGAAGACATAATAAGGGGATCCTCAATTTAGCAAATGGTGATTAGGGAGGCTATGTTTTTGATGTTAATTTTAGTATTTTCAATGTTTGGTTTTAAAACCAATTATCTCAACTTTTTAATATTTTTCAATATTTTGAGTGGTTGATCCTAGGAGAAATGCCTCAACTTAGCACAAGCTAAGATTAACAACAATATCCACTTTAGCATTCCTAGTAACAGTTCAAATTAAATAAATAATTTTTAAACACTTTATTTTCTAGACTAATATGAGAGAAGCATAAATAGTTGACCTACATATGATCAATAATTACAATATCATTATCAAATGGCCTTAGCTCAACAGGTTGATTTCCTTGACTTACAAGGGGAGACCCCAATTCAAATCTTGCTAAGCGATACATGCATAATAGCCAAAGTGTTGTAATACCACTATGTGGTCATGATGTCATACAGGCGTAAATAGATTGAAAAGCATTCTAGATTGTTTTAATTTGGAGGAACAACGTGGTTTTATTGATGGTAAACAAATTCTTAATGGTATAATCATTGCACAAGAGACCACACATTCTCTTCATTCTTTGAAAGAACAAGGTATGCTTGGAAAATTAGATATAAACAAAGCACATGATAGGGTTGTTGGAGTTTTCTACATGAAATTCTCAAAAACAAATTGGTTCTGATGGTGTGAATGGACTAGATATTGTTATAGTACTCCAAAGAAATTCTATTTTGATCAATGGATCCCCCACTGGATACTTTGAATCATTTCGTGGGTGACCCATTATCTCCTTCTCTCTTTATTATTCTTGCGAAAGCATTGGGGAAAGTTTTTTCAAGGGAAAAAATCGAAGGAAAAATCAAAGGTATTCAGGTTGCAACAAATGGTCACTTCAAATATCATCTCCATACATTTCTTTTGGGTCATCCCCCAATCAACAACACCATGAAGTTTAAATCAATATGATCATGCTATGATAAGGTTGTTGGATGGTTAATACTACAAAATCCAGGATTTTTTTCACTAACAATGCCCTCGATTTACAAATATTATTGTGGATATTTACAGTTTAAAATTGCAAAATTGCCATCAACATATCTAGGTATTCCTTTGTCTAATAAAGAAAAGGATCTCTAGAACTCAATTCTGGATAGAATGAAATCTTGTTTGGCAGGTTGGAAAGGCAAGTTCTTAACCATGAATAGAAGGCTACAATTCATTAAGACTACATTGCAATCAATCTCTACATAAAATATGTCTCTTTCAAGGTTACTAGTAGGTATAGCATCTGAATTTGATAAAAAAAAAAAAGAGATTTACTTTGGAAAGGATGTGTGAGGAAAAATGTAGGTTTCCTCTTTGTATGAGGGGTAGGGCTTGCAAAAAAAAAATATTGGTGGGTCAAGCTTGGAAAATTACAGACTTAAGAGTTTGGCATTAGGGGAAAAACTTAGTTGGAGATTATTCAAAATTAAGGAAATATTTGGGCAAAAATGTTACTTCAAAAATATATAACTTCCTTTCATGCAATAAAATTGTCTAGTAAACAAACCCTACCTAGGGACTTGGCAACATAGAACTTCAATCGACTAGACACATGGCAAGAAATTGCAAAGTAAAAATGATGAAGGATATTCCGCTCCCAAAAGAGAGGCAAAGAATTTTGATTAACAGACAAACTTCAAGATTAAACAAGGAGAGACAAGGATATTCCGCTCCCAAAAGAGAGGCAAAGAAAGCCTATCTGCAGCATCAAATGATGAAGCCCATCATAGTTCACTCAGATCAACCATTGGAACAAAAGAAGAAGGATACGAGTGTTGAGGAAGTACAATGTGCAAGTTCAAATTCAAAAGAAATTAAAGGTGCAAAGGAAGATGTAGAGGAAAATTTTAAAACAAAGGAGGCAGAAGAGGTCAAGTTTATTCTAAATTTAATCTTCTTCGTTTTCCTCATGTTGTATAACATTTTCTCCTTGCAATAGAAACGAAAGTAGTACAGAGGTTATCCCTTGCACTTGATGGTTTTAGGAGCAGCATACTAAAATAACAAGAATGGTGGATATCCATAGCAATTCAGGGTTTTGGGACATCTTCAGAAGGTAATTACTATGGAGGAGCATCTTTGCACTTTAGGGTTTCTAGGGCAACATAAAGAAAAGTGCTTTTGAGGTTATTCCTTGCATTTCAGATCCTTCAAAACAAGACAAACCTATAGATGATAAGTCTCACTATGAACAGGATGGAAAATTTGAAGCGACTGATGAAGATGAAATTGTTGGTGGGAATGAAAAAAAGGAAGGGAAGACCTACGAAGCAAAAACAAAGAGAAAAGGAAACCCAAAAAGATATTGATATGGGAAAACAAAAGCAAATATCACAAGTGTTAATAAGAAGTGGGGCTAAGCCCACAAATAAAAACAAAAAGTGATGATGAAAATGATATCTTAAAATATTAGGGGTATGAATAAGACCCCTAAAAAAAGAGGTATTAGGAAATTGACAGGTTTTTATAGCCAGCATATTTATAGAAAAGGAAACCAGGTAGCAAGTATTTTAGCCACTTGTGGTGTTAATCTTCCTCTTGGCAAAATTCAAATTTTAGAAGGCAATTGACCAAGTGAGATTTTATCTCTAAATGAAAATGATATCAAGAAGTTGATTGTGGAAACATAACAGTTTGAGGAAGATGAAGAATATCTTTAATAGAAAGGCAAAGAATATCCTAGATAAAAAGGCAAGCTGGATATGGTTATTTAACCTGACAGCAAAGTAATGTTTTGTTATTTTGATGGGAGTGGCCCCACATAGAAGCCACACATAGCTTATTAAAAAAAAAAAACATCGAACTTCATATTAGATAGTTTGTAGTTAATCAAGAAACATATTAGATGATCAGTCAATGCAAGGGGTTCTACAAGTTTTTGGTTTGATACATGGTTCAACATTTTCATTCTTATTTCTAATTCAAAATGGCAACCACTAGCTCAGGCATGTTTAGCTTGTAAAAAATTTATATTAATGTGAGCAACAATTCTAGATCATGGATTTCTATTATCAACTTTGTTCAAAAAAATGAACTCAAACAATTAGTGGATGAGCTTCAAAATATGCTTCAGGAGTTCTATTTTCCTAGTTTTATGTAGAAGAATCAGTTGGTTTGGAATCTATCAAAAGACATGGATACTCGGTCAAGTTAGGATATAGGGCTTTAGAGCAGTCAGAATTTCCTACTCCCAAACATTTCCCTTGGAAGAATGTTTGGTCATTTGTTGACCTCCCTAATGATATTGATATGGTTACAACCTGAGTGGGCCTAATGGTGGATACTTTGAAACTCTGAATAGGAGGTCCAAGGTTTGAATCCTGCAAGGGGTAGGGTTGTACACTATGCTTCAATAACCAGAGTATGGTTAGATAACCATATATTGGGTAAACATCCTCCTCCATTAGGATCATCCCATATGGCATATAGCCTTGTGGACGTTAAAAACTACAACTTCACTTCACTTCACTTTTGGTTAGCAATCTAAAGCAAAATTCTTAAAGATGAGAGTCTGCAAAGAAAAGGATATCATGGACCTTTCAAGTGTGCCTTGTGTGAGAAGGATTTAGAAACATCATATCATTTACTTCTTCATTGTCCTTTCGATTATATCATCTGGGGCCGCCTTTTCAAAAAAAATAAGAGAACATATTGGGTAGCACCATCAACATTGAAAGAGTTGATAAAATGTTCAATTAATTGTTTTGAAGTTATCGTATCGTGCATTATGTGGAAGATTGGTTCAGCCATACTTTGTTGGAATTTATGGCTTCAAACAAATAATAGAATTATTAAAAACAAATCTCAAAATCATGCCCAAGTTTGGAATCGTATTATTGCCTCTCTTGTAGAATGTTTGCAGGCATGGTGCTCGTCATAGGAAATCTCATGCAGAAAAAAGGATGTTAGCCTCTTGGTTATAGGAATTGAAAGTAGATGGAAAGTATCATCATCTGTGACAATGGAATTAACACAATGAAATAATTAAGGAAAAATTGTCCTCGCTCAAAATCATATGAAACTTCAACGAACAACTATGCAGAGGCTAGAGCACTTCGTATAGGGATCAAAATTGTTGTTGAAAAATGATGAAAATATATTTAAATTGAGGGAGATTGAAAAATTATTATTAATGCTACCAAGAAAATGGATGTCGGAATTGGATCAAAAATAGCATTACTATTTCTATTGTTGAAGATGATTTTCTGGGATATGCCATCATATCTGTAGAGAAGGAGATAAGGAAATAGGGTAGTAGATAATTTAGACAATCACAATCATCTTGGTGAAATCCAAATCTTAGAAAGCAACTAGCCGAGTGAGGTTTTATCTCTTAACAAGAACGATACCAAGGAGTTGAATATGGAAACATAAAAGTTTGAGGAAGACGAAGAATATATTTGATAGAAAGGCAAATGAAGAATATCTTTGATAAACAAGCAAGCTAGATATGGTTTAGTTGACCTTACAAAAATGTAATGTTTGTTATTTTGATGAGAGTAGCCCCTAGTAGAAGCCACATATAACTTACTAAAAAAATGTGTTTAAATATAAAAATATAAAAATAATTTTCTATTTTATAAAAACTAAAGATAAATTAAACATAGAGTTAAATAGTGAGACATAAATACATATCCTATAAAATATCTTTTTTAAGAAAATTACTCTGAATATTTAAAAACATTTAAATAAAGTTATCAAATAATTTTTTAATAATAATACTACTTTTTTTTTAATGTGCATCTTATTTATGAAATATTCGCTAAAAAGACAAACTAAAAAATAATACATTTTATCAAATGGCATGACCTCAACTGGTTAAATTTCTTAACTTTCAAGGAGGAGACCAAGGTTCGAATCTTGCCAAGCAATACATGCATAATTGTCACCGTTGTAATACTACAATGTGGTCATGGCGTAGTAAGGGCAAGGCCCATCTCAATCCCATATAATCTAAAAAAGCAAAAATACATTTTTCATCAAATGGCATGAGCTCAAATGGTTAAAAACTTGAGTTTCCAAAGCAAAGAACTAGGTTCAAATCTTGCTATGCAATATATGCATAGTTGTCAAATCTATTATGTGGTACTATTAGGTAAATTACCACATCTATGACTCGGTGTGGAAATACCCCAAAAGATATGGCCATGCGCAAGTCCTGGGCGAATTCAGCGGAAGAGATACCCACGGATTTGGCACCTAAGCCTAAGGTTTCACGTCTAGAATCGGGGATCACCAATCAAAATTATAACAACATTACATGTTTAAATAAAATAAAAATTTAAAAGAAAAAAATACAATAGAAAGGTAACCATTTAAAAAAAAACAAAAAAAAATGCATCACGTTATATAACTATTAAAAAACTCAAACGCATTAATTTATAAAATATTCTTCAAGTCCTTAAAAAATATAAACCTATTAGGAATATAGGTTCTTATTTATAAAATATATTTTTAAATCCTTAAAAAAATCTAAACCTATTGGAATATAATTTTTTAGGATATAATCTGGTAGAATATTTAGGATTGAGACTAATCTCTGATGCTTCTATTATTAACATGATAGTTGAGATAATATTGGTTCTATCTTTTCTCATCTTATAAATAGATTATAGTCAAAGCATTAGGTGTCCTTTCGGCTATCTTTAGTGTATCTAGTTTACCTTATTTGTTAAGATAATTCTGGATTCATAGTTATCCATGAATCTTATTATTGGCTATGTAGTTTTCGTATAAAGTGTTTGTACACAAAGGTATAGGTAAAGTAGTTTTTAACATCCACGAGGCCAAAGGCTATATGGGACGATCCTCATAGAGCGTTGTTTATGCATTATATAGTTATCCAACTATCCAACGGTTATCAAAGCATGGTATACAATCCTACCCCTACAAGATTCAAACCTTGGACCTCCTATTTAGAGCTTCAAAGTCTTCACTGTTATGATTCAAACCTTAAATCCATTTGTAGGACTTGTGTATTTCTCCTACATTGGTATTAGAGCTTTAGAAGTTTGTAGTTCGTTTTCAGCCTATGAAAAATCGAGTTTCCATTATGTTCTCCTCCAAGCCATTGTCCTCTTTGCACTTTATTTGTTTGAAATTCTAACATTTGTGCTTGGCGTATCAAATGTGCATTTGAAATGCTAGAATTAAAAGGAATTTATAGCATATTCTACTTAGAAGGAACTTGTAGCTCAATGCTGAAGCATTTAAAGTGCTTGTGAGGAGGTTGTGGGTACAAATCCTAGAGAACACATCTTTTGGAAGTGTGGTGAAGGGTTGATAGTTTGAGCTCAATGTGAGTTTTCTGTATGATTGGATGTCCCAATCAACAAAAGATTGAAGGCTTGAAGATCCAAGCATCAAGCAACTGAGTGGTTCAGAGGTGATCGGAGGTTTGCTTGACCAAGCACATCAAAAGTGAGGATCAACACATAGTAGAGGTCTGCTATTCCAAATTTGAGAGCATCATAGTGGAAGTCTTCCACCATTGCCAAGCTAAGTAGGCCATTGCAGGGAGCATGGAAAATATTCAGACCTTGATTCTCCCACACTTTTAGAAATTAACTAGCAGAAATTATAGTGTGTGGAGTCATAAAATACTCGCCACTTGTGAGAATCGTAATATAGCTAACACTGTCCTTAAAAAGGAGGCAATACCAATTGTTGATGCCAATGATTTTGACAAAAGCCATAAGGAAGCTTTGTTGCTTCAAGAGTTAATTGTCATAGATGAATTGATTCCAAAACTGCAACATCGATCTGGTTGCAACACTTTGGAAGAATTTGAGGAACAAGTATCAGACATCCAAAGTTGTACTTAAAGAACTTTCTCTTTCAATCGTGATTGCAAGAAGGTGGATCTATTTCAGATTATTTGATGCATTTGAATGTGCAGGCAAACGACTTGACATGTTTGCATGGCCTACATAAGGATCTACAAGATCAACTGATAGCCATTCAGAAAACAGTCGAAGATGAAGACATGGTTGCCTTGGTATTTCGAGGTTTGCCTCCATCTGATGAGTTTTGTAGAATCCTTGCATTTGGTTGCATAACCACAAACATAGACTAAAAGTGTTAGAATATATAGAACATAAAACAACTCTATAAAGATAAATTTTCAGAAAATGAAATGAAATGAAATATTATTAATGTTCGCAGTGGGCCACAATAATACCCAAGGGACTATAAGAAGGACAATAATGATTGCCAACTAGCAGGCTAAAAAGCCCAACAAAGAAAAGAACTAAGATAAATACAAGACGAAACCCGACAACCAGGCCAAAGAGAAAGGGAAAAGAAAAGGGAGAGCAGAGGGGGGGAGGGCTGCAGTCCAAAAGAGAGGAGTGCACACCAAGAAGAACGGAGAGAGAGAAGGAGAGGGGAGGGAGCAGCCCAGGAGGGGCAAGCTCCAAGAACCCCCCAGAAACTAATCTCTCCTAACAATCGAGGCCGAAGTACTAGAGCTGAAGAAGTCCATGATATGTCTCTGACCAGCACTAGTTTGGAACCCTGACAAATTGTGGATGCGCTGTCTAGTGCCCCTGATTCCATCCGAACTGGATGATGTGGGGCGTTTCCATCCGGATTCACCTAGTCCATCGAAGATAGTGAAATATGTTGTGATGAGCCGACGTTGAGGAGGGTGAGATCCATCTGGAGGAGAACTTTTATGTCGTCAAAGCTGAGTTATCTCCCTAAGAAAGAGTGCAAGACACCGCTGGTTCGGGTATCTGAAGAAGGTAGAAACAAATCGAGAGTTGTCCCTGAAAAGGCAATGGAATCTACCTCGGATCTCATAATAAATGGGACAACAAAAAATAAAGTGATGAAGGGTTTCAACTTCACCCAAGGGGCAAAACAAGCAAATTCGCTCCTCCGTCGGAAGATGGTGATCTAACTTAATTTGGAGTTGGTGAGAACACACCCTGAGTTTCCCAATAGTGATTTGAAGACTATGCATTGTGTGCTACTGAAGGTATTGTGGAGGAATTATTCTGCCCTCCTGTATTAGTAAGAAGTGCTCATGGTAGAAAGACAACTTGGGGGAAAGAGGGGCAACAGGAGAGATCCAAGTGCATCTGATATATTGGAGACTAACATACTTCCGGATCTCGTGGAGCATCCTCTCCTTACTAAGCCGAGAGGGGGTGTAGAACACCCAAAGAAACCCTTTGACTAAGAAATAAAAACCTTTTACATTATCAATATAAATTCAATAATGTTTGATAATGAACCAGCTTGAACACGGACTAAAAAAACCACAATAATGCAAATGAACTACTAACATTAATTGTTCATGCACACTTGTAATATTATAAATTACAAAATAATAATAATAATAAATAAAAACTACAAAAAATTATCAAGTGGAATTAGCTCAGCCGGTTATATTCCTCAACTTTCAAAGAGACCCAGGTTTGAATATTGCCAAGCAATACATGCATAATTGCCAAACTGTTGCAATACCTCTATGTGGTCATGATGTAATATGGATGGGGCCGTTTCAATTCCAAAAAGCAAACTTAAAAAAAAATACAAAAAATTATAATATTTCAAAATTCAACCTATTCATTTTTTATAATTATTTTTTATCATTCTTCTTGTGATTTGGGATTTCTCATGATTCTAATCAAAATGAGCAAGCCATATATATAAATATAGCAAAAGGAACAAAGCCAGGCACAACTAGAAAAGTCAACCTCTGGGAGCACAAAGAGTGCATTTATAGCCAATTTCAAAGGCAAAGGCAATCAAAATTCCAAGCACTCATCTGACAATAAGCAAGGTAATGCCTCTAACAAATCCAAAGTAATTTGTTTCTACTGCAAAAAGCCTGGTAATTAGTTAAGAGATTGCAAAAAACGAAAGAGAAAAGAAAGCAAGCAAAGGATCCAAGCAAGCCAATGTTGTTCAGATGGAAAATCAAGAAGAAAAGTTTGCTTTTGCAACAATTCAGGCAATCAGCTAAATCCATCTGGTACTTTGACTCAGGTGCATCCAAACCTTACACATGCCATAAAGAATGGTATGTGACTTTTGCTCAATATAAGAGTAGAGATGAATCTGTTTCTTTAGGAGATAGTAGAACATGCTTTGTTGAAGGACATAGTGATGTTAATATCACACTCAATAATGATTTCACCTACATCTTCAAAAATTTAAGATATGTTCCTGATATGAACAAAAATCTTCTGTCAATTAATGAGATTACTAAGAATCCCCAACTTGCAGTGAAATTTCATGGGGATAGATATGAGGTGACAAATGTCTATGACAACAAAGTAATTAAACTTGGTGTTGGTGAGAAAGGACTATACATGTTAGTTGATCCAAAATCAGCAAGTTCATATGCACTAGCAGCTCAAGAGAACAAATTTGTACTTTAGCACAAGAGGTATGGACATCTAAATTTAAAATTTATATCAATTCTTAATAAGGCTGAAATGGTTCAAGGACTGCCACCTATTTAGGAACAATAGAATGCATGTTCGGGGTGTCAAGTAGATAAGCAAGCCCGTCAACCATTTGAAACCGGTAAGTCCTGGCATGCACAAGGTATCTTGGATCTAACATATGCTGATTTGTGTGGTTCGATGAACACACCTTCAGTTTCTAGGGACAGGTATTTTCTGCTAGTGGTAGATGATTATTCTAGAATGAGGTGAGTATACTTCCTTAAGTACAAGTCTGAATGGTTTTCATAGTTTGTAGCATTCAAGTCCTTGGTAGGGAAAACAAACTGGTAAGAACATCAAGATCTTGTGTCAGACAATGGAGGTGAGCTTGCCTCAAAAGAATTCGATAATTTCTGCAAGCATGAAGCTATATGAAGACAGTATACACTCCGTACACTCCACAACAAAATGGAGTGGTGAAAAGGATAAATAGCACAATCATGGACATGGCAAGAAGCATTCTGCACAGCCGGAATGTGTCGTATCGATAGTGGGCAAAAGCAATAAATACGACTGTCGACATTCTCAACAGGTGTCCATGTAAAGCTTTGCAGAATGTCACTCCTAAAGAAGCCTAGTCTAGAAGGAAACCATTGGTCAGTTATTTTCATGTTTTTGGTTGTGTTCTTTTCATGTTTTTGGTTGTGTTGCTTTTACTTAAATGCAAAAAGCAAGTATACATTTGTCAGCTATAGTGCTCAGTCTAAAACATACAGGTTGCTTCATGTCTCTACTAACAAGATTATCATTAGCAAAGATGTTATAGTACATGAGAAGACACCTTTCTTCTCAGATGACGGTAAACCCATTGATATTTCTGTATGGTTCAGAGCTTCCGATAGTGCTAGAACAGGTTCATGTAGTAAAGTCAAATTGGAATCAGAAACTGATAAAGAACAGAGTGGGACAGAGGTTCAACCACATTGGTGTATTTCCAACCCACATTGGGATGACTCTAAAGAACAAAGTAGAACAAAAATTCATCCAAGTGAAATATACCAACAACAATGAAGTGGCATTGAGGTCCATCCATGTGAAACACACTGATGACCAAAATGGTATGAACAAACCATGAAGGATGTCAACGAAGAAGATAATAGTTGGACAATCCAAACAAGCAGGAAAAGAGACTGTGCAAGGTTTTGTGCAAGCAAATTTTGCTTTGCTTTTGCAGGTTTATGAATCAAGGACATATGAAGAGGCCAAAGGCAAACCTGAATGGGAAGCTGCTCTGAAAGCAGAATTTGATTCTTTGATGAAGAATAAAACATAGGAATTCTATGAGTTACCCCGTGGAAAGAAATCCACTGGTCGTAACTGGGTTTATAACGTGAAATGCAAATCAGATGGATCAATTGACAAGATGAAAGCACACCTTGTTGCCAAAGGCTATGCACAGTAAAAGTGATAGACTATGAAGAGACAATTGCCCTGACTGCAAAGATGGTGACCTTTAGATTAGTTCTCTCCATTGCAGCAAGTTTGATTGGAAGGTATGTCAAATGGATGCTAATAGTGCCTTCCTAAATAGAGACTTGGGAGAAGAGGTCTACATGGTTCAACCACAGAACTTTCAGGTGTCAAAAAAAGAACAATGAGTTTGCAGGTTGATCAAGTCCTTATATGGACTTAAGCAGACACCTCAAACCTAGTACATCTAAATTGACCAACATCTTAGAGATTCAAGATTCAAAAGGAGCTTCTCTGATCCTAATCTCTATATTAAAAAAACAAATGATGACATCGTAATCATCATTGTTTATGTTGAAGATCTTGCCATCTCTTATGGTGCAATCAACCTCATCTGTAAGGTAAAATCTGATCTATGTTCAGTTTTTGACATCATAGATCCAGGGCTCCTGCATTATTGCCTAGATGTAGAATTTTGGCAACTTGACCATGTTATTTTTATATCACAAAGCAAGCATGCCAAAACACTTTTAGAGAGATTTGGGATGACAAATTGAAATCTGCTAACAACACCCATGGAAATGTTGTTGAAGTTGTCAGCTTACACTGATTCATCTTCGGTCAATGAATCGTGTACCTTAAGTTGGTGGACAGCTTGATTTGTTCTTATGACCACTCGACCGCATGTTTTTTTTGCAGTAAGTACCTGTCTTGTTTTATGTCATTCTCAGATTTATAAAAAAAAAAACCCTCAATTTTGGTATTCTGTATCAACAATCTTCTGATTTTTTGTTGACTAGATACACTGATGCAAAGATGGTCTAATCATTTGATGATCTACTATTGGGTATGTGTTTGCTCTTGGATCAGGAGTTATTTCTTGGCAAAGAAGTTATGACACACAATTGCCTTGTCATCTACTGGAGTAGAGTATAAAGCAGTAGTCAGTACAAGGTGCGAGGCAGTTTGGTTACGTCGTATATTGTCTAATCTGCACATAGAACAAACAACACCAATTCCACTTCACTATGACAATCAGAATGTGCTCAAGATGGTGAAGAATCCAGTATGCATGCCAGAACAAAGGACATTGAGGTGCATCACCACTTTATACAGTAGCTAGTTGATAACGAAGATATTTATCTTTATTATTATCCAACTTCAGAGCAAATTGCAGATATAATGACTAAACCACTTGACAGAGAATATTTAGTAAAGTTAAGGGATAAACTCGGGATTGTAACTGGTTTAGTCATTAATGGGAGGTATTAAGAATATAGGTTGTTAGGATAAAATCTGTTAGAATAATTAGGATTGAGACAAATCTCTAGTGCATCTATTATTAGAATGTTAGTTGAGATGATCTTGGTTCCATCTTATCTCATCTTAGATTTAGTCTATGGTCAAAATAATAAGTATCCTTTAGGCTATATTTAGTCTGTCTATTTTTAGCCTAGTTGTTAAGATAAGTTTGGATTTGAAATTATCCATGAATCCTATTATTGGCATGCAATTTTCTTATAAATTGCTTGAATATGAAGCCATCTGTATGGCCTGTGAATTTCTCCTACATAAATCATGAAATATATTTGTGCATAGACCATACTTAAGCCATGGAAAACAGTGATTTAATTCTCCAAGAATGCCATTTAATTTTCAACCACTACGTAATATCAAACCCTAGCCTAGTATGTTTCATATAGTGGCTCATCTAGCATGACACCCTACTAAAATGACTGACATGTGCCAAAAGGGCATAAAATAATAATCCATACTGGTTATGCATAAATTGGTATGAAACACGCATAAGGTTCATAATATTGGGCTGTCAAAGATAAACTAGTAGATAGAGGATTCCCCTAGTGCTATCAAATAACGTAATATTTATCTATATATAGGACATGAAAATTTAAAATTATATTATTGTAATCATTTGGATCTCATATTGGAACATACTGTGGAGTTATTCCTTGAGGAGTATTCTATTGTGTTCTTCTACCTTAGAAGTATTTTCTCAATTATTTTTCTTGTGTTAATCTGTTGCATGGTGATTTGCTAAGTTATTTTTGCATACTGGAGCATCTTTGTTATTTTTGACTCCCATTTTCCCTGTGTTTGTCCATTAAATTTAGGGATTCTCTCTACTTGTTCCCAAATAAATGTCTGTGATCGATCTTAAACTTTGTATAAAGCAAAGATTATAATGATTCAGCTAAAGTTCTAAGTACATAACCAATTTATCTTGTATGCAAACCCTACATATATGGATGCTTATGATTATATAATTTTCTCTCAAATCTATTCAAGCTTGAAATTTAAAAAATTTCTGCCTTCCATACAACAGACTCCGACTTGCTCAATTTTAGTTATGCATTAGCTCTTTAAATTTGTTTCTTTTTATCTACTACAAAAACATTTTAATATCCATTTTGTTAAAAAGATATTAATTAAAATTCCAAGCACATCACATATGCTCAAAGCAGTGCATAAACGTCTCAAACATGTCAGAACATGTACAAATAGAAAAATAGAGGCAATATCCTAGTCATGGTGATCAGGAATCAACTACAGAGATGGTGTAGCACTAGCATTCAATTTTTCAAATAAAAACCTATAAGCAACATCATCCATCCCTTTCCATCTGCAAGTTTCTTTTAGAAAGTAGACTAGACCTTGCAACTGTACCATCTTTCTCCTATTATTCAGTTTGCCAGTTAAATCAACTTGAATAGTTCATATCTACGTTCCACAAAACTCCAGAACAGGAACAGCAGGACAACTTTTAGGGATGGTGGGAGGTGTTTTGGGACGGATGGTGGGACAACTTTTAGGGATGGTGGGACACCTTTTGGGATAGCATGACACATTTTCGAGACAAGGCACAACTACAGGATGGCCCCCAAATCCTAGGACACGTCCCCATGGAACATAGGTTCATATTGAACTAAATATAACAAAAGATTGATTTATATCACATCAAATTTTAAACATTTATTTAAGAGAATGCTTGGCTTTCAAATCACATGAGAATATAACTATTCAGAGATGAATCAGAGACTAAAAGAAATACCTCTGTCATGCCAAAAAAATAAGCCATATCTAGCAAAAAAGATACTACTACTCCAATGTGGTTTGGAATCTAACGAAATACCTCTTATCACGCCAAAATGAATTTGTATCCAGTTCAGGCAAAACAAGCGTTGCATTCATTATTCTAGCAGCAAGAACAGCATTACATATCTGCAAAGACCAAACCAGCACCATCAAGTTTCATGTTCATCTCAAATTACAATTTTGGAAGGGAATCTCCGACTATGCCTTTAGAAAATGGCAGATATGAGCCATGTTCACTCAGCCAGTTTATGAAGAAGTATGACCAAGCCATAAAAGGACAAACCTCACCCATTATCACAATAAGAACAACTATTTTTTAAATTTTTCTAGAATTCAGCATAATAAGCCCTTCAAAATAAAGATTCTAAAGGCTGAAATTGTCCACATACTTTGTTATATTTCCAATTATCATGCACTTACAATTTAACTGCCATATAATTCAAAAGAAAATAGACCATCCCTAGCGAAAAAAAAGAGACAAAATTGCAGATCTCAAGTGCTGACAATGTGTTCTTTATTGTAATGTAATCTTGTTCAGAGAATGACTAGAAAGTAGGCATTCCTAATTCTCAAACTATGTTAGCTTGAAAAAGGCAACCAGGCATTTTGAAGCTAAACAAATTGATTCAATGGAGTTGATGATGTATTCCCCAGCCTATTCTTAGCAAAACATTATCACTATAGTTAGTTTATTCGATGTTATCCGATTAACAATTACATGTCAGATTAAAGGATACATAAAAGCAATGCAAGGGACGAGGCATCAAGTTTAAGACATAAAGGAAGCCCTAAAAATATAGCAAAAAAATACAGACATGAAAAGCCATAATATTTCAACATAAGAAATATGAATACCAATAAGTACATTATGCATTAGAATTTCAAATAACCAGCCCATGGGATTTAGAGCAAGCAGTTGTGAATGAGGAGTTTCATATCATAAACTAAGGTTCTAATGCCATAGGTAAACCTTAACATTTTAATCAAATGGAATTAGCTCAAGTGGTTAAAAATGTGGGCTCCCAAATGGTAGACCCATGTTCTAATCTTGTCAGGCAATAGAATATCATTAAGTGGTTTGTTGAAATACAGTGGTAACATGGTGATTCTTACCTTGAAGACCAATAATCTTACCTTGTTGTCCAAGGCCGACAGTGGTGATGTTAGCCTAAGGGCACTCTTGATGTAAGCCTACAAGCAAGTGTGATGTGCGCTTTATCTAACCTTACGGGCATGATTCTATATATTTAGCCCTAGTGGCATCAGTTGAACAACCAATATGGTTAACCTTGTAAGGTTGTAATTAACCTTTAAGCCATTATGTTATGTGTGCTTGGGTTAATGTAACATAAAATTATTATTGGGGATTAGGTATCTACTATAAATATCTTCGAGGTGTTGATCCATTGTATCCATGCATGACACCATTATAATATATTGTTAGGTGCCCATGGGTAGACACCTTTCCTACTTTATTCTTCTTTTGTCTATTGCTCCTTTATTTCGCTTCTACAACAGTTTCATATCAGCATTTGTCTAAACAAATTAATTCTCTCCAAAAACAGCTAGACACTCAAGCTAGTATTATACTCTCCTTGCAAGACCAAGTGAAATCCGGCAACCGCATTATCACGGATCTCCAAATTAAACTTCAAGATCAGCAAGCCATCATTACTCAATTGCAGACTGCACATACCGAACATCCTCCTTGGAATTCTGCGAATTTTTACTCTGAAATATTAAAAATTCGAGATGAACAGGTTGTTCTTCTTGCTGAGCAGGAACGTCTCAAGGAAGAGTCAACTGCACAAAGCCAAAAATTAGCCGACCAACAATCTTGGGTTCAAGTTGTAGCCGGAAAGAACCCACCCCCCATAATTGAGTTGGTTGTCCAAGCTAAATTTGAAGAAGAAAGGATCCGTAATGCGAAAGGACTCAATCTTAGGGTTCATGAGGTGCCCAAACCTACTGATCCGCTTCAAGCTGGAAATCCCTTCATTCACAGCACTCTTGAGTTAACAGATGTTACTCTCGAGAGAGCATGGTTCTCTCCCGACCACATTGGTCATACGCTTCAAAAATGCAGAAAGAGTGTATGAAGGCATTGAGGGCTAAGTATCTGCAGCCAAGAAAGCCAACAAATGGGCAGTTATTCGTAATTTGCGTGTAGTGATTAGGGACTCTCCCCCACCTGGGTGGTCCAAACCCTTGCCTAACAAATGGCTCACAGAAGGGGAGTGGTAGATAAGCTAGCTATTGCTTGCTGGGACTGCAATGGTATGATATGGTCTGCCCTAGGGTCCCTTCTTGATGTGATTGGCAAACATGACATCATTCTTATTTGTGAGATGCACGAGAGTCTTGAGCGGGCAGTTATCTCTAGTTACTGTTGGTGGTCTAGTTGTCGAAAAATCACTCGACGCTTTGGGGGGATTCAAGGATAATGAGGTGTTGTTGCTCTTATCGGGGATAGGCTCCAAGGTTCGATATCCCTGGTTTCGACTGACCCCCACTCCAGGTTTTTATGGATTAAAATCCATTGCACCCACCTCTTTGGGATATCTACATTGCCACCTATTACTTTCCCCCCACCACGTCCAATCTTGCTATTCACACAGACGGGGACCCTTTCGAAGATCTCTATGAGGACATTACTAGATACTCGGCTTCAGGGGAGATACTTCTGTTGGGAGATTTCAATGCTCGGACCGGACCTATGCAGGTTTCTCTTCATGACCTCACAATCGATGAGATGTAGACTTGGGAATTGGATCGTGAGGACCTTGGTTTTGCTCGAACCTCCAACGACACACAGGTGACTTCATACGGTAAACATCTTATTGAGTTGGGTGAATCCAACAAGCTAGTTCTTCTCAATGGTATATCTTGTTTTCCGGATTCCAGTGGGTTTACTTGCTTTCCTCATAGTGGTGGAGCCAGTGTCGTCGACTATGTTATTTCCTCTACCACCCTCATTCCATTCATTTCCCGATTCAACGTCTCTGATCACCCTCCCCCCTTACCGATCATTCAGTTCTTTCTCTTATGTTATCCGTTGTTTCCCTTCCTGTTACTCCTCCCCCTCCTCCCTCCCCTTAAGCCCCTCAAGTCATTATAGACTTTGACTATTATTATTACTTTACCTACATGGACCGGTTGCGTCATGTTCTCCCCAGGATGTCTTCTCTTCCTGATGTTTCCAATCGTTCTGTGCTTGGTCCAAACTATTTGGAAGGCTGCTTTGGACTTGTACCCCCACACTATTCGTCCTCCCCCTCGTCCTCGTCCCCCTGGTCATTGCCCCACGAACATTTGGTATGATGAGGAATGTAAGTATGCCCACTAAAAGTTGAAAAATGCCATTCAAAATCCTTCCCAGCTCTATGCCATTTCTCACAAAAAATACAGGATGCTACTTCTAAAGAAGCGTCTCTTCCTCACTCGGCATCAACTTGATCTTATCCACTCCCTTCAACAGTCTCCTAAATCCTTATGGCGCCTTATCCTCCCCCGTGATCGAATTACTCATGGGATTGATCTTTCCTCTTGGACCATTCATGCCTCTTCCCTCTATACCATCCCAAATCAGCCTCCTATTGTTGTTCCCTCCCCCCCCTCTTCGTGCCACCTCTTTTCTACTAGTCTTGTTAGGAAGGCTATCAAACTCTGTACGAGCAAAGCCGCAGATTTGGATGGGTTATAGCCAGAATTTTTTTGAAGCATGGTATTGACCCTCTTCTTGGGGCCCTCACTGATCTCTTTAATCTCTCTGTCTGTTTTGGGTTTCCTGATTCCTGGACTTAGCATATCATTCACCCCATTCATAAGGCAGGTGATCCCCATGAACCCAATAACTACAGGACTATCATGATTGGGCATATCTTTTGCCAAGCTCTATGCCATAGCATTGGATGTGCTTCTCTCCCGAGGGTTGGAGGAGGGGGGTTTCAGGGCTCTTGGCCAAGCTGGTTTTCGGAAAGATCACCAAACCACATATTACATTCTAGTCCTCAGAGCTATTATTGAGGAGGCGCGTTCCAGGTCCTCGAAGATTTATTGTTGCTTTGTAGACTTCAGAAAAGCTTTTGACACGATGCCTCGGCATTTACTTCTTGAGAGGCTTCAGTCAATTGGCATCTTTGGGCAGATTTTGACAATGGTTACGCAGTTATATGAGACTGTGAAAGGTCGGTTTCGCTCCCCTCAAGGGCTTTCAACTAGTATTCTTAGCACCATAGGAGTGAAACAGGGATGCCCCCTTTCCTTGACACTTGTTGGGATCTTTATCGACGAGCTTGAGACTTTTATTAGGGAGAACGCTCAACCAAAGGATGGTTGCCTTCTTCTATGTGCTGATTTCTATTCTCCTCTTTGTTGATGATGTTGTTCTTTTGGCCTCATCCCCTGAGGGGCTTCAGCGTCATCTGAACACTCTTGCCACTTTTTGTGACTCGAGACAGTTGACGGTGAATCTTTCTAAGACCAAGGTTATGGTATTCAATACTACCAAAGAGGCTCTATCCCATCTCCACTTCCTTTTCCAAAGGTCAAGAGGTCGAGATCACACCTCTTGTGTGTACTTGGCGGTTCTTTTCACTGGTCCCACTTTTGGAATGAAACCCGCCGCCCAAGCCTGGGTGTGTAAGGGGTATGTAGCTCTGTCTTTGCTAGAGAGTAATTGCTTCAAAGCACATTTTCAGGATATATCTATGAAGATGAGGATCTTTGATGCCTTGGTCAAGCCAACTATTACTTATGGGTCAGTGGTTTGGGGTCCTAGTCTTGGCCCGACTGAGTGGTCACGGGTTGAACAAGTCCAGACACTCTTTCTTCGACGATTAAGGGCACAGTCCCCGGCAAAGTTTGGGGCTCCTCCTCTCCAGCTTGAGATATCGGTTATCTTCACATGATTTGTACTTTAGGAGATATCCCTGTGGGTTGCAAGCGGAACCCTTACCTCGCCCTTCGCTCCTCAATGGAACTCTCTCCGAGTTCTCAGGGAGGTCGGAGGAGCTGGTATTTTCATGTTTCTGCCCTCCAGGCCAACATTCAGATACAAATAGACAGGTTCCCCCCTTATTCTTTCGGAGTTCTTCCCCCCTCTCGGCTTAGTAAGGAGAAGATGCTCCACGATATTCGGAAGGATGTTAGTCTCCAGTACACCAAATGCACATGGATCTCTCTTGTTGTCCCTCTTTCCCCCAAGTTGTCTTTTTACCATGAGCACTTCTTACAATTACAGGAGGGCAAAATAGTTCCTCCACAATACCTTCAGCATCACACAATGCATAGTCTTTGGATCACTATTGGGCAACTCAGAGTGTGTTCTCACCAACTCCGGATTGAGTCAGATCACCATCTTCCAACGGAGGAGCGGATTTGCTTATTTTGCTCCTTGGGTGAAGTTGAAACCCTTCATCACTTTATTTTTTGTTCCATTTATTATGAGATCCGGGGTAGATTCCATTGCCTTTTCAAGGACAACTCTCGATCTGTTTCTACCTTCAGATACCTAGACCAGCGATATCTCGCACTCTTTCTTAGGGAGATAACTCAGCTTCGACAACATAAAAATTCTCCAAATGGATCTCACCCTCCTCAACATTGGCTCATCACAACATACTTCACCAACTCCAACGGACCAGATGAATCTGATCGGAAATGCCCCACATCATCCAGTACGGACAAAAGCAGGGTCACTAGGCAACGCACTCACAGTTTGTCAGGGTTCCGAACTAGCAATGGGCAAAGACATATCATGGACTTCTTCAGCTCTGGTACTTCAGAATCGACTGTTAAGAGAGATAATTTCTAAGGGGTTCTTGGAGCTTGCCCCTTGGACTTCTTCAGCTCTGGTACTTCAGAATCGACTGTTAAGAGAGATAATTTCTAAGGGGTTCTTGGAGTTTGCCCCTCCTGGGATGCTCCCTCCCCCCTCCTCTCTCTTTGTTCTTCTTGGCGTACACTCCTCTGTTTTGGACTGCAGCCCTCCCCCCTCTGCTCTCCCTTTTCTTTTCCCTTTCTCTTTGGCCCGGATCTCGGGTTTCGTTTTGTATTTATCTTAGTTCTTTTTTTTGTTGGGCTTTTTAGCCTGCTGGTTGGCAGTCATTATTGTCCTTCTTATAGGCCCTTGGGTCTTATTTTGGCCCACCACGAACATTATGAATATTTCATTTCTATTGGTTTCTAGATAGTATTGTGATACCTAACATGGTATCAAAGCAGGTATGAAGCAGCATCATTCGATAGAGCAAAAGAATTCTATTTTGTTCGATAGATTAGGGAGCAAAATGAAGAAGTCCTCCCTTCTGTTTTTGGAGAATTCAAAATACATAACCATAATCCACATGCCAGTGTTTTCTCCCAAAATCATTCAATATTCAGATGGGAAAGTCATTTCTCTACAGAGTGCGGTTGCTTTCTTTCTGCCCAAGCTTATAGGCATCCTAGCTAACCAAATGTTTTTGCAATGTGAGGGACAAGTTCAATTCACACAAGCACCAAGTTTTATTTTATCAAAAAGGCTCTATTTTAGTGTGCAAAGTGCTAAAAAAACAACACGTGTAATTTCTTCACCACTGGTGCACTTACCTATTGGCTACTACATGATTCCAAAGACTTTTACTCTCAGGTGATATAGGTTCAAAGCCAATCGACGGCACCTTCAAGGGGAATGTGCACCCTTTGGAAGGAAAGTATGTATCTAATTTGCCTTGGCCAAGGCCTAGCGAATGCCATTCATCTGGTTTTTCCGCTATAGTGGATAGCACAATATTCTCTTACTCATTGTCATCATGTAAGTTGTTGGTTTGAATCCTCAACATTCTTGGTTTGGCAGAGATATACGTAGAATACTATTTAATCAAGGCAAGCTCCTTTTTTGTTTTGGCCAACACTATGGTCTTGAGTCCAATGCATGTTTTTTAACATCGTCCAGCACTTTGGACACTTTGGCAACCACAAATTTGTTAGGTCTTTTTAACACAAGAGCCAATTCTCTACTAGTGAGGCTTTTTTTCTATAGGCCGCATTCTAGCCTAGGCCATCTACCTTGGCCACGGGCCTAGTGATATTATAACAGTCAGGCCCCTTGCTTCTATGAGTATTTGTCACTTCTACCTCGATGAGTTGGGTTTGAATCAAGACCACTCTCTTTTAAGGACATTAGTTTTTTATGAGGTATAGAATATCTAGACTCCAAGGGGCAGCATAGAGGATTCTTCCTCCCCTATTTTTTCAATGGCACTATGAGTCGTGTTGGATATTAAAGTGTTGTTTAAAGTTTTTATGCAATGCGTCACTAGGTCAATTCTCATTGGTGATATCATATTTGGCACATCTTCAACACTAGACGGGTCACTTTAAGGAATAGCAATCACCTTTTCATCCTAAGCTTGTTGGTTGGGTGTATCAATCCGCATAGCATATTGGTCACTCTCTTCCATGAGGTCGTTTGTTTGAAACTCATGGTCTTCAATTTATATCCTCCAACATATTTGCATCTTCTATTCAAGGGCTTGGGAGACTACCCTGTCTCCAAGAAGAAAGGCATTTTCCCTACCCGTCAATCAAGTTACTCCTCTAGCTAGCACGGGTGTTGTGAAGACATTGGTCACTTGCATCAATTGGAAATACTTTGTTGTGAAGACAAGAGTTCAAGTCTCAAGCAAGCAATTTTTGAAGGAAATATTTTATCTCCTTCAATGTCACATCCCCATCTACTTTGGTGGCACAGATGCTCAATTGAACCTATTTGTGGCTTGGCTAATTCAGCTAATCTAGGATACTTCGTCTCCAAACCAACTAGGGTTCAAATCCCACTCTATATATTTTGTTGATAGTCGTGAAAACATGGCGACCAACACCGACACGGCAGCTGACATGGACCCAATTCGTGTGTGCCAATCAAAGCATGGCACATGCCATCCAATCATTCACCCCAATTGCACATTGGCAAATAAATGTGGCAATAGTTTCCCTATCAACATGAAACAAGTGGTAGCTTCCGGTTTGTCTATATTTTCCAAAGGTTTGGAGGCAATCATTTATCACTATTTTTAGTGTTATTAGGCCCAAACTTGCAAAGGCCATAACTTACGCATACAAAAGTATTTTGGGCCTATTATTTTCAGATCACATGGTTTTTCGAGATGTATGCATTGGTAACATTAGTTCAAGGACATGTTACGATGCAATGGAACATATTTTTTGGTTGCACGGAGTATACATCCAATGGACATGTTACAATGCAATGGAACATATTTTTTGGTTGCAAGGAGTATACATCCAATGGTGAACACAAGGTGTGCCTTGTTCCTACAGGTTCATGTCAGATGATGAGGGTTGGCTATCAAGACACTTGCTCCTACCTCTTGGATGTTTTAGGGAAAAATCTACATATGACAGCTATGCACATTTGAGATTGGTAAACAGGCATGTTGATGATCTTCTCAAGAGAAGTTGAACACCTTTGATCCAAGAGATGGAGTTATGGCTTCATGTCCACAAGAGTACTGATCCAGTCTTTGTGCCTTCAGAAGAAGAACATAGCAGATTTCATGTTCTATTCTTCTGCCCATGCAACCATCCATTATGGGGAGAGATGTTATCATCTCTAATGTCTTCTCTCCTTCATCCCCAGCTCAGATTATGAGTGTGTGTTGGAAGACCAATAATTTCACCTTATTGACCAAGGCCAATGGTGATGATGTAAGCCTATGGGCTCTCTTGACGTAAGCCTACAGGCAAGTGTGAGGTACACTTTATGTAAGCCTATCAGCATAATTATATGTATTAGCCCTAGCAACATCAATTAAACCACCATTATGGTTAACCTTGTAACGATGTAATTATCCTTTAAGCCATTATGTTACGTCAGCTTGGGTTAATATAAAATGTAATTAAAATTTGGGAGTAGATATCTACTATAAATGTTACCCCCAACTACTGATCCAATGTATCAGTGCGTAACATCAAGGTGATATATCATTGGGTTCCCACAAGCACCCACCTCCCCTATTTCGTTATTCTTTCATGTATTGCTCTTTTATTTTGTTTCTACATTCTTCTGCATGTGATTTGTGGTGAATGTTACACTTATGTTCTTCTCTAGAAAGTATTATGAAATATTACAAGTTATGGTGTAATACATGTAGGTCCCATTTCAATCTGATATAACCAAATGCATTTTAAAATTAAAAAATTGAAATAAATGAAACATTGTGATCTTTATACTAAAACATTTATTAAAACAAATGATGTATCTGTAATATATGATGGGTAGATTTAAAGAGTAGAGCAAGATAATGACAAAACAAGATACAATCAAAATTTATGACAAAAAAAGGTTTAAAATGATTGTGGCATGGTGGTTATAGGGGCAGACTGCGCGAAGAGCTGTGTGGCGGCTTCCAGGGCGAACAACGCAGAATAATGTGGCGGCCATAAAATCTGGACAGTCTGCCCGGATTCGTGGTGGCTATCGATTCCACCATGTAAATTTAAAAAAAAAAATTAAATTATGGCAAAATGGAAATAATATAAATAATAAAGCTACATGTTGCAACTTTATATCCAAGCATAAGGATCAGAAATTAAAATGCATGATTAATATCAAGAAAATTTCAATAATTGATCTTATTTTATCCTTCTACATTAAAATTAGTTTATAAAGAATGAAAAGAAAAGGTGGTCCCAAATGCTATATGGGTCCAATAGGTCTCATGCGAAAACTATATAGGATAAAATATACAATATAATATAAAAGAAAGAGATGAAGTGATCTAAGCAAAAGCAGGGGTTGCTCAAAGTCAACTTGCTCCCAAGTTCAACTCACCCCAACAGTCCTCTACACCATCGATCCATCTAGAAGAAAGATAAAATTCAGCACCAGATACAAGAGTTGATTGATAAAGGGAAGATTCGACTTAGTTCATTATCATGCAGCACTCTTATTGTGTTAGCACCAAAAAAGGATGGGAGTTGGCACCTATGTATTGACTATGGGGCACTCAACAAATCATAGTGAAGGACAAGTACCCTCTATCCCACATTGATGACATGTTGGACCAACTGCAAGGGGCTTGATACTTCAACAAAATCGACCTCAAGTCAGGTTATCACCAGGTAGAAGTCAACCCCATAGACATCTAGAAGACAACCTTCAAGACAAGAGAAGGATTGTATGAGTGTCTAGTTATGTCTTTTGGCTTGGCCAACACCCCAACGACATACATGTGCCTAATGAATGGCATTTTGCATTCATTCATTGGGTCTTTCATCATGGTCTAGTTGGATGACATTCTCGTGTTCAACAGGACATGAGAGGAGCATTTGCAACATGTAAACCATGTTTAGGACACTGTGCTAGTACAAGCTTCATACTAATATGGGCAAATGCACCTTCAGCATCACACAAATCTCGTATCTGGGGTACATCATTGACCAGCAGGAGATACATGTAGACCCAAAGAAGGTCCTTGTCATCCGAGAGTGGCCAACACATAAGAACCTGACAGAGCTCAAATGTTTCATAGGCCTTGCCAACTTCTACTGTAAGTTCATGTTGGGTTTCTCATATGGTTCATTGCATCTAAATCAAGTCATGCATGGGAAGTTGAAGTTCTACTAGACTTACAACAACATCAAATGTTTGAAGAGCTGAAAAAACACCTTTGTTTAGCACCAATGTGGGACATGCCAAACATTGTTCAATCATTCGAGCTCAAGAGTAATGCATATAACTATGCACCTAACACCATCTTAATCCAAAATGGGCATTCAATGGCATACCATTCCAAGACTCTCACTAACACAACTTGGCACAATTACACATAGGAGGAGTTGTATGTCATTGTTCAATTTGTACAAAAGTGGCACCACTACATCATGGGTAAGGAAACCATTGTTCATTCTAACCACAAACCTTCTCAAAGTAGGCTAGAAAATGCTAGGCACATGAAATGAATGACTTACCTACAATAATTCCACCTTGTGATCAAACATCACAAGGGAAGGAGAACCATGCAACAGACTATCTAAGCTGCCCACCAATACAGACATTGTTGTCACCACAAGGCATGGCATTGATATCTAGCAGACACTATATTGCTTAGACGTTGACTTTGTCGACATCCTCTAACAATTAACAAAAGGCAAATTAACACCTAATCTCCACCTCCTAGATGGCTTGATGTACCATCTTGGAAAGCTCTATCTACCACCAATACACCGCACCAACTATTAATTTAGGAGGCTCACTCCTCCAAGATAGCTAGACACTTTGGCATCAACAACACACTTGCAATGCTATAGCAATACTTTCATTGGCTGCACATGCACTAGAATTTGGAGCTCTACATTCGTTCATGTGCACCTCATAACATTTCCAGACCAACTAACAGGAAGCTAGGGCTCTACACAACATTACATGTCCCTTCCAAGCCTAAAGAGTCCATCACCATGGATTTTCTCTCAAGGTTGTTACCACTAAGCACCAACATGACTGTACTTTTGTAGTTGTGGTCTAGTTCAACAAAATGGGTTTTAGGGCACCATGCAACAAAAGCACAGACGTTGACACCGCCCATATTTTCTTTCAGTAAGCCTAGATTCAATTTGGCCTACCTAGCTCAATAGGTTCAAACAAGGACTTATTGTTCCTCTGTAACTTTTCGTGCCATCTCTAAAACCTACTGGACACCAAGCTCGAACATTCCACACAAAGGTGGTAAATAGAATGTTAGTGCATCTTCTTCAGATGTACAACCATCATCACCCTTGCACATGGGATGAGAGGTTGTCATATATCCAACATTACTACAATAAGGCTATCCACACCTCCATAGGTTTTATTTTGTTTCAGGCATGTTTGGATTTCCATCTTAGCGTCCTAGTGAACAAAGAGTTCCACATTCCAACTAGCGCCATGACACCAACACACACAAGTCAAGGAGGCTAAAAAGGTTAAGAACTTCAAGAGATTCTGCATCAATAATAGCAAAAGTACAAAGAACGTATTATTAGCACAGGACTCTACATACTTTTCAGGTTGGAAATAAGGTTTGAATCAATCTAGAGAAGGAACGCTTCTCTAGCCCAAACAAAAATATCAAACCACTGTATAATGGTCCTTACACCATTCAGCGCCAGGCAAGTGAGAACGTCTTTGTCCTTGACTTTTCACCTTACCTAGGGATGCATCCAATTTTCCATGCAAAACTCCCCAACTTGCATCTTTCTCTCCTGTTAGAGCCCGTGGTAGTACATCACCCCACAGATTTGGATTTGGCTCGGTTGGATCTTGTTGCAACAAACCAGTTGGCTGAAGTCACCAACAAGAGTATTCGCCAAGGGACACACAACCTATAGAGGGTTGCAAAACAAGATCAGTTTCTTTAACCAGCTAAGTAGCATATGTTTGAACAACTTAAGTGTCTTTTTCCACAGTTGAAGATTGACACAATGCAAACCATTGATTCCCAAGGAGCACAAATGATCTAAGTATAGTAGTGGTTGCTTAGGATCTCAAGGAGGGTGTTGTCAATGCCTTTCACAACTTGTACACCTTGGCACCTATCTGAATTGCTCGCTAGACATGGCACTAACCCTTCTTTTGTGCCAACATTAGCAGCACCAACACGCAGATGTTGACAAAACTATGATGCCATCTCCAAGTGTCATCATCCAACGTCAAACTGATAGAGAACCTTGTAGCACCATATGCTAGAAACCTTTATATGCAAGATCAATTCAGCCATCTATACAACCAAAAACTAGTGCCATATGCAAAGGAAGTTGAAGCAATAGTTCTTCTATTGATTTTGAAAAACTGCTTCTTGATCAATTGGAAGTTGAAGTGTTTCATCTTCCAAATGTTTTGCAATTGATGTATATATTTTGAATAACGGAGTGTAGAAACTCCTTTATGACTTCTTAGTCTTCTCTATTTCTCTCCTCTTGTTCCTATTATTCTTTTCCCCTTTCCTATTTTGTAGACACAAGTTGTTCCTACAGACATAGTAGAACAAAGCACCCTGCACCTTATAGGCTTATAGTGTTGCACCTCGCCTATTAAACATTTGTAAAATTGCTTTATTTAATAAAAGAGCCTTGTATTCTGCTCTATATTTTTGCTTTTGCATCATCATCTGAGATTGAGTTAGTATTGTTGAAGGATGTGCATTTCTTCATCATTGTTGCACAACTCTAAACATAACTTTCAGGCACCATAAGCTAGTTCTAGGAGTTCTCCTCCGCGCCACCACATCCTAGGCCCTACGATGCGAATCATGAATGGATACCCCCTCCACGAAAGAATGGATGGAATTTTATTATATCCAAGAGGTGTGACTCAAAGAGACACGATTCATGGACCCTCCTATCTACCGCTTAAAAAACAACCTAGTAATAGGTTATTAATAAGATACATAAATGCATATTATAGGAATGCATAATTTGATCAAACGGCATGAGCTTAAGTGCTTAAAAATGTGGACTTCCAAGGCAACGACCATGGTTCAAATCTTGCCATGAGATATATGCATAAGTGCCAAAGTGCTATTGTATTACCACTATGTGGTTGGTTAAAATACTATGGTAACACAGTCATGACATAACATAAGTAGCACTCGTTTCAATCCCATATAACCAAATAAAAAAATGTATATTATATGATTATAAGATTAAACTATATATCAAGTGGCATTAGCTCAACCGGTTAGATTCCTCAACATTTCAAGGAGGAGACCCAAGTTCAAATCTTGCCAAACGATACATGGATAATATCCAAGCTTTGTTGTAATACCACTATGTGGTGATGATGTAATACAAGTGGGGCCCATTTCAATCCCATATAACCCATTAAAAAAAAATTAAAAATTAAAAAAATATATATATATATATATTAAACTATAATATAAATGTATTATATGAGGAACTTTCAAAGCTTCAACTTACGTAACTTGAATTCCTCAAACTAGTGATGATAACATTCTTTGTTGATTTGACTTTTATTATGTTTCTATCAAAAGCAAGCGTACAAAAGGCTCATTAGTTTTCAAAGTAATAAAAGTTCCATGAAGATATGATCATTGGAAACACTGGCAAGATCATTCCATTGAATCGAAATTAATCAATCCCAAATAAACCTTGAGAGGCATCACATTTGAACAAATTTATGTTAGCATATGTAACATATTGTTATCTATTATTACATTATATGTGGGGGTGGTTCCTTTTCCGAACTAATTTGTTTCCAACCTGAATTGGTTGATCAACTACCTTCGAAGGTTGCAGGAACTAATTACATTGTACTATTTATTTCCCTACATTTGAATGAAATCAGTTTATCTTGCGGATTCCAATATGGTATAAGAGAGTTTTTCGATTTCTTGGGCAAGATGATACGTTTTATTTTGGGCAAGGTGGTTCAACCACTCCAATATTCAAACGACACTCCAAGATTGAAGAATCTACAAAAACGCTCCACGATCTCTACGATCGAAGCATCTGCAGAGACAAATAAACATTTGTTGCGATCATCGAGTTTTGGTTGAGCGGCACGGAGATTTGCAGTCAATTTCGGTGACGTAAACAACCTGTACGCGTTTGGCATCGCGGGAGAGAAATTTTGTCCCAGAAGTTGCACGCATGACCATACAGCAATCATGAGATACATCTGACAGCAACGTGAAGACCTGCAGACCTATTTCAACCCGATTGGACGTTTTTGATGCACGTTTCCTCCCATCTGATCCACACTGATTCGCTTGAAAGCGTTGATTTCGGGGTCCGATTGGTGGTTTGAAGCACCCAAGGGTTTCTGACTGCTGACGGCAGTCTCTGACAAAGCAATGTACAACGAACGTTTAAGGTTTGCACTTCTAAAGTTTTAAAAAAATTTAATTAAAACTTTAGCGTAGAGACATTTGACACGTGAGGTGTGTTGCTACTCGACAACTTTCTTTTTTTTTTAAGTTGTTCTCATCTGCAAAGAACTAAAAGGCACATTGTGCCATCAAAGTCTCATCCACCAGTGTGGCGGAGTTGGTCATCCGCCAGTTGCTAGGGCGCTCGTGAAGGAGGCGCGGGTTCAAATCACGCGCCCACAAACTTTTGCAAGCAAAGTTTAAAAGGTATTTTTTTTAATAATACCTTATGTTCTTTTGTTTTTGCACTTCAAAGAGCATGAAAGGTGGCAATTTTTTTCAAAACAAGTGATTTTTTTTTTGGAGGGATAAGAAACTAGTAATTGTTTTTCTTTTCAAAGACCACATTTTGTTTTGTTGCCACTAAAACTAAGCAAGAAAAACCTAGTGCATTTTTTTTGAAACCTAGAGCATTTTTTTTGTGCCATGGAGGGATAAGTGAATTTTTGCACTTAGTTTTTTTTTTTGAACATTGAAAGGGTATATAAACATTTTTTCACCCTTGTTCATTTTGCAATAAAAAGGGGGGATCAAAGCATTGTTTCTTTTGCAAAATTCTAAGACAAAGGGAGGGAAACTTTTGGATTTGAATATCATTTTTGCAAACCAAAACCTCATATATTTTGCAAAAATCATTGTAACAAAGATGCATTTTCGGTGGAAACCGACATCTTAACAAAACTGGCATTGTAATAGGTGCATTTTCAGTGGAAACCAACACCTAAGTGTTTAAATTTGTGGGCACTTGTGGTTGTTTTTGCATTTAAATTTCCTGTTTTTTTGCATTTCAATCATAAGGTAAAATATACAAAGCAAAGAAAAGACCCCAAAATTTACACCTATTTGTGCAATTTAATTGCACTGCAATGTTCAGTATATGTGATACCTGTTGCCATTTTCAAGGGGTACATCATTTTTATTTCTTTTCTGAAAGAGCAGTTCTCCCGGGTTCAGCCCTAAACCACAGCAGAAGAGCAGCACACCAATGTAAAATATTTTGGTTTAGGGTACCTCAGAGTGAATCCAGGAGGTTTTAAAAAATTGTTATTTGTGGTGAATTCGTCTAAGTGTTTTTCGCCCCAAAGCGCTGCAGTTCGGAGCGCTTTGAGGCATTTTCACCGACCTTGAGCGCTTTAGGGTGTTTTCTGAAGGTGGGGAGAAAAGAGGAAATGAGCTTTTAATTCAAAATTTTGGCTAAGTAATTTTCGCCCCAGAGCGGTGCCAGTTTGGAGCGCTCCAGAGCAAATCCCTCCCTCTCGAGCGCTTTGGAGCATTTACTCGCCGGTTGGTAGTTGTCTGTGCAAAGTTGCTTGTTTTTGGCTAAGTGTTGTTTTGTGCCCCAAAGCGCTCCAGTTTCGAGCGCTCCAGGGCACTTTTTCCCTTTTGCCGCGCTTTGGAGCATTTTTGAGGCGACCCACGTGAAAGCAAAAGGCCCTAAGATTTTCTAAGTGTAAAAAGTGCCCCAAAGCGCTCCAGTTTGGAGCGCTCCAAGGCAAAATCCCCAAAGTCGAGCGCTTTGGGGGTTATTTCCAACACTTAGCGAGAAGGCGAAGAAATCCAGTTTGGCTATGAACTCAACATGTGCCCTAAAGCGCTATCATTTGGCAGCGCTAGAGGGCAGATATATCCTTCAGGAGCGCACTAGGGCAATTTTGCCTTGCTCGTTTTGGGTAACCAGCCAGTTCTCAGCTTTTGCGGCAGTGCGTTGTTTGAAGTAGTGTCGGCGCGTTTCCCGCCCAAATTTTGCCGGTCAAGCAACAGGTGTCCTCGGAGTTAAAAGTCAAGTTTTTTGGGGAGTTAAAAGTCAAATTTTTCGGGACAAGGGCTCATCCAGGTACAGCCAGGGCCATGCTTCAACAACAGAGTGGGTGACCATTAAAGACGAACAGTAACAGACATTTGATTCAAAATGCAAAAGCACCCACCGCATTGATGAGTCGTTCCCTCCCAGCTACCAAATCTGTCAGAGACCATGCCATCATAAATGAAAAGAGTTGCAGATTCAGATACAGCAGACAAGGATAATATCTGGCCGCTTTTTGCAGCTTTTACAGTTTTGGGTATTTGTGCCCATATTGTAATCTGGGGAGGGTTCTTTGCTATAAATAACACCATTTTATATTGTAATAGGGGGGGAACATTTTGCTAAGGGAATCTGCTGTAATTAAGATTGTTTGCTTTAGATATAATACATACTTTGGCTCCAATTGTGTCTCTTCCTTTTATGTTGCCTTATCCGTGTCATTTCTGCATTTACTCATTTATTTTTCGGATTGCTGTCATTCTGAAATCTGGATCGCGGCATTGGCAATTATCTAAGCCTGGAATGCATGTTTAAGGATACATAGGGGAGGAATTTTATAGTTGGTTTTTGTTACATGTATTGCTTTGATTGTTGTTGGTTTAGTTGCTAGTTAGTTATTGTGTTGCGTGTTCTTCCCAAACGTTGAAATCACTGTTTCTATCCCTTACCTATTTTATTTCTTTCTAGTTCCCTTATCTTTAAAACTAAAAGTCACATAGGAAGCCGGCCTTCTCCGGAGATTGGCACGGGAGGCATCCCTTCCTCCCGGCCTTTCAAGCTGTTGGGCGAATCGAGGGCGCAGCAAACACCAAATCCTTTCCTCATGGCAAATTTGTAACCAACAATACCTCTAGTCCACACTTACAAGTAATGTTGTCACGCTTTGGGCTACTGTATATGCCGCCTAACATAGTTGCAACAACGACGTTTGAGCTTGTTCTCTATAAATCGTCGAGGAGAAATAAGGAAAGCCAGTTTTGATATTCACTCCATTTTATACCCTAATTCATTCTTATTGTTTGGTTTAAACTCCTCCAACTCATCATCATTTTTCGGAAGGGTTTTGAGGCAGGTGCCATCAATTTGATTGAATTCTCTTTCAATACTGCTTATGTGCCACGGATCGATCTTGGTTCACGTACCTTAAAGTCTCCCTCACGTACGGCCGTGTATATAGAGGGGACCAATTTATTCCACGTACCAACAGGTATATCGGAATAGCGGGTATATCGAACAGATCAGGTCTAGCGGTATATAGAAAGAGGGACCATTTGGTGATATAAGGAACCTTCAGAATGGCCATTGTTCACAAATATCTGCCAAATTCACAGTTGCTCAAAGGTTCTAATTTTGCACCATGGAAAACAAAGATGAGAGCTATCCTTCAAGTTGAAGATTTGTGGGATGTAGTGACTGGCACTACAAAACGTTCTACAACAGCAGGGCCAGATCAAGAGGCATTTGATAAGAAGGACAGATGTCTCATGTTTATCCTGCTTGCTACTACAGATGAGCTACAACCTCATATTTGTGATGCAAAAACTGGTATAGAATCTTGGGATGCTTTGATTACCATTTATGAAGGGAAGAACCAGTCAACTACATACACTCAGTATGAAATCTGGTGAGACAGTTGAACTGTTCCTATGCAGAGTGGCAAAATCGAAAGCCAAATTGAATGCTATGGGAGACGCAGTTGCAGATACTCTCTTGTCTTCAATCATTTTGAGAGCTTTGCCAAAATCCTACAAGGTGTTGATCACATCTCTACAAGTGTCTGGTAGACAAGTTACTTTTGTGGAGTTGGTAAATTTGCTTCAAACTAAGGAGGCAAATCAGCTTCAAAGAGATGAAGTGCCAGATAATGCACTTTACTCCAAACAAGGGGGAAAGAAGCAAGGTAACTTTCAGAAGGGAGGATCTTCATCCAAAGGAAAAGGGAAACAACCTCAACAGAAAGAAAAGAAATATTGCAAAATCTGTGATATGGATAACCATGACACCAACAGGTGTTGGTTTAAGAAAAGTCAACCCAATAACCAAGATCACAAGAAAAAGGGAAAGGGGAAATACAAACCACAGAAGAAGCATAAGCAACCCAAGGGACATGTTGCTTATGAGGAATCAGACTCAGACTCTAAGAGAGCACACAAGGTGCTCATGATCCACACATCTTCTCAGCCAAAGTATCATGTGTGGTATATTGATTCCGGTGCCAGCAAACACATGACTGGTGATAGATCGTGGTTTGAGACTTTTGAGGCAAAGGAAGGCAAACCAGTGACAATTGTTGATGATAAGACCTACCGAGTCCAGGGTGAAGGAGATGTTTCAGTCACTCTACCAGATGGACAATATCAGATTGAGAAAGTTCTCTATGTTCCTGGATTGGCCAACAATTTGTTGTCCATAGATCTTGGATAAAAACATGGTTGTTGATTTCAGAATTGAGGATGGCAGGAAGCGATGCTTCATCACTAGAAAGGGAAAGCATGTAGCAACAGGTTCATACAAGCATGGCTTGTTTATCTTAGATGCCATTTCTACGCCTCATGTTGCCATGGTGGCAAACACAAAGGAGGCCACTTCTCTTTGGCACAAGAGATATGGGCATTTGAGTTCAAGATATTTGCTCGAGTTGAGTAAATATGAGATGGTGAAAGGTCTTCCCAGCCCTTCACCCACTTTGACAGTTTGCTCGGATTGCTTAGCAGGGAAGCAACATCGAGTACCATTTGAGGTGAGCTCTTCACGATCTAAGAAACCTTTGGAGTTGGTACACACCGATCTATGCGGTCCTATGCCAAATAGTTATGGTGGAAAGAGGTATTTTCAGTTGTTTGTTGATGATTACTCACGGAAGATGTGGGTTTTATTTTTACAATTGAAATCAAAGGCATTTTTGTACTTTCAGCAATTCAAGAAGAGTGTTGAGAAAAAGTTAGGATGTTCCATCAAGACCCTCTGCTTAGATCGAGGGGGGAATATACCTCCATAGAATTTTCATCATTTATGAATTCACATGGGATTAAGAGATAGCTGACAACAGCCTATACTCCACAGCAAAATGGGGTTGTTGAGAGGAGGAAACGTTCCATCATGGAAATGGTTCGTTGTATGCTTAATCGGGCACATCTTGAGCAGCAGTATTGCGCAGAAGCAGTGTATACAGCACCATACCTCCTGAATAGAGCACCCACAAAAGCTCTACAGGGCATGACTCCACAAGAAGCATGGAGTGGTAGGAAACCCTCCATTTCTCATCTAAGGTTTTTGGGTGTAAGGCATTCATGCACATTCCAAAACATAAGAGAAAGAAGTTAGATGAGAAAACCTTGCAGTGTATTTTTCTTGGTTATGATGAGCATTCAAAGGGATATCGGTTGATAGATCCTAAGACCAAGAAAACACACACTAGTCGAGACGTGGTATTTGATGAAGCTTTCACATCAGATAAAACATCTACAGTTGTATACCTGGATGAAGAGGAGCCTAAGAAAGAGACTCCACCCCCACAAAACAAGGTTCCAAAATGGTATACTAGCACATTGAGAGATTCAAAGTTGACTTCACTTCTAGATCCAACTCTAGATCGACCTTGCACACGCAGCATGACTCAACAAATGAGAGTAGAGGCATCAACTTCAGAGGTTGACGAGCTTTGCCAACAGTTTGATGAACTATCTATAGATGCAGAAGAAGACAGAGAAGCAGATAGGGATGATGAAAGGGTTTATATATCTGCATTGGATGAGAATGAACCCACAATAGTTCAAGATGTCGTTAGTGAGCCTCAGTGGAAGGCTGCTATGGATGTTGAACATACATCTCTCATGAAAAATAACACATGGAAGCTAGTTGATATGCCTTCTGGAAAGAACCCCATTGGCTGCAAATGGGTGTTCAAAGTGAAGTATAATGCAAATGGAACTATTGATTAGCATAAGGCCCGTCTTGGTGCAAAGGGTTATGCTTCGAAAGAGGGAATTGATTATGAAGAGACTTTTGCACCCACTGCAAGAATGACTACCATTCGAGTACTTTGTGCCATGGCAGCTCAGTTTGGGTGGAAGTTACATCAGATGGATATCAAAAGTGCTTTCTTGAATGGTGACTTGCAAGAAGAAGTGTATATGACCCAACCAGAAGGATTTGTAATTGAAGGCCAAGAGCAGAATGTTTGCAAGTTGGTTAAATCCTTGTATGGGTTAAAACAAGCTCCACGAGCTTGGTACATCAAAATGGGCAGTCACCTACTGCAGCATGGATTCAAAAGAAGTCCTTCAGATGCTAATCTCTATATCAAGAACAACGGTTCTGACATAGTGATTTTAGTACTCCATGTGGATGATTTGATCATCACTGCGTCGAGTTAATGATAGATACAGTGAAAAATGACTTGAAACAATCATTTGAGATGACAGATCTAGGACTTCTTCACTATTGTCTTGGTTTAGAAGTGACTCAGAAAAAGAATCATATCAGAGTGACACAAAAGAAGTATGCCAAGACATTGATTGAAAAATATCGCATGACTGATTGCAAGCCAAAAGCAACTCCAATGGAACCAGGGCTTCAGTTATCACGATATGATACTTCTCCACAGGTAGATGGTACTCTCTATCGCCAGCTGATTGGGAGTCTCATATATCTGACAAACACCAGGCCCGATCTCAGTTTTGTTGTGGGTTATCTTTCAAGGTGTATGCAAAAACCTAAGGTGAATCATTGGAAAGCAGCAAAACGGGTTCTTTATGTCCGTGGAAGTACAGACTATGGCTTGGAGTACAAGAAGAATGACAATTTCTTCTTACAGGGATACACGGACTCAGACTATGCTAGATCCATTGATGATCGAAAATCAACTTTTGGATACATTTTTCATCTTGGATTTGGACCTGTCTCTTGGCATAGTAAGAAGCAGCATGTGGTTGCTTTATCTTCTACAGAGGCAGAATATCGCGCAGCACGTGAAGCAATCTGCAAGGTGATATGGTTGAGTCGCATTCTTTCAAGTATGGGTCTTCCAAAGAATCTTCCACTTCACATGTTTTGCGACAATCAAGGTGTTTTGAATCTTGTCAAGAATCCAGTATTTCATGAACGCACCTAACACATTGATACTCAATTTCATTTCATTCGAGATGAAGTTCCAAAGCACAACATAAAGCTCCAGTACATTCCCACTGATGAACAGGTTGCAGACATTTTCACTAAGGCACTTGCTCGTGTCAAATTTGAGATGTTTCGCAACCATCTTTGTATTTCAAAATAATGTAATAAGGGGGGGATGTTAGCATAGGTAACATATTGTTATCTTTTATTACATTATATGTGGGGGTGGTTCCTTTTCCAAACTAATTTGTTTCCAACCTGAATTGGTTGATCAACTACCTTCGGAGGTTGCAGGAACTAATTACATTGTACTATTTATTTCCCTACATTTGAATGAAATCAGTTTATCTTGCGGATTCCAATAATTTCAAAGAAAAACGTTACGATCTTGAATCCATGTGAATTTTCAGTAACTGTTCCAACAAAAAGAACATATTAGCATTTTCCAAAGATGTTAATGTTAATAAAATGATTGTAGTCTATCCATCTCAATTATAGGGTTCCTATTGCAAGGAGTTTAAAAACAATTGCCCTTCATTTTTGGTGTAATATCAAGGATCTTAATAATAATTGCAATGACATCATCATTAGCAACAACCTTATCTAGATATTCAATTTCACTTGTAGATGTTTCTTCATTACTAGATTGCAATATAGTTTCACTGGTACTTCCAATCATTCTTCAAATTTTTTATTTTCATTAGGAAAACTTTATTACGATTACTCAAATGATTGATTTGTTTGTCTTTGTTGAATAAAACCCTAACTTACTTGAGTCACCTTTTGATGGGTACAAGGCAACATGGGGACACAAAAAGGGGATTGCTACAAGACACCTCAAAATTTTGGTAAAGAAGGGGACAAGGAGGAGACGGCAATATTAGATATATATATATATATATAATACAAGAGAACTAATCAATGATTTTCCAATAATAAAGTATGAAATACCATACTTTATTATAATTTTAGATATATATATATATGGTCTATAATTTGAAAAACCATACTTTAGACTACATAAAGTTTTAGACTTTAGTTAATGCATTACAAAAAGAGAATACCAAAAGAAGAACTAAACACTAAAACCGAAACTAGCAATAGCCTAACAGCCTATTAAATGAGGCTCAAATGATTCCTATAGCTCCTTGGTCCTATGTCTCTAAACGCTCTAGCAATGCTTCAACCTCATTAATGTCATCACTGTCTAAACCAAACTTGTATGTCTCTGTCCATGATCATCCTCACCAATCTATGCAACATCCATTAGACCTACATCCCATTTTGATGTTGGTCCTGATCTACTCTAGAGTCTTTTGACTTTGAAGTCAAAAACTACCATGGACAGCAATGAGATTCTCTGCTCTCTTGGTTGTCAATCAGTTTCTTCTCATGGATTAAATAAACCCATAATCCGGCCAATTCCTCTCTGTTGCTAAAGAACTAGCAACCTGTGACAAGAGGCAAATGACTAACTCGTTCATTTCTGGAGTTCTATCCCCATGCATCCTCGATCATCTTATTGGATTTTATTTGGCTATTGTCAGTATATCATGCTTCGCCTTCACTTTGTTGAAGAAGCCAATCAACTCTGCAAAATCTAAGAATTGTTGCCAAATTTAACTAGCCTCCTATGTTGTAAATATCTTTGAAATGGAAACTCAAAATGCATCGCCTCAAGCTCATCAATGGGTTGCATTCTACCAAGCCTCCACATATACCATTTTGGATTCAAAGCAAATGTTCCATATGGAGAGAATTGTTCATCTTGTCCAACCTTTTCTAAAAAATTCCTCAAAGTGATCCCTCTCATTTATGATAGCCTTCACACGGCCCATCATGCTATCAAACATCTCATATATCAGCCCTAAACTAGGAGATGACTCTGCATATCAAATGACCTCCACTGATCCTGGTTTTCTCTTCAAGGGTCAGCTTATCACATACTTTGACTCCTGTGCCAGTAATTCCAAGAAGGTATTGTTTTACTCTTGAATAACTTCCTTTAAACATTTCATCACAGAAATGGCAAAGCCACAATTGTGTACCACAGCTAGTTTTTTATTATGTCCTGCTCAATTTGGTTACATATTGCAGCAGTGGCTTTTCGATATCAAAAACAGCACTAGGATTTTGTTTTTGCATTTGAAAGGGAGTTTCATGGTTGTTCTGAGTTACAGGAATATCAGTGGACATGTCCCTTGTAGGATAAGAGGATTCATTGTTGCCGTTGTCAGCAGGACCCATTCTGCTACAGAAAAAAAAATCAGAAATAAAAAATTTAACAAATTAAAAAGAAATTAAGACTGTTAAGTGCAGCCCTGAAACAGTCATGACACTAAAAAGTTTAAAAAAATCTCTGCGGGATAAATTTAATGTTTTATTTTTAATCAAAAAGATCTTTTTTTATTTATTTAAATTAAAGGGTAAAATAAAATAAACTTAGCCAAACTAAAAGTCTAAACTTTAAGAGTGCAAGTCAGGAGCAAGCCTCACTTTTTTCTTGTTTTAAAAAGCAAGCAAGTGTTGTGGGTGCAAGCAAGGAGCTCGTGCCACTTCTTGTTCCAGATATTAGGAGAAACTCAAAACTAAAGAATTCATGTGAAAAAAGTCTAGGTATCATGGTAGGAAACTCATTTTTGAAAGTCCTTACTGTAAGTATCGATGCCTAGTTGGCAATATGGATGCCCTAGTTAGCAGTAAGAAAAGAGCAAATCTATGGCAAAACCCTATGCAAGTAGCAGATACTACATCAGAAGTGATTATCTAGGTTGAGATGACTGAACATGATATAATGGTTCTTAAAAGCAGAGGGGATGATTGAGCATGATATAATGGATACCACAGCAGAAGTGATTATCAAGGATGAGATGACTGACCATGATATAATAGTTCTTAAAAGCAGACAGATAATATATAAGTTTCATGGTTACTAACCAGGTTTTTCAAAGATTCAAAATTGGATCAAGTGGAAGTGGGGATTGAATTCAAATTACTCCATGACTTTTCTTCTAAAGGATTTTTCCTCATCACCTTCTCCAGTTTGGAAATCATGGACAAAATAATGGATGGTGGCCCTTGGTTTAGTGGCAAAGATGCAGTATATTTAAGACCATGGAGTGAGAATTTGTGTGTGGACTCAGTGACTATTAAAAGGCTTCCAGTATGGATTAGGCTTTTTGGACTTCCTTATCAGCTTATCAATATGCAGGTTTTGAAGAATATCGACAATACTCTAGGGGAGTTCATCCAAGAGGGACCTACTACTAAGGAGAGAAGGCATGTTGTATTAGGATTAAATCTGAATTAAGAGAATGGGATCAAGTGGATTATGAAAACATTGCATTTTGACGTAGCAAACATTATGAGACCAGACACATGGCAAGAGATTGCAAAGTGGAAATGATGAAGAAAGAGATGGAAAATTTTGAGCATAAGACAAACATCAATATGAAGCAAGAAGATCATATCATCGTAGAAGTGGATTAAATACAATATTTTCCACTCCTAATAAAGAGGCAAAAAAAAAACCTCTACATTATCAAATGGCAAAGGCCATTACAGTTTACTCGAATCAACCATTAAAAGAAAAAAATGATACAAGGTATGAGGAAGTACAATGCACAAGTTCAAATTCAGGAGTTAAAGGTGCAAAAGAAGATGGGGAGGCAAATTTTAAAACGATTGAGGCGAAGGACATCACATGTTAATCCAGGTAAATCATCTTCATTTTCCTCGAGTAGCATAAAATCCTCTCCTTGCAATAAAAATTAAATTAGTACAAAGTGTATCCATTGCACTTTAGGGTTTCAAGAGCAGCATAACAAAGAAGTGCATATGGAGGATATCCATAGAAATTTAGGGTTTCCAAGGCAGCATAAGAAAGTAATTACTACAGAGGATCATCCTTGTACTTTAGAGTTTCTAGGGCAACATAAAGAAGAAAGTGTTTATGAGGCTATTCCTTGCATTTCAAATTCTTTAGGGCAGCATAAATCTTTAGAAGATAAGTCTCATTATGAACAATATGGAAAAATAGAAGAGATTGATGAAGATGAAAATGTTGGTGAGAACGGAAAAAAGGAGAGGAAAGTTGTCAAAGCATGAAGAAAGACAAAAGGAAACTCAAAGGGATTTTGATTTGGCAAGCCAAATAGAAATATCACGTGTTAACAAGAAGTGGGCTAAGCCCACTTATAAAAATAAAAAGTGATGATGAAAATGGTATCATGGAATATCAGGGGTATGAATAAGACACCTACAAAAATAGTTATTAGGGAATTAATAGGTTGTTATAGTCAATTTATTTTGATACATGAAATAAAATTAAGTAGTGAGAAATGTAAGGATGCTTTTAAAAGGATTTGGAAGATAGGGGATTGTCTGGCAATTTCTTAAATAGGAGCTTTCAATGACATTGCAACACTTTGGAACAAACGCAAATAGGATGGACAATCATTGAAAGCAAAACTGTTTGCGTTGCTAGACTATTTTGCAAGAAAGAGGAATACATCAACGTAGGGGTTACAAATGTATATGCTCCAACTATAGTTACTCCTCGTGAAAGATGTTGGAAGGACCTTAGCATATTTTTGTCAAAAACAATGATGATTCATAATTGTGATCTATGGATTCTTTGGGGTGACTTCAACATAGTTCTATCTCCTTTGGAAAAGAAGGGTGGTACTCTTGGATGGTCTAAATCAATGCAAGATTTTACTTCATTTTTCAATTCAAATGGCATTTGGGATGTTATTCCTTCAAGTTTTCAATATACATGGGATAATAGATGCATTAGGCAAACTCATATAGCAGAAAGATTGGATAAATTCTTATTATCCAACACATAGTTGCAAACAAAGTATACAATATCTTCAGATATTTTATTACAAGCAAGATCATATCACAAACCCATTTTTTAGACTTGTGATTTACTCAATAAAGGGCATCCAAAGCCAATTCACTTCTAATCTATGTGGCTCCAAGACCCGGATTTCTTCCAAATGGTTATGTTATGGTGGGATGAAGCAACATTTTGAAGGGTCATGTATGTACAGATTTGCCAAACAAGGCTTGTGAAGAGATGGGTTTGCCCTATACCAAGATGGCTAGGCATCCAATCCAGATGGACAGCACTAGGGTGAATGCAGTAGGAGTTCTCAAAGACTTAATTATATTTGTAGATAAGCACCCAAAGTTGGTAGTTGTGCAAGAAGTGATAGTTATTTATCTTCCCCTGTATTTCAATATGTCGTTGTCTACAAAGTGATAGTTGTTTATCTTCCCCCGTATTTCAATATGTTGTTGTCTACAAATTGGACACACAAATTATCAAGATATGGATACTTGGCGATGGATTATACCCACATGAACATGCCTAGGGATGGGAGAGTGATCAAAATTGAGAATAAGCCTCCTTCCAATTACATATTGCACAAGTTGGATGAGGCGAGCACTGTAAACTGGAACGAACTACCAGAGTTTGTAAAGAATGGTGAAGGGCCTGAATATGATCAAACCTTTGAGATTAATATGATAATCAGTCGTGCCAAAAACTAAGTTGAATTGGGGAATTATTTCGACTTCTAATTTAATGATGTGCCCAAATTCTAGTTTCAACAAAGCTGGAAGGACGGGCCAATGGCTCCTCCCAACCTCTGGATTGAGGTCGGCTCCCCACTATTCTTGTTGAATTCTCCTACGCTAACCTACACTAATTGCATGAAAATTAAAAATAAATTAAAAAAAAAGGGTGTGAGGGATTCAAATAAAATACAACGTTAACCGTAGCAAGAAAGTGTGTGTGATCAATCAACACATGAGAATTCAAATAACATAAATATTTTTGCATTCCTTAAGTAAGAAATTGCTAAGTAAATGACAAGATGGGCAAAAGGGCTATGCCTCAATCACCACAAATTTGGTAAACCAAGAGGGCAATGCCACTGATGGGATGCAAAAGGACTCGCCAATTTCTCAACAATATCATGAGATAGAAAGCACAATGTGGGTTCATAGAGTGTAGCTCAGGATTGTCATGGCCAAAAGATAATTACAATGGAGCCTATGGCTCCTATTTAAAGTAGGAGTTAACTGGAGATACTGCGGTGAGAAACTATTATTCCTAGTAAAAGTAAATACTTGGGGGGATCTCTAAGAAAGTGATGCACCACCAAATGTTACATGCCTCTAAATATGGCTCTATTAGGCTTAAGAGACTTCCAAAATGAGTTAGTGTACCCCTACATGCCATAATGTTGCTCTAAAAGTATTCTCCTTGGGATCGACACCTTAATTTTTACCCCTCCATAGGCCTTTGAGCAATTTGCTCTCACTCGACTTTGCTAGCAATGTAGCAAATCAATCTTGCAATCCAATCAGTCCACTTCGCAAACAGATCGCTTTGCAGCTAATCGGTACTTACTATTGAATCGTCACTTTAGCACATCGGCCTACCTTGGAGATTTTTAGCAAAATTTTGTCAATATTGCAAACTTATGCTGCTTTGCAATGCTATTCTTGGGTTAGTAAAATCCATCTTTCAATGGCTAATTTAGTGGAATTAGAAAGTAGTAGCCTAACTACTACATTTCTAGCGACTTCTCGTGGTGCCAAGCTCAATTAGCAAGAGATCCCAAATCCTGCCTTTATTCCTAGGCACAAAGTCTACAAAATTGAGATCCCTGCTACAAAACTGTCAAAATTGTGATCTCCTTATCCCATCTTTTGTGGCAGCAGCCCCAACAGGTTCTGTCACTCATCATCACCTAGTAATTGGATGGATGCCAGGTCTTTGGCTTCTCCCATAAGATTTTCGAATGGGTTCTCCAACAACTCATCTTGTTTCCCAATTAGCTCTTGAAGTTTGGCATACAAAGGCTCCAACTTCTTAAATGTTTCAATTGCATTCCCCTTGTTGGCTTGATCTTTCTCAATTTTAAACATGGCGTTGACAAAATCATCATCCAAGATCTTCATGTGGGTCAATGATGTTTGTCAACCAGGCAGCAACTAACCCCTGAATTTCCTTGATCATTTCCTGAATTGAGATCTTTAGAGATGCCAGAATATTTTTGTAAGCTTGTAGGTCTCTATGGGCATTTGGTATCTTCTACAGTTTTTGACCAGGTTTTTTCTATCCATCCCTAGTTGTTGCGCCTAGGATGCCAACATAGAGGACAAAAGCTTCTATAATTCCTGAAATTCTTCCTTAGCAGCCAGATGTTCCTCCACCTGTTCAATGGTCTCTATTGCTTTGCTTAGTTTGTGCTCTACATAGGCTACGTAAAGGAAGTATTCTTATGAGTTATTTACTTCTGCTTTGATCTTATCCAAAAGGGATTTGACCCGTGGAACATCAAAAGCCTTCTTGGGGTCTACAGTCACTTCCTCTAGTTTTGAAGCTATTGGCTCTTCAATTCTCTGATCTCTCTCCTATAGGACTTCCTAAAGTTGTTCTATCTGGATTTGCCCTTGTGCAAGTTGTTTTAAGAGATCCTCCAGTTGGGGCGTGCTTTTTTCAAATTCGACAAGTCAAGATTTGAGGTCCTCAACTTGCTTCTTTAGCTGATGTTTTTTTTAGGTGTCTTTCTTCAAGGCCTCATTTTCTACCTGGAGTTGTTCTTTTTGTGCCTTGAGTCGTGTCACTTCTACTTCCAGTTCTTCATTTTTCTTCATTGATGCTTCATCCTCGACCACCAGTCAGCCAAATTTGAAGGCCACACCAATTTTGAGTTGGTTCATAGGTTGGATAATCTGGTATGGATCCAACTCAAAAACCCTAGCAGTTAAGTTAGCAAGGGAAGTCGTTGCTTTAAATGGGTTGGATTCCATTGCCTCTACAATGTAGATCTCATCCCCCTTTCTCGTCAATTGTGACGATGTCAAAATTGAAGCCTTGGAGGTTTTGTCCTTTAGCTACTTGTATTCCTTCTTCCATTTCTTCTCCTCAATGGGAAGGATGTCAAATACCTTTTCGACATCTATCTCCTCTTGCTTGGAAACAACTTTCAAACGAAGGCCTGACTTGGCCCAAAAAAGGCGACTGAGTCTTCAAAAGTACCCCTTCAAACTAATATGTACTAGTCTGTTCAAAAGATGAAATATCTAAAGGGGCAAATAAAGATTTGGAATACCATAAGTGAGATCAATGTCACCTTTATTACATTGGTTCTCGAGAAAGACGAAACAAAATATTTTCATAATTCTCATCTAATAAGCCTTTGTAATATGATTTATATGACCATTTTAAAAATTATGGCAAAAAGGTTGAAAAGCATTCTAGATTGTGTTATCTCAAATGAACAAGGTGGTTTTGTTCATGGTAAACAAATTCTTGATGGTGTAATCATTACACAAGAGGCCATACATTCTCTTCATTCCATGAAAAAACCAAGTATGCTTATGAAATTAGATATGAACAAAGCATATGATAGGGTTTGTTGGAGTTTTCTACATGCTATTCTCAAAAGGTTTGGTTTTCATCAAGGTTGATATGAAAAGATTGGATGTTTTTATAGTACTCTGAAATATTCTATTTTGATTACGCCAAGGTGATCCCCTATCTACTTATTATTCTTGCATACGCATTAGGGAGAGCTTTCTCAAAGGCAAAAATAGAAACAAAAATCAAAGGTATTTAGGTTGCAAAAATGGTCCCTTTAAATCCCATCTCTAATTTGTTGATGATACTTTTCTTTTGGGTCATTCCTCAATCAATTAGGCCATGAAGTTTAAATCAATATTATCACACTATGAGAAAGCTCCTTACCACAAAATCTAGGATTTTTTTTTATAAATACTGCCCTAGATTTACAACGAATTATTATGGATATTTTAGGGTTTGCCATAAGCATGCATTCTCGAAGGAGACAGAATAAGCAGAAACCCCGATTAGATCGAAATTCAAATAAGGGTTCCTTTATGGGGGCTACATTAGATTAGGTTTCTGGTTTTTCACAATTTTAGGGCCCATGGGACCCACCATAAGGGTCGTTAAGGCATCCCCAAGCCCATTAAAAACCTAGGGACTGTTGCCACATTTTGACTAAGGGGTAAATTTTGAAAAAACTGCTGCATTGTTTTCGTGTTTGGATTTTCTCTCCTTTCTTCCTTTCCAGATCAGCTTCGTCCGGATGAAGGGGCCAACTCCAACCTCGCTTGATCTCCAGGCGAGGAACATCCCGAGGCGATAAGCCATGGTAAAAGCCCAAAGAATATGCTAAGGCACGGAGGTCCTCAGCTTCGCTCGTAGGTAGGAGCAAACTCCGACATCGCTCGAGTTGGGAGTGAACAGTAGGAGTTTTGGAGACCCAAAAAATGTTTAAAGCCAGGATGGCTCAGGTTCGCTCTCGCAGGGAGCGAACCTCAGTCTCGCTCACTCTCATCGGCGAACCCCGACCTCACCAGAACCCGAAGCGATTTGCAGGCTAGGGCATAAAAAAAGACTAAGTTAAAAGGCCTCCCGGTATCGCGTCAAGAGCATAGCGAACCTCGGAGTAGCTCGGGGTCTCGAGCGAACCACAGCACCAAAAGTGAAAATAGACTAAGGGGCAACTCGGCCCAAGTTCGCTCCAGGATTGAGCGACTCCCGGTCTCCCACCAATTCCCCGACAACTCTCAGTCTCACCCCGTCATCAAGCGACCCCCAGCTTCGCTCCGTTTCCCAACGATCGGCAACAGGTTTTGAGGGTATCAAAATCGGCTAAGGCATGAAAAACCCACAACGTCGCTCCCGCTCGCCAACAAACCCCAACATCGGCATCATTTCGGGCGAGCAAGCGCCAAGGCTGAGTTCCCAAGTTCGCTCTATTCCTTAGCGACTCCCAGAATCGCTCCTCCCTCTCTGCGACTCCCAGCTTCGCTCCAACGCTGAGCGATTCTCAGCATCGCTATCTTGTTGTGACGAATCCCAGCTTCGGGCTAGGCATGGGCGACACTCAGAGATCACTCTAGAACTGGCAGAATTTCAATCGAACCTCAAGAATTAGAGTAGGTGGGCGTTTAAGGCACATTAATGGCACACGAATTCAGGTCGCAGCCCGTCCCTGCAAGACACCCTATCAGGTCCCAAAAGCACTCCAAAGGGCAAGTTGCACCAGCCACATTGATGATACATGCCCTGCCAACTGCACCAGCTGACAGAAGTCAAATCTCAACTGCTCCAATAGTTTTGGGATCTAGGCATCAATGTAATTGGGGGCAAAATTCTTCTATAAAAGGTAGTTCGATCCAATGTAATAGGGGGGGAACATTTTGCTAAAGAGTTGCTATAATTTGGACTTATTGCATCAATATAAAGACTCATGGTTCTAAATCTGGGTTTTTTCACTGTGTATGACGCCTTCTATGCTAATTTTTGTTAATTTTGTTTCTTCATTTATATACAGTAAATTCTGAAATCTGGATTTAAGTGTGTGGATTAAGAACGAACCCTGGAATTGATAAAGGATACATATCAGTGTGTGTTCAGTTTTAGTTTCTGATAATGTTTATAGTATTGATTGTTGCTGGTTTAAGTAGAAGTTAGTAATTGTGTTGCTTGTTCATCCCTTTGAAACAATCTGCATTTCCCTTTTTCTTTTAGTTATTTATCCCTTTCAGCATTTTTCCCATCTCTTTCCTATTCCTTAATCTAAAACCAAGAGTAGTGTAGTATAGGAGCCGGCCTTCTCCGGAGATTGGCACGGAAGGCATCCCTTCCTTCCGGCATTTCAATCTGTTTGGCGGGTCTAGGCCGCACAGATAGACCAAACCCTTTCCTAAGTGGCAGATTCGTAACCAACAGTTTCTTCTGGCACGCCCGGTGGGATCCAATCGTTCCACCTCATAAGCAGTATTGAGGAAGTGATATTCGCTTCAGTACTATCAAATCTAAACATCTGGCGATCGAATACCTCCAAGTCTCGAAGACCAGTCTAAAGGAAATCACGTCTTCATGCATACGAGATGGAGAGTTAGAAACGCAAAAGAAGAGACCGAGTACTACGAGCTTGATATCAACGCTTTCGGAGAATGTCCTAGGCTAGTCAGGTCGACAATCTCTCTGGACGAAGCATCATCGCAGGAAGCTGTTGTTGTCGAGCAAGAACCGACATCAGACAGCACAGCAACCAGCTATCCTCCAAATCCTCCGAACTCTCTAGACCATCAAGGCGCTCCGGTTTTACCTGAATGAATGAATGAATGAAAGATTTTAATTACGTCCGCGAGACCCAAATGTGGTCTATGGGACCTCAAATATGGAAGTACAATTACTCAAATCATATCATATGATCTTTAATATCTTTGAGAAGGTTGTTCCTTCTCCTGCTGATTTGTGTTAGCAATTCTCCAACTTTTTTTATTTTCTTGTCTTCAAATAAATCTGTAATAAACTCGTTCCCAAGTGTTTCTTTGTATTTGTCACGGATATCCGAAAAACTCGGGCATTTATAGATGAAGTGTTCCTCTGTCTCTACTGCCCCGTGCTGCATAGAGTACATATCCTTTCTTCCCATTGTTCTTTGGGCGTTGCCCATCTCCCTGTTTCACATCTAAGCCTATGAGAGCTAGTCCTTATCTGAGCAATGAGTATTTTTTCCTTCCACTTGATTTCAGCGCCTATATACGCTTTTTTCCTTGTGGTCATACGTTGGGTTAAAATTTGCAATATAATATTGTCTTTTCCTGCTTGCATTTTTCCACATTCCACTTCGAACTTTTCATTCACATAATTTTTAATGTCTTTGTTGACATTTGGGCATTCATTTATGTTGATTTCCCAACGTTTCATCCATTTCTGATTTTGTTTCATCCACGTATTCTTTCGCCTATGTAACTCTTCGTCTCTAACTGCTCTAGGCCATCTATCATTTGTCATGTTTTCTGTTTTTTTCAAGTAACATAACAACTTGGTCATAGCAATTGCTTCTAAAGGGAACATTCCAGTTTCAGCTAGAATAATTTCATAAGGGAGGTGCTTCAGGAGCTCTTGTCCAGCCGAACCTGTTGTTGTTGCCTCCAAATCAGCCAAATCCGAACGCGAATATGGCGCAACCACCACCAAATCAGCAACAAAACCAGCAACAGAATCAACAGCAAAATCAACCGCCGAACCCGCCCAGGCTATTCTCAGCCTGGAATCATGCAGGGTCGTTGAACCTGGCGACACCGGCCGCCATCCCAGCTGCAGCGCTCAAGGCCAGTCCTACTTATGACGGCACTGGAAAAATGGCGCAAGAGCATGTCCAGGACGTCGCCGCTCTAGCTACCATTCATGGTATCACGGAAGAAAACATCATGGTGAGGTTGCTAGTCTTGTCCCTCAGGGGGAAGCTACTGATCCTTGCCGCCCAGCACTATTGCTACATGGGACCAATTGGCGGGAAGGTTGATACAAGGGTTCAATGAATCGACGAACCCTTACTCCTTGCTTCACCAGCTCACGACCATCCAAAGACATCCACAGGAGGAGGTCCCTAATTTTAACGTCAAATTTGTTCGGACCTGGCAAAGAGTCCCTAATAGCCTTCGGCCGACACTTGATCAAGCAGCGTTCTATTTCCTCAGAGCGTTCAACTCAGATCTCAGCGTGAATATCCGGTATTCTGGCGTCAACACTTTCCCGGATTTATATACGCAGGCGTAGACGGCCGAGGCCGATTTGATCACCATTGGCAAACTCCCGCCGAAACCGACAATGCCAATTTTCTCGAATTTGCCTCGGTATCAGTACTCCAGTACGTCCACTCAGTTCCCATCTGCACCATCCATGTACCCAATTCCCTCGTGGAATCAGAGTCAGACACCCATTTTTCGACAGCTTCCCGCTCCCCTAGTTCCGCAACTGCCTCCACCTCCGCAATACCTGGCTTTGCCTCCACCTATAGCACCGCTACCATTGCCGGATCCCTCGACTGTTGATCCGCAAACCAAGCTTCTACAAGAGCTGCAGTCGCTTAATTCCACCGTGAGAATGCTATCCAACGATATGGCAGTGATGAAAAAGAAGCAAGCTCAGCAAGAATTCCTGCCAAGAAGACCCTATCCTCCTCCGGCGATCACCAGAGATCAAGCGGCTCAAGCCGGTAGACCTCCCGCGAGGAATGTCGCTATTAGTGAAGAGCCGAGCACCTCAGACTATGTGCACTGGTGTTCCACGTGCAACGACCCACATGGGGAGGATACTTGTATGGTGCACTAGCACTATGCTCAAACACTGGCGGGCAGCATCCCTAGTGATCAAGTTAACATGATTAGGGAGGCGGACCGTAACCTCATGATCCCCGAGGACGAGCAAGTTTCAATTCTTACCAGAAATGGAAAGAAGCCAATCGAGGTTGATGCGGGCCAAATGGAACCTTTGAAGGTGTACACCCGCCGTGAGAAGAAGCAGCCTCTAGCAAAAGCTCCTGACAAAGTTCCCTTGCCCCCGCCAGCGAAGGAGAAACCCTCGTCGACGAAAGCTCCAGTATTGCAACCTCAAGGTGAAACCAGGGAGCAGGCCAGGGAGAAGGTCAAGTACCCTTCACTGACGAAGAGCTAGAGAGTCGAAGCCACGCAACAGTACCGCACTAAGTACGAGGCTGCGAAAGAACCATTAGTGTCCATTGCTTCAACTTACAACATTGTTGAGGAGCTGAAGAAAACTCCTGCCAAGATAAGTCTTTATGATGCTCTGCAACTTCTCGGGCAGGTTGACCTGTTACAGGAATCGCTGAAATCTGCCAAAGGAGGAAAGCCGACGCAGCCTGTGTTAGCTCAAACTCTGACCACCTCGGCCACAAGAAATAACAGGCCACCGTCGTTCTATCTGTCTCTTCGGATGGAAGGGTGGGTCGTGCACAATTGCATGATTGATTCCGGTGCAGCAACCACCGTCATGCCAAGGGCAGTTTGCGAGGAGATGGGCATGGAATATACGTGGAGCAGTCCAGGTGTTCTTCAACTCGATGGCACTCCTGTGAAGACAGTAGGCGTCATTAAGGATATCCCCATCCAGCTGCACAAGGTGCCTCAGATTGTTGTGATACAAGAGGTTGTAGTTGTTGACCTGGAGCCGTACTTTAGCATGTGCCTCTCAAGAGAGTTCACTGCTAACCTGGGCAGTTATCTTTCTCTAGACTACTCGCATATGGAGGTCCCATTCAAGGGAAGGAAGGTGAAGATCTACAATGAGAAACCCTCCACCTTCCTTATCGAGAAATGGCCGAAGAAGGGCAACAGGATGATTCAGTCCACCTGATGACAGAAGAATTGAAGGAGGTGGAGTTGGTAGAGGGATGCCTAGAGGAGCTGCGGGCGGAGGATGAATTTTCCTTGACTAATTTTAATGCCATGATTGAATCGGAGATGGGATGTTATTCCATCACCAAGCCCGAGAAGCCAAAGGAGATAGTACAAGAGAGCAAGGACTCTGCCCCAAATGAGCTATGGAAGCTTTTCTTTGACGGTGCCCGATGTAAAAACGGCGTCGGGGCAAGAGTTCTCTTGGTTTCGTCCTCTCAAGAACAAAAGGACTATTGCTATAGGTTGGCCTGGAGTTGCACCAACAATGCGGCGGAGTATGAAGCCTTGTGCTTAGGGTTGAAGAAGGCCGAGAAGTTGGGGATCAAGCAGCTACAAATTTTTGGGGATTCAGAGTTAGTCTGCAAGCAAATCACCAACAAGTGCGTCTCAAAAAAGGACTATCTCAAGGCATACCGCAATAGGGTTTGGGCCCTGTTGGAGTCCTTTGAGTCACTAAATGTCCAAGCAATCTCACGAGAAAAGAACAAGCACGCAGATGTCTTAGCGTCTATCGGAGCCAGATACTCCCCGGCTGATGACATGATGCAGAAGCCTAAGGCGGTAAGAAATATTTACAAGCCTTTCGTGCCTGATAGGGACACCCACTGGCAGGTGTTCGACTGTGACATGCAAATCGTCAATTTTTTAGTTCAAGAAGCAAGTACAATAGAAGGTAGAAACCCTGATGACGAGGAGTATGAAGGGTTGATATAGTTGAAAAACAACCATGTCCCAAAAGGACAGATCACTTTGGAGAGTCTGTTCGACCAAAATGACCGAGCGATCGCCCACAGAATCAAGGTGGATGAAAAGCAGTATAAAGAGCTCGAACTCGAGCCAGGAAAAGTCATCAAGGTTGGGATGGACTGTACCCCATAAGAGCTGGAGCAAATTCAGGATTTATGCCGAGCATATCCAGATATTGTGGCTTGGTCCTATCAGGACCTGAAGGGGTACGACCGAGAGGTCATCCAACATACCATTGAGTTGCAAGAAGGGGTCAGACCATGTAGACAGAAGCAGAGGTCGGTCAATCCCAAGATTGAAGTGTTGATGAGGGCAGAGCTTCTCAAGATGCTTGAAGCGAAAATCATTTACCCGATAAAGCACTCTTCCTGGGTTGCCAATTTGGTTCCGGTTAGAAAGAAGAACGAAGACATTTGCCTGTGCGTTGATTTCCGAAATCTGAACCAGACCTCTTTGAAGGATCATTACCCACTCCCGCAAATTGATCAGATCCTCCATGTAGTGGCAGGAGCATAGCGCTTTTCCCTCTTGGACGGTTTCTCTGGATATAAACAAATTTGGGTAAGGGATGAGGATCAGCATAAGACAGCGTTCACCACCAAATGGGGGACGTTCGCCTATCAGCATATGCCCTTTGGCCTCTCAAATGCGGGGGCCACTTTCCAGAGAGCCATGGATCTGGCGTTCGGCGAATTGCTGAACAAAATTATTGTCATCTACTTGGATGATATGACTGTGTTTTCGCACAAGAGAGAAGAATATGCCTCGCACCTGCAGCAAGTGTTCGAGAGATGCCAAGAGTTCGGCATATCTATAAACCTGAAGAAGTCTGTCTTCGCGGTAAAGGAAAGGAAAATTGTTGGGCCACATCATCTCCGAAAAGGGGCTTGTTGTAGATCCTGACAGAGCAGAGGCCCTCCTCAAACTCCCGCTCCCAACGAACAAAAAAGGCCTGCAGTCTTTCTTTGGCCAAATCAATTTTGTGAGGAAGATCGTGTCGGATTTCGCTCAGGTCGTCAAACCGATGACCGAGCTATTGAAAAAAGATGTCGAGTTCACCTAGACGGAGGAAAGGAAGCAAGCATTCGAAGAGATCAAGGCCCGGATTGCTCAAGCTCCTGTCTTAGTCAACCCCGACTACTCAAAAGACTTCATCCTTTATGCGGTCGGGGAGCCTAAGAGTTATGTTGCAGTCTTAAAGCAGAAGGGAGAGGATGGCAAAGAGCGCCCTATTGCGTTCTTGAGCCAACTGATCCAACCACATGAGGAGAGGTACAACTTCATTGAAAGACAGGTGCATGCGGTAATGAGGTCCCTCAAGAAGTTTCGACACTTTGTCTCCTAGAGTAGGACGACAGTATTTGTTGTCCATCCAGACGTAAGAAATTTTATCATTCAAGGAGAGATGGGCAACAAGAGGGCTGGTTGGGTCACTAAGATCAAGGAGTTCGACATCGAAATCCGACCCACAAAGTCGATCCACGGTCGGGCGCTGTGCCAAGAACTTGCGAAGAGCGCTGCTGCAGAAGTGAGTTGTCAATGGGAAGTCCCGGTGTCAGAGGTAAACTTCTCCAATAAATCTGCAGATGGCGATGACTGGACGGATGACTTAATATGATATTTCAATACTGGGAGATGCCTAGACCGTCTCAACGCCTCGCAGAGGAGGAGGTTAAGGATCCAGGCCCGCAGGTATGTGTTGCGCCCAAAGGAGCTGTTTTTCATAAACATAGACAAAGTCCTCCAAAGATGTGTTAGGGGGAGTGAGAAAGAAAAAATCCTTGATGAATTCCACTCCGGAATATCGGGGAGCCATTTGGCTGGAAGGTCGACGGCCTTAAAAATAATCAAAGCAGGCTACTATTGGCCCACGCTTTTCGCTGATGCGTTCTCAGTTAGTCGAAAGTGTGACAGATGCCTGAAGTATGCTGGCAGGAACAAAAACGCCCCAATGCCCCTGCACCCGATCCAAGTTGAAGCGTCGTTCCAACAATGGGGTTTGGACTTCATCGAGATCATATCGCCAAATTCCTCAGCAGGGCACAAGTACATACTGACCACCACAGATTACTTTACCCGGTGGATTAAGGCAATCCCAACGAAGCATGTTGATCAAGAGGTAGTCATTGCCTTCTTGGAAAAAATGGTCACAAGATTTGGGGTTCCAGACGCGATCGTGACTGATAATGGCCCAGGTTTCATAGGCGCCACACTCAGCGAGTTCGCCAGCAAGTACGGGATTTACCTGAAATCCTCTTCCAACTATTACCCACAGGGGAATGGCCTGGCAGAGTCCAATAATAAGAACTTGCTGAAAATTCTGAAGAGGACCCTAGAGAGTAACAAGCGGACCTGGCATCTGCTCCTTGATCAAGCACTGTGGGCGGACCGTACCTCCATAAAAAAGTCCATCAAAACGTCTTCGTATGCGTTGGTGTACGGGAAAGAGGCAGTCTTGCCTACACATGTAGAAATGCCAGCACTTTGGATGTTGGATGATGAGAGGGAAGACCTTGATCCCATGGACGCCCGATTGGCCCAATTACTGCAACTGGAAGAAGGCAGGGAAAAAGCTTATGAAGCTTTCATGAAGCACACAGAGAGCACTAAAAACTGGTTTGAAAAAAGAACCAGGGCCCGTGTCTTCCAAGTCGGGGATCTGATGCTGAAATGGAATTCGTGGAAGGCAAAACCGGGGAATCATGACAAATTCGATGCCTTCTGGGAAGGCCCCTTTCAGATTGCCCGGGTTAATCAGTTGAATTCATTCATATTGCAGGACATGGAGGGCCATACTTTGCCCATACCAGTCAATGGCCTTCACCTGAAGGTCTACCATCATTGAGAAGCATCATGAAATTTTCCCATGTACATAGTTTTATTTCTGCTGTTTTAATTTATGTTTTCCGAATGTAAATATGTTTTCCTGCTTTAAGAGCGAGTACTCGCGCTCTCTAGTTGAGCTTTTTTGTCCCTCTAGAGTTTAAGTGCAGAACCAGGTTTCACAGCAGAGAGGAGTCCTCAATCAGCAGCTGAAGATGCCAAGGTTCGCAGAGGTTCCTTCTCGAGGACGCGTTTCGCTCATGAAAAGGGCGAGAAGGAGGTCCTCGATGGTTTTCAAAATAGGGTCAAACCCGGCGAAGCTTCAAGCGGGAGCTGGAGCTCGCTCCAATTCCGAGCGAGGATGAGTTTTGGGCAAGGATGAGGGTGAAACCCGGTCGCGCGATGCAAAGAGCAAGAAATCTCTAAGTATAAAACAGAGCTGAAATCCGCTCCGTTTTTGGGCGAGAACGGGCTTCGGGCAGGGTCTGGAACGAACCTGATGTTCGCACGAAGTCAGGGCGAGATGCAAGTTTTCAACCCTGACGAAGATCGCCTGAGGTCCACAGCGAAGCCAGGGCTCGCTCAAGGCAGGAGCGAAGTGCATACGCGTGGAGCCACAACAGGAAGTTGCGAGGTGCGAGGACCAAAGAAAAATCAAAATCCCGCTAAGGCATCATATAGAAGCTGCGAGTCGCAAAGAAAGGGACGAGGGTGAAGTTCCCACGAAGTTTGTTGAAGCCAAGGATCGCCCGAACTAAGCGGCGAGAATGGGCTTCGCTCAAGTTGAGAGCGAGCCGCGGAAGGGTCTAGAAATGCTAAGTCCCCACCGTGTCGAAGTTCGCCCAGCTTTGAGGCGATGACGGGTTTCGCTCAAATTTTGAGGCGATAGCGGGAGTTCGCTCATATTTTAAAGCAAGATCAAATTCAGGCAAGCTTCCGAGCAAGACCCGGCCCAAGGCAAAAGAAAGCAAATTTTTCTAAGTTCGCTTATCATTCAAGCGAGGACAAGGATCGGGCATGGTGCTAGGCAAGAAAGAGCAAGGGCGAAGCGCGACGGCGAGGGATGAACGGAAGGTCGAAAAATTTCTAAGCCTCCACTTTTCAACCGTCATGCCGAAGTTCGCTCAGATTTCGAGCGAACCTGGGAATCGCCAGATGTACCGGGCGAAGAGCAAATACAAAGCCTGTGAGCAAGAAATAAACTAAGGCATCATTTTAAGCCGGAGTTCACTCCTGTTTTAAGCGAAGCCCGGATTCGGGCTAACCTGCGAGCGAGACTCGGCCCAGGGCAAAAAAACCAAGGTTCCTAAGTCCAACAGCAAGTGCTGAAGTTCGCTCTGCCTACAAGCGAGGACCGGTTTCGGGCAAAGTTTAAGGCGAGAACGAGGATCGCCCAGATCCCGAGCGAACTGCAGTGGGTATGTCGGAGTTCGGTCCAAGTTTGACGAAGACAGTGTTCGCCTGAACTGAGGTGCGAGAACGAGATTCGCTCCTATGAGGAGCGAGAGTCGGAGTTCGCTCCGATTTCAAAGCAATGACGAAGTTCGCTTAGGTCGTAGGCGAGGCCAAGAATCGCCCGAAGTTTTGGGTGAACTACAGAGATAAAGCAAGGGCCCAATTTCGGGCGTCGCACTCCCCGAAGCTGGGAATCGCTCTGCTGTTGAGCGAACCTCAGCTTCATACGACGACTAAACACGGCAAACCTCGGGATGCGCGAAAAACGCAACGGCAATTTAAACTCCCAAGACGCACATTATAAATGAGGGTGTCTGCACGCATTTCTAAGCAGTTCGTTAGGACAAAAGGACGGAACCTCGGGATCGGAGATTGAGGGATTTGCGCCTTCAAAGAAGATTTTGTGCACTATGGAATCGTTTGATTTCAAAGAAGCGCACGGCCACCAATGAAGGACGGTTGCTTCCACCAACTCCAAGCTCCAAGTAATTACTTCAAGCATACACCATTAATGGCGAAGTTCGCACCCATCACCATAAAAGGCGTGACACCCCAGTTCGCCCTGTCAATTGACTTAGAGCTTGCCTTGCGCTGCACTAGAAGCCGAGAACAGAGTAATTCTGGCGAGCAACAGCGCACCTGTGTTTCTTTGCAAATCGTCATGGGCAAAAGGAGTGCTGAAGAGAAGGGTAAGGTGTCCAAGGAGGGAGCTTCAAATAGGCTAGAGAGCGATAAAAAGCGAAAGGCTGAGGGCGGTAAAAAAATAAAGAGAAGGATAAAAAGAAAGAGCAAACACAGAAGCCCGAGGCAGCAGCAAGGCCGAAAGGGGAATCAGGGCCAACGTAGGTAGTTATTTCCCCACCTATTGACAATTGGGTGAAATACAGGGATGGTGCCTCCTCTTAGAGCACTGAACAGTTGCGACAGACCATCGAAGAGAGGCGGGAAAAGGTCTCCCCTGCAAGCCCCGGGACTGTGGCCTACTACTCTAACCTATACTGGTTCTTGTGCCCCACTGTGCATAATTGCCCAGAGCTGGTGACTGCTATCACCAAATACTATAATCCGCTAACCAAGCAAGTTTGAGATAGAGAGGGGAAAGTCCTTATTTCACTTTTTTCTGACACCGTCTAGATGGCCTTCGCTCCCATGTAGCTGCCAAACACAGATTATACCATCAGATCCATCAACCTTGATGAGCAAACAGAGATCAGGACAACCCACGTATGCGACTTTTCATGGAATCTCAATTGAGGGACCCGCTAACAGCCAATCAGTGGCCAAAACTGCCTATGCCTCTAAGGCATTTTAAAAGCATCGATATGTACACAATGCTAGCATGGGTGCTAGGGCTCGCCACTGATGCAGTGGTATTTCCCTACCAGGTCGCCATTGCGGAATGCATATCGCACGGAGAATTCTACGCCCCTAGCACCATGGGGCCGAACACAAAGACAATATTTTTTGACTGGGCGGACTGGATAGCGTGCAGCTTACATTCTCGGCTGCAAGAGCTGATGCACGAAAAATCCCAGTTTTTCAGGCAGTGTTCATTCCTGGCCTGGATCTTCCTCTTCCATTTGCACAGCAAACTCAAGTTTATCCCCACCAAGCACACCAACGAGAAGGGTGGGCCGATGTCGGTGTATCAATGGACTCAAATACTGTTGAAAAAAGAGTTATATTACGTGTTGAATCAGGCGTTCCTTGGCCCTGCCTTGGAGCATATCCATGGCTCTTGCCCGCGCATCCCCCACGAGATGAGAGATGATGTGGTGCGGCGTAACATGGGCGATACTTTTCAGCTAACACAGGGCTTTGTCATTAGATTTTTTGGGTTTACCGGTAAACCCTTCCTTTTGTCCTACTACACCACAGAATATTTGTTCGCCCTGGAGATAGCACTACATACTGACTACACAGATCAGAACTACGGCCAGGGAAGGAAGGAGGGGCATATTTACGAGTTCCCATTCAAGTGGGGCGATATAGAAGTCAACACCACGGGGCAAAACGAGTTCCTCGCGGCAACGCTCCTAAGCTTTGGCCTGGTCGATCTTCCCCAGCGGTGGAAATATGATCCCGTGGACTACTGAAAAATTTCCATGATATGAAAAGCTTCCACGCCTGCCCCTGCCCGGAAATCATAATCCGTCAGGGCATGACCTCGAATGGCACGTAGAAAGAATGCGGTCTTTCCCGTCGTGGCATGATTTCTATCACATAGAGGCGGACTATGACCCAGCGTAGAACCCATCCCATGATATCAACTCCAAGGTCTTCAAAAAGATGGAAATCAAATTGAAAGGTATGGGTTGGGCTCCGGAAAATATTGCGGATTGGTGGGTCATGAGGGCCCATACCAAGAAAGAAACGTCAGAAAAGATCCTCGTGGGCGACAACCAGTTCTCCACGCTCTACGATAACCATCATGCCACGTGGCGGCCAATCCTGTTTGGAGATCTCGTGCCTCGAGGCGCCCAAAGCCCAAGAAGGGTACAAAGCCCACTAAGGCAGCACAAGCAGCCACTTGGGCAGAGTGGAGGATCTAGCAGCGGAGCGAAGGAGAGCCAGACAGTCGAGCATAAAACGCAGCAGCTAGCTGAAAAGCAGGAAATACCACCAAAACGACCGGTTGAAGCATCACAAGCAACGCCTCCCAAGAAGAAAAAGCCAAAAGTCGTGATCAAGTCTCCCAAGCCTCCCTCGAAGAAGTCTGCCGACCCAGGCCCAAGCGCGTCCGTCACAGCCGTTGTGTCGCAGGAGGTGGTACCGCAAAAAAAAGAGATACAACAAAGGGAGGTCGTGCCAAAGAAAGAAGTCGCACCAAAAGTTCCTTTTGAAGAAATCAACATAGAAGAGGACACTCCGCCGGAGGAAGAAGAGTGGGCGGCCCAAAGTCCCATAACACAGTTGTTTACCACGTCAGCTCTTACAGAGCACGCAGGTACGCACTCTCTTTTCCCTCTCCAATCTTCTGAACCGCCGCCTGCAGCACCGTCCACTGTCGGACCCTTAGTCTCTATGTTGCCTTTAGGCAGCGAACCAGCGTCTACCATCCCCCTCGCAGTATCCCATCCTGCCCTTGAAGAAGTTCAGCCTTCTATTTCTGCCTGTCCTGGCTAGCAAGCATTTGGCTCGTATGCTTCTACCCCCAACGTATTTGGAACTATTGCCTCCCTCCAGCTAGGCACTGCCAGCCAAGATCCATCGCATCCACCCAATCCCTCATCGTCAGCAGGAGGACTAGTTGAGGACCTGCCTCTAAACCCTAACAATCCTCCCGCTACCGTCCAGACCATAACGCCCCCAATAGTGACCAAGCTCCCAGTCTCCACCATCCCGCACCTGTCCACAGAATCTATGCCTCAGCAGGATCTACCTCTGATCGCACCCATGTTCGGCGAAATGGAACTCATGGAGCAAGAACTGGAAATGATAGAAGATCGTCCCGTAGTAGACAGCCTAGTCCAGGCGGAGCAGAGCTCCTTCAGATGGATTAAGAACATCAGAAAAAGACAGGCGCAAGAGCCTGCTGGAATTGAAAAACGTGCCAGGTTCGACCTTGAGAAAATGGAGCTACATAAGTTGAAGATCCCGAAGGTCCAAAAACCCTTGAAGGATATGATGCCTGTTGACTACACTTATCAGCAGGTAATCAAAGACTTGAAGACGGTCAGTGTAGAGAACGAGGTAGGGGCCATTCAGCTCAAAGCAAGCACAGTTTATCTGCATCATGAGCAACTAAAGGAGCGCTACTTCGCAGTGGAGAATGAGAACCTTAAGATGCAGGAAACCCTAGCAAAGATGCAAGCCCAGCTGGACGAATCCAAGAATGAATCCAAGCAGCTGCGATAGCGAGTGGCAGCTTTGCAGCAAGAGGTGGCAGAGCATAAAGATGTTGACGAGCGCCACGCCAAGCAGGACGAAGAGGCGCAGGCCAAGATAAGCAAGCTGGAAGCCCAGGTTGAGGAGGCGTAGCAGCTCGCATAGAGAGAAGCACAAATTGAGGTCTTCTCCAAGGACCGAGTCAAGGAGGTTCGCGCCAGTTTATTGAAGAATTTCCGAACTAGAGCCTCAAGGTCCTTGTCCGTTCTCATGTTTGTTTGGGAAGCCCAGCGAGCATCTGCTCAAGGCAAGCCTGTTATAAAGGAGGTCGAGTGCGAAGCAAAGCGCTGGTTTGGCCTGGCCATTGAAGTTGAAGTTTACGAGCGCAAAGACCTCCAGGTGCCACCAATGACCCAAACTGCCCGAGAGTGGGCCACTACAAGATCAACTCTGCATACTTTCTTCGAAAAGCTGGAGAAGGTCAGAATAGCCAGGAGATTGTTGGATGCATTCGAGAAGGAGAAAAGCATCTACCTGGCACACTTCCAAACCCTCACGCAGCTCGGTTTACCCAGATTTACGGACAATGATGGAAATTGCCTGCCCAGAGACGAACTGAAGCTGATGGAAATTTCCTTGATCAAGGAGGACCACTTCTGAAATTGACGGTTGGGCAGACCCTATTTTGGAAACGCAGGTGACCCAATTGATATCTAGGTTCTGCCAGATTAACGCCTGCCTAGCTGATCTAAGCCAGAGGGTTGACCAGGCCGATATGCTTCAGATCGAGACCTTCAACAGCTTGCTGAAAGAGCTCCACGATCGCGAGCCATTCCAGGAGGAGACCTGGACCCAAGTTCAGGCTACTTATGAGAGCATTCGTGACCGCCTTGCTCCTTCGGATACCAACCAGTAACCTGAAGAAGAGGGAGAAGGCGAGGAGCACTCTGAAGAGGAGACAGAGGAAGGAGAGAAACAGGAGGACGAATCCTCAGATGGCAACAGTGAATCAGAAGAGGAAGCGGAGGGTGACTCCAAGCCCAAAGGATGAAGGCATGGGGTCCTTGCATTGAGGCGAGCTCAATACCCCGCGAGCCGCCAAGAATGTTGCCACATTTTGCTAAGGGGTAAATTTTGAAAAAACGGCTGCATTGTTTTCGTGTTTGGATTTTCTCTCCTTTCTTCCTTTCCAGATCAGCTTCGTCCGGATGAAGGGGCCAACTCCAACCTCACTTGATCTCCAGGCGAGGAATAGCCCGAGGCGATAAGCCATGGTAGAAGCCCAAAGAATCTGCTAAGGCACGGAGGTCCTCAGCTTCGCTCGCAGGTAGGGGCGAACCCCAACATCGCTCGGGTTGGAAGCGAACAGCAGGAGTTTTGGAGACCCAAAAAATGTTTAAAGCCAGGATGGCTCAGGTTCGCTCTCACAAGGAGCGAACCTCAGTCTCGCTCACTCTCATCGGCGAACCCCAACTTCGCCAGACACCATAGCAATTTGTAGGCCAGGGCATAAAAAAAGACTAAGTTAAAAGGTCTCCCGATATTGCTTCAAGAGCATAGCGAACCTCGGAGTAGCTCGGGGTCTCGAGCGAACCACAGCGCGGAAGATGAAAATAAACTAAGGGGCAACTCGGCCCAAGTTCACTCCAGGATTGAGCGACTCCCTGTCGCACCAAATCCCCGACGACTCTCAGCCTCGCCTTGTCATCAAGCGACCCCCAGCTTCGCTCCGTTTCCCAGCGATCGGCAACAGGTTTCGAGGGTATCAAAATCAGCTAAGGCATAAAAACCCCCCCAGATTCGCTCCATGACCGAGCGATTTCCAGCATCGCTCCCGCTCGCCAACGAACCCCAACATCGGCATCATTTCAGGCGAGCAAGCGCCAAGGCTGAGTTCCCAAGTTCGCTCTATTCCTTAGCAACTCCCGGAATCACTCCTCCCTCTATGCCACTCCCAGCTTCGCTCCAACGCTAAGCGATTCTCAGCATCGCTCTCTTGTTGTGACGAATCCCAGCTTCGGGCTCAGCATGGGCGACACTCAGAGATCACTCTAGAACCGGCAAAATTTCAAGCGGACCTCGGGAAGCAGGGTAGGTGGGCGTTTAAGGCACATTAATGGCACACGAATTCAGGTCGCAGCCCGTCCCTGCAGGACACCCTATCAGGTCCCAAAAGCACTCCAAAGGGCAAGCTGCACCAGCCGCATTGATGAGACATGCCCTGCCAACTGCAAAAATAGTCCGAAGCCGCTCTAAACACGGGTGAGCCTTATTTCAGGTATGCTGACAGCTGACAGAGGTCAAATCTCAATTGCTCCGGCAGTTTTGGGATCTGGGCATCAATGTAATTGGGGGGGAACTTCTTCTATAAAAGGCGGTTCAATTCAATGTAATAGGGAGGAACATTTTGCTAAAGAGTTGCTGTAATTTGGACTTCTTGCATCAATATAAAGACTCCTGGTTCTGTATCTGGGCTTTTTCACTGTGTATGACGCCTTCTATGCTAATTTCTGTTAATTCTGTTTCTTCATTTCCATACAGTAAATTCTGAAATCTGGATTTAAGTGTGGATTAAGAACGAACCCTGGAATTGCTAAAGGATACATCAGTGTGTGTTCAGTTTTAGTTTCTGATAATGTTTATAGTATTGATTGTTGCTGGTTCAAGTAGAAGTTAGTAATTGTGCTGCTTGTTCTTCCCCTTGAAACAATCTGCATTTCCCTTTTCTTTCAGTTATTTATCCCTTTCAGCATTTTTCCCATCTCTTTCCTGTTCCCTAATCTAAAACCAAGAGTAGTGTAGTATAGGAGCCGGCCTTCTCCGGAGATTGGCACGGAAGGCATCCCTTCCTTTCGGCCTTTCAATCTGTTGGGCGGGTCTAGGGAGCACAGATAGACCAAACCCTTTCCTAAGTGGCAGATTCGTAACCAATAGGGACGTAGTAAGGACATCGTCCCCATTGCATCCCTTGTCCCCATCTTGTAGTGGACACATACCCCCGGGTATCCAAGCTGGGGGACATGTCACTACATAAGTTAGATAAAACCATGTCACTACATAAGTTAGATAAAACCATATCAAAAGCCTTGCAATGACTTTTAATGAAATTTCTTGCTCTTACTTGAAAGGTTTAGTTTATATTTTAAAAAACAGTATTTAAATCCTTTAGACCATGGATCTCATCATTTTTTTTCAATTTAGGCCTTAGTGTGATTTCATATTCTAGCCTTTTTTATTTAGGACTTTCTCAGACTAATTTTCTAAGAAAAGCTTTTCAATTTTGTTCCAAATTAAATCTATTTTCAATTTGAAAATGAGGTTATTCCACCATTCTTTTGCATTATCTATAAAACTGACCCCAAAAAAAAATTAAAAACATCATATTTTGTTTATAAACATCCCTCCAAACTTTTTTGATCTTCCTTTACTAAAACTTTAGATAGAGGTGTCATTATCCTTAAAAAAAATTAACATCCCCTTATATCTTGTGATCTTTTGTATGTCAAATGACTCCTCTTTGTATCTTGTGCCTATTTGTATATGAAACTTCACCTCTTGGTATCACAAGTCATGCCCTATCATATGTTGGTTCGTGCCCTTTAGAACGTTGGGTTGCACTGTTTCACAACTCAGACAATACCTCCTTCAATCCAAAGTCACACTAATTCACATCTTGTTTCTCGCCCCTCTTAGTCCCATATCTCACCCCTCCATGTCTTGGGTCATGCCCTTTTGTGTCTTGGACTACACCCTTTCATGTTTCAAGATTCACACTTTCGTATCTTTGTTTGAAAACTTTAATATGTTGAACCACCCTTTCAAATCTCAAGTTGCAACCTTGGTGTCACAAGTGCACCCTTTAGTATTTTGGGTGGCACGCTTTTGCATCTCAATTATTACCATTTTGCTTGTCAAAATGTGCCCTCCACTCGTTGATCCTCACCCTTTCATTTCTCAAATAGATAAATGTTAATTAAATGTTGTGTGGGTATAGGATGAGAGTTAAGATCAATAAAATGTCAATAAATGATGTTATTTGATGCTTATAAATTAAAATTTGTTTATAAAAATGATGAGAAAATGTGGTCTTAAATGCTATAAGTGAGCAACACGTTTGTTATGTGAAATCTATGTTGTTCGAGGGACAATCAAATGCAGCAAAATTCAAACATTAATCGCAGCGGAAAAATTAAAATTTATTTGCACCCCTTCAACAACAAAAAACATTACAAATTATCATATATATATATATATATATATATATATATATATATATATATATATATATATATGTGGATGAAAGGGAAGAAGACGGCGAGGAGAAGTTGGAGGGATAAGGGGAAAGGGAGTTGGAGGGATAAGGAGGAAGAAGGAATAACGGAGGGATAAGGAGGAAATGGAGGGATAAGGAGGAAATGGAGGAGGGAATATAGGAGGGGAGTTAGGAAGCAAAAATCTGCCGACAAAGTGTGCCGACAAAACGTAAGGAGTTTTCACACTTAGGACTAGAAAAGTGTTTTTTCTAAGCCACTTAAGGTGAAACCCTATTCACACTTGCAACATTCTCCCCCTTAAAGTTGAGAGGACTGACTACACAGTCTCTCAGCTTTACAAATTGAGCTTTAGTCATCGCCTTGGTGAAGATGTCCGCGACGTTCTCCAAAGTGTGACAGTATTGAAGCTCAACAATTTCATGTTCCACCATATCTCTGATGAAGTGGTACTTCATATCAAAATGCTTTGTTCTGCTATGGTGGACAGGATTATATGCCAACTGAATGGCACTGATGTTGTCGCAGTAGATTCTGGTCGGACCACTTTTCTGTTCTCCAATCTCTTCTAGTACTTTCCTTAGCCACAAGGCTTGAGTACTTGCATAAGTAACTGCTATATACTCAGCTTTCGTTGAAGATAGCGCTACTACTGTCTGCTTTTTGAACTCCAAGTTATTAGTCCCGATCCAAGACTAAAACAGTTTCCCGATGTTGACTTCCCGTCATCAATATTGCTACCCCAATCACTATCACCGAAGCCTACAAGCTTGATAGTGTTACATTTATGGTACTTGGATTCCAAAATCCAATGTACCTTTCACATATCTCAAAATTCTTTTAGTTGCTCGCAAATGCAGCTCGGATGGGTTAGCCATAAATCTAGAAACAAGAGATACAACATATTGAATATATGGTCTGGTGTTGGTGAGAAACATCAAACTCCCAACCATGCTTTCGAAAGTGGTCACGTCAACTTTTGGTGCTCCATCATCTTTGCTTAATTGGATCCCATGTCCAACTGGAGTTGCAATCGGTTTGCAATGCTCCATAGCAAACTTCTTGATCATATCCCGAGCATACTTATGTTGACAGATGAAGATCCCCGTATCCGATCGATGAACCTCCATTCCAAGGTAGTAGTGCATTAAGCCAAGATCCTTCATCTCAAATTGTGTCATCATGGAGTGTTTGAACTCCATATTCATTTTCTCATTACTACCCATAAAAATGAGATCATCCACATACAAGCAAACTATGAGGATGTCTTTACCTTGCTTTAGGTAGTAGAGTGTGGGTTCATTTTTGCTCCTGGTGAACCCATAATCTTTGAAGTACCCATCAATGCGTGAGTACCAAGCTCTTGGTGCCTGTTTAAGACCATAGAGTGCCTTCTTCAATCTGTAAACAAGGTGTTCCTTACCTTGCACTTCAAATCCCCGTGGTTGCTCAACGTACACTTCTTCTGTCAAGTAACCATTGAGAAATGCACTCTTGACATCCATGTGTTGGACTTTCCATCCTTTGTGTGCAGCTAAGGCAAGAACTGTTTTGATAGTCTCCTGTCTGGCTACAGGAGCAAAAGTCTCTTCATAATCTATTCCATATTTCTGAGTAAAACCCTTTGCCACTAATCTTGCCTTATGCTTCTCAATGCTTCCATCAGCATTAAACTTGGTCTTGAAGATCCATTTACAGCCAACACATTTCTTTCCTTTAGGAAGCTTCACGAGCTCCCAAGTGTCGTTGTTTTTTATAGAGGTTATCTCCTCTTTCATGGCATCTTGCCAAATCTTCTGAGTACATGCCTTCTCATAACTAGAAGGTTCAAGTTGTGCACTAGTTAACAAAGCATAGTTAACTTGATCTCCCCTAGGTTCTTGCTGGGATTCATCATCACCATACAAGTGCATACTTTCTAATCTGTGTAAAACAGATTCCATTTCACTAGCTTGACTCCTAGTGTATCTTCTTGAAAAAATTTTATCCAACATCTGAGATGATGGATGATACTGTAGAGTTCTCTTACCTTTGGATGGAACATCAATGTCCATTGGTGAGGAACTTACTGATCGCTGTGGAGAAGGACTTGGTGAAGAAGTTGAATCAGAAGATGGACTTGGAGGATGTGTGGGAGGAGACTGCTTTCCTTTCTGTGGGAGCTGCGGTTGCACTCGCTGAGCAACTATATCGATGGCTTCAACATCATCGAATATTTGGGGCTTACCCCACTCTCCCCCTTCATCAAAAATCACATCCCTTGAAATCACTATCTTTCGAGTCGTAGGATTGTAGAGTCTATAACCCTTTGTGTTTTCACAATATCCTACAAAAATGCATGCCTGACTCTTTGGATCCAAGCTTCTTTCTCAGCTCATCAAGAATGTGAGCATATGCCAATGAACCAAATACTCGAAATACTTCACATTTGGTTTCTTACCATACCAGGCTTGGTAAGGTGTCTTTCCTTTCAAACTTGAAGTAGGACTTCTGTTCAAGATGTGAACACTAGTCCTTGTTGCATCTCCCCAATATGAATTACTCAAATGCTTTGTCTGAAGCATTGATCTTGCCATCTCCACAATGGTGCGATTCTTCCTTTCTGCTACACCATTTTGCTGTGGAGTGTAGGCAGTTGTGAACTACCTCTTGATGCCATGATGTTTACAAAAATTCAAAAACCGATTAGAGGAGTATTCTCCTCCTCTATCTGATCTAAGACATTTTATAGAATATCCACTCTCACTTTCAACTTTTGCTTTAAAATCAACAAAGCATGCAAATGCTTCATCCTTATGCTTCAAAAAATATATCCAACACATTCTTGTGCAATCATCAATGAAAAGTAGGAAGTAAGAGTGGTTACCTAGACTCTTGGTCTGCATCGGACCACAGATGTCTGAATGCACTAACTGAAGTGGATAGCTGGCCCTCCATGCTTGTCCATGAGGAAATTTCGATCTGGCATGCTTGCCCAAGGCACACCCTTCACAGACTTCCTTACTATCTTGAATTTTGGGAAGTCCAGTTACCATTGCTTGTGAAGTTAGCATTTTCAAACTTGCTGAATTCAAATGACCATATCTCAAGTGCCATAGGACACTTGGATTGGTAATTGCAACATTTGCTAACTTATTTCCTCCTGGCTGGCCAAACTTCAAAGGGAATAATCTATTCTTTGACATTGGCACTTGTGTAATGATTCTATTACTATTGTTCTTGTCAAAAATGGTGCATTTACCCTCATCAAAAATCAACTTATAATTCTTTTCAAGCATTTGACCAACACTTAAAAGATTGTGTTGAAGATGAGGTGTGTAATAGATATCACTTACTTGCTTGATGCCTTCTTTCGTTGGAACCTCCATGGCTCCAATGCCTTCAACTGCCAATGACTTGTCATCTCCCAATCGGATGTTGGATTTGTATGAGGAGTCTAAAGTAGCAAAGAGTTCTTCTTTGCCACTCATGTGATTTGAACACCCAGTGTCCAAAATCCATGTATCATTCATATTTTGCTCTGTCTGGCCATAAGAAAGAAAGAGATTTGTGGACTCTTCTTCTTCTCCAAAATTTCCAAATTGACTGCTCTGGTTGCTGCTGCTTCCTTGCGAAGTCTTTGACCAACAATCTCGAGCATAATGGCCAGGTTTGCCACAATTGTAGCAAACTTGTTTTGATTTATCTCCTCCTTTTCCTTTGCCCGATTGTTTCCCTCTATATTGCTGCTGTCCTCCTCTATTCTGATTTCCACCTCTGTTAGGAGTTCCCCCTCTTTGATTATTCCTGCCTTTGCCTCTTTTTTGTCCTCTGCCACGGCCTCTACCTCTTCCTTCATGTGTGGCAAAAGCTTTATCATCTCCTCCATAACTGGTGGTAGGAGTTTCCCGTAACCTCTCTTCATGTGAGAGAAGTGAACCAGTTAGTGCATCAAAAGACAATGAGGTTAAGTCTTTGGATTCTTCAATAATTATTGCAACTGAATTCCACTTTGGAAGAAGTGTTCTCAACACTTTCTTCACCATAACCTCTGGCTTAATATCTTCCCCTAGTGTGACCATTTTATCAACTACGGCTTTCACTCGCACGCAGTAATCTCCCACTTTTTCATTTTCTTGCATCCTGAGATTTTCAAAATCTCGTTTCAATGTTTGCAGTTTTACCTGTTTTACTTGGTCACTACCTCTATAGCTTTCTTTTAGGGCATTCCAGGCATCTTGTGCAATTACATAAGAGGCAACTCTAGGGAAGATACTTTTATCTAGGGCAGCATGTATGTGATAAAGGGCAAAAGCATTGTTTTTCTGTGCTTCTTTTCTAGCCTTTTTATCAGCATTAGAGAAAGCTGCCCATTCAGCAACAGTTGGTTCAGTATAGCCCTCTTCGACTACATCCCATAAACCTTTTCCTATCAAAAGGGTTTTCATTTTAATAGACCAATATTCATAGTCTCCTCCATTGAACTCAGGAATCGGAAGACTAGTATTGGATGCCATTGCAGAATAAAAAACAAACTTTATTTGAAGCAAACAAGTACTATAAAGCAGTACAAAGAGATTAATGATTCAAATCAAATCTCGCCTTTTTAGTACATTCAGGTTCTGCTTCGGAACTGCTGCTGATGACAATGACCTCAGGTTCTTCAGGATCCACTTCCTCTGGATCTTCTTCTTCTTCTTCTTCTGCTTCTTCTTCTTCTGCTGCTTCTTCTTCGTCTTCTTCTTCTTCGTCTTCTTCTGCTGTTGTTGCTTCTGGTTCAGGAGAGCGTGGTGAATAGCTCTCACTTGATTCTGCTACCTATACACCAGGTGTATAACTGGCACTTGCTTGATCCTCCGGAACAACTTCCTCTCGTACAACTTCCACAGTCTCGGACTCTTCAATTCTTTGTCCGAAAATGTTGTCTTCCGAATCTGCCTCGTACCCCGAATCCGGCTTCCTCAGATGATCAATCACCTGATTTTCCAGCTGACAAAACACTGTATGGAGACTTGTTCGTCGAACCCTTTCATCAAAGGATTCCGGTGTCTCTCGTCTCAAAATCGAGAGAAGTGCATTATAACACCCCCCAAACCGGATCATCTAACATTTCACGGGCACATTATTTCTCTTTTTTCAAAAAGCTCTTCAAACAAGGTTTTTAAAATTTTTATAAAGTTTTTTAAAAAATTTAATAAATTTTTATATTTTTTAAATTACCTTTTAAATTAAATTATTAAAAAGATAATTTTAAAAAATATATAATTAAAATTATTAAATAATTTAAAAAACTTAAATAAAAATTAAAAACCTTTAAAAAATTTAAAAAAAAATTTACCTTTTCTTCTGCACGCGGGCGATTCGACCCCGCGACCTCCCGACCACCAGCGGGCGGGCTTTGCCGCTACACCAAGCGGCCGGCTGAAACCAACCAGGGCTTCCGCCCTTTTAACCTTGACGGCGGCGGATTTTTTTTTTTTTTTAAATTTGTGCGACCGGCGGGATTCGATCCCGGGTCGTCTGCGGGCTAGCGGACCGCCTTGTCCGCTGGGCTACGTCCCTCGGACGAGTCTCAAAGGTGAGACAGGGTAAATTTAAAGACGGGGGCGGCACAATTTTAAAAAAAAAATCTTTGTTTTAATCCCACATGCGTTGTGTGGGAGCGCTTGTGGGGTTTTTAAACCCGAAAACACACAATAGCAATCGACTGCCTTCGGGCAGTCACAGTCACTAATTTTGTCGAAACCGGAGCCAACCACAAACCGCCACGTCGACCAATGCACACTTGCCACTTGTCGCCACGTGGCACACTTTTCGACAAATCGCACGCCGCCACGTCAGCTGCTGCCTCGATCCGCGTGCTGTCCAGTCAGCACCTCGCTTGCCACCTCGAAATCCACGCCGCCGCCACGTGTCGCCTCGGGATTCGTGCCGAGCCTGTGCACGATCCGCCTCGGGATCCGTGCCCGATCCGTCTCGGGATCTGTGCCCGAGTCTGCTCGCGATCCGCCTCGGGATCCGAGCCCTGCTGGTGGCCTCGCCTCGGGAACCGTGCCCGCTCTGATACCAGTGTTGTTCGAGGGACAATCAAATGCAGCAAAATTCAAACATTAATCGCAGCGGAAAAATTAAAATTTATTTGCACCCCTTCAACAACATAAAACATTACAAATTATCATATATATATATATGTGGATGAAAGGGAAGAAGACGGCGAGGAGAAGTTGGAGGGATAAGGGGAAAGGGAGTTGGAGGGATAAGGAGGAAGAAGGGATAACGGAGGGATAAGGAGGAAATGGAGGGATAAGGAGGAAATGGAGGAGGGAATATAGGAGGGGAGTTAGGAAGCAAAAATCTGCCGACAAAGTGTGCCGACAAAGCAGAAGGAGTTTCACACTTAGGACTAGAAAAGTGTTTTTTCTAAGCCACTTAAGGTGAAACCCTCTTCACACTTGCAACAATCTATATACGATTCAATTCGTAATATAGTATAGAAAAGAAAGGTGAATGAATACCCTCTCCACCAATTGCTAGATGGAATTAAATAATATCCAAGGGGTATGACTCAAAGAGACATGACTCATGGCCCCTCCTATCTACCTCTTAACAAATAACCTAGAAATTAGTTATTAATAAGATATGTAAATGTATATTATAGCAATGCCCATTTTGATCACATAGCAGGAGCTCAAGAGGTTAAAAATATGAACTTCCAAGGCGAAGACTAAGGTTCACATCTTTCGATGAGATGTGCTTAAGTGCCCAAGTGTTAATGTATTACCACTATGTGGTTAGTTAAAATATTGTGGTAACATGGTCATGATGTGATATGGGTGGGGCCCATTTCAATCCCTAAAAAATATATATTATATGGTTATGAGATTAAAATATAAAACAAAGGTATTATATTAGTAATAATAAGGGAGAGACTACGTCCACTACCTGTTCCCCACCTTGAAAAGATTTGACTTACATAACTTGAATTCTACATGCTTAAATCATTGAGGACACTCGTTTCTCGCACATTAGTCTCAAACAATCATTGTTGACACCTTTGCAATATATATATATATATATATATATATACACACACACTAACCAAACAACAACCTAGCAACGGACATTCAATTGGTGGATAGATTTGCCTAAAATAAGTGTAAAGATGAAGAGTGATAGGTCAGGCACCAACATCACAAAGATTACCAACCACACTCATTAAGTCATGTCTTCAAATATTAGGCTCACAAGCAGAAGTATCTACTTCAACACGTGGGTTCAATCTCAAATCTAGTTGCAGGTTCAAAAGCAGGTTCTGTTGCAGTACAGTTGCAAACATAAGCTCAGGTGCAAATATAGATCCAGCTGTAAGTCTAGTACTTGGGTAGGATGCTTACAATTAAACAAGGAAGATGTTTGCCTAGACACAAGTTTTTAAGACATCCATTTTGTCCTTAATCTACTTTGTCTCTAGTCTATTTTGTACTTGATGAGTTATATTACATGCATGACTATACTATCACAAAATGTTTACTCTACTTTGTCTCTAGTCATTCTGTACTTCATGAATCATATCGCATGCCTGACCGAATCATTATATGTCTACTAACCAACTATACAATTGAAGAATGCCTAGTTACCACTTCCAATAAGTTCAGCCAAACCTAGTTTAAGTTCATAATCTGAACCAAAACCTTTTGGGCCAACCAAACCGAAAGGAATTTTTTTTTCTAAATTGCAAGTTAAAAAACCAAAAACAAAGGTGGGAAAGAAGTTTTAAAACAACAATCAAAAAACCCAAAACAATTTCATAAAGCTGTTGCCATAAACAAATTCAACAGCATGCACTTGCAAAATGGACCATGGACTGTGAGAAGTGTGAAGTCAACAGCATTGTCATCTATATTTACAATGATTGAATTGCTTGAACACCTGGACCTTACAAAATGTCATCTTCTTGTGAAGGATCAACTACTTACAAATACCATGGAGACTAAATCCTGAAGGGAAGGGGAGCCAAGATCCATGGTAGCCATGGAAGATATGGGAATATATCAGTAACACATCGAAACATTGTAGCTATGGCATACTTAATTTTATGTTTCATGTTTAATGTCATTCTTTCCAGTATAATTTAATAGTTTGCATGCATGTTTTTTTTGACACTTCTACATTCACATTTACATCTACTTTGGACTTTTACCTTTCAACACTCCATAGATGTTAAATGCTGTTCTTTTGGGTATGTTTTTATATTTTGTATGTATATTGCTTATGTGTATTATTTCTAATATATTCCTATTAAATACATTATTCTTACGCATGCACGCACACATTGTTCTTATCTTTTCCAAGTGAACCAAATGTCGGAACATTTTCCCCTTTAATTCAAAACCAACTTTCCAAACCTGGTAACTATTGCATAAGGTATAATCACTGAAGCTGTAATCCAATTCTAATGATGAAGTCATATACATATTTATATTACATGTGCTTAGTGTAATAAATGATGGTATTTGGTCGTTGATAAGGAGTTGTTTCAAAATTTCAAATCACGACCATTATACAAGGTTCCTCTACTTAATTTTTTGTTGTGGACAAGGACTGATCAAAGTAATATCGATGCAGATACTATCACAAAAACTCATCCAGAACGGGCAGCATGCCCACACGGCAATCCTCTGTCATGCACTTCTGACATTGACAATAATATAATCTCCTTGAATATTGTTGATAGGGTTGTGTAGTGCTAAGTGTGATTGTATCGTTTACCAGATTTTGAATTTCAATGCAAATGCAAGAAGTTAAACTAATGGCGGTTAACAAGTGGCATAAGGAAAAGGAATAGAAGGATGCATTTCAGGAGGCATACAGGCTGAAAGAACAAGGTTACTATGCCAGAGACTAATAATCTACATTATGTGATTATATACTTGGCTCTATGGTTCCATGCAGAGCTTTGCTAGGCCAACATAGCTAAAAGACACGTGTTGTTCAAACATAAATCATCAAAGTATTTGGGTAGACACGAGAAATTTAACAGAAGCACAGGGGGAATGTAGAGTGATGGGATAAAGAGACACACAGGAATGTGACTTCATGAGTAACAAGAAGGATGACTGGAAAACAAAAGATGGATATATTAAAAATACTGAAACATGCAATGACTCCTTTCAGGTAACTCACAAAGCATACAAGGAAGATATTATAAGACAAACAAAAATGCAGCTTTTGACATTATTTGTACTGTTGGTTCTAAGGATGCCTACAGAGGATGCAAGAAATTTAAACAAGATAGTAGAAAGGCAGACATCAAAAACAACCAAAGAAAGATGAGAATGCACATACATCAAACACAACCAAAGAAGCGCATACCAAACAATATATCAAAACAATTTAACAAAGTGTTAATTTGGTATGGAGAATTATACAGTCACATATACGCAATTATCAGTTTTGCTTAAGCATTCAATGTCTCTGATAACTCAGGTACACATTCGAGTAGAATGAAAATCAACAAAATATTAGTCTCTCTGAGAAATTTTAAATATAGCATTAAAGCATAAAAAGAAGCCATAAAAACCATATACCAGTATTCTATTGGAGCAAGAGAATATAAATAATGTTTCATCTATGATGGACAAGTTGATTAATAAAGCATAGCTCAACACCTCTGTATTTATGATTTGCACTTCAAGCTTATAGCCCTATTTAGACCAACTACCACCATCCAAAGTAAGGCCCAGTGAGGATGTATGTTCCAGGTTTTAAGAAAATCCTATTGTTGATAGAACAAACAAAACCTAGCAAATACAAGATCTAAAATGTCCTGCATAAATTATCAGATTTACATACCGCACTACGTTGTTGATTTAAACCACCATTGCAACGAACTGTTAAATAGCCATTGCCCTCATTTGGTGGCACTGCAACACAGACAAAAAGTGAGATATTCAGAACTAATAGAAAGTTTAGCTTAGTTTAGCTTCTTTCAGAACACTCTAATATAGTGAATAGACAACTAATTAGTTCTCAGTATTGGTCAGAAATAATATTTATACAAAATAAATTGAACAATTATCGTAAATGCATGAAAATAGCATACGAGGCCAGAAAGATCTTGGTGCAGATGATGGCCTCCAACCATCAGATGGAGCACTATTCCAGAGTTTGCCCACATCAATCTGCAACAAGAAGATAATCATTGGTACAAAAGTTGTTATGACCAATACAGACTTCAGTCATGGAACAGTATGCCCAAAGAAATATTGCACAAGTCAGCAAAAGATATATAAAACAAGCCTGCCAAAAATTAATTACCTCAACCTCAATATGTGATCTAGATTGCTTATCCATCTCATCTGTGGATGTAAATAAAAATAGCATAGCTTACAAGTATCAAATAACAAAAATATCAAAGACACAAAAAAATTCCAGTGTAATGGTCCGATAAAATTAGTGTTTCTATGGGACCAAACATTTTCTAAATTGTGTTTAACCAAACCACTCAAAGAGACCACGAACACTTGACTAGTTAGTTGGGGTAACTTCATGCTAACCAACAAATATGACTGAAAATTGAAATGATGATAGAATGCCTCATATTTGTACATACTTAAACATGTACATGCATAGATGTCTCTCACAATTACATACTTATTGACAATGCTATCACATTCTTAGTGAATATATTGTTCAAACCATAATTAAGTTTATAACAAATCTCTCTCCTAAGACTTTTTTTTTTCTTTTTTTCCTTTTGCAGTCAAATCATAAGCAGAAATGAAATGAAATGAAATATTATTAATGTCTGCGGTGGGCCAAAATAAGACCCCAAGGGACTATAAGAAGGACAATAATGACTGCCAGCTAGCAGGCTAAAAAGCCCAACAAAGAAAAGAACTAAGAAAAATACAAGACGAAACCCGACAAAGGATGCAGAGAAGGGTGTTATGCAGTGAATATATGTGTTTTTTCAGCTGGTTCCTTTTATTTGATATCCACTGATTTGTTTCATATATAAGGATTTGTTCCAATTACATAAGATTTTCTCAAGATCCATAATTGCTCTTCCTATGTCATTAATCATTTCTAGTTCAGTTTGCATTCAACATTGTGCATGTATTTTTATCCTCGAGCACAAGATAAGTTTGCATTTAATAATTTTACGCTGCAATGCTCAAGAAGAGGAGGTACACTATCGATGCTCTACCCAAGGAATATCAACATTTCATGTTTTGGTGTGATATGTGAGACACCTCTGTATAAGTGTGTTGCTACTGTAGTGAATTTCAGTCTATCTTTCCAGCCGATACATTATTGTTCCTCAGATTTCAGCCTGTTTCGGGGGGATTTGATGCCATGTGGAAACAGGCTAATATAGATTCTGTCTGTGGTTACTGTTGATCTATTAAATTGTCTGATCTTATGCACCCACAAGATCACAGTTTAACATAGAAAGGAAATCAGATTAATTCCCAAACTCTTGGTTTAAGGGTCCGCTCCCTCGAATCTAATTAATCTAATCTAATCTAATCAATTTGGGAAAAGGGATGATAGAAATTAAAAGGAAATGGAAGGAAACAAGTAAGGTTGTGCGACCATAGTGAGATTAATGTTGATCCAATTGAAATCTCTAGAAGTGACCAAATAACTTCAATGTGCCATATCTTCGAATAACCTGCAATAACGAAGCAAGGACTAGCAAGATATGGGAAGGCGGAGCAACAATAATCATACATTCATGAATAAAGAGGTCAAGGGCACGGTTAATCCAGAGAAGCTACACACAGTCTCTTCATTAATTGGAGTTCAAATAACAAGCAGAAATCTAGTCTCAGAATAGAAAAAGGACCCTTTACAATGAGAATCAAGTTCCTATTTATAGTAAAATAAATTAACTCTACTCCTAGCTGCAGTAAAGTAAGCTCTAATTCCTATACATGAATTTAGCAAAATCTTTGCAAATAGATGACAAAAGGCTGCATTGCTAGCCAAATTTAGCACTAAAACCAATTTTAAAACAATTAAGCAGCTTCATTCCTCGACTAATCCCATCTGGTGACAAAACATGACTTCAAAAGCTGTTACCCCAATTTCCATGCCTCAAAATCCATGCCAAACATGACCTCTGAGACTCTGCTTCAGAATGCAAACCATTTCTTGATTTTCAGTGCAAACCACTCTGGTCTCCAATGCGCATCGCTCCCTAACATGTAGCGCAAACCGTCCTGAGACTGCTGTCTGGATTGCATCTTTTCCAGGCTATAAAGATCGCATCTTTCCAAACGTTGTGGATCATATCTTTCCAGACTTAGTTAAATTTTCTCCAAATTCTTAGAATTTTAATGTTATACTTCCAAAATCAAGCAATTCAAATGTCATATGATTTTTTGGAACTCCGCCTTTGATTGTGTAACAACCCAAGTCTGCTCATCTGGTTGTGCCACTCTAACATCAAATATAGCATTTTTTTTTCTTTAAACAACACATATACGTTTAGTTTTGCCTTCATTTTCTTATCAAGTATAATGTCACCCAACCATTATAGGTCGCAAATTCATTTTAGCACAGGCATATTACACCACTTTTGGGTTCATGACTGCTGCAAACAGTCACACAAGTGGACGAGATCGGCCATATACCGTAAGGGTGCCATTAGTGGAATTGGCTTGTCTCATTTAACATCCTCGTTTTCTGGCATGAGGGTCATTCCACGGCAAGGGTTATCCTCTGGGTCCCATACTCCCAGAGGGGGGGCGCTTGCTTCCCTATTCCTTATCATTCTAAACCTTCGTCTCATCGTCGTACCTGTTCCTATACCAAATGTAAGGAGAATAGCATACTTATGCCCAGTGTCTAACTGTTTGCCCTCGACACGGGGACAGTTAGAGCCATGCCAATACACTGGCCTTGGACTTAATCCCTCATGCTTTTTATGAACCTTGTTAGTATGTCCCATACCATACAACGAGGCCTACCCGGCTTAGTCAAAGATACACGGGATCTATCACAATACTATCCTAGATGCAACCTGGAGAAGGCGTCTCATACCGCCCCTCGTTACCAATCCTGACCTGGTTGTTTCAGTTTGCAGTTGCTCTAGGTACTGTTGTGTGTCTACCCACACCGCAACAGTCTCCTATGTCACCTTTGTGTTCCGTGTACACATCAACGTCCAGTGTTCTCGTGCTTCCCACGTCTCATCTGCTGTCTCCCGTGTCACCTTCGTGTTCCATGTCCACGTCAGTGTCCACTGTTACGTTGTCCTCAAACCCTAGTTGTCAGTGTTCACTGCTTGTCCTCTCCGCTACTGCCCAATGCCCCCTTTGCTGACCCGTTGACTCACTCTCCTCCCGCGTCCACAAACCCTCTACACGTGACCATTATTAAAAAAAAAAAAAAAAATTGAAAATTTTGACACGTGACCGTTTAAAAAAAATTCAAAATTCAAAAAAAAATCTAACCGTTGGAAATTACAAACAAACTTTTTTTTTTTAGTGCCAACCTTCAAAATTTGAATTAAAATTTTTGGCACCACTTTCAACAAAGATTACAAAAAATGGCCGAGGGAAGAAGATCTCAAGACCCCAGTTTAGAAAAATTGGATCATGATATTCGACAAATCAAGGACCTACTTTTGCAAGTTAATCTCAAGCATACTTTTCAGGAAATAGAGGCAAGGATGGCTAGATTAAATGCTAAATATGACTCTTTGAATCAAAATTTGACACAAGTACAACAAATCGCGCAATCAGCTGTAGCTAATCAATCTCAAAACACACAAGGTTCAAGCTCCCCACAATCTTCCAGACAAATTGGAGGATCAACGCATCAGATGCTCGTTGGGGGCCAACAAATATCTATCCTTCCCAGAACAACTAAGTTAGATTTTCCCAAATTTGAGAAAGGAGATCCCACTAGCTAGATCTATCGGGGGGAACAATACTTCTCATTGAACCAGATTCTCGAGGTGCAAAAAGTTCATATTGCATCATTCCATCTCAAGCATGATGCTATCCAATGGTACCAATGGTACGAAAAGACTAGTGGAACTCCTACTTGGGGTACATTATGAAGAATTTGTTGGTCCGGTTCGGCCCAAGTAATTTCGAAGACTTCAGAGGATCTCTCATCAAACTACGTCAAATCACTTCAATGCATGAGTACCAAGCTCAATTCGAGAAGCTCACAAATCGCACAACAAGGTTGGATGCATCATTTTTCAAAAGTTGCTTCATCAATGGGTTGAAAGAAGAAATTCGAGTGGAAGTGAAGATGTTCAATCCCAACACCATGATGGAGGCCATTGGATTAGCCAAGTTAGCAGAAGATAAATTCGATGCTCAACGTCGACAAGGGAAGCAACCTATTGGAAAATCACCAATCACGCATCCTGCCCCAAAACCTAACCGACCCTTGCAGGTTAAGCAGCTCAACCGCGAGGAAATGAAGGAACGACAGGCGAAGGGCCTCTGCTATAATTGTGATGAGAAATATGGGCCCAATCATAGATGCACTACACAAAAGTTATATTTTCTAAATGCAGTTGATCCTTGTAACTCAACGAGGAAGAAGATGAGGTAGAAATGGAAGAAGTGACAAATACACCTGATGATAGCAATGAGAATATTCTAGAAAAAAATTTCAATGCTCTCACCGGATTTTCTTCTCCACAAACTATGAAAGTTCGAGGATACTTCAAATGACAAAACCTCATTGTGCTCATTGACTCCGGAAGTACACATAATTTCATTGACCCAAGTGTGGCGAAACGGGCTAATTGTTATGTACAACCTTGCAATAGCTTTGAGGTGATGATTGGTAATGGGGTCGAATTGCCTGTAAGGGGAAGTGCCAAAATGTCAAGCTCACCATGGGCGACTACAACATGAAAAGTGAAATGTATGCGCTTCCGTTGGGCGGATGTGATGTTGTCCTAGGGGCTCAATGGTTGCGAACACTCGGGCCAATACTATGGGATTTTGCAACATTGTGGATGCAATTCACAGTTGAAGGCTAGAGATACACTCTAAAAGGACTCCAAGCAGGTTCCTCACAAATAGTGAGTTCTCACCGCATGGAAAAGCTTATTCGAAAAGGAGGCAAGGGAATGGTCGCACAATTATTTTCCATTCAATCAACAATAGGAGAACAGGGTGAAGTGGAAGAGTTACAACAACTTTTGACACGTCACTCCGGAGTATTTGAAGAACCAAAAGGGTTGCCCCCCCGCCGTAGTCACGATCATACCATACAACTTCTTCCTGGGAATCAACCACCAAATATTCGGCCTTACAGATACTCCTGCTTATAGAAAAGTGAAATTGAGAAACTTGTACAAGAACTGTTGAAAGCGAGTGTCATTCGACCAAGTGTCAGCCCTTATTCTTCTCCAGTCTTGTTGGTTCGTAATAAGGATGGGTCATGGCGACTGTGTATCGATTTTCGCGCTCTCAACAAAATCACAATCAAGGACAAATTTCCAATTACTTTAATTGATGAGTTGTTGGATGAACTACATGGAGCTAGGTATTTTTCAAAGTTGGACCTGCAATCGGGATATCATCAAATCAAAATTAGGGAAGAAGACATTCCTAAGACAGCTTTCCACACCCATGAAGGACACTATGAATTTTTGGTCATGCCTTTTGTCCTTACAAATGCTCCTTCGACGTTCCAAAGTTTGATGAATCAGGTATTTCGCCCTTATCTTAGGAAATTTATTCTGGTTTTCTTTGATGATATTTTGGTTTATAGTAAGACTTGGGAGGACCATTTGGTTCACTTGGAACAAACCTTGAAAATCTTGGGTGAAAACCAATTATATGCCAAACGCTCAAAATGTTCTTTTGGGCGAAAGGAGATTGAGTATATGGGACATATCATTTCCGAAGATGGGGTTAAGGTGGATCCCCACAAAATTGAAGATATGCAGAATTGGCCTGTCCCAAAATCATTGAAAAGCTTGCGTAGATTTCTTGGATTGACCGGGTATTACCATAAATTCGTAAAGGACTATGGCAAGATTGCAGCCCCATTGACAGCTTTACTTTAAAAGAATGCCTTTCATTGGTCCACAAATGCTGACGATGCTTTTCACAGATTAAAGGAAGCAATGTGTTCCACCCCCGTATTGGCCATGCTGGACTTCTCCAAGGCCTTTGTGATCGAAAGTGATGCTTTTGAAATGGGATTTGGTGAAGTTCTTATGCAAGAAGGTAGACCCTTGGCTTTCACCAACAAGGCACTTTCTGGACGGAACTTGGCACAATCCACATACGAGAAAGAGATGTTGGCCATCATTCATGCCATCCAACACTGGCGATCGTATCTCATTGGTCAACATTTCATTATCCGTACCGATCATCATAGTTTGAAGTACTTTTTGGAATAGCGTATCTCCACCCTTGAGCAACAAAAATGTGTCAGTGAATTGTTGGGGTATGATTATGAGATTGTGTACTGTAAGGGAAGGACAATGTGGTCGTTGATGCCCTTTCGTGCAAATTTGAAGATTTGACAACATTGCAAGCACTCTCTTCACCCTTTCGCAATGGATAGACAAGGTAACACAGGAATCGCTCGATGATAGTTCAACACAGGCATTAATTCAGCAACTCCAACAAGATCCCAACAGTAAGCCTCACTTTACTTGGAGCAATGAAATGCTTCGGTTCAAGGGACATATTGTACTACCTCCTACATCTTCATGTCGGGCAAAGATACTCCATGAATTACATGCTACACCTGCAGCAGGGCACTCTAGGTTTCTGAAAACTTATAAGAGGGTGGCTCGATCTTTTTATTGGGACGGAATGAAACAGGATATCAATAACTTTGTTGTCAAATGTGAAGTTTGCCAAAGATAAAATGGGGAGACCGTGGGTACTCCAGGACTCCTTTAGCCTCTTCCTACCACGCCAAAAACATGGACTGACATTTCGATGGATTTCATTGACGGCCTTCCAAAGTCTTCTGGAAAATTTGTTATCTTGGTGGTTGTGGATCGATTATCCAAATATGCACACTTTTGCTCCTTAGCCCATCCCTACAAGGCTGTCAACGTGGCTCAACTATTCCTTGATAACATTTTCAAGCTCCATGGTATGCCATCCACTATCGTCAGTGATCGAGACCCCACTTTCACTAGTCATTTTTGGAAAGAATTCTTCAAGCTCCAAGGAACTCAACTCCGTACGAGTTCAGCATATCACCCCCAAACTGATGGACAGACGGAGATTGTTAATAAGTGTTTGGAGACTTACTTACATTGCTTTGCTTCTGCACAACCGATTCATTGGGTTAAATGGCTTCCCTTGGCGGAATGGTGGTACAATACTTCATATCAGACTGTAATCAAAATGACACCCTATGAAGCCCTGTATGGCCAAGCACCACCGACAGTCACATCTTATATTCCCGGAAGCACCAATGTTCAAGCAGTAGATTTTGAGCTTTCTAATCGGGCCAATCTTCGTCTTCTTAAAGATAATTTACTCAGAGCACAACATCGGATGAAACAGCAGGCAGGTCAACAGCGGGTTGAACGTGAATTTCAAGAGGGAGACATGGTGTTCCTATGACTTCAAACTTACCGCCAGACCTCTCTCAAGCTTAAGGGTCCGTAGAAATTAGCCCCAAAATTCTACGGACCTTACAAAATTTTGCAATGCATAGGACCAGTCGCATACAAGCTGGAGTTACCCGAGTCTTCGAAATTTCATCCAGTGTTTCATGTGTCTTGCCTCAAGAAGTTCATTGGCTCACAAGTAAAAGCACAAACTCAGTTACTTGAATTTACCGAGGATGGTTCCATAGTGATTGAACCTGAAGCAGTCTTGGATCAATGCACCCGTCAACTTCGCCATCGCACCATCACCAAAGTCCTGATTCAGTGGCGGGGCTTGGCACCTAAGGATGCTACTTGGGAAGTGCTTCATCAATTTCAACAACAATTTCCTCAGTTCTAGCTTTGAGGACAAAGCTTTTTCTAGGAAGGGTGGCATGTTAGGATCCTAACATTTCATTTATTTAATAATAATAGTGTAATTAATTTAATCATTATGAACCACCATTTGTAAGGTGAACCGACGTAGGGATAGATATAAACATATGTATGAGCAAAAGCAATAATCATCAAGAAGAATAATATTTTATTATATAAGATTATAAGGAGGAAGCCCCCTCAAAGTGGTCAGCGATTTCTGATAAATCTATTTTGAACCTTCTTGATCATTTAAAATTCGTATTAAACTTCCAAGGTCTTGACAAATTCACATAAAAATTTGAAACCTCACTAACAAAACAATGTAAGTTAGGTGTGGACCTCAAGCCAGCACACGAAGCAGGGGAAAAAACAACATATGTGGCACATATACCTCAAACCGTCACAGTAAAAACAAAAAAAGGGCATATTATAAGGAACCCAGGAAGCTGACACTTGTGGTAAAGAGTGTCATCTCAAGAAACACATACCTTTGACAGATCAGCAGTGTTATGAGACAACAAAGGAGAGCATAGTTTTAAAACTCGCAACTCGGGAAAAACTCGCAACTCGGGAAAAACTCGGCAGCCTAATTTTGGAGAGTTTCTCAGCAACTCGGGAAAACTCAACAAAAAAAAACCCAAAGAAATTTTTTCAATAAACAGAAAAAAAAATTTAAGCAACAATTGGAGAGCAAAAAAGTTGATTTTATATTAGAGTACAATTACAGTTTATGAATCAGCAATTCAGCCCAAATGGCAAATACAACATAAAAATGCAATATTTTGAAATTTAATAAAATTTATAGAGGTTAATTTTTTTTTCAACGAGTTTACACAGGTTTTTATGAGAGGTCCTAGTCCCCTCATACTGAGTGGGGTTTGAACTTTAGACCTCTCAAAGAAAAGCCAAAGCCCTTACCACTGCAGTAATTATAGAGGTTAATTTTAATTGTTTCTTAGTTTTAAATATTTTATAATATTGATTCTTAAATTTAAATTTAATAAAATATCCTTATATTCAATCATTTATACCTAAAAATTATCTATTAAAAATTAATATATAAACTTTATATCAGAGATAGAGATAGAAATATAAGTAGTTAGGGCTTTTTAGACCATATTTATATCAATTGCAGGCATAATTACCCATTAAAAAATTAGTGATATAAATCTCATATCAAAGATAAAAATAAAAAATTATATTAAAAATGACAGCAATAATTTATATTATTAAATATTTTTTTTCACGGTAGACAATACCTTTATTGAACATCATAAAATTTTAAACCCTGCAACTTTGCCTGTTTATATATGTAATAAAATTTAATACAATTAAAACCCTGCAAGAGATACTTAATACAAACCAATATGTAGTAAAGACGTTACATTTAAATTTATTATATTAACGTGTTCTATCAAGTACATATTCAAATTAGTCAAGCCAGAATTTCCCATCCATGTTTCCGAGGACATCAGTGGGAATTCAATCCCTGGCTCTGAGATTTCCAGCAAGATTTCCAGGATGTTCATCAAGAGCTTTATTGTCGCTTTCGAGAGTGCCAGTACAGCCATGAAACAGTACCTCCAGCAGAACGCCCCCAACACCAAGGAGGACTCTCTGGAGGCCGAGCCCCTGTAAGCCTGCTTCTGCATCTATGGTTTGTCCGGTTTTTGGTTTATGTGATGGTATGGGTTTGGGTTTTTGTGATGGTCTGGGTTTCTCTTTGTCTGGTTTTTCTGGTTTCGAAGATAGCCCTGCGTGGCTTATGGCTTTTCTGTCTGTCGATGTTTAGTCTCCGTAATGGCCCGCCCCTGCGTGGGCGTTTTTGCTCATGGGATAGTACCACCCTCCCCTGCGTGGGAAATTTTGATTTCGTCCTCCCCTGCGTGGGAATGATAGTCGCAATGATGTCCACCCTCCTCGGTATGGGATTTTCCAGCAGTATGCTCTCTCTTTCTGTCAAGATCTTATGTAAATCTGGGATTGGGACCCAGCCAAAACCCACTTAATAGAACCACCAATTACCAAAAAACAAAAGTACGTATTCAAACTTCATAATTTGAAGTGTGACGCTAAAATATAATGATAATGTCAGAGTATTATCAATATTTTACAAATGAACTAAGAAATAACAGATATATCAAGCAGGGACCGATAGATTGCTACAGAAAATGCATCTGTCATTACTTGGCAAGTAAATTTGACCCAGCGACTCCAATACATAACAATTTGGTGTCGTAAAAGTTTAACAGGCAATAACGCAGGTCACGTTATTTTATTACGAAATTCAAACCGACCTAAATGCCATCATAGTCAAATACGGGACTCTTCCAAACAAAATGATTGTCGAAAAGCTGGTCTGAGCACATATCCACCACCCCTACCTCTACACGGGCCAGTTTTGGCAAGAAATCGCTAAGAATTCGATGGGAAATTGCCAACAACTCAGCGAGGAATGGGTGAGAAAATCGCCACAAGTGGGCGATTTTCTCAGCCTGAGATTTAAAAAAAAACAAAACTCGCATGGGGGTTTAACTCGAGAGAAATGCGATTTCTCACGAGAACCCGATGAGTTTTTAAAACACTAATAGAGTGTAGTAGGGCTGGCAGGACACATAAAAGGATTTGAGCGGTTGTATTCAGAGAACTTCACAAATAAAAACAATTTCACATTCACTACTTATAGCCCATATTTATATAACTATCAAAGAACTTCACAAATAGAATCAATTTCACAACACGCAGACCACACAGTCGAGCGACGGCAACGGAGACGGATGTTGTAATAGATCACATCATGGGCCCGTCGCTTACGAGCGCAATTCGAACATGTTGTGGACAGGAAACTGCGTCGGCATTTTCTTGTGCGCCGTCTATTGACGCTAAAAAGTGGAAAGAACATATGCATTCGACTTCATACGCTGGTTGCCTATTTCATCGGGTAAGCATATTTTTTTGTCCTCTTTCGATTTATAAAACAATTTAAGTAGGTAGGAGAAATACATTCGTTATAGGGGTTTGCGGCAGAAGGTTTTATTATCAACAAGGGTTTGCAGAGCAAGGAGGGTTTTATTACACATTTATTTCATCGGATCAATAGTATAGAGGGTTCGGCTATAAAGGGTTTGAAAATGGAAGAAGGGAAGCAACAATTGCAATAACCAATATATGTCAATGAGAAACAGTATTGAAGGATATTAAGGCGTCGACAAGCTCGAGCAAGGGCAACAACAATGAAAAGGGCATATCAAAAAATAAAAATAAAAAATATTCTACCACATAAACAGGTGGAGAATAAGGAACAATCAAAGGCAAATCACCAAAATGAGTTTTCGGATGAGGAAGAAACTTACAGTCCCACAACTACACCACTCATGTGGGCACCAAGACTTTATGTGCAAGAGCTAATGAAGATGAAAGAGAAACTTGAAAGCATGGAAAGGAGGGAGAAATTAAGAGAAACTAAATCAGATGAGGTTATAAACACCATTCGGAGGCTGGAAAAGGAAAACAACCAACTCAAGGAGCAAGTGTCAAAGCTACAAAACCTTGCAAACATGGGTCAACGTGAATGGCATGTCCTCAAACAAGCCATCCATCCCCCAATCAATGATGCAATAGAGGTGGAAAAAACAAATGCAAATCAAATAAAAGAGGTACAAAAAACACTCCAAAACATTGAAACAAGAGAAAATGAGCTACGAAATAAATTAGCAAAGGCAAAGACATGGTCTCAAGTAGTAAAAGAACCAGTCAATCAACAAAAAGAGTTGATAGAGAAGCAAGTAAAAATTCAAATAACAGAAGAGAAATAAAGACATGAGAAGTTAACAAATATAATCATCAAAGGGTTGAAAGATTATGGGGACAGGGAAGACACAAATCGTTTAACCAGGGACTTCTTGTCAGATCGATTACAATGGAAGGGTCAGATAAAAAAAATAAGCAGAATTGGCAGGCTGAGAGAAGGAGGCAGAGATAGACATATTCAAGTCACATTGATGAGCTACGAGGACAAAATAAGGTTACTTAAAAACAAAGGCATGCTGAGAGGGTCACAATTTTATTTAGATAATGACCTAACATTTTTACAGCAGGAAGAAAGAAATAAGGAATGGGAAAAGGTGATGGCAGCAAGGAATGAAGGGAAACAGGCATATTTAAAAAATGGAAAGGCATACATCACATCTAAACAAATCCAAAACAAATAGGGAGTATAGCCCGCCCGGGAACATCTTACAATGGTAAGTTGGAACTGTAGAGGTTTCCCTTGGAGAAGAGGACCCGGGTTAGGGCCCATTGCTAGAGACAAAGATATAATCATATTGACGAAACACATGAACATGATGGATGTAGGACTCCAGAATTTGTGGGATACAAAAAAATAGCAATATGGAATAAAGCAGCAGAAAATGGCAAAGGGCATGGGGGTATTATGGTTTTAATAAAAGAGGAATGGGATAGGGTCATTAAAATTGAAAAACAAGATGAAAACAAAAAGTACATCTGGATAAAGATCCTAGAAAATAAGTCAGTTATTAGCATAGCAGCATGTTATTTTGCTCCCAAGAATTCTAAATTCTATAAGAAACATGACCTTAACAGAGAAGACCCATACTCCTCCCTAAAAAGAGACATTTCAATATACAGTAAGTTGGGGGAGATTATATTAATTGGATATTTCAATGCAAGGACAGCAAATAAGCAAGCTAACATTCTAGAAGGTAACGAAGATATTGAGATTAAAACTCTTTGGATGCCAAAAGAGAAAAATCAACAGTGGGCCAGGACTTCAGAAGATGAGCATGGGGCTATCACGCAATATGGAGAAGAGTTGTTAGGTCTTTGCAGCATATACAATTTGATTATTTGCAATGCGATGAACAAATGGAAAAATTCAGGAAAGTATACATGCAAAACATATAAGGGACAAAGTGTAATAGACTATGTATTATGCTCATAGAATTACATACAAAAAATTGAGGAGCTAGAAGTGGAAGATTCTCCAGTGGAACTTAAGTCAGATCACAACCCAATTGTTATGAAACTTCGAATGCATGGAGACAAACCAAGGGAAAAACACTTGCAAGGCAATCAAAATAAATATCCTCACAAGGGAAACATTCTCTTAACAGATGAAAATCGGCATAATTTTAGAGCAGTATTAAATAATAAGTTACAGGAAAGGGAAAAACTACATCACAGTAGTAGAGATTACAGGAAGAGTGAATGGTTAATGCACGTTATTCAAGAAGCTCTAAACAAATGCAAGAGAGCTAAACCTAAAAAGAAAGAAAGGAATAGCTTCCCAACCAACCCATGGTTCGATGAAGATTGCAAAAAAATGCGAAGATTACTAAAGGAACCAATGGATAAAACAAGAGCAAACAAAAAAGCATATGAGAAACTAGTAAGGGCAAAAAAAGAAGAATACACTAGAACAAGGAGGAAAGAATTGATTTATTTAGGGAAGCATGAACCAAAGAAATTTTGGAAGGAACTAAGCGTGAAAAGGATGCAAACTGAAAATAACATAACAGTTAATCGATGGTTGGAGTATTCAAAACAACTGTATCAGCGTAGTAACCAGCAGGAGACACCCCCTACTATCATTGTCAAGAAAGAACTTTTCACAATTGAAGACATTATTCAAGGGATAAAAAAGTTAGCAACTGGTAAAGCCCGTGACATAGACAATCTTCAAGCAGAGCATATAAAATGGGGGGTAGATATCTTGGCACCACAAATCAAAGAAATTTTCAATGAGGTCATACAAAATGGCTTCCCTATTGAGTGGACAACTAGCTTGACCATTCCTTTGTTTAAAAGTGGAGATGTAAATAATCCCTCAAACTATCGAACTATCATGATCAACCCTCTCTTTGCAAAGTTGTTTGGGAGTATGATAGAGCGTAGGATCAGCATATGGGCAGAAAAAAAGGGAAAGAGAGCAAAGGGGCAAGCAAGTTTTAGGCCCAAGCACTCAACTATTGATCATTGTATCACGCTCAGACACAGTGGAAAAAATATGGGACAAAAAAGAGGAGGCTTTTTGCTGTTTTGTAGACTTCAAAAAGGCATTTGACACAGTGCCAAGGAAAAAATTATGGAGCAGAATGGAAGAGCTAGAGGTTCCAATTCACTACAGGGCAGCAGTTCACAGACTATATGAGCATGTAAAGGCTAGAATCATAACACGGGAAGGGTTATCTGAATGTTTTGGTAGTGACATAGGTGTCAAACAAGGTTGCCCTCTATCTCCGACCTTATTTGGGTTGTACATTGACAAGTTAGACGAATGGATAAACAAATTTGGGGGAGAGGGTGTGCATTTAGCCAAATATGTGGTAAAACTCCTCATGTATGCAGATGATGTAATTCTTGTGGCCAAAACAACCAAAGATCTAGAAGATCACCTTCAAGCTCTAGAACTCTTTTGTAAAGAAGTTGGGATGCAGGTGAACACGAGCAAAACAAAAATTATGATTTTTTCAGCAAAAAAGAAGCAACAACTCAAATTTCAGTTTGCAGGAGAACCGCTTGATGTAGTAGTAGAATACAAATACCTAGGCATAGACTTTCATGACAAACTTAATTGGAATACATGTAGGATGAAAAGAACTCAAAGTGGTTGGAGAGCACTATATGCACTTCAAAACAGGTGTAGGAATGCCGAGTTGTGGGACTGGAAGACCACCAAGGTCTTATTTGGCCTCCTTGTTACACCGGTTCTGTTGTATGGTTGCGAGGTGTGGGCTAGTGGCACAACAAATGCAAAATGGAGGCAAATAGAAAGGATCCAAAAATATCTAATCACAAACTTTCTCAAAATTAAGGCCACAACCCCTTATGAAATTATTCTAGCTGAAACTGGAATGTTCCCTTTAGAAGCAATTGCTATGACCAAGCTGGTATGTTACTTCAAAAAAACAGAAAACATGACAAATGATAGATGGCCTAGGGTAGCGAGGGACGAAGAGTTGCATAGGCGAAAGAATACGTGGATGAAACAAAATCAGAAATGGATGAAACATTGGGAAATCAACATAAATGAATGCCCAAATGTCAACAAAGACATCAAAAATTATGTGAATGAAAAGTTCAGAAGTGGAATGTGGAAAAATGCAAGCAGGAAAAGACAATATTATATTGCAAATTTTAACCCAACGTATGACCACAAGGAAAAAGCGTATATAGGCGCTGAAATCAAGTGGAAGGAAAAATGCTCATTGCCCAGATAAGGACTAGCTCTCATAAGCTTAGATGTGAAACAAGGAGATGGACAACGCCCAAAGAACAATGGGAAGAAAGGATATGTACTCTATGCAGCACAGGGGCAGTAGAGACAGAGGAACACTTCATCTATAAATGCCCGAGTTTTTCAGATATCCGTGACAAATACAAAGAAACACTTGGAAACGAGTTTATGACAGATTTATTTGAAGACAGTAAAATAAAAAAAGTTGGAGAATTGCTAACACAAATCAGCAGGAGAAGGAACAACCTTCTCAAAGATATTAAAGATCATATGATATGATTTGAGTAATTGTACTTCCATATTTGAGGTCCCATAGACCATATTTGGGTCTCGCGGACGTAATTAAAATCTTTCATTCATTCATTCATTCACTACTTATAGCCCATATTTATATAACTATCAGAGAACTTCACAAATAAAAATAATTTCACATTCACTACTTATAGCCCATATTTATATAATTATCAAGGCAGATGGCAGAGTGAACATCTTACAGTTTTTTGAAGTTTGCAAGTCTGGTTCTAAGATAAAGGCAAATGTTATTAGCATAATTGCATTTGCAATCATGATAACGTTTATGGTTCATGTTTATCTTTTAGTGCTCGTAAACTATGGGTTGTGTTTTAGATTTTTGCATTAAAATGGTGTGCACTAACTTACTCAACCAACAGATCTATTGTATTAAAGAGGTGCAAGAATGGGGTAAAGGAAGAAGAGTTAATGCAACTATTAGTGGTAGTACATGGCAACATGCACATTGGTTTATTTCTTATATTCTTTATGGCAAATGCCAGTGAAACAATATCCTTGTTATCTAAAGTGTAAGCAGCAGAAAGACAAGACATCAATGACAAAGAAACAACAAAAACTCCAATACATGGTTCTGAATTTTCATATTTATAGTTTATATTATATGGTTTTTGAAATCCAGATGTGTGGTTTCCTCTTCAAGAACTCATAGCTCCAGGGTTTATGGTTTTCAAATTTCTGAGTAATTACATTCCAGCTTTTAGATATTATTGAAACTAATTTAAATTTTCATCAATATAACAATCATTGGGTGGCATCCCATATTGAGCCCTTATACACTAATTAATCTTGAGGGTATCAACCAAGAACTTATCCATATTCAACACACAATTATTGATTTCACGGGTGCCAGACAAATTTTGTAAACCTACATAATATTTGTGCTCCATACAAACTAATTGAGGATATCAAGTGTAATTGACCTCACCAGGTACCAAATCACCTTGGTAAAACTACATAATACATGTTCTTTGCACTACTAAATTCCATCAATATTTCTCACAATTTTAAATCAGGGAATTAAAAACAGTTCACTAATACCCATAACTCACTGTAATTTGTGCTTACAGCATATACATGGTTGCCTTTCATGCTAAACTACATTATCTTCTTGGACTACTTCATACTCTTAACTTTATAACATGTATAATTTCTCTCCCACTGATTGTCAAGAATCCAAGATGAAGATAACCATTAGGTTTCTGAATTCTAGTTCCCTGGATTACAGATTCAGTGGCTCTTTCCTCCCCCTTTCCTTATGTTCCAAGGTAATTATCCTTATTTCTCTTATTTGTTCTGATCATTTTGCACCAAGACTTCTTCCTTTACCCTGAAATTCTCCAAAAATGACAACCTATGATCAAAATGATTTCAACAAATATCATGCTGACCATACTGCCTTTTTCCTATCCTGGAAATTTAGTACCTATGTTCCACAAAGTTATGGGACAGGCATGGTGGGAGGGCCTTTTGGGATGGCAGGACATGTTTCCAGGATGCCAAGACACATTTTCGGGACAGTGGGATGTGTCTACAGGACGTTACTGAAATCCCTAGACAAGTCCACATGGAACATAAACATTTACTGAAAACAGACAAAATGAAAGATCCAATCCTTGATTGCCATTCTAGCCTAAACTCACGCTCTTCAATCCTTCCATTAAATTGGATCCCAGATATGTGAGGAGTATATAACTTCCACAGTGGTTTGTATCCGATGCTAGGTTAATTAGAAGGGACTTATTAATTTACATTACATACATTTCCATGTTCTGCATATGGAAGCAATGCAGGTCTAATTCATCTGATGAATAAATAACATTTAAGATATATTCACCACATACTCATAATTAATTGAATCTTGGGCTAAGTATGCAAACAAAGCAGAGGGATATAATGCAATTGAATTCTCCATACAATAATTACTGAAAAACTGCTTAAAAATGCAGAGTTTCCAACCTGTTGTGGAAAGGCTTCTTCGTCGACATTGGATCTAACCCTCTGAAAAGCGAATAAATAAGTCAAAAGCTCAGATGAAACGATAAGGCCATAGAGCAAGTTATGTTGAAGCAAATTTCAGTGAAGATATCCCAATAAAGCGATGCCCCTATAGAATAGTGAAACAATATATTGAACTTGAAATTAGACCCTCTCAGAACTAACCCAATTTATGTCAGGGAACTCTCAAATAATGGGATCAATCATCATTCAAGAATTACAACAAATTGAACAGAGAAGTAGCACTAATATAATTGCTATAAACAAGATACTATGCTTACAATTATTTCCCTATGGAATTGTAAAACAATGTATTAAGCTTGACTTTAGACCCTCTCAGAACTAACCGGATTTATGTCAGGGAACTCTACGACAATGGGATCGATCATTATTCAAGAATTAGAACAAACAGGACTGAGGAACATCACTAATGCAATTAATATAAACCCACTAATATCCCTATAGTTATCACTTCTTAACTGGGTAGAAACTATTATGAAAACTATAGGAAAATTGACATGGGTGATAAACTTTCTGTAATGGGCCGTAAAATTTTTGCAATGGATGCTAAATACTAGCAGTGGATGTTTAAATTTTTCCCAAAGGTGCTAAAATTTTTGCGATGGTTGCTGCAATTTAAAGATGCATAAAGAATAAACTAAAAGTGTTTTTTAGAAGTGCGTCTAAGATGTAGAAAGAATAGTAAAACAACACATTAAGCTTGAAATTAAACCCTCTCAGAACTAACCTAATTTACGTCGGGGAACTCTCAGATAATGGGATCAACCATTATTCAAGAATTAGAACAAATAGAAGAGAGAAGTGTCACTAATGCAAATGCTATAAACCCGTTATTATACAAACTAAAAGAAAATCGACAGGGGTGCTACATTTTCTGTAGTGGGTCCCAAAATCTTTGCAGTGGATGCTAAATTTTTAGTATACTGGGTTCTAGCATGTTTGCATTGGGTGCTTGATATTGCAGTGCCTGTACATTTTTGCAATGGGTCTTCAAAAGTGTTAGGGTTTTAAAAAAAAATGCTAACTGACCTGAGATTGAGCAACGAGTCTGTCTTCTCTGATGCGAGAAAAAAGAGATATAGTGCATATCAGCAATACCAACAGTGCAACTGATAACCTCCCTGCTAATACTTTCACACTTGCGTTAAATTGCTTCAGCTGCCTACTTCCCAGCTGCCCTCTCCTGGATGTGAACTCATGGTTATGACCAATTACTCCCCTAAAAACCAATGTATAATAAAACCCATTACACTATCCACTGTAAATATCAACAGACAATAAAACCCATCGGAGTATTAAATGCAAATATCAATATACAACATAATCCCCATTACACTATCCACTATAAACATCGATATAAATAAACACATTCCAGTCGCAATGCAAATAGTGCAAGAATGCCAATATCAGTATACAACATAATCCGTTACAGTCGCAAAGCAAATAGTGCAAGACTGCATAATGCCATACCTTCTCATGGTCTTGAAATCCCTTTGAGCTGAGGCCTTCCGAGGCAAGAAAAATTCAGACCCAATTAGCAAAATTGGAACCCTGAAAATACCACATGAACAACAATGGAATGGTTGAAGTGAGATTGATCTGCAGAAGATTTGGAGCGGAAGGGATGTAGATCTGGATCATCTGGTGTGTGATTAGCTTGAAGAAGTGACAGGTGGGTCGAACTAAAATTTGATAACGTGTGAAATGATGAAAAAGAAGAGAGGCGATTTCATGAGGGAAAATAAAATAGTTGAGCTGTTTCCGTCGTTCATGTGATAGACCCATCTACGAATTCCCATGGTAAAAAGTTTTTTAATATTTAGGTTGACACATTTCAGAGGTCGTGCAAAGATGCTTCCTCACGGAGGGAGAGATTTTTAAAATGGTGCTCTCTTGCACTCGAAGAGAGATTCTGATCGTATTTTTACCAAAATAAATGAAATGACAATAATTGTTTCGAAGGAAGAGAAGGCCAATCTCTTCATATTGGTATTTTGGTTGTTAAGAACTTGAGGGTTCGAGGTTTTTAGTATTTGAAAATGTGTTAAGTAGTTTTAAGTAAAATTATTTTCATAATTTTATAACGGCTAACATGTGAATTTTTGTACAAAGGATACCAATTATTGGTGGTTCAATTATTAAAGGAAAATTTTTTTATGAAATAGTTACGTTACTTTGAAAAAAGTAGTAAAATAGTATAAGCGTCACATCCAAAATTTAGAAGTTGAAAGAAATTAGGTTCTCACAATCAAATGGTTAATTCAAATCTTAAAGAGGTAAATGATAAATATCCAACGAATTTTACAAATGAGATCACTTTCATGGTTTTAAGTGGAGGATTTTTTTTGATGGGGCAACACTAGTTAGGGGAGTATATAGTAGTATGTGGATATGCAACTCTATGCCAAAGTACTTCTAAGCAACTTCGAGACTTATTCAAACAAATATGGGCAAAGAAGTTATGACCTAAGGTGAGATTCTTCATTTGGCTTTTATTGCATAAAGGGGTACTAAGAGGGAAACAACTTATAAAAAGAGGCTACCATAGTCCTTTCAGGTGTGAGATGTGTGGAAAGAACCTTGAAATGCTCTACCACTTATTTATTGAGTGTTTTGTAACCTCAAAGTTGTGGAAGATGATGGCTACCTTACTTGGAATTAACTCATCTAGCCTTACCACCCTAAAGCATGTGTGGAGGGAATGAACTTCACAAGATGGAGTAAATCAATAATATGTTACGTAAATAATATGGGTAGGAACTACTCTCTTACTTTGGTACATGTGGAATGAAAGGAAAAACCACATCTTCAAACAAGAGTTTATGGACATCCACCATGTTTGGCAAAAGGCCATCGTCAACATAGCGGAAACAGTCTAGCATATGTTGAAGTATCCCCAAGAACCCCACCAATGATAAGAACTGAATATGACCAGACTAAAAAATGTTCCTAAGGCTGGTAAGCAATAAATGGCAATCATAAGGCACCTGAAAGTAGTTAAAAAGAAAAAGTGGTAACCTCCCTTAAAGGATTGGGAAAAAGTTAACACGGATGAAGCATCACGGGGAATCTAGGAAGAGCTAGTGCAAGATGAATAGGAAGACAGACAAATGAAACCCGGTATTCACCTTTGCAGAGAATCTTGGCATACTTTTCAACAACCTAGCAGAAGGTTGTGGCATCCTTCAAGTGCTCCAAGAGATAGTAAAAGTAGGCTATAAGAAGCTCCAAATAGAATCTAACTCACAAATCATGACCAACCATCTAAAGAATCCAAATAAGATTAGGAAGCTTGATTGAAGACTAAGGAGAATTGTAGAGAAAATTCAGATGGTATAGGCAAGTTTTTTGTCAACGAAATACAATCGCATCTCTAGAGAACAAAATAGAGTTGCAAATGGGATGACCAACTAGGCTCTAAATAAAGGTGACCTCACTTGTTATGGTTATCCCCTAGATGGTGGGTAACACAAATCAGGGAATCTTGTATTTCTATCATATATCTTGATGGTAGCAATGTTAGATGTATTTAATTTTGTAATTCATTGTATAAGGTTGTTTATGTTACACATGGGTTACTATAACAGGTTAGTTGATAGAAAAATAGGACTACATCTATTAAATCCTAGATCAAAAACTTATTTAGGTGGAAAGGCGAATGATGTACCTCTTCTATTTGAATATATATATATATATATATATATATATATATATATATATATATATATATATATATAATTATTTATAAACCGTGGTGTGGATGAGTGTGTGAGGGGGTGGGTGTGTGTCTCCTTGGTGGAGTTGTTGTAACAGTCAGAGGATTCCTGGTCCAAACCCCCGCTTCTTAATATTACCAAAAAAAAATTGATCTAATTATATTAAGTTGCAAGTTTACTCCAGTGGTGAGGGCTTTGGCCTCTCTTTGAAAGATCTAAGGTTCAAACCCCACTCAGTATGAGGGGATTGGGACCCCTAATAAAAACCTATTTAAACTCATTGAAAGAAAAAATAATAATCTAATTATATTGGTTTTATATTAATATATATTGTTTTTAAGATTTGATCAATGTGAGAAACCCCTATGACCGAACGCTTTGGGCATCCCCATCCCACCATGACCTCTCATAAGGGGGAGAATTGAGCTTTATCAATAGGTACCAAACACACAACCATACACACACTCCCTCACACGCTCGCCCATGCCACAGTTTGAACTTTGGACCTTCTAAAAAAAATTAGGTGAAATCGAAACCCTAAGAACCTAACTCTATGGTCAACCGTAGTTGTCCCATATACCACATGGTATCAATCACAAGGGATTGTATTTTTTTGTTACATAGGAGAGATGGTTACAACCACACTATTTTTAGTAACTAACAAGCGTAGGGTTCAAACCATAGAGGTTGCTCCCACCAAACCTATTCCACCTCGTTATTGTTGACCTGGCATGAAAGGGACCATCGGTCGCTCGAGATTCGTACCATCATCATCGATCTAGCGTGCACTCAAAGGATTCAGATCAGATTACTACCTTTACAAACAGGTTGCCCCCGAGGTTTGAACCTAGGTATCTTCTTAGTAAGTGCCTAGCCAAACAAGCACTTACAAATCCACCTAGCCCTCGAGGACACAAGGGATTGTTATTTAAGTATCCATAGGGTAGGCATAGGGAAAATGGAGTCTGTATTGACCTCTACCAACACACAAGACATTCACCAACTGCACCATATATCCTTAGGATGGAGGCAGGGGAATGGAGTTTGAGTCAATTTCTACCAACACCTAAGACATTCACCAATGTGCTACACAATCGGATTATATATATATAGGATTTGGGCAGTGTGATAAACCTCCTACGACTAACGCATAGGGCTGAGAAGTCCCCTCCCATCCATGACCCTTTGTAATGCCAAGAGCTATGCTTATCAATAGGAGATTAACACACAACCACACACATGTCACAATTTGAACCTTGGACCTCCTGAAGAAGAGTCAAATCCCAAACCGTTGCGTTGTCCCCCAAAATTTTTAAATTGAAATATTGATATTGAAATTATACCATTTTAATAAATTATTTGTTACATTTGACAAGGACAACAATGGTTGGAGCTTTGGTCTCTCTTTGGAGAGGTTCACACTTCAAACCATGGCGTACCCAAACAGGAATATGTTGGATGGTAGCAGTCGAGTGTTTGTCAGTTGACTGCTCTAGTTCAATGCCCCAAGGGTCGAAGGTCTCATTGACTTCATCTAACCCCATGGGCTAGGGTTTATACGAGCACCACCCAATGGTGTTAACGATTCCAAATAAAAATATTTAAAAAATAAATTATTCATTACAATAGTAGGTAACTTCTTTGGTCTTGAGAGTGCCTCTTCTGGTATGAGGTCTCACATGCTTAATAACATGAGAAAAATATATATATATTTTTAAAAGAAGTTAATTATATATATATATATATATATATATATATATATATATATATATATATTTTTTTTTTTTTTTTAATAAGTTGAAAAGTTGGGAGCACATCCAGTTATCTTATCATGAATTGAACTTATATAATTGAATAAATAAATAAATATATATATATATATATATATATATATATATATATATATATATATATATATATATATTTTTTTTTTTTTTTAATAAGTTGAAAATTTGGGAGCACATCGAGTTACCTTCTCCGTGAATTGAACTTGGGTTTTCGTTAGGAGAGTCCAATACCTTTTATCATTGCAGATTTTCTGTCAGAACAAAAAATTAAATTTATAAGAGGGTTTTTATTTCCTCTTATCGAGGTTTGAACTTGGATCTCCTAGATGAAAACCTAAGAACTTACTGTTACGATATCCTTCATGAATCAATGAGTTTTATATTCAGTTTTTATTAATTTATATATTTTATTTAAAATATATATTTTAAATTATAAAAGGGTGTTAGTTTAATTGGTTAAATTTTTTAATTTTTTAAGTAGAGACCTAATTTGAATTTTATCTTTATATATATTATATATGCACCTGGGGGTGTAGCGCAACGGTTCGGGCTTTGGCTCTTCTTTGGGAGGTCCAAGGTTCAAACCGCGATGTGGGCGAGTGTGTTAGTCTCACAATGACACTGAGAGGGGGGGTGAATCAGTGTAGCTCTTTTAAAACTTAAATCTTCAACTCTTAAAGCCGAAACAATGAAAACTTGAAACCAAATAAAGTAAGTATAACAAGAGAACATCACACAACACAAGATGTATCGAGGTTCACCGATTTGGCTACATCCTCAAAATGACTGTTTGGACTCCCATCCAAATCCAGCCTTTGCAAAGCACCAACTTTACAATCAATTTACCAGCACCCACTGGAAGGAGAACCAACCCTTGATTTATCTGCACCAACAGAAAGGAGCACCAACCCCTGGTTTATCTGCACCAAAATAAAGGAGCACCAACCCCTCTACCAAGCACCCACTTGATTTTGATATTGATAATAAAATGACATATGAATCTTCTCTTCTCACATAAAAATTGACCATTCTCTTAGCTCGTTTTGTCAATTGCTAAAATCTTTCTGGGTATTGTGCAAAACTCTGTCTATGACCTCCTCTCAAAATTTCAACCAAAATTGATATCGTATGAGAAAGTTATGCCCAAAATACTAAAGTGATGTTTTTCACCTTTTTCCCAAAAACACGGATTTTCACTCTTTATTTTTCTCCACACACTCTTCTCTTCGCACAAAATAAAATCCCACTCTTCAATAAAACACTTCTGACTTAAATGCACACACTTATATTCCTTTTCACTTTTCACATTCTCCAAAGATATTTATTTAATGAAACTGCTTAAAATAATATAACTCCCTTTTTTTATATTGAGAAGGCATTTCGTCAAACACGTCACATGCAAAGAATTGACACCTTACTCGTCCTTATACTTCGGAGCCACGTGACAACTCAAACCAAAAACAAAATATGATCTATTTGATGCCTTGAAGGTGTAACAACACTGAAACTGAAACTCTAGAGACTCTTCAAGGTTAAAACAGCCAACTAAAGGATTTTGCCCAAGTGGCACAAATTGACATAAAAGAGACCTGTAACGTTTTTGCAAAAATCATAACTCTCACCTCGTAACTCGGTTTTCTCTAAAATTTGAAACATATAATCTTTACAACACTGACTATGTCCAAACCAAAACTCATTGCCTAACTCCTTACGGTTCACCTGTACCACTTCCACAAAAACTGCTACTGACACACTTTTTCAAAAAATAGCGTTTTTGTGACAGTATTGCAACGCTTGTAAAATTCACCTCGTTTCTCCGTTTTCATTGAAATTTGGAACACATGTTCTTGAGGATAATGACCACCTCCAGTTCAAATTTTTTTGCATAAATCCTTACGGTTTGTTCGCAGTGCTTCTGACAAAACCTGCACTTTTTTAGCCTATACAACCACTTGCCAAATCATCCGCCAAGATACCGAAAACACCATCGATCACTCCAAACACTGTGCTGACATATCCAATTCTGTTATGGACTATTTCCTGACATGCTGGCATGTTCCAAACTGATCCATCCTGTCCAACTATGCCCGTGGCGACTTTTGCAACTTTTTGACTATTTTGTTGCTTTGACAACTTTCTGACGATTTTTTCAACTTTTGCAAATTTGCACAAACAACTCTGTAACAACTTCACCCAAACATCAAAAACATCCTCATAAGCATTTAACATCACCTGTACATACTCTGAATAACCTCTGAACTCCTGTCCACTGCATCAACTAATCTATCTGACTGTGTTGACAATAATGACAATACTGTCGTTGCACCTTGCTCAACAGAGTGTGTGAGGGGGTGGGTGTGTGGTGGCTTTGTGTTAAATTCTCTATTGATAAGCATAGCTCTCGACTTTACGAGGGGTCATGGTTGGGAGGAGACTGCTCAGCCTTGTACGTTGGTCATAGATGTTTCTCACAATAACCAAATCAAAAAAAAAATATATATATATATATATATAAAGTTATAATATCACTTAGTGGAACCCATTTTAATCTTATTTAACTAATTAAATAATATATTTAATTTGTCAATAAGATTAGTAAGGATATATCTTATCCTTAATGCACCTTTGGGGTCATCTCTTTGCATTCTCATTCTCTCCTTGGCTCCTTCTAGGGCTCTCAGGTGGATCTCCTATTGTGCTATGGAATTCTAGATAGATCTCCTTGTTTTCCTAGGTTTTTCGGTCCTTCCTAGTGCTTGGAGGGTCTCCATGGTCGTTTTTGCTTCTTCCTGTGGTGTTCCAGGAAAGAGGAGGCAAATCTCTTTTTCTTTTGACGAATCCGTAGTGCACTTAAGAGATGCCCCGGTGCGGGAGCAAGAGACCTCCCGCTATGGGTGGGAGGTCACCTCTTCATCTTCTTGCTCCCTCTTTGGCTCTTCCTAGGGCTCTTTGGTATATATCTTGCTTTGTTGTGGATTTCCAGGCATATCTCCTAGTTCTCCTAGGGTTTATGGCCCTTCCTGCCATTTCTTGGTGCCTAGAGGGTATCCAACCCCTTTTTGCTTCTTCCTAAGGTGTTCCAGGTAAGAGGAGGCAAATCTTCTTTTCTTTTGGTGGATCAAGAGCACACTTAGGAGATGCCCCGATGCAGGAGCAAGAGACCTCCCGTTATGGGTGGGAGGTCACCTCTTCATCTTCTCACTCCCTCCTCGACTCTTCCTAGGGTTATCTAGAAGATCTTTTGTTGTGTTGTGGTTTTCCAAGCAGATCTCCTAGTTTTCCTAGGGTTTCTTGCCCTTCCTGTCACTGCTTGGTGCCTAAAGGGTCTCCAAGGCCTTCTTTGCTTCTTCTTGAGGTGTTCTAGGAAGTCTTCTTGGGTGATGCTACGTGATCGGGCAAACCTGGTTTGTGGTCTCGATGTGGGGGTTGGATTTGCTTCAGAGTGGGATCTAATTTCTTTAGTTTTGTTTCTCGAGAGGGTCATTCATCGGTTTCTAGGCTTGGGGGAGGCCCTAATTGTCCTCAGCTGAGTGTTTTGTATGGTTTACATTTCGTGGTCAGTGGATTAGGGTTTTTGGTGGATTTTTTTCGCTTGTTCTGCTTGTTGGGATGGCCTTTCACTAGTTTTTGGGCTTGGGGGAGGCCCTTTTTGTTCTCAGTTGAGAGTTTTCCATTGTTCGTGGTTTGTGGCTAGTGTTTTGGGATTTTTGACAGATGCATTTCTTTATTTTGCTTGCCATGGTGGTCATTCACTACCTTCTCTAGGATTGGGAAGGCCTCAGATTTATAGTTGAGTGTTTTCTGTGGTTGGCGTTTCGAGGCTCGTGTCTAGGTGTTAATATTGGATTCCTTCTCATATGTTTTGGTCTTGGGGGGACCATGTATGGATGAAGGATTTCATGGTTTCTCCGCTGGTGGTAGGGTTAGGGTTTCTTGTTGATCTGGGTGTCCTTCCATGGTTTGTCTTCAACTGTGCTTCACCTTCTTCTTTGGGAGTTCACATGGGGGCTTTTGCGGATGGTTTGATTTGGTTTGCGGATGGACCTGGGTTGTTTTGCGGATGACCCTATGTTGGTTTTTGGATGGTCCCTATTCCTTTGTGGATGGTCCTGTTTCATTTGTGGATGGTCCTATTTCGTATTTGGAGGTGGTCCTATTTCGTCTATGGATAATCCTAATTCATTTGCAAATGGTCTTCTAAGTTTGAGGTTTTCTCCTGTGTGGGAAAACCCTTTTCATTTGGGTGTGGGGTTTTTTCCTTTAAGAAAAATTCCTTTTCGTTTTTGTGTTTATCTTTGAGGTTTTCCCTACTGCCCCTGCGAGGGCTTCTCTTCTTAGTTGGTGTGGCGTTCTCTCTTGCTTCTGCGTGGGCTTCTCTTTCTTTGTTTTAGCTGTTTTTCTCCAATAGCTCACAGAAAGTCTATTTCTTCAACTATTTTGTGGTTGGGATCTCTTCTCCCAACCTTCTCCTTTTGTAAAAGGTTATGGGATCCTTTTAAAACCTCTTTTTACAAATAATAAAATATATATATTTAATTAATCATATGAAATTAGAATTATAATATTTTTGTCCCTAAGGATTGGTATTAAGTTTTATTAATTTATATATTTTATTTAAATATATATTTTTAAATTATAAAATGGTGTTAGTTTAACTAGTTAATTTTTTTTGACTTTTTATGTAGAGACCCAATTTGAATTTTATCTTTATATATATATATATATATATATATATATAGTGGAGTCCATTTTAATCTTATTTAATTAATTAAATAATATATTTAATTGGTCATATGAGATTGGAATTATAATATTTTTATCCATAAGGATTGGTGTTTTAATTATGGGGAGGGATATCCCTGTCATGCCCCCAAGGAGTGTGACACTAGTTGTGCCACATGTTCACATTAATTAAAATATTAATAATAATATAAATAAATATCTATTGTTTTAATACATTGTTTATTACAATTAAGTCTTATTATTGTGGGCAGTATTGTTGTAGAATATTTATCAAAACACAAAAGGATCTAAATCCTTGGACAACAATGTTTTTTTAATTAAGTCTTAAATAACAATGTTTTGTACGAGGATTTGAATTTGCATTTGGGTTTGGGTTATGCAATTGAATTTTATTTATTGTTTTTTTTCCTAAGAAATGTTTATAATTCTACTCATTGGGTAAAGATGAAGTCAAGGATGAGGGGATGAGGACCCTTCATAAAAACTTGTATAAACTCATTGAAAAAAAGTGGCATTAGTTCAATTGGTTAGATTCCTCAAAATTTAAAGAGGAGTCCAAGGTTCAAAACTTGTTAAGTGATATCCAAGCTTTATTATAATACCACTATGTGGTGATGATGTAATATGGGTGGGGTCCATTTTAATCTCATATAACCAATTGAAAAAAGATGAATTCAAGGAGACCAATCAACTAGGGAATCGAAAGGGAAATCCATTAGCAAGCACTTAGTCACTATCAATTGGCCTATCCCTTTCCACTATCACTTGGCCTGTTCCTTTTGTGTAATAAATTTAGGATAAAGAGGGTTTTTTTAAAGGGATTTTAGTCCCCTTGTACCGGGGTTTAAACTTGAGTCGTTTGGATGAAAATCCAAAGATATACCACTATGGTATTTCTCATGGGATTAATCTCTTAATGAGTTTACACAATTTTTTATGAGGGATCCCGATCCCCTCATACCGAATGGGGTTTGAACCTTGGACTTCTGAAAGAGGCCAAAGCCCTTACCACTACATTAAGATTACAACTATAAAAATTTTAGTTTACACGGCTTTTTATAAAGGGTCCTAGTCCCCTCTTACCGGGGTTTAAACTTGGGTCTCTTGAATGAAAACCCAAGGACTTACCACCATGGTATCCCTCACGGGTCTTTCATGGGATTAATCTCATTTGTTGTTATTCTATTTTTTTAATAGGTTCCACTTGTATTGCATCAATCACCATATAATGATATTACAAATAACTTAACAACTATGCATGTATCTCTTGGTAAGATTTGGACCAGGTCTCTTCCTTGAAAGTTAAGAAATTTAGTCAATTAAGCTAATGTCATTTGATCATGTTATAAGATTCACCTATAAAATTTAAACCTTGATATTATATGTAATTTGTTTTTTTTTTTTGGATTTGGTTATTGTGAGAAACCCCTATGACCGACGTACAGGGCTAAGCAGTCTCCTCCCAACCATGGCCCCTCCTAAAGTTGAGAGCTATACTTATCAATAGGGAATTTAACACAAAGCCACCACACACCCACCCCCTCACACTCGCCCACATCGCAGCTTGAAACTAATATTCTAGATAGATTTTTGACGAGTTCCATTTGTATTACATTATTGACCATATTTTGGTATTATAAACAACTTGACATTCATGCATCTATCTCATTGCAAGATTTGAACCTAGGTCTTTCCTTGAAGGTTGAAAAAATTAGTTGATTAAGCAAATATAATTTGATCAAGGTTATAAGGTTCACCAATAAAATTTAAACCTTAGTCTAAGATGTAAAATTCTTCACTCTAACAAAAATTATTCTAAATCCCATGAGCTTATTCTCAAATGCCTTTTGTGTATAATATAACATCTACTCTCTCTATATATATATTTTTTAACATTTTAACAATAAGTTATTAGATGTGTATATGTGTACAAAATAACAATAAGTTATTTAATTTTTTAATGAGTTATATAGGATTGAAAGGGTCCCATATTTATATTGCATCATCGCTATATAACTACATAGTGGTAGTACAACAACTTGGCCATTATGAATGTATCACTTAGTAAGATTTAAACTTGGATCTTGTCCTTGAAAGTCAAATATTTTAATCTCATATCTGCTAAAATTAATTATTTATAGTTTGATGTTGTGTTGTCACTTTCACAATTGTCAATAGGTGTAGCATCATAAATTGATAAAATTTGAAGAGACTTTCTTTAGAAAGGATATGAGAAAAAATTTAGGTTTTCTCTTTGTAAGTGGAATAGGGTTTACAAAGAAAAGAATATTGGAGGAGCAAGCCTGTGAAATTGCAAACTCGTGAGTTTGACCTTAGAGACAAAGCTAGGGTGGAGATTATTCTGAGATCAAGGAAAGAATTGAGCAAAAATATATAAGTTCTCTTGATGTAATGAAATTATTTAGGAAAAGAACATTATCCAAAGGATCATCAACTTGGAACTTCATATCAAATAGTTTACAATTAATAAAGAAACATATTAAATGGATAGTCAATGAGGATAATTATGCAAATTATTGGTCTAATGCTTGGTTGAAGCCTTATCCTCCTATCTCTATCTCAAAATGGCAACCATTGACTTGGGTATGCTTAGCTTGTAAAGGTCGAAAGGTCAAAGAACATATTAATATGAGCAATAACTCCATATCATGGATTTCTATTAGTAACATGGTTGAAGGAAAGGAACTCAAACGAATTGTAGATGAACTTGAAAAGATGTTTCAAGAGTTCTATTTGTCGATGTTTACATGAAATGACGAGTTTGTTTGAAATATCAAAAGATGGCGGATACTCGATCAAGTTGGGATATGAGGATTTAGAGCAATCAAAATTTCCTACTCCCAAATATTTTCTTGGATGAATGTTTGGTCACTAGAGTCTCTCCCTAAGGCTTCAACACTCCTTTGGCTAGCAGTTCAAAGTAAGATTCTTATAGAAGAGTCTAAAAAGAAAAATATATCATGGACCTTTCAAATGTACCTTGTGTGAAAAATATTTAGAAACATCAAACCATTTACTTCTTTATTGTCCCTTTGCTCACACCATTTGGGGTGACTTTTAAAAAATATGAAAATATATTGGGTAGCTCCATTGGCCTTAAAAGAGTTGATGAGATATTGGATTAAATATTTCAAACTAAAGCATTATGTACTTCGTGGAGGATTACCTTTGTCATTATTTGTTGGAATTTATGGATTGAAAGTAATAATAAAAAAATTTAAAATAAATCTCAAAATGATGGCCAAGTCTAAAAATGTATTATTGCCTCACAAAATATTTATAGATATGGTGCTCATAATGGGAAGTCTTAAGTGCAAAAAAAAGAGGTGGTAAAAATTTGGTTACATGATTTGAACATACAGGGAAGAGACATATATGATAATGTCATTAAAACAAAGGATTTACTTCGATCTAAGGTAAAATAACAATGCTTAGTAATTGGTTTTATCAAAATTATTTTTGATGGTGCTTCTAAAGGAAATATGAGAAAAGCCTATTAGGTGGTGTTTAAAAATAGTGAAGTCAAAATTATCCTTACTTAAAGTCATATGGAACTTCAACAAACAACTATGTAAAGGTTGGAGCACTTTTTATAGGGATTAAAATTATAATAGAAAATGGATGGAAATATATTTTTATTGACGGGTATTTACAAATTATTATTAATGTTATCAGTGAAAATGGATGTGGAGATGTCCCAAGGGGAACAATGCGATGGTTCGGGATTTGTCTCTTCTTTGGGAGGTCTAAGGTTAAAACCACGGTTTGGGCAAGTGTGTGAGGGGGTGGGTGTGTGGTGGTTGTGTGTTAAATTCCCTATTGATAAAAAAAGCTCTTGGCTTTACGAGGGGTCATGGTTGGGAGAAGATTGCTCAGCCCTGTGCGTCGGTCATAGGGATTTCTCACACTAACCAAATAAAAAAAAAAGATGTGGAGATTGGATAAAAAATAATATTATTGTTGATTTTAATCATTTATTATTGGAGACAATCTCTTAGAAACGTGAGCTTATTTATAAAGAACGAAATCGGGTAGGAGACAATTTAGCCAATCATGATGTTGTTTTTCATCTTGGTAAAATTTAAGTTTTAGAAGGAAAATGACCAAGTGAGTTTTTATCTCTTAATTAAAATGATGTCAAGGAGCCTATCCTCAAACATACATATTGAAGAAGTTGAAGAATATATTTGATAGAAAAATAAAAATAAAAAATATTTGTGATAAAATGACATGTTGGATATGGTTTAATTGACATGACAACAAATGTAATATCTTGGTATTTTTATGGGAGTGACCCCAATAGAAGCCAAATACAACCTATTTAAAAAAATTATTAATAGTTTGATATTAAAAATATTTTACAAGTGATTACATATTTTTATAAAGATTATATATTTTGAACAAATAATTATTAACTTTTTAGTAAATGATCATAAACTTGTAATAAAGTGATTTGTGAACTTTGTGAATAAAATTGAAGAAAAGTTTTTTAATGTGCATGAGGTCAAGAGTAGCCTATGGGACAATAAATTTATAAATAATCATTGTTTTCAACCCTAAAATTTGACCTAGTCATTATTCTTTTTGCAAAATTAATTTTTTCCTGCTGATTTTGATGATGAATTATTCTACTTTTTCCTCTTCAAACAATTATTGTAATGATTATAGTGCTAGAGTATTAGAATACTTACTTTGCATATCACTATAGATACGCCTCGCATTCCAAAATAAAATGTTTTTGTCTCAAGTGCCCCTAATGTATAAAAGGAACATATCCTCTCCTATCATACCTCTTTTAGTCTCTTCCATCTACTTGTTTCACATATAAGATAGTATGAGTTGGCCCTTAGTTGGGACATGAGCATTTTGCTCTCCAATCGTTGTTTGTCTTTATATAGGCCTTTTGACAACGATCATATATAGGGTTAAATTCAATAAAATATTGTTCTCTATTTCTTCCTAACTTTGATTAATTATGAATTTTGATGCTAGCGATTGGAAACTTTTACAAGTGGTTGTGAACTTTTATAACTGATTGTAAATCGAGGCAAATCCAATTGTAAACTCTTATAAATGATGAAATGTGTACTTGAAATTTATGAATTGCATATTATAAACTTTTGTGAGGACAACTTCAAAGTGTTATAGACTACCTATTTAGAGTACCTAGAATACTTTGATACATACTACAAGTTCCATGGAGTTTATCGACCTCAGGTGTACTTACTCCTTTTTCACTTAGTACTATCTTTTTCACATGTTCTTTATTTTTTAATTATGTAACAAGTTTCCTATTTTACACATTTCTCCTATTCTACAAAAGAAAACTAGAAGAACCGACAAAGCAACAATCTTTGAGACCATTTAAGAAATAATAATAAAAACCCTCTCAAAACATATGACTAAATCTAGATGTTAAATATTTTTTAAAAAGTGTATAGTTTGAAGGGGAGAAGCTAAATTATTATGTAAGAGACTTCAAGCCCAAATGCCAAATTTTTTTGTCTAGATATTATGCAAAATTTTAAAAAATAAGAAGTGAGATTTAACAAACTAAAATTTGATGGTCAATCAAGAGCAAGTACGAGCTAGGAGTGAGTGTGATCTAGGAGCGAGCATGAAGTAGGAAGCAAAGTGCAAGCAAGAAGCAAGTGCCACTTCTTCTTGTTCTAGATATTAAGAGAAATGTCAGAAAGTTATTACATTATTGTTCTAATAATGTGTTATTACATCTCATGGTAGAGCAGGAGGTTAGATTTGTTATAACTAATGGTTTATATTTGATTATGGTTATAACCTCCATGAAATGTATATAAATATATGGTAGATGATCAATAAAATGTGGTTTTAATTATTCCCATCATTGGATCCTTGCAATCCAAGATCAAGGGTAGGCATGTCATTAGGCTTAAAGAGTCTACAACTCCACTTAGAGGTGTTTCTTGGCTTGAGATTCTCATTAAAGAGAGTAAAAATGTACTTTTTTGGCAGTGGTAATATCTTGTATTCAAGCACCGAACTCTGCACCAACTAGTTCTTGGGGTTCTACCAGGGCCATATTTAAAAGAAAAAGAAAAACAACTTAGATTGTTTGCAACCAAATTCAACTCCCAATCCAACAAATAATCAAAAAAGAGAATTCAAAAATTTGAAGAATGCTTTAAAATAATTTAAAAGCAAAAGTTTTTTTAAGGAGGAAATTTTGTTGTGGAAGTATTTTTGCATGGATTGAATTCATCCTTTGCAAGGTTATGTAGAATTCTAAATATTTTAATTTCCCATTCTGGCTACCAATAGTCAATCAAATCTATTGTGTTTTATGAAGACAAAAACTTTTTGCTCCCTTGTCACACCTAACGATCGCTCAAGTCATGGCGTTTGCGGTTCCCAACATTGGTAAATGTTGTAGTGGTTCCTCACAAAGGCACAACTATGATAGAGGATGAAATTATTTTACATTGTAAGAAGAATTTATCTACATCTAAAATTTCAAATTACTTTTTTGAACTACACTTCTAAATTTGCAAGGAGGAATATATATATATATATATATATATATATATATATATATATATATATATATATATATATATATATATATATAACAATATTAATGTAACTTAAATTCTTTTGTAAATTCTAGTCTAAAGGGTGAATTGCCAATGAATTAGAGTGAATCACTAGTGGATTGATAAATTAAACTTAAAAAAATTCATAAGTAAAGAGCTAAGCGAGTTGCTTGAAGCAAATCATTTTGATTTTAGGGAAATTGCTTTCAAATGATTTTGGAAAGAAACTTGTCTTCTTGAGTGAATTGCTCCATAAAACTTGGGTGAATCACTCCATAGAACTTAAGCACATGGCTCCTCGAGTTTTCCTTGGTGAAATTTTTATGTTTTCAAGCAAATAAATAGTTGATAGGAGCTAATTACTAAAATGCTTTGGATAATAACATTTTTTAGCAATTGCTCTCAAATGAAGCAAAATCGTCTTGAGTGAGGTCTTGGAAAAAACTTCTTAGATGCATCATAATTACCTTGTGCTTGTGGTAGATGCAAATTTGGAGTCAAAATTGATAAATTTGTTGATCTAGTGCAGATTTGCTTGATTGCCTTGCAAAATTTTTATATTTCTAAAGTTTGTACAAGAGTTACCTTTTGCAAAGGACCTACAAGGATCAAACACAAATAATGAAATATTATAAAATTTAAGGTCACTTTGAGATTGGGCTTGATAAATGAAGTCCCTGACCTCAATGAATTGCTCTAGATTCAACTTGTGTAGACTGGACAAATTTAGAGAAAATTGCTTGTAAAATGGAGCAAATCACTTTCAAATTGACAAACTACTTTTCAAGCAATTGGGTCAACTAGAGCAAATTGCTCCAAATTTGAAGTAAGTCACTACCTATCTTCAAAATTTACAAAAATTCCTTTAATTTTGATCCAATCACTCTATCTATGATGAATGTAAATTTGATAAAAGTCAAGAAATTTAGCTAATTTTTGGGCAAAAAATGTTAAATCTGGGGCAAATAATAGGGATGTACCCCATCAAACCTACCAAAAACTAAGTTGAACTAGAAAATTGTTGTGATTTATAATCTAATAATGTGTCACAATTCGATTAGCCTATTTTACGATATCCTCAAAATTGATTTTTAAAATTTAGTTTTAGATAACTCTGGAAGAGAAAGCTAGGGCATCATTTGGGTAGCCAAAGAGATTTCTGGTTACTGTGGATTTGAAGACAAGATTGTTGCCCCATGAGGGCCCAATGGGGACACCTCCAGATCCTCTTTTAGAGAGATAATTCTTTTACAGATTTATTAAAGGATAAATCTCCATCAGAGACTTAAGAAGCACAAAAAATTGCATTAAAAATGCTCTTTACGGTTTCTGGAAATAGATCAAGATATCAACGAGTTAATGGATGCTTGCCACAATCAGAATCAAGACCAAAGATTGTCATTGAGAAAAGGATGGTCGAAGAAATAGTTTTATATAGAGCCAATCATAATTTGATCTATAAATTAATGGGTATTCGCCCTACCCTAATTTTTTTGCATTCTTGGGTCCAGCAAAAATAGGAGCCTCTTAGTGAGTATTCTTTGTGGTTTATTAGCAATGGATATTTTATTGTTAGTTTTTTTCACTTGTCGATGAAATAGGGATTTCAAATCAGAAAAGCGAAATCATGGTCTGGCAGGATTATTTGTTCAATACTGGAGAGTGGGATTTGATCCTCGAATGGAACCCATTTTTTTCTGATTTGGATACATTTGTATGCACTTCCAATGGATTTTTGGAGTGATCAGGTATTAGAAATTATCAATAATTTCCTTGGAAGATATTTGGGTGTTTCCAAAGACACAATGGAAGGAAACATAATTTTTTATGCAAGATTATGTGTGGAAATGGATCTTAGCCAACCTTTGTCGGTAGAGGTGGAACTCGAACTTGCAGGACTATCTTGGATTCAACAACTGGATTATGAGGCATTGCCCTTCAGATGTAGAGTTTGCCATAAATATGGGCATTTGGTCCGATCTTGCCCAAATAATATGAACATAAAAATGGAGGCTCCTCTAGGAATGTCAAATCTTTCTGAGGGTAAGTCAACAATAAATAAAGAAACAACCAATATTTATCAAGGTAAAGAAGCACAGGGAGATGGTTTTGAACAGCCCAAAAGAAGAAGGTAAAAGAAAAAAAATGGTAAAGAGCAAACCCAACTCAAGCCCTCCAATAGGTATGAGATATTTAAGACACTAATGGACTAAGAAGAAGAACAATTAATGGAAGGAGTGGATGGGAATAATAAAAATAATAACCATTTTCAAGCCCCTCTTTCATCTCCTCCCATCATAGAGCAGGTAATTGAGTGCAGTGAGTTACCGCATCAGAGAGTGCAGTGGCATTGATAGTGTATAACCAAGAGCAATCGATAATTAAGGATGTCATCATGGACATTGCTTAAAAGAATAGATAAAGGCCAACTCTAGGGATAACTCAGGTGGAAAAGAGCTAAAAAATATTAGCCCTCAAGGAGTGGGTAGAAAATCAAATAAGGAATTGATAACAGTTCAAGGAGACAAACTGATCACTGGAGGATCGGTGAGACCAATAGATTTTTACTGCTCTCAAGGTAACCAATGATTATACAATCATGGAATGTTAGGGGTTTAAACAGTAGAACCCATCAATTTGTTGTTCAAAGACTTTTGAAAAAATGTAAAACAAATTTTTTGCTTATCCAGGAGACAAAAAATGTCGTTGGATCTTATGTATAAAATAGTAAATAAACTTTGGAGGGGTGTTGGTCATATGGAAGTGGTTGCCCAAGGGGCCTCAAGGGGGATAGTTACTTTTTAGAACTCTCTTGAATGGACTACAATAGAAAATATAGCTTGGAGGGGTATTCTCACATCACATTTTAGGAACAATGTCACAGTTGAACATGTTTTAATCACAAATTTTTATGGGGCTCAAAACCTAGATGGTCAAATGCATCAATGGAAAGTTGTGCATAACATGAGAGTCTCAAGGGAAGAGTTAGACTGAATTATTTATGGGATTTTTAATGCTAAATTATCCTCTAGATATCATGAAGGGGGGACCCTAATTTTGGACCTAGGGGATTGACTTATGATTACCCATGTCCAGGCATTACACTTGGTGGATATTAAATGCCCTGGAACCAACTGTACTTGGACTAATAAGAGGAGGGAGCCACATAGCAGGAAGGTGAAGTTAGACCATTTTTTGGTTTCAAAGGAGGCATTTGTAAAATGGAATATAAAATTTTAGATTTTGGAGGGTCCAGTTTCATATCACTTTCCCATTTTGTTGGAAGGGGGATCAAGACAGTGCAACATCACAAACCATTTAAATTTGAAAAAAATTGGTTACAAAAAGAGGAACTTCAAAAGAAAATTCCATAGTGGTGGGAAGAAGGCCGCCCAACATATGGGATAACAATGTTTAGATTCCACAAACAACTTCATTATGTCAAAGATCAACTGAAATAATGGAGGTGAGCTAACAAGACAAACTTCCAGGTCCAAAGAGCTCCATTGGTGGCCAGATGAGATGAGGTTCAAAAACACTTTAGGGAAGGAAAAATTATAGAGCAAATCAAATAAGAGGATGATGCATTGCGTAAAGCAGTTGAGGACATTGACAACCAAAAGGAGACCTACTGGAAATAGAGAGTAAGAACCACTTGGTTATTAGAAGGTGATAAAAATACCAAATTTTTCCATCGAGTTTCTTGTGCTAAGAGAGAGACGAACAACATGGAAGCTCTTCAAGATGAGAACAGACACTCCTTTGATACAATTCTAGGCATGCATTTCCATTCAATGGATTATTTTTCTAAACTATTTAAGGAAAGTATGGTGCAAGATGAAGAGGCTCAAAAAGAAGTTATTGTTGTCATACCCTATGTTATATCTGAAGAAGAAAATCAAGACCTACTTAAACCCATTGATAGAGAGGAACTGAAGAATGTAGTCTTTGGAATGAGCACCAAAAAAACACCAGATCCAGCTGTCTTTCCATTTGAGGTTTTTTAGGCCTTCTATGACAACTTGGAGGAGGATGTAATGGTTGTTATAGAGGAGTCCAAAGGTAGTAAAAGAATGCTTAAAGTATTAAATCATACTTTCATTGCCTTAATTCCAAAAGGGAAGGAGGGGGTGCATATTTCATATTATAGACATATTGCCTTATGCAATATAATATATAAAATAATCACAAAGGTAATGGTTGAGCAACTAAAACCTCTTCTACATAGCATTATCTCCTTAGAGCAAGGGGGTTTTATAGAGGGTAGGTAGATCTTGTATGGTGTGGTTCTAGCTCAGGAGGCAATCCATTCAATGCAAACATTTGGTAATAGAGGAATGTTCATAAAATTGGATATGTCAAAGGCTTATGATAGGGTGGATTGGAGCTTTTTGTCAAAGATTATGGTAGGCTTTGGTTTCTCTCAGGATTGGATAGAATGGGTTATGAGCTATGTTTCTACTCCGACATACTCACTATTAATCAAGGGTCTTCCCTCGCAACCGTTTGGAGCTACTTAAGGCCTTCGTCAAGGAGATCCTTCTTCCCCATATATTTTTCTCATATTGGCTGAAGACTTGGGTAGAATCATATTGAGGAGAAGACAACAAGATTTGCTAATAGATATTAAGGTGGGTGAGGAAGTTTTGACTCACCTACAGTTTGTGGATGACACAAGATTGGTGGTAGTGGCCAGCTTCAGGGAAACAAGAATGATTAGAGATACACTTAATGTCTACCTTAGGGCTACAAACCAAGTCATCAATGATAAAAAATCCAAAGTGGTCTTTTTCAATCTTGATCAAAGGCTTTAGGACAAAATTTTAGAGATCTTGGGATTCACAAGGACTTCTCTCCCAATGGTATACTTGGGGGTCCCTTTGCATTTTAAAAAACTAAAAATAAATATTTGGAGGAATCTTTTGGATTGTATCAAGGAAAGAATTAATCATTGGTCTCACAAATGGTTAAGCTATGGGGGTAGTTTAAATTTTTTATAGTAAGTCATTCAGGCCACACCAATTTATAAATTTTCTATCCTTACTGCCCCACATACCATATGGAAAGAGTTGGACAAGATGGATAGAAAATTTTTATGGGAAGGAGTAAAATAAGAGAGGAAATGGGCCTTAGTGGGTTGGGAGAAAGTAAGCCAATTCAAGGTAAAAGGAGGTTTGGGACTGAGAATATCAAAGTTAAATAATAAAGCTTTGGCTGGAAAGATTTACTAGATGTGGATTTCCCAACCAACTTCTTTATTTAGTAGAATCTTAACTAGTAAATATTTGGGATAGGTAAACCAAATGAGGTGGGTTGTTTCCATTTGGATGGTAATGGATCCTTAGTATGGTAGGATCTTAAGTTAGGATCTCAGGTAGTAAAATATGGATTATTTTGGAAAGCGAGGAGAGGGGAGAAGGCATGATTTTGGATAGATTCATGGGATCAATACCCACATATCATTGTTGAATTTCTTGATCTGCAACAAAAAAAACTAGGGAAACCAGGGGTTGGGTCCAAATTAAAAGTTATTTCAACACTAGTCAGCTCGGGGATTATAAGTTTAAGCAGTTTAAGAAGTTGGATGAGTGGCCAATTTCAATCCCTTCGGATTTGACACCCATCATGACTAAAATCTTGGAAGAAATATTTCTCATAGGTAGAGATGAGGAGGATGAATTAGCTTGGGGCTATGGGAGCCTTGGTGTCTACATAGTGAAGTATGGATATGATAAGATCCTTTTAGAGCCTCCTCCTCATGCATATCAGGTTGAGGATTGGAGAAAGATTTGGCAATCCAAGGGTTGGTCGAAAGTAAACTTTTTTGCCTGGAAGTTCATGTATAATGGAATTCTTACTTTTGATAATATCAGATGTAGGGGAATCATTGGTCCATCTCAATGTGTTTTATGCTACAAGAGTGAGGAAATAGCTGATCACTTGATGTTTGAGTGCCCATTCATGCGCCATATATGGGAGAGATGGTTTTTATATTATAAAATTTGAGTTAATGGTGATTTGAATCGGATTAATATTTGGGAAAGATGGAAGAGAGGTAGATTTAAATCTAAAGCTCTTTGTATTGGTTGGGAGCTTGGATTAAACTTCACTTGGTGTCAAGTGTGGTTGGAGAGAAATGGTAAAATTTTTAGAGAAACCTTTTCTTCTTTAGATGGAGTTTGGCAGGTCATTTGGAGCAAATTCATAGAAACTGTGGCAATGTATGCTAAAGAGGAAACTCAGGTTGTTATATGGGAAATGAAGAAGGAAGTTGAAGTGCAAGAGGGGTAGGACAAAGCTAGTTTTAAACCACCCCTAGAAGGTTGTATTAAAATTAATACTTATGGAGCTGCAAAAGGCAATCCGGATAGAGCTAGAATTTGAGTGGTTTGTCGAAATCATGTTGGAACAGTGATCTATTGGGAACTACAAGGCTTGGGAAGAGCCACAAACAATGAAGCAAAAGCCTTAGCAATAAAATATGCTTTTATTTGGGCAGTAAAACAAGGTTACAGGAGGATAATTCTAGAATCATATTCTCAAAATGGTTGGAGCTCTAGATTGCATGAGGAACTTTGCTTTGAATACATGGAGGTTGAGGATTCTTGTCACTCAAATTAAGGAATTATGGAGGGAATTAGATGATGTGATTCCATTTTATGTGAGTAGAGATCTAAATAAAGTGGTAAACTTCTTAGCTAAGATGGGCAATGAGAAGGAGTTAGGGTTTTAGTGGCACAATGACATGGCTATTGAGGATGAGATGTTTAGACATGTTGGTGAGCAAATCCAGTGTTTAGCTAATTTGGACAACCATTCCAGAAATATGATTTAGGAGATTTGTGCTCCAATGTAGATCTTCTTTTATAGTTTTAAACAAGTTAACAACCATTGTAGAAATATGGTTTAAGAGATATGGCTCCAATGCAAATATTATTTTACTGTTGTAAACATGTGTTCTCTTTGGCTAAGGCTGGGAAAAGTCTCATCCCAACTTGTAAATGATCTTTGTTTTAATACAAGTTCTTTTAAATTATTTTTCAAAAATAATAATGTGTTGCAATTATATATTCAACAAATTTGGAAGGAAGGGCCTATGTCTTCTCCCAACCTTTGGATTGAGGTTGACTCCCCATTGTCCCTATAGAATACTCCTATGCTAACCTACATTAATTGCATGAAAAAAAGGTGTGGAAAATAAACATACATAAAAGAAAAAAGGTGCAAGGGATTCAAATTAAATATGGTTTTTAATTGTAGCGAGGAAGTGTGTGTGTTAAATCAACACGTGAGAATTCTAACAATGCAAATGTTCTTCCATTCATTAAGTATGCAATTTCTAAGCAAATGACAAGATGGACAAAAGGACAATGCCTCAATCACCACATACTTAACAAACTAGAGGATGGTGCTATTGATGGAATGCTTAAGGACTTGTCAATTTCTCAATAATCTCATGATATCAAAGGACAATGTGTGCTTCAAAGTGTGTAGCTCCAAATTATCATTGCCAAAATATGTCTTCAATAGAGGCCATGGATCCTATTTATAGTTGGATTTTTCCCTCCAATTACATGGAGTGAGAAATTCTTACTTCTAGTAAAAGTAATATTTTGGAGTATCTCTAACAAAATGATGCACCATCAATTGTTAAATGCCTCTAAATATACCTCTAAAAGGCTTAGAGAGATTTAAAAAAAGGTCATGGTACCACTATATGTTGAAATATCGCTTTCCAATGATTCTCCTTGGGATCCTTGCTTTTACTTTCTTTTTGTAGGTTTGTGAACTATTTGCTCTAGGAAGTGAGCAAATTGCTTACTCTGCTATTGAATCACTAACATTTGCTAGTAAATAACTCTTAGAAGTCAATTGGGTCATGTTGCTAACAAATTGCTCCTAATCCAATTGACCCTTTGCTAGTAAATCAGTATTTGAGAAAATTGACCCTTGAGGAAATTTATCCACCTTGGAGACTTAGCCAAAATTTATCAATTTTACATTTTGCAATGTTGTTCTTAGGTTTACAAAATCCATTTTTTCTATGGCTATTCCTTGGAATTAAAAGGTAATAGTTGAGCTACTACAAACTTTCATAAATTATTTTCCTTCCTTACTACCTAGATTTTCTTGGTGAGAATATTTTATTCTTTAGATTTCTTTAAATATCTAAAATAAAAACTCCAAAAGTGAGGCTTACCTTTTACTCACACCCACTTATTTTTGTACAAATGCTTTTTATTTAATTGGTTATATAGGATTGACATATGTACCACCTATATTACATCATGACATGATGGTATTACACCAACTTGGCTATTATGCACATATCTACTGGTGATATTCAACATGGGTCTCCTCCATGAAAGTCAAGGAATTTAACTAGTTGAGCTAATGTCATTTTATTAAATGCTAAGGTTTACTCATGATATTTGAACCTTGGTTTAGGATGTAAAACTCATTATTCCCCATAAATTGCTTTAAACCCCATGGGTTGTATGGATGTTTTTTTAAAATTGATTATCTAAGATTGAAATCGGTCCCACCTATTTATATCACTATCACAACCACATAGTAGTATCATAACAACTTGACTATTATGCATGTATTGCTTGGTGAGATTTGAACCTCTCTTCCTTAAAAGTTAAGAAATTTCATCAATTAAAATTAATACTACACAAAGAACAGTGAAGGATACCATAGTGGCAAGTCCTTTGGTTTTCATCCAGAAGACTCAAGTTCAAACCTTGGTAAGAGGGGACCAGGACTCATCATAAAAACCTATGTAAACTCTTTTTTTAAACCTATGCGAAATACCATAGTGGTAAGTCCTTAGGTTTTCATCTAGGAGACCCAAGTTCAAACCCTAATATAAGGGGACTAGGACCCCTCATAAAAACCCATTCTTTACCCTAATATTTTGTTCGACTAGGATAACACAATGGTTAGGGATTTGGCCTCTCTTTGGGGAGGTCCAAGGTTCAAACCATGACATACCTAGAAGGGGATAGGTTGGATGGCAACAGCCAAGTTTTTGTTGGTTGGTTGCTCGAGTTCGATGCCTTGGAGGGTCGGGGATCCTGTTGGCTTTGTCTAACCCAATAGGCTAGGGTTTATAATGATGATATTCAATGGCGTTACCAATTCCCCTATGTATTAAAAAAATTATATATAGAATTTTTCATACTATTTAATTTTTAAATTATATAATATAAACATCAACTAATATTTATATATTTTTTGCTTGAAAGCAAGGGGTTGTACTCGGGTCCTCCACCCTTGACAAATCACAACTCTCTTATTAGAGCTTGAGAGTTTACAAATATATTTAATTCTCATCTAAATTGAGTTTCCATAACTAGATAGCTACATCAATTTTCAAAAATTCTTGAATTCTTGATTTTCATTTTTGGATCTTCTTCAACTTTTATGTGAATACATATATTCCAGTTCAACATCCTTTTTCTTGACATTTTCCTACAATAGCCTTCACAATACTGAAAGTCCACCTCTATTATCTATGCATTACATCTTATTAGAATAATATTTTCGAAACATTGCACTACATTTGTCTGCTTTACCAGATCTAAATTGCTAGTTTTCTTCCTGAAGCATAAGTGCAACCACAAAAATTGTAATAATTATTTTACATGAAAACACATTAATGTTATAAAATAAAGCAAATGTTACCAAGGGAAAATATTAAAGTAAATATTAATCATTATTTGATTCAGGCAGTTAATATTTTCTTGTTAGCTTCAGCTAAACTTACAATTTCCTCTAACCAAGGAAAAGAGAATTTAACTTCATGATCCTCAATTAAAAACCCTCTATTGGCTAGCCTATCTGCACATTTGTTTCCTTCCTTTAACATATGTGTAAACCTAATTTCTTCAAACTCTATAGCAAGGTCTTGTATTTCCACAATGATCTCTTGTATGTTCCATGGAGCCTTTGCTTTCCTCAAAATTGCATTTATTACTATTAGTGAATCACCTTCCATCCATACTTTGTTCCATTTCATTTATTTGCATATTTTAACCTTCCAAAGTTGCCAAAGCTTCAACTTCATTACTTGTCTTAAATCCACTGTTGAAAGAGTAACAAGACAAAATCTATCCTCTATTATTTCTAATTATTCATCCTCATGTTGGTCGTAGTTTTCTTTTAGATGGTATATCAAAATTCAATTTGACCAACTCCACATATGGTGATTTCCACTTTAAATTCTTTGTCGTCTTTTCATTTCTCTTATACCCAATATCATAATTCCATTTGACGACTTGACTCCATATATCAATGCTCCATGCTTCCAAATTAGGGATTGGGTGAGTTGATAGGATTGATTTAGACTTCTTTATGGCTAAACAAATCTTCCTTTTCATTACCTCTAAACTACTTTCCTTTCCTTTAAATATTATTTTATTCTTTTCTAGCCAAAAAGTCCAAAGTATTTTATATTTTGATATATCCTAGATTGTTTGTAAAGTGTCACTTTTAAAAGTGCTTTGTCATTACTTTAACTATTTTTTATTTCTACCATTCATCACCATGCATTTACCAAACATATTAAGAATCCATTACCATAGTTTCCAAACTATTGAATAGTATCCCAAGAGATGGTATAAACTCTCCTTTTTACAAAGAACACATTGTGAGGGGCCATGAAAACCCTTTTTCATAAGGTTATCGTAGGATAAAATTCTTCAATGACGTACTCACCAAACATTTTAACTTTAGGAATTCTTAGGTTGTCCCACATATCTCTCAATATTCTTGTGATATTTCTATTTTGTTGATGTTTTACATTATATCCACTTCTTGTCGAGTTATTCAAATTCCAAATCAACTTATCCTTGGCTCCTCTCGAAATAATCAATGTAGTTATCTTTTTGCTCAATTGTCTGCTAGCATTAATGTCTTGTACACATGTAAAAAAGTATTCTTTCCATTTGTATCTTCCATCTTGATCCTTGTACATAATGTTTGAAACCCTATCACCATATTTATCTTAAAAGTAATCTTATCCATGGTTTCAAAATTAGATCTAGATTGAGTGGTTTTTTTTATCATACCAAGTATTCATCCAATATAATTTTTTTCTCCAGTTCCCATCACCCATCGTAGACCTTTAATCACTAAATCAATTGATTTTTTAAAACCATTTCATAGAGCATAACCATTTGGAAGTGAGAATACAATAAATATTAAGCTTGGGTCATTAGGCTCAACATATTTACTTAGAAGAATTATTGCCTATTGTCTTTGACTCTCTTTGTACAATCTCCAAATTATTTTTTCCCTAAGAGCTAAGTTTGCATCTGTAAGAAATCTTAAATCGAGACCTCCCCTAGTTTTATCATCACACACCTTACTCCATTTCACCAAAGGAATTTTTTTATCATACAATCATGACCACAAAAATGATTGCATAATATAGATTAAACTTCTTTTTGTCTATTTTCGCATAGTATACAAGGACATATAATATGTTGAAATGGCCTGTAATACTTATTTAATAAGCTGGACTCTTCTTGCTAACGATAACCATCTACCATTCTATGCCAATAGTTTATTATAAAATTTATTTATAACTAGATTCCATAATTCTATCCTCATTCTCCCCTCAAATAAGGGAATCCCTAGATAAGTTGTTGGTAAATTTACCTCTTCCATTTGAAGTAACCTACATATCCCTACTTTGATTCTAGTTGGGATGTTTAGGAAGTAAATTTTGGATTTTGTCCTTTTAACTTTTTGTCCTGATGCTCTTTCGTATTCCTTTAATAAGTTATTCCAAGCTTTGTCCTTGTATAACCTTACCCTCCCAAAAAGGGTTGTATCATCTACAAATTGTTGCTAGGTGATGTTGTTAGTGTTATTACTAGCCTTGAGTCCACTTATTAGTTCATATTTATTAGCCTTCTTTAAGTTTCGACCCAATACCTCTGCCATAATAATGAACAAATATGATGATATAAGATCTCCCCGTTTAAGACCTCTCTTGGTTTTAAAATATTATGTTACTCACCCATTAACCAACACTGAATATAAAACTATAGAGACATAAGATTTAATCTATTTGACCCATTTCTTCCCAAATACAAACTTTTCTAATACCTCTAAGAGAAAATACCATTTAACCCTATTATAGACTTTACTCATATTAAGTTTCAATATCATTACTCTTTCTTTTCTTGAAGTTGTTGAATGCATAATTTCATGAGATACTATCATCTCGTCTAGAATTTGTCTCTCTTTCACAAATTCTCCTTGCTCTTCTGAAATAATTTTGTCTAATAGTGGTCTTAATTAGTTTGTCATCATTTTGATGATAATCTTATATGCCATATTATATAGGCTTATGGGCCTAAAAGAATCAAACAATTATGCATTCTTCTTTTTTATAAATAGGGTAAGATATGTTGCATTTATTTTATAAGGTATGTATTGTTTTACCCTACACTGTTCCACTGCCACCAATAAATAATTCTTCACTATATCTCAATTATGTCGATAGAATGTTACAAAGAGCCCATCCAAACCTGGGGATTTATCCTTATCAAAAAAGAAAAAGCCAAATGAACTTCTTCTAGAGTAATAGGCTTCATTAGTTTCCTATTGTCGTCATTTGTTCTATTGAAGGTACTTCTAGTAGGAGTTTATCATTAAGAACTTCAAACTCCTTCGACCCTAGAATATTCTTGTAAAATAATCTTGCCTCTTTTCTAATTTAACCTTGGTCTTCAATCCAAACCCCTTCTACAGATTTATTTCTACTAATTATGGATGTTGATTTTTGTACTATTGTCATCCTATGAAAAAACTTTGTATTTTTATCTCCTTCTTTTGACCAAGTCTATCTTGATTTTAATCTCCAAGATTTCTCTTCCTTTTTCAAAATATTATGATATTCACTAAGAAACTCCCTTTCCTTTGAGATTGGATTATTATGCTCACCTTTTTTGAATGTTTAAGGTTTATCTTTTAGTTTTTCTTTCTTCTAAAAAATGCTTCTAAAAGTGTTCTTGTTCCATTCTTTTAATTTAGAACGTCGTTGATTTTTGTACTATTGTCATCCTATGAAAAACTTTGTATTTTTATCTCATTTTGACCAAGTCTGTCTTGATTTTAATCTCCAAGATTTCTCTTCCTTACTCAAAATATTATGATATTCACTAAGAAACTCCCTTTCCTTTGAGCTTGGATTATTATGCTCACGTTTTTTAAATTTTTAAAGTTTATCTTTTAGTTTTTCTTTCTTCTAAAAAATGTTTCTAAAAGTGTTGTTGTTCCATTCTTTTAATTTAGAATGTCGTTGATTTTTGTACTATTGTCATCCTATGAAAAACTTTGTATTTTTATCTCATTTTGACCAAGTCTGTCTTGATTTTAATCTCCAAGATTTCTCTTCCTTACTCAAAATATTATGATATTCACTAAGAAACTCCCTTTCCTTTGAGCTTGGATTATTATGCTCACATTTTTAAAATTTTTAAGGTTTATCTTTTAGTTTTTCTTTCTTCTCAAAAGTGTTTCTAAAAGTGTTCTTGTTCCATTCTTTTAATTTATAATGTCGTTGATTAAATTTATTTTGGAAGTGTATACAACCCACCTTTTCTTGAATAGTTTTACATTTGTGCTATCATATCAACAAATTGAGGATGGCCTTCCCACATTTACTCATATTTTAAATAAATAAATAAATATATATATATATATATATATATATATTTAATTCACTTGCCACCATTTTAACTCTTATTAGCCAATGATTCAGGGTATTAATTTTAGCACAAGTCCCTTCATCTAGCTAATGATATGAGAGAATGCACTTGTCTAATTTTTCTAGTATTAGGTTTGACCTCTCATATTATTGGTCCAAGTAAATTGTCTTCTTCAAACTCAACCTTTGATAGATTATTATTTTAAATAAAAGTAGAGAAATCTCTCCTACTTCGAGTTAATTTTTCTAATTCCTCCAAATTTTTCATCTAACTTAGTTATGACATTAAAATCTCTTATAATCATAATAGGATTTCTTGATCTTTACTTTTCATAAAAACTTTAATCCCACTTAAATGAATTGTAAGTCTAATAACTATTATTTATATTATAATAAAATACATTTAATTATGTTTTTATTAGGAAAAGTTGAATAAGTTATAAAATTAATCTTTAAAGTTTAAAAAGGAAGCTATGCCTAAACTATAAAAAAAAACAAAATTTTAATATATTAACTTAAACTAATAAAATTATTAAACATATGGGGTGTGATTTGATGGGTTTTACCAAGTTTTCTATAAAAAATCCAAGGATATAAATACAAATGCATATTCTATAGATTTTATTTACTTTAACAAATAAAGTCTGTCCATTGCTTTGGGAAATGTCAAATTTTTGTATTTGAATATATCTTCAACAAATAATTAGATCAGTTGAAACGAACAAAAAGATTAAAAAAACATAACTTTCACCAACATTGGAATAATTTTGACTCTATGTATGATGAGAACAAATAATGCTATTATAATCTTTTCATTGACTTTGAGGATAACTCAACAACCATAGATGTAAAATTCTAAAGTACATTTAAGTACTAGTATGTAAAAGGTCTTTTCAATATGGTTTTCTTGTTGACAGTTTAACTAAAACTTTCACGTTGGCAGTCAAGATTTCAAGATGTAAAAATCAAGGACTTTAGTTCTTATTTATATTTATTATTTATATATATTTATATATATATTTATTTTTATCGTAGTTTGAATAGATTAAATAATAGTTTAAATTCATATTATTGAGATGTTTCACAAGAATATGTATGTTATGTTTATATATTTTCAAGTTTTCCTTAAAAACTTAAAAAAACAATTTTAAAATTTTATATTTTATATATTGGTAGAAAGTTTGTTTAAATTTTGTATGTACATGATTTTTTTTCATAAAAATATAAACTCGTGATATATAACATTAATGTGTTTTTTAAACACAATTTATTTATCTTTATCTTGAAAAAATATTTGAAGTCTAAAAAATTTATAATAATGTTTTTAATATGTAATAATAATAATGAAAATTATATTAAAAATAAGAAGAAGGAATAAAAGCTTTCAAGTTGAAGAGGGAGTGCGAGATGAAAGAAAGTAAGAGCCAAGAGGGAGTGAGAGTCGAGAGGAAGTGAGAGTTGAGAGGAAATGCGTGCGAGTCAAGAGGGAGTAAGAGCCAAGAGGAAGTGAAAGTCAAAGGGAAGTGAGAGTTGAGAGGAAGTGTGAGTCGAGAGGAAGTGCGTGCGAGCCAAGAGGGAGTAAGAGCTAAGAGGAAGTGAGAGTCAAGAGGAAGTGAGAGTTGAGAGGAAGTGTGAGCCAAGATTCGGTTATGGAGGAAGAGTGGTGGGTTCATCTGGAGTGCATTAATTGTTGGAGTATATTACACTATTGAGTACATGCTAATGTACTCCCATGGTACCTTCATGGTACATATTGTAAATATTAGATTAGGGTTGAGTCTTAGTTTAGAGTGTGAGTAATATTTTATGTAATGTTGTAATGTGCAAGAAATGCACAAGTGTTATGTAAGTGTGTATGTGCAAGAAATGCACAAGTGTCATGTGAGTAAGTGTGCAAGTGTAATGTGAGTTTATGCGTACATATGTAAATGTACCCACGCAGAAAGCATACACCTAACTAATGCATCAATTACTATCAAACATTAAAGCATGCAAAATTGACAATAATGAATTCAACAATAAATGGGGTTTCCTTTTATTAAACTTTGCCAAATTTGATTACATATACTTCCCTCTTAGGGATACTCAATGTTGATACAATCAATATAGTTTTGAAAACCCTCTGAACGAGGGGGTGGTGTAATCCGCAGACTTTTCAATAGGACACGAATTGCTCAAGATAAATGGTGACCTTCTTCTCCACGATTAGATGCATATGCTGCCTTGAATGCCTTGCAAATGGATGGATCCTATAAACCCTGTGTTCAAGAAACAACACGAAACGATTAAAAGCAAAGGTGGCCTCTCTTGATGAGGCTTTTGGAGGAATCTTGCATAAAGAATGCTAAAGAAAGCAAATGAAGCATGTAATCTATGAAACTATGCAAGAAATCATTAAATTGTAGTAAAGCATGTAAAGAAGCATGAATCTAGCTAAGAAACATCCTAATTAGCCATTAGAAACTCGAATTGCATGAAATGAACATAAACTAGTCTAGAATTGACAAATGCTAAGAAATGAAGGAAGTCTACCCTAAATCTCTAGATCTAACCGTACAAATGTATCAAAGAAGATTAATCTATGGTTAATCTATCAAGATGAAAGCATAAAACTATAAATATAAGGCTAAAACAGGGAAAAACAGAGATCAAACCCTCACCACGAGTCTGAGGCACAGTTGGCACTGTTAGCTGTGATTGAGGTGAAAACCTTTTTCCTCTCCAAATTTGGGCTTGGATCTCCAATTCTCCTTATTGAATTGATGGTCAAGGGTCACCTCAATGTCCTCTGACTGATTTGACGATTGAATTTACTGGATTCACGATGGAAGAGGCTCAATTGTGAGTTCTTGATCTCCTAGCCTCCTAGGATCTCCATGGCTTCGAATGCATTCATGATTGGCAAGTTAGCTCTCTCCAAAAGGTTGTAATTGAGTCAACAATTTGGCAGGGCTTCGCTATTCTCAATTGAAAACTTCTCTATATTTCTCCCCAATTTGGAGGGGGGTCTTATAGCACATTGAAGGCCTTGCTCTTACTTCATGGAGAAGCTAAGAATAAGAAACCTACAGTTGGATCAGTTAGAGGGAATCTTCTCGATGCTTCCCCACCCAAAATTTTTTGAATCTTCATTGCTCAGGTTTTTGCAATCAAATTTGGCTCGACCCAAGATTCAAAACAATTTTGATGCTAGTCGCAACTCTAAGGTGCAACTAGCTCTGTTAGCCACGACTAAGGCTGAGTTAGCCAACTCTGCCCAAATTGAGTGGTTAAAACCACTGCTTCACCTTGGAGATGTCCAAGATCATTCATATGGTCTGTTTGCATGTCCCATATGAGTAGTCACCTCAACATGACACATTTTAGGTGTCTACAGATGCCCCTTTTGGGATGCGTTGTGAGAACGAACAATGCTGAACAAAAATAGACCTCCTAAAATAATATTGTAGGTTGAATGATGATCATTGATCTAATCAACATTAGATGCCTAGTCTTGCCAAAGGGCACACATCTTAGAATCATTGCTTCGAACTAAGGGAAGACTTGAATTTGCAAAGCTTTGGAAAGCTCCAATGGTGATCGGGTAGCTTCAGTTCTACTATAGGCTTCTGTGCCATATAGATTCAAAAGGAGGAGAGCTACTAACTTAACTGTCATAGTTGCTTTTTGCCCCAACAAAGGGTAAGCTTATGATAGTCTTTGGCAATGATTTGTAAGATGAACACAATTTGACAAGATCAAGTGATCTCTTGTTGAATTTGATTATGAGAATTGATATAATGACTACCCCCTTAAGCGACGAGTCGATGAGAGTAGGATAATTAATTGAAGCGACGAGTCGCTTGACCACAATGAGTGATTTGAACAATTGAAGGTTTTAGCATGTTAATTACTTGGCAAGGCTTAACACAACCATGATTGCAACTATTAAAAGTAATTTTACATATCTATCCCATGGAGCAGTCCAACCGTTGTGGCCTTCTTAGAGAATCAAGATGATAACAATTCCAATTAGACTTGTGTTGAATCATATTGTTCGATGATTTGCTGAAAATGTCAGGAGAAGAATTGAAATGAATACCTCGTTCCCATGGAGCAGTCCGACCATCTAGGCCTTCTTAGGGATTGAAGTGAAGTATATCAATTCCACGATGAGTAATTTACCCCAAATGATCTTATGGTAATTTAATCATCTCGTCATATTGCATGGATAACAAGTCGCTACAACCGCCAAGTGTATAGGGTAAATAACTAGATATGAGACGCATTAGAAATTTGAATTATTTGATTTTTTTTGTTATTTTGAAAATTTTGAGGGTTTTTGCCCATTAGATGTTTTTAATTTTGCATTTTGAAACCCCTCATGGTTGAATTTTGAGGGTATTTACTACTGGATGCTAGCCATGTGTGCCAAACGTAGCCAACTTTTGCAATTTCCCTAGCCGTGGCTCCGACACGCGGTTGACAAACCCTAATTTTGTGCCTACGGGTGCCAGGCATGGTCGGAGGCAAAATTGAAAATATAAAAGAAAATTTATCATTTTTGATGTCATTATTTTCAATTGCTAGCTTACAAACTGAGAGCTTTGAGAGGTGAGTTTGAACTTGTGATACGAAACATTGTTGCAACCCTTGCAAAGCACACACATGGCAGACCCAATGGACACATCCACTAGTGGCAGAGTCGGTGCGACGAAGGTAGCCACACACATCACTCCTATTTGATTTACCCAATAAAATGAACCTCATTAATTAACGGGTTAAATGAACCACACTAAACTGTTGATAAAGAACCTCACCCTAGTTTAGGATTAGTCTAGGTTAGTTTTAGAGGGGAGGGTTTTAATTTTAAAATTTTTGTCTTTTTTCGGGGTGGGACATGACCCCAAAAAGATCACTAATCTTAGCTGCGGGTGGCAGCCACTGTTCTCAATTGGAAAATTGGGAGCCGCAGCTGTCAGCCATGGCTAGGTTCAAATTCCAACAGTCATAAATTTGATCGTTGCTGTCGATCACGGGTCCCAGCCGCGGTTAGGCAACTTTAGAAAAAAAATTCAAAATTTTTCAATTTTTTTGAATTTTAACTAGTTTAATTGATTTTTTTGAATGTTTTGAAGTGCAATTTTAATTCTTCTAAATGTGTTGCATGCATTTATGAATATTTTTATCTTTTTTGAAGATTTTTGAATTTGTTTGACTTTTTTAGGTCATTTTTTGATGTTTTTGATTGATTTTGTGTTTATTATTATGTGCTCTTCTAGTTGACCTCCTGAGCGAGGGAGTTTTAGCTCTATCAGGACCTCCTCTGAGGGATTAGCACTGTCAATCGAGCGTGGTTTGGTTCTATAGGGCTCGACTACGTCATTCGCCTCTCTACCATTAGGCCTGATCAGGCCTATATGAATGCATTGGCCTGTCGCTAGGACGCACAGACCAACATGTTTCACCTATCGATCAGGGAGATAACGATCACCTTGGAGGATGTCTATCGCATCTTTCGCATCCCCATTGATGGCGAGACCATCACCTCTTCACATACTACAACGAAGACTGTAGTTTTTTGATGGATCTTCAGTGACCAGAGCGATGCGATATTGAAGGACATTGACCACAAGGGTGTACCCATTGAGCACTGGTATAGGGCACATGTCTTCTCAGAGAGACAAGCCATCTTGATGTTTTTATGCATCCACATCCTCCTGCCAAACACATCAGGAGTGAGGTTCCCCTGGAACCTCCTCTCTAGGATGCAGGATCTTCTTAGGAGCACTATAGAGTAGCCGATGATTCTATCATGGGGTAGTGCCCTCCTAGCCTAGCTCTATGATAAGCTATATAGGATTACATAGTGGGGACGCGTTGGAGTTGCTTGTAGCATATTTCTACAGATATGGGTGTGGTAACATATCACCATTGATCGTCCAAGGGGACTTCCACGTCAGATTAGCAATATTATAGAGGCTTCAGAGTGCTATGTTGCTTGCTGGTCCAAAGAGGCTAAGGGGTTCCAAAGAAAGACTCAGGCAAGAGACTTGGAGTACTATATCGATCAAATCTCATGACTGCAGACTAGGCAGGTGCTATGAAGGCCCTACATGGATTTTCTTGTGTGAATAGAGGTGGACAAGTACTTGAGGTATACCAGACAAGACAGGTGGCTTATCGGGCATAAGCCTGACATGCATGAGTTTTTCCACTTCTCCGGCGTCTTGAGGTAGTTTGGTATCTTCTAGGATATTCCACCCATGCCTACTCTCTAGCGTCGCCTAACTCTGGAGAGAGATCTAGCATAGCTTCAGGTCACCCCCTTGGGTGACAAGGATGATGACTGGTAGGACTCAGGGTTGGTGGACGCGGGGACCACTACAGATTATGATGCTTGGTGGACTCTTATGATTTGGTGAGGTGACAACGCACTTGATAGGGACGGAGAAGGAGACATAGGAGTAGAGGCAATGGAGGTACATCCAGAGGGAGTAGATCCTCATGGGTGCAAGATTCACCAATGGACCGAGGACGGATGGGGAGAGGGCGCAACTGTTGAGGATGTGCTTGAGGTTGAGGAGGAGGAGGAGCTTGATGGTGAGGCTACACAACTCCGAATCCTATAGATGTAGATCCTATAGAGGGATACCACCATGGATACTCTACAAACACAGTTGAGTGCAACACAGACCCAAATTAGACAGGGATAGGATCAATGGCAGAGCTACCAATAGGAGAGGACCCTTTACCAAACACAAATTGATAGTGCCACTATAACTCTTGAGAAGATGACACTCGAGCGAGATCTAGCACGATCTCATCTACAACTTATGACTCATAAGAGGGATCAAGCGATTGGTGCACGAGGGAAGCCCTCGACTCCATAGGTTGATATTGTGGTTCCAGTGCATAGGGTTGCATTAGTTTGGATCCAGATGCAAATATGAGGAGGTTGTGGGCTCTGGTTTAGTGCACCTCGATGAGCGAGCATCAGATACTTCTCATATCTCTCTCTTGGAGGGAGAGATCGAGATGTTGGAGGGTGAGGTTCCTAAGATGACCGTGGATCCAAGGACTTAGAGGAATCAGACTCGAGAGATAGGGCAATCTTCAGCTCGACCCAACCATAGGATACCTAGAACAGAGAGGTCCACTGGTATCAGCTCTAGGCAGAGCCATAGGGAGGGTGGAGGCAATGGAGGAGCCTCACAAACTAGGGGTACAAGTGCTGCCTAGTATAGATCTTATCAGATGATTTTGTACCATTTTTGAGTGTAAGGTCAAGGACCTACACAGTTGTAGCCTACGAGCATTTTGGACATATGCCTATATACTCTTTTTGACACATATATATGATCAGACATTTATGAGACTCATTATATGTGCATATTTATTTATTTTATGTTTATGAAATGCATATGGATGTAATGCTTATATTGTATGTTGATTTGATGCTATATGATGTGATGTATGGATGACATGCACTAGCTAGATTGATGGATTTATGACTAGATATTGTGATCTAGATATGTAGATGGACTACTATGATGTATGCATATGGATGCACTATTTGATGTTAAATGCATGTTTAATTTACTATACTTGTATGCATTTAATTTATGATGTTATGATATGGTGAATGCAATGTATGTGATGCATTATTTACATGATGATGATCTAATGTAAATGAACATGTATGCTTTAATCACTTAAAACATAATGTATGAATGCAATATGTGCTTAACAATCTAATGGATGACACTACATAATGTAAAACAATCATGAATGTAATTGATATATCTTATCATAGGAATTAATCAATTAAACACCCATGTGTGCTATGACATGATGTATTGTTTCTATTCATAAGCTTTTGTAAGTTAAAAGAATATGCACAACATAGTCAGTGGTCGTTTAAATATCATTGTTGATATCCATCCGGTATCTAATCTATATTATGAACAGTCCTAATAAACAAACTCTCATAAAATAAATTGATAATTGAATGATTGAAATGGTTGTTGCTATTTGGGAATTTTTAAGGTTTTCCATGAAACTCAAACACCCTAGTTGACTTATCAAAAGTTGTATAATGACTATACTAGACTTCTAAAAAACAAAGTTTTTGCTATGAAAGACCAAGTTATTCATTACCCCCGTGTGTGAAAATGAATAAATTAGATGAGACATAAGCATACCCCAGTTCTAGGTGTGTAGCACAGGGGTGAAGTATTCCCAGTGGGGAGGTGATTTTCTAAGGCTGGGAATGATCAATATACAAGTTTCCACTCGATTGCCAAATCGTACAATTGTACGGTCCTTTAAACTACACTTTTACGCCTAATGAACAATTTGTACGAAAGTCAATTGTACACACTATATGATTTCAAATCATACAGTGGTAAGGTTTGTACACTTTTGCACTTAGCCAAACTGACAGACTCAATTTTAGAGGTTGTCGTACACAGTTTTGTAATCGTTCAAGTTGATTCCCTTCAACTATCAAATCGGGTAAGTTTATTTCCATCGCTTGGTTTACCAAATCGGGTAAGTTCTCTTTGTACAATTTGTACAAACTCTGGTGTATGATTTGTATGAACTAAGGGTACAACCAGGTGTCAAATATAATATTCTATTGGGCCAATCTCTCTCAAGTATATTTTGTAAAGGTTTAATATACCAATTAATCCATCTTTAGCAACATGCAAAACATCTGCATGGGATTTGTGAGAGATTCATTTTCATTGGCTATGTTCAAAAATCATACAATAGGGTTCATGACATCTTCATAAGTACTTTCATGCTCACATATCAATCCTCAAGCTCCATTAGTGCTAGCTTCTTACAATGTGTTGCAACAATGCATAAAACTAACCCGAACATTCACTAGAAAACACATGCATCAAGATTCAACCATAAATCCTCATCCATCATTGCCAGGATTGTACACAACCTATAACAAACGTATTTATATTCCATTATCTCATCAATGCAATTAAAAGATGGTTGTTCTATCAATCTACTGCAATAAATCAGAGGTTAACAAACTATCTCCTTGGATTAGAACTAGTAAATACTCAATACATTTCTACCAGCAACCGGACCTATGAATTTGAAAATGGAGCCTTATATAATGTTGCCCAAGACATTCCAAAGCAGTTCTTGAGGCAATTAGTTATTTACAACTACCCATCCATAACAAATGCATAAATTTAAACTTTACTAAGTCTAAAACCTTAATTAGCAAACTTATGCGCCATTTCATCCCGAAATTACATTTCCCATGCATTTCATTGCATTTTAGTGTGCCTTGTACGGTTTGCCCTTGCATTGTACAATTTACTTTCCTAGTTGTATAGTTTACCCCCCACTTGTACGATTTACAAAACTTGGGTAAACTATAAAGACTTTCAAAATTGAGTAAATCCCTTGATCACTTTCTCTTCTTCTAGGAGGAGTATTTGCTGCCTACATCTGCCCTCCCCTTTACTTTGGTCGGTGTCCTCATTGACTAACCTTTCTATTTTAGTTGTACTTCATTGTCCACAATTATCTCCTACATGTTAGTTACTTTGGATTGAAGAATTGCACATTTATTATTAAACTTGGTTGCGTAGCTTCCCATTTCAACTGCTTTCACCCCATGGAAATTAGCCTTCTCTTTAGTAGTCTTCAGGAATTCCATCATTTGATTTTCCTGATCAGTGGCACTCATCTTCAATATTTCCTACATGTGGGCCTTTGTTTGAGTCGCCACCTGAAGTTCTTCATTCTTCTCAGCAATAGTATCCAGGTGGTGATGAATATCTGCCTCCAAAGCATGAACAGTCTCTTCTCTGGCCTTCAATAGTGCTTGCTTCTCTAGGACCAATTTATTGTTTATTTTTTTATCCTTTTGAAGTTTCTCTATCTACTTGGCCTGTGTCGCCATTTGCTCATTTTCTCAACTAACTGTGCCGCCATCTATTCATCCTTTGCCTTGAGTTATACCTCCAACTCCTTAATCCCATCTTCTATTGTCTGGAAGATCTGTTGCTTCTCTTCTTCAAGTAAATTAAATCTGGTTTCAAACTCAATATTTATGCTTGTTAGATCTTCCTCCAGTTTCTTTATTTTCTCTTCTACTGTAGCCATACACTTTTGCAATTCTTCCTCCATTGCAATCATTTCTATCGAGTGACTTTCGTATCTCCCTTATGAGCTTCCTTGAGCTGATAAATCTACTCCAATCCAATGCTCAACCACTCTATCCAATGTGTGAGAAAGTTCAACTTCCTTAGAGTGAGCCAAATTTGTAGTGACCCTCTTGTACTCCAATTCTCCTGTGTTCATTGGGCAAGTCGGGTGACTAGTTCTATCCAAGTACAATCTCGGATGCTGCCTGTATTAGGTTACCACTCCTTCTGGCAAGTCATATCTTCCCACTATTATGGTTACCTCTTCCCTAGGTAAATTCCATGGGTTTTGTACATGAATATCTACTATTCTCCTTGTACGCTCCTTGTTGCTAACCCATTCTATTATTTTTTCTAACTCAAGAGACACTTTCTCCTCCCACAATTTTAATTCTTCCATGCATCCAATACACAACTATAATTTGGTGTTGGTTATGGCATCGCCTATCTGTGAGAAGAAATGTTCCACATTATCTTCTACTCCTCTTACCACCTCTCCCATTTCAATTATGCTGAACTGCGGTACCTTCAAAAGGTAACTTGTTCTCATTCTTTGTCGTTCCTCTTTTGTAGGAGTTCATTCTTCCTCTTCCTCCATGTGGTGGCTAGAGCTTCCTCCAAGCTCTCAAAGTGCTCTCTTTGTGTCTATCTTCTCTCGAGATGAGGTTCATTCTACAACCTTCTCCTCCTCATATTCTATCTTCACAATCTCATGTTGATATTTTTGTTGTTATGTCTATTCTTGGGCTTTTCCTTGTTCAGTAGAGCCCACCTGTTGCTCTTTCATTGCTATTTGGGCTACTTCTTGTTCCACACTGCCCACACGTTGTTCTTCCATCACCTATTATTCCTCGTGATTATGCTAAATTTCCATCACTATTATTTGTTCAACAACATGTTTCTTTTATTCTTGTTATGCTTTTGTCTCTTCTTGCACATCACTTGGGTTATTTTACTTTGAACTTCCTCCTATCATGAATTTGTAATGTGACTTCTTCTTTTTCCTACCCTCTTCTTTTGAGGCTTCCACTCTCGCTTTAGTGTCCTCTTTTTCTTCCTGAGTGGTGGTTGCTACTTCCTGTGCTATTTTCCTCACCTCCATATTCTTCAAAATTTTTGATGCATCTAGGATTTTGAATTCATCCTATTGGAAAATTTGTGGAGATACCACCATTTTATCTTTTGTTGCCCAACTCCAGTCCTCCAGATCTATCTTTTCTAAAGATGACTATTCGTCCTCCTACTTATGAAGAACACAAGCTTATACTAAGAGGGGGGGTGAATAGTATAAGACCTCTTTTTAATTTTTCTTTATACTTTTAAACAGTAAAGCAATATACCCAAAGCAATATCAAAGCAATGCACAATATCATCCACAAAGTGACACCAATTTTAACGTGGTTCACCCAGAAAGTCTGGGCTACGTCCACAAAACTTTTCTCTAAAAGTTATCTCAAGGTTCTTTGGGAATCCTTCCCAATTACAATATTTATGAGCCTCGGCCCAAAGGAGATACCTTCCCCCAAACAGAATTTATGAGCCTCTGCTCAAAGGAGATACCTTCCCCCAATATGATTTTATGAGCCTCTGCTCAAAGGAGATACCTTCCCTCTGCTCTGGAAATGATCCCTCAGAAGATCAACTGCCTCTACCTCTTGCCAGCACGTGGAACTCCTTTCCACAGAAGACCTCTGTTGAGAAGCAACACACCCCCACTGAAAAAATGAATTTCCATCCTTTGAAAATATTTAGCTTTCATTTTACAATAGGGACCCTCTTGATGTTTTCCAGGTTTTTATTCCAAATCGCGACATGGCAGTAAGGCAAAGGCCTAAGTGGTGGTCGTGTTGCGAAATCGCGACATGGCAGTAAGGCAAAGGCCTAAGTGGTGGCCGTGTCATGAAATCGCGATGTCGCGAAATCGCGATGTCGCGAAATCGCGACACGACAGTAAGGCAAAGGCCTAAGTGGTGGCCATGTTGCGAAATCGCAACGTCACGATTTCACGATGTCGCAAAATCGTGACACGACAGTAAGGCAAAGGCCTAAGTGGTGGTCGTGTCGCGAAATCGCGACACGACAGAAAGGAGTGCCAGGCACAGGGGACGTCACGATTTCGTGACATGTCGCAAAATCGTGACATGTCGCGGTTTCACGACAAAGAGGCAACAATGGACGCCAGGCGCAAGGGACGTCGCGATTTCGTGACATGTCACGTTTTCGCGACAGAGACAGCAAAAGCAGCATAAAGTCAAGGGAACGTCATGATTTTGCGAGCTGTTTTGCGACAGAAGAAGCCAAAATAGAAAACAGCTGGAGGAAAACGTCATGTTGTCGCGACACGTGTCAAATAAATAAAGCCGACATGTAATAAACATTAAGGTTTTAATTTAATGATTTCAAAATACTAATCCTTGTTTGTTTTTTTTTGCAGGAAGCGAGCTGGCAGTTGTGTACTAGCGGAAGTAATGGCAAGAAAGACAAGGATAAGCGCAAAGCAGCAAAAGGAGCAGTACTTATTATGGACTTTATATTTTAATACTGTAAAAGAGGCAAATATCGACGGGTTGTTCCCATTTCAGTGTTTATTTTATTGCTCCCAGGAAAGTCCGCTTTATATTTTAAAATGCTGTAGACAGACAGATTTTGGCGGATTATCCCTCTTTTCCAGTACTTATGTTATGGGCTTTATATTTTAATACTGTAAAAGAGGCAAATATCGACGGGTTGTCCCCCATTTCAGTGTTTATTTTATTACTCCCAAGAAAAGTCAGTTTTATAATTTAAAATCCTGCAGAGAGGCAAGTCCTCTATAAATATGAATGTATACCTCGAAACAAAGGGGGGAAAAACTTGGAATAAGAGCCATTTTAGCAATTTCATGCAAAAAGATCTTGTGAGAATGCTTTGTTCTGGACCTGGAGTTGATGTCACATCACTTTTTTTGGGATAGCGTGGCCAGGAGCCTAATCTGTCTCGAATTGCGATAAGTACATTTTCTCATGTTTTTCATCCCGTAAAAGTTTTATTTATTTTATGTTGTAAATCTATGATACCAAGATCGGATGCATTACTAGGCTTCATTCCGTTTGATGTATGCTAGGGAAAATTAGAAGATTTAAGGTTAGGGTTTGTCTCTGATTGCTCTGTCCTCACTGCGCGAGCTAAGCTGCTGGTGAGAGATATCAGTTGACACAGACTTCCTTTCTGTTTTATGATTTTCCTCCAGATCTGTTTCTTCTTGTCTTATGCTCTTAGTAGAAGGTGGTCTTAGAAAGCTAGATACCTTCCTCTTTGATTGAGCCTTATTGCGAAGCTAAATAGTGTAACTGAGATTGGTGTTTTGATTCTGCAACTAAGTTAAATAAGCTTCTCTTTTCTGCCCTACCTTACTCTCTTTGGTTTTTCCTGTTAAATGATCCACCCTTTTATTTTCTTTAAAATTTGTCTTCTCATTTAATCTGCTGAAACACAAAGAGTTAGATCAAACAATTAATTGCAAAATCCGATTGCCCACCAAGACAACTATCAACTCCGAAAAACAATACTGAACCTAGGTCGAACCCGTTGTAAGGTAAACAGACAGTCCACTTGAAACTATTTCGGAAGCGAAAAAGAGTGAATAGACATTTGACCCAACTCTGTAACTCACACCTTGGATATCCAGCAAGATCCTAAAGTGAGTGGGATTTATCCCTTATAAGTGTTATCGGGATTTTATGCTCATTCTTCATAGGGTGTGTATAAAAGTCGAACCAACATTTAAAAACTGGCGCTAGAAGGAGGGCCGAACTCTGTTCAGTATCTGTTGAGGTCTGTAGGTTTATTGTCTAAGGCTGGATTCCACCCACAGAGTAACAAGGTCCCACTCCAGAGCCGGAGAGCCCCTTGTGCCAGAATTAGAAACCCCAAAGAGAAACAGCCTCAGAAAGGCAAAGTCTTTTACCGAAATAGCTTCGTCACCACTTGTAACTGCTCCAGATACAATTGAAAATATTACTGTTGATCCAGTAGTAATGGCAAACTGGTTAGGTTCCACTGCTTTGAACATCCCTGGGGCAGCCCATGATTTACCCAGAAACCCCGAAAGGTATCTTCCTACCTATAAACACGATAGAATTAGAACCACGAGAAGAGCACTTAGTGGCTTTTAAAAATGCTTTGAAGTTGTTAAATGTACAGCATGAAGATGTAGCTTGTAGATTATTCCCTTTCACTCTCCAAGAAGGAGCATATGACTGGTTTTTGAATCTCACTAATGATTCCATTACTAGTTGGGATGATCTAGAAAGGGTTTTTGTATCACAATTTGGTGAAGTGATTGACCCCAGTATATTATATCAGCAGTTCTCTAGCATAAAAAAGGAAATCAATGAGACTGCTAGATCTTTCAATGTTAGGTTTCAAAAGGCTTATGGTAGATTGACGGGTCATTATGTGCCCATTGCAAATCTAGCATTGGAAATTTACAAGAATTCCCTAGATCCGGTGACCTCTATTTTCTTGAAAAGAGATGCTAATATTACCAACCTAACGAAAGCTTATAAAGAAGCCTTGGTTCTTGAGAAACAACTGGGACCTCAACCTTTGAATGCTCATCAAATCCCTTTTGTTACGCAAAATACCCCCGTTCGGAACCCCATCCCACTTCAGACGATGCCTCCAAAATGCCAAAATCCACCAGTAGGAAATCCATTGGCTATAACACACACCGAACAAATACAGAATGCTGAAAAAGAATCTGATAAAATGAGAGTTGAAGAAGTCTCAAAGATGGTCCAGAAATTGGCCAATGACTTTTTGAGTTTCAAAAGGCAAGTGTCTAATGGAGAAAACTCAAACAGATTTCCTTATCAGCAGAATAGATTCACTAGACCGTCGTACGAACCTAACAAGGATTATAAAGGTAAAGGGCATGATGTGAATATCTGTGATTTGGCTTTGCCCAACTGGTGCAGGATACACGAAACATCTCAGCACGGGGAATTGGATTGTTTGGAGTTCTGTAATGCCTTTGAAGCTTTGACTGGCGAGTTAGTTTGTCCTGAGAATCAAAGAAATGTTGACAGTCCAAGTACATCCAAACATAGTGCAGCTATGGTATTAGATTCATTTACTTTTCTAGATGAGTCAAAAAATGTTGCAGAGATGCCTATGGATGAAGTACAGGCTTTTCAACAATATAGAAGGGACAACTACAATCTCAAAAATAGAAATTTAGAGTCGAATACTACATCTACACCTCCAGACAACTCCTATAATGTGCCCCAGATCCATCTCCAAGTAATGACCCACCTCCACCCAGGGGAGGAGATCCAAGAATACCAGATAGGTTTGTTGCTCCACTCAATAAAGGATACAATATAGTGGAGGATATGAAGAAAATCAAGGCTAACATTACTCTTCATGAGCTGGCCCAAATTACTGAACAAAGGAATAATTTGATGAAGACATACTCTGAGCCCACTGCCAAACCTCTGGAAAAAGGGAAAAGGATAGCAAATGCAAACCTAGTCATGTATAAAGAAAAAACTGAAGTTTCGCCTTTCCTGTTAACTGTCCATATATTTGGGAAAAACTTACACAATTGTCTGGTAGATTCTGGTGCTTCAGCCAATGTCATGCCTTCGGCCATCTATCAATAGTTGGGTTTAACCCCTACAAACTATGAGAGAAGAGTTATTCAATTAGATAAATCCGAGGTTAAAGTGGTAGGTGAACTCCGAAATATACACATCCAGCTAGCATCTGAGCCAAGAGCACAACACAAAATCGACATTCAGGTGGTAGATATTCCTGTAGGATATGGAATGCTTCTGAGCAGGGATTGGTCAAAATATTTGAATGGGTACTTGGTGATTGATTTTTCACATATGTGGTTGCCCTGGAGGGGTGTTGCGAATCAATTGAGAATAGAAAGAGAACCTAGATATAAACTCATGATTACTGAATATAATGCCAGAAATGAGACTGTTAATTTCTCTGATGTGGATATCGAAGTTTATAATCTAACAACTGCACAGAGAGAGAAACCTGTTAAAGCTCATCCTGATCATGGTAATGAGGTTTGGATGCTCCATGTTGATGGAGCCAAGTCCAAACAAGGTTCTGGTACAGGGGGGTTCTTAAAGGGCCTAAAGATCGGACATATTTTGTGTCTTATCGTTTGTAGTTTCCTTGCACGAATAATCTGCGAGTATGAAGCATTAGTGCTGGGTTTGAAATTTGCTTTAGATAAGGGTGTGAAGAATATCCAGGTTTTTACAGACTCAGAGTTGGTGGCCAATCAAATTAGAGGCAAATTTCAGTGCAAGGCGTCTTATCTGAAAAGGTATAAATACCGAGCATGGGATCTCATGGAGAATTTTGATGCTTTTAATCTAACACGCATTCCCAGAGAAGAGAATTCCCTTGCAGATGTTTTAGCTTCATCAATCGCAAATATGAAGCCATTAGAGGAGGTCAAATGGAAGAAATTTTCAATTGAATTAATCCCTTGTCCCTCAGTTCCAGATAACGTAGATAATTTTCAAGTTTTTTCTGATGACCAGCAAATTATAAATTTTTTGCAGAGTACCAACGCATTCGAAAGTGCTATAATGGATGATGGTCAAAGGGATACTATGCTGGAACAGTTCGATGACGAAAAAGGGATAATGAGTTTGAAAGATAATAGAATCCCGAGAGGTATGGTAGAACTTGAGCGGTTGTTTGATCTTGACAGAATCAAACAAAAGGTGAGTTCCGGGGATTCTATGGGTGTAACAAACAGTGAGACTGAGAACCTGAACGTGGGGACTGAAGAAGATCCCAGGCACCTCAAGTTGGCTAAAACTTGTGACCCAGAAATAAAAAGAAATATGATTGATTTTCTTCACAGGTCCCAGGATGTTATGGCCTGGTCTTACAAAGACTTAAAGGTTTTTGATCCAAAAGTTTACACTCATGTAATACCTTTAAAAGAGTTTTGCAAACCTTTCCGGCAAAAACAGAGGCATGTCAACGCTCTGCTAGAGCCCCTCATCCAGAAGGAGGTAGAAAAATTATTGAGTGCCGCCATTATTTTTCCCGTTAGGCATTCTACTTGGGTGGCCAATTTGGTACCGGTCAGAAAGAAAAATGGAGAGATCCGCTTGTGTGTGGATTTTAGGAACCTGAACAAGGCCTCAGAAAAGGATAATTATCCTCTGCCTTCCATGGATGATGTGCTGCAAATTGTAAATGGTTCGAAAATGATGTCTTTCCTAGACGGTTTCTCAGGGTATAATCAGATATTAGTTGAAAAGGAAGACAGGATGAAAACTGCCTTCACAACTAAGTGGGGAACTTTTGCCTACAAAAGAATGTCGTTCGGATTGATCAATGTCGGAGCTACTTTTCAACGTGCGATGGATCATGCTTTCAAGGGCCTCATGGGCAAGTGCATTGTTGTTTACATGGATGACTTGACAGTTTTCTCTAAATCTCGGTTTGACCATGTAAAACACTTGGAATCTGTCTTCAACAAATGCAAAGAATTTGGCATTTCTTTAAATCCAAAGAAGTGTGTCTTTGGTGTAACTGAAGGAAAACTCCTTGGACACCTAATCACCAAAGATGGCATTTTTGTAGACCCTGAAAGAGTTGAAGCCATATCAGGGATACCCTTTCCCAATTCTAAGAAAGAGTTGAGATCATTCTTTGGGAAAATTAACTTTGTCAGGAAATTCATCTCTGGTTTTGCAGAAATAGTCAAGCCGCTGAATGACATGCTAAAGGAGACTGCAAAGATTGCCTGGACAACGGAAGCCAAAGTAGCATTTCAAGAGATCAAATCTGCCATCCAACAAGCTCCAGTGCTGGTAAGCCCAGATTTTAGTATAGATTTTTACCTATACTCTTTTGCTTCGGAACACACACTTGCAGTAGTTCTAACACAATGGAGAGAAACTGGGGAGCACCCAATTGCATTCAAAAGTACCAACCTAAAGGGTGCTGAGCTAAAATACTCCCGCCTGGACAAGCAAGCCTATGCCTTGGTGAGAGCAGTCAAGCAATTCAGGCATTACATACTGAGGAGCAAGGTCCATGCTATAGTTCCCGATCCAGCGGTCAAATATCTACTAAGCCAAGGCGAATTGGGTGAGCTAAGAGGTAATTGGGTAACGAGACTGCAGGGAGTATGACTTGGAGATCAGGCCTACAAAATTAATCAGAGGACTAGGTCTGTCCAGACATATTTGTTGAGATACCTGTAGAGGGAGAAATTAACCAACTAGATTACGGGTTCGATGATTGGTATGGAGATGTCATTCATTTGTTGAGATTTGGGACTTGTCCACCTCACCTGAACAAAACTCAAAGAAGAGCACTAAAGCTGAAGTCTGCACATTTTCTGCTCAGAGGAGGTAACTTGTACAGGGGAAAACTATCGTTGGCATATTCTTAAGATGCATTTCTCAGAGTGAAGTGAATGAGGTGATGTCTAGTTTTCATGAGAAATTAGGAGCAGGGCATTCTTCAGGTTCTGCTACTGCACACAAGATACTGAGAGCGGGCTATTATTGGCCTACGTTGTTTAAAGATGCACATCGACACGTAAGAACTTGCCATCAGTGTCAGACTTTTGCATCCAAGCAAGCAAATCGAGCTCTACCATTGCAACCTGTTATAATAAACAAACCGTTTACGCAATGGGGACTCGACTTTGTAGGTGTGATAAACCCGAGTTCATCAGCGGGGCACAAGTATGTGTTAACAACCACTGATTCTTGTACAAGATGGGTTGAAGCGAGAAGCCACCATGAGGAGTACAGCCCATGAGGTGATCGGTTTTCTGGAATCAAATATCATAACCAGGTTCGGAGTTCCTTTGAACTTTGTGTGTGACAACGGACCAGCTTTTCAATCATTTGAGTTTGCGAGTGGGCATACCAGAAAGGGATAGTCATCAAATTTTCATCCAACTATTATCCCCAAGGTAATGGACTAGCTGAGTCCACAAACAAAAATTTGATGAATGCCATCAAGAAATCTGTTGCAGACAAACCTAGACAGTGGCACACATTACTGAAATATGCACTCTGGGCTGACAGGATAAGACATAAAGTGGCTCTTAAAACTTCCCCATTTGCCTTGTTGTATGGCATTCAGCCCATTGTTCCAATTTCTTTGAAATTGCCCACTTATCAATTTGTTTTAGACTATTTTGAGGATCAAGTAGATGCAGAGGCTCATATTTTGGATTTAACTAATGTGCAGGACGAACGACTTCAAGCCCTGGAACATTTCAGTCGGCACCAAGAAACAGTCAAACGTTGGTTTGACAAAAGAGCCAGAGTGAAGGCCTTCGGACTCGCAGACTTGGTGCTTCTATGGGACAAAGCCCATGAAAAGAAAGGTAAACATACAAAGTTGCAGCCGCTATGGATAGGGCCATACCAGATTGCCGAGATCCTAGGTAATAATGCTTTCCGTCTACAGGACCTTGAGGGTAATTTTTTGAACCTTCTTGTTAATGGTCAATACCTAAAGCATTATTTCTCAGTAGTCCCATCCGGTACATCGTTTGAATAAATCACAAAGACGTTGTAACATGTGTATATATTGTAAATAAGCTTTGAAGTGGTTTGTTTTATATTTTATTTTAGCTTTGAAGTAGTTTGTTTTTATTTTATTTTGTTTATCCTTTGGGGTCTGTACAAAGTGATTTGTTTTTATTTTATTTTGGTTTGTTTTTAAAGTTCTGTGTTTATCCTTTGGGGTCTGTACAAATTTCTTTTACCTTTTAAATTTCTATTTTTTTTTAGTTTTTGCCTGGGCAGTAAAGAAAGAAATCAGTCTTTAAAAAAAAAAAATTGTTTTTATTACGAGTTCAAAATCCCGTGTTCATTTTGTTTTATTCTAATTGAAGAGATAGTCTGCTTAAAGCTGAACAGTGGAACTATTTTGTTATTCGGAACAACGGTAGAAAGATGATTGGATTTTGTGTCTTGCTTGCCACAATTATTTTAATTATAAAGAAAGTGCTATCTTGTTTGGCTGGAGAAACTCCCAGGGAATCCAAGAAAAGTTGATCATAAGAGGGGACTCGACTCGTGAAATTATTTAAGTGTCCAAAGAGGCTATCGGTACCCGAGCTTTCCGGATCGATGAAATATAAAAAAAAAAAAAAATTGTTCTTTTTCAAGGCTTTTCGGACTTCGGTATATTTCAAAGGAGAGAGAGAGAAGGTGAAAGTTGAGCAAGACAACATAAAGCGGCACTCTGTTATTTTCTATACAAAAAAAAAAAAAAGTTATGTAATGAAAGAGATAGCCAAGGCTCTCGAGAAGATGTCTCAAATGGGTTTACCAAGTTGTAGATACTACCTCACGGTTGTGGATCGGGGTCGTGAAAATCTAAAGAGTAACTCTGTCGGAGTTGTAAAAGGCTAAACTAGTAAACAGAGCCCTACTCGGTTTCCCCTTTCACAATCCTAGAAAAGGCTGATCAATCCGAGTACAACATTCGAAGGCCCGAGTCATTCTTGAAGAAATTTTTATACGCTTATAATTGCACATCGAAAATCTTCCTTAAGTGATTCAACCTAGTATGTCCTTGGGAAATTTTAACAACTATCAGGTAGTAGTTAAATTATTTTGAAGAATATTTGTGGCAAGGCATGGTGCATGGTCTATATTGTTTTGAAACTAGAGTCCTGGATTCTAAAATAGTGCTACTATTTTCCCTTCAGATATCGCCATTTGTTGAGAAGCAACACACCCCCACTGAAAAAATGAATTTCCATCCTTTGAAAATATTTAGCTTTCATTTTACAGTAGGGACCCTCTTGATGTTTTCCAGGTTTTTATTCCAAATTTTGCTTGCCTCCTTCTTCTTCAAGTTTTGCATATACCAAAGTATCCAAGTAGGCTTGCCTATGGCTTTGATTTCAATTTAGAATTCATTTTTAAAATGTTAGAGTCATTTCTGAGTAAAGAAAATCTTTCACTAAATATGTAAAAATGCAGAATGCAAATGAATTCATTAGAAGTCAAACTTTCATTTTTGAAAAAGTCGCGATATCGCGACACTTTCCATTTTTGGAAATGTCGCGAAATCGCGACGGGTCTTAGAAGAATTGGTTAAGTGCTGGAAACGTCGCGATATCGCGACACTTCCATTTTTGAAAAAGTCGCGATATCACGACACTTTCCATTTTTGGAAATGTCGCGAAATCGCGACGGGTCTTAGAAGAATTGGTTAAGTGTCGGAAACGTCGCGATATCGCGACACTTCCATTTTTGGAAAAGTCGTGATATCATGACATTTCCAGTCTTAGAAGAATTGGTTAAGTGCTGGAAACGTCGCGATATCGCGACACTTCCATTTTTGGAAAAGTCACGATATCGCGACACTTTCCATTTTTGGAAATGTCGCGAAATCACGACGGGTCTTAGAAGAATTGGCTAAGTGCTGGAAACGTCGCGATATCGCGACACTTCCATTTTTGGAAAAGTCACGATATCGTGACACTTTCCATTTTTGGAAATGTCACGAAATCATGACGGGTTTTGGGAGAGAGAGCAAGTGCGAAGGAAGGTCACGATTTCGTGGCAAAAGGGGCAAGAAGAAGCTAAGCCATAGAAGGCGTCACGAAATCGTGACGCAATTGTAAAAGGAAGCCAAGGCATGAAAGTGTCGTGAAATCGCGACACGGTAGTAAGGCAAAGGCCTAAGTGGTGGCCATGTCGCGAAATCGCGATGTCGAAGGAGGGTCGGAGAAAGGCCTAAGTGGTGGTGTCACGAAATTGCGACGTCGCGATTTCGCGACGTCACAAAATCATGACACGATAGTAAGGCAAAGGCCTAAGTGGTGGTCGTGTCGCGAAATCGCGACACGATAGTAAGGCAAATTCCCAAGTGGTGGTCGTGTCACGAAATCGCGACGTCGCGCGACAATCGCGACACTGCAGAAAGGAGTGCCAGGCGCAAGGGACATTGCGATTTCGTGACATGTCACGGTTTTGCGATAAAGAGGCAACAGTGGACGCCAGGCACAAGGGACATCGCGATTTCGTGACATGTCGTGAAATAGTGACATGTCGCATTTTCACGGCAGAGACAACAAAAGCAGCACAGAGTCAAGGGAATGTCGCGATTTCGCGACATGTTGCAAAATCGCGACATGTCACGGTTTCGCGACAGAAGAAGCCAAAATAGAAAACAGCTGGAGGAAAATGTCGTGTTGTCGCGACACGTGTCAAATAAATAAAGCCGACATGTAATGAACATTAAGGTTTTAATTTAATGATTTCAAAATACTAATCCTTGTTTGTTTTTTTTGTAGGAAGTGAGATGACAGTTGTGTACTAGTGGAAGTAATGGCAAGAAAGACAAGGATAAGCGCAAAGCAGCAAAAGGAGCAGTACTTATTATGGACTTTATATTTTAATACTGTAAAAGAGGCAAATATCGACGGGTTGTTCCCATTTCAGTGTTTATTTTATTGCTCCCGGGAAAGTCCGCTTTATATTTTAAAATGTTGCCAGACAGACAGATTTTGGCGGATTATCCCTCTTTTCCAGTACTTATGTTATGGGCTTTATATTTTAATACTGTAAAAGAGGCAAATATCGGCGGGTTGTCCCCCATTTCAGTGTTTATTTTATTACTCCCAAGAAAAGTCAGTTTTATAATTTAAAATCCTGTAGAGAGGCAAGTCCTCTATAAATATGAATGTATACCTCGACACCAAGGGGGGAAAAACTTGGAATAAGAGCCATTTTAGCAATTTCATGCAAAAAGATCTTGTGAGAATGCTTTGTTCTGGACCTGGAGTTGATGTCACATTTTTTTTGGGATAGCGTGGCCAGGAGCCTAATCTGTCTCGAATTGCGATAAGTACATTTTCTCATGTTTTTCATCCCGCAAAAGTTTTATTTATTTTATGTTGTAAATCTATGATACCAAGATCGGATGCATTACTAGGCTTCATTCCGTTTGATGTATGCTAGGGAAAATTAGAAGATTTAAGGTTAGGGTTTGTCTCTGATTGCTCTGTCCTCACTGCACGAGCTAAGCTGTTGGTGAGAGATATCAGTTGACACAAACTTCCTTTCTATTTTATGATTTTCCTCCAGATCTGTTTCTTCCTGTCTTATGCTCTTAGTAGAAGGTGGTCTTAGAAAGCTGGATACCTTCCTCTTTGATTGAGCCTTATTGCGAAGCTAAACAGTGTAACTGAGATTGGTGTTTTGATTCTGCAACTAAGTTAAATAAGCTTCTCTTTTCTGCCCTACCTTACTCTCTCTGGTTTTCCTGTTAAATGATCCACCCTTTTATTTTCTTTAAAATTTGTCTTCTCATTTAATCTGCTGAAACACAAAGAGTCAGATCAAACAATTAATTACAAAATTGTCACGAAATCACGATAGTTCACATTGCGAACTCTCTCTTCTGCATTATGTCGCGAAATCGTGACACTTTTTCTTTTGGACTCTCTCTCCTACAATATGTCATGAAATCGCGACACTTTTTCGTCCGTACAACCTTCCTTGCAATATGTCGTGAAATCGCGACACTTTTTCTTCTCTGCCTTCCTGCTCTTTTCAAGTCGCGAAAATGCGACATGTCACGAAATCGCGACACTTTCCACCTTGCTCTCTTTCTCTACCAACATGTCACGAAATCATGACAGTTTTTCCTGCTTCTTCTCTCTCTTCCAACATGTCACGAAATCGTGACAATTTTCCCTGCTTCTTCTCTCTCTTCTAACATGTCGTAAAATCGTGACAGTTTTTTCAGCTCTTTCTCTCTCCTCTAACATGTCATGAAATCGCGACTGTTTTTCTTGCTTGTTGTATGTCGCGATATCGTGACACTTTTCTTACTTGTCTTTTTCTTTGATCTTTTGCAAATGGGCCACTATGGTCTTCTTGGAAACTCACTGTCAATGCTCTGAATAATCTTTGAACTTGTCATGCCGTAACCTTCATCAAAACAAATTATTTGACATTAAATCAAATTCCTTCAAGAGCTTCTTGACATCAATGACAACTTATATATTTGAGCAAAGGCAATGTACCCAAAGTACCCAAAATTGCCAATAATCTCCCCCTTTGTCATTGATGGCAAACCTTTATTGAAAACACTTCTCAAGAGCCAAAACTGAAACCAACTATGCTAACAACTGAGAATCTTCCTTTGAAGTTTTGCTCCCCCTAACTTGAAGCTTTTCTCTTCACTTGAAGCTCTCCCCCTTACTCATATCTCTCCCCCTTTGTCATCAATGGCAAAGGGTCACCTTTGGGGCTCGGGACTAAGAATGAGCCTCTTAGCTTAGTCCCTCCCCCACATCCTGATGAGGTGATTAATTCTGGGTGGGAGTAAAACTCCCATTAGGCACTGATCATCATCAACATCTATAACTTCCTTTTCGGGCCTTCTCTTGAACTCTTTGTCCATATTCCTATTCTTGTCACTGTTCTTGTTCTTGTTATCATCCCTGTTCTTGTCCATGCCTTGTTCCTTGGACCTGTTCATACCACTGTTCCTGTTCCTGTTATTTGCCTTGCAATAAACTACCTTGTGCCCAAACTGTTGACAAGAGTAGCAACACCCTTGAAAGAAACTAGCACTTCTGAAATTGTCGTTTACCTTCTTCATTTGAGCCATACAATGTGAAGCCGTGTGACCAAACCTGTGACACGCAAAACATCTGCCTTGAAATTTTCTTTTATTTGACCTCTTGGGTCCCGAAAACTTCATCTTTTCAATTTGAATTCTGTTTTCTGTTTCTGCGCATCTATCATTCAAGGACTCATGATCTGAAATACTTTCCTCATCAGAACTCTCTTCCTTTTGGAGTCTCTTACTAGACTCTCCAAATTGTTCCTTGTGCGGCTTAACAAAGCCAAGGCCTGTTTTATCTGTTGTCTTTCTTTGACCTTTGATGAGTGACTTAACCTTTTTGGAGCTATCTTGAAACCTGTAAAGCTTATCTTTGTACTCTTTAGTTTTCTCTTTCAAAGAACCCATTTTTTTTTCTAACTCACTATACTCAAGAACCTTAGATTCTAACTCATCCTTGAGTTCTTGTGTCTTAGCTATAGAGAAATCAAGATTTTGTATAAGATCATCTCTCTCCATACAAAATTCATCTAACTTATCCTTGAGTCTAGCATTCTTCTTTCTTTCCTTTTTCAAAGCACTAAGAGCATTAATAAGTTCACTTTCAAGATCCTTTATTTGTTTGCTTTCTGAATCATCAAAGCCTTTTTCAGATTTCTTATCACTAGAGGTGCTACCTTTTTCAAAGACCATACAAGCATCTTCCTTATAGTTTTCTAAAGCATCCTCATACATACTAGAAACAAAATCATTATTTGTACAATCATCCTCAAGGTGACCAAAATTTCCACATCTAAGACATTTCATGATAATGAATCTATGTTTCGGTTCTTCCTCTTTTTCTGATATGAACATCTCATTTTCATCATCACTTGAAGAACTTTCACTATCACTACTAGAACACTTACTTGCTTTGTCTAGGTAGAAACTCTTCTTGTGCTTGTGAGAATACCTCTTTCCTTGATTGTTGTGCTCATCTTTGTTCTTCCTATGATGCTTGTGCTTTTCAGAATCCTTGCTCTTAGAATCATGTTTATCTTCATCACTTTCATTCTTGGGAACAGTACAGTCAGTAGCATAATGACCAAACTTTTCACAATTGAAACATCTTATATTTTTCATGCTTTTGTGCTTTCTAGAGAACTTGCCTTTCTTGCTGTAATATGCCTCTTCATCACTAGAAGACTCATCACTATCTTGAAGTTGTTTACCCTTGGATTTCTTGGTAGCTTTGAAAGTCGCCTCTTTCTTGACATCAACCTTCACTTGAGTTCTCAACTCAAATGCTTGCAAGTATACTATGGAGCTCATCCTTTTTCAACTTATCCAAATCTTTAGCTTCCTCAATAGCAAAAATATTTTCACTAAATCTATTAGGAAGAGATCTTAAAATCTTATCACAAACATCATTTTTAGCAAGCTCAAGACCTAAGTCTTTCATGGAGTTAACAACCTCATCCATACGAAGCATGTAGTCACTAATCTTTTCATCATCATTCATCTTGAGTTGTTCAAACATACCTTTGAAGTGTCTCAACTTGGCCTTTTTGACATTTGTATCACCTGTATGAACCACCTTCAACTGTTTCCACATTTCACTAGCTGTCTTGCAGTGAATCACTTTGGTGAGATCTACTTTTTGTAAGCCTTTTAGGATTGCATTCATTGCTTTTGAATTGCTGTGATGTAGGAGCCTGTCTTCTTTAGTATAAAGACCATGTTAAGGAATAGTGTACTCATCTTCAATCACTTCCCAAACCTCATTCCCAAGTGCCATTAGATGAACCTTCATCCTTGCACTCCAAAGACCAAAATCTGATCCATCAAGAATAGGTGCTGCATTGCCACTTGAATAATCCATTGCGTTCTTTACTAGCTTTTTCTTCAAGCTATTAAATTTTTCGAAGGCACCCGCTCTGATACCAATTGAAGAACATAAGCTTATACCGAGAGGGGGGGTGAACAGTATAAGACCTCTTTTTAATTTTTTTTTATACTTCTAAATAGTAAAGTAATATACCCAAAGCAATATCAAAGTAATGCACAATATCATCCACAAAGTGACACCAATTTTAACGTGGTTCACCCAGAAAGTCTGGGCTACGTCCACAAAAATTTTCTCTAAAAGTTATCTCAAGGTTCTTTGGGAATCCTTCCCAATTACAATGTTTATGAGCCTCGACCCAAAGGAGATACCTTCCCCCAAATAGAATTTATGAGCCTCTGCTCAAAGGAGATACCTTCCCCCATTCTGATTTTATGAGCCTCTGCTCAAAGGAGATACCTTCCCCTCTGCTCTGGAAATGATCCCTCAGAAGATCAATCGCCTCTACCTCTTGCCGGCACGTGGAACTCCTTTCCACAGAAGACCTCCTGTCCTCAATGCTTAGCCTAAGAGACCTCTGCCTTCTATGATCACGTCCATAGCAACTCAGCAACCTGTACCAAACACAGTCAGTTGGTCTGGTACAAGACTTTCTTTGTTTGTTAGATCTATCCAACACTTGAAAAAATTAATCCTCTGCACACAAGCTGCAATGTCTTCGCACACTCTGCGCCCATACAACAGCACTCTACGTTCGTCTTTGCCCTTTGTGCTCTCTGCGCCCTTTGCTCTCTCTGCACACTCACATCCGCACTTGGTCAAACTTCAACCTTTTCACTATCTACGCAAACATAGCGACACTCAGAACAAGTCACCACGACTCTTCGCAACTCACAACACTTCGCTTTTCTGCTCTCTGTGCGCTCTTGCTTCGCACTTAGCTCGATTCAACATGAATCACTCTTTATGCACCGTGGACTTAACTTACGCAAATTCGATACATCCAAATCTCGAAATAGCCCTCCTTTTATAACAAAAATTTCAAGATCAAAAACTTAATCTTAGTCGACTGTAACCCTAAACTTCATCGACTGCAAGCCCTAATATTCGTCGGCTCACATTTAACTTTGTTGGCTTCAAATGCCTTTGAAACTCTTCTGTAGCTTTTGCCGCGAAACTACAACATGTCGCGATATCGCGACACCTTTGCAACCGTACACTTTCTTTTGGCTTTTGTCGTGATATCGCGACACTTCAGCCTTTGTCGACTTCAACTAAGTTCTTGTCGTGATATCGTGACACTTCTATCTTTGTTAGCATCAACTTTGCTTTTGTCATGATATAGCGACACTTCTCCCTTTGTCAACCTCCTTTCTACTTTTGTCGTGAAATCACGACACTTCTGCCTCTGCAGACTTCGTCTTCACTTCTGTCATGAAATCGTGACACTTCTGTCTTCATAACCTTCCTCTCTGCTTTTGTCATGAAATCGCAACACTTCACCTATAGAAGACCTACTTTCAGTTTCTGTCATGAAATCGTGACACTTCTGCTTTCGTCTGCTATCTTTTCTGCCTGTCACGAAATCGTGACACTTTCTGCATCTGTACGCTTTTCCTTCATCCTGTCGTGAAATCACGACACTTTCTTCATCCGTACGTTTTCTCCACAACCTGTCATGAAATCGCGACAGTTCTCACTTCAAAACCTTTCCTTTGCTGCATGTCGCGAAATCGTGATAGTTCTCACTTGGAACATTTTCATCTGCAGCATGTCACGAAATTACGACGGTTCTCACTTTGAACTCTATAGCATGTCACAAAATTGTGACAGTTCTCACTTTGAACTCTACAGCATGTCACAAAATCGTGACACTTTTTGTGTTACTTTCTCTCTCTTCGAACTTGTCGTGAAATTGTGATAGTTCACATTGCGGACTCTCTCTTCTGCATTATGTCGCGAAATCATGACACTTTTTCTTTTGGACTCTCTCTCCTACAATATGTCGCGAAATCGTGACACTTTTTCGTCCGTACAACCTTCCTTGCAATATGTCACGAAATCGCGACACTTTTCCTTCTCTACCTTCCTGCTCTTTTCAAGTCGCAAAAATGCGACATGTCACGAAATCGCGACACTTTCCATCTTGCTCTCTTTCTCTGCAAACATGTCATGAAATCGTGACAGTTTTTCCTGCTTCTTCTCTCTCTTCCAACATGTCGCAAAATCATGACAGTTTTTCCTGCTTCTTCTCTCTCTTCCAACATGTCGCAAAATCGTGACAGTTTTCCCTGCTTCTTCTCTCTCTTCTAACATGTCACGAAATCGCGACAGTTTTTCCAGCTCTTTCTCTCTCCTCTAACATGTCGCGAAATCGTGACTATTTTTCTTGCCTGCTATATATGTCGCAATATCGCGACACTTTTCTTACTTGTCTTTTTCTTTGATCTTTTGCAAATGGGCCACTATGGTCTTCTTGGAAACTCACTGTCCATGCTCTGAATAATCTTTGAACTTGTCATGCCGTAACCTTCATCAAAACAAATTATTTGACATTAAATCAAATTCCTTCAAGAGCTTCTTGACATCAATGACAACTTATACATTTGAGCAAAGGCAATGTACCCAAAGTACCCAAAATTGCCAACAACTTATCCTTTTGTGTAGGTTCATCTTGTTTCTCTGAAATAGGGTTCTTTGCCATTCTTTCCCATTGTCTTCTTATTCTTATTTGAATTGGACTTACTTGTATCTCCATATTTCTCTCCCTTTCCTGAACTGATGGTTACTCCTGCTACCATTGCTGCACTACTTGTTGTTCCAGTTTAGGTTCCAATATCCTTGTTCTTTTCCTTCGATGATGTACATCCTCATCATCCGAAGGAGTGTCTTCTGGTACCTCCATGGCCTGTTGATCCCTCTTTGTTTGAGGCTTCTCTAGAGTCACCTTCTTAATGGATACTAACTTTGCCCACCTCAAAATGGTTGGCTATCCTTCCCCAACTTCCTGAGGTTCTATAAAACCTAAAAAATGGATTCCCAACTTCGTGACAACATTCAATAATAGTCCGATGGCATGGAAGGTCATTCCAAAATTCTTCGATCTCTTTGTTAGTACTTCATGCATTTTTCTTTCTAGATAGGTACCCCAATCATACTAGATTCCTTGGGTGATACCTTCTACATACTGAGCCATCCCTATTGGCATCTCTGTGGATATTGTATCACCTGTCAGCCAAGCCATTATTGTATTCATCGCACATGGCCAATCATCTCCTTTTAGTTGGCTCTGTTTGATCCCTCAAGTTCCCACACCTAAGATCTTTGTAGTAGTTGGTGACTTCACATTAGTTAATGAAGTGATGATACAATATGATTCAATCAAATCAACTAACTTCTTAACTATCTCTATTTTGTATGCTGACAATCTAAATGTCTTCCTAAATGCATCTATTATCACTTCTATTTTCATCGACCTCTTGTCCACATTGATAAAAGCAGTTCTGGTCACAGGATTATACACTTGGACCATCTACAACAGGTAGTTATAGAAGAAAATTTTCTAGTATGGTGGTACTTGTGCTATGACAACTACACTAGCCTCTTTGAATCATTTCCTCCATGGATGGTTCTTATTTCGTTTATCACTCCACCATCGCTTGCATGTGTCCACTCCATGCTATACAAATGCAATATTTGTTATCTCCACCTGACCTTCCTTAGGTCCACTACTCAGATCCTCTGATTGTAACATCACCTTATCCTTGTTCATTTTGTAGTTGAATACCTCCTCCTCTTCCTAGCTAAAGCCTTAGGGGTCTTTCCCTGTTCCTTCCTCCCATTGTTTGGGTATCAAGAGTTATCTCTACCAACTCAATGTTGGCTAGTGGACTTCTGCTTCTTCTTGTACTTGGTGATAATTGTTGCAGTGCTTTGATTCTATGATCCGCACGTGCTAGGTGACATCTCCATATTCTTTCCTCAAATTTTCTTTGTGGATATGATGTTGCCAAAACCTTTCTATATGCATCAAAAAATTCCATCTCATAACTTGAATGATTCTGATGATTTTCTCTCTATTTTGCCCAATTGGTTGGAAAATTCATCATTCTCTCCAATCTTCGTACTTCTTTCCTTTATCTTCTCAACTGTTGATAGGATATCATATATGCTTGTAGATCAAGGTTGGTTTGATGTCCCTACAGTCTCCCTACTTGTCATTGTGTTGTTGTACATGCTGAGGAATCACAATTACCTCGAGGGTTCTGAGGGTTTTTTGGAAAATCATCTTCATCACTACTTCCTGTACTAGGTTCCATTACTAGCCAAGGTATTCCTTCATTATTGGAGTCACTCAAATCCAGTCGTATATTGCCTTGTGATTCAGGTGATGTAGTTGCCTCTTCAATATCTCGCCAAAGCATCTCTGCATCTTCGTTTGTCATTGGTGGATCACTCGATGGTACCTGTGAGCTTGTGCTTGCGCCATCATTCCCTCCACCACTTCTTGGAGTTAGTCCCTCAACCTCCTCAGGTTCCCTTTCGAGCTCTTGTAGCCTAGCTACCCTTTGTTCCTCCAACCTTCGTATTGTGCCATCCAATTCCTGGATGATTTGCTCTCTCAACATTGCATTATGACCTCGCAACGTTTGATATTCTTCTTGCAGTTGTTGAGTCTGTAACCACATTCTCTATTGTAATAGCCCTATCTGAGCCAATGGAGTAAGTCCAACTAATTCTTGATCAATGGTCTCATTCCCATATTCCTCCAAAACTTCCATTTCAAATGTGTCCACTCTATCTTCGTATCGTACTATTAGTCGTATCCTTCTTCGTCCTTCCACTTGTTGGGGTAGTTCCCTCCATTCTACCTGAGGATACATCCTATTTCTACTTACTGGGGTTGCTTCTTCCTACCTTCCCCTATTCTTGGGTAATAGTACTATCTCCTGATGTTCTCTTTCATTTGGAGGAATCCATTCTTCATCTTCTTCTTCAACTCGCTCGGTCCCATCAACAAATCTGACATGTACTCGTAATCTTCTTCTTTCTTCGGGTCGAGGTACCAACTCTTGCTATTCTATGGTTGGTCATGGTTCCTCCCCTTCTAAAAATAAGTGTGTGAGTCCTATGTCAGGCTCCTCCTGTGATGGACCTGGCTCACTCTGAGCTTCGTTTTGAGCTTTCGCTCATCTTCGTCGTTCAATTTCTTCTGAAGAAATGAATAAGCATTGTACCTTGTAAGGCTTCAAATTTGAGCCATTTATAGTATCGGGCACCTCTATCCCATTCAAGTTCTATAACTTGACTGCTCCATTATTCATTACTTCAACTACTTTATAGGGACCAAGCCATAACGTCTTCAGCTTACCGGGCTTGATTTCCCGCTTCCCGTTAAACTTTAGAACCAAGTCACCCGGACTAAGTTCTAACTTCCTCAAATGTTTGTCATGCCACACCTTCCATATTTTTTGAGCTACCTCAATCACCCATTGTGCCATGACTCTTATTTCATCCAACTTGATCAGTGTTGTCAATCGCTCTTCCAAACTTTCTTGATCACCCAAGCGATGCTCTACCGTGACTCTCAAACTTGGTATCAAGAATTCAACTGGCACCACTGCTTCCTGTCCATACATTAATTGGAAAGGTGTATGTTCTATTGTAGGTTTAAAAGTTGTTCTATATACCCACAAAATGGATGGTAGCCTTTCCTCCCAATCTGCTCCCTCTATTCCATAGGTTTTATATAGAGTAGATACCAGGACTTTATTTGTTGCTTCCACCTGCCCATTCGCTCTAGGATAGTATGGACTAGATAGTGAGTGCAAAATCCTGAACTCTATGGTCAGCGTCTTGATGATCTCATTAACAAAGTGTCCTCCTCGATCACTTGTTATTTGTAGCAGAATACCAAACCTTGTGATTACCTGTTCATACAAGAATCTCATTGTACTTTTTATCTGAGTTATCAGGTAATGCTCTTGCTTCTACCCATTTTGTCAGGTATTCTATTGCTACTACGATGTATCTACACTTCCTCCATCGAGATGTCTTCAATGGTCCTACGAAGTCCAATCCCCACCATTCAAATAACTCTTGTGGTTGTGATGGATGCAAGGGCATAAAGTCCCTCTTTACCGACTTTCCTACTCTTTGGCAAGTATCGCATGCTTTCACATACTCCTTTGCATCATTATACAATGTGGGCCACCATAGTCCTGCTAGCAATATCTTTCTAGCAGTCGCATCTGGTCCCATATGCCCTCCTGCTAAGCCTACGTGAGCCTCTTTCAATGTTGCTTTGACTTCTTCCTCCATCACACATCTTCGTAGGATACCATCACTTCCCATTTTATACAACAATCCTACTATTATCTGGAAAGGTGTTGACTTCATTATTACTTTCTTTTTCTTGGTTGCCATCATTTCTTGTGGCAACTCTCCTATGGATAGATATTGGCCAACCAACTTGTACCATGATGGAACAACATTGATGGCAAATAATTGTGCATCTAGAAATTCATCAGGAACTCCTATTCCCATAGGTTCCCCTGATCGTATCCGAGACAACTGGTCTGCAATCACGTGCTTCTTACCAGGCCTCACCACTACTCAGAATACGAACTCTTGAAGGGTGACGAGCCACCTGCTGACTCATCCTTGTATCACTAGCTTATTTATCAAGTACAATAGGGCTTGGTGATCGACATAGAAGGCAAAGGGATTCACCAATAGGTAATACCTAAACTTCTGAACTGCATATACCATTCCCAAAGCTTCTCTTTCTGTTGTACTATAATTTCTCTCTGGCCTTGACAAAAGGTGACTAGCAAAGAAAATGGGTTGGTCTAGCCTAAACTGCCCTTCTTGTGCTAAAGCACATCCAATTGCAAAATTTGAAGCATCAATATGGACATGGAATTCCTTATCCCAGTTTGGGAACACCAAAATCGGACTACTCACAAGCTTAGCCTTCAGCTCCTCGAAGGCTCCTTGGTGCTCCTCCATCCATCTGAAAGGAACATTCTTCTTCGTCAAGGAATCTAATGGGTAGGATACATGTGCATAATTCTTGATAAACCTTCGATAGTAACCCATCGATCCAAGGAAGGTTTTAAGTGAACTCACATCAAATGGTTCTTCCATGTGCAATATCACATGGATCTTATCAGGATCTATCTTCAATCCTTCACTACACACAATATGTCCCAATAATTTCCCATATGGTACCATCAGATAGCATTTCCCTGGATTTAATGATATCTGTGCATTTTTGCACCTACTCATACATTCACTGAGGGTAGGAAGATGTTCCTTGATCTTCCCGTAAATGGACCAATCATCCAAAAATGCTTTAAAATTCCCTGTTGCCAACTGATCAAATATATACAGTATGATACGCTAAAATGTAGTTGGGGCGTTATAGAGCCTGAATGGCATTCGATTGTATGCATAGATGCCATTCTCCACAATAAATGTGGTCTTCAACTTATCCTCCTCGGCTATACTAATTTGATTGTATCCCGAGAACCCATCCAAGAATGAATAGATCTCATGTCCTGCGACTTCTTCCAAGATAGAATCTATGAAGGGAATAGGGAAGGGATCCTTAATAGTTACTGCGTTTAGACTCCTAAAGTCCACGCATATTCTGATCTTATCTACTTCCTTCTTCAAGGTGATCACTATAGGTGAGACCCATTCACTGGTTGTCACCCTGAAGATGATTCCTGCTTCCAGCATCTTTTCTATCTCCGCATTCACTAATGCAACATACTTTGGGTTCATTCTATATGGTCTCCTTCTTACAGGTTGAGCTCCAGGCATTAGCGTAATCTTGTGGACACATAATTCTGGTGGTACTCCTTTCAGGTCCTTATATGTCCATGCAAAGACATCCTTATATTCTAAGAATATCTTAAAAGTCATCGCTTTCAGTATAGGGTTCCAATCATCGCCGTAGTGAATCATCCTAGGTTCCTCCTCTATTCCTAGATTGATGTCCACTATCCGAGGTCCTTCATATTTGATATTTTTTTGTTCACTTGTTGCTTTCTCTACATTCTTTGGGTGTGCCGACCTTGTATCAATCTCCACATCTCCTACTATATATTCTACAAAACTTTTTAGAAATATCCATTTCTCTTCTGCTTCCTTCTTAGGTTCTTGGCTAACTTTTGGTTTGTCTTATTTTTCCTTGATCTCCTCTGACTCAATACAGAGGTAGTTGGGCTAAAAAATTTTGTACTCCTCCATTTTCCAATGAAGAAGTCCGCTATCAGATCTGGCTTCATCTTCGCTACATTCATCTAGGTACAACATTCCTTCTCCATCAGGTTCGTGCCCTTCATCTCTTGAGGAATTTTTTGATTCATCTATCGTAGCTACATCCTCACTAACTTTTTGATTAGCTAGATTAATCATATATTTATGCTGCCCTTTCTTAAAAGTGATCTGATTCTTTTCCCAATTATGATTAACTTTGGCTACTCGTAGCCATCCTCTCCCCAAGAGAGCATCGTATGCAGGTTTCTGCATTGTAATCACAATGAAATCCAAGACAAACTCTTGGTCAGCTATCACCACTTGTTGTGCTATCAAGACTCCCTTTGTCTCGATACCATTCTGGTTAGCACCATATAATCGAAAGCTCGGTGCCCATAGAGATGGAGCGCCTAGTTCTAGCCATGTTCTTTCAGGTAGCACATTGACATTGGATCCTTCATCCACAATTACTTGTATCAATTTGTGCCCTAGGATCTCCATATGAACTAATGCAGGTTTCTTTCCCACATCAATCATTAATATAGTTGGATCCATGAACTGATCCTTTCACTCCTTCTCCTGAATCGATTGGCTCTACACTTCCATCACCTTATGCGGTTGTATTTCTTCCACCATTGCTTTCTGCAATGTTGGAATAGCTTCCAACAGGTTCGATACTTTAATTTCTACTATGGTATCCAAAACCTGTGCTACCAAATTTTGCACAACTATCTCCTGGTCTGATGGTTTTCTCAGTTCCTTATCGACTATTGACTCTACTCGTTTAGTCTTCTCAGCTTCTTCTTGCAATATTTTCTTTGCTACTTGCCAGCATTGCTTTTCCTTTGCTGGCTTTGGATACTTATCCTTCTTAGCTTGATTCCTCATCATGGCTAAAACTTCTTGGGTTTCCTCCTTAACTTGAGGAACCTCAATGTCTAGATAACTGACATTCTATGGGTTACTTGAACTCACCTATTTTGGGAAATTCACTTCTTTGTGGTTCCCCGAACCACACCATCTACACATATGTGTAGTGCTTACTTGCGGTGTTTCCTGCCTCTGAGGTGAAGGATAATTTTTCACAAAATGCCCCCATTCCTGGCAATTGCGACACTGTATGATCGGCCTTCCTTCCGAATCATACTACAAATGACTTTGCCCTCCTTGTCGATTGCCTTGGTTCGGTCTTCCACCTCGTCTGCTATTTCTATAACCGCCACTTGTTGCTTGTTGCCCACTTCCTTGGGCCTTCGGTTTCTCTTCCTGCTCTTGGATTGACAATACCTATGGATGTACTCTTGCATTATACGAACATAGCATTACCTCATGTCCCATCACATTACAAATGTGGCAATAGTCATTCCTTGGACACTTCACATTTGTATGACCTTCTGTCTTACATTCTATGCACCAAATGTCATTCCTATCAGGTTTGATCTTTTGTTCTTTTATCATCTTATCAAACTCCTGATGGAAGGATGCTACTATCCTTTGTATAGTGTCATCTTCTCCACTATCCGAATCATTAGACTTGGGATGAGATAAAATTCCTGTATACGTCTATTTTGATTCACTCTCAAAATTCTTTGCATGCTTCACTGCTTCTTCATATGTTTCTGATGGTACTACCTTCATATTTTTCTTATACTTTGGAAGCAATCCATCTACAAACCACCACTTTACTAGAACATCTGCCAAAGGCATCTGCATCTTATCGACTAATTGCTTTAGTCTACGGTTATAGGATTTCACATCTTCATCAGATTTTTGCTTTGTCATGCAAAGTTCCATAATGATGTCTCCATCATCCTTCAAAGGTCAAAATTCTTCAATGAACTTCTCCTTTATCTGGTTCCAAGTCTAAAAATCTATGGTATTTTCTCTCTTCAAGTACCAATCAATTGCCAATCCTCTCAAGGTAGCAGGAAATAAAGTTACCCAATCATCTGGTCTATCCACACCATTTGCTCTCCAAATGGTTATGCAAGTTCCAATGTGCCTTGTGGGGTCTTCCTTACCCTCACCTAAAAATGGTGGACATCTCTATTTGGCTGCCTTGTTAGCCATCTTCGGAGAGTCATCACTATCACTTGAGGTATCTCATGGAATCTCTGACTGATTCCTCCTTGGGGGTGTCTTACTCCCATTGTCGTCAGAAGTGTCAATTCGAGGTATCTTGTTCTGTCCTACCACTCGATGACCAAACTCTCGTGCATCTTCACTTCGTGACCTCCTTCGTTGATGTGAGGGAGATGGTCTTGGTCTTTCCTCCTGAGACCTCACGCCCTATTGCTCTAGTGCCTGACTCCCATCCTCTGCACTCCCTTGCAACCCTTCTATCACTTTCTCAGGTGTCACCATCCACTCTCCATCCTCTTGCACTTTTTCTATGTCAACCCTTACCTCTACGCTAGGTGGTTCTATTTCCTCGTCTTCTGTCTCTATCAACAATACCTCAAAGTCTCCTTCTTCGGATGTCCAAACTTGCTCTATTTTTGGTTCTTGAGTACTACGGTATGAGTTACTTGTGTTTTCTCTTTGAGAAATCCTCATGCTCCTTCTTACTAGAATTTTCTCTCATACTTCCCATCTCCTATGGCTTCGTGCATCGGTGTCCATCATTCACCTCTAGTTTTGTAGTATTCACACTTCGTCAATTTGACCCATTTTAACAAAAAAATGCTAGATTCGATAAGGCAATGATACCAAATGTAGCATAGGGGTGTAGTATTCCTAGTGGGGAGGTGATTTTCTAAGGCTAGGAATGATCAATATACAAGTCCCCACTCGATTTCCAAATCGTACAACCGTACGGTCCTCCAAACTACCCTTTTATGCCTAATGAACAACTTGTACGAAAGTCAAATGTACACACTGTACGATCCCAAATCATACAGTGGTAATGTTTGTATGCTTTTACACTCAACCAAACTAACAAACTCAGTTTTGGAGGCTGTCGTACACAGTTTTGTAATCGTTCAAGTCGATTCCCTTAAACTACCAAATCGGGTAAGTTTATCTCCATCACTTGGTTTACCAAATCGGGTAAGTTTTCTTTGTACGATTTGTACGAACTCTGGTGTACGATTTGTACGAAATGAAGGTACAACCAGGTGCCAAATAAGATACTCTACTGGCCAATCTCTCTTAGGTATGTTTTGTAAAGGTTTAATATGCCAATTAATCCATCTTCAACAACATGCAAAACATCTGAATGGGGTTTGTGAGAGATTCACTTCCACTGGCTACGTTCAAAAATCATACAGTAGGGTTCATGACATCTTCATAAGTACTTTCATGCTCACAGATCAATCCTCAAGCTCCACCAGTGCTAGATTTCTTACAATATGTTGCAACAATGCATAAAACTAACCCAAACATTCACCAGAAAACACATGCATCAAGATTCAACCATAAATCCTCATCCATCATTGCCAGAATCATACACAACCTGTAACAAACGTATTTATATTCCATTATGTCATCAATGCAATTACAACATGGTTGTTCTATCAATCTACTATAATAACTCAGAGGTTAACAAACTATCTCCTTGGATTATAACCAGTAAATACTCAATACATTTCTACCAACAACTAGACCTATGAATTTGAAAATGGGGCCTTATATAACATTGCCCAGGCTGTTCCAAAGTGGTTCCTGAGGCAATTAGTTATTTACAACTACCCATCCATAATAGAATGCATAAATTTAGACTTTTACTAAGTCTAAAACCTTAATTAGCAAACTTATGCACCATTTCATCCCGAAATTACATTTCTTGTGCATTTCATTGCATTTCAGTGCACCTTGTACGGTTTGCCCTTGCATTGTATGGTTTACTTTCCTGGTTGTACGGTTTGCTCCCCCACCTGTACGATTTACAAAACTTGGGCAAACTATCAAAACTATCAAAATTGAGCAAATCCCTTGATCACTTTCTCTTCTTCTGGGAGGAGGATTTGCTACCTACAAGGCGAGATTCATTCAACCCATTATTGTATTGGGATCCTCAAATGTTCATCCGATCCTTGTTTTGGATTTAGTTAGACTAGACCACTAGGCAATACAGGCCACCTAAAGCTAGCTCATTTGTAAATTGCTTAGACCTACCCCAATGCCAGGCAGGATTTATTCAACCCATTGCTATATTGGGGAACACCCTATGATTTTTGAACATTGATCATTCCAGGGATTCAAGCTCACCCCCTTATTTTTCATTTTTTTTGAGCAAAGTATTTGATTTTATTTTTAGTATTTTTCTCCTTCATTTGTAAGCAAGGTATTTATTCGGGTAGGGGGTAAACTTGTCCTTTTGCCAATGACCACTGCTCTAGACCATTACGCCTCACAAAATGAGCAAGTAACAAAACCTTTCACCTAAGGTGACCCAGACCACTTTTTTAGTGTTCATCCTTCCTTACCCTAATTAGGATTGTTAAATATGTTGAGTGATGGGATTCTGATGTGCTAAGTGCTATCAAAACTAGACCTCATCCTCAAAAGCAAAACAAGCTTTCTACTAAATCTGAGAAGACCACTTGGTATGGCTGAATGACTAGAAAATACTAGTATATTCTTCATAGCAATAGGAGGGGTTGTGTTGAGAAACACAATTACTCACAAGGGTGATGGATGATGATGATAATGCATAGATGCATGATTGAAACATAAACGTGGTGTCATTTGTAAGATTGCAAACACAACCTATCCTAATGCAAGTGCGACAGATGGAAATTCCTAATGCAATGCAATTACATGAAATACATGTGCAAAATGAAAATGCACGATGCAAATGAAATGCAATTTATTTTAGATTTTATTGCTTTTTAATTTTTATGGATTTTGAAATTTTCCTTGTTTTTAAGTTTTTGACTTATTAAGTGTGGAAGGCCTTAAGATGAAGGATGTTGAGAGGTTCAGGCTCTTCAACACCTTCAAGCGATGTCAAGCAATACATTCCAGGTCCAATCTACTCTGAGATGATGTAAGGACCTACCCAGTTAGCCGTAAATTTTTCTTACAAGTGCGACGGTAGGTTTGAGTTATGTTGGTTCTCTTTCAACACAAGATCACCAACCTTAAAGTCTCTTAGGTGGACTTCACTATTATAATCTCATTTTATGCACTCTTGGTAAATGTGAATATTTTCAAGGGCATTCACACAATGTTCATCAAGAAATGTCAATTTATCTAGGCGAGCTTTCTGCACGGTGTCATCATCGATGAAATCTTTCAATGCGATGTGCAACATTGGAATCTTCAAATCTAGGGGCATAACGGTCTCAATGCCATACACTAGTGAAAACAAAGTTGCCCTAGTGGACATTTGAATTCTAGTTCTATAAGCCCACAATGCAAGGGACAAATGGATGTACCAATCTTTGTGGTTTTCTTGTACCGTATTTTTCAAGATGGCTACCACTATCTTGTTTGAAGCCTCAACTTGCCCGTTTGCCTGCGGATAATATGGAGTCATAAAACTGTGTTGTATATTGTACTTAGACATTAAAGCCCTCATAGTTTTGTTCTTAAATGACGTTCCATTATTTGAGATTATCTTGGATGGTATCCCAAAATGACTAATGATATTGTGAAGTATAAACTTTGCAATACGTGCTTCAGTTGTCATTGTTAAGGGAATGGCTTCCACACACTTTGTAAAATACTTAGTAGCCATTATAATAAATGTATTCTAGCATGATGACGAAGGAGAGATATTACTAATTAGATCCAAACCCCACTGAGCAAATGGCCAAGCTGCTTGAATGGGTTGTAAGGCCTATGATGGTAAGTGCATAAGATTAGCATGGTGCTAACATTTGACGCATTTCTTGACATACACGGTTCCTTCTCCATCGTGGGCCAATAATAACCCATTTGAAGGATGCACTTGACAATGGCCATGCCACTAAAATGGCCACCTCATGTACCATCATGAGATTGCAAAATTGCCTAAGCTAATTCTTGGGGCTTAAGACAATGAAGGAGAAATCCATCATAGCTTTTGCAGTACAAGATGTCTCCAAGCAAGACATACTTTGTCACTTTCTGTCTAAATGTGCGTTTTGTGGCGTGCGATAATCTCTACAGGATTAAACCAAGTTTGAGGAAGTCATGTAATTGTGACATCCAATCCTGATAAGCTTCTGCCTTGACTATCAAGACGAATTGTTCCCCTGGCATTTCGCTATGCACAAATGCAGACTGGAATACAACCTTGTGGTGAATGGTGGTGCCATTCTTTGTAGGACCCTGTGAGACCAAATATCCCTAGGATGCCTTTTTGAGAAAGTATCTAGCTTTATAGAACCATTCATGGTTTGGTTCTATATGAATCATGTTGACTGATTCCTTGTTATCAAAATCTGTGACATGCGATAGCATCTTTACATGAATGGTAGTAAAGTCGGTAGATGGATTTTGAGGGATTAAGGATCCCAAAGATGCCATAGTGTCTACAAATCTATTCAATGAACGAGGGATTGCATTGATGTCATACCATTCTAGCTGGGCTAGATAATTATCGACAAGATCCTTGTAAGCTTTCAAGATGGGACACCTACATTGAAAAAGTACCTTCACTTAATTGACTATGAGAAGGGAATCACCAAAGATATTTAAACATTTAATTTTCATGGTGATAGATGTTTGGAGGCCCAATATTAGGGATTTGTACTCAATATTTTTGTTGGTACAAGGAAAATTTAGCTTAAATGACAAGGGCATTGGAACACCTTATGGTGTGAAAAAGACAATTCCTACACCAACCCCTTGATCACACTTTGAAATATCGAAGAACATAGTCATATCAGCTTTGTTATCTGGTTCTTCGGGTTTGGGTGCTTCTGATAATGTAAAGACCACATCATTAGGTTGGTCAATGGTGAGAGGCCTACTATTCATGAGAGGCACCTCAACCAGTTGATCAGCTATAACCTATCCCTTGATGGACTTTGGTTGATGAATTCCAATCGAATTCTGTCAATAGCATGATCCACTTTGCAATACATGTATTATGATATGTCTTGCTCATCATATATTGCAAAGGATTTTGTTTGGATATTATGTACGTCATATAACTTAGCATATAATGATGCAAATTCTTCGTTACGAACACTACTATTAAACACAACTTCTCCACATATGCATATTCGAGCTCATAACTCACCAAGGTGCGACTGATGTAATATATGACTTTCTCTTTGTCTTGCATGTTATTTTGGGCTAACATGGCTCCCAATGCAAAGCTAGTCATCGATATATATAACAGAAAAGGCACATCCAATCTTGGTGGAGCTAGCACTGGTAGCGTTGCCAAGTATTGCTCGATTTCAGTGAAGACCGTTTGACAATTCTCGTCCCAATTTAATGGGACCCCCTTGTGTAGCAGTCGATTCATGGGTCGATATTTATTCGATAATTGTGCGATAAATCACTTTATTGATGCTACTTTGCCCTAAAGGTTTCTTAACTCCTTGATATTTAGAGGACATATTTCTAACATGGACTTGACCTTCGCTAGGTCAACTTTGATGTCTCATTTAGAAACCCCAAGAGCTTTCCTAAAGTTACACCAAATATTCACTTCTTGGGATTCAACCTGACATTATGCTCTATCAGGTGATTGAAGACCTTTATCAAGACCTCAGCATGCTCTGAATGCAATAATGAATTTTCCAACAAGTCATCGATATAATCTTCCAAGATCTTATGCATGTAGTCATGACAAATATATGTCATAGCTCGTTGATATGTGGCACAAACATTTTTAAGGCCGAATGGCATAAATTTATAGCAAAATGTTCCCCATGGAATTGTAAACATGGTTTTATGCTATTTTTTGGCTTTAATCCAAATATGATTGTAATAAAAAAACCATCCATAAGGGAGAGCATCTCATGACCTACAATATCATCTATGAGAGCATCTATGTTGGGCAACAGAAATGAATCCTTTGGTGTTGCCTTTTTGAGGTCTCTAAAAACTTGGGCTTACTTGAGTAGGGATGCAAAGTTCCCATTGAACCATAATATCAACTACCAACTAATAGGTTTGGGTTAGGCTATCATATTCGAGGATGAGATGAGCTCCTAGCAGCATCTTTAGATTGTCTAAACCTTGCTCTAGGGGATGATGTGGATTGAAAACCGTATCACCCTAACCCTTCTTATCTACGAGGGGGTAATAGGCTGGTAACCTATGTCTTAGAAGTGCCACCAGAGATCTATCATGATCACATCATGGTAGAGGTAAACCAAGGAGACAATCCAAGAGCTGACTTGGACAATGAAATCCATGAAGTTATCGATGATACAGGCATGTAGATGCAAAATCTGGGCATACCAGAGTCCATCAGCGAAAGCGATGGACCAAATTGTAATTTTAGAAATCTATGTTATTTATTACCCATGGAATGAATGGGTGAGATTGAATAATACTTCATGGTCAATAGTGACTATGAGGATGAAATAGAGTGGGCCTACCTTGGGCTCCATCTTGCTAATCATCCAATTCCAATCGATCGGGGTGAAGGACTGATATACGATAGTGATAATGAGGATGAGATCAATAGAGCTTATCTTAGACCTCACTATTTATGCCATCATCATGATTCGGTTGACATTGATGAGATGTATCAGTGAGTCTATCCAAGCCCAGCCCATGCCTCAGAGGGAGATCACCCAATTTGAATATAATTTATCATATAGTCTTCCCTGATATGTCGATGTACATGGAGCTCCTTGAGCCTAATGATACTATTTTTGAGTCTATTCATAGACCAGGATCAGAGATCCCCATACCCCTAGAACCACATCTCAGGGATGGAATTTATATAAATATAGAGTCACACTCACATGGTCCTAAAGATGTAATACATTCCATCAATATGATCTCAATTGATTTGACCACTCCACTTCGTAATCCAATCGATCCCTCAAAACCATTGTATATGAACGTGTATGCTATTGATTGGAAATGCACTAACTCACCACTAGATCCTGAAGATTTCTTCCCTAATGAAGAAATGCTACAACATTTTCATTTTGTGTTAGGCTATGCACATGATGTTTATCACACTAAGGGAAATTCTGATGTAGGACCTTTAAATCTAGCTGATGACATCCACTTGATTCCTATGCCTCATCAGCTTGAGGAGGGATCACATATATCAGTAGAGGAGACCTTTGATGTGGATATCAGTAATGATTCCACTAATCCTAAGAATTTCAAATTCAGAGAGAGTCTATCTCCTGATGAGCGTACCATACTCATACCTCTACTAAAAGAAAGACCTGACCTTTTTGCTTGGACATACAAGGATATGTCAAGACTAGATCCAAAATTGGTTACTCATAACCTTTCGCTAGACCCCTCTAAGAGACCTATCAAGCAAAATCTCAGAAAGATACATTCGACAGTCGCTTTAATGGTTAAAGACGAGTTGTAGAAGCTGTTGGATGTAGAGTTCATTATCTCCATCGACTATCTATAATGGGTATCAAACATGGTACCTATAGGAAAACCTGATGGAAGAATCCGTATTTGTACATATAACCATGCCAATGGTAATAATCAAAGTAGCACAAGGCAAATTCCAGGTTAGATAGATAATGAACATTCACCATGAATGGTTCATCATAATTTTCATCTATGGGCATGCAATTTGTCAGTTGATCTAACCCTCCATAAATGAAATTTGTTTGGTTGGGTGGCACCCCAGCGGTACCATCGTCTCCACGGGTAAGCGATGGGATTACGGTCGGTCCATATCATTTGTAGTTTTTATAAATGGTATGAACATCATGTTCTACACAATATATTTTGCTAATCTTGGATTAACCAAATGTATGGTCACCTACGATGCAGATGACCCTACTAAATATGCAAGAAAAATAGGTTGAGGCGCCTTCTCGACTAGATTTTGAGCATCCCCCTCGTCCATGGGAGTAGGACCCTCGATAGTTGTTTCCTTCAGATTTTGCTTTCTCTCTTTTTTGTCCATAATTATCGTAAGCTTCTTGTAATTCCTAGGCACTTTGGATGCCATAGGTTTAGTCAAAGCTGCTATAGTGTGCTTTGGTAGCTACGGTGTTACCGTGGAAGGTCCCACACACACTCCTTTGAGTTTACCTTTTGGACGTATAATAGGTGAGGTTGGCCATATATCCAAATGCATTGAGGGGAGAATTAAATCCCTCAAAAAATCTGGTAAGTTCACGTATTTGAATGGCTCTTTGTCATACCATGTGAACTTGTCCCTTGTATATATATTTGATACACTAATGTAAGATCGAGGGAATGCAACACATTTCTCTAATCCAAGGCCTCCTCAAGAGGATATTATACTACATGGCACCTTAGATCACATGATACATCACAGGGATAGTCTTTAGTCCAACCTGAATTGGAAGAACTATGGTACCTACCGTTGAGCATAACGCATCATTGAATTCTCTAAATGTGAAAGTGGAAGGTACAATATGTGACTTCAACAACTTCAGATATGTTAATGCCTTGGTTGTAATTATGTTGATTTATGAACTTATATCAATAAAAATCCATTTGAAAGGTGTGTGATTAACACACATAATGATATGTAGTGGTGGGTCCGCTATAGCAGTGGAGACTATCTTAATCTCATGATCACTAAATTGGATGACCGGTTCACTGCACTGCTGCACATGTCCCATGAAGTTCGTAAATGCTTCAAGGTCCTAGGATTGAACTTCAATTGATCTTAGAATATCCATGAGCATCTCCCTATGCTTGGGAGATTGCTAAATCAGTTCATATATTGACAACTTCGTTGGAGTTGTCTGTAGGCTTTGAACTAGCCTACTCCTAATGGTAACCATCAATCTTGTAGGTGGGCCTAGGAAATTTTGAGCTGACCTTTGTTGAGGTGTAGCGTGCACTCTAATGGGAGTTGGAGGTGGATTTGGTCTTTTATAACTCCCTTGTTTGGTGACAACATTAACCATGATAATGAATCCTTGAGTTGGCGGTTCAACCCACACTTGATTCACATGATCGACATTGTTCCTCGATGACTCATGATTTGGTAAGGGGTTCTTGAAGATCCCCATATTTTGGTTGTTAGGCTCCTAAGGGTTGTCCATAGTTAACTCACCTCTTTCGATCATGTTCTATACTATGTGTTTAAAACTCCAACATCCTTTGATGTCATGTCCTTTCGACCTGTAGAAAGCACAGTACAAATCATACCTATACCCATTTGGCTTGGGTTGATTAGGGTCTATTAGCTTGATCTCTAGTAAGTTGATAGCCTTGGCCTCGCACAGTGGATGGAATATCAATGTCATCGATTTCGACAACAGTATGAACTGGCAAGGTGGAGGCTGTTCCTTATTCTTACCCTTTTTGTTATTATTGCATTGATTATATCACACATGAGGAGGTTGGGCTTGATAATTATGTTGTTGCCTCTTATCCCCTTTCTGAAGGTTTAACACCACTTGGTTGACATGGGCCGGCTTGGCCTGTTCCTTTTGATTGTGGGTGTTCTTTTTGTTCCATTATTTCTTTTTCCTGAGTTTCAAGTTACCCTCCTATAACTTGATGTCCTCTATCACCTTGGCTTGCGCTATGGCCTCGTCGAATATCTGATACTGTTGCAGCTATAGTAGTAATGATATGTGCTTCACACAACTCTTGGTAAACATCCGAGTCAATTCAATGGTCAAAATGGAAAATGGCAACTTTGCCATTATATTTCTCCATATTTTGTCGTAATCCATGATCATCTCGTTATCATGTTGTAATAAAGCAGCTATATCAGATAGGTTAACCTTATTATTGATGTTGAAGGAGAAGCATTCAAGAAATGCATTAGCTAGCTACTCAAAGATGGTTATGCTATACCTCTTAAGTTGATTAAACCACTCTCAAGCAGGGCCTAAAAGGGTTGTGATGAATGTTCTTAGAAATAGAGCATCATTGCTTTCAATTTGAAAGAACATGTTCATGAAGCTCATAACATGTTCTTGAGCATCTTCCTCACCTTAAAACTTATCCAACTTCGGCATCTTGAAGTGCTCAGGATACGCTAAAATTGGTACCAAAGGGGATAAAGGTTCATTGTGAATCTTGTTCAAGGTATGCTTTTTATAAGCCATCTCTTGCTTCTCTATAGCTCGAACCTTGTTTGCCAAGGCCTGATAGGCCTTCGAAGTTAGAATTTCCTCTTCTCTAAGAGGTCCACGAGGAGCCTTTAGAGGTAAATTATTCTTCGAACGAGGTGGGGGAATGGGATCATCCTCCACATCTACTAGGGAGATCTCTAAATATTCTTGCTCTTGATCATCTCCCGCTTCTTCTTCGTACTGCGTATGCCCCTAATGTTATAGTGCTTGGTGCTGCATCGTGTTTTGGACCATGTGGCAAGTACGGTTCTTAATATGTTTAGGGCATAAATTAGGTTGTGAATAAGCTCTTCTATGAGTGCGCTCCTTGTACTCACTATGAGGGGATAAATTAGCTCAATCCAATCGATCCTCTTGCTCAGCATGCTCCTTTTGATCAAGGATGCATTGTTAATGCATGTGTTACTCAAAAAGACATTGCATATGTAACCTCTACCTCTGAGTATCCTCATTTTTGAGGTGCTCACGCTCTGCATGAACATCCTACAATTGATCTTGGAGGATCTACTATCATTGTTTTGACACCAATTTCTATGATCAATCTATAAGATCGGCCGTGTGTGGTCTCTGGTGTACTCATTTAGTTTGAGCAACTTTATCAGTATAACTTTTGATAGACTTTTTTACCATGTTCTTGCCCTTGTCTGTGTAAAAAACATTTGCGTTCTATTGTTGTCTGTACTCTATGCCTGCGTGGGTCGACGGGGCAATTATACTATGAGGATGCTTAGAGGATTCTCCTAGATCTCTGATGGTCTGACATGTGCTCTCACTATGAGAACTTACAGAATGAGAATACACAACTAAGGGTTTATACCATAGCCACCCTAAGACTTTATCTAGACCATCCAATTGTCTGGTGTACCATGACTCATGTGGTGGTGTACCATTGACTCCAATCTTGGACATGTCAAATGTGAACTTGCCAGGTTGATTATTGTTTGGAGTTTGTGAGGGCTTATGCTTTAAAGCATTCCTCTCTTCCTACCCCTAAATGGGCATAATTTCTACTTGTCTATTTTGAACTGATGGGGGCCTAGAGTCTCCCTTGTCTTGAGTATGGATGGGCACTAACTTAGTTGCAATTCCCTCCTCGATGATGTACTCTTCAATGAATTCGGTGGATCCATGAGGTGTACGATCATGATATATACTCTCATGCATGAAGTCACCATGTTGGGATCTCCTATACTTGGATTTGTCTCGTGAGGCATGTGTATTGCCTCCTCTAAGTGGGGTGTTCTGACGAGAACCCATGCGTGTAGAGTTATCCCCTCTAATGCTCATCGAACATCATCTGAGAGGATCTTGTGATTGAGGGTTCTCTGTGTTATGTTGTGAATTGGATGGAGTCTCAACTCTAACCTCAGTTCTATGTCGAGACTAACCACTCCGTGTGACAACCATGATGTTATATTATCTCGTATGTATCTTTTAAGGTAAACAAAATAAACAATGATTATTATCTCTTTTAAATTTTTGTTTGTGAGCCCTAATTGGTTTGATGTGTTTTGAAATTTGTTTAAAACTTAAACTACTCTCATCATGTTTGAAATTTTTTATGATATACTCAATAGTTTAAGGATTTCACCTGTATACTCGCAGCTCGAAAACCTAACAATGAAATTCCAGGCCGTGTAATCCAACCTATAATGTGTGGTAGTGAAGTCTACACATGATCAAGGAGTACAAGTCCTCTCGATCCTCACCCTGTTCACCCAAAGTCGGCGATATACCTCTCTGAAGAGAGATACATGTAAAATTTCCATGGGCTATGATGGTTCTCAGATATGGTATTGGTCTAGTAACAAGGATCAAGGGAGTTGGGCCAACAGATGGAAATCATTGCCACCATTTTTGAACCCTACTAGTGGTTGGATATGACTTCCAACTCACTAGCATTTAGATAGTACGTGGTGTGTGTGGTTATTTTTACTTTCACATGGAAATAAAATGCATCAAAGAGCATTTGAATGATTTTCCTACATGCTTATTTTCAAAAGAACGTTTATCTTTCAGAGAATGCATGTCTATGCTAAATGATATTCAGAGAATGCACACTAATCATGAAGGGGTGGCCACTAATTGGGCCTCATACATGTAAACTCAAAAATAAAACCTAGATCGCTGGAGACTAGGGTGGATTAAATTAGAAATTCGTTGTTCCTAACAATGACTAATAGAAACCTAAGAGCATCTAAGCATTTTTCTTTTACTATTTCTCTAAGTTTTCTACTTAACCCATCATTCTACTGCATTCAGACTATAAAAAACATAGAAAGACATAGGAAAACATAGAGAAATTATTCTTACTTGAGATCCAAGTCTGATGGAGAAGTTGATGTCTGTGAATTTTTCATCCTCTACTAGCCATGGTTGATACTGTTACCCATGACTGCCACGCGTGGCTAAGACTGTTAACCATGGTTGTTAACCATGGTGAGTACCTGCAATAAAAAGCACAGTCAATCAGTCATTGATAGCATAAATTGTTAGGTTCCCACCATGATCGCCATCTGTACCCACGCATAAAGCATATACCTAACTAATGCGTTAATTACTATCAAACATTAAAGCATGCAAAATTGACAATAATAAATTCAACAATAAATGGGGTTTCCTTTTATTAAAATTTGCCAAATTTGATTACATATACGTCCCTCTTAGGGATACTCAATGTTGATACAATCAATACAGTTTTGAAAACCCTCTAAATGAGGGGGTGGTGTAATCCATAGACTTTCCAATAGGACACGAACTGCTCAAGATCAATGATGACCTTCTTCTCCATGATTAGAGGCATATGCTGCCTTGAATGCCTTGAAAATGGATGGATCCTATAAACCCTGCATTCAAGAAAAAAACAAAATGATTAAAAGCAAAGGTGGCCTCTCTTGATGAGGCTTTTGGAGGAATCTTGCATAAATAATGCTAAATAAAGCAAATTAAGCATGTAATCTATGAAACTATGCAATAAATCATTAAAATTATAGTAAAGCATGTAAATAAGTGTGAATCTAGCTAAGAAACATCCTAATTAGACATTAGAAACTCTAATTGCATGAAATGAACATAAAATAGTCTAGAATTGACAAATGCTAAGAAATGAAGGAATTCTACCCTAAATATCTAGATCTAACCGTACAAATGCATATAAAGAATATTAATCTATGGTTAATATATCAAGATGAAAGCATAAAACTATAAATCTAAGGCAAAAATAGGGAAAAATAGAGATCAAACCCTCACCATGGGTCTGAGGTGCAGCTGGCACTGTTAGTCGTGGCTGAGGTGAAAACCTTTTTACTCTCCAAATATGGGCTTGGATCTCCAATTATTCTTGTTGAAATGATGGTAAAGGGTCACCTCAATGTCCTCTAACGGATTTGGTGGTTGAATTTGCTAGATTCATGGTGGAAGAGGCTCAATTGTGAGTTCTTGATCTCCTAGCCTCCTAGGATCTCCATGGCTTCGAATGCATTCATGATTGGCAAGTTAGCTCTCTCCAAAAGGTTGCAATTGAGTCAACAATTTGGTAGGGCTTCACTATTATCAATTGAAAAATTCTCTATATTTCTCCCCAATTTGGAGGGGGTCTTATAGCACATTGAAGGCCTTGATCTAGCTTCATGGAGAAGCCAAGAATAAGAAACCTACATTTGGATCAATTAGAGGGAATATTCTCAATGCTTCCCCACCCAAAATCGTTTGAATCTTCGTTGCCCAGGTTGTTGCAACTGAATTTGGCTCAGCTTGAGATTCAAAATAATTTTGATGCTAGTTGTGGCTTTGAGGTGTAGCTAGCTCTATTAGCCGTAGGTCTTAGCCACTGCTAATACTGAGTTAGCCAACTCTGTCTAAATTGAGTGGTTAAAACCATTGCTTCAGCTTGGAGTTATCCAACATCATTCATATGGTTTGTTTGCATGTCCCATATGAGTAGTCACCTTGATATGATGCATTTTATGTGTCTAAAGTAAGTGTACACAAGTATCCTTAGATTAGAGTGTGCCAAGTGAAGAGTCATGTTTAGGTGTGCATACAAAGTAGAGTCATGTGTATGCAAGTGTCAAGTAGAGAAGCCAATAGTCACGAGACTTGGCATATGGAAAAGAATAAACAAATATCCAAAGAGTCATTCTACTATGGCTATATAACACTCCATAGAGAAGCATTGGATACATTTATTTAGTAATACAATATTTAAGCTTAAGGAGCTTGAGAATATTCCAAGCTCATCTAAGGGAGCTTGAAAAGATCCTAAGCACGCATAAGAGCTTGAGAAAATAGCGAGCAAGATGGAATTCATTTGAGGAATAGCATGGGAAGAGCAACTCAACATCCAAACCACCTAAGGAACAGTGTATCATCCAAATTTTACCTAATGAGCAACACATTGAGAAGAAAATGTAAGGAACAACGCAACCTAACACCTAAAATCATCCAAGGAACAACATAATATCTATGGTTTGATCATAGGGTATACCAAACGTTCAACACAAAGATACCCATTGATATATTGAACGTTGGAAGTCATAAATGAAAAGTAATGCAAGGTTGGCATGTGGAAGACACAAAATAAAAGTAATGCAAGGTTGGCATGTGGAAGACACAAAATAAAAGTAATGCAAGGTTGGCAAATTAAATGTTGGAAAGGAAGTAATAGTCATTCACCATAGTTTGAAACATGTAATGATAGTTTTATTAATACTTACCTAGCATTGAAGAGCTATGTTCCATTTGAAGGAGAATAAAAAAACTCATTTTTTTTAATAAATACTACTTATATTACTAAAAAGAATTCATAATACATCGTAGATACAAATATTACAAAAACTTACTCTAGGACATCCAACAATCAGATTTGTCCTGAGCAGAATAATCTTTAATGTCTTTCATCATTAGCCTCTTAAATGCTCTACATTGATCCTGGATATCAATAACAGCCCTAGAAGCAATCTCCAAAGCACTAAGTGCTTCATCCTTGAAGACCAAACTGCACCTGGCCCTCCATATAGCATACATAGTTGCTGCTCTAATGGTAGTCCACACACCCAATAGATACCAAGGACAACCAAAATCATCACCAAATAAAACCATTTTCTAGATAAATTGATCCTCGAGAATAGGGAAATATGTCCACTTGAGGTTCTTCCAAACTTTCTTTGAATTTTTGCAATCCCAAAAGATATGTTTGACAATTTCCTTCCTTCTGCAGCTACTGCATTGATCTGAAATCCTCATCCATTTTACCAATCTAGCCTTATAGTAAATACCCTGAAAAATTAATAACCATAAGAAGACTTTGAGTTGAGGAGCTATCCTAAATTTCCATATCTGGGTAAGTCTTGTTTCCTATTTCTTTTTAAGGCAAACAATCCCCCAATGCCTATTCAACACAACATGCAAAGAAACCTTAGGCAAAAGAGCTCTATAAATCTTGCTAGATTTATAAGAAGTAATAATAACATGAAAAACCCAACACCAGTCACGCCATATGGGATTCAACAACCCACAATTTAATTTAAAATGTTGCTCGGATGGAAGAAGATATTGAATTTGCATAATAACATCTATGTTAGAAGATTTCAGATTAAACTTACCGCATAAATAAGTCCACTTGACCCAACCTCCAACCCTTGAATCCCAAAGATACGACCATTTCACAATTCCTTTTTTAATTAGCTTCTTACATCTGAGGCGAGGCAGTTTTGAAGCATATATCCCATTCTTCTTCCAAACCCAAATATATCTATACAGAAGAACCCAACCCCTACGTTCTTCCATATAAGCCCAGTAAACAATTGAACCAACAGTATTCCAAGCCTCCTAAATCCTCTTAACAAGAATACAATCTCTGATTTTAAACTTGATGGGATGGCCCACAATGTCCTCAATATGAAAAGTCCCTTTTAAACCTTCAACATGCTGAGCGTTATGAATTTTGAACCGTAAAAGACTTTGCCAAGCATCATTCTCTTCTAGAGCCCTAACCACCCATTTCATAGCCAAAACCTTACCCTGCATCTGGATATCCAACAAACCCAAACCTCCTTCATCCTTGGGAACAATACAAAAATTCTAGGAAATAGAGGACATTTTATTTAATTCATCAAAATTAGTCCATAAAAACCCACGAATAAGTCTTTTAAGCTTCCCAAATTATGAAGCATTAGGTAGCCAATAAGAGGAATAGTAGAGGTGACAAGCTTGAATAACCTTCCTAACAATAACCACTTTTCCAGCAAAAGAAATAAGTTTGTTTTTCCAAAGCTGATTTTTTTTTTCAACTCTAGCAAGACACCAATCCCACATGTTTTCAAAGAAAGAGCCGACCTATCCAAAAAGCAATGCACCTATCTAATACATCAATCGGAATCAACATAAAAGCATAAAATGATACAAGATTGCATATAACGAGAAAATGGATGCTTCTTTTATTAATATTGAAAAGAATCTCGGTTACAATCATGCCCCTCTTAGGGTCACCCAAATGTTGATACAATTGATACAATTCCAAAGCCCCCAATGGGGTAGGCACAATACTAATGCTCTCTAAATAGTCACAAACTGCTCTAGGGTGGAGTTTGACCCTCTTCTTCGCGTTGAGGAAGGAATTAGATGATTGAATCTCCTTCGAACCTGCTTTCCTGTGGTCAAGAAACAACACAAAAGCATTAATAGCATAGGCAACCTCTCATGATGAGGCCCTTTGAGGAAAGTAAACATGAAGATGCCATAACAACTATGAAATCAAGAAAATGAACAAAACATGCTATACTTATGCAAAACTCATAAATATTGCTTGAAACATAGAAATGAAGAGTATTGCTATCTATCTAATAGACTAATTGCATGAAATGATGCATGGAAACAAGATATTAGTGCAAAGTTTCTTAAATGGAAATAACTCACATAAAACCCTAATTAAACTAGTCAGTGTCTCTAAAATATGAAATAAACCACTAAAATGCCTAATCTAGCCTAATTAAGCACAATGCAAAAGAAAAAATAAGGAGATCTATCACCTGTTGCAAACCATAGCTCAGATGAGCGGTCTACACTACACAAAGTGGCTGTCAGCCATGGCGAGCAATCAAGTATCTTTGCCCTCCAAATCAAGGGTTGTGGGCTTGATCCTCCTTGTCCAATTGATGATCAAGGGTCGCCTTGGTGTCCTCTAACTGGATTGGTGGTTGAATTCCACAATTGGGCCTCCGTTTGCCCGAATTAGCGTTTCTTGGCGTTCTAGCTCCTTAGGGCATCCATGGCACAAATTGACATGATGCTTGGTTAATTGACAAGTGAATAGCAACCAAACTCCCTCTCAATGCACTCAAGTGAGTCCACAATTCGATAGGGCTTCGCTGCTCTAATCTCCAATGCTCTCTCGATAGTTTGCCCTAATTCTAAGGGGTACTTATAGGACTACCCAAGGGCTAGGGGTGGCTTCATGGAGAAGCCAAGATCAAGAAGAGGTGGTTAGGATAGTTGGATTGGAAGATTTCATCCTTTAACTACCTTCTTCTAGAACAAATGGTCATTCAAACTGATTTGGCTCGGATGAAGGCCAACTGAACTTCAGTTTAGACCATAGGTGACAACTATGGCCTAGACTATGAGCCAGTAGGTCTTAGCTATGGTTCAGACTATAGACCGTAGGTCTCAACTATGGTTCAGACTGATTAGGCCAAGGAGCCCAAATTGAGTGGTTAAAACCACTACTCTATCTTGGAGTCTATCCAAGATCTTCCATATGGTCTTGTAGCATGTCCCATATGAGTAGTCACCTTCGACATGACGTATTTTAGGTGTCTACAGATGCCCCTTTTGAGATGCATTGTGAGATCGAACAATGCTGAGCAAAAATAGACCTCCTAAAATGATGTCGAAGGTTCCATGATGATCATTGATCTGATCAACATTAGATGCCCCAGGTCCTGCAAAAGGATGCGCATCCTAGAATCATTGCTTCCAACTGGGTGAAAGGCTTAAATTTGAAAGAGTTTGCACTCGTCATCAGACATTCGGGTAGCTTTGGTGCTACAATAGGATTTAGGCCTATATAACCGAAAGGATGAGAGTTACAAACTAACTATCATATTTGCTATTTTCCCCAAGCAAAGGGGTAAGCTTATGATAGTTGTTGACAATGATTCGTAAGGATGAATGCAATTTTGACAAGATCAAGGGATCTACGATTTCAGGGATCTTCTATTGATTTTGATTATGATTATGATATTATGACTACCCCCTCAAGCGACGAGTCGATGAGGGTAATGACAATGAATGAAGTGACGAGGTCACTTGACCATTATGAATGATCTGAACAAACTTAGATTTGAGCATTTAATTACTTGGCTAGGCCTAGTTCAGCTTATGATTGCAACTATTAATAGTAATTGCACATTTCTATCCCATGGAGCGATCAGGCTACAATAGCCTTCTTAGGGAATCAAAATGATACAATTCCAATTAGATTTATGTTGAATCAATTTATCGATGATCTACTAAAAATATGTCATAGGAGAAATGACATGAAATGCCTCGTTCCCGTGGAGCGGTCCAACCTTGAAGGCCTTCTTCGGGATTGAAAAGAAGCATATCAAATCAATGATGACAATTTTACCCCAAATGTCCTTATGGTTATTTACTCATCTCGTCGGATTGCATGGAGCGTCAATCACTACAACCACCAAGTGTATAGGGTAAATAATTGAATACGAGGTGCATTTGGATTTTGACTTGTTTTATAATAATTTTTTTTTTAATTTTTGAATTTTTAATTGATCCTGGTGCTTGAAAATCACCAAATTTGATAAATTGATTGCTCTTATTGAGATTTTGATCCATTAGGAATAATTAATTTACCATTTAAGACCTTCCCATGATGGGATTTTGGTGCATTTAATGCTAGTTGCAAATCATGCTTATGGGCTGTAGTTAGAAATTTCAAATTTGGGAATCGTAGCTCAGACCTACGATCGCAAAACCCTAATTTTGGGACCACGATTGTCAGTTGTGGTCCGATGAAATTAGGAAAAGTATATAAATTTTTCCCATTTGAAAATTTCATTATTATTCCTTGAAAGTGATTTGCAACTAGAGAGCTCTGAGAGGTGAGGAAGCATAATTGATGTGAAGCGCTACTAAAACTACTACCTACTACCTCCTACACATCTTGATGGTAGACCTTGGACAACCTTCATCTAATCGAGGCATCGGTGTGGGAAAGGTAACTCGAAATTGAGTCCTCGCACTCCTTACCAATTTAAAATGAACCACATTAATTAATGGGTTAAATTAACCTCACTAAATTGTTGGTAATGAACCTCACATTAGTTTTAGGCTAGATTAGGTTTAATTTTTGGTTTTCCAGGCTAGGAAGTGACCCATAAAAGGTCACGTTCCTAGACTACAGTTGGCAGATGTGGTACCCAATTGTCATATTGGGGACCATGACTGTCAACCATGATGGGATTCAAATCCCAATGGTAAAAAATTTGATGGTTTTGCAATTTTTGAATTTTTTTAATTTATTTGATTTTTTTTTTTTGGTAATTAATGCCATTTATTTCATTTCTGAGATGCATTTATAATTTTTTTGAAATTTTGATCACTTTTTGCATGTTTTTGTATTTTTTAGAAATTTTTAGATTTGTTTATCTTTTTTAGGTCATTTTTTAGCTATTTTTAGTTGATTTTAGTCATCATTTCCTTATACATTTTTGCTCTACAAAAATTGACCTCTAGAGCTAGGGAGCTAGATATCCTCTGCACCCTCTATGGATAGCTCACTGACTAGGAGTGAGAGTGGTTTGGTGTGGTTGGCTTTGGCTATGTGCTCGATCTACCTATGATTAGGGTAGATCCAACATACATGACTACATTGGCCCAATGCTGGGATGCGTGGACCAACACATTTCACCTGCCGATAGGTGAAATGACTATTACATTGGAGGACGTCTACCAGATATTTAGGATCCCTATTGATGGTGAGCCCATCACCTCCTCTCCCTTTTGAAGCAAGGAGGATATCTTTGATGATATATTTGGTGATCGTAGTGAGGATGCCTAAGGAAGGATCGATCATGGGGGTATCCATATTGGATATTGGTAGGAGAAGGGAATATTCTCAGTTTGAGAGGTGGTATTTATGCACTTGGTCATGCAGATTGTGCTTCTAGACTCCTCGGGTATGAGGATCCCCTGGAACCTCCTAGCCATTATTAGGAGAGTTACCTAGAGTTCGACACGATGGTCGCTACTCTTAGCTTGGGGGAGCACTCTACTATGTTAGTTATATCAAGAGTTATACTAGGCTATGCATAGGAGCTAGGTTGGTATCAGTTGTAGCCTATTACTTTAGATCTGGGGTTGGTAGCATATCAGGATCGAGCGGTTGACCAACTTGCTGCTTGATGCTATGTGGTATGTTGGCCTCATGAGGAGGAGGGGTTCTAGAGTAGGTCCCATGTTGGGGATGTGGACCATTATATTTCTATATTTGCATAGCTCTGGGTGGATGACATAGAGTGGCATCCGTACATGGATTGTCCTACGTGGTCGAAGGCTGATGAGCGACTATGCTAGGTTAGGAGGGATAGGTGGTTACTCGATTGCAAGGTCGAGATCCATGAGTATCAGTTCTACTCATGTGTCCTCCACTAGTTTGGGCTTGTACAGGATATTTTGGAGCTGCCTACCATCTATCGGCGCTTAGTACTAGAGAGGGATTTGCCCTAGATTCAGTCGACACCACTTGGAGATGAGGCTGATGACTTCTAGGAGTTAGGCATGGCTAGGGCTGGGACCACCCTAATGTATGATACTTGGTGGTCCCTACTATAGTGGTAGGGATAGGGGCCCCTCGATCGGATAGATGATGATCGCAGAGGCTGATCCAGAGGGGCGTAATGTGCGCCAGTGGACCGAGGGTGGATGGGGCATAGAGGGCACCATAGAGGATGCTCCATAGGTTGAGGTTGAGGAGGAGGTATTAGAGGAGGGTGAGGCACCTCTTAATAGTGAGGTGGGGTAGCTACTAGCTTAGGTTGCTGATATTTAGAGTTAGGTTGGGAGGCTGTAGACCTAGTAGTTGCAATGGGACACTTCTATCATTGTACTAGAGGTGAAGCTGGCTCATAGCGAGAGGTAGCTATAATAGGCCTAGGAGGAGAGGATAACTCTCTAGGCATGGGCTACAGTGGTGGAGATAGGTCTAGGATCTCACTAGTGAGCGTGATCTAGCATAGGTATGATTGAGTGTGGCTATTATAGAGAGAGATTTACTTGGGTATAGAGGGGGATCCTTCATCCTCCTAGGCTATCATGGGACCTCCAACCACACCATCTTCATTGCTGCTAGGTGGTCGTGACCCCATGGTAGAGATCCAATGCTTATAGGCCCTTATGGAGGAGGGCAATGAGAGGCACATAGGTAGGGTAGCCCACATAGACTAGCTAGAGGGCCACATCAGGTTGATTGGTGGGTAGGTCCTAGAGGATCCACATGCTTCAGGTCACAGCGGACTAGGACCAGGATGATAGGGTAGTCCTCTACGAGTTCGAGCCATAGGACCCATAGGATCGAGAGGACACATAGGTCCTCTAGCACACATGGAGCTAGCTCTCACAGGAGCCACAGGGATGGCGAGGGTGACTCTTAGGCTGGGGGTAGGCCCTTAGTACATATTTTAGATATATTCTATTGTACTATTTTTGAGTGTAAGGTCGAGGACCTACATAGTTGTAGCCTATGGGAATTTTGATGTACCTCTATGTACTCATTGATACACATATTTATATATATATTGATCATTTTGGCTCATTATGTGTACTTGTCATTTATATGTTTTATGTTTATGTTTATGCACATGGATGTAGATGTTTATATTGATGCTATGTTTATATGATGTGATGTATGGATGACATGCACTAGATAGCTATTTTAATTTATGATGATGATGATATGTAGTGATCTAGATGCTTAGATGTGCTACTTATGATGGATGCATATGGATGCGATATTTACTTTTAAATGCATATTTAATTTTGCTTTATTGTATGCATTTAATTTATGATGATGTCACGATATGTTGGTGCAATGTATGTAATGCATTATTTACATGATGGTAATCTAATGTAAATGAACCTGTATGCTTTAATCACTTAAAACATAAGGAATGAATGTGATATGTGTTTAACAATCTAATGGATGACACCATATAATGTATAACAATCATGGATTGTAATTGCTTTATCTCTTTGTGAAAGATAATACACCCATATGTGAGATGTAATGATGTATGTTTTCTGTTCATAAGATTTTGTAAATTAAAAGAATATGTATGATATAATCAGTGGCCATCTAAATATCATTTTTGACATCCATCCGGTATCTAATCATATAATACAAATAATTCTAATAAACAAACTCTTATAAAAAGAAATTGATGTTTGATGATTGCATTTGAAAATTTGATTGTTGCTATTTGGGAATTTTTGAGGTTTACCATGAGACTCAAACACCCTAGTTGACTGATCAAAAGTTGTATACTGACCAAACTAGACTTCTGAAATGTAAGGCTTTTGCTAGGATAGGCCCTAACTATTCATTATCCCTGTGTGTGCAAATGAATATATTAAGATAAAGCATAAGCATACCCCGATGTCAAGCGAGATTCTTTCAGCCCATTGCTAAGATAGGGGGTCCTCAAATGTTTATCCAATCCTAGGTTTAGATTTTAGTTGGACTAGACCACTAGGCGATACAGGACATCTAAAGCTAGCTCTTCCACATTCAAACATTGGTTTATACATAAGTGAGGTGCTAATGCATCAGACATATCATCATGCGTAAGGTATAGTAGTGCTAGAAATTCCATGGATTCAAGTTCACTCCCTTCTTTTCTTCAATTTTTTGGGATACTTGCTCATATATAATTGTGCAAGGGATTTGATTCCACTTTGACTTTGAACTTTCTTTGGATCTTCATTTGATCTTCATTTGAACTTGCTTTCTGATCTTCATTTGAACTTGATTTGATCTTCATTTGATCTTCATTTGAACTTTGATTTCTGATCTTCATTTGATCTTCACTTTCTGGAATTTACATTTGATAATTTTCTTCAAAAACTTCCCTTTGGGGATTTTACTTTGGAGAACTATTTCTGGGATATCGATTGAGGATATCGATCTATGATATCAATATGGGATATCAATCTGGGATGTCGATCTATGATATCGATCTAGGGTATCAATATTGAGGATTGATGTGGGATATCACTCTGGGATATTGCTCATTTTATCGTAAGCAAGGGATTCTGGGTAGGGAATGAACTTGTCCTTTTTCCAATTACCAACATTTCCCATACCGTCCGCATAGGGGGATAAGCAAGAATAACTCTTTTCACCTCAGGATACCTGGTCCTGCTTCATGGCTTTCATCTTCCCCTAGTCCTTATTAGGATTGTTTAATTTGTTGATTAGTGATAGGATTCTGATATGCTAAGGGCTATACTAACTAGACCTCAACTACAAAAGCAAAGCAAGATTTCTATCAACTCTTGAGAAGACCTCTAGGTATGGTTGAATAACCGAAAAACCCTAGTATATTCCTCATAGCAACATTATGGGTTGTGTTGAAAAACACAATTACTCACATGAATGATGGATTATGATAAATGTAGAGATGCATGATTGAAACACAAATGTGGCATCATTTGTAAGACTGACAAACACAAATACATCCTACTACGGAATGCAATGGATGTAAAATGCCTATATGCAATGTAATGATGAAATGAATGCATGTGTAAATGAAAATGCATAATGCAAATGCAAATGTTTTTGGATTTTATGCTTTACCATTTTTTTTGGATTTTATTGATTTTTTTAATTTTTATTGATTTTGAGCCTTTATATTTGACCAAATGGTGAGTACATGCCTTTGGAGCCTTTGGGATTTGACCAAGTGGTTTTAAGAACCCTTGGAGCCTTTTGATTGACCAAAGAGCTAACAAACCTTTGGAGCCTTTAAATTGACCAAGAATTTTTAGAAAATCCTTGGGGCTTTTAGGTTGACCAAAGGGATTATGAGCACCTTTGGAGCTTTTAGGGATGACCAAGTGATTCTTAGGAATCCTTGGAGCCTTTTGGGATTGATCGAGCGGTTTTAAGCAAACCCTCGAGCCTTTAACTGACATGACCAAGCAGTTTTTGGAACCCTTGGTGCCTTTTGCTATGCTCTCAAGCATAGAACACCTTAATATGGATGATGTTGAGAGGTTCAGGCTCTTCAACACCCCCTAGCGATGTTAGGTGATAGGTACCTAGACCAATATTTTTAGATATGATATAGGGTCCTAGCCAATTAGCCATGAATTTGTCTCGCATATCAGGTGATAAATTAGAGTTCTGTTGGTTCTCTTTCAAGACAAGATCCCCAAATTCAAAGTCTCTCTGATGGACTTTGTTATTATAAGCTCATTTTAATCACTCTTGATAAACATGGAGATGCTCCAGGGCATTCACGTGATGTTCATCAAGCAACGTCAATTGATCTAGTCGAGCTTGCCATGCGGTGTCATCATCAATGAACTCTTTTAATGCGATGCACAACATTGGAATTTCCAACTCTAAGGGCATAATGGCCTCAGCGCCATATACTAGTGAAAATGGCGTTGCCCCAGTGGGCATCCGAATGCTAGTCTTGTAAGCCCATAATGCAAGGGGTAGTTGGATATGCCAATCTTTATGGTTTTCTTGGACCATATTTTTCAAGATAGCCACCACTATCTTGTTTGAGGCCTCAGCTTGCCCGTTTGCCTATGGATAATAAGGAGTTGCAAAACTATGTTTGATTCTATACTTAGATGTCAAAGCTCTCATAGTTTTGTTCTTAAATGATGTTCCATTATCCAAAATTATCTTGGATGGAATCCCAAAATGACATATGATATGCTCGAGTATAAACTCTGCTATGCGAGCTCTAGTCATCGTTGTTAAGGGTATTGCTTCCACCCATTTGGTAAAGTACTCAGTAGCCATAATAATAAAAGTATGTCGACCCGATGATGGAGGAGAGATCTTACCGATAAGATCTAATCCCCACTGAGAAAATGGCCAAGCCGCTTGAATGGGCTGTAAGGCCTATGATGGCAAGTGCATAAGATTAGCATGATGCTGACATTTGATGCATTTCTTGACATACACATTGCACTCCTTCTCCATAGTGGGCCAATAGTAACCCATTCAAAGGATGCACTTGATGATGGCCATGCCACTAAAATGGCCACTGCACGTACCATCATGAGCTTGTGAAATCACCCAAGATGCCTCTTGGGGCTCTAGAAAATGAAGGAGAACTCCATCGTAGCCTCTTCGGTACAAAATGTCTCCTAGCAAGACATATTTAGTCACTTTCTTCTTGAATGTGCATTTTACGGCATACGACAATCCCTCTGGGATCACACCAAGTTTTAAGAAGTCTTGGATTTATGACATCCAACTCTGGTAAGCCTCAACTTTGACTACCAAGATGACTTGCTCCCCTTGCGTATCTACATGTGCAAATGTAGACTGGGAAACAACCTTGTGGTGAATGGTGGTACCACTCCCCGTCAGACTCTGAGAGGTTAATGACCCCTAGGGTGCCTTCTTTAGAAAGTCTTCAGCTCTACAGAACCATTCAAATTTTGGCTCCATGCTAATCATGTTGATTGACTCTTTATTATCAAAGGCTTCACGCTCCACTGTAGGATGCGAGAGCATTTTAACATGGATGGTAGTAAAATCAGTAGATAGATTCTGAGGGATTAAGGATCCCAAAGATGCCATGGTGTCTACAAACCTATTTGATGAATGAGGGATTGCCTCGATGTCATACCATTCCAATTTAGCCAAATATGTAACAACAAGATCTTTATAAGCTTTTAACATGGGACATCGACATTGAAAGAGCCCCTTAACTTGGTTGACTATGAGCAAGGAGTCACCAAAGATGTTTAATATTTTAATGTTCATGGTGATGGCTGTATGGAGGCCCAATAGTAGGGCTTCATATTCAGCATTGTTGTTGGTGCAAGGAAAGTCTAATTTGAATGACAAGGGCATTGGAGCTCCTTGCAATATGACAAACACTATTCCTGCACCACCCCCTTGCTCGCACTTCGAACCATCAAAGAACAAGGTCATATCAACATTATTTTCTAGTTCTTCAGGTTTGGGAGCTTCGGATATGATGAAGACCACATCATCCAGAAGCTCAATGGTCAGAGGCCTACTATTTGATAGTGGTGCCTCAGCCAGCTGATCAACTATGACTTGTCCCTTAATGGAATTTTGGCTTATGAATTCTAGATCAAATTCTATCAGTAGCATGATCCACTTTGTAGTACGTGTGTTATGATATGTCTTGCTCATCATGTACTACAAAGGATTTTGTTTGGATATAACATATGTCGTATGACTCAGCATATAGTGTCACAATTTCTTTGTAGCGAACACTACTGCTAAACACAACTTTTCTACATATGCATATCCGAGCTCATAGCTCACCAAGGTTTGACTAATATAATATATGGCCTGTTATTTGCCTTGCACATTCTTTTGGGCTAACATGGTCCCTAATGCAAAGTCGGTTGTCGATATATAGTAGAAATGGCACATCTGGCCTTGGTGGAGCTAATATTGGTGATGTCACTAGGTATTGCTTTATTTCAGCAAAGGCTGCTCGACAGTCCTCATCCCAGTTGAATGGGACCCCCTTGTGTAGCAGTCGATTCATGGGTCAACATTTATCTGATAATTGAGTGATAAATCACTTTATCGATGCTACTTTGCCCTGTAGGCTTCTTAATTCTTTGATGTTTGAGGGAGGATGCATCTCTAGAATAGCCTTGACCTTTTCTGGGTCGACTTCGATGCCTCACTTTGAAATGATGAACCCTAAGAGCTTTCCTGAAGTTACACCAAATATGCACTTCTTAGGGTTCAACCTGACATTGTGCTCTATCAGGTGATCGAAGACCTTCCTTAAGACCTCCGCATGCTCAGAATGTAGTAATGACTTTGCCAACAAGTCATCAATATAATATTCTAATATTTTATGCATATAATCATGAAAGATATATGTCATGGCACGTTGATATGTGGCACCAACATTTTTAAGGCCAAATGGCATAAATTTATAGCAGAATGTCCCCCATGGCGTTATAAACATGGTTTTATGTTGGTCTTCGAGTTTAATCTAAATTTTATTGTATCTAAAAAAATCGTCCATCAGGGAGAGCATCTCATGACCTATAGTTGCATCTACAAGAGCATCAATATTTGACAATAGAAATGAATCCTTTGGTGTTGCCTTATTCAGGTCTCTAAAATCCATACAAATATGGATCCTTCCATCAGGTTTTCCTATAGGCACCATATTGGATACCCATTCCGGATAGTCGATGGAGATTACAAACTCTACATCCAACAACTTTTGCAATTCATCCTTCACCATTAAGGCTACTATTGGATGCATCTTTCTAAGCTTCTACTTGATTGGCTTCTTTGATAGGTCTAGCGAAAGGTTATGGGTAACCAATTTTGGGTCTAGACCTAGCATATCTTTGTAAGTCCAAGTAAAAATATTAGGTCTCTCTTTCAGTAGAGGGATGAGGGTGGCACGCTCATCTGGAGTGAGACTCTCTCTAAATTTAACCTTCCTTGGATTGGTGGGATCATTACTGATATCCACATCGAAGGTTTCCTCTATTGACATGTGTGATCCCTCCTCAAGTTGATGAGGCATAGGGATCAAATGGATGTCATCTATTGGGTTTATAGGTTCGCATTGGAAGCATCCTCAACATGATAGACATCATAAGCATAGCCTGGTGCAAAGTGAAATGGTTGCAACATTTCTTCATTAGGGAAGAAATATTTAGGCTCAATAGGTGAGTCAGTGCAATCCTAGTCGATAGCATCTACATTTAAATGCAATGGTTTGGATGGATCGGTTGGATTGTGGAGTGGGGTGGTCAAATCAATGGAGACCATATTGATGGAATGGAATTGATCTCCAGGACCACATGGACAAACATCTACATCATCGATGTAGCTCCCATACCTGAGATCTGGCTCTATCGACATGGGCACAAATGGGTCCTCTCTATGTAGGCTATGGATAATTGGGTCCTCTCTATGCACTGATTGCAATATTGGATCATTCGGCTCAATGAGCTCCATGTACATAGGTGGTTTAGGAAACACCATGTGATAGATCACATCGAAGTTCGATGGTCTTCCCCTAAGGTGAGGATTTATATTGATCTCTCTGTGCATGTCCTCAATCGTATACGATGCATTGTGATAGCGTAAGTAGGGAGGTCCTAGGTAGGCTCTCTCTATCTCATCTTCTTCATCACTATCATAATACAATCCTTCATTTTCCCCCATTGGAATGGGATGTTCTAGAAAATGTGGCCCCATATAGGCTATCTCTTGGTCACTATCATTGTTGTTTGGTAAAATTAGGTACAAGTATCGTAAATATGATACTGCCTCATAAACTAGCTCAACCTCATCCCTCGACTGATTTTTGGGTGAAGACTCACTATCTACCAAGATATTCTCATGATATATCTCGGGTGGTGCTATGGTGATGTAAGACACCATCCGGTTATCCCTCTAGAATGTAGAAGGATTAGGGTGATATGGGTTGAAATCCACATCGTCCCCTAGACTAAGGTATAGGTGATCTAAATATATGATAAGCAAATCATCCTATCCTCGTATTTGCAACCCTAGCCCGAACCTATCAGTTGCCAACTGATAATGCGGCTCAAGCGGAGTCCTACGTCCTTGCTCAAAAATACCAAGGCCATACCCATGCCAATGATATAATTCAAAAATATGCATGGAATATTCAGGGTTGGATAGGTAATGAACATTCACTATGAACTGTTCATCATCATCTTCATCCATGGGCGTTCGAGTAGGAAGTTGATCCAGCCTAACGTAGATGAAGTTCATTTGATTGGGTGGCTCTCCCAATGGCACTATTGATCCAACCAAAAAATGATGAGCATGCGGCCCATCTCTTGTGCAGTCTCTAGAATTGGTCCAAAGGTGACATTCTACACAATATATTCACCTAACCTTGTGTTGGCCAGATGAATAGTCACCCATGGTGTGGATGACCCTATTAATGATGTAGGTGAGGTAGGTTGAGGTACCTCCTTGGCTTTGTCCTGGGCTTCTTCCACTTCCATGGGAGTGGGAGCCTCTTTGCGACTGGTTCGGGCACCTGCTTCTTTTCCTTTTCACCCATTTTTACCTTTAACTTCCTTTCATCCTGAAGCATCGTTGATGTAGTCAGTTTCAAAGAAGTTGTTGTAGTGTGCTCGGATCTGATTGATACAGATGTCGATGGTTGAGCACACACTTTTTGTTTACCTCCTGGATTCTTAATCGATGATGCTGGCTGGACATCTAGGTGCATTGATGGGAGTATGAAACCCCTAACAAATCAGCTAGGTTCATAAATTTGAAGGGCTCCTCATCTGACGACACCATGTGAACCTATCCCTCATGAATGTATTTTACACATTGATGTAGTATGGAGGGAACACAATACATTTCTCGAATCCAAGGCCTTCCAAGAAGGATGTTATATTGCATGGCACCTTCGATCACGTGACACATCATGGGGATGGTCTTTAGGCCCACCTGAATAGGTAGGATGATTGTGCCAACCGTTGAGCATAGCACATCATTAAACACTCTCAATGTGAATGCGGTGGGCACAATATGTGACTTGGGTAGCTTTAAATGACTTAATGCCTTGGTCATTATAATATTGATCGATGAACCAATGTCGATCAAGACCCTCTTGAATGGCATGTGATTAACACATGTGATGATATGTAATGATGGGTCAGCCGTATCTGTAGGAACCATCCTGATTTCATGATCATAGAATTGGATCATAGGTTCTTGGCACTATTGTACGTGTCCCACAAAATTGGTGAATGCTTGAGCATCCTGGGACTGCACCTCGATGGACCTCAGAATGTCCATGAGAGTCTCCCTGTGCTTAGGGGACTATTGTATCAGCTCATAAATAGACAACTTCGTAGGAGTTGTCTATAGGTTTTGAACCAACCTACTTTGTATGGTCACCATCGGTCTAGTTGGTGGGCCTAGAATATTCTGAACTGGCCATTGATTCGGCGTAGCTTGTATCTTGATGGGAGCATGAGGTTGATTTGGCTACTCATACCTCCCATGTCTGGTAACAACATTAACCATACCTATGAACCCCTGAGTAGGTGGTTCGATGCACACTTGATTGACGTGGCCAACGTTGTTGTGCGATGCCTCATGGTTTGGCAATGGATTTTTATAAATCCCCATGTTTTGGTTGTCAGGCGCCAATGGATTATTCGACACTATAAGATCACCTTTATCGATCATATTCTGCATAATATGTTTGAAGGACCAACACACTTCGATGTCGTGGCCCTTCGCACGATGGAAGATGCAAAATAGATCATCCTGATACCCCTTTGACTTGGGCTGATTAGGATCGACTAGCTTAATCTCGGGTAACCTGATTGCCTTAGCCTCACATAATTGATGGAATATTGATGTCAATGATTCTATCAAAGGCATGAATTGGTGAGGTGGGCATTGTTCCTTATTTTTGCCCTTGTAATTATTCTTGCATTGCTCGTATTGCATAGGAGGAGGTTGGGCCTGATAATTCTACTTTTGTTGCCCCTTATCCTCTCCTTGGAGGTTTAACCTCACTTGATTGACATGGGCCTACTTGCCCTAATGTTTCATGGAGCTCTTCTTGTGCCCCTCCTTCCTATTCTTGAGCTTCAAGTTGCCCTCTTGCAACTTGATATCCTCAATTACTTTGGCTTGCACCAAAGCTTCCTCGAATGTCTGGTACTATTGTAGTTGCAACAATAATGAGATGTGCTTGGCACAACTCTTCATGAACATCCAGGTCAGTTCTATAGTAGGAATAGGGAATGGCAACTTTACCATTAATCTCCTCCACCTCTTTTCATATTCTAGGATTGGCTCATCATCACGTTGAGCTAGCACAGCTAGATCGAAAAGGTTAGCTTGCTTCTTGATGCCAAAAGAAAAGTGTTCTAGAAAGGCATCAGCCAGTTGCTCAAAATTGGTGATATTATGCTTCTTCAGTTGATTAAACCACTCCTAGGCTGGGCCTGAGAGGGTTGTGATGAATGTACGCAAAAGTAAGGCATTGTTGCTTGCAATCTGGAAGCATACATCCAAAAATCTTGTGACATGCTCTTGCACATCTTCGTCACCTTTGAATTTATCTAGCCTGGGCATGACAAAATGCTCAGGATATGTTGGAGTAGGCACCGAGGGGTCCAAAGGCTCGTTATGAATCTTGCTCAATGTCAGCTTTTGAAAAGTCATGCCTTGCCTCTCGATTGCTTTCACTTTCTCTGCTAAGACCTTATAGGCCTACGAGGAAAGAAAGTCCTCCTCCCTAAGCTGATGTGAGGGTGGTCTTGGAGGTACATTCTTCCTCTATCGAGGTGGAGGACATTGCTCTTCCTCCTCCTCAACATGGGAGCTTTTAGGATATCCATGATCGGCTCCATCTCCCTCTTCTTCCTCATATTGTCTTTGCCTCTGATCTTCGAATGGTGGTGGTCATTCTCTTTGTTGGGCACTGACATGAGTGTGAGCATCTCTATGCTCTTGATGCACGTCGGCTTGTGAAAAATCCCTCCTATGAATGCGCTCTCCATGCTCAACGTGAGTGTATAAACCAGCCCTGGCTAGCCTATCCTCTTGTTCTACATGCTCCTTTTGGGTAAGGATGCATTCCTCATGCATACACTACTCATATAATCTTTGTCTAATGAGCCTTTATGACTGAATATTCTCATCTTCAATGCACTACCTCTCTGCATGGGCATCCTCCAATTGATCTTGAAGGAGTTGTCATCTCTGCTCGGATACCAGTCTATGTGATCTATCAATGTGATCAACCATAAGAGGCCTCTGGTATGTGTGCTCCATGTGAGTGACCTTATGGGTTCTGTACCCATCTAGCGGATTTCCTACGCCTTTGCCTTTGTCCATGAAGATGACATTGGCATCATGCTGAGTCCTATGTTGTGTGCCACCATGCATGGATGGTGGATGCAAACCATGAGGGTGCTTGGAAGCCTCCCCATGTTCTCTGGTAGCCCTAATAATGCTCTCACTATGCTCACTCGGAGCATGAGTGGGTGGAGCTGAAGGCTTATAGCCTAACTACTCGAGGATGCCACCTAAACCATCCAACTTTCTGGATCACCATGGCTCATGCGGTGGTGTACCATTGGCTCCCACCTTCGATATGTCGATAGTGATCTTGCGAGGTTCACTACGTATGGGAGTGTGAATAGACCTATGCTCGAAAGTGGGCCTATCAGCATGCCCCTGAATGGGTGGATCTCGATCTCTTCTATACTTTGAATTTGGAGGTATGGAACCTCTTGTAGACTTAGTATGTAGGGGTACCAACTTGGCCCCCTGTATGACATACTCATCGGTCGATCCCATGGATGCACGTGCACTATGATCTCGATAATGGCTTTTGAGTGGAGCACCCTCATGTTGAGAGGCTCCATGCTCTATCCTATATCTAGAAGAGTGTATAGAAGCTCCTCTATCGAGGGTACACTCAATGGGGTCCCCTCATGTCGAATTGTCTCCTCTGATGCTCATCGAATGATGTTTGGGAAGCGCATGTGGGCGAGGGTTCGACACATTTTGTTGTGAATTTGGTGGGGCTTGGTCATTGGCATCAAAATTAAGCCTCTTTCGACCTCCTCGTGTCTCCACCATGGTGCACCTAGTGTCTAGATTTATCTTTTATTATGCAAACAAGGTATACAATGGTGATTATCTCTTTTACAATTTAAAATGAGCCCTAAACTGTTTGATGTGTTTTCAATTTGTTGTATCAGTATTAGAAACTCTTATCATGTTTGAAAGCTTGTTGGATGATAATCTCAGTTTAATTGGCTTTCACCTATATACTCGTAGCTCGACAACTTGGCTATGAACTCCAAGTCATGTAATCCAACCTATAATGTGTGGTAATGAAGCCCACACATGGTCAGGGAGCACAGGTCCTCCCAGATCCTCACCCATTTTCCCCTAGTCAATGTTATACCCTCCGAAGAGAATACATGCAAATTTTCTAGGGTACGAAAGGTTCTCGGATCCGATATTGGTCTAGTATCCATAGGGTACGTAGGATTTGGGCCAATGGATGGAAATCACCTCCACCATCATTGAAACCCTACTAGTGGTTGGATGTCACTTCCAACTCACTAGCGTTTAATTGAAACGTGGTGTGTGTGGTTCTTTTTAAATTGCATAAAAGGAAATATGCATAATATAACACTCACATGATCATTTCCTACATGATATGCATAAAAAGAATGTTTGATATTTAGAAAACATGCATGCTATATCCTACATGACCTTTTGACAATGCAAGTTTACGATGACTAATGGCCTTTGATTAGGCCTCAAGCATGCAAAACCACCACATGAAATACTCTAGCATGCTGGATTCTAGGGTGGACTACAATCAGAGGTCCGTTGTTCCTAGCAACGCCTAGCTAAAATATAGAAAATGAAACCCTAAGGACCTAATTCATTTTCTTTTATCCTTAGCCTATTTAGATTTCATTTTATGTTCTAGAAAAACATAGAGGTAAAATATAGAGATAGAGAGTGTCAAAATGGCCTACCTCAGGTCCTCATCTGATCTAGCTTTGAACTCCTATTTTTTGTGTCTGTTGTAAACCATATATCTGTGGCATGGTTGCTACTGTAGACCACATTTTGCAGTCATGGGCCAACAATGAGACCGTATTTGTAAGCTATGGTTTGCACCTGATATAAAGAAACACAAAAATGTTAAAAATCAGGGGCATAAATTGTGGAGTTCCATCGTGATCACCTTCTAACCTATCCAAAAAGCAATGCACCTATCTAATATATCAATCGAAATCAACATAAAAGCATAAAATGATAAACAATATTGCATATAATAATAAAATGGATGTTTCTTTTATTAATATTGAAAATGAATCTCGGTTACAATCATGCCCCTCTTAGGGTCACCCAAATGTTGATACAATTGATACAATTCAAAGCCCCCAATGGGGTAGGCACAATACTAATGCTCTCTAAATAGTCACAAATTGCTCTAGGGTGGAGTTTGACCCTCTTCTTCATGTTGAGGAAGGAATTAGATGATTGAATCTCCTTCGAATCTACTTTCCTGCGGTCAAGAAACAACACAAAAGCATTAATAGCATAGGCAACCTCTCATGATGAGGCCCTTTTAGGAAAGTAAACATGAATATGCCATAACAACTATGAAATCAAGAAAATGAATAAAACATGTTATACTTATGCAAAACTCATAAAGATTGCTTGAAACATAGAAATGAAGAGTATTGCTATCTATCTAATAGACTAATTGCATGAAATGATGCATGGAAATAAGAGATTAGTGCAAAGTTGCTTAAATGGAAAGAACTCACATAAAACCCTAATTAAACTGGTCAGTGTCTCTAAAACATGAAATAAACCACTAAAATGCCTAATCTAGCCTAATTAAGCACAATGCAAAAGAAACAGTAAGGAGATCTATCACCTGTTGCAAACCATAGCTCAGATGAGCGGTCTGCACTGCACACCACGACTGTCAACCGTGACGAGCAATCAAGTATCTTTGCCCTCCAAATCAAGGGTTGTGGGCTTGATCCTCCTTGTCCAATTGATGATCAAGGGTCGCCTTGGTGTCCTCTGACTGGATTGGCGGTTGAATTCCACAATTGGGCCTCCATTTGCCCGAATTAGCATTTCTTGGCATTCTAGCTCCTTAGGGCATCCATGGCACAAATTGACATGATGCTTGGTGAATTGGCAAGTGAATAGCAACTAGGCTCCCTCTCAATGCACTCAAGTGAGTCCACAATTCGACAGGGCTTCGCTGCTCTAATCTCCAATGCACTCTCTGATAGTTTGCCCTAATTCTAAGGGGTACTTATAGGACTACCCAAGGGCTAGGGGTGGCTTCATGGAGAAGCCAAGATCAAGAAGAGGTGGTTGGGACAGTTGGATTGGAAGCTTCCATCCTTCAACCACCTTCTTCTAGAACAAATGGTCGTTCAAACCGATTTGGCTCGGATGAAGGCCAACTGAACTTCAGTTTAGACCGTAGGTGACAGCTGTGGCCTAGACTGTAGACTCAGGTCTTAGCTATGGTTCAGACTATAGACCATAGGTCTCAACTGTGGTTCAGACTGATTAGGCCAAGGAGCCCAAATTGAGTGGTTAAAACCACTGCTCTATCTTGGAGTCTATCCAAGATCTTCCATATGGTCTTGTAGCATGTCCCATATGAGTAGTCGCCATCGACATGATGTGTAGACCGTAGGCCTCAACTATGGTTTAAAATATTTAGGCCAAGGAGCTCAAATTGAGTGGTTAAAACCATTGCTCTATCTTGGAGTCTGTCTAAGATCTTCCATATGGTATTGTAGCATGTCCCATATGAGTAGTCGCATTTGACATGATGCATTTTAGGTGTCCACAGAGTCTTACCAAAAGGGATTTCCAGGTACCTAACAATCTCACCATCTTTCACCCATCGCCAACCAGGGGTAAAATCAGTAGGAAGAGAGTCACTATCGATCAACCAATAATCAGACTTTTCCTCACTAATGATAGCTCCTAAAGCTTTACAAAATTGATCCAAATATATTTTAACATTAGTAAGGGATAAAGCATCCAACTAAAAGACAATAGTGAATCATCTGCAAAATGATTATTCATAATAAAACCTCCAAGAGTATCAATTTCCTTAATCAAACCAGCACAACTTTTCTCCTCCAACATATAATCCAAGTCATTTGTTGAAATCACAAAAAAAAGTGGATCAAGGGGGTAACCCTGTCTTATGGAATTGAAGAGGCTAATATTATTAGTGATCTTACCATTAAAAACAACTTTAACAGAAGCAAAAGTGAAAAAAACCAAAATTTTATCAACAACTTGCCTAGTAACACCAAGCCATTCCAACATACTGAAGATAAAGGACCAATCCAATTGATCATATGATTTATAAAAATCAATCTTGAGCATAATCAAATTTTCCTGCTATCTTGAGACCACTCGAAAGTCTCCCAAGCCATGAGAACTGTGTCTAAAATGAATCTCCCCTTCACAAAACCAGTTTGTTCATGTCTCAAAATCCAAGCAGCAATATCCTTGAAATGAAGAGCCAAAGCCTTGGCAACAATCTTGTATGAAACATTCAATAGGGTGATGGGACTCCAACCCCCCATAGTATCCTTCCTATTGCCCTTCATAATAAGCTTAATCAACCCCTAATTAATAATAGGTGAAAGAGAACCTTTATGAAACATTTCCTGAACCATTTGAGCATAATAATCACCAACAACATCCCATAACTTTTTGTAAAATTCCATTGGGATACCATCTAGACCCGGAGACTTACCATCTTCCATTTTTAAAATGTCTTCAAATAGTTCCTCCTTAGAAAAGGCATTCGTAACATGATCACTCTCAAAACTCTCATTGCTTACCTGGCATAGTCTCACTTGAAGAAGAATCTAATACGTGCCACATGTACGCATCCTATATATAAATGAATAGTTATCAAGGTAGTTCAAATGTTTGATGTTGGTAACGTATGGGCAGAGAGATTAAACTCAAACTACATGAGCTTGTTTACAACTCATATTTATAGCATTGAAGAAAGATAGGGTGCACACATATTATTTAGAGGTAAACTCAAGTAAATTAGGGTTATTTAATTTATACCATAGGAGTGATAAGGTAGTCTTTTATTAAGGTTTGAATATTTTATTAAAGCTTATTTTGGAGTGATAAGAATAGGAATTTTAGGAGTGATAAGTTAATTTATTTTATTGGAGTGATAAGGTTTATTTAAAGTATTTTAGTTCTTTGATAAATTGAAGTTAATTTTAAAATTTGATTTATTTTAAAAGTTGGAGTTATAAGGTTTATTAATAGTTTTTAGAAATTTATTTAAGGGTATTTTGAAAAAAAAGATTATTGTAAATTTAGTTATTTGGGAGTTAAAATGAGTTCTACTTCAAACTTAGGAAAATTAAATTTGTAAAATTCATTATTTATTAGTTTCTAAAAATTAGGGAGACAAGGATTTCTACTCAATAGGGTTTAATTTAAATTATTCAAATTTAAGAAGACATAAGGGGTACAAAAATGGATAAGTTATTAAAAGAAACTTTTAAACGTAGTCTTATCAAAGTATAAAACAATATTATTCAAAAGGAAAAGTTCAAGTAAAAGGTACATTTGATGAGTAACATCATATTCTTCAAAACTCTTGTCAACAATGAAAAATAGTCTCAAACAAATCTAATCAAGTGATTCAAACAAAAAAAGATCTTTGGTATATAGAATTAGGTGCTAGTCATCATATGATTGGTAATTTGTAATGGTTTGATTGTTTGGAAGTCAAAGATAATTTCTAATTGAAGATTGCTAATGATAAGAGGTATCTAGTTCATAGAAGTGGTGGAATAACACCTAGTGCACAATTTTTAGATTTTATACTGAAAGATGTCATGTATGTTCCAATATTGTCAACCAATCTCATTTTAGTTACTAAACTGGTTGAAAGTGGAAGATAAATTGAGTTCAAATATATAAATGAGAAAAATAAATGTATTATCAAAAATAAAAATATAATAGAGGCTACAAGATCAATTAAGAATGGAATATATGCTTTAGATTCAATTGGTTTTTCTCAAGAGCTTATCTTATTTCAAGATAACATTGTTAAATGTTTTGAAAGATAAAGTGCAGGAAATGGGATTTAGGAACCTTTCTATCAATGAAAGCATTGGGTGAATCCAAAGTTCAAGATGATGAAACAAATGCAAGGACAACAAAATATCACATGCATTGCAAGATGAAAAATGAAGATCCTAATTGAAGGCTAAAGTCTTCAATAACCAAATAATGTAATACAAGGGAGTGTTCGTGTATATTACATTATTTGGTACATGCTAATGTACTCCCATGGTACCTTCATGGTACATATTGTAAATATTAGATTAGGGTTGAGTCTTATTTTAGAGTGTGAATAATATTTTATGTAATGTTGTAATGTGTAGGAAATGCACAAGTGTTATGTAAGTATGTATGTGCAGGAAATGTACAAGTGTCACGTGAGTAAGTGAACAAGTGAAATGTGAGTTTATGGACACAAGTGTCCTTATATTAGAGTGTGCCAAGTGAAAATTCGTATCTAGGTGTGCATACAAGATAGAGTCATGTGTATACACGTGTCAAGTAGAGAAGCCAAGAGTCATGAGACTTGGCATATGGAAAGGAATAGTCAAGTATCCAAAGAGTCATTCTACTATGGCTATATAGCACTCCATAGAGAAGCACTGGATACATTCAATCAATAATACAATTATCAAGTGTAGAGAGTCAAGTGCTATATTTATAAGAGAAAGAGGAGTAATAAAGATTGCATACATTTTGAGCAATTAATATTGTAAGTTGTGCTACATGCTTTATACATGTATGATTCAAGCTATTACATTCATATTGTGTTACATACCAAACATAATATAGCCATCGACTATATTATGAAAGATTTCATTTGATTATATAAATCCAATTGTTTTGTTTTAAATCATTTATCATCTTTGATTTTCATATTTCACTTGCGTTCTTGCATATAAGCCTTTACTTTGGGATCTGCCCTCCTAGTGGTGTCTTTCATTTACATACAAATCATCCTTAACTGATTTATGTTTATTTATCTGCTGCTTCTACAATTACTATTATAACTACGTTCTGTAAATGTGCAAGAGAGTGTTGAGCGAGGGAAGGTAAGGAGATACTTACCAAGTGGTATCACGAGATTGGTTCGATTTACGAGAAACTTCCAAGTGCATCAAAAACCATTCGAGAGGCAACAAGTAATCATCGAGTGTAGTAAATATAGGAGGCAAAACCAGGCAGCGTTGTGTTTCGTGGTCCAACAAACATCACAGGGAAGCTGTAGGATATTACGTAAAATAGGATACATGCGGCAACATCACGAAATGTAGACTAGCGCATCCTTCTAGTAATGATCGTAGCAACTTAACATCGGGCAGAAATAGGAGATTAAGGGTTTCAAGCATCCGAAGGGTCATAGTTATTTATGCAAAAAAATCACGGGCGCAACGAAGGGTCACTGCTAAAACCAGAGACGTCGCAAAATGAAATGTACCAAACCTTCGAAACATGTTCATAATCGAGCTTAACCCACCAGCCAATCACGCATCAGGTACCAAAAAAATTATTCGCATTTTATAAGGTTTTAATCTAAATTTTAGTTGGTTGATTAACGCATCAAAATCATTTATCCCACATTGGGAGTGAAACGAGCGCAAACCGGTTTATTAAGCGATGGGGGTAACTAATACAGTGTGACTATGGTCACACAAGCCTCTCCCCTTGTGAACCTTGCACCTTTCGTGTCGTCGTCGTTTTTGTCCAGCTGTCCCTTGTCTGCATGTCAATTGGTCTTGTGTCTTCTTTCATGTCATCATCGTGTCTGTGCTATCCGTGTGTCAAATGGTCTTGTGTCTTCCATGTCGTCATGTCCTCGAGCTGTCCTTCATCATGTCATTCGATGCTTCATCGCGTCTCGGTCCTTCGGTCATCCTATGTGTCATCGTCGTCACCCAACTGTTTGTTTCATCTTTCGTGTCTGTTTTGGGTTCCAAACTTGCCATCAAAATTGTTGATATTGTCCAGTCAGTCCCAGTCAAACTTGAAAATTGCTAAAAGTTGCTGTCAAAGTTGCTAAAATTTAAAAAAATTGTTGAAAGTTGCTGTCCAAATTAGAAAATTGTTGAAAGTTGTTGTCCAGAGGCCATCCAAATCCGCGTCGCAGTTGGCACGACAAGTTGCAGCGAAACACACAAATTTTGGCAAAATCCATTATTGGAGAAATTGAAGCAAGATTTTGAAAGTGCATGACCAAACAGTGGACCAAAGGACCTGACGGTCGACTAGCAAGCTCAGAGACGCCCAATAACAACGTAAGAAGACCTCGTCGAACCCAAGGTACAAATAATTCTCCTTCTCCTTTCAAAATTGGTAGTTCTAATTTGAGTCATCCACTGGTTGACCCCATGGCTGCTAACCCTTCCCCAACTCATGACAACGTCACACAAGGAGAATCAGGCAACTCTGCCATTACCACTGATGAAGCTCTTCGACAATTACTAGATGGTATGCGCCAAATTAATGTCAACCTAACTAAACTATTGAGTGCACAAAACCAACCTAATCCCAATACTAATCCCCAAAATCACTCCCATGAACAAAGGCATGAAGAAAATGACGACCAGGATGAAGATTGGGAGCAACAAAGAGGCAATCCGAATAATTACGGGAATCGCTATCATAGACAACGATATAAACAAGATCAGGATAGGGATATGGGTTATCACCAACCGAGAGGCCCTAATACTTTTCCACGCATTGATATGCCCACTTTTGAGGGTCATGATCCTCGTGGTTGGATAGCCAAAATGGAAGGCATTCTCGACTTATACCAAATTAAGGATTTTGATAAAGTCCCTTTTGCTACATCAAAATTAGGCACTGAGGCTTACCAATGGTTCGTATGGCTTAAACGTGAGAAAGGAGCTACTGTTTGCTAGAATAATTTCACTACCTATTTTTTAGAAAGATTTGATGAAGGAGCTACATCATCATACACAGTAAGACTGTTATCTCTTAAACAAGAAAGATCAGTTAGTGAGTTCGTCTCCGAATTCACCAGTTTACTACCGTATGCATTACACCTCAGTCTAGACATAGTGGTAGGAGCTTTTCGCAATGGTTTGAAAGAAAATATTAAGGTGGAGGTGGACATTCAAAATCCAACCTCTTTGAACGATTGCATAAGATTAGCCAAGCTAGCTGAGAAGAGAATTCAGTTGTATACACAACATGAAACTTATAGTCATCCTTCGTATGGCAACAACTATTTTCGTAGAAATGATAAACCATCAAGATACTTCTGCTATAAATGTCGCAATTACCATCCCAGAGAACAAGCATGTGCACAAAAACAAAACTTTCATATTGAATGTGCTCAATATGAAGGAGAAGAGGAAGAAGCATACCACCATGAAGAACCTATTCAAGAAGAACTATCGATTGTTCTAGAAGAGAAGGAAGAGGATACAATGGCTATTTCCGTGCATGCCCTCATGGGGTTAACAACCCACCATACAATCAAGGTACCGGGATTTCTCCGCCAAAAAAAGGTAAATGTGCTAATTGATTCAGGCAGTACCCACAATTTTATCGACATCAAAACAACAAAAGCTTTGAATTTATTCATTAATTCTTCCAACAAAGACAAATTCTAGGTTCTAGTAGCCAACGGGGTGAATGCTCAATGTGTTGGGAGAACATCTCAAGTCTCCATTAAAATGGGAACTTATACCTGGTTTGGATCTCTTTTCGTAATGAATTTAGGGAACTCTGATGTTATTTTGGGAGTTGAATGGTTGGAAACACTAGACACGGTCAACTTCAAATTCAAAAAATTATTTGTGGAATGAAAGGAAAACAGATGGGTCATTCACTTACAAGGTATTACTACTCCCCCATCACAGATGGTGAGCTCTCATAGTATGGAGAAAATATTAAAAAAGGGTGGATACGGATTCATAGCTCAAATTAATTGTTTGGAAAAGCAATCTCGAGCAACTTTGGGTATTTTTGCTCCAGATTTATGGGACATCGTAGCACATTACGAAGAGGTCTTCCAAGAACCAAAGGGACTACCTCCCAAAAGATCCCATGACCATGCTAGACAGTGTCTCAAGAAGGTGATCGGCCAAAAAGTGAAATATCAGTCAGAAGTACCAATACTAGATGCAGAAGGGCATATATATCTCCAGCCATAAGCAATTCGACAAAGCAGAACATGCATACGAAGCTCTTGTCACATCCAAGAATTTATCATCAAATGGCAAGGCATACCAGATGAAGAGGCTACATGGGAACCTGAAAGGATTTTTCAGAAATTTCTAGCTTTGAGGACAAAGCTTTCCGAGGAGGGGAGTCATGTTACATACCAAACATAATATAGCTATCGGCTATATTATGAAAGATGTCATTTGATTATATAAATCCAATTGTTTTGTTTTAAATCATTTATCATATTTCATTTTCATATTTCACTTGCGTTCTCGCATATAAGCCTTTACGACGGGATCTGCCCTCCTAGTGGCGTCTTTCGTTTACATACAAATCATCCTTAACTGATTTATGTTTATTTATCCGCTGCTTCTACAATTACTATTATAACTACGTTCTGTAAATGTGCAAGAGAGTGTTGAACGAGGGAAGGTAAGGAGATACTTACCATATTGTAATTTATTAATGAATGTTAATATGCCTTAATTTACATGTTTATTAGTTGATATATTATAAGCCTTAATTTACATGTTAATATGCTCATATTATCTTACATACGTCATTATCTTGATCTTACTATTTTATGGCTATGTAATATTTGATCCTATGGAATTTATCTTGTGAGTTATATCTTAATATTAAGGCTTAAAAATCCATCATTAATGCTTTAAACCCTTTTTTGTTTTTAAAGAAAGATATTTGTTTACTTAACAAAAAGGTACAAAACTCTCTAATCAGAGAGATCAAAGTGAACAAAGAATTTTAAAAAATAGAACATGAAGACAAAAAAATCCTCATTATTGGAGTCTTCATCATCCTCACATACCACCCCTACCCTTCTTCTTCTTGATGATTTGGCAACAATAACCAAGGGCTATATTTATTGCTTGATTCGCTAGTGTGTCAGCCTCTTTGTTGAATTCTCGCCTTATGTGTTGATAGGATATTTTACCAATTATATTGCCTAGTTGTCTAATCTTGTCTTGAATAACCTTCAATTGTAAAGATCTAAAATTTTTATTTTTGGCAAGAACTTTTATTATCAGTTTAAAATCCTCGTAAACTATGACCTGATTGATTCCTTGCTTTGCCACCAATTTTAAGCCTATTTCAAATCCAATAGCCTCTGTGACGTTGTTATATATTGTTCCCAAGATGATGATGTATTTGAGCAGGATATCACGGGGTCCTATAAGAATCAATCCCCCTACTACTGCTTGATCAGGGTTGGACTTGGAGGTACCATCAAAGAAGAGTGTCAAAAAACATATTTCAGGCAAAGAATTATTTGCTTTGCATCCCCCTTATGTCTAGAAATCTTGGAGATTAAGTTTGTAGATCATTCTTCTTTCTGTGGGTGACAAATATTCTTCATACTATTGTTGATAGAAACTAGATTTGACATTTAGGACTAATTCTTATTTTATCCTTCGCATTAGAGTTTTATTGTCCTTACCTTTTCCTTCAAAATTCCTTTGGTTTTTTTTTTAAATAAATATGCTAGATGACAAAATATGGTATAGAACTCCACATATATTTCAGGAGGAGCTTACCTGCAAGTTTACCTTTATATTATTTGTTCCACTTGGTAAAACATGTGTTTATGGTTAAACTTCCAGAGTAGGAAATACCAAGAATTTTGGTTATTTCTAACCAAATTGAAATTGCCTTTGGGCATTCAAACAAAATATGGAAAATTGTTTCACTGTTCTACATGCACCTGTAACAAACATGAGGCCCTGCTATACTTCTCTTTTGCAGATTATCACCTGTTAAGATTTTATTTTGAGAGACTAGCTAGCTGAATACTTATAGTTTAGGTGGTGCTCTAGTTTTCCATGAAATCGATGGTTTTTTGTTGGCAGGCCAAATATATTAATGTTGGACTCTTGGATGCACTGATTATTCTCCATTACTGCTGATGCTACCCCAAATAAGTTTATATGGCACTATGGGATGAAGAGGTCTAATTCTCTCCATGTGGGACTTAAAATAATCCCAATATCCTTGAAGCTGAGATGGAATGGAAGGGGAGATCCAGTTCAAAGATTCTGAGGTTCAACAAAACAAGTCACCTAATTTGAGTATTCTTTAGCTTTCCAAGTGATTCTACAATTCGATTGGAGTTCTCTCTTAATGGTGTATTTCTTAGGATCAGGTCCTCCCATAGATTTATTGACTTACCATCTCTCGGTAGCCAAGAAATTCTATCCTCTATTATGATCTTTGCAGCCACTATATGTTTCCAAACCAACAAGGCTCTAGGAAGTTTGTCTATGTGTTTTAGCATTTGAATACCTATTTGATTATTTATATACTTACTGACTAGTATGCGCTGCCATGTTCGATTGTGTTTAAGCATATTTCAGATAAGTTTTGCTCCCAGTGCTTTCAAAACTATCTCCATTTTTTTATTTCTAGCCCTCTTTGAATTTTACTTTTGGTAACCATCTCCCAATTGACCAAGTGGAACTTTTTTCTTTCTGATTGCCTACCTCCTTGCCATAGAAAGTTGCATATGATTCCATCTACCTTTTTCAAGATAAACTTGGGAGCATGATATACTAATAATTGGTAGAATGGAAGAGAAGTTAACACCGATTTGATCAATACTACCCTTTCTACAAGACTGATCCAACTATTACTGTAACTTTGTATCCTCCTAACCATCTTGTCTAATATTAGGGTCCAACAATTTGAGGCTTTGAGGTGGAAGGTCATGGGCACTCCTAGATATTTGAAGTATTTTTTTGTGCCAAAACGAAATCCTAGGATAGTGCAAAAGAGTTTGACTCTTATTGTTGCGACAATTTATGTATAGAATGACTCTTTTGAGTGTTTATATGAGCCCTAGTAGCTTGTGTGAACAAACCCAAGCATTGCTTGAATTCTCTAACATTTTTCTTGGAGGCTTCACCTAGAAGAATGATATCATCTATAAATTTGGCATGTGTTACAACTTTGCATCCTGTTGCTGCCTCTATCCCTATTATTTTTTTTTCTCTTTGAATATGGTTAATTAATATTCCAAGAGTCTTAGCTAAAATGATGTAAAGGTATGGTGATAGTGGACACCCTTTTCTAATTCCCATTGTAGCCTGAAATAAATTTGTTGATTCTCCATTTATTAAGGGTGCTATCCATGGGTATTTTATTCATGCTATGATACACTTGATGACCTCATGTAGGAATCCAAACTTTTGTAGGACTTGTTCTACAAATTGTATATTAACTCGATCAAAGGCATTTGTCATATCAAGTTTTATAACAATTTGTTTCTTTTTTTTAATTTTCTACTACTATGGAGGGCTTCATGCACTATTATGATATTATCATATACTTATGAAGCGTGGTTTTCATGGCCCTTTTAGATGTGAAATGTGTGAAGAGAATGTAGAAAATATCAACCATATTTTTATTTAGTGTACTTTAGCCTCTGAGATGTGGAGGAGAATTGCCACTTTACTTGGCTTACAGTGGTCCAATTTTTTTACTTTTGAACAGCTTTGGAGGGATTGGCCTAATCAAGAGGGTGTTGATCATTTTATTAGGCAGTTAGTTTGGATGGGTTCTACCATTCTTCTTTGGAATATTTGTAATGAAAGGAAAAACCAAATTTTTAATCAAGATAGTAAGGATATTCACTATATTTGGCAAAAGACCATAGCCAACTTAGTTGAATCAGTCCATCATCTCCTTAATCACCCCCAAAAATCCCACCAAATATGGGATCAAGTGATGCAAAGATTGAATATTAAACCTTCTAAGGGCAACCATCTTAAAGGGAATGTGAGTATTAGTAAATTGGATAGGAATAGAAATTGGCAACCTCCTCCTAAGGATTTTGGAAAAGTCAATACTGATGGAGCCTCTAGAGGGAACCCTGGAAAAGCCAGTGTGGGAGGAATTGGTAGACTTTCAAATGGATCCCTGGTTTTTACTTTTGTTGAGAATTTGGGTATTCTTTCCAATAACCTTGTTGAGGGGTATGGTATCCTCGAGAGGTCTTCAGGAGGCTACTAAGGTTGGATGGGAAAAGGTGATAGTTGAGTCTGAATCTCAACTTATGATTAATCTCTTGAAGAATCCTTCTAAGAATCATAATGTGGATTGGAGAATAAAAAGAATTCTTGAGAAGATTCAGTTAATCTAGATGGGATTTTTGAAAGTTGATTACAATCATGTGGTCAGAGATCAAAACAAGAGTGTTGATGCTTTAGCTAATTGGGCTTTGGACAAAGGTGATCTTACTTTTTATGGCCACCCTCCTATATGGTGGGCTTCTCAAATTAGGGAAGCTCTTCTTTATATCATTTCTTTGGATGGCTCCAGTTCTGAAGGTACCTAGTTTCTTCTTGTTTTTTTTTTTGCTTCTCTTTGGTTCATTCAGTTTTTTTTTAGTTCCCTAGCTCATTCTATTATTTATTTTGTTTCCTCTATTGATTCTTGCCTTAATAGTCTTTTGGTCTAGATAGGTCTTTGTTTTGTTCATTTTTTATTTCTTTTTTCCTTTTTGTTTTTTTTGTTTAGTTTTTTAAGGTGGGTGGGTTTTTTATTTTGTTTTGTTTTTGTGTTGTTTTTTGTTGTTCTTGTGTTTTTGTTGTTTTGTTTTTTTTTATGTTTTTTGTTATTGTTCTTGTGTTTTTTTTTTCATTCTTGTTCTTAGGTTTCTCTTTGTTTGTGTTATTTCGTGTTTTTATGGGTGAGTGTTTTATATATATATATATATATATATATTTTTTATTGTTTGTTGTTGGTTGTTTTTTATTTTTATTTTTGTTTAATTTTTTAGGTTTTGGTTGTGTTTATTTTTCTTGTTTTTTTTGGGTTATGTCTTTGTAGTGTTATGTTGTTTTTGTCTTGTTTGTGTTTTGTTATGTGTTTCTTGTGTTTTTATATGTGGTTTGTGTTGTGGTTTCTTTTATCTTATTGTGTGTGTTTGGTTGTGCTTTTGTTTTTGACACACTCAAGTAGCATGTTTTAAATTTTATTATATTATTTTTGTTGTTATCTGCTTATTTAATTGGGTTTGTGTGTTTGTTTGCTCCTTGAGTGTGTCAAATGTGGTAGGCCAGGTCCGAGTCCTGGGCATTTTTTACGGAATGGATACCCCTGCCTCCTTGGGTCTTACCCGAAAGTGGCATCCCTTTTGGGATGTTTTCCACAAATAAAAAAAAAGATATTATCATATATTTATTTTCCAAGCATGAACCCTCCTTGCTCTTCTGATATTAGTTTGTCAAGTTTATTCTTTATTCTATTGTCCAACATTTTGGTAATAATTTTATAGAAATAGTTACATAGAGAAATTGGTCTGAATCTAGAGAAAGTAGTGGTATTTTTTTCTTTAGGAATCAATTCTAGAAAGGTGGAGTTGATGGATCTAAGAAGCTTACCTTTCACTCTAACATCCTCAATCATGAATAACAAATCTTCTCCGATGATGTGTAAGTATTGTTGGTAAAATTTATTTGTGCATCCATCAGGTCTAGGAGCTTTGTCCTTTGGTAAAGCTACTATAATCTCCTTAAGTTCCTCCATAGTGAATGGTTGACTGATATCTTGTTTGTCTTCCAAACTTAATATTGTTAGTATATGCTACAACAGTATTCCTTGGGAATGAAGGCTACCATTTTCTTTAGAGAGTAGAGCTGAGTAATGTTGATTGACAAGTTCCTTAATTTTCTCCCTATCTGTATAAGTGGTTCCTTCATGCTCTATCTCCTTGATTGTGTTTCTTTAGAAGTATTGCATGGTTTTTAGATAAAAATATTTGGTGTTTCTATCCCCCTTGCTTAGCCAAACCATTTAGGATCTAAGCCTCCAATGTGTTTCTTCTTCAATGCTTAATTTATTGAGCTTCTAAATTAGGTCATTTCTTGCATCTTCTTGCCATGGTTGAGGAGGATGATCCCCAATTTTTGTTTCTAGCTACTCTAGTTGTTGCATCAATTGCTTCTTGTCTGGTTTAACTCTTGCTTTTTATACCAACCATTTTTTATCATGTGCTTCATTTTTTAAATTTTGCTTTTCCACTTTTCTTGAGGGTTTGTGGATTGGACCTGTTGGTTCCAAGTGCTTTCCACAAGTTCACTAAAATCTTCTTTTTTCACATATTCAGAGTTGTATTTAAAAGGAGTTTTTTGGGTTGTAGGCTTTGGTCACTATCCAAGAGAATTGGCTTATGATCTGAGATAGAGTTTTGAATGAGGTGACTGGAAGTGAGGGGAAAGTGTGTTAGGAGATTTTTAGGAGATTTTCACTGATCAAAAATCTATTTATTTTTTTTGCAATATAGTTTACCCCTACTCTTCTAATGCTCCAAGTTTACTTTCCTTTTGTTGATCGAATGTCTTGTAATATTTAATCTACCATAATTTAATTGAGCAGATCTCTATTTGAATCCCTTGCTAAACTTCCCCCAACATTCTCCTAGTGGTAGAGAATCATATTGAGATCTCCTCCCAGTATTATATTGTCAAACTTCTCATTTTCTAGCCATTGTGCTAAGTTTTTCCATGCTTCTCTTTTATGGATAGGATGATTTGGACCATAAGCTTTATTACTGCTACACTAGTTCCATTTGGTAAGACAAATTTTGTACCCATCCAGTTATTATGCTTATGTTGTAAGCTGCAAACTATTTTTTGTGGGTCCCAAGCCAAAGCTAGTCCCCCTGAAGTTCCCACAAAATCAATAGTTATCAGTTCTGATTGTGCCCATATCTTCTGCCATTCTGTAGTCAGTGTTGTCTCTACTATTTTTGTTTCTTGAATGCAAACTATTATTGGCTTTTGCTTCTGTATTAGAACTTTGAGATAGTTTTTTTTACAGGACTTTACAATCCCCTAAAGTTCTATGACATAATCTTAATTTTTTGAATTGCTTCTTATTTTTTACAAAGCTCTCCTCAATTTTGACTCGTATTTTGGATTGCAAGTCTTTTTGTGCTTGCTCATTTCTAAGTTATTGATTTGATTTTCTTCCCTTAGCTACGAATTGTGTGGTTGGAAAGCCCTTGAGAATGACTATTTCCTCCACTTGTGTTTCTTCTACCTCTTCCTCTGAATTCCCATTATTTTCTTCTCCAGTTGTTGTGTTCTCTAGTGTATCTCCTAAGATCTCTGGTGACTTGTCAGCTTCAGTTGTAGGTAAATTCTATTTATCTTTAGTAGCCATCGTATCTAGAGAGGTGATTTCCTTTTCTCCTTCATTAAGAATTGTAAATTTATTTTTGTGCTAGAATATTTTTTGATCCTGTGGTTGAGGTTGTCGATTCTTGCTTCTTGATCTGCGCGGTCTCCTTTTGACTTCCTAGAATCCTAGTTCTTCCTTTTTTGTTTCCTATGCTTGTTTAATTAGGTAGTTTTAAGAGAAATGCCCATGCTCATGGCATGTTATACACTTGAATGGTATATGCTCATAGTCTAGGGGTTTGTTATGTATCTAATAAAATACCTTTATTCTAATACGCTTAGGCAAACCCTTTTTCAGATTGACTTGCACACAAATGCATGCACATATAGCATTATTGGCCTTTGAAGGAGCCTAGTCAATGAATGTTCCAATAGCATTTCCTATTAATTCCATATAAGGTTTGTTCCATAGGTGCAATGGCAAAAATGGCAACCTCACCCAAACAGCAACTTCTTCAGGCTCCTCCTCTTGAGGATCAAATGTCATGCTCCACGGGGTCATGTAGAGTGGGTTGGATCCCAAAAAATTGGGACCTCCATGAAAAAAGTGCTCTTGTCCTCCATAGTGATAAATTTAATGATAAAGTATCTCCTACCTATCATCATGAATTCATAAGAGGAGACTTTACCCCTCCAATGTGTGTTAATCCATTTTTGGATTGTGATTGGACTAGGCCATATTCCCATAAATTTGCATGCAAGGGATTAGGTGGAAAGCATGAGCAAAGGCTATTATATGTAGGTTAGAGGTACGTCAATCATAGGAGAATCATATAACTTGGGCACAAATGTGCCATTGTTAGAGCGAGTAGGTGGTTTTGGATGGGGTGCTTTTCTCATTTTAAGCACTTGACACATATGATCCAACTTCTCCTCATCAAAGGAAAATTGTTGTGAAAACATGGAGAAGGCCTCATTGCCTGCTTGTTTGAAAAGTGAGGTTGCAGTCATCATTGCAACCAACAGACTGCCATAAATCACTTCCCAAAGAAGAGGTCCCTATTTTTAAAGCCCTAGCCAATAAAAGATTTTAAAAGCTAAAGCTAAAAAAGTACCATACCTAAACTTATACTTACAATATCTCTTAGAAAAATTGATCGATGCTAGGGTTTTTATCTTTCCCAAAATTCGTTTCTTCTCTAGAAAATAAAATATTTTTTCAAAAAAATAAATTACTATCACTTTTGTGTTTTTTTAAATTTTCTCTATGCTTCATTTTGCAAATCCTAGCTTTGTTTTATGCACTCCACGATTCTAGCCAAATAAAATTCTTCAAACTGTTGTTCACATACACAAAAAATTGTAGATGGATATTCAACTGTCGCCATGGCTGCTCCCTGAAAAACTAATTTTTTACTTACAGTTTATGGAGAAAGCTTTATGATTACTGCTTTTTTGTGAAAATTTATTCAACACTTGGTGTGTCTTTTTGCTGCTTCAAATCCTTACCATGAATGTGTAGAATATTATTGCCAAAAATTTGTTAAAGTGAAGGGCCATTGAGAAAAATAAGAGACAAGGGCTATTACGAGCCAAGAGGAAGTGCAAGCTGAGAGCGATGCAAGGCAAAAGAGAGTGCAAGATGGGAGTGAGTGCAAGTCGAGAGGGAGTATGATCCAAAAGGGAGTGTAAGCCAAGATCGAACCCCATTACCTAGTATGGAAGGAAAGTAATATTTGAATACCCTATTAGGAAGTGAGGATGCCCTAGATGGAAGTATGGAGGCCCAAGTTGTATATAAGCAAAAGAATGAATACATGGCAAGTTTGATCTAGGTAGAAAATGTTACACCAAAAGTAAGTATCAAGGATGAGATGATTGAGAATGATATAATGGTTCTTAAAAGTAGAGGGTTAATATGTAAGTTCCATAGATCATGGTCAGGGTTTTTGGAGATCCAAAATTGGATCAAGTGGAAGTGGGAATTAAATTCAAATTACTTTGTGACTTTTCTTCCTAAAGGTTTCTTCCTCACCATCTTGTCCAATTCAAAATTAGGGATAAAATAATGGTTGGTGGTCCATGGTTTAAGGGAAGATATGCACTTTATTTGAGACCATGGAATGAATTTTTTTATGTTGATATAGAAACTATTAAGAAGCTTCCAGTATGGGTTAGGATTTTTGGACTTCCATATTAACTTATAAATAAAGATGTTTTGAAGAATATTGGAAATACCCTAGGGGAATTCATCAAGGAAGGACTAAATACTAAGGAGTGAAAGCATACTATATATACTCAAATATGTGTTTCTATGAATATTTTAAAACCTTTTCTACAATCCATTAAGATTAAATTTGAATTAAGAGAATGAGATCAATAAGTAGATTATGAAAATATTGCATTTAGTTTCCATAATTGTTATGAGATTTAACAAGGGTTTGAATATGAAAACTATAAGGAAAAAGATAAAAAATCCTAGCGATGAGATAAACTTCAAGATGAAGCAAGGAATTCATGCAGTTTTAGCAGCTAGATCAAATCAAGGATATTCCACTTCAAAAGAAGAGGTAAAGAAAGCCTATCTATAATATCATTTAGCAAGTTCAGAAGGAATTAAAGGTGAAAAAGAAGATGTGGAGAGAAATCCTAAAACAAAGACGACAAAAGAGGTCAAGTTTTTCCAAGTAAATCATCTTCATTTTCCTCAAGTAGTATAAAATCCTCTTTAGGTAATAAAAATGAAAGGGGTGAAGATGGTATCCCTTGAAATTAAAGGTTTCAAGAGCAGCATAATAAAGAAATGAGGATGGAGGAAACCCATAACAATTTAGGTTTTTTAGGGTAAAAACAAAGGTAATTGCTATAGAAGAGAATCCTTGTATTTTAGGGTTTCTAGGGAAACATAAAGAAGATTATGATTTTGAGGTTATTCCTTGCACTTAAGATCCTTCAAAATAAGGAAAACCTAAATATTATAAGTATTACTATAAGCAATGCGAGAAGATTAAAAATATTGACAAAGACCAAAGTATTGCTGGGAATGAAAAAAGAGAGAAAGACCCAAGAAGCAAAAAAAAAGAGAAAAATAAACCCAGAGGGATAATGATATGGGAAAAAAAAGCAAATATCGCAAGTGCTAACAAAAAGTGGGGCTAAACACATAAATAAAAACAAAAAATAATAATAAAAATAATAGTTTGGAATATTAGGGGAATGAATAAGAACCCTAAAAAAATATATTAAGGAATTATGAGGCTATTATAGACAATATATTTATAGATATAAAAGTTGGGCAAAAAATATTTTAGCCATTCATGATGTTGAATTTCATCTTGATAGAATTTAAATTTTGGAAGGCATATGATATAAAAGGAGTTGATTATGGAAACTTAGTAGATTGAGGAAGATGGAGAATATCTTTGATAGAAAGGTAAAGTTAGGTATGCTTTAATTAACTTGTTAGAAGTGTAATAAGAGCAATGTAATATTTTGTTTTTGTAATGGGAGTGGCCCCCCAATAGAAGCCACACGTAGCTTTAAAAAAAATAACTATGAATATGTGTACATTTAGATGTTCAAAATCATCAATATGCATATTTCAATGTAACTTATCATTACAAGTATTTCATTTATTTATTTTTTATAGATAATAAGGAGTTGTACTTCAGCCCTCCACCCTTGATAATTCAAAAATCTCTCCTTTAGATATTGAGGGCTTACAAATAGATTCAATTCTCATCTCAATTGAGATGCTATAGCTAGATACCTATATCATTTTCATAAAATGTTTGAATTCTTGATTTTCATTTTCTAGATCTTCAATTTTCTATGTGAATACAAATATTCTAAAATTCAACATCCTTCTTGATATTTTCCTACAACAATATTCACAATACCAAAAATCTACCTCTACTATCTATGCATTGCATCTTAGTAGAGTAATATTTTCAAAACATCACACTATCATAGTCTACTTTATCATATCTAGATTGCTAGTTTTCTTCCTGAAGCATAAGTGCAACCATAAAAATTGTAATAAATAGTTTATATAAAAATACATCAATGTTATAAAATAAAGCAAATATTACCAATGAAAACATTAAAGTAAATCTTAATAATTATTTGATTCAGGCATTGAAAATTTTCTTATCAACTTCAGCTAAAATTACTACTTCCTCTAACCAAGGAAAGGAGAATTTAACTTCACAATCCTTAATTAAAACCACTCTATTGGCTAGCCTATCTACACATTTGTTTCCTATCCTTAACGTATGCGTAAACCTAATTTCTTCAAACTCTATAACAATATATTGAATTTCCATAATTATCTCTTGTATGTTCCATGAAGCCTTTGCTTTCCTCAAAATTGAATTTATTACTATGACTGAATTGCCTCCAATCCATACTCTATTCCATTTCATTTGTTTGCATATTTCTAACTCGTACAAAGCTACCCAAGCTTCAACTTCATTATTTGTCTTAAAACCACTTTTGAAAGCATAATAATAAAAAATCTCTCATATATTATTTCTTATTCCTCCTCCTCCTACTGGTCCTAGATTTCCTTTAGATGTGTTGTGGTTGCTCCACAACGTACCCCAAAATTGGGGACCCACCTTTTTTGCATGTTTTCCAAGAAGACCGAAGTGGCCCATATGCTAAAGATCAAAGAAAAAGCAAAACACCGCAAGGAGGAAAAAGTGTCGCGATATCGCGACATGTTGCATTGTCGCGGCCAAAAAGAGAAAAGTGTCGCGATATCGCGACATGTTGCATTGTCGCGGCCAAAGGAGAAAAAGTGTCGCGATATCGCGACATGTTGCATTTTCACGGCCAAAAGAGAAAAAGTGTCGCGATATCGCGACATGTTGCATTTTCGCGGCCAAAAGAGAAAAAGTGTCGCGATATCGTGACATGTTGCATTTTCGCGGCCAAAAGAGAAAAAGTGTCGCGATATCGCGACATGTTGCATTTTCACGGCCAAAAGAGAAAAAGTGTCGCGATATCGCGACATGTTGCATTTTCGCGGCCAAAAGAGAAAAAGTGTCACGATATCGCGACATGTTGCATTTTCGTGGCCAAAAGAGAAGAAAAAAGTGTCGCGATATCGCGACATGTTGCATTTTCGCGGCCAAAAGAGAAAAAGTGTCGCGATATCGCGACATGTTGCATTTTCGCAGCCAAAAGAGAAAAAGTGTCGCGATATCGCGACATGTTGCATTTTCGCGGCCAAAAGAGAAAAAGTGTCGCGATATCGCGACATGTTGCATTTTCACGGCCAAAAGAGGAAAAAGTGTCGCGATATCGCGACATGTTGCATTTTCACGGCTAAAAGAAACAAAAGAGAGCAAGGAGGAAAGGTGTCGCGATATCACGACATGTTACATTCTCACGGCTAAAAGCAACAAAAGAGAGAAAGGAGGCAAAAGTGTCGCGATATCGCGACATGTTGCATTTTCATGACTCAAAAGGGGCAGGCAGGCAGAGAAACAAGAAGTGTCATGATTTCATGACATGTCCGATTTTTGCCAAGGGAACAGAGTAGTTGACAGTGCGTCTGATATTAGTGATGAACACCAGGACAGTGAAACTGAAGACTGCATAGTGACGTGGACATAAGGACAAAATCCAATGAATAAGACAAAACGTTACATAAGGAATATTTAATGATTTGAAATCATTTAAGATGGTCGTTACACACGAAAGGAAACGGATGCAAGCCCATGTGGAGAAAATGAAACGAAGGGCCACAAAATAGAAACGAAAAGTCTTTTTGGAAATCAAAACACATGCATGCACAAGGGAAGGAGAAAAAGAACAATCATGGAGGGAGAAACAATTTTTTTTTTAGAGGTTTTAAATACGCCATTCAAAGAAGTGGAGAGGGGCTGGAAATTGTAGAAAAAAAAACAAAGACTATCTTTCGAAATAAAGGAGTTTTTTTTGGCAAGAGCAACTCTTGTGTGTGAAATCAAAAGGAGATTGAAACTAAGACTGCTGCTATTTCTGTAAATCTTTCCTTTGCATTATTGCTTCTTGTATCTATTCGTTTACGCCATAAAGTGGGTTACGATAGGTGAATGATGGAATGATGCAATTATTTGTTTCCTTAGAGTCTTGCATCTGATCTAATTTGATTGTGTTTATGTTGCAGGTCCGTTAGGTCGAGGTTGTTTTAGAATTTCATCTCATAACTTGGGGTTTTGCAGGGAGGAGATTGCTAACCAAATTAATGTCCTATTTTGTTTTTCCAGCTAACTTTTGTAGATAATGTTTATGTTTTATTTTTTGATATTTGGATTAACCTCGTCTTAAAATCTGCTTTTTTGATTCTGGTCCGTTCCAGAATTTCTTGCATCTCCAAACACCTTCATCTAATTTTTAGATAAAATATGGGTTTAGGAGGGCTACTAATTCCAAATGCACACTAAATCAGATCAAGTGAATGAATCCTAACTTTCTAACTTACTAATTGTTGCTAACATTTAATGCTAACATTGCTAACTTTACTAACACCAAATGCTAACATAGGGATAGTGGAACACTTTTAAATAAAGATAAAATGAACCCGCTAACTCTAAAAATGAACCTCATGTTAAAGGCACGGAGCTTAAAATGAAGTGGCTTATACCACACACTTTCTCATTTGGAATCCTTTTAAGCTGAAGATAAAAGAGGTTACTAACTGGGTTTCGGGTAGATCACTTTAATCTCAAGAACATTAAAAGAAGCTATCTTCACATTTGGTTGATTTAATGGATTATGGTTGCAAAGTACTTGTTCGAATCATTAAAGGCCCCTTGTTAACTGTTACTTGCATGGTTTAGGTTATTCTGTATACATTCATTTATTTGCTTTAGTCTTGATTGATTATATGCATATGAATGTTTGTTCACAAGAACCTTGGAGAAATGAATAATGCTACTTAATTTCTTTGCAAGAGAGAGTTTCCTATTTGAGACTCTAGTTGTGGTGATCATTTTGCTATAGGGCAAAATATTCACTCAACATTTTGGCGCTAGAAGGAGGGCCTTCTTTATTGCTTTGTGATTGCGATCTGTTCTAACGATTAACGTGGGTAGTTTTGTTTCCACCTATTGTGCTTACAGGTATAACATTTATTTGTTTCATTTTGCAAGTGAGTTGAGAGAAGTCTTTTAGAGTTCTAGAGTTTTCAAGCTGGCCCAACCTGAGTACATAGCTACTAGGTCCAAAACCACAGGGGAAACTATTTTCCAAAGCCTTTCTCCCATTGCTAGGAAGCCGAGAAACAAAACATTAGAGATCGAAATACCACCCAGTGTACTTGAGTTAGGAGCTTCTTTAGACTCAAGTACGTCTAGTGGGCCTGAGCCCACAATTTCAAATGTGATAGCTACACCAAGTGCATCTGTCCCCATCATTACAAGTGTCACCATTGTTCCTATAGGGTCGATACCTTTGAATAACATGGCCCAACAACAACAACAACAACAATAGCCACCTGCCCTTTGGTATGGTGCACAAAGTTCTCCCTTGGATATCCCTGGGGTAGTCCATGACTTGCCTAGAAATATTGAAAGGGGATTGCCTAAATTCATGCATGATGGTCCCATAACAACCGAAGAACATGTCCAAATTTACAAGGATTACATGTTTAGACAAGGAGTTACCCATGAAGATATCGCTTGTCAAATTTTCCCTGCTAGTCTAGACAGTACGACCAATGAATGGTACAAGAATCTTCCCGCAGGGTCCATTACTTCATGGGCCCAATTAGAAGCTGCCTTTATTAGCCAATTTTGAATGTTGTTGGATCCTTCCATAATTTATAATTTATTCGTATCATGCAAAAGGTTACCCAATGAGCCCATAAGAACATTCAATCAGAGGTTCCAAAAACTATATACAAATTTAACTCGCCACTTTGTAGTAGATCCTGCGGTGGCCCTGCAACTATACTTTGGAGCTTTAGATCCATTAACATCCTTGTTGACTAGAAGGAATCCTCAGGTTACGACGCTTTCGTTAGCTTATGCGGAGACAATGACCCTTGAACAACAAATGAATTTACCAGGAGTAGGGTTGTCTCAATTGACTGGGATGGGACAATATGGTCCATACAGTCAATTCGCCATGATGAATCAATTAATGGCACCACAAGTTCCAACAATGAACAATTTCCAACAACCATCTCAAGTCGCATCATTTCCCACTTATCCTAATGCCTCTGTTTCAACACAGGCATTGATTCCAAATAACCCGATGACCTTGCATGGGTTCAGTATGGGCAATAACTTGTTGACCATACCTGGGTTCACTCCGATTAGTATGCCAAGCCCAACGACTTATCCAACAATCACTCCTATTCAAAGTGTGAATCCAGGATGGAATCAAAGTGCCCAGACCCAAGCCATTGTACCTATTCTAGAGGTGGCTAATGCAGCAAATACAGCTGGGCCCGGAATTACAGTGCCCCAACCACATGGGCCTGAATCCGTGATAGAAGACATGAAGGAAACATTGGCCAAAGTTTTGGTTACTGTGGGAAATGTTAATAAAAAAGTTGACCAAGTCATGGGTCATAACCGACCTCATAACCATAGAGGAAAAGGAACATACAACACACATCCTAATAATGGATGAGTACCCAATCCCGTAGCCAATCAGGCAGATGTCTCGAAAGATTTTGGAGAGTCAGGATCTTGTGATAATGATTGCCCGCACTATTGCCATGGAAAGCAGGAGTCTATATTGACTGAAGTTATATATTCCCAAGAAAGTGAAGAAGAGGAGGATGTGGAGTTTTTTGGAAAAGAAGATGAAGAAACATTGGAAGTTCATGCCAATAAACGTTTTGGGAAAGGAAATCACAAGTATTACACAAGGAGTTCTAAGGATCCCAAAACTTCCTCTACCCCTCCAAACAACCCATTACTTCCTCCCGATTTCAAAGGAGATGTTAATCCACCTCCTCCATCAATGGCGGGAGAAGTCTAAGTTGGTGCAAAACATGTCAAATTTGGAAAAACCCACTTATGACTTGATAGAAGACATGAAGAAAACTAAGGCCAATGTCTCAATGTATGATATGTCCCAACTTTTAGGCCAAGAAGTAAGTCCACCAAAAGGTTTGGATCCACCTACCCAAGTTCATGAAGCTAAGGGTGTTGAATCCCAATTGGTTTTGAAAGGGGAAAAGCGAGACGTGCCCCCATTTCTCATAACCATTAGAATTGCTTGTAGAAATCTACACAATTGTCTAATAGATTCAGGGGCCTCTGCTAGCATTATGCCCCTAGAAATCTATCAAAAATTGGGACTTACACCAAAACCTTCTAAAAGCAAGGTGGTGCAACTGGATAGATCGGCCATGGAGGCGAGAGGGAGAATTAAGGGATATTCTTATTCAGGTCAACTCAGAACCTAGGGTTCAACATCACATAGATATATTGGTACTTAACATTCCTATCAAATATGGCATGGTGTTGGGAAGAGATTGGAGCAAGAACTTAAACGGATACATTGTAATAGACTCTTCACATATGTGGTTGCCTTGGAGAGGAGTGGCCAACCAAATTTGAATTGATAGTGAACCTAGGCTCAAGGAAATGATAACAGAATACAACAAACCTAATGAGATTCAATACATTGAAACTAAATTAGGAGCCTATTGCTTGGACGTAGAAATTCTTGAGAATTCTCAAAATGGAAGGATTGGATGCAATGATTCTGAAGAACACCATAAGGTTTGGACTTTAAGATTTGATGGATCCAAGTCCAAACAAGGGGCGGGAGCTGGTATTGAACTTTCATGTCTAGACAGAAAACCTATGTTGGTTGCATATAGATTACAGTTCCCAACCACCAACAATGTGGCAGAATATGAGGCCTTGATTTTCGGACTTCAATTGGCCCTTCGAAAGAAAATCAAATGTATCAAGGTCTTAGGTGATTCTGAATTGGTGGTAAAACAAGTTAAAGGACAATATGCATGTAAGAACAAGCGGCTCAACCTTTACCGAACCAGAGTTAGAGATTTAATAAATGAATTTGATGCTTTTAACATATCTCTAATCTCTAGAAAAGGCATCGTTTGGCAGATTCTTTGGCCGTAGCTGCTAGCATGCTTAAACCAACGGATCACAAGAAGTGCAAGAAATTTTCCATAGAATTAGTCCCTTGCCCCTCGATACCTGATAACGTCATGAATTTCCAAGTCTTTGATAGTGACAGACATATATTCAATTTTGTTACTAATTCTGGTATCTTTGAAAATGAGGTTATTGATGAAGACGAGAGGGGGCAAGAAGAGGCAGGTTTGAAAATGGAAGCTACTAGAAAATGGAATGAGATGCCAAATGGGATGGCCTCATTAGAGAAAATGTTTGATATTGGATACCAACCGAAAGGAGGGAGAAAAGTTCCACCTCCCAAAGAGGCTTGTGACTCAGTCAATATTGGAAGTGCAGAAAACCCTCATGAAATACTCATTGCAAAGGCATGTACCGAACATGAAAAGAATTCCATTGCCAATGCATTGAAGGAATACATAGATTGCATAGCTTGGAGCTATAAGGAGTTGAGAACTTATGATCAGAATGTTATAATGCATACAATCCCTTTGAAGCCAGACTCCAAACCCTTTAGGCAAAGACAGAGGCCAGTCAATCCGTTACTAGAGCCCTTGATAGAAAAGGAGGTAAAGCGACTATTAGAAGCTAAAATCATCTTTCTTGTTAGGCATTCCACATGGGTTGCTAACTTGGTCCCTGTGAGGAAAAAGAATGGAGAGATAAGGCTATGTATTGATTTTAGAAATCTGAATAAGGCCTCACAAAAGGACAATTACCCTTTACCTACCATTGACGAAATCCTTCAAAAGGTAAATGGGTCAAAAATGATGTCATTCCTAGATGGCTATTCAGGATACAATCAAGTCCTCATCCATCCTAATGATAGGATGAAAACCGCCTTCACCACAAAATGGGGCACGTTTGCATATAGGAGAATGCCTTTTGGATTATTGAATGCAGGTGCCACATTCCAACGAGCCATGGACTTTGCCTTTAAGGGGCTCATCGGTAAGTGCATTATTGTCTATGTAGATGATATTCCCATATTTTCTAAGAACAGGGAGAACCATGTCAAGGATCTAAGGAAAGTTCTCCAAAGGTGTAGGGAACATGGCATTTCACTCAACCCAAAGAAGTGCATTTTTGGGGTAACGAAAGGAAAATTATTGGGACATGTAATATCCAAAGATGGAATTTCCATTGATCCTAAAAGAATAGATGCCATACAACAGATTCCTTTTCCCAATAGCAAAAAATAATTGAGATCATTTTTTGGGAAGATTAATTTTGTTAGAAAATTTATTTCAGGTTTTTCAGAAATTGCAAAACCCTTGAACGATATGTTGAAGAAAGAGGCCCAAATCAAATGGACGAATGAAAACAGGGATGCTTTCAAAAGAATCAAGGATGCGATTTCTAGAGCCCCGATTTTAGTGAGTCCTGACTATGCGAAGCCTTTCTACATTTACACATTTGCTTCAGACCATTCCTTTGCGAGTGTTCTAACTCAGAAGAGTGAACGCAACATTGAAAATCCCATTGCCTTCCTTAGTACTCCTCTCAAAGATGCGAAATTGAGATATTCCATCTTGGACAAGCAAATGTATGCCCTATTTAAGACTGTAAAAAAATTCAGACATTATATAGTCCACAGTAGGGTGTTTGCTATAGTCCCAGATCCTGCAGTTAAAGCCATGTTTATACAGAATGAACTGGGTGAAAGGCGAGGTAAGTGGATCTCAACTCTTCAAGAATTTGATCTTGAAATTCAACCTATGAAGATAGTGCGGGGACAAGGGTTGGTTAAGGCCATAGCAGAAAATGATCCCTTAATTTCCTGTCAGCATTATGAAATAGCAGATATAACTGAAGATGAGTGGTATGTAGATGTTGTGTATTTTTTACTAAATGGTAAGTGTCCACCACATTTAAATTCTACTCAACGAAGAGCCTTGCATTTAAAATCTACTAATTTTCTAATCAGATCCGATGCATTATACAAGAAAAACCATGAAGGAATTTACCTTTGTTGCGTTGATCGAAAAGAGGCAGCACAAGTACTCAAGGAATTCCACGGTAAGTATGGGACAGGACATGGGTCTGCTAATGCCACAGCCCATCAAATCCTTAGAGCTGGTTACTATTGGCCTCAAGTGTTTAAAGATGCTCATGCTCATGTGAGGTCATGTCATACTTGTCAAATCGCGGCAAATAGAGAAAGGGGTGCTTCTATGCCATTACAATCTGTAATCGAGTCTAGACCTTTTGCACAATGGGGTTTGGATTTTGTTGGGATCATCAGTCCCAATTCATCCGATTCCCATAAATACATTCTCACGGCTACAGATTATTGCACAAGGTGGACGGAAGCTATTCCCACTAAAAATGCCACTTCAGAAGTTGTTATTAAATTCTTAGAGGATAACATTGTCACTCGATTCGGAATGCCTAACTCCATTGTAAGTGACAATGGTTCCGCTTTCTCCTCTCTAGAATTTGCAAATTGGGCATTCGACAACATGGTGAGTTTGAAGTTTTCTTCAAATTATTATCCACAAGGTAATGGATTGGCTGAGTCTTCTAATAAGAACTTGTTATGTGTCATTAAAAAGTTGCTTGAAAGAAATCCTAGAGATTGGCATAACAAACTTAAGTTGGCTCTTTGGGCTGATAGAATCAGAATCAAGGAATCATTAGGAACATCTCCTTACCACTTAGTTTATGGACAAGATCCTATTTTTCCCACAAATCTTAAGTTACAAACATTACATTTCATGAAAGATTACCTTGGAACTGATAATAAACTTGAAGCTAGACTAACACAATTGATGCATCTGGATGAAAAGAGGGATGAGGCTATGCTTCACTTTAGTAAACACCAAGATGTAGTAAAAAGGTGGTTTGATAAAAAGTCTAGAGTCAAAACATTTAAAGTTTCAGATTTAGTGTTGTTGTGGGATAAGAGACATGAGAGGAAAGGAGATCATGATAAATTTGATTACTTATGGTTGGGTCCTTACCAAATTTCAGAAGTCCTAGGTGAAAACAACTTTAGATTAAAAACCCTGGATGAAAAATATTTGGCTTTACCCGTCAATGGGCTGCATTTAAAGCACTATTTCCAGGCCTGAAATGGCAAGGCCTTGTATTATATGTAAATATGTCATGCTTTGTTTTTGCGTGTGCAGATTTGATTTTCTTAGGTGTGTGTTAGGTTTTTTGCCTTCAACCTTTATTTTAGCATGATGAGATTGTTTTGAACGAGGTTTTGGAGGCATTTTGATTGCATTGTTCTTTTCTTAGCTTAGTGTGTTGGTCATGGGACCAGTTTTGGGCTTGATAAAAAAAAAAAAAAGGGGATAGCAAAGTGGTTAGTTTGTATCCTTATCAATGTTCTAAAACTAGAAGTATATGAAACAACATAATTGTATTACAGAAAGCTCCACGAGCACTGCAAACACATTAAAGAATATCGTTTGAAATTTGGGATACATGAAAGTTGTCAATTTTGCAAGATAGGGTGAAGCATTTTTGTATAATCCATCTTACCCATTTGTGTTCAGGATGCATTGCATAATAGCCTCGAGTCTCATTCCATTCCATATTTCAAAGACAACCACCAAAAGCATGTCAGACCCTCTTAGGATCATTGCACAATAAACATTAAGTAAGGTCTTGGGGTTGGAAACCGATGCCGCATTGTCTTGAATTAGACACGTTCTGCACATATAAAGAACATCTTGGGCAAAATGGTTGAAACCTTACTTGGAAGAAAAGTGAGGCGAAAAGAATTTTTCTTGTCTGTCCCATCATGCAAAACATAGTCCATGAAATAGTGGTTTTCACCACTCCACCTCCATAACATCACTTGGATTGAAAGGATCATACTACATGTCCCTCATAAGGATGAGTAGTCATCCCTAAGATTCAAGGAAGCCATTACTACTCCACCTCCATAACATCACTTGGATTGAAAGGATCGTACTACATGTCCCTTGCAAGGATGAGTAGTCATCCCTAAGATTCAAGGAATCCATCATTAATCCACCTCCATCACATCATTTGAGTTGGAAGGATCGTACTACATGTCCCTTGCAAGGATGAGTAGTCATCCCTAAGATTCAAGGAATCCATCATTAATCCACCTCCATCACATCATTTGAGTTGGAAGGATCGTACTACGTGTCCCTCACAAGGATGGGTAGTCATCCCTAAAATTCAAGAAATCCATCATTAATCCACCTCCATCACATCATTTGAGTTGGAAGGATCGTACTACGTGTCCCTCACAAGGATGGGTAGTCATCCCTAAAATTCAAGAAAGCCAAAGCCAAAGCCTGGACTATGGGGCTGATCTCCATCGGGGCTATAGATGCCTGACTGGCAGTGGAGTAGGCTCATGCGTGGCGACATGTCTCATTTAAAAGCAAGACCTCTGACCGCTCACACGGACAGGCTAGCCTGGCGAGTTATCCATAATAGGTTTAATCATTTTGCTTAAGATGAGGTAATGAACTCAAATCGAGTAGTAAGGATAGGGTTAAATTCTCATCATGCTTAGGTTGAGAATCTGATTCCCCAAAGCTCTGATTTCACTTACACATGCACATTGATTCAATATGGCAGTGGCGCATAACCAACCTTGAGATTGGGTATATGAACTCAATTCATGCATGATTGGTCTTGAGAGGGTTTGATAGTTTTAATGTTTGTGCTCGTGCTACTAAAAGTTAAGAGTCCTGGTAAAGCAGGTCAGCCATAGTTCATTATGCTAGCAATACATTCGATCTTGCATAGACCCTCCATGATTCATTATATGCATTCATGTGAAATTGGCAATAGAATGGGGAACTATTTCAAATGATAAAGAATGAATCACTATGCACACATTGAGCGGATGCTGAATAATTCTAATGTTTCATGTATTTCTGGTTTATTTACATTCTTTGGATATTTGCTAATGCTTGCAGTTGAGTTGTAGGTTTTCAGGTTGGGTTTCTCACCGAAATGCTCAGGAGCATTTCCCAGCAGAGTCACCATTTGTTGTGGTTGCTCCACAACGTACCCCAAAATTGGGGACCCACCTTTTTTGCATGTTTTCCAAGAAGACCGAAGTGGCCCATATGCTAAAGCTCAAAGAAAAAGCAAAACACCGCAAGGATGAAAAAAGTGTCGCGATATCGCGACATGTTGCATTGTCATGACAAAAAGAGAAAAAGTGTCGCGATATCGCGACATGTTGCATTGTCACGGCCAAAAGAGAAAAAGTGTCGCGATATCGCGACATGTTGCATTTTCACGGCCAAAAGAGAAAAAGTGTCACGATATCGCGACATGTTGCATTTTCACGGCCAAAAGAGAAAAAGTGTCGTGATATCGCGACATGTTGCATTGTCACGGCCAAAAGAGAAAAAGTGTTGCGATATCGCGACATGTTGCATTTTCATGGCCAAAAGAGAAAAGTGTCGCGATATCGTGACATGTTGCATTTTCATGGCCAAAAGAGAAAAAGTGTCGCGATATCGTGACATGTTGCATTTTCGTGGCCAAAGAGAAAAAGTGTCGCGATATCGCGACATGTTGCATTTTCACGGCCAAAAGAGAAAAAGTGTCGCGATATCGCGACATGTTGCATTTTTGCGGCCAAAAGAGAAAAAGTGTCGCGATATCGTGACATGTTGCATTTTCATGGCCAAAAGAGAAAAGTGTCGCGATATCATGACATGTTGCATTTTCATGGCCAAAAGAGAAAAAGTGTCGTGATATCGTGACATGTTACATTTTCATGGCTAAAAGCAACAAAAGAGAGCAAGGAGGCAAAAGTGTCACGATATCGCGACATGTTACATTCTCACGGCTAAAAGCAACAAAAGAGAGCAAGGAGGTAAAAGTGTCGCGATATCGTGACATGTTGCATTTTCGTGACTCAAAAGGGGCAGGTAGAAAAGAAGTGTCATGATTTCGTGACATGTCTAATTTTTGCCAAGGGAATAGAGTAGTTGACAGTGCGTCTGATATTAGTGATGAACACCAGGACAATGAAACTGAAGACTGCATAGTGACATGGACATAAGGACAAAATCCAATGAATAAGACAAAGTGTTACATAAGGAATCTTTAATGATTTGAAATCATTTAAGATTGTCGTTACACACGAAAGGAAATAGACGCAAGCCCATGTGGAGAAAATGAAACGAAGGGCCACAAAATAGAAACGAAAAGTCTTTTTGGAAATCAAAACACATGCATGCACAAGGGAAGGAGAAAACGAACAGTCATTGGAAAGAGAAACGAAATTCTTCCTGAGAGTTTTAAATACGCCATTCAAAGAAGTAGAGAAGGGCTGGAAATTGTAGAAAAAAAACAAAGACTATCTTTCGGAATAAAGGAGTTTTTTTTTGGCAAGAGCAACTCTTGTGTGTGAAATCAAAAGGAGATTGAAACTAAGACTGCTGCTATTTTTTCGTAAATCTTTCCTTTGCATTATTGCTTCTTGTATCTATTCGTTTATGCCATAAAGTGGGTTACGATAGGTGAATGATGGAATGATGCAATTATTTGTTTCCTTAGAGTCTTGCATCTGATCTAATTTGATTGTGTTTATGTTGCAGGTCTGTTAGGTCAGGTTGTCTTAGAATTTCATCTCATAACTTGGGGTTTTGCAGGGAGGAGATTGCTAACCAAATTAATGTCCTATTTTGTTTTTCCAGCTAACTTTTGTAGATAATGTTTATGTTTTATTTTTTTGATATTTGGATTAACCTCATCTTAAAATCTGCTTTTCTGATTCTGGTCCATTCCAGAATTTCTTGCATCTCCAAACACCTTCATCTAATTTTTAGATAAAATATGGGTTTAGGAGGGCTACTAATTCCAAATGCACATTAAGTCAGATTAAGTGAATGAATCCTAACTTTCTAACTTACTAATTTTTGCTAACATTTAATGCTAACATTGCTAACTTTACTAACACCAAATGCTAACATAGGGATAGTGGAACACTTTTAAATGAAGATAAAACGAACCCGCTAACTCTAAAAATGAACCTCATGTTAAAGGCACGAAGCTTAAAATGAAGTGGCTTATACCACACACTTTCTCATTTGGAATCCTTTTAAGCTGAAGATAAAAGAGGTTACTAACTGGGTTTCGGGTAGATCACTTTAATCTCAAGAACATTAAAAGAAGCTATCTTCACATTTGGTCGATTTAATGGATTATGGTTGCAAAGTACTTGTTCGAATCATTAAAGGCCCCTTGTTAACTGTTACTTGCATGGTTTAAGTTATTCTGGTATACATTCATTTATTTGCTTTAGTCTTGATTGATTATATGCACATGAATGTTTGTTCACAAGAACCTTGGAGAAATGAATAATGCTACTTAATTTCTTTGCAAGAGAGAGTTTCCTGTTTGAGACTCTAGTTGTGGTGATCATTTTGCTATAGGGCAAAATATTCACTCAACAAGATGCTCCATCAAAATTTAATCTGACCAACTCCACATCTAGTGGTTTCCATTTTATATTTATTTTCTTTTTGTTTCTCTTGTAACCAATATCATAATTTCATTTGATGACTTGAATCCATATATCAATGCTCTCTGATACTAGATTATGGATTGGGTGAGTTGATAAGGTTGGTTTAGAATTCTCTATGGCTAAACATATCTTCCTTTTCATCACCTCTAAATTGTTTTTCTTTCATTTAAATATTCTTCTATTCTTTTCTAGCCATGCAATCCAAATTATTGTATCTTTTGATATATTCAAGACTGTTTGTAAAGCCTCACTTTTAAAATTGCTCTACCATTAATTTAACCATTCTTCCATTCATCACCATGAATTCACCAAACATATTAAGAATCCATTACCATGAATTCCAAACTATTGAGCAATATATTTAGATATGGTCTATATTATCCTCATCCCTTTTACAAAGAACACATTGTGAAGGGCCATGGAAACCCCTTTTCATAATGTTATCATAGGATAAATACTTCTATGACCTGCTATCCAAACAAACATTTTAACTTTAGGAATGCTCAAGCTATCCCAAATATCTCTCCATATTCTAGTGATATTTCTATTTTATTGACACTTACATTATATCTATTCCTTGTTGTGTATTCTCTTGAGCTATTGAACTCCCAAATTAGCTTATCCTTGGATCCCCTCAGAATAATCACTATTGTTGTATTTTTTCTCAATTGCTACCTAGCATCAATGTCTTGTATACTTGTAAAAAAAATCTTCTTTCCATTTGTATCTTCCATCCTAATCCTTGTACATAATGTTTGAAACCCTATCACCGTATATGTCTTGAAGTGATCTCATACATGGTTTTGAAATTGGATCTAGATTAAGTGGTTTTTTATCACACCAAGCATCCATCCAAATATATATATTTTATCCAGTTGCCACCACCCATCTTAGACCTTTAATCACTAGATCAATCGATTTTTTAAAAATTATTTTGTAGAGCAAAACCATTTGGAAGTGAGAATGTAGTAAATATTAAGCTTGGATTATTGGGCTCAACATACTTAGAAGAATTTTTTCCCATTGTCTTTGACTCTCTTTATACAATCTCCAAATTAATTTTTCCCTAAGAGCTAAGTTTGCATCCATAAGAACTCTTAAACCGAGACCTCCCCTAGTTTTATCATCACACACCTTTCTCCATTTCACCAAAGGAAAATTCATTTTATCATGTAAACCTAACCACAAAAATGACCGCATAATATAGATTAAATTTTTTTCTATCGATTTTGGCATAGTATACAGGGACATGCAATGAGTTGGAATGGCCTGTAAGACTGATTTAATTATTTGCATTCTTCCTACTAATGTTAACCATCTACATTTTTGTGTTGGTAGTTTATTTTGAACTTAATTTATAGTTGAATTCCATAATTCTGTCCTCATTATCCCCTAAAATAAAGGTATCCTTAGATAAGTTGTTGGTAAATTTACCTCCTCCATTTGAAGTATCTTGCATATCCCTACTTTGATTCTAGCTAGGGTGTTTAGGAAGTAAATTTTAGATTTTGTCCTATTAATGTTTTGCCATAATGCTCTTTTGTATTCCTTTATTAAGTTATTCAAAGCTTTGGTCTTGTTTACCCTTGCCCTCCCAAAAAGGGCTATATCATATATAAATTGTTGATGGGTGTTGTTGTCGATGTTATTACTAGCCTTAAAACCACTTATAAAGTTCCTACCCAAAACCTCTGCCATACTAATGAATAAATATGGTGATAGAGGATCTCCCTATCTAAGATTTCTCTTGGATTTAAATTATTATGTTACTAACCGTTGACCAACAATGAATATGAAACTGTAGAGGCACAAGCTTTAATCCATCTAACCATCATTACAAGTAATTTTTATCTATAAATACACAAGCTTTTGGATTTGAAAACTCATGGAATAAGCTAACAATTCATACAACATCCATGTGAGGAACTTTGTAGCCAATTAAAATATCTTTCCAACTAGCTCAAATATATTATTCAGTTGTTTGAAGAGCTTTAATATTTATGATGCATAATAGAATAAACTATAAAAATAAGGTAATTGTGTTGAGTATAATCCATAACCCATGCACACCCCATCATGCATATTTGTTTAACCCTAAAGGCCTTCTATAAATCATCACATTGCTTATGCCTATTTGTAGTTACAATACACAAATGTGTATATCATCAAGATTATATAATAAAACCTTTGCTTATTCAAAAATTACCATGAGTTAAGAGTTTATTAGGTACCTAAGATAATAATTTAATACTATAATATTGTACTTAATATTTTAATATTATAATAAATGTAATTATCCCACATGTATGGATAAGTGATAGTGGTAGGTAGTAAGACATTATATAATGTAGGAAAAAGGCTCATATGGGGGGAGGAGAATAATATTGTATTATTGGGATCTCATATTGACATATATTAAGGAGAGGCTTACTTCCAATAAGGAGCATTGTACAGTGTTGTCTTACCTCAAGGGTTTGAATTATAAATTTAATCTATATCAATGTTTATATCTATTTCTTATTATGAAATTATTTTTGTCCTTAATATTTGTATATGAATGTTTTTATTTTTGTAAATGTGAGTGATTTTTCTGTAATAAGAAAAGAGGTCCGCAATAAGTGATATCAAAGCAAATAATATTCTTAACAAGTGGTATAAAAGCAAAGAAGGTTCATAATAGAGTTGCTTTGAGTTCACAATTCTAAATCATATTGATCATATCTTATATAAGTATTATCTTAATTACTAGGGGTATGAAATAACCTTAATAAGGTCATTCAACCCCTTATACAACACAAATCCTTTACCTTAAAAATAAAATATGTAACTAAAGGAGTTCTATGCTGAAAAATTATGCATTAAAATGATCTCATAATTACATTGTCATTTAGAAAGTCATTTAAAAGACAATATCTTGTTGAATTGTGGAAGCATATAATTTTTATAATTACACTAACATAATACAATCAATAGTGGAAGATAGGTTTTTTTTCTTCTCAACCCATAGGAAATGTTGGGTTCTCACTATTATAACAATCTAATCCAAATACTAGGAGGAGAGGGGAAGATAAATAAATTAAAATACATGATATTTAATACAATCGAATGACTATAGCTAAATTAGAGCAATCTAATTAAAATACCTCTAATAACAAACAACTTCACTACCTCAAACATTGAATAGATTTGCAATGTAATGTATAAAAGGGACTAATATGAGATAAATGGGTTGAGCCACATATATCAATCATTCAAAGATAAAAATGTGAGTATACTTAATCAATTTTTAATTGTCATGCTTAGTTTATTCATTCATTGCAGTTATATAAATAGAAGTCTAATTTAGAGAGAAAAAAATCGTTGAAACTAGCCACCAAGAACTCTTACAAATGATCTTTGAGCACATATTTATAGCCAACAAAAAATAATTCTAATCCTAATTATAATAAATAAATTCTAACTCTACTTAACCATGATTTAGTAAAATTTGAAAGATAGATGGCAAATGGCTACCAACTAGCACACTAAAATTGTTCTAGATGCACTTTAGTAGTTGTTTTCCTTCAACAACTTCACTTGGAGGAAGAAACATAACTTTTTAGGTTGTTATTTTGATATTCATCCTATAAGGATGATAAAATACCTATCCCTTTGGACAAATTACTTGCTCTTCCTCACCTCAACACAGACATGGGATATGTACAGTAAAAAGGGGAATATACTAAAAAATTACAGATGAACACCTATCTCAAGTCCAACTTATCTATTCATTTTTACAATAAAGGAACAAAGTTAGAATGAGCTATAATAATATATTATCCAATCATGAAAATATGAAATAAAACTTAGAGTTCAAAATAAAACAATGAACACATTACAAGAAATTGAATTGCAATAAGGGATTAGGTATACCAATATTCTACGCTTGAGTTGGATATTTATCAAATCCAAGTTTTAGCAAGTACAAAATATCAGCTATAGGGAAAATATAATAAGGACATATGCAAAAATATGACAAAATATGTTAGTGTTTATGGGGACTGCTAGAATAAAAAGGTATAGTGTATATCCTTGACCCTATAGTTAGTCCCTGGTTCCTTTTATGGTGATTTTGAAAATAAATAAAAGTGACTGAATATGGATGCATGTAGATTGTAATCAAAATTAGACTTCAAAAATAGAAATTAATAATACTAGTACATGATAATAATTAAATAACAACAATTAACTAGGAAGAGCAGATTGCAGAAGTTGTTAGTCATAGATACATATATCGAGAATGAGATATAGTTTCATGAGCATTAGTTTTTTTCAATTCGTTATATGGGATTGAAATGGGCCCCATTCATATTACATCATCACCACATAGTGGTATTACAACAAATATTGGATATTATCCGTGTATTATTTGGTAATATTTAAACATGGGTCTCCTTCTTGAATGTTGAGGAATCTAACCGATTGAGCTAATGCCACTTAAAAGTTTCATGAGCATTAGTTGATCGACACACATTGATTCATTAATTAATTGTTGATTAACCCACCATTTTTCTTATGAGGGGTATTTAAAAATAGAATTTTAAAATCTATTTCTAAACCATTGCAAGGGACGTAACATTGATATAAACCATTATATGCATTAGATCATGGCCACTGACTCATGATTTCTGAGAGCGATAGTTGTTCTAAGTGCATTAGTATAGAAAGACATGGGTGATTGAGACATGCCTGCTTAAGTAGTTGTGGTCCATTTCTAAAAAAAATTAGACATTAAAAGGCTTAGGAGAAAGGTTATGGTATTTTTACCTATTTTAGTTTGAGTATGAAGATTTTGAATACTACACTAATTGATGTGGAACCAAATTGATTCCAATAAAATTTACCTTTTCATTCATTATCAGATGTATTTATAGGCATCATATGCCTTTATAATCTATGCGCTGTCAAAATTTACATATCAAACAAATCTAATATGTTACCTTTCTATAAGGTGGCTATGAGGTGGCTATTGCCATGTTTCAAAACATGTGCATATGATTTTTTTAGAAGCCTAATATTTTATATTATTTATATTTCAGCATATGTTGTTTCTAGAAACCTAATATTTAATCTTATTTATATTTAAGCCTGTGTTCCTAATAATTCCTCCCCACCATAGAAGCATTAGACCCTAATGCATACACAATAAGAAAGGAATGGCAAAGAGAAGTGTTGGGTACTACTGATAATGCCCTCCATATTATGATGGGAACTTTGATGTATTACTAGGCATTTTAAACCTTCACAAAATATGGATATTATGCTTCCACTGGATCAGCCTTAGAAAATGATTTTCGATAAGTATATATAAGCCTCTACTTTTGACTGGATGAAGGCCTCAATTTGCAAGAAATGAATAGTGTCTCACCATTAATAAAATAAAAGTAGGAGATAATGCTTTTGCCAAGTAGAATATTCTTCAAAATATTTTAGTGTTGTAAAATATTATATGCACCTCCTTTTTACTTGCTTTTAATTTAGTGAAAAAGTAAACAAATAAAGGTTGAAAACCTCATCATCCTATGAATGTGGGCTATATATGTTAGATTTTGAGGATATATGCAATGGGAGATATCTAACACAGGTCCTAATAGGATGCAATAAATATGAAAGAAAGTGAGTTAGCAATATGACTAAAATATGCTATAAATAAAAATGATGAAATTACAATGTAGTATGGAGGAAATGGACACTCCATTACTATGATCTAAAGAGCTACATGGTACTCCATATGGGAGCACCACTATCTACTACACTGCACTAATAAGAACTTGAATTGATCTCTAATCTAGCACTATGAGACCCTTTATATAGGAAGATAGATTCTTTGGCCAACACTCTACCTAGTTGTACAAGGGATACCTTGTGATGGGGAACCAAAAATTGCAACCAATAAAACTCAGATTTTCATTCAACAATTTCAAATTTATGTTACAAAGACTAGCCCATAGGCGTAGTTACATTCAATATGCAATCTCTGGCTCTCCATGCTCTCTCATTACATTCATTGGGTTTTTATAGAGGCCCCCGACCCTTTGTAATCTACAATAACAATTACAGACATTCGCTAGGTTTTTATAGAGGCCCCCGACCCTCTGTAATCTGCAATAACAATTACAGACCTTTGCTAGGTTTTTATAGAGGCCCTCGACCCTCTGTAATCTGCAATAACCATTACAGACCTTCGCTAGGTTTTTATAGAGGCCCCCGACCCTCTACAGTCTGCAATCAAATTACAGAACAATGGTCGCAGCCATTAACCTCCCGTCTGGAAGTAAAACAATGCAAGCAGGGCCAGGATGGCCCTCTGGCCTCGCAACTGCAACCCTGTTGTGGTTCTTCGACCCCTCTGCATGCCTTCTGCCTGCCCTTTTATAATATTTGGTGTGACTCTCGGTCTTCCAACTGATGGCCCTTCGCTTCATTTCTACCACGACTGTTCATCTTTGTCGGTTCCATAACTGCATTTCGCAACGGCACCCTGTAACTGTCGTCCACTCCCGTTCACTACTAGTCTGTGCCTGTTTCCACTGCACCTTAGTGCCACGTGTTATTCTATGCTGCCATGTGTCGTCATTGACCTCGTTCTATAACGACCTCCCGAAAATGTAGCATGTTGCGATATCGTGACATCTTCTCCCTCTTGCTCGTCCTTTTCTCTGCTAGTCACGATATCATGACATGTCACGATATCACGACATTTCGGCTTCCTTGCTCTCTCCTTTCTCTTCGGGTCATAAAATCATGACGTGTCACGATATCGCGACACTTTTCTCTTCATCCACGAAAATGTGACATGTCACGAAATCGTGACATATTTTCCTCTCTACTTCCTCTCGCTTCTTTGGGCTCCTTCTTTGCTTTCTGGTCACGAAAATGCAACATGTCATGAAATCATGACATATTTCTCCTTCGGCTGCTTCTTCGTCTTTTGATCATGAAAATGCGACATGTCACAAAATCGTGACATCTTTCTCCTTCGACTGCTTCATCATCTTTTGGTCACGAAAATGCGACGTGAAATCGTGACATTTTCTCCTTTGCACCTTCTCTCTCCTCTATGGGTCGTGAAACTGTGACATGTCATGAAATCATGACATCCTATTTTCTGTGCTTTCTCTCTCCTCTATGGGTCGTGAAACTATGACTTGTCATGAAATCGTGACATCTTCTCTTCCACACTTTCTCTCTCCTCTACGGGTTGTGAAACTGTGACGTCACAAAATTGTGACATCTTCCTCCGCTGGCTTCTTCACTTGCCTTCTGGTCGTGAAACTATGACATGTCACAAAATCATGACATCTTCCTCCGCTGGCTTCTTCACTTGCCTTCTGGTCGTGAAACTGCGACATGTCACGAAATCATGACATCTTCTCGCCTGTACCTTCTTTCTCCTTTAGGTGTCACGATATCGCGACACTTTTTCTGTCGCGATATCACGATAGTTTCCATTCTCGTCGTCTCTTTCATCTATGGGTCGTGATAACGTGACATGTCATGATATCACAACATCTATCGTCCGCTACTTTTCTCTCTACTTTGTGTCGCGATATCGCGACACTTTTTCTGTCACGATATCACGACAGTTTTCCTCCTCATCTCTCTCTTCTTTTGGTCACGATTTCATGACATGTCACGAAATCGTGACAGCTTCCTTCCTTAGCCAATTTCTCGAAAATGGCTCTGCTGCCACTGGATGCTCCTGCATTAGAGGCCATTGGATGCTCCTGCATCAGACACCCAATGTTGATGGAGAAGTGACTTTCACTTCTGCACTGTTCTACTGCATAGGGACTCAACTCTTTCTGATCAACCCACTCTCTCTTCTCACCACTCTTCCACAGATCCTGGTGCAAGCTGCCTCACATTCGACGCTCTGCTTGCATGCTCAGAATCTTCTGGCTCTGATACCACTTGATGGGGAACCAAAAATTGCAACCAATAAAACTCAGATTTTCATTCAACAATTTCAAATTTATGTTACACAGACTAGCCCGCAGGCGTAGTTACATTCAATATGCAATCTCTGGCTCTCCATGCTCTCTCATTACATTCGTTGGGTTTTTATAGAGGCCCCCGACCCTCTATAATCTGCAATAACAATTACAGACATTCGTTGGGTTTTTATAGAGACCCTTGAACCTTTGTAATCTGCAATAACAATTACAGACCTTCGCTGGGTTATTATAGAGGCCCTCGACCCTCTACAGTCTACAATCAAATTACAGAATAATGGCCGTAGTAATTAACCTCCCATCTAGAAGTAAAAAAATGCAAGTAGGGCTAGGATGGCCCTTTGGCCTCGCAACTGCAACCCTGCTATGGTTCTCCGACCCCTCTGCACACCTTCTACCTGCCCTGTTATAATCTCTGGTGCAACTCTCGATATTCCAACTGATGGCCCTTCGCTTCATTTTTGCCATGACTATTCGTCTTCGTTGGTTCCATAACTACATTTCGCAATGGCACCCTGTAACTACCGTCCACTCTCGTTCACTGCTGGTCTGTGCCTGTTTCCACTGCACCTTGGTGCCACGTGTTGTTTTGTGCTGCCATGTGTCGCTCACTGACCTCGTTCTGTAATGACCTCCCAAAAATGTAGCATGTCACGATATCGTGACATCTTCTCCCTCTTGCTTGTCCTTTTCTCTGTTGGTCATGATATCACAACATGTCGCGATATCGTGACATTTCAGCTTCCTTGCTCTCTCCTTTCTCTTTGGGTCATGAAATCGTGACGTGTCGCAATATCGTGACACTTTTCTCTTCATCCACTTTCTCTTCTCTTCTAGCCGCAAAAATGCGACATGTCATGAAATCGTGACATCTTTTCCTCTCTACTCCCTCTCGCTTCTTCGGGCTCCTTCTTCGCTTTCTGGTCGTGAAAATGCGACATGTCACAAAATCATGACATCTTTCTCCTTCGGTTGCTTCTTCGTCTTCTGGTCGAGAAAATGCGACATGTCACGAAATCGCGACATCTTTCTCCTTCAGCTGCTTCTTCGTCTTCTGGTCACGAAAATGCGATATGTCACAAAATCGTGACATTTTCTCCTCTACACCTTCTCTCTCATCTATGGGTCGTGAAACTATGACATGTCACGAAATCGTGACATCCTCTCTTCTGTGATTTCTCTCTCCTCTATGGGTCGCAAAACTATGACTTGTCACGAAATTGTGACATCTTCTCTTTCATGCTTTCTCTCTCCTCTGTGGGTCACAAAACTGTGACGTCATGAAATCATGACATTTTCCTTCGCTGGCTTCTTCACTTGCCTTTTGGTCGTGAAACTGTGACATGTCGTGAAATCGCGACATCTTCCTCCGCTGGATTCTTCACTTGCCTTCTGGTCGTGAAACTGCGACATGTCACGAAATCGTGACATATTCTCGCTTGCACCTTCTTTCTCCTTTTGGTGTCGTGATATCACGACACTTTTTCTATCGTGATATTGTGATAGTTTCCATTATCGCTGTCTCTTTCATCTGTGGGTCACGATAACGTGACATGTCACAATATCGTGACATCTACCGTCCACTGCTTTTCTCTCTACTTTGTGTCACGATATCGCGACTCTTTTTTTGTCATGATATCACGATAGTTTTCCTCCTTCTCATCTCTCTTTTCTTTTGGTCACAATTTCACGACATGTCACGAAATCGTGACAGCTTCCTTCCTTAGCTAATTTCTGAAAAATGGCTCTGCTGCCACTGGATGCTCCTGCATCAGAGGCCACTGGATGCTCCTGCATCACCTTGCACATTACAACTTGCATATTGCCACTTGTGAATTTATTACATTGCTTGAAGTAACTAGCTAACTTCCCCCTAAAGTAATATCCTACTCTAACTATGTAACTAAGGTGGTACATTTACATGACTCAAATGATGTAATATACTCTAACACCCCTTTGTATTACATTATTTGGGTATTGAAGATTTCAATATTCAATATGGATCTTCTTCTTTGTCTTGTCTTTGATTTGATTAGGTTCTTCTTCACTTGCTTCAACCCTATTTAATTCACATTGTATTGTATGTCTTCTTGCATTGGTTCTTCTTCTTATTCTTTATTGTAAGTTGCACTTTCATAAGTGGATGTGCTATCACCTGATTCTTGCAAAAAGTTTTTATTTTTGCTTTTGTCCTTGTCATCACTCTTTGTGTCCTATATAGAATTTTCTGAACATACACTTAGAACATCATGATAAGATTTTAAGTTAGTAAAAGTTGAAGTACTAATACTGCATGAGGATTGAAATAACTTTGCTAGTGATGATTCATCCATATCAATTTTTAGCTTAAGTAATTCTAAAAATCCTTTTAGTTCTACATTTTCATACTTATAGCATTTGAATGTAAGTAGTGCCATATATAATATGCTTCCATATTCTAAATGAATTTGAATGTCATTCTTTTAACTGTCAATTGCTTTAGTGAGTCGAGCATGTAGATAGTGCTCCATCGTTTCAAACCCATATTTTAGGGCTTCATTTTGTATCCTTTTTGAAATAGGATCTAAGTTTCCTTCAGATTTTATGAGTGAATTCTTAATTCTACTTTTAATGACACTTGATATTTCTGTTCTAATAGTGTTGTTCATGTCGTTCTTTGTTGTATTACTTGATACGAACATCTTATAGCTTTCATTGAAAACGCGATTTGAATGGAATAGAATCTAATGATATAAAATCTACTAAGTGGTCTACCTTATAACTCCCTAGTTATGAACTTGATTTGATAGTACCTTTTAGTGCTTTTTTTTGTAGGCTTCCTTATATCTCCCTAGTTAAGAGATTTGATTTAGTAGAATCCTTGTAGGATTTGTAGGCACCTTATGATTCCCAAGTGGGTTGAGTACTTGATAAATTTTGAATGAATGCTGTTATTATCAAGTTTTGTAGAATGCCTTATGTCTCCCTAGTAATTTTGGATATGTTGAATGATAGATAAAGTGCTTTTGAGAATAGTAGTTCAATCTAGAGTTGATTTTGTAAAGTTTTGTAAATAAAAAATATCAACTTCTTTTACACCTTATTTCTCCTATTGAACTTAAGCACTTTCTATTTTAATGAGGTTCTATTTGTTGGAATTCTTTTATCCCTTTAATGTAAGTTTGAGACAAGTATAGAAATTAGTTTCCAACTCTTTATTTTCCCTTATAGAACCTTCTTTTATAGCCTTTAATAATTTGATATTAATGTTTCTAAATTTCAATTACCTATTTTGATGTAGTATTCCTTATAACTCCCTAATATGGAATTTTAGAAAACAATGATATTTGCAATGTTAGATAATTAATCTATCTAGGTAGGAATCCTTATTTCTCCTATGCTTTAGATTGCAAATATTAGGCTATATATATCTATTCCTTTTTTTATATTGCTTTCAAATGTGGTTGATTTCTCTTAATGTTTCAACCTTATATTATACCTTATATCTCCCTATTAATGAAAGCAAATTGGAATAAGATGTAGTCTTACCTTTGTGATACCCCAAACCTCTATGTATCTGGTGCTAGTTCTTAGACATAGATGGCAGCACTCTTAAGTGCAATTTTAACCATTATCTCCAACGTATGGGTGTAGCCTTCTTCTTTACCTTGGACGGTGGTTGATTTCTTTGACTACACTGCTTGGATGCTTGACCACTTTGATTGGGAGTATTCAATGCTCTTTTCCTCCTACCACTATAACATCGACACTATTGTATAATTCTACCATGAGCTTAGCTCCTTATGCTACTACGAACTCAACTTTCAATGTGCAACTTTGCCTTGACTTCGCTCTCTTCAATGCTCGGCTTTGCCTTGACTTCACTCTCTACTGCTTTCTCCAAGCTAGGTACTTTAAATAGAATGGAATCTTCCTCCTTTTGGAAAAGTGGTGAATGGGAGTTATGAATTGAAATTCTTCCAATGCTCATGCCAGGATAACGTACGTAACCTCCTTAATATTCTTTGTAACTCCTCTTGCTTAGGTGCTTGAAGTTTCTTGAGCGTTAAGAATCGGGATGGCACCTTAGAATATTTGTGCCAAGTGGCACTCAAGGTCTTTGCATGTAGACCTCTACTATAATGCTCGAGAAAGACTCTTATAATTCCTCTTGCCCTTTCGTATGCTTGTTCCTTGGCTTGCTTCGTTTCTTGGACAACAAGCAACCTATTTCCTTCGCAAGTAATTTGATGAGGATGTTGGATGGCACTAGCTGTGATGCTCCTTGATTCTATGGAGCTCCGAATGGTGGTTTAGTAGCTGATCTTGGTGCTTCCTTTGGTGGGAATTCTTCTTCTTGGATGTAGCACCTTTGCCCTTATTCTCTATGCTTTCTACGTGCTAATTTTTGTGCTCCTTTGTAGTGTAGATAGCCCTTTTTGTAGTAGCTTTGTTCCACATTGATAGATACATTTTTTTTTATGTAGATGAGCACCCTTTAGTATGGACCTCTCTGTTGTCATTTTCATCCATGTAGATGCAGATTGATTAATGGCCTTATGTGGGCTTTGATATTGCAGGTGAATGCTTACTTCTGGATGCTTTGATGTGGAGCAATGGTGTCTTTTGACACCTCAGACCTTGAGCAATATGTACTCCTTGATGAATTTATTTTCTTGCTTGAAACCTACCCTTATACCTGCTTGAATGACGATCATTGTATTCTAAGACCTTTTATCCTTCTTGAATGGACAAGAATGGTGCTTGTATTAGATAGATTTTGCACCAATATAATGGGTCGAATGTCTTTTTTGAGATGCTCCTTTTATTTTAGTAATTCCTTTTGCTTGGTCAATTTAGTAAGAGTAAAACCAAGCTAATAATTTGCACCCTTTTGAAGTAGAAATTTTTGCACTTATTCTTTTAATGAAACCCTAAGTGCACTTTTAAATCTGAGACTCTCCAAGTCTCGATTCTTAGCTCCTTGGCTAATTTTAATGGTGGCTTTCTTTTGGCCACTAAATGTTGTAGATTCTATGCATTAAATGGTGTTTCTAGACACCTTGATAATATGTTGATTTTGTGCCCTTAGATCAAGACACACAGTAATCCTTTGAGAGTAACTAGTTAGAGATCAACTAGTATAGTGCCAATGCACTTTTAATGGTAACAATAATCTCACCTTATTGCTCCAATAAATGAACTCTTAGAATAATTTTAGATGCACTTAATAATCTCTGCAACTTTTAAGAGTAATCTGTAATTTACCCTTAATGAATATTTTGCAACTTTTCACTACAATCAATATTGTAGGATATAGTATTTTTTTCTTTCTAGATAAGATGGAGGTGGATATTTTTTTTTTTTTTATATATATCTTTTTTTTTTTTTTGTAAAAATCTCTTTATATATTTTTTTTCTTTTTTCTTTTGGAAATTTTATTAATTCTTTTTTTACAACTTTTAATCAAATATGGTGCTTAATGGAATTTGATAATGAACCCTAATTTGAAGTTCAACTAATTGCACCCTAGTTGCTTACCTCTTTGATGGCTTCTAAAGTAGATGTAGATCTTGGTATTTTTGATTCACCAAGTTGCTACCTTGCAATGGTTGAATTCACTTCTTGTTGGCTATCCATAATAGCTTCTTGCTTCACCAAATTGTAGCCTTGAACTTTCTATCTTGAGCCTTGGATTTGGTGGCTTGATCCTTCTAGTGATCTCTACTTTTCTATTGTAGATTTAGATAACTCCTTTCTCTGAACTATACCTCCTTGTTGTGAGAGGTAATCTCCAAATCTCCTAGATTTGGTAGGCTTCTTCTATCTAAATATTCCTTCAAGCTTCTTGTTGAATTCTGACTTCAAACAGGATCTTCTTCTTCTCAAGATTCTAAATGTCTTGAGGTCTTCACTAGATTCCTTCTCTTGATTTGGCACTCCTTGCCAAATTCTTCTTCTCTTGGGCTTGTTTTCGGATGGCGACAATTGTCCCAAGTCCTTCACTATCAGGAACTTCTCCTTGGTAGTGGATTTCTCCAATGAGTTCTCCTAGGAACTCTTTTGATGATGCTTCTATGAACTCTACAATGAGGCTCTCCAAGCCTTCTTATTTTCTTCCTTGAGACCTCTCCAAGGTCTTCTATCTTGCAGATTCTCTGGTCTTCCAACTGAGACCTTTTCTTCAACCTTCTGCTTCTAGAAGTGTTGGTGATGAGATCTTCTTCTAGGATCTTTGATTCTATTGCTTCTGGATTTGTACAGGACTCTCCTAGTCCTTCTCTTTCTTCTAGGAATGGAAGTTCTTCAATGAGATCTACTTAGGATCTCTTCATATTCTCTTGAAAGAAGTCTCTAATTAGTAAAGGAGATCACCAATCTCCTATTTCTTGGACTCTTCTTAGGAGTCTTCTTTAGGAACTCCTTTCTGGAGTTTTCTTCTAAATCAAGAATTTATCTTCTGAATCAAGAATTCTTCTCTAACTCTTCTTTGGAGTGTTCTTCTGAATCAAGAATTTATCTTCTAAATTAGGAATTATTTTCTAACTCTTCTTTGGAGTATTCTTCTGAATCAGGAATTTATCTTCTGAATCAGAAATTCTTTTCTAACTCTTCTTTGGAGTATTCTTCTAAATCATGAATTCTTTTCTAAATTTTTCTTCAGAATTAAGGCTACTATGGCCTTCTTCTGCTTCTAGGCTACTCTGGCCTTTTCTTCTTCTGCACTCTACAGGTATCAATCTTGAATGGAGATCACCAATCTCCTATCTCCTTCTCTGACTCAACTTCTGGAGTCTCTTCTTCCTTGAGTCTGCTATAAGGCTATTGTGGCCTTTTCTTTACTTCTACAATTTGTAGGATTGCAACTCTTGTAATGAGACATTTCTTTGAGGTCTTTGAAATCTTCAGTCTTCTCCTTGTTGTTGCAAGTGTTGGAATGATTCTTGAAGATATTCTTCCTAACTCTCTCGTAGGAAGCTTCCCAAATTTTTGTTGAATCTCCTTTTCCTGCAACAAGCTATTAGAAACTGGAACGGAAGAACTTATAAATCTGGAGATAATAATCTTCACTAGTTGATTTGTCAATCTAGTGGTATGAATGTTGAGTCCTAGTCTTCATGAGTTTTTCTACAACTTTGTGGAAAGACTCTAGCCAAATGTAATCTCAAAATTTTTGCAATTGAGATTTATTTCAGTCCTCACTTTTCTAATCCTATTGACTACTGAGGCTATTTCTATCTATAGATTCCTAATGGTAACTTCTGCATGCAATGATGCACAATGGCAGATCCAATTTGCAAAGATGCAGGCCAATAAATAGTAATAGTAACTCTCCCTATTCCTCTTGACCTACTAGACTTCTCTTATGATGACTTTTGCAAGTGGCGGTGCACTCTGGCGAGTCCGATTTCCAAAAGTCCAAAGAGGAACTATGATGGATGTAGGCCCTCCTATCTCAATTCACCGTGGCTCTGATACCACTGTTATCTTTTGAGGATATATGCAATGGGAGAAATCTAACATAGGTCCTAACAGGATGCAATAAATATGAAAGAAAGTGAGTCTGCAATATGATTGAAATATGCTATAAATAGAAATGATGAAATTACAATGTAGTATGGAGGAAATGGACACTCCATTACTATGAGCTAAAGAGCTACATGGTACTCCATATGGGAGCACCACTATCTACTACACTGCACTAAATAAGAACTTGACTTGATCTCTAATCTACCACTATGAGACCCTTTATATAGGAAGATAGATTCCTTGGCCAACACTCTACCTAGTTGTACAAGGGGACACCTTGCACATTACAACTTGCACATTGCCACTTGTGCATTTATTACATTACTTGAAGTAACTAGCTAACTTCCCCCTAAAGTAATCTCCTACTCTAACTATGTACCTAAGGTGGTACAATTACATGACCCAAATGATGTAATATACTCTAACTCTAACAATATAATTTTATTTTAAAGGTAAATTTACATACAACAAAACGAATAAGGGTATATTAAATTGTTAACCACTTTTTGCTATTGGAGTACATGGAGGTCGTGAGGGCCATCTCAAAGCTTCTATGTGTCACAGGTAGGGTTTGACAACATTTTGCATATAAGAAACTAGCTAAACATGAATGGGTTGAGTTTTCTCTTCGATGAGACATGGAAATTTATGACATTATTTCCCTTATTTAGGGGTAAGACATGAATTTATTCAAAAATCCAAAGGTAAGTTTAAAAAGAAGACCTTCAAACTTTTTATCAATTAGGGTTTACCTAGACTCAAATTCCCTTTCATAGATCAATTTATCACCTTTGGGTAAAACTTGTAGTAAAGCACATTGCATTTGTCACCATGATCAAACCATAACACCAAAATTTCCATGAAATAAAGTTTGTAGTACCTCATTGTTTACCATAATCAAACCCTAACATCAAATTTATCATCTATACGACATCAAAATTTAGAAATGTTTGTGTTCCCACCATTATCATCATAATTTTTGCTATGATGGTGACCACAAATTTTGGGTTTCCCTCCTAATCATAGATCCTTAACATTGATCTAAGTAATACATCTATCGACAATGCATATTTCTTCATTGAGACTAAAATTTGATGAAGCAAGACCTAGGAGTATGGACAAAAGTGGTGGAAGGCAAGGAGGATCTTATTACTCATGAGGATTTATAAGGTGAATGACAACACATGGGGGGTGCAAAAGAAGAGTGAAAGTATCTATGGACTAACAAAATTTTAAATTTTGTTGTTGTACAAGTGCCCCTCGAGGATGCTAAGGTGGAAATTTTTTTGCTTTGTGTGTAGATGTTTTTTTAATTGTAACGGTGCTTAGGAGCTAAATTTTTTGGAGCTAAAATTTCTTGATAGTTGAAGAGATCACTCTTCACAAAAATCTCCTCCCTAAAAAACATCACATGAGATAACATACAGGCACTTGTTTTGGACATGGTGGTCAGTAGAACCGACATGACCCTTTCTACCTTGGACTAAGTAATATTTAAACTACTAAGAAATCCTTATGCCATGAGAAAAGAATAGGATAAATTAGACATGATCGCCAATCAAATTTACCCTAGGGTTTTATACAAAATCAAGGAGAAGATGCTACCTAATTTGATAGATTTGTAGGGACCCATTGTAAGGCATGGATGCATAGACTGAATGTTGTGATAACTTATTTTAGTCTCTCTGTTGTGGAGGAAAACCAAGTCATAACCAAATTGTGCAACCATGTATGTGGTGGCCATAGAGGAGGTCATGCAATTGAGAGCCACATTTAGGTAGTGGTAGAATATAGCAATAGTGGTATTGATTCAAACCACTAACCAAGTGGTGTGGGTGTGGAAGAGGGTGGAGCCAAGGAGTAGGGGAAAAATATTTAGGCTACATGGGTAAGTGATGGGAGGTGGGGTTGTAGGTAGCCACACAAATAAGGGAATGATAATGTGTGACAAGTGTGTGTAGAGATGGGTCCATATGCAATTTCCCATTATATCCCTTGGATATAGGAAGCTTGAATCAATTCACTTCCTTATCACTTGTTCAAGCCACTTTCAATAGAGGAGTTGGGTGCATTTATTTATTATGGTATACTACACATGTTCTATAATGCACTTGGCCTTAGGTAGTATTGCATCCACCATGTTTTCATTATTTTTCATATTAGAAGTCCTAGGGATATGCAACATAGTGAGAGATAGAGAGAGAAGAAAACAATTGTGTTTCAAAGTATCTATAGCTAACATTCTTATGCATCAAAAGGGGATATATATTGAGAATCTACAACTTGATAATGGATCCATATTTTAGGTGGCATTCCATAGTGTAGAAGTGAATATACATTGAAGAGGACAAATATACACCACAAAATTCGTTCTATGATATGGAAACCAATCCATAGTATGAAAACCAATCTATAATGTGAAAGCCATTCCATAGTGCAAAAACCAATCCAAGTGTGGAAAGAATTAGGTAGTACAAATAGGATAAGTGAGCATCTAAGGGGTCATGGATAGTAAGGCTTGCAAAGATAATGTGCAAAAATACATGTGTTCTCCAAGTGTTAAGGTGTTAGTAGAGAAAACTAAGGGTGCTAAAAATTAGGCATCCATATTTTACCCCTTTTTGATGCGTTCATCAGTATAATGGATGGGTGAAAAAGTAGTGTAAGTGCCCCAATTTCATGTGGGACACTTGTAAAGTAACATTCCTTATGTTTTCAATATTTGGGATGGTTATATTATGGAAAGGATAACTATGGTGCATGACACTAAAATATACTAGGGTATTCCTGCCTCGAGTTTTGAGGAAAAATGAAAGGGTTTTCGAAAGAACTCAAAAAGAAAAGGAATCAGGTTTTTTTTGTTGTGTGCTATGTTTTTTAGAGGTATCACAAGGAAGGAAATAAGACACTGAAATAAGGAGATGGACATGAGAAAAAGAGACATGAAACATGAAACATGAAACATGAAACATGAAACATGAAACATGAAACATGAAACATGAAACATGAAACATGAAACATGAAACATGAAACATGAAACATGAAACATGAAACATGAAGTTAAAGTAATGTAATCAAGAAAACTCACTAAAAAGACACATGATAGGACTATTAAAGCACGTTATTTAAGATATCAATTAGAATATTGGGAAGATATATCACATATATAGGAGGGAATATGATGCAAGAAAGAATATAGAACTAGGAGAATAAATATAATGATTTGGAGGAGTCTGGTAGCATGAGGAAAATAATTGTGTATCAAAAAGGGTGCCAAGGCTATTAAAAAAAAGAAAAAATGGTGATCTATAATATGAGGGCAAAAGTGTAGTTGTAGACACAATGACAATGAATAGATCTTGTAGAGATGCCAAAATGCATAGAGGTTGGATGACTTACTTTCATCCTCTAAGTGGGTATGATGACAAAGTAATTGTGGGGTTCATAATGAATTTATGTGATGACTGAAGTCAAGTGTAAGGCTTAACATGTGTATGCCTTAGATGTAGCAATAGCAAGGGTGAAAAGGCTATCAAAAAAGGGATAGAGGAAGTTTCAAGAGTCATTACTAACCCATAATACACATTAGAAGGCAAAAACAACATGCAAATAAGTAGGGGAACAAGAGGAAATGGCCAAAAAATGGAAAAGCCCTAGGGTGTGCCTAGGGAGATGGAAGAAACAAGTGGAGGAGTATCAATTACAAAGAAAAATCTATCGAGGAAGGAAACAATGGAAGTGCAGTTTGAGGAGCTAGGGATCCAATAAGATGGATGACTATAAAAAAAGGAAAATTTATGATGGTATAAGAGGTGATAAATTTAAAAAAATGACTATAGGAAGTCCAAGAATAGATTGTAGAGTTAGAGTTAGAGGTAGCATGGTGAAAAGGGAAATCAAAGTACCAACCACTAGGGACAATGATAGAGATACTATGGTTGCTACAAGGGCCAAGGGAGGGACAAGAGAGAATGAACAAAGCAAGGGCAGGTCCTTCGTAGAGGTAAGGAGTAAGAGCAGTTGAAGGCCAAGAACACTTTGGTATGGTAGGGATGCTCTCACAACTAGCAAAGTTGATGACATAGATCATGAAAATAGTGGTAGTTGACAAGAAATGAGAATGGAAGAGAATGAAGGAATGATTAGAGGAAAATATGGGAAAGTTACTAATACAAATCAAAGGGTGGAGAAAATAATAGAGAAAGAGGATGAGAAAATGAAGATTTAAAATATGAGAAAGCAAAAATAAGATCTAAATTAGAGTAACTAAAAGCACAAAGGAGTGTGGTAGGATGGATGGTATCAAACTTGGTGGAGTAGAAATCCACCATGACTATATGTGATGATGCTATAAGAATAATGGATTTTATTCAAATTTGAAGGTGTTGTCTGATTCGACATATGAGATGGAGACTGTTAAGATCCTAAATCCTAACATTATTAGTTAGTATTAATTAGTATTATTAATCATTTAATTATTATATTATTAACTTATAAAGTGAACCATCATAACCCTTCATAGCGTGAACCATCATGTCTCTTCATACGTGAACCATCATGTCTCTTCACCAACGTAGCTTTAGGGTAGATATATATATTAGGTTGGCCATCCATATCAAATCATCCAAGAAGAAGAATAAGAATAAGAATCATAGATTCTAAAGGAGGGAGCCCCCTATAGTGGCAAAGCGATTACAAGGGAGCCCCCTTTGAGTGGCCTGCGATTACATTTACATTAATTTGTTAATAATTTTATAGTAAGACCTTGGGGTCTTACCATTTGGTATCAGAGCCAATATATCAAATGGCCAATGGAGGAATATATCATGATACCAACCTAATTTTGCTGCTTAATCTCACCCACCTACGTCAAGTCACATCAGTGCATGCATATAAAATTCAATTCCAGGATATCACCAATCGCATCATAGGGTTGGACGAATCAGTTCTCATAAGCGGTTTCATCAATGGATTAAAAGAAGAAACTAGAGTGGCGGTCATGATGTACACTCCTCGCACTCTACAGGAAGCCATTGGATTAGCCTTGTTAGCTGAAGATAAATTCAATGTTCAACATCAACACAGGGAGCAACCTATTGATAAATCATCATTCCTGCCCACTATCCCAAAAACTAAACCCTTGCCAGTTAAGTACCTTAGCTTGCAAGAAATGGAGGAGCGACGAGCGAAAGACCTCTGTTGTACTTGTGATGAGAAATTTGGACCCCATCATAAATGTGCTACACTAACGTTGTATTTATTGAAGGAAGTTGATCCTTGTCAATCCCTAAAAGGTGAATATGAGGTAGTTGTGTTCGAAGTGCCTAGCACACCTACTCACAACAATAAAGACAAGTAGGTCGATATGCCAGAAGTGATTGATGCATCAGGTAAGGATGAGGTAGACATTCCTGAAGTGACTCATTATGGCCAAACATGCACTCTACAAGAACTACACTCAATTTCCTCTCCAATAGTGAGTTATCACCACAGGGTCAAACCTATTCAAAAACAAGGTAGAAAGGTGACTACACACTCCTCCATTGCCTCTCCTAGGGAACAACAGGAGAATGTAGAAGTTTTACCACCTCTTTTTATGCATCATTTTAAGGCGTTTGAAGAACCCCAAGGGTTTTCCTTCCCTCATCATCACACATTTACTATTTTTTTTGGAAATCCCACGCTAACGCTTCATCCTTATCGATATCCCTGCCTACAAAAGGATGCCATTAAAAGAGTCCAAGAACTTACACAAATCCTTCTTGGAAAACAAAGGACAAAGCTTCTCACTTTGAGATTTAAGGACAAAGCTCTTTTTAAGGAGGGTGGCATGTTAGGATCCTCAATCCTAACATTATTAGTTAGTATTAGTTAGTATTATTAATCGTTTAATTATTATATTATTAACTTATAAAGTGAACCATCACAACCCTTCATAACGTGAACCATCGCGTCTCTTCATACGTGAACCATCATGTCTCTTCACCAACGTAGCTTTAGGGTAGATATATTTATTAGGTTGGCCATCCATATCAAATCATGGAAGAAGAAGAATAAGAATAAGAATCATAGATTCTAAAGGAGAGAGCCCACTATAGTGGCAAAGCGATTATAAGGGAGCCCCCTTTGGGTGGCTTGCGATTACATTTACATTAATTTTTTAATAATTTTATAGTAAGACCTTAGGTTCTTACCAGAGACACCGAAGAAATTTTGTGCATTATTCTTAAATAACATCTTGAAGCACCAAGACTTATTATGTGAGTTGCATCTACACAATTTTATTATATAGGGGAACATAGAGTAGAAACTAAATCCATTTGTGGGGGACATCCAACTACAAGCCTGCCTTCATGTCAATGATGGTGGTGGAAGCATGAGCTAGTCGCTAGAGAGAAAAGTATTAGAGAATGTAGAAATAAATTGGGTTGATGGTGTAGGGAGAGCATGAGTTCCAAAATATGATAATAACAAAGTACTAAGTTATCCTAGAATATCCATAATGCTGAGAGAAGATAGCATAGGCATGTAAAACATATCTATAACGATATGATGAAGTGTTCACAAAATGCAGAAGAGATGCACTAAGGGAGTCAACAACATTATGTGGGGTTACCAAAAGTATTGCTTAGACAAGAGTCATTTTTTGTAGTATATTGGGCTACAATAGTGCTATGAATGAGACTACTAGTGAAGAAGGTTGAGAGAGACTAGGTCAACTTGAATCGAATAACAATTTTGTTTTTTGCTACTTTGGTTTTTGATACTAGACTATTGGATATCTTTGATCAAAAGTCTAGATAAAATAGAAAAGGATTTTAATGAACATGCTAGGGTAAATGGGTACTTGAGTGGAAATCAAGTAGATTATGCGGTTACATATGTCTTTAGTCAATTGATTGCAGAGAACTAGCCTTTGTGATAATGAAAAATAGTGGAACTTGTGATGTAAGGAAAAACATATTCAAAGAAATAAAAGGTTATAAGGTTTTTATTACTTATGCATGGATAAATATTTAGAAATGTATAAATATGAATGATGTGTGTGGTATGGATAAGATGTTGCAATGATACTTCTATAAGGACCTAAAATATTGATAATAATTAGATTGCATAAAAAAATCATAAAAATTATAAGTAATGATAAATATATTAAAAAGATGTTGAAATAACACTAAGTATGAGATGTGAAACTAAAAAAAAAAGATGCATAGAATCCATGATAAGCCAAGTAAATGTTGGAAAAATTGCATATGCAGAATGTGATATCAAGGATATATGGAGTATATTAAGAAAGTGAAAAATGAAATAGTTAAGAAAAGAAGCAAAAAAATACATAGAAACAAGGAAAGGTAGACACAGGATAGGAGTTAAGATGAACACAAAATATGGAAAAGTGAATGTAGAATATAGGTTAATGCGAGATATAAGGTAAGGGTGAGGCAAAATATGAGAAAGTGGATATAATACAACTTAAGGAAAAAAAGTGGTAAAGTAGGTAAGAAAAATTAATGCACTTGGAAAACCAAATTAAAAAAGCATGTGACAACGAGTATGGAAGCATGTGATAAAGTGGGTAACAATTCCAAGGAATATGTGAGAGAAAGATATCGACAGAAGAGGATTAACAAAAAATAAGTGTCAAATTGAATTTAAATGAAAATGAAATATGAAAACAAGCAACATAGAGTCTAAGAAATAAAAATTTAAGGGTTTAGGTTAGAGAGCTTAAAGAGAGTGTGAAAATGCAAAGAAGATGCAAGGAAATTAGAAGGAAATAAATGATGAAAGGCAAGAGAAAATACAATATAGGGTTTATAGGAGTGGGGAGTAAAATCAAGAATATGTAAGGAGGCCACATTATTTTAGATGTGAGTATTGAGAAGTCACATTGCTAAGAGTTAAACAACAAGACAACTAGAGAGATTCCCTAAAGTGTTGGAAATATTTGAATAGGAAGCATAGATGGAGTATTTTTGAAGACTAAGAGGGTATAATAAGTAGGTGTATATAAAATTTATAGGCAATATAGAAAATGTGAAAATGAAGGTCTATAGAGTAGAGGGAATGGTGTCCTACGAAACAACAACTAGAGCCACTAGGTTGCCAAAATCTAGGGAAGAATACTTTGGATAATTGCTTAATGTGACTTGAGAGTTAGAAATTATTTTTGTAGATGGGGAACATAGATACAAAGTGGTTAGGGGAAAATTATAAGAGCATAACTTCTTATTCCATATGATTCCCTAGCATTGTTTCACCTAAAGTACCTAACCAATAATGAACAATAATCAGTGTTGACAATGCATCATCTTTGATTCTTGATTCACTTGAAAAGAGGAAGGGAAGGATAAGAGTTTAGGGTTAACTTGCCATATTATCTTGGTCGATAGGTGAAGCATATCAACAAATAGTTCCACCAAAGCAAGGATAAAAGAGTGCAGGCAAACCATGGGTTGATGGTCCTACTAATTGGGAATGCCATAGGGGTAGAGGGGAACACCCAAAGGTGTGTTGTGAGCATTAAAAAGAACTCCACCCTATAAGAGAAAATGGAGTGAGAATCCTCTACAAATAATGGTGAATGGAGAAAAAAGTATGGGAAAGAGACCATAAGTTTAGCCTTAAATAATATAGATAGTGGTCATAGATTCGTAAGAGAGGGAGGAAGGGTTAGACATGCTAAGGAAAATTGAAGACCCTAAAAGAGGTGCAAATAGAGATTAAAGCTACCCTACTATGAAAAGAGGATTTGGAGAGGTAAATTGTAGAGATGCGATAATAGTTGGTGGTGTTGCAAGGAGGGGAAGAAAATGTGTAGGGGAAAGAAGTAGTTCAATTGAGTGGCATGGGCAAGGGCAACTAGTCAGACACACATAGCCCATCACAAGAGGTATGGACAACTAGCCTCTATAGAGGATATAGGAACATATAAATAAAAATAGGATGATGGGAGAAAATGTATTACTTTCTTGATGTGTTGGAGACATGGGGAGGGAGATTTGTCAACATATCCATGATAAGGATGAGAGGTATGGAGGTCAATGTGACAAATAGAGCATTATAAAAAAATAGTATAATGTAGCAATAGGAAGTGAAAGGGAGAGGAATAAAGACAAGTGGTGCAAGGGTCTACAGTGAGGGGGAGGATGACATAGAAGACATGAGAGAGGGCATCTATAATGTGGAGGTCCAAATTGGAGAGGGAGACAACACAAATGCACAAATAAGATAATCTATAAATTAGAAACCCAAAGGAAAAGAGGATATGTAGATGACATGAGAGTGAACATTTGTACTATGAAAGTCCAAAGAAAAAAGAAGATAGTGGAGGAGGTGCAAATACAAACATCCATAGTGTAGAATCCCGAGGAAGAAGATGAGACAATGTAGAAGGCATAAATATAGACGTTTGTAATGCAAAAAAGGAGCAGATATAAGCACCGCATATGTGGATAATGAGGATAGAAACATTAAGAATATTAGGGATGACAAAGTGGCCAACCATCAGGTGGAATACAATATAGAAGAAATGTTGGTAGGTGAGGATTATGCCATAGTCAACCACTAATGCAACGACTCAACCAACATAAGAGGTGACACAATATTTTTGAGCCAAGAGAACATCTAGTATATCTTAAGTGACTCAAAGCCATGGGAAGTAGAAATTGAGGGTACTATGCTACTTAGAAACAAGTCAAAATGAGATAAAAAAAGGAAATAAAGGTGAGACAAAGAATAAGGATAAGGCATCCAACCCTAAAATATAAATAGAAGAGGTTGGGGCAAGATCAAAATAAGGAGAGAAGACAGTGATTAGCCTATCAAAAGTGATAAAAATTAGAGCTTCTCCTAAGAACAACACGAGAATACTAAAGCAAAAGGAATAAGAATGGCTAGGTTACTGTGAGAAGTAGAATAAAATAGAGATACTTTGAAAATAGTGAGTGGATTTAAAATAGGTAATAATGGAAAAGAATAAAGAAGGAAAAAACTATGAACAAAAGCAGACCAATCTTGTAGGTAGATGAAAACAACCCTCTATCTGGCTCTTGAACTACTTAAGTGCAGGACACTAGCCTTGGTATATTGCTTAATGTTATGGGAAATATTTATTTCATATCAAATGAGAAAAATAAGGTTTGGGCTGTCTTGCAAGCTTGACTTACCCTAACAATTTTGTGATGTGTACTATTCCAGTCTAATGCACCAACAAGACTTACTATGTGAACTATATTTTCATAACTATGTGGTGGAACATATAACCGGATGGACGTCAAATCCTATCATGGATGAGGTGCAACTAAGGGCCTTTATATCTACCCTAAGGACATAGGAATACAGAGTGTTGTTAGCATACTAATATGTATTTTGTCTTTATTACATAGTTTAGCTCACTGTTATAACTGTTGTAACAAGTTGCTATTATCGCTGGTTGGTTTGGCAACCTTCGGGATAATTGTTATTGTAATTGTTATATAACCTGCACATCTGAATAATAAACTAGTTTTGAATTTCTACATGGCATCAGAGCCAGATCATAGGGAGCAGTGAGAGGATGTTGGAGGCTGACAGAAAGTGCTGTGCATTTTTTTTCTGAACGCGTTTTCTTTCACGCCATCGTGTGGTTGGGAGAAGGTTGCTGTGCCGGAGGAGGTCGCTGTTTGTGAGGCGATTTTTTATTTTTATTTTTTCACGCAAAAGCGTGATAAATATTTTAAATTTTTTTTTACGCCCGTCTGCTGGAGCGCAGCGCCATCCGGCATGCACTGAGCGTGGACGCAGCCCGACGCTCACCGCGTCCCGCCCTGCGGAGGAAGCAGGGAATTTAGCGTGGATGCAGGCCGATGCTCGCTGAGCGCCTGCATCTCCATCCCACCACCCACCCCCCCCATGCTGCACGTGCAGGCAGGGAGCTGCCGCAGGCAGGCCGCGACGCGGGAGCTGTGACGCCCCCGCGCCACGCAGACAGAAGCCCGCATGCAGGCCACGAACTATGGTGGGCCCATGTCACGGGGACAGTAGGATGATTCCTCCCCCCCCATTGAAGGCAGGAAGGGCGACACCCCTCGCTCGCCCACCCCCACACTGTGTCGAGCAGGAGAAGCGCCCCCCCCCCCCGTTGAAGGCGGAGCGCGGGCGAATTTTTTGTAAAAAAAAAAAAAAAAAAAAAGAAGGATCCCGGCCCCCCCCGTGGAGAGTGCACGACGTCCCCGCCCAGCGCTGAGGTACATTTTTTAAATTAAAAAAAGAAAACATAGACGTGCGGGAACAGAGGGCAGAGGCAGCCGCGGAGGTGGCAGAGGCAGGGACCAGGCAGGAACCAGAGTTGAAAAGGGAGGAGCTCCACTGATCCTTCCGGATCAGCCCGCTAGCTCACTTGGCAGTGAGCTGTGCGGTAAGGCTCAGGGAGCCTGCAGGTCGGGGGTTCAAATCCCGCCGACTCCCCCCAAGGTATAATTTTTTTTTCAAAGTTGTTTTTTTAATTATTATTTTTTAATTAAAATTTTTAATTTTAATTTTTTTTATATAGTTTTTTAACTTTATAAATTAAAATTTAATTTTAATTTATTTTTTTATAAGTTTTAAAACTATATAAATTAAAATTATTTATTTTAATTTTAAATATATAATAATTATTAAAAATGCTTTGTTAAAGAGATTTTTTTTAAGGGGGGATATTTTTTTCAAAAAATCAAAGGGGGATTGTGAGTAATTTTTTGAAAAAAAGCAATTTGGCGAATTGTAAAAGGTGCATTTTCGACCGTGGACCGACACCTTGTGGGTTATTCTTGTGGGCATTTTTTTTGTTGTATGTTGCATATTTCATTTTTGCACTATAACATTAAAAACTTAAAATCAAAACACTCCCTAAGTCCCCGAAATAATTAAAACCCATCCGTGCAATTTATTGCACTACAGCCGTTCGGTATTTGTGATACCTCTGGCCAGCACTTACAGGTAAAGCTGTCGTGATTTGGCTACTGTATCCGCCGCCTAATATAGCTGCTACAACGACGTCTGAGCTTGTTCTCTATAAATCGTTGGGGAGAGATAAGTTAGCCATTTTTGCATTTTTTTACTCCATCCACTACCCTTTATCGCACTTGTGTTTAGGCGTAAATCCTGACGAAGTATTCTTCATAGTGTTTAGGGGAAGTTACGCCCCACGCATGAGAAGAATCTTCTATGGTAGGTGCCATCAACAAGGCGATTCCCTTTCAGCACCGCTTATGTTCCACGTATCGTATGATCTCTAAAACTCACCTATAGTCTCCCTCACGTAAGGGCGGGTGATTTTTGTTGATCTTTCTAAATACCTATAGTTTCCCTCACGTAAGGGCGGGTATTTTGTACGGTATATTGGCCTAGCAAAAGGTATATCGAAAGGGGGACCAATTGGTGATATAAGGAACCTTCACTATGGCCGTCGTTGCAAAGTTGATGACCGATCCGCATCGCTTATTGAAAGGTCCAAATTATACACCATGGAAACATAAGATGAAGGCAATTCTCCAAATGGAAGATTTGTGGGATATTGTTACTGGAGTAGCAACTAGGCCTTCACCAAAAGCAGGATCCACAGGTCCTTCCGCAGATCGTATAGCTTTTGACAAGAAAGACAGTCGAGCAAAGGTGCTCATTTTGTTTGCTGTTTCGGATGAAGTGCAACCTCATATAGCCGACAAAGCAAGTGGTAAAGAGGCATGGGATGCCCTTAGAACCATCTATGAGGGAAAGAATGATTCCACCATTCTTCATCTTCAACAACAACTTCATAACCTGAGTTTGAGACAGGGTGAAACAGTTGAACTCTTTCTGTGCAGAGTGTCTGAATTGAAAGAGAAATTGAGTTCTTTGGGAGATACTGTGGACGAAAAGCTTCTCATTTCACTTGTGATGAGAGCTTTACCTTCTTCATTTGATATGTTGATAACCTCCATCCAGGTGTCTCAACGACAAATTACCTACATCGAGTTGGTCAATCTGCTTCAACAACAGGAGGCACGCCAACTTCACAAGGATGATTCTTCCAATACAGCCCTATACACCAACCAGCAGGGTTCTAGGAAGAAAGGTAATGGGCAAAAAGGAGGCAACTTTCAGAAAGGAGGAAATTCTCAACAAGATACGAAAGGAAAAGGCAAACAACCTCAACAAAAGAAGAGGTGGTGCAAGATCTGTGAGAAAGACAACCATGACACCAACAGGTGTTGGCATAAGAACAAGCAGAAAGGCCAAAACAAACCACAAAATAAAAACAAGCAACCCCAGGTGAATGTTGCTGTTGAAGAATCTGACTCAGATTCTGAATGGGCACACAAGGTGCTCATGACTACCACAGATTCCACACAGAGGGATCCCGTTTGGTATGTCGATTCTGGAGCTAGCAAACATATGACTGGCGACAGATCGTGGTTTGAATCATTTGTGGCCAAAGAGGGCAAACCTGTCACCATTGCTGATGATAAAACCTACAGGGTTCAGGGAGAGGGTACAGTTTCACTCACTCTTCCTGATGGCAAGTGTCAGATTGACAAAGTCCTCTATGTTTCGGGATTGGCCAACAATTTGTTGTCAGTGACACAAATCCTGGATAGAAATATGGTTGTCAACTTTCGTGTTGAGAATGGAAAGAAGTGTTGTACTATTACCAGGAAGGGTAAGCAGATTGCAACAACTTCATATAAGCACGGCTTATTTGCACTAGATGCTATCTCTACTCCACATGTTGCCATGACCGTCTCTACCAAGGAGGCAACTTCCCTATGGCACAAGAGATATGGGCATCTTAGTTCTGGCTACTTACTTGAGCTCAGCAAGTATGAGATGGTAAAGGGTCTTCCTTCCCTTTCCGCCACATTGCCAGCTGTGCTCGACCGCTAGCGTGAAAGCAAAGATAGAGTACCATTTGAGAAGAGCTCAACAAGAGCACGAAAACCTTCGGAGTTAATTCACACCGATCTGTGCGGTCCTTTCACACCCAACAGTTGTGGAGGGAAGAGGTACTTTCAGTTATTCGTAGATGACTACTCACGAAAGATGTGGGTTTTCTTTCTCCAACTGAAATCTGAAGCTTTCGCATTCTTCCAGCAGTTCAAGAAATCCGTTGAGAAGGAGTCAAGAGCTTCTATTAAAACCCTCCGCTCGTATCGAGGGGGAGAGTTTACCTCTAATGAATTTTTTGCATTCCTAGATAAGCATGGAATCAAGAGACAGCTTAACAACCGCCTATACTCCTCAAAAAAATGGAGTTGCCGAGAGAAGGAACCGTTCTATCATGGAAATGGTTCGTTGTATGCTCACAGGAGCTACTCTTGGGAAACAATATTGGGTAAGCCGTCACCACCGCAGTGTATCTCGTTGAATAGGGCACCCACAAAGGCCCTAAAAGGAATGACTCCACAGGAAGCATGGAGTGGTCGAAAACCCTCCATATCTCATCTACGTATTTTTGGATGTCACGCTTTCATGCACATACCGAAAGAGAAAAGGAAGAAGCTAGATGAGAAAACACTGAGATGTATTTTTCTTGGTTATTCTGAGCACTCTAAAGGATATCGGTTGATAGATCCTTTGACCAAGAAAATTCATATCAGCAGAGATGTTGTCTTTGATGAAGCTTTCACATCACAGAGCACATCTAAAGTACACCAAGATATTGTGGAATCTAAGGAAGAGAAGATTCCTTCGTCAACACAGACAGGAGGTCCTTCTACATCTTCTTCAACTCCACCGAAGAAGAATCCTAAATGGTGTACAAATACAATCAGAGATGCAAATTTATCCACTCCTCCCAATTTGAATTTGGATAGACCTCGTACACGCAGTATGGCTCAAAAGGAAAAAGAAGCCAAAGAAACTGGTGAGGTTGATGATCTTTGTCAATCTTTTGAGGAACTTTCTGTGACTCCAAGTACAGAAGTAGAGGATATGGATATTGATGATGACAGGGCATTCATGTCTACCATAGATGATCTTGAACCTGCATCAGTGCAAGATGCTCTCAGTGAGCCTCAGTGGAAGGCCGCTATGGATACAGAGTATGAGTCTTTGATGAAAAATAAAACTTGGAAGCTTGTTGATCTGCCGCATGGAAAGAAACCCATTGGCTGCAAATGGGTATATAAAGTCAAGTACAAGGCAGATGGAACAATTGATAAGCATAAGGCCCGTCTTGTTGCAAAGGGCTATGCTCAAAAGGAAGGCATTGACTACGAGGAAACTTTTGCACCTACTGCTCGGATGACCACAATTCGGGTTATGTGTGCTATGGCAGCACAATATGGGTGGAAAGTTCACCAGATGGATGTCAAAAGTGCCTTTCTAAATGGTGATCTCCAAGAAGAAGTCTATATGACTCACCCGAAGGATTTGAAGTGGAAGGCCAAGAGCAGAAGGTTTGCAAATTGGTCAAATCCTTATATGGTCCGAAACAAGCTCCTCGAGCTTGGTATATAAAAATGGACAATCACCTTATGCAAGCATGGATTTAAGAGATGTCCGTCGGATGCAAACCTCTATTTCAAGAAACAGGGTTCTGAGATAGTGTTGCTTGTACTCTATGTGGATGATCTCGCTCATTACAGGGAGTTCGTAAACTATGATCTCTACTGTCAAAAGAAACTTGTGCAAATATTTTGAGATGACAGATCTCGGACTTCTCCATTACTGTCTTGGTCCTGAATTCAGCCGTAAGGAGCACTCCATCAAAGTGTCTCAGAAAAAATATGCCAAGACATTGCTGGAAAAATATCGCATGACTGATTGCAAGCCAATGGCAACTCCGATGGAGAATGGACTTCCCTTATCGCGATATGATGATTCACCTCGGTAGATGGTACTCTCTATCGACAGTTGATTGGGAGTCTCATATATCCGACCAATACTAGGCCGGATCTCGTATTTGCCGTCAACTATCTTTCGAGGTTCATGCAGGAGCCTAAGACCACTCATTGGAAAGCAAAAAAACGTGTTCTTCACTATGTCCGTGGTACTATGGAATATGGCCTAGAATACAAGAGGAACAACAAATTCTTCTTGCAAGGATACACGGACTCCGACTATGCCGGATCATTTGATGATCGCAAGTCAACTTCTGGATACATTTTTCATCCTGGGATCCGGTCCCTGTCTCTTGGCACAACAAGAAGCAACAGGTGGTTGCTATTTCATCAACAGAGGCAGAGTATCGCGCCGCACGTGAAGCTGTGTGCGAAGTGATATGGTTACGTCGCATTCTGACAAGTATGGGCCATCCATCAAAATCTCCAATACACTTGTTTTGCGACAATCAAGGTGTTCTGAACCTCGTCAAGAATCCACCCATCATGAAAGAACAAAGCACATTGACACACAATGTCATTTCATTCGAGATGAAGTTCCAAAGCACCGAATTCAGCTTCAAAGACATTCCCACCGATGCTCAAGTTGCAGACATTTTCACTAAGGCACTTGGACGTGTCAAATTTGAATTGTTTCAGCGCTCACTTTGTATTGCAAAATAATGTAAGGGGATGTTAGTAGTCTAGTATAGCTATTAGTTATTACATTACCCAAATAATGTAATAAAGGGGGATGTTAGCGTACTTAATATTATTTTGTCTCTATTACATTATTTAGCTCACTGTTACAACTGTTGTAACAAGTTGCTATTATCGCTGGTTGGTTTGGCAACCTCCGGGATAATTGTTATTGTAATTGTTATATAACCTGCACATCTGAATAATAAACTAGTTCCGAATTTCTACAAGTGTGATAGGTATAGGTATATCAGGAGAGGAAAAGATAGAAGGGTTAATGGTGTAGGCAGAGCATGTGAACCCAACATAATTGATCCAAAGGCATGGCATCATAATAGAATATGTTAGGTGCATCGTAAGGATGTTGAAATTGATCCAACAATGCTTGCAATTATATCAAGAAGTAATAATCAAACTAGCAGAATATGTGTTAAGGGGGAGTCTCAAAAGGTTTGAAGAATTACCTCTATCACTGCAGAAAAGAGAATCAATGTTAGCCTTAAATTGGGTAGCCATGCAATTGAGTGATATGACTAGAAACAAACCTATGAGAATAGGACATGGTTTGGATAGGCCAACAATTATAATTTTCCTTGTGGTATCCAATATCAGACTACTGGAAGGCTTTCAAAGAAGATGTTTGGGATGATTATCACAAAAATACCATATTTTTCAGATACTGCATGGGGACACAAGAGCTAGAAGGAGGAACATATGATTTTAATGATTGAATGACCAACCAAATGTTGACCAGGCATAGAAAGAAATAGATGTATTGATGTAATTTTAAAATATAAAATGAATATAGCTATTGAAATGTGATTATGTGATTGTTGTGTGATGCAATTAGTAGAAAATGTGTTAAATGCATAATGTCCATAGTTATTTTAGTGCTTTTACATGTATTCAATTATTTTAAATTTTTATAAGCAATAAAAATTTCTTGTAAAATTGTAAATGGTGTATTATCCTTAGGTGGTGACATTACAATTTGGTAAATGGATAAGTGCTTAAGTGACAAATATTTATTTCCAAGTGAGATGCTTTAAAAAATTGACTAAATTTAGAATATGTATTGTGAATAGGATGCTCACCTAAACAGGTGTTTCAAATATGTTCACCCAAATAGGTGTTTCAAAAAAATGTTCACCTAAATGGGTGTTTTAAAAAATCTCACACAAATGAGTGTTGTAGAAAAGCTCACCTAAATAGGTGTTTAAGAAAAGCTCACCCAAATGGGTGTTTATGATATGTTCATCTAAATAGGTATTTTAGATATGCTCACCCAAATAGGTGTTTCAAAAAATCTCACTCATATGGGTGTTTCAGATATGCTCACCAAACAAGTGTTTTAAATATGCTCACCCAAATGGGTGTTTTGGAAAAAGCTCACCTAAACGGGTGTTTCAAATAAAGCTCGCCCAAATGGGTGTTTCAAAAAAGATCACCCAAATGGGAATTTAAAAAAAGCTCACCCAAATAGGTATTTTATTTATGCTCACCCAAATAGGTGTTTTAGAAAAAGCTCACCCAAATGGGTGTTTTAGATATGCTCACCCAAATGGGTGTTTTAGATATGCTCACCCAAATAGGTATTTCAGAAAAAGCTCACCAAATGGGTGTTTCAGATATGCTCATCCAATAAGTATTTTAAAAAAGTTTATAAAATTTGCTTAAATGTAAAAATAATTTGCCCCAAGTGGGGTTATTACTAGTCCAAGATTTGAATGATAAGTTTAGGGAGTGATCCTATCAGGTTATAGCATTAATGAAATTGATTGTAATAGCACGCTGATGAAGTGGTATGCCCTAAAATCATCAAAAAAATTGAGACTAAGAAAGGATCTCAAGAAGTATGCAATCTATGTTGGTAGGTGCTTTTAGTGAGTAAGAGATATGTCTAAAATTAATATTATGCATGTTTATCATATAGGTGAATGATGAATGATGATTGATTTTAATTATTATACATCATGTCATTGCCCCTTGAGAGAAATTGCAATGCAAGTACATAGTAAAACAATAGATCATAATATAAGAAAAGAAAACAAAAGAATATAGTTGCTTGATGACACATATGCAAGAGATTATAGAGAAATAAGTAACACATGCCATAACAACCCCATACTATTGCCCATATAGATGAAAATTAATAAAAGGATAGTGAAGCAACTGATAAAGTAATAAATCAATCTATAGCATGGGAAACCTGTAGAATAGATTCAATTTGCAGTGTGGGCACATATTTGTAATATGGAGCGAAGCCATAGCACAGATTAATTCAGTAGCACAGACACATGTCCATAATACAAACGAAATATATAACATAGAGAGGATTCCATAGTGTGAAGCAATATCCGTAACGAAAAAAAAATTTATGATAAAAAATGAACAATCCTTTAGCTATTTTTGAATTTGGAAGAAGCTGAGGTCTTAAGCTTGTATTGTGTTATGAATCATGAAAGCAATAGAGCAATGTGAAAGAAGTTGAATACACAACTGTCACCTTGAGAAACCCTTAAGGTAATTTAGAATCTCAAAGGAGTGGTTGAGGCATAAGAACTATGCTTTGATACAGTCAATGATTGTAAAAGGAAACTAGAACATTGAGACCTCAAGCTTCCCTTCAAATTCTAACAGATCAAAAGGATTGAAAGAAAATAAAAAATTATTAGGAGGTTTGCTATCTCAATGACCTAGTGCAAATGCAATGCGAGTGCTACTATATGTTAGCTAGGATCATCATTACCTCATCATGGGAGCCTCTTGACATTATGTGTAATGTTCCCTTCTAATTAGCTAGTGGGAGTACATAGAGACTAGCCTATACACGGGTTCTCGTAGGCTGTCATATGGATGAAAGCCTTTGGAGATATTTGAGACAAATTTTGGATTCTTAGAGCTCAATTTTGGTGGTCGTTTGGGGTCAAACGAAGCTAGGATGCTAGAATTGCTATTTTTAGCAGTGTCGGGTTTTAGGGTTTCTTGCCGAGCGGACAGGGGGATGTTGTTCTACAACAAAATGGGTATCCGAAATAGGTTTCAGTTGGTCATTCGGAGTTTCATAAGGAATATTTTTTAAAGCACAAAGCTTGGATTTATTAAGTGAATTATTAAATTCATTTTATAAAGTTAAAACTTTATATTATAATTAAAGGGGAAGAAATATGTTTATCCCACATTGAGTGCGAAAAAGAGAGTTTGCCAAGGAGGAGCCTATTTATTTAGTGACTTGGTCTCATTTTAGATATTTTGGATTTTAGTTATTTCCTCTAGAGTTTGAGGCCAGTGGCTGAGACTTCTTCTCTGAAGGGACGAAAGCCCCAACGGTGTGGCTGAGGATGAAACCCTTAGATTTTTGGAGCTGGACGAAACCCCAGTTCTTTGTTGGTGAATTCACACATGATTCACACTTGGAGCTTCATCAATATTCAAAGGTATATTTCCATGTTTGCTGATTTAGTATATTTTAAGGGTTTGCAGACATATTTTGGAAAGATTATATTTTTAAAATATTGTAATCTGAACCCTATTTTGAAAGAAATTTGAAAGATAAAATTGTTAGTTATTTCATGTTTCTTGGAGTTGTATTTTATGATTTTAAGAAAAAATATAGTGTCCCAAATACTAAAAATATCAGAACAGGGGGGGACATTACAATGGTATCAGAGCTGGTTTTTCTTGCCAGCCTATTTAGGGTTTCATTGTGAATTTTGTGAAGTCTTCTATCGAAGACAAAATTCTCAGGTTTGATTTGGTGGAAATAATTCTGTCTAAAATTATATTGCTTGAAAATTTACGGAGTATAGAAGATTAGTAGAAGTTAGGGTTTGGTTGCCATTTTCAAATCTAGGGTTTCCAGTTTCTAGGTATTGGTGATTTGAATACCCATTTGGTTGTTTTGGGCTTTAAGAGTTCTGGGTATTGTTAATTCAGAGCCGGTCATTCCTGTAAACCTTTGGAAGCCTCAAATTAATTTTAGATTCATGGCATCTATTAATGACTGGACTAAGAGACAACGTGAGTGGGGTAAGACCCATCATGAGATAGAACAGTCCCTCAAAAAATTAACTACAATGATGCAAATTTCTCTACCTTCAGTTTTTCCTCAAGATAAGGTTGATTTTTCATTCATAAAGTTGTCGAAGAAAGTTGGAGTTGAACAAAATACTTTACAAGATCCTAAAATTGTAGCTAATATTGCGGCTAATAAAGTTGAGCTTGTTGTCCCAAAAAAGTTGGAAAAGCAGTTGACAGTAGCTATGTCACCTAAGTCAACACCTATGGTTCCCTCTAAGGCTAAGGTTGAGCATCACACATCCAATAACAGAAAACAAATTCAATCTGTAGAACATTTCAGTAAAATAATGGATCTAAGTTGTAAGTTCTATGCTTTGGGGAAACAAATTGAGTCCCAAAAATTGTCAAAAGATGTTCTTCTTGATAGTCTAAAGGAAATAAATACATGTCTAGTTGAACTAGATCAATCTGATCATGAGGTTTTGAATTGGGCAGCGAAAGTACCTATAATTGCATTAGGCCAACATTGGATTATGAGACATGCAGACAGGGACGTGAGACTTGCAGTCACCTCTTGTCTCAGTGAGATCATAAGGATTATAGCTCCGGAAGCCCCCTACAATGACGACATCATGAAGGAGGGATTACAGCTGATGGTTGACAATTTTCATGGTTTGAATAACATCAGGGACCGATCCTATGGTAAGAAGGTTAGAATTTTTGAAGTGATGGCAAAAATTAGAATATATGTCTTTTTGATTGATTTATATTGTGCTGATCTTAGTCTTCAGACGTTTCAACATTTTATGGCTTCTATCAGTGAAGATCATGAAGACATTATATCCTCTTACATGCAAACCATCATGGTATGCATCATTGAGGAAAGTGATGACTTTACCCAGCCCATATTGCCCAAGTTGATGGTTGTTTTAAGGCAAGGATAGATTACCTCTTTAGCTGCACGTAAATTAGTTGATAATGTTTCCAAGCAGTGTGAGAAGAAGCTGAAACCTCTCTTGGTACAGGAGGAATAGGAGAAGGAAAAGAGACCAAGTGACTTACAGATTCTAGGACTACCTCTCAAAAGCAAGAATCAGTTGAGAAGAAAACAACGTTGCTTCACTTGCCAAGAAGAGTGGTCACTTGGACATATATGTGGGCCCATAACCCATAAGTCCCAGGACAACTATAGTACCGAGGGTAATGACAGGACAAAAGTTGTGGAATTGTTTCCAGAGCAATCTAGTGAGGTCTGTGAGACCTTGGACATAAGGTATGATGAGCCTTGCATTTTTCCTGGCAACAATTCATTGTTGCATGTTGTTTTTTTTTCATGATGAAGACTCCAAATTTGATGAGGAGATCGATGTCGATGAAGATGTCTCCTGGTTAAAGTTAGAAATAGAACAGACCAGCAAGTGGTTGGATGGTGACTTTCCTGATGAGTTGGAGAGTTATGCTGATGAAGTAAATGAGAAGATTGATAGAGACAAATTTCCTTTTGATCAGGGTGCTGACCTGAACATTCATACTGCTAAAATTCAAAATATAAACATGCCACCTCTTCAAGAAACTTGTGTGGAAGTACAGGAGGGCAAAATTGATGAAGATGAAGTTAATTCATCTTGTGGATCTAATTTTGGTGAGGTGCATAATGAATTTCGTGATAGTGGTGAGATCATAGAGCATGTTGATTCTGACATTGTTAAATCAGTAGTTGGTGAGGATGTGCATGCAGTTGATAATTCTTGGGTTGAGAATGAGTCAGTCCTAACTTTAGTGCATGAATTTGGAGAGTGTAGTGTCAAAAGGAATGCTGATTTTGATCATTATGCCAAAGATGGTAAATCAAAAACTTTATTGTGTGCTGCTGATCACAATCCAGAACTTGATACAATGCAAAGTTGGAAGGATAAGTTGCAGGTTATAGAAGAGAAGATTGTCCAAACATTAACCCATTTGGATAGCACACACAACTTTGTTGAATATCTTCTATGGACAGCTAAGCTCAAAGATAAGCAGATAGAGTTGATTGATGTCTCCTTTGCTGAAAGCGTGCAAACTATTAAGGTAGAAACTATCAGGCATGATTTGGAGAAAATAAAATATGATTACTTGCAATTGTTATCTGATAGGGATTTGGCTATCCAAACTGTAGAAAAGATGTACCAAGAACTCACCAAAAAGGAGAAGATAATTAACATACTTAACCTTGAGTTAAGTTTTATTCACAAAGAAGAAAATTGGTCAACTTTTACAACCACTCAGAAGGAACAAATTGAGTATGATGCTGATGTAGGTTCATTTCCTTGTGTTATGATTGGTGAAACATCTCCTAACTTTTGTATGCAGAATGTTGAGAGTTGTAGCACATGTGATTGTATAGACCCTTCCACGGAACCAGTTGGTGAAGTTTAGATGGACTGTATAGTGAGGTCTGCTCATAGTTTTTCTTTTAGTCCACATGTTAATGATTTGACCATGTCATATATGAATGGGAAGAAGGGTTGGTATAAGGTGTTATATGTATCACCTTGGCATGAGGTGCTCTTCCCTATAGTTGTAGAATCAATTTCTTGTTGGGTTCCTCGTTTGTTAGTCCAGAATGGGTTCTCCGTTGAGCTATAGAATAATTCAGTTGTAGTCAGAGTGGCACAACAAAAATTATCAAATTTTGGGAATGAAAAAATCCCTATTTGGCTATGGGATCCTAGAATTCCTTTGAGGTATGGATTTTTTTATAGAGTGGCAGAGCTCGATAGAGTTACCGGGGCCAGTTGTATTGGATTGATGACAGAGTTTGTTAGTGTTGCCATCTTTAGTGATATCAGTTTGGTGACAGAGCTTGACAATGTTTTCAATTTTTGGCATGACAGTTCAGGGTAGTGTCTTCATCATGAGACATTCTTCAGATTTATTTGGGATCTTGGCATACAGATCATATTGCTTGAGGACAAGCAATATTTGGGAAGGGCGGATTGTAATGTTCCCTTCTAATCAGCTAGTGGGAGTACATAGAGACTAGCCTATACACGGGTTATCGTAGGCTATGTCATATGGATGAAAGCCTTTGGAGATATTTGAGACAAATTTTGGATTCTTAGAGCTCAGTTTTGGTGGTCGTTTGGGGTCAAACAAAGCTAGGATGCTAGAATTGCTATTTTTAGCAATGTCGGGTTTTAGGGTTTCTTGCCGAGCGGATAGGGGGATGTTGTTCTACAAAAAAATCGGTATCTAAAATAGGTTTCAGTTGGTCATTCAAAGTTTCATAAGTTAGAGTTTTTAAAGTGCAAAGCTTGGCTTTATTAAGTGAATTATTAAATTCATTTTATAAAGTTAAAACTTTATATTATAATTAAAGGGGAAGAAATATGTTTATCCCACATTGAGTGTGAAAAAGAGAGTTTGCCAAGGAGGAGCCTATTTATTCAGTGACTTGGTATCATTTTAGATATTCTGGATTTTAGTTATTTCCTCTAGAGTTTGAGGCCAGTGGCTGAGACTTCTTCTCCGAAGGTACGAAAACCCCAACGGTGTGGCTGAGGACGAAACCCCTTAGATTTTTGGAGCTGGACGAAACCCCAATTCTCTGTTGGTGAATTCACATAGGATTCACACTTGGATCTTCATCAATATTCAAAGGTATCTTTCCATGTTTTCTGATTTAGTATATTTCAAGGGTTTGCAGACATATTGTGGAAAGATTATATTTTTAAAATATTGTAATCTGAACCCTATTTTGAAAGAAATTTGAAAGATAAAATTGTTAGTTATTTCATGTTTCCTGGAGTTGTATTTTATGATTTTAAGAAACAATATAGTGTCCCAAATATTAAAAATATTAGAACAGGGGGGGACATTACATTATGGTATGAATAAGTAAGCCCAAGCAACCATGTGATGAAGCATGTGAGTATAAGCAAATATGTGATGCAGAAAACCATGCATTTAAACAATCATGCAATCATACACATAATAATTAGAGTATGCAAATTCAAGCATAATATCTTTTGATATGCATTATATTGTTTGGTTCTTTTAATTTCATTAGGAGAAGATAATCAGTATACCCTTGATATAAATTTAGAGGTAATAACAAAGTGACCCAACCAGTTAGGTTAAAAATTTCCATTAAGCTTGTCCTTAGTGTTGGTGTTTTTTAATTCTATTTAAGAACCAGATCACCAAATTTGAAAGAGCAATGCCATTTATTTTTATGATAATATCTTTAAAGCCTATCATGTTAGACTCTTAAATCCTCCAAGGCATTAACTCAATGTTCATCAAGTAGCTCAAGTTTAGATAAATGACCTACATGATATTTGTCATTGAAAGATGAGTCTTAAAGTAGCACCTATAGGGAAAAAACTTTGAGTTCAAAAGGAAAAACTACTTTGGATTCATAAACCAAAGTATAAGGCGTATATCTAGTTGGAGTATGGACATTGGTGTCATAATACCAAAGAGTGGAACAAAGTTTTAAATAACAATATCATCATTCGTATTCAATAGCCTTATTAGTGTAAGAAAATTGAATCTTGAATGATAGGGGATGAGATATTATTGTAGGGTCTTCAATATGATGCCTATACCTACACCTTTGATGCAACAAGAACCATCAAAAAATAGTCTAGGTTCCTGAATGGTCAACCTCTATAGAGAATATAAACTCATGAAAAAATTCAATAATCAAAGGGTTACTATCTTCTAGGGGAGATGTCACTAACAAGTCAATGATCACTTGACCCTTAACAAACATCTAACTGGTAAATTCAAGATTTATTTCATTAAGGACTAGGATCCATTTAGTAGTCCACCTAGGCAAATGTGGTTTAGACATAAGATACCATAAAAGGAACAACCTTTAATATAAGTTTTTTGGCCAAGAATATAATGGAATAGCTTCTAGGTAGCAAATACAATATTTAAACAAAGCTTCTCCATAAAGGTGTAGCAAGTCTCATAGCTAATTAGGATCCAAATAATGTAATAAATTGTTTATTCCCATTGTTGATCATCATATTGAGCCAACATAGCACCCAAAACATGGGCCAATATTGATACATATAATAGGAATTACTTAGTGGAGTTAGGTGGAATTAAAATAGTTTGTGACAAGATGTATGAATTCAAGAAATCAAAGACCACTTGGAATTCTTCATCTCACTTTAATTCATTATTTTATATAAAATATTGGAGAAAGGTTGGCATTTGTCAGCTAGTTGGCCAATAAACCTCCTAAGACCTTATACCTTTACTTGAAAACTATACAAATTAGTTAAATTTCTATGGGGAGGTATATGAGAGATGGCTCTAATTTTGTCAGTATTTACCTTAATGTCTCTATAGGAAATGATGAATCCTAATAGTATACCAAAAGTGACACCAAAAACATATTAATGTGGATTCAAATGAACCCTATACTCTCTCAACCATTTGAAAATTTGGTAGAGATAATGAACATGATCTTCACTATTAATTGACTGTATGAAGAGGTCATCAATATAGTCATCCACAATATCATGCATCATGTCATGGAAAATATAAGTCATCATCTAATGATATGGTTCACCAACTTTATTAATACCAAAATGTATGGCCTGCTAATAAAATATTCTCTAAGGCGCTATAAAGGTTGTTTTAGCTTAGTCTTCAAGGGTAATCCAAATCTGTTTATATCCTGAGAACTCATCCCAAAGGGAAAGAATACCAAATTCTATAGTAAAATAAACTATCATATATATGTTAGGTAAAGGAAATTCATCTTTCAAACTTGCTTTATTAATGTCATGGAAATTAGTGCATATACATCACTCATTCCTTTTTAATGACATACATGATATTAGATATCCAGTCAAAATAATCTATTGCCTTGATAAAGTTGACATCTAATTTTTTTTTGAGCTCATCCTTAACAAGAAGAGCAACCTTAGGATGCATTTTACATAATTTATATTTGATAGGTTTAACATTAGGATGAACAACTAGGTGATAAATAAAAAGAGATAAATCTAAACTAGGCATACTGACATAGGTTCAAACAAAGATATAATTATATTCCTTTAAGAGATTTGTGTACGCATGGTATTCTACAAGAGTCAGAGTAGTACCATGATTCAAGATTTTGGGTTTAGTATCAACCCCTATGTCGATATCCATAGTGTCCTCAATGAGCTGGTAAGACTCATCTTCTAGCTGGAGAGTTACTAATAGGACCTCTAAGTCTTCAAGATCTATTTGAATGAGAGGGGGTGGTTTAGGAGCATATAAGATGGCAAAGCTAGGTACTATGGATGCAAAATTCCCATCATAGGATGTGTATTGAGTAGAATAATTAGAAGGAATGGCTTTCATCTTGGGATCATGCACAAACAATTGTCTCGACTGGCCCTATGGAAACCAAAGTAACAAGATTTATGTTGGAAAAGTGTGTGACATGAAAAAAACTAGTATGTAGAAGTGACTAGATCTCTCTTTCATCCTTACCCCACTATGATAACTCAAGGTTGGATATATAATCACAATAATTTTGTTAAGAGGGGTTTCTTTAATCATCATAATTAAATGATTCCTAGAAAGGTAGAGGCTCAATATTATTGGAAATATATCCAATCCCACAACAATTAGGTCAAGTGTCAACTTCCAAAAGCTCTTTGATACCTTGTTTGTATTGACCTAAGTACTTTTTGAGGTACCCCATATTGACAAGGATCTACTTAGGGATTTAATAATTAGGGGATATATAACACAACATATTGTCATCTAGGTGGGAAGATGTTTTTACCACAAATATGCTTGTCATTAGTGGTGCCATCATGTACAAAAGAACTTCCTATCTTTAGAGTTGTACATATGGTAGTAGGACATCTATAATATCATGGTGAGAGAAATGGGATACAAAGGTATAATAAGTAATCATGGTAAATCTTAGAATTGTCAGCCTTAGAAGAGGTGTTTTGCAAATGCTGACTTTTAGTACCTATGGATAAAAAATCATTTGTCGGGGTAGTATATCCCATAGGAGATGACTTTGGGGTATTAAAGGTAAGTTGAGAGGAAAATATTGAGGAAGCAAGCTATAGATATGGACATAAAATTTTCTAGGATTGAGGCCATCTAGTAATAAGTAAAGGGATCATGATCAACAAAAATGTAAATGATTTTACCCTAATATTCATACTTGAGACATTGGTGATAGATGGAAGGAATAACTTTCATAGCATGAATCCATAGATGTCCTAAAATGATATTATAAGAGGTCTCATAGGGGATGACATTAATTAGGGTATCAAGGACCTAGGATCCTACCCTTAAAGGTAAGGTGATGGTACCAAAGGCTCCCCACTTCCTGCCATCAAAGGTGTTAGATTTTGATGCTAAATACTTAAAGAAAAATAACCTCAATATCTAAAATAAAGATACTATATCAAATATAGGATAATGGTAATATTATAAACATATAAAACTCATAAATAACTTCTACAAAAACTCATAAAATTACCATTAACAAATGCTCACAAAAATAGTAATTTGATATAGAATAAAGATCTCAAGTACATACACACTCCCTCTACATTGTGTTACATTATCTCTCCATTGTATTTTATGCACACATACATAGAGACATATATAATGGAATGTGACTCTTCATATGGAACACTCTTGGCCTTCACTCACATACATAGAGACATATATAATGGAATATGACTCTTCATATGGAACACTCTTGGCCTTCACCCTTCTTGAGACTCTTCACTTTCCTATTCTAAGTGCACATGGACTATTATGCACATTTACATTATTAGATACTTTGCTTATTATAATAATACTTATGCATTAATTATATTGCATAAAGTAAATACTCACACTCTAATATAATATACACTCCTAATCTAAATATGTACCCAAGGTGGTACATTAGCATGTACCAAATAATGTAATATTTTCCTACAAAAGGCTTTGATTATCATATCTAATTTTTGCAAGCCCCTTTGTGTGAGCCCAAGGCAATGGAGGAATTATAGGTTACAAATATTGAGACCAAATCCATTGTCTACCAAGACCCTTTTGATATATTTCTCTCAATATGATAAGTGATGTGAAGAGAATGATCCTTAGAACAATAAACATGGAATATCAATTATCTAAAAAGAAATGATATGGTGCCCTCCTAAGGTCCTAATAATATTAGTAATATCATCAGGCTATAAATCCTAAGGGACAAACTGTTCACTCATAACTTTGAGAAGAATGTCATAGTGGGTATAGGATGTTCATAATAGTTCAAGGAGGGAGACTTTAGTAGGCACACTCTCTAATTGTTGGTATAAATTGAAAGATCCAGTATTAGAGGTCTGAAATATTAGAAGGGGTTTATATATCATGGGGTTTTTTATCTTTATTATATAAGACTAGAGGAGTTTGATCAAAGGTCTGTCTCTTTTGCTGTTGTTAGGTTATAGCACAAACATATACTACACTTGATGAGAATGCCTCAATCATAACATGTTTTGAACAGTTAAAACTGCCTAAAACTCTTGTGATATATATATTTTTTATTTGTGGAAAAAATTCCAAAAGAGATGCCACTTTGGGGTAAGAATATTGTGATATATCTTATATGCTAGTTAAGTTGATTTAATATGTTGTGTATTAACTGTTTGCATGATTAATGTGTTAGGAATATTATATTCTGATTTTTACAGTTTTTTGTATAGTTTTATACTACTTTGTCATGGCTTGTTAATGAAGAATATGCTTGGGTTGATAGCAGCACTTTACTAGATTTGTTTCTATGTTTTTCAAGCAATTATTTGTCTAAATTTAGTAAACAGTGCAAAAATATTGTTACTGTGCAGCAAAAACAGGTTTTGCTGTGTAAATTCCAGCCAGCTGCCAATGAATGGCAAGGCATGGAATTTACACATGAAGAAGGTTGAAAGCCATTGTAATCATTTCTTGAAAGATAACCCACCTGAAGGAAGCAGCTAAACTCACCTGAAGAGCACACAACTAGTCATTCCAAAGATCTTCGAAATGAACAGACATCTTCGGAATGACAAAATCACTTATCTTCGAAATGACAGGGGAAATGTTCTGTTTGAATTTTTGGCAGTTTTCTAATGGTGGAAAAGGTGAAAGAAGGTTGAAAAGTTAAAGGGAAAATATCCTACAATTTTCCTTGCCATCCTTGCCATCCAAAAGCTACAATTCATGGAAAATATCAATCAAGGCAATTAATCCTCTTCTAGGATAAACCCAGGAAATACTACAACATAGTAGGAAGTTGATCTGTAGGATAGGAATAGCATATTTTATGTATGTAAATAGATTTTAGGCATCTATAAAAGGTAGCTCCCATGTTGGTAGAGCTACGTACATAGGGTTTTTAATAGAAGAAATTATATAGCAGTTTAATTTCAGATCTGTAATCTGCAACAACAGATTTGTAAATGTTGATTTTGGAATAAAAGTGTAGTTATTTTATCTCATTTGTCATTCATGAATGTGTGTGAAACTTAGTCAGTAAAAGGAGTTCATACCTTCTTCTAGAAAGGGAAGCAAGGGCCACTTCCAGGCCTAGGAGAAGGACTAACAGGACAGGTTTTCTTCTGATTCTTGCTACAGCAGAATTAGATGATTAGTTGTCTGATTTATATTTTGATTGCATACTGAAAATATTTAGATTGAATGATTTCTTTTATGTTCAGAATAGACTTGCAATGCATTGATAGGTTAATTGTTCCATTTCCTGCAAATTATAGTTTTTCAGCAATTTTAGCAGTTTTTCTGCATTTTCCTTTTTGCTGTCAATTACTGCACAGAAGTCTGACAACCTTCTGAACAGAACATTGACAGGATTTCATTTATGTATTTCATTCAGTAATTTCATTTCTGCAATAGCATTTAAATCTCATTTTTGCAAAAGTAAACTAGGTCCAATTTCCTGTTATTTCAATTACTATAGATTTTAGTTTTTGTAATTTAGCATTAAAGTTCAAATTCAGCAATTGTAACTAGGTTCAAATTCCTATCACTTCCATTTTTGCAAGTAGATTAGTTTGTTTTATGCAAATTAGGAGTAAAAGTGACCTAAAAACCCCCAACATAATCTGTTCCACTAATAAGACCTGTTGCTCCAAAATGACCTGAACTATAGCCCTATTCACTCCTTTCATAGACAACCTTGAACACTACCCTGGATTGACAATTCATTGAGAATTAATGATGTGCTTAATGACAACGCATCATTTTGGCATCGTTGTCGGGGAATAGTGTTGTTAGAAGGTAACAATAGTCCAATAGCTATTAATTAAGCTGAGCTATGAAAATTTAGGGTAAAATCTGAACATAACAGCTGGTTAAGTAACAATTATTGACTTATAATTTATGTCATTAAGGAGTAGGCATGAATGAGTAGGCCTAGGGATGAAAAAGGCATAATTATCCAAAGTGATCCCTGGCTTGTTCCAGTAAGAATATCTTCACGCTTAAGAGGTGAATCACCTGTGTTTGAATTACCAGAATAACCCATCATGGAATCAAAATCAGAGTAATCCATTTTGGATGCAAAATCAATAGCAGTGGGGTCAACAACACCAGCCTCAAGAGATAACAACATCAGCTTCATGGAGCACACTAAAATGCTTGAGGCTAAAATAGCAGAATTACAAGCAGAACTTGAAAAGCAAAAACTTCACATTGCACAATTACATTCACAATCAACAACAAGCAATGTAGTTTAGGAAAGAGTGCCTTGTGATTCTTCTACCTCCCTTGATGAATTCCACCAATTTGGATAGCCTTCCCTTCCATTTGTTCAAACTGTACCCAATAAGGTTGAAGTGCCCCTATCTAGTAACCTGCCATATGAGTCTGTAATACCTTTGCAGTCCCATGCTCCCTCCAGAGAACAGTATTCCCAAGCTGGATAAAATCCTCATATCTCAAAAATATCAGCCAATTCAATGTTCACAACTTTGATGAAGTCAGCTTTTTCAGTGTTCATCTTTGTCATGATAACAGATGGATGGTCATCTTTGTCTGCCCTTGATGAATTGCCAGTTTTTGAGCTGATTTCACACTTAAAGTTTCAAGCATATCATGAGGAAGGACCATGCTTTCTCTATGGTGATGGTTTTGTGAGATATGTTGCATTACAAGAAGGGAGTACTCAGTGGCATCACAAGCACACTTATGGTGCAGTGGCAATTCACAAAACTCACTGGGTTTGTAGCTTTAAAAAAAAAGGTATGGATCTCCCAGAAAACTTGGACAACAAAAAGTTTTTGGACATATGGTATAATGTTGTTTCCCAAGTTTCAACACCTTTTAGAAACTATTTTGATACAATGGAAAGGTCCATACAGACTCAAGAGCATGTTCTGACATCATTTGTACCTTCAACCATGAAAAAAAAAGAATAAATCTGACTTTGAAAACCTTCTCGAAGGCAAAGCTAGACAGGGTATGGGTGAAAACTAGCTATGTTGGCAGTCATGTGGGTGAAAACCAGCTTTGCTGGCAGTCACATGGGTGAAAACTAGCATAGTTGGCAGTCATACTCTGATATAAAAAAAATGATAAAAAAAGGAAAGAACAGCTGGCAACCTCATGGGTGAAAACCAACTACAGGAGCTGACAAAATTACACAAAGAGACTGATCACGTCTACAAGGAGAAGTAGCCATAGAAAAGTACTATTGAAGGGGGCCCAATTCATCTACAAAGCATGGAGTAGTTAGCAGTAATAGGTATGCATCTTGTTTTCTAGTTTAGATTTAGTTAGCATATGTAAATATGTGTACACTAGTTACTTAAGTATCCTTTTCCTAAGCCTGGCATCAATGGACATTTGAAGAAAATTTGATGAGATAGATGCACATGAAAATCTTTTGTATCAAACAAGCTTGATGCCAAACAAAATACTTGGTGGTTACTCTAGACACAGGGTCATTACATTCCATTTCAAAGTGAGAGCAGTACTCAAGTAACATGATATCAGTGGTATTTTTGCATCTACTCAGTGATCTACAAGAGCTAAAGCATCCACCTTAGTCCTTTTTGAATTTTAAAGTTTACTGCCTCCTTTACTTAAAATGGAAAGTGCAGGAGATACAACAACAAGAAGGCAACCTACCAATAATGAAAAGTCATGAGGACATGACTTAGCTTCAGTAGGGGACCTCTTATTGAAGGAGAAAAATCATCTGGAAAGCCTCTGTTGCAGCATATGAATATGGTGGAACCAATATCACATACGGTAAACCATGTTTTTCACTTAAAATGTCATTCCTTTCTGTCCTAGCAGTAAGTTATGCAAATATGTATTGATTGTGCTTCCCTTCCATTATCTTCCATTTCATGTAAGGGGGGAAAATAATAAGTTATTTCCATATTTCCATGTCCTCATATAAACATCCACCATACAACTATGTATCTTCCATACACTTTCCCCATTCAACCATTATTCCACTTACCAGCCATTCATTCATTATAACTCATAATAGCACATGATGTATGTATCTTGTATATTCTTATTGTTATGATTTAAAGGTTATGATTTTTAGATGGGATAACATGGTTTCTAATGTTTCACTGATTTAGAGAAGATGCAAAATATTTTATGAAGTTTTAGATGATACATATGGCCAAGAATCTGATATTGTATAGTATGTGAGGTAGCTCAACTTGTAATTGTTGATTGACCTGCTCTATTGTAATAACATATGGATAAGATGAAATGGATTTTCTGAAAAGACCTTAGAAATTTTCTCACAGCCAAATTCATCTTCAAATTCTACTATTTCAACTTCAGACAATTGAGCTTACATTCTCATAAGGTCAAGGTCAAGGAGAATAAGACAAATATGTCCTGCATAAATTGTTTGAATTAAACTGCTTAGTTATCCATGTTTATGAAACCTGTGTATAAACCATTTCTGGGTTTTGTTGTCCTCTATTTTCTCAAGATACCCTTAAAATTTCATCCCAAAATGACATCATACACAAAAGTTATGGCCAAAATACAGTTCAGTATTTTCACTGAATTTGCACAAAAACGAAATTCATTTTGAAGGCATGAATTTGTTTGATGATTTATGAACTGTTTGACATAATGCTTCATCCAAATGAAGATATACATAGGATTTCAGTGGAAACAAGCAATGGTATGCATACAATTTCAAGTATTCTACCATCAATTGGTAGCATGGGAGTTCTATAAGATGGCCAACAAGTTTTGGATAAGATGTGGTGCACTTGGGCATGGGCAATGGTTTGTACCTATCACTTCATGCTCTGTTCAAAAGAGTGCAGTTATATGTGGAGAGGTTGGAGTTGCAGTTAATGCCTCATCAAAGTATGCCAAAAGACACAGTTTCATGAACAATAATGATAACAACATATGCACAAACTGGATTTTCTGAAAGCGATTATCAGGTGAGAACCAAACTTTGTAGCCATTTGTTGAACATTCTTTAGGTTTGTGCCATTATGGAGTTATAAAACAATATGGAGATCCATCAAAGAATAGTTGAAAATGGTCTTTTATCGAAGATTGTGAAAGTGGATGCCCTGACTGAACATATAGATGTTACTGAAGTTGCATTAACATTTTCTGTGGAAGAGATATGGAAATTAGATAAGGATTCATTGGAATATGCAAAGTTTTATAGATGCTTTTCAAGCTGGAGTATTCAATGCAGTTCCAACATTACAACATATTGTTCAAATGAATACTAAAGATCATTTTTATCTCCATGAAATGTCCACTCAATATAAGTCTGTTGGTAATTCCACATGCACCAATACTGCTCTCTCAGAGTATTAATACCAAGACTATAAAAAAAAAATGAGTGTCTACAAAATAGAGCACATTAACTGGTTTTCAGCTATCACCTTCAAGGTTTTCACCAACAGATGTTATCCCATATGTGAAGGTAATACTGTACTTTCTCAGTTCCAATGAAGAATTTCCTTATGTGCTAATTGTGCTTGAAATTAGTGATGTTTTGTTGAGTCTTCCAAGATTCTGTCAATAAATTCACTCAAGCAATGCAGTCAAATGTTTTCCAACACATTGAGATACAGTTATAAGATACCTCAGTACATAGTGAATCCCAGGAAGAACAGAATAGCAAATGAAGCATACTGATTTGATAAGGTAGTGAGTTGTTTGACATAATGCTTCATTTGGAATGCAGCTAAAAGGCACAAGCATTGTTTGACAAAACTCTGAGTACAATGTGGAAGATAAAACAAAAGATGCTTGAAGAAATGGATTGCTGATATTACAAGAAAATTAGATAAAATTATTGAGGAAAATGATAAATCTTCACATATAATGAAAAAAATTAAAGGATGAACTGCTGATTGAACAAGGACAATAAAGATAACAGGGTCTGCTCAACATGGACATTTCATGAAAGATTGGTAGAATTGAATCTCACAAGCCAGGAATGACAAGAGGTAGTTGAAAGACCATTTGAAGACATTGCTGAACCATTTGTTGGCATGTTTATCAATGCATATAACAAGTTTCTTGTGGAAGTTGAGTTTGCTACAGGAGCAACAAAGGTTTAAGTTGGGGGGAGAAGATGATGAGGCCAAATAATGTCCTCATTTTGGCATAAACATGTTGCTATAGTGATGCATTAAAAGGATACTTTAGTATTAGTTAAACATGTTTAATATGTCTAATTAGTCTAACTAGTTGCAAGATGTTATATTTGTTGCTTGTTGATATTCTCATGCTTTATGCCAATTTTTGTGCAGAATAGTCTTAATATGGTGTCTTAAATATGCATTACTAATGCTTTCATGGTAAGCAAGAAAATGATGGAGAATCTTCAATCCATCATTCTAAGATAGGTCATCAAAGGACACATCAACATGACTTGGAGGCTTCTCACGACACTATGGAAATAGTCAACGCCAAGATTTAAGGAATAATTCTTGCAACAACTTGATAGTTTGGATGTACAACTGGTGGAAGAGATTCCTGTTGGTCCGGCTTTCATACGCACCCCGCGAAAGGATGGGCAGGAAGCCCCGGAGACACCCACGGGACGAATCCCACTCACTTTAGGATCTAGCTGGTTATCCAAGGTGCGAGTTACAGAGTTGGGTCGAATGGCTATTCACTCTTTTCCACTTCTGGAATAGATTTCAATATGGACTGTTCTGTTACCTTACAGGGGGTTCTTGAACTTGTTCAGTAGTTGTCAAAGTTGTTTATCAGATTTAACTTGAATTCTTGATCTAGCTCTCATGGGTCAGCAGATTTAAATAAAAGACAAATAAAGAAAATAAAAATGGATCATTCACCAAAAACAAAGAGAGGGTAGGGTAGGGCAGAAAGAGAAGTTTATCAAACATCAACTGTAAAACCCTAAACTATCAATCTTATCTATGCTATCAGCTTCACAATAGAACAAATCAAAGAAGAAAGTGTCCAGTCAGTCTAAGATCACTTTCAACTAAGAGCACAAGGCAGAGTGAAACAGATCTAGCAAAAAATTATAAATCCAAGGGGCAGCTAGTTAAAACTGGTATCTTTCACCGACAACCTAGCTCACACAGTGAAGACAGAGCAATTAGAACAAACTTAACCTCAAATCTGTAATTTCCCCTAGCAGGCAATGGAACAACTGAAGCCTAACAACATATTTAAACTTGATAATGGTAGATTTACAAGATATATCTAACAAACTTTAATGGAACGGATAACAAAAGAAGATACACTTATCACACTCTACAAAAGATTAGGCTCCTGGCCATGCTATCACAGAAAAGCTAAAGCACATCAACTCCAAGTCCAGAAACAAAGGATTTCACAAGATTTGCAAGAAATTGCTTATAAGCCTTTTATTTCTAAGTCTCCGCCTCCCGCAATTACATTGAGAAGAAGTATTTATAGACTCAGGACAGACCCTGATCTTTTCAGAAATATCTTCTTCTTTAACTGCAAATCTTATCTTTCTAAACCCTAGGACCCGGGTTTTACAATAAAAATCCATTTAAAATCAAATTCCGGATAGAACTTAACCATTCTGCAAATCTGTGCAGTCAATTGCCATAAATGGAGAAGATAGAGTTGAATGCCACTTGCATTCATCCGCAACTGCAAATAAATGCTCTCATTAATTTCTGTTGGTGAGCCGGATGAGTCACCACTTCTCCATCAATTTGATCTCCGCAAAGCCATCCCTGAGTTGAAATGGTCTTCATGCTATTAATTCTGCCATAAATTTGTCATTGAATGCCTTCATCGGCATCTTCTCCTCTAGCATGGCGGTCCTTGACTAAATCCGCACTTTAACTTTGCCTTTATGGCCTTTCTCGGTTGTCCCGTAAGTGCCAGATGGAATCTTGCATGAAAGACAAAAAGATTATATTAGCACTTTAAAATCATTAAATCAGAAGCTTTAAAGGTTAAAACAGATTAAATCAGGCTAAAAACCCTAAAGCAAGCTTGCATGTCGGCTTCTGTTTGTCTGCCTCACGCTTTGACACGTGTCGCTACCCCAGGATGCCTTCTGTTTCCCGCTGGAATGCACTTCAGGCTCATTGTGCAACTTTCTCTCTCCTATCGTGATTCTGTGACATGTCACGATTTCGTGACATGTCGCGAAATCGCGACGTCCCCAGCGCTGCGCTGCTTCTTCCCCTGTCGGCCGCGAAAACGCGACATGTCACGATTTCGTGACATGTCGCGAAATCGCGCCTCCTGCTAGCTGTCGCACAACTTTTTCAAGCATGTCGCGATTTTGAGACATGTTAGCGACGCGCTGCACCTTTTGTACTTAAGCGTTTTTCCATCAACAACCCGCGAAAATAGAACACGTCGCGATATCGCGACAGTTCCCGTAGCTGCATGCATTGACCGCGTTGACCGCGATTTTGCGACACATTTGCGACTTAGCCGATTTTCATTCTGCAGCCCACTTTCTCTCTCCTATCGTGAAAATGCGACATGTCATGATTTCGTGACATGTCGCAAAATCGTGCCCCTTCCGTACGTTTTCTTTCTCTCCTCTGGCCGGTAGCGATTTTGCGACGGTTTCCAAAAATGGAAACGTCGCGATATCGCGACACTTCCAAAAATGGAAAGTGTCACGATTTCGCTACACTTTTTCGACTTAGCTGCTTTTGCCAAAATTCGTCGCGATATCGCGACATTTCCGAAAATGGAAGTGTCGCGATATCGCGACACTACCAAAAATGGAAAGTTTGGGTTTTCATGAATTTATGCAACTCGTTTTCTGGATTTTTCTCGGTATCGGTGCAAGATTTTCTTTGTGCATGAATGATTCTAGCATGTAAAAAGTGAATTCTTGGATAACACAATTGGAATGCAAGAAAAAGCACAACTTTAAAAAGGAGGCAAGCAAATTTGGATTTAAAACCTGAAAATTATCAAGAGGGTCCCTGCTGCAAAAATGGAAGTTCAGGGCTTTCTAAGGATGGAATCTTATTTTTCAGTGGGGGTGTGTTGCTTCTCAACAAATGGCGATATCTACGGGTAAAATAGTAGCACTATTTTAGAACCCAAGACTCTGGTTTCAAAACAAAAAGACCATGCATCATGCCTTGCCACAGACATTCTTCACAATAAATTGACCACTAACTGCTAGCTGTTAAAATTTCCCAAGGACATACTAGGTTGGATTACTTCAAGGAAGATTTCTGATGTGCAATTACAAAGGGTATGAAACTTTCTTCAAGGATGACTGAATTGAATGATGAACTTTGGACTGATCAACTTTTCTAGATTGTAAAAGGGGAAACCGAGTAGAGCTCTGTTTACTAGTTTAGCCTTTTACAGCCTAGACAGAGTTACCCTTTAGATTTACACGACCCAAATTTACAACTGTAGGGCAAAATCTATAACTTAGAAGAAAATATTTTTGGAAGTATTGGCTGCCTCTTTTAATTGTTCAACTCTTTTCTTTTTCCTTTTCTCTTTTTTTTTTTATATCTCTCCCTCTGAAATATATCAATATCTGAAATGCTTTTAGGGAAATCACAATTTTCTTTTAACATTTGATCAATCTGGAACTTTGATCAATCCGAAACTATTTCAGTCTAGGCACTGATAGCCTCTGTGGATACCCAAATAATTGCATGAACCATAGTCCCCTCTTATAACCAGCTTTTCTTGGATTCCCCGGGAGTTCCTCCAACAAAACAGCATAGCAGTTTTTCTATTATTAAAACAATTGTGGCAAGTAAGACACAAGATCCCATCATCTCTCTACCTTCGTCCCGAATAACAAAATAGTTCTACAGTTCAGTTTAAGTAGACTATCTCAATTAGAATAATGAACAAATGGGCATTGGATTCATGGATTGATCAGCTCAGAATAAAATAATTTGAAGGTCGACTTTTCATTGATTGCTCGAGCGAGAGGTTAAAAGACAGATTTCAAAAGTTGAAGGACTTTGTACGAGCATTCAAGGACAGGCACAGGCTTCTAAAGCAAGACAAAATCAAAAGTATGAGACTAAAAAGAATATACAGATTAAGAAAGAAAAGGAATGCAGGAAGAAAATAAAAGCAAGCTAAAACAAAAGAAACTAAAAGAACGAAGCAAGGCAACTAAAACTAAAGAGACAAAGCTAAATGAACAAAGAGAAACAAAATAAAGCAACTGAAATAAACTAAAGCAACTGTACAGACAGCAAAGAAAAAGAACCGCAATAAAGAACTAAAGCAAATAAAATCGAAACAAAAGACTGTACAGACTTAAACAGCAAGCTGACATAAAAAGACAAAGAAAGGAAATAAAAAGCACTGACAAAAGAAATAAACTGCACAAGCTAAAACTGAAAAACTTCAAAGCTTACTTACAATGTATACATATGTTACAACTTCCCTTCATACTCAAAAAATGCAGCAGTTGGGAAAGCAGAGAAATGGTGCCTTAAAAAATTTTGACCATGTGCAAGTAATTTAGAAAAATTACCTTTCAGGTCCTGTTGACGAAATGCACTCCAGATTGTGCTTCAAAAATTTGCTATCTGGGAAAGACTTGTGTTTACTGTCTTCCCTGTCCCATTTGAAAAACAAATCTGCAACTCCTTCAAATTAAACAAATCATATAATAACAAATCATATGATAACATGTTTATGCTTCTACTTGAAGGGTTTGCAGAATTCTTTCAAAAGGACTGAATGTAAAAACCCCCAGGATCAAATACCTTAAAATCTTGACAGACCCAGACCACCACATCTGAATCAGTGAAAACTTGAATGTTTTTCACATTTTTATCCAAAGCAAACTTTAAACCTAAAATCAGAGCTTCATACTCTGCTAAATTATTAGTACATGGGAACTCGAGGCGGTAAGACATAAAAAATGTCTGACTTTGAGGCCCTTTGAGGACCGCCCCTGTTCCGAACCCCGCTTACATCTGGCTCCATCCACATGAAGTGTCCAAAATTCATTAGTATGTACAGGATGAGCTTTGTTAAATTTATTATTGTGCCCAACTGTTAAATTGTAGACACCAACGTCTACTTCTGCAACATTGACAGTTTCATTTGCAGCATTGTACTCTGTAATGGTGTGCTTGTACCTGGGTTCTCTCGTCAACCCGCAATTGATTGGCCACACCCTTCCATGGCAACCACATGTGTGAAAAGTCTGTTGCCAGATATCCATTTAGAGACTTAGACCAATCCCTACTCAACAGCATCCCATACCCCACCGGGATATCCACAACTTGGATTTCGATCTTATGTTGAGCCCTTGGCTCAGATGCCAATTGAATGTGAATGTTTTGCAGCTCTCCCACAACCTTAACTTCTGACTTGTCCAATTGGACAACTCTCCTCTCAGACTTCATTGGGGTCAGCCCCAACTGCTGACAAATTGCCAGTGGCATGACATTAGCAGATGCACTTGAATCTACCAAACAATTATGTAAATTCTTCCCAAAAATTCTGACAGTCAGTAAAAATGGGGGAACTTCAGTCTTTTCTTTGTACATGGCCAGATTGGCATTGGCTATTTTCTTCCCTTTATCCACAGGTTTAGCAGCAGGGCCAGAGTATGTCTTTATCATATTGTCTCTCTGCTCTGAAATCTGTGCCAACTCATGCAAAGTAATGTTAGCCTTAATCTTTTTCATATCCTCCACTATGTTATATCCTTTGTTAAGTGGAGGAATAGCAACATCTGGTACTCTTTGAGCTCCTCCCTTTGGTGGAGGTGGATTATTGCTTGGAGAGGGGTCAGGAGGAATATTGTGAGAGTTGTCGTGGAGGAGTTGATGTGGTATTAGGCTCGGGATTCCTGTTTCTCGGGTTGTAATTATCTCTTCCATACTCGTTGGAAAGCCTGTACCTCATCCATAGGCATTTCAACTACATTCTCAGATTCATCCGGGAAAGAGAAAGAATCCAGGACCATAGCTGCACTGTGGCCAGATGAACTTGGGCCATCAGCAGTTCTTTGATTTTTAGGGGAGATCAGATCACCAGACAAGGCTTCAAATGCATTGCAAAATTCCAGACAGTCTAACTCCCCATGCTGAGAAGTGGCATGAATTCTACACCAGTTGGGTAGGGCCAAATCACAAATGTTCACATCATGAGCTTTACCCTTGTAATCTTTATTAGGTTCATATGGGGGCTCGTTAAATCTGTTTGGTTGATATGAATATCTGTTGGGGTTGTCTCCAGTAGAAGTTTGCCTTTTAAAACTCAAAAAATCATTGGCCAACTTTTGAACAATCTTTGAGACTTCTTCAATCCTAGCATTGTCAACCTCTTTCACCGGGTTCTGTACATTCTCAACAGGTGCAGCAGCCACTGGTGCTGCTGATGGTAAAGTCTGACAGACTGGTAACATCATCTGATGTGGGATAGGATTGAATATAGGAGCAGGCTGTGTGATCAAAGGAGTTTGCTAAAGATTTAGAGGCTGGGGTCCCAACTGTCTTTCCAGAATCAAAGCTTCTTTGTAAGCTTCTATCAAATTGGTAACAGTGGCATCCCTCTTCAAGAAGATAGAGGTCATTGGGTCTAGAGAGTTTTTGAAGATCTCTAGTGCCAGGTCTGCATTAGGCACATAATACCCAGTAAGTCTACCATAAGCTTTCTGGAATCTGACATTATAGGATCTAATAGACTCATTCAGTTCTCTTTTGATGCCAGAAAACTACTGATATAAAATGCTGGGATCTATCACTTCTCCAATCGTGACACAAAGACTTTTTCTAAATCATTCCAATCGGTGATGGAATCATTGGTAAGATTTAGAAACCAATCATAGGCTCCCTCTTGGAGAGTAAACGGGAATAGTCCGCAGGCAACATCCTCATGCTATACATTTAATAACTTCGGTGCATTCTTGAATGCAACCAAGTGTTCTTCTGCAGTTCTTGTCCCATCATGTTTATACCTGGGGAGATATCTTTCTGGATTTCTAGGCAAGTCATGGGCTATACCCGGAATGTTCAAAGCTGTGGAGCCCAACCAATTTGCCATAGCTAATGGATTGACAGGGATATTCTGAGCTCTGGTTGGAGTAACAATCAATGGTGATAAAACTATCTGTGATAGAGATTTGGCCCTTCTGAGGCTACTTCTTCTCGAAGTTTCTAATTCAGGGACAAGGAGCTCTCCAGCTCTGGGGTGGGACCTTGTTACCCTGTATGTAGAATCCAGTTTTCACAAGCACTTATAACTTTGCAGTTCTCAACAGGTTCTGAATTTGGAAATTTAAAACACTACACTGACAATTTACAAAACTGCAATGGAGTTCAGTGTGGGTCCTTACAAATGTTGTTGTTATGCCCTTACAATACTTGAACTGAGTTCATGGCCCTCCTTCTAGCGCCAATTAGGTGTTGGTGTTAAGTTCCGCTATTCAGGCAAAAACTCAGACAACAAAATTTAAAAGAGCTGAGGAGGAGGGAAAAGGATTCAAAAGATAAAATACCAGACTCAGCACATACAACTTTACAATTCTTAACAGACTACTGAACTTGAACTGAGATGTTCTCGGCCCTCCTTCTAGCGCCAATTAGGTGTTGGTCCGGCTTTCATACGCACCCCGTGAAAGGATGGGCAGGAAGCCCCGGAGACACCCACGGGACGGATCCCACTCACTTTAGGATCTAGCTGGTTATCCAAGGTGCGAGTTACAGAGTTGGGTCGAATGGCTATTCACTCTTTTCCGCTTCTGGAATAGATTTCAATATGGACTGCTCTGTTACCTTACAGGGGGTTCCTGAACTTGTTCAGTAGTTTCAGAAGTTGTTTATCAGATTTAACTTGAATTCTTGATCTAGCTCTCATGGGTCAGCAGATTCAAATAAAAGACAAATAAAGAAAATAAAAATGGATCATTTCATCGAAAACAAAGAGAGGGTAGGGTAGGGCAGAAAGAGAAGTTTATCAGACTTAAACTGTAAAACCCTAAACTATCAATCTTATCTATGCTATCAACTTCACAACAGAACAAATCAAAGAAGAAAGTGTCCAGTCAGTCTAAGATCACTTTCAACTAAGAGCACAAGGCAGAGTGAAACAGATCTAGCAAAAAATTATAAATCCAAGGGGCAGCTGGTTAAAACTGGTATCTTTCACCGGCAGCCTAGCTCACACAGTGAAGACAGAGCAATTAGAACAAACTTAACCTCAAATCTGTAATTTCCCCTAGCAGACAATAGAACAACTGAAGCCCTAACAACGATATTTAAACTTGATAATGTCAGATTTACAGACATATATCTAACAAACTTTAATGGAACGGATAACAAAAGAAGATACACTTATCACACTCTGCAAAAGATTAGGCTCCTGGCAATGCTATCACAGAAAAGCTAAAGCACATCAACTCCAAGTCCGAAACAAAGGATTTCACAAGATTTGCAAGAAATTGCTTATAAGCCTTTTATTTCTAAGTCTCCGCCTCCCGCGATTACATTGAGAAGAAGTATTTATAGACTCGGGACGAGACCCTGATCTTTTCAAAAATATCTTCTTCTTTAACTGCAAATCTTATCTTTCTAAACCCTAGGACCCGGGTTTTACAATAAAAATCCATTTAAAATCAAAGTCCGGATAGAACTTAACCCTTCTGCAAATCTGTGTAGTCAGCTGCCATAAATGGAGAAGATAGAGTTGAATGCCACTTGCATTCATCCGCAACTGCAAATGAATGCTCTCATTAATTTCTGTTGGTGAGCCGGATGAGTCACCACCTCTCCATCAATTTGATCTCCGTAAAGCCATCCCTGAGTTGAAATGGTCTTCATGCTATTAATTCTGCCATAAATTTGTCATTGAATGCCTTCACCGACATCTTCTCCTCTAGCATGGCGGTCCTTGATCAAATCTGCACTTTAAATTTGCCTTTATGGCCTTTCTCGGTTGTCCCGTAAGTGCCAGATGGAATCCTGCATGAAAGACAAAAAGATTATATTAGCACTTTAAAATCATTAAATCAAAAGCTTTAAAGGTTAAAACAGATTAAATCAGGCTAAAAACCCTAAAGCAAGCTTGCATGTCGGCTTCTGTTTGTCTGCCTCACGCTTTGACACGTGTCGCTACCCCAGGATGCCTTCTATTTCCCGCTGGAATGCACTTCAGGCTCATTGTGCAACTTTCTCTCTCCTATCGCGATTCTGCGACATGTCGCGATTTCGTGACATGTCGCGAAATCGTGACGTCCCCAGCGCTGCGCTGCTTCTTCCCCCGTCGGCCGCGAAAACGCGACATGTCACGATTTCGCGACATGTCGCGAAATCGCGCCTCCTGCTAGCTGTCGCACAACTTTTTCAAGCATGTCACGATTTTGAGACATGTTAGCGATGCGCTGCACCTTTTGTACTTAAGCGTTTTTCCATCAACAACCCGCGAAAATAGAACACGTCGCGATATCGCGACAGTTCCCGTAGCTGCATGCGTTGACCGCGTTGACCACGATTTTGTGACACATTTGCGACTTAGCCGATTTTCATTCTGCAGCCCACTTTCTCTCTCCTACCGTGAAAATGCGACATGTCACGATTTCGTGACATGTCGCAAAATCGCGCCCTTCCGTACGACTTTCTTCTCTCTCCTCTGGTCGGTAGCGATTTTGCGACGGTTTCCAAAAATGGAAATGTCGCGATATCGCGACACTTCAAAAATGGGTTCAAAATGGAAAGTGTCGCGATTTCGCTACACTTTTTCGACTTAGCTGCTTTTGCCAAAATTCGTCGCGATATCGCGACATTTCCGAAAATGGAAGTGTCGCGATATCGCGACACTACCAAAAATGGAAAGTTTTGGTTTTCAGTGAATTTATGCAACTATTTTCTAGATTTTTCTCGGTACCGGTGCAAGATTTTATTTGTGCATGAATGATTCTAGCATGTAAAAAGTGAATTCTTGGATAACACAGCTGGAATGCAAGAAAAAGCACAACTTTAAAAAGGAGGCAAGCAAATTTGGATTTAAAACCTGGAAAATTATCAAGAGGGTCCCTGCTACAAAAATGGAAGTTCAGGGCTTTCTAAGGATGGAATCTTATTTTTCAGTGGGGGTGTGTTGCTTCTCAACAATTCCCTCTTCCATCTCAAATTCAATAGATTCAACATGATAATGGATTTTCAAGAAAAATAGAAAAATGGAAAAAATAAAAAAAATAGAAAAAAAAAAAGATGAATAAATCCTGGTTGTGAATTCCTTCATGGGCATGATTTCATGGAATTCATGAATTCCTTCATGGGCACAATAAAAAAAATGAATAACTCAGTAGTGAAAACCTTTTTTCTGAGGCACTACTGAGTTGGTATGCATGAAAACTAGTTTTCTGGCATGCATAGCCTTGAAGACACTCTGTATCACCATTGTACAAACTCACCAACTGCACTTATTTTGAAGTGTTGCAGCAAACTTCAGCAGAACATCATCAGAAGTAGCCATCCTTCAAAACTTGCATTAACTTGTTTTAAACAAGTATATATTTCTTGCACTTTTCTCATTGTAAATAATTGGTATATAGTATATGACAATTAACCATTAGTATAAAGATGTTCATAAGAAGTTGGTATAACAAACACATGTCTTGATAAGAGGAGGAAGAGGAGGACATCAAAGAGCAATTAAAAGCAGCCAAGAGCATTATAAAAACACAAATAAAATGGATTGAAGAGAGGGAAGATATTATTGAAAAAATTGAGGAATTACAGCAGGAGGTAGAAAAATTGAAAAATAGGATATCATAGTTTGAAGCACAACCAACAGAATCTGATGATGAGGAAGATCTGGTTCAAATCCTACTTGGATTATCTAGGGAAATTGATTCTTTTCCCCTGATAGAAGCACCTGAACCTTTGAATGAAGACATAGATTCTCATTCTGAAGTAGTACCTTCTCAATCCGAAGCAGCACCCTCTCATTCCAAAAAAGCTCTAGAATTGCTCAAGAATTCAGAAAAGAGCATCAGTGAAGAACCACAGTAGCTACTATTGCAAGTAGCACTAGCACAAGAAATTTTGAGTATCAAGATGTGAATGTCCAAGTAAGTAATCCTCTGCATGTAACTTTTGTGTCTAAATTTGAAACTGTCACACCCACAATAAAAGTAGAGGAAAAAGGAGTACAGGTAGATCTGTTGCCCAAATTTCAACCTATGATGAGGCCACCCAATACTGTATCTTTGGATAAATACAATGCAAACATATCTAATTGGGTGATTAAATATGAAAAAATTGCAACCAAGGTTGAAAATTTGAAATGGGCAGGAAAATAGTTAGAGGAAAAAGACAAACTAATCAATAAACTGAATGAATATGTGACTGATCTTTGTCAGATTTAAAAAAAATTGGTCCAATTCAGATGACCAACCAGGTTTTATAGCCTCATTTTGAAGAAAAATATCTTAGATGGTAGGTCATGAGAATCAATTTAGGTCTCTCCTATAAGTTAGAAACTGCTGAAGATTTCTTGGAAACTTACCTTAGTAGAGCAGAAAAATATGCTATGTGAGCTATTTTTACATAGTTTATTCATTCTTGAGGAGGTAAATTTTCACCCTCAAATTTTCATAAGAGATGTTCAACTAAGAGCTTTTATGTCTACCCTTCAAAATTAGCTTTATTATAATTAGAAGAAACAGAATAAGGAAGTCGAGTTAAAAGCTGAATTATTGGTTAGAGCAGTACAATAAGATCATCCAAGTACCACTAACTAGAAATTTAAGATGATGAACATGATAGATATTAAGAGGATGTATTTAAATAGCTTGAGGGACTATTTGACTAATTTCCAAGATTTCTGTGCTAACAATTTTGTTCTTGCTTTATCAGTTTGTAAGGACAAATGGACAAAAATTTCTATATCACTGCAGAAAAGGGAGCCTATCTCTCCCGTAAACCTGGAATGGTCCAAAAGGAGAGTAGAAGGGGTGGTGAAACTTATTGTAACTATGCAACATCAATGGATAGGTCTCAGATTTAGGTCTCCAACCATCATTTCTTTAGTTCCCTTCTATTTTGAAGAGGATCCCCAACCAGATGACCAGTTTGCAAAATGGCTCAGGCAACTTTAGGAGACTAGAGAATATTACATAGGCACTAAATTGTTCTACAAAACATGGAATATGAATATGGACATATGTGACTCCATAGCCCAAGAGAATGCATGAGGACATGCATTAATATAAGTTGGGGGGAAAATGATGAGGCCTAAAAATACCTCAATCATATAATGTTTTGAACAGTTAAAACTACCTAAAACTCTTGTGATATATCTTATATGCTAGTTAAGTTGATTTAATATGTTGTGTATTAACTGTTTGCATGATTGATGTGTTAGGAATATTATATTTTGATTTTTATAATTTTTTGTACAATTTTATACTACTTTGTCATGGCTTGTTAATGAAGAATATGCTTGGGTTGATAGCAACACTTTACTAGCTTTGTTTCTATGTTTTTCAAGCAATGATTTGTCTAAATTTAGTAAACAGTGCAAAAAGACTATTACTGTGCAAAAAAAATAGGTTTTGCTATGTAAATTCTAGCCAGCTGCCAATGAATGGCAAGGCATGGAATTTACACATGAAGAAGGTTGAAAGCCATTGTAATAATTTTTTGAAAGATAACCCACTTGAAGTAAGCAGCTAAACTCACCTGAGGAGCACACAACTAGTCATTCCAAAGATCTTCGAAATGAATAGACATCTTCGAAATGACAAAATCACTTATCTTTGGAATGATAGAATCACTTATCTTCGGAATGACAGGGGAAATGTTCTGTTTGAATTTTTGGTAGTTTTCTAATGGTGGAAAAGGTGAAAGGAGGTTGAAAAGGTAAAGGGAAAATATCCTACAACTGTCCTTGCCATCCTTGCAGTCCAAAAGCTACAATTCATGGAAAATATCAATCAAGGCAATTAATCCTCTTCTAGGTTAAACCTAGGAAATACTACAACATAGTAGGAAGTTGATATGTAGGATAGGAATAGCATATTTTATGTATGTAAATAGATTTTAGACATCTATAAATGGTAGTTTCCATGTTGGTAGAGCTACGTATATAGAGTTTTTAATAGAAGAAATTATATAGCAGTTTAATTTCAGATCTATAATCTACAACATATTTGTAAATGCTGATTTTGGAATAAAAGTGTAGTTAAATTATCTCATTTGTCATTCATGAATGTGTGTGAAACTTAGTCAGTAAAAGGAGTTCATATCTTATTCTAGAAAGGGAAGCAAAGGCCACTTCCAGGCCTAGGATAAGGATTAACAGGACAGGTTTTCTTCTGATTCTTGCTGTAGTAGAATTAGATGATTAGTTGTCTGATTTATATTTTGATTTCATACTGAAAATATTTAGATTGAATGATTTATTTTGTATTCAGAATAGAATTGCAGTGCAGTGATAGGTTAATTGTTCTATTTCCTGCAAATTACAAATTTTTAGCAATTTTAGCAGTTTTTTTGCATTTTCCTTTTTGTTGTCAATTACTGCACAGAATTCTAACAACCTTCTAAACAAAACATTGATAGGATTTCATTTATGTATTTTATTCAATAATTTCATTTTTGCAATAGCATTTAAATCTCATTTCTACAAAAGTAAACTAGGTCCAATTTCTTGTTATTTCAATTACTGCAAATTTTAGTTTCTATAATTTAGCATTAAAGTTCAAATTCAACAATTGTAACTAGGTTCAAATTCCTGTCACTTCCATTTCTGCAAGTAGATTAGTTTGTTTTATGCAAATTAGGAGTAAAAGTGACCTAAAAACCCCCAACATAATCTGTTCCACTAATAAGACCTACTTATCCAAAATGACCTGAACTATAGCCCTGTTCACTCCTTTCGCAGACAACCTTGAACACTGCCCTGGATTGACAATTCATTGAGAATTAATGATGTGCTTAATGACAACACATCATTTTGGCATCGTTGCTGGGGAATAGTATTTTTAGAAGGTAACAATAGTCCAATAGCTGTTAATTTGGCTGAGCTATGAAAATTCAGGGTAAAATCTAAACATAACAATTGGTTAAGTAACAATTATTGACTTATAATTTATGTCATTAAGGAGTAGGCATGAATGAGTAGGCCTAGGGATGAAAAAGGTAGAATTATCCAAAGTGATCCCTGGCTTGTTCCAGTAAGAAGATATTCATGCTTAAGAGGTGAATCACTTGTGTTTGAATTACTAGAATAACCCATCATGGAATCAGAATTAGAGTAATCCATTTTGGATGCAAAATCAATAGCAGTGGGGTCAACAACACCAACCTCAAGATATAACAACATCAGATTCATGGAGCACACTAAAATGCTTGAGGCTTAAATAGTAGAATTACAATAAGAACATGAGAAGCAAAAACTTCACATTGCACAATTACATTCACAATCAACAAAAAATAATGTTGTTCAAGAAAGAGTGCCTTGTGATTTTTCTACCTCCCTTGATGAATTCCACCAATTTGGAAAACCTTCCCTTCCATTTGTTCAAATTGTACCCAATAATTTTGAAGTGCACCTATCTAGTAACCTACCATATGAGTTTGTAATACCTTGAAGTCCCATGCTCCCTCTAGAGAACAATATTCCCAAGCTGGAAAAAATCCTCATATCTCAAAAATATCAGCCAATTCAATGTTCACAACTTTGATGAAGTTAGCTTTTTCAGTATTCATTTTTGTCATGATAACAGGTGGATGGTCATATTTGTCCACCCTTGATGAATTTCCAACTTTTGAGCTGATTTCACACTTAAAGTTGCAAGTATATCATGAGGAAGGACCATGCTTTCTCTATAATGATGGTTTTGTGAGATATGCTGCATTACAAGAAGGGAGTACTCAGTGGCATCACAAGCACACTTATGGTTTAGTGGTAATTCACAAAAATCAATGGGTTTGTAGCTTAAAAAAAAAAGGTATGGATCTCCCAAAAAACTTGGACATCAAAAAGTTTTTGGATATATGGTATAATTTTGTTTCCCAAGTTTCAACACCTTTAGCATTAAAGTTCAAATTCAGCAATTGTAACTAGGTTCAAATTCCTGTCACTTCCATTTCTGCGAGTAGATTAGTTTATTTTATTTAAATTATGAGTAAAAGTGACCTAAAAACCCCCAACATAATATATTCCACTAATAAGACCTACTGCTCCAAAATGACCTGAACTATAGCCCTGTTCACCCCTTTCACGTAAAACATTGAACACTGCCCTGGATTGACAATTCATTGAGAATTAATGATGTGCTTGATGACAACGCATCAACACTAACCATGTTTTGAAAGGTAGAATTATTAGAATTTTTTTTATTATGGCCAGGTAAGGGGTTTTGAAAAATCCCAAGATCTTGATTAGAGGAACATTAGGCATTAGTATCATTGATGACAATATGGCATCCATCTATGAGATTTTATATAAGGTTAAGTAAGGTGTTACAATTGTCAGTATTATGACCAACAACATGGTGAAAATCATAATGTTCATCGAGGCAATACCAATGAGGTGTTTATTATGATAAATCTATGGGATTTGATTATAGAAGGTCTATTAGTGTATCCTCAAGGAGCTATTTAAAAATAGTGGACTATGGTAGTTCTAACCTTGTGAACTTTGAATTGGGCTTTTGCTGTTTGGCTAAGACAATATTTTGGGCTCTAGGGACCACTATACTCACATTGTTCATTTGGAGAGCTTTGGTGACTTTGTCACCTAGAACATGTTTAATTTTTAATTGATTCTTATGTTTATCATCCTCCTTTCAAAGTTTATGTTACCCTCTCCTAAAATAATACCTTATACTTGCTTATCAAGATCCACTATTGAAAAGGAATAAGTTTAACTATAATTTTATTTCATTTCTAGCAATATATAGGTACAAATATACTTAAAAATACAAGCAACAATACAATATTTCCACGAAAGCCAAGAATTACATGAAGGATATATGCCAAACTAAACTTAGCAAGAAAATACTAAATATTACTAAAGTTCTAGAATGCCACTAATATTCCATATAGGAGCTATAAATGCATGTGAATTCTCATGTTCACAATTTATTTATAAAATAAAATAACTAAGCAAATGCAAACATAAGCCTAGCTAGAAGAAATATGGATCATGTGATAATTATTACTCATCATGCTTCCCCACAATAGAAGCATTAGACTCTAATGCTTTTAGAATAGAAGGAAAATTACGGGACATCCAATGAGAAGAAATCCAATGAGCCTAATGTGAAAACTAGCTATGCTAAGCCACAAGATAAGAAGTAGAAGATCCATGGTGAGTTTGACAAGTCTTGGTATCATAGACTTGATCAGAATCCAATGATGACTGAGTATCAAGAACCACATCGATAGGATGGTTGATGGTAGGTTCGATCTCCAATGTAGAATCATGGTACAACTTCAGAAGATCTACATTGATGATATCATGAATCCCAAGGTGTGTGGGAATATCAAGGTAGAAAGTATTCTTGGACACCTGTTGAAGGATAGTATAAGGCCCATAGTAAAGAGGTTTGATTTTGCTATGTGCCTTCTCTAGAAAATACCACTTGTCTAAGTGCAACCAAACTTTGTCACCAACCTAAAAATGATGAGGAATTCTATGTTTATCCATGGCCTATTTCTATTGTTGTTGTATCTTTTGCAAAATTTGAATCACCTTGGATTGAAGATTCTGCAAATGTTGAATAAAAGAGTGAGCCTTGTCTTGCTCCTTTTGAACATGAGTGGTGGCTAGAGAAGGCAAAGACAAGGGCAACTCATAAGGAGCCAATGACTAAAAACCCAAACAAACCTCAAATGGAGAATGTCCTGTAGAAGAATGTACTACCCTGTTGTATGCATGCTCAATATGGGTGAGACTCAAGTCCCACTTGGTTGGTGAAGCATGATGATAGATTCACAAACTCTGCACAAGGGTACAATTCACCACTTTGGTCTACCCACTAGATTGAGGATGATAGGCGATGGAAAAGTTAAGGGAGACCCCTAAAAATTTCCACAAAGAGTACCAAAAGTGACCCACAAAGCATGAATCATGATAAAAATAATGCTAGTTGGTAGATCAAAGGATCACCATATGCAATCAAAGAATAGTTGGGCTAAGTTAGGTGCATAGAACAAGTCTTGCGACAAGGAAGAAACTTAGCCATTTTGTTGAATCTATCAACAACAACAAAGACACAATCATGTTGTTGCACTGTCATGGAAAACCACTAACTAAGTCCATGGAAATGCTTTCCCAAGGACAAGAAGGAATAGGTAAAGGAATGCCTAAGCCAAAATTTTTGTTAGCAGGTTTGGATCGACAACAAACAACACACTATCTCAAAAATCTCAAAACATATCTCTTTGCATATGTGGCCAATAGAAGAATCACTGCAAATGATGGAGTGTCTTGTGTTTACCAAAGTGACCACCATAGAGTGTGGAATGTGCCTCTTTGAGAAGAGACACTCTAGGATCATGAGGAACACAAACTTTATCCAATTTGTAGAGCAATCCATCCTTGATATGAAAATATTGGAAAGGATACAAATTGGAAGAAGTAGGATGACACACTTGTTGGTATATCTTCCCAAAGTCAGGATCATGAGAATACTGAGATGGCCAAGCTTGAAAACCCAAATGTGAAGTGGTCATAACTATCAAGGCATGAGCGGTAGGAGGCCTACTCAAACAATCTACCATAGAATTGCTCTTCCTATTTTTGTACTTAATGACCAAATGGAATTGTTGTAGATAAGAGGCCCACTTCATGTGTCGAGCTTCTTCAATTTTGTTTTGTGATTGAAGAAATTTGAGGGGCATATGATTAGTGTGAACAATTATTTCTTTACCCAAGAGGTAGTGTCTCTAGTACTTAATGGCTTGAACTAAGGCATATAACTCCTTGTCATATGTTGAATAGTTCATCTTAGTAGCAAAAAATGTTTTAGAATGGTAAGCTATTGGATGACCATGTTGTTTGAGGACAACACCTAAGGCAACTTGAGAAGCATTTATCTCAATATCAAAGGGTTGAGAGAGATCAGGTAAAGCAAGCACAGGTGTTGTACAAAGTTTCTTTTTCAAAATCTCAAAGGCAACTTCCTATTTCTTTTCCCATTGAAAGGGAACCTTGGCTTTGGTTAAGTAGTGCAATGAAGTTGCAATAGTGGAATAATGAGGGATGAACTTGCAATAGAAATTTACAAGTCCTAGAAAATCCTCAACTTGATGAGAGTAGTAGGAGGAGGCCACTTAAGTAGGACATCTACTTTAGTGGGATCTACCTAAATTCCACACTCACTAATCACAAAGCCAAGGTAAGAAATGGAAGTTTGGCCAAAGGAGCACTTGGCAAGGTTGGCATATAAGTGATTCTTGTGAAGGGTGTCAAGAACTTGCTTAATATGCTCAAGGTGTTCCTCCCAAGTAGATGAGAATACAAGTATATCATCAAGATATATGATTACAAATTTTTCAAGAACATTGTGGAAGACCTCATTCATCAATCTCATGAAAGTCACAGGAGCATTGGTAAGACCAAAGGACATGACCAACCATTCAAAAAGGCCCATTTTGGTCTTAAAAGTTGTCTTCCATGTATCTTCTACCTGTATACACACTTGGTGATATCCACTCTTAAGATCTATCTTAGAAAATAATTTGGCTCCTTGGAGCTGATCTAAGAGATCATCAATGTGGGGTAGTGGATATCTATTCTTGATAGAAATCTTGTTCAAAGCCCTAAAATCTATACACAACCACCAAGTTCCATCCTTTTTAAGCACCAAAAAAATTGGTGATGCACAAGGAGAGGTACTTGGTTTGATGAATCCCTTAGACAAAAAATCTTCTATTTGCCTTTTTATCTCTTCATTTTGCAAAATAGATTGTCTATACATGGGTGCATTTGGAAGTGATGTAGTAGGGATGATCTCAATGTTATGATTAATAGTGTGTATAGGAGGAAGTGACTTAGGCTCCTAAAAAATGTGAGAATACTTTTTCAATAATCTATCCAATGAAGCATGCCAATGATGAAGTGGAGTAGAAGAATGAGTGTGTTGTGGATGAATGAATACAAGTGCAATTTCTCGTGCTTGCTTAATTGCTTTTGTTACTTGCTTGCAACTCAAAACCAAATTGTGTGTTTGCTTAGTGCATTTTATGAGATATGCCTTATCATTTTGCTGCAATGTGTATGTTTTATGATAGGCATCATATATTGCTTTCCTATCATATTGGTAAGGTTGACCAAGCAAGATACCACAACAATCCATAGGTGTCACATCACAAGTGACCCTATCAACAAATTTAGGACCAAATGCAAAACTCACAATGCAAGTGTGAGTAATTTTGGAGCTCATACCACTATCCTTCCATCCCAAAGAATAGGGATGAGGATGAGGCTCCATCGACAAATGCAACTTATCAACTATGGATCTCACAATTAAGTTTTTCTATGAGCCATTATCGATAATACAATCTATTGAAAAATTGTGAGTCAAATGTGCTTGAGTGATAAACAAAGAATCACGAGCACTCACAAATGAATTTTGGTTCATTAAGGTAACTTGATTAAGTCTACCTTTGAGTTCCTCATATGCTTGATCTTCTCCTACAACCTCAATGGGACTTTGCACTTGGTCCTCCACTTGAGACTTTACAAGTAAGCTTTTCTTCTTCAACTTAAAACAATCAACTTTTCATGTCCTTTCTTCTTACAATAGTTACAAAATTTCTTAGAAGAAGAAGAAGAATAAGTAGGCTTAGAAGAAGAAGGAGAAGGAGGAGATGGAGAGAAAGAAGAAGTCTTCTTTTGTGGAAAATTATTCTTTTGAGAAGAACTTGTACCCTTTGATGATCCTCCAAAAGTAGTAGAGGAGGGCAAAACCCCTTTGATTGTGCCAAAAACTTATCTTCTACAAGTTGTGCATGGTTGAAATCAAGGTCCAACATTGCAAAGGGAACATACATTATCTCTCGATACAAGTGTTCCAAAAGTCCACTCTTAAATTTGAGGATAAGGGAAACTACATCATCAATCACACCAAGAAGGATGCAAAACCTATTGAAATAAAAGATATAGTCTTGAACAAATATGTTAGCTCCCTATCAAAAATGAAACCACTTAATAATCAAATCTTGTTCATAATTTGAGGGGTAGAAGTTTTTTTTGAGTGCCTTAACAAGATTGTCCCAAGTGGTTATAACATCTTGACCTTATTTTCTTTCTACCAAAATTTTGGCTAAGCCCAAAAGCTTAAGCTTGGCAAATGGAACTTTATCTTCATCTGAAGTGTGGGTATAGGAAAACCATATTTCAATATCCAATATCAAACTATTTAAAGTGTTAGGATTTCTTGATCTATCGTACAAAAAGACCTCATAACTAACCTTTGAGCATGGATTGTTGTAGATATTAACATCAAGAGGTACATTTTGCACACTCATATCATTTACTTTATCAAAAAGATTGCTTACAATTTGGACAAAATTGGCCATTTGGACAACTAATTCTGAGGCCATGTTTGAACATGTATAAGCCAAGAGCAAGGGAATGAAATGGTCAAAATGGCACTATAACAAGCCTGATGTACTATCTTGATTACAATTTAATTCCCTTAAAATGACCCCTTATAGATTACAAAACAACACAACTCTATTTATTTTGCACCTTAATGTCAATCTAAAGGGATGGAGGTCAAAAAAATGCTTCAACAAAATATATGGTTTGATGTGTGGTTATAAATCAATAAGTTTCATAGAGTTTACAAAATGCTTTTGTATAATAATTAAATAGTTCAATTAAACTTTAACTAAACAAATTCTCTAAAAAAAAAAATCGTTAATTAAACTAAACTTAACTAATGAAATAACATTAATTAAACAAATATTGATTAATCACTAATTAATTAAGATAATTTAAATAATTAATCAAAAGAGAATTTATTTTAATTAAGTTTAAAAGAACTAATTAATTAATTAAAAAAATCTAAATCTAAGGAAAATGAACCTTAGAGTTTTACCAGATTATATACCGATAAAATGTAAATTGAGGCACACAAACTTTTGCAAGGTTTGGTCAATGCAAAAATTGATAAGGCATCAAATTTATCCATCACATCAAGGGATAGTGTTTTTAGACCAAAAAATCAACTTCTCCCTCATCAAATAGTTCTAGTCTTTATCAGAAATAACAAATTTCCTTGTCTGAAAACCAATTTCTTCATCACAAATATGCCAATGCATTGGAAAGCAACTGATTTATTGAGAGTTATAGGAGATCCACAAATTTTTTTTTTAAACCGACCAAAATATTGAGAAAAAGAAAAAGAAAAACAATTGTTTGTCCTTGCCAAGATGTCTACAAATTTTGCCAACCACTGGAAATCAAGTTTTCAACCAAAAAATCTCACCACAAGCAAACAAGAAAAATAACTTTGGCTATTGATTTGCAAAGTTGAGCGCTAAAAAATTGTTTTGAATCATCAAAAAATGTGAACCTACATCACCAAATGGTGATGTCAAAATTGAACATAAAAAATTTATATTGACCATCGAAAAGTGTGAACCTATGTCACCAATGGGAACCATCACCAAGAGGATGAGCCTTGGTTGTCTCATGATGTTAGTTACATTGACAATGATGGTGACATCCTATCACTAGATAATGTTGACCTTGATGTCAAAATATGGTAAAAACACTATTACCTGGTGGTGTCTATCACAACGCTAAACACATCTAAAAATCAATGCTTGAACGAGGTGATAGAAAAAACGATGTAACAGTTGTCTCTAGAGGTAACCAAGAGATTGCCTACAAGTGACAAGGATGTAAAAAATAATAAAAATGATAGTCAAATCAACACATAATTGAAGGCTAGATCTAAAAGAAACAACTGGATCAATATCCAAACTACTGCATCAATTATCTCTCTCCTTCATAGGTCATAATACCAATAGAACTTGACTAGGATCTGATACCAATGAAAAGGAATAAATCCAACTGTAGCTTTATTTCATGTCCAAAAATATATAGGCACAAAGATACCTAAAAATACAAGTAACAGATCGTGCAGTATTGCCAATGAAATCCAAGAATTGCATGAAGGATATCTACCAAGCTGAACTTAGCAAAGAAACTCAATTTAGCAAGAACATGCTAAATATTACTAAAGTTATAGAATTTTATAAACCTCATTTTGTCCTCCACATAAATCATTAAGAATTTACAAAAATATTAAATAAAACACAATGAATAATTCACATAAATCAATACAAGACAAATATGTAAATTACTCTAATTATTTCAATTTATTTCAAACCCTTAAGGTAGGGCAACACCGTACAATGCTCCTTATTGGAAGGAAGCCACTCCTTAATATATCTCACTTGAGATAAATTACAATATTCTTTTTTTTTATATCCTCTCTATGATTCTTTGCCTATATTTATAATGCCCAAATACCTACCACTCTCACTTATCTATAAATGTGGGATACTTACATCTTTACCCATAATTATAATGCATAACTATCCTCCACTCCCACTTATCAATGCATGTGGGATAATTATATCTAATATGATATTATAATATTATAATATTAAATATTTATCTTCGATACCTAACATTCCATCCCCATTACAAAATGTTTTGTCCTCAAAACATAAGAAGAGACTAAACAATATGATCTTTTGAGCCTTGCTGTGAATTGGTACCGATTTTGATCATCCATCCATCCTAGTGAAACTTTGATTGGTGGTGGTCTTTATTAATGCTGATATGTCCTTCTGCCATTCAAATTGAAACCCTAACAAAATGACACTACAATCCTTCATTCAAAAATTGTAGAATCTTGCTACTTTTGTTATTGAAATAATAAAAGGAGGTTACAAATTGATATCCTTTTACAATTCTTGCCCTGAAGGCTACAATGGGGTCTTCCCTAAGGAAGCCCTTTCAGATGTGTACAAAGGCAACAGGATCTATCTTCTTGGTGTTCCTCAGTGTTGATGGGCTTCTTGCTCATGTGCCACCACTGGATTGATATATTCTATGTACCTATTGACCTACAAAATGTGGTTAGAGCATTTGGGGGCTTGCCTCAGTCAAACCCCATGTTTATACAGATAAAATACTCTCTAAATAAGCTTAAAACATGATGAAAACTGATAAAAATAGTATAAAAACTCTAAACTATGCCATATTTACCTGTTGGATGATCACTGTTTGTTGTAGCAAAGATTCACATGGGGGGTGCAAACCTGGTGTGAACCGGGAGGTTCGCATGGGGGCGTGCAAACCTATACTTTTGTGATCGAATCTACAAGATCGATTTTTGAGTTGTTCTGGTGCTGTCGCTTCTTCACTTTTTGATGGGTCACCTTCAGAAATTGTCCTTTTTGATGTTGATAACCTGTCTCAATCACAAGGAATATTATGAAAGCAACATAAACTATTATTGCAATGTGAGTAGGATGTATGATGGATGTGTGATGGATGTGTGTCTGGAGTAATTTTTGTAGAGTTTCTGTAAGCTAAAGTTGGTCTCTCTAAAATGGTGGAAATGGCCTTCTACTTATAGACTTGGCCAAGGTGAGGGGGAGGGGATGAGGTGTCCCCTGTGAGGTGTCTATGGTGAGGTGTCCACCTAAGAGGTGTCCTAGCTTATAAATGAGGTTGGGTGAGAGAATCCCTCACCCATCCATAAGTCATGATGACCTGGCTAAAAATATCCATTTGGCATTTATGAACACCTTTTTGAAAATATCTCTTAATTAAAAATTACCTTTTGTGTGCAAAAGTCTCCATCTTTCATTTATGACCCAGGGGAGTGTGAGGTGGAGAAATATCTGGGTGAGAGGTGGCAAGGCTAGGATAGGCTAGACTAGGTGAGGTGGAAGGCTAGGTGGTAAAAGTAGACTAGGTGAGGTGGAAGGCTTAAATCAAATCAAGATTAGATCTAATTAAGCATGTGATTAGCCATAAAGCATATTTTGACCAAAAATGTTGACTTTTTGACCATAAAGTGCTTTTTGACCATGGTGGAGAATTCAACCTTGGTTGAGTTGGGAATGAGGTCACATGAGGACCTAGAGTTAAGCGTAGGAAGGGGCTTAGCTAGCCCAAGGGGGCTAAGGATGATGAATAGTGATTTTGATAAATGAATAGTGTTTTTAGTCAATTTATGCAATTTTTGAGGGTTTTGCAAATTGATTGATCGTGAAGATGAGGAGAGGGACAATGTGCGACTTTTGGGTGTCTACATTTTACCCCTTTTTGTATTGGATTATGTGAAATATAGTTTAGTACAAAAACTGATGATATGAATTGATGAAATGATTGGAAGACAAAGAATTTATGATTGATGACTTGTGGATGATTGTAAGAGAGACACATTGATAAAAAAATGGTTTATGATTGATTGCTTTTGGGGGAAGGCGTAAGATTGCCTTGCATTATGATCAACTTGAGATGTTTCAATTGTGGAAGAAATAAATGCCTTTGCTAATTTTTGCTTTTGATTGATTGATGAGCTCTTTTGACAATATTTGACAAACCGTTGGAGCCGTAGGGTAGAACTTTCAGGAGCTTCATTCAAAAGTGGTCTTACGACTACCACTATGAAGATTGGAATCCATGAGATGTCTACAGTCAGAGGTATTTTGAGATTTATCAAACATTGATTTGTTTTGGATTGGAGTTTTGATTGAGAAGAGAAATTTCACTTTTGTATCTGTCCTAGCATGAGGACTTGAGATAATCTTCAACAAAAATTTTCTTAGGTATTTGTTGTATCCATGATTGGATGTTTGGTTGTTTGATCATGTGCAAGGTAGATTTTGATGTATTGGATGACTACCCCCTCAAGCGATGAGTTGGTGATGGAGGAAACAAAAATCGACAGTGAAACGATTGATGATGATGAAGAAGAAATGGTAAAAATTTGAATGGAAAAATAACAAAAAATGAGAATTGGGAGGAATCCAAGAGGAATTTGATGTGGGGGTAATGAATTTGAGTGGGAAGGAAAGGTTCGCATGGGGTCGTGTGAACGGGGGTGGTTCGCATGGGGGCATGTGAACCTGTCGGTTCACACGTGTGGGGTGTGAATCTATAAAACATATTTAAATGGTGAAAATGATATGTTTGACATCATTTGTACATGAAGGAAGGAGGGAAAGTGGTTGTGGAGGAGAAACGTGAAAGTGAAGTGCTACTAAGTTATAGATTGGATGAGATGGGATGGCAAGTACATCAATGAGTATGGGTGTGGGGGCGGTGATGCTAGAGGTAAGTGGATTATGCTTTCTCGAATTATGTGTGAATTGGTTAGGGTAAAAAGAATATTGTATTTGCTTGAAATGGAGTAGATTAGGCGTGTATGCTAGATAGGAGTGAAATGTGTGCACTTTGTGTGAAAAATACCAAATGGGTATTTCGAGGTGCTTTCTGTTTTTGTATGCAAGTAGTGTTGACCATGGGAAAGCGTGAATGAGATGTGATGTGTGGGTTTTGATGTGAGAGTGCATGCATGTGAAAATTGATAAGTGGACAATGCTATTGGGCCAAGTGGGTATCTAGATCTGTGCTTGTTTGACTATTTTGACTTTTGGTTTATGACCTTATTTTGCATGCATGTGTGAATGGAGTTGTGCATGTTTTTGATGTGTGTGAAATGTATTTTTGGATTGTGGGATGAGGGGTAAGATCATATATGTAAAAATTTTTTGAAAAATGGAGGTTCGCACGGGGGCATGTGAATGGAGTGGTTCGCATGGGGGTGTGCAAACAGTATTTTTATGTGTTGTTTTTGATGTGTAAATTGAAAAAATGTAATGTATGAGATGAGTGTAACTACAATGTGATGTAGAAATATACTGATGATGAAATTTACCTATGTGAATTAGAAAATAAAATGCATGAATTTTTGTTATTTACAATGATGTTTTTGAAAATTTGTGAGTGATATTTGACATGTGATATGTGATTTATGGTAGGTGAAGAAGATATTTGCTCGACATCGACTACAAAAATTTAGAAAGGCATTGCAGGATGTGTGGTGTGCGAAGGATGGGGAGTGGTTGCGTATCGTAGGGCTTTATGGTGTGTGGGAGATGCGCGAGGTTCATGTGAACCACGCATATATTTTTACATTATGTGAGAGGTGGGATCCTGATAGGAACACCTTTCACCTACTGATAGGGGAGATGATAGTGACCCTGGAGGATATATACCGCATCTATCGGTTGTTGATAGAGGGGATTACAATGATGACTATAGAGAAGGATGCATGAGATGGCATCTTGGAGAGGGTGTTTGGGCATCGATGGAAGAGGGTGGATGTGAAGGGTGGGGTGGATTATGCAAAGTATTGGCTAAAGAAGTTCTTGTCCAATCACCATGCAATGGCGATGTTGATGATAGCTAGCCATGCTTTTCCAGATACTTCAGGGGTGAGATTCCCTTAGAATATGATGGGGATAGTGTGTGACATGGTTGAGCAGAGTATAGTATATGCATGGGTACCCATGTTATTGGCATAGGTGTATAGAGAGCTCCATGGAGTGGTGAGGATGGAGCGGATGAGTATTAGTGTTAGTCCACTACTAGGTGTGGGCTTGGGAGCATATCATGATTTTATGACCATCAGAACTACCGCATGATGCACATAGTGTAGATGGTCGTGATGTGCCCTATGCGATGAGGTGGAGGGTAGATATGGAGAAGAGGGTGAAGAGAGTGTGTGAGGATGATTTGATGTATCACCGAGAGGAGTTGGGAGGCTTGAGGATGGATCAGGTGAGATGGAGGCCTTGGTGAGGAGCACCTGATTGGGCTGAGGATGTAGAGTAGCTAGTTTGCATCAGGTGAGGGTGATGGGTGGTGGGGAAATACCTATCATAGATAGAGTATTTTCCATTCTCATGGGTGTTGTGATAGTTTGGGTTGTGGTAGGGGTGACCAGATCCACTCATGGTGATCTTTAGAGTGGTAGGTGATATAGGGCTAGAGCTAGTGGTGCCACCACTTGACTTGACACTTGATGAGCCATTAGTTGTCCTTGATGTGGATAATGTAGGGACCATGCTAGAGTATGATGTGTGGTGGTCTAAGCAGTGATGGGAGCTTATGCTTGGGGTGGTGGATGGATGGGCTGAGGTGGTAGGAGTGTTGCTTATTAGGGTATTTCTAGGTGGGGTGAGGTGGATTCTAGGATATATGGGTGGATAGGGATGAGGGATCACCTGAGCCTGGTGAGGAGGAGGTAGAGTTAGATCGATTGATTAGGTAGGTGAGGCTACACCATGATGAGCGAGATCGCTTGGTGAGTGACAATGGTGTGGGGTCATCGATGGAGGGGGATGAGGGATAGTAGAGGGCAATAGTGATGGAGGATGTGCTAGTGATGGATATCATTGATGATTCATCAGATGATGAGGGTGTGGTATATGAGTCACATTGATGGAGGAGGGTGGTATTGGTGGGGATACGATGGTAGAGTTAGCAGATTTTGATTTTGTTGTAGAGTTGTAGGAGATGATGGTGATAGAGGATGAGATGCAAAAGCTATGAGGGGAGGTGAAGAAGCTTAAGGATAAGCTTCTGGATATCGAGTTGGATTGGGTGACTGATCGCTCAGCATTGGAGGAGGAGAGGTATGAGGTGGAGGTAGAGTTGAGGGTCACCTTGGAGGAGCGAGATGAGGTGAGAGTTAGATTGTAGTAGGTGATCGAGGAGAGGGATGCATTGAGGATGGAGTAAGATGCACTCATGAGTGAGCAGATACTCAGGTGAGTAGGATTCTATGAGGATAGAGAGGGATGAGATGATTGAGTCCGCTAAGAGACTATAGGGGCTTTTGGATGTAGTTAGGGCTGAGATAAAGGCTATGAAGGCTAGTCATCTAGCGAGGATTATGGAGCTAGAGTAGTGTGTGCATGATATGGTAGGCTACTAGGAGGTGAGTGAGGGAGATTGAGGGTTTGGAGGTGATGGTGCCATAGTTGGAGTAGGCATGGGTAGAGGTGGGGCATTTGTAGTAGGTAAATGTAGGATTGGTAGCAGCCCATATGAAGGAGGTTGCAAAGAGGGCTAAGTGCGAGGGGGAGTTATTGATGCATGGGATACCTATTCCTTCCTATTCTGGATTAGTGTCATTATCATAGGTGCACTTGCATCAGAGTCAATGGAGTTCACCATCAATGGTGGTGAGGAGTCAGTAGATGTTGGTATCTGTAGTGTCATAGGTAGTGGGATTGGTGCTGATGGTGGGGGTCAAGGCACCAATAGCATAGGATATGGGGGATGCACAGTCAGTGCAGGGGATGGTAGAGTGAGTGCCAGATATGAGGGGAGTGGAGAGACTCCCATGGGGTAGTGCAGATGAGGGTGTTATGAGGGTGGCTATGGGAGTATTGACCTACCATTTTGTATTTTGATGGATGTATATATGATGAGTTATTTTTGGTGGTTGTGTATTGGCATGGGTACACACCTTATTGTAGTCATATGGTATTTTTGATAGATAGATATATACATGATATGGACATGTGGTGATGCACCCACAAGGGCACACACACTTTATTGTAGCCTGATGGTACTTTTTGAGATATATATAGATATATACATGATATTCTATGGTATTTGTGTTAAATTGCATTGATGTGTATGTTTGCTTCTATTTGTGATTATGTATGAGTATGAATGATGTGATTGTGGTAGAGTATAGTTGCATATATACATGGAATGTTTGAATGCATAGATAAATAGGACATTATATATGAAATAATGTAAAGTGAATATGCATGTGATGAAAATGCAAGTGACAAAAAGTAGTGCTTGGAGAAAGCGTTTGCATCTTTGCAAAAATCAGATGGTGTAATCCATTCCATTTTTTTGAGGAAGTTGGATATGAAGATGTTATTAAAGGGATTCGAACATTACAATTTTAAGTAATCAAACCCATTGAATAACTGAGCAAAATTTCTTTGACAAATCTAGGCTATCTTGGTAAACAAGACCTCAAGCATGGATTAGTGTGTGTAAAGTGATGTTCATTTGACCATTTTGAAAAAGGGTGGTTTTAACTGCATGGTAACTTAGCTTGTAAGCTAGCTCATCAATATGGACTTGAGGATCATAGGGATTCAAGCTTTTTGATAGTACTTTCGAGGCTTTTCCTTTTGTTTTCTGCCCTTGTATTGTCTTTCTCTCTTTTTTTTTGTGGGTATTGGCTTTTGTTTTCTACCCTTTTTCTTTTTCTTTGTAGCTTGTCCTTTTTTCAATCCTTAGGTTTGAGATAAATCATGTAAATGATATGATGAGCAAGGTGATTTTTTCTAGGCGATCAGTATGCATACAATGTAGCCAGTCCTATTTTCAAAATTTTCTTAGTGTGTAGGACATGCAATTTAATCCATGAATGAGAGCAAGTCAACCAAGGGAAGTCTGGAAATGCTTTTGAAGTGTGCCAACTTTGGATGGTGGTTGATTATATAACTGTATATGGGTGAAGCACTCAAAATATTTCAATAATCTTATCTCATGAAAATGGGATTGGGCACCAAAATTATTATGCTAGCATGTGCGTGTTTAATTCTCCAAGCATGGTATTCACAATGATTATGTATAGGTACATGCATGAATGCAATTTATGAGTATGCTAAAATGTATGGAAGGGGTGTAAAGTATGAAGCACATGATGGGATTTTGTAAATGAATGAAAAGTGGGAATTTATGTACAAGGTTGCCCCAATATTATGTGCAATGAAATGGGGTGATGAAGTGAATGGGGAGATGATGGGGAAAGAAAAGAAGAGAAAGAATGATAGAAGAAGATGAGAAGAAGAGAAAGGAAAAGAAGAAGAAGAGAAGAAAGGAAACCAATCAAAGGTATGTAGCCGCTCGAAGCGTGACCATACAACATTGATAAGTAACAATAAGAGAAAGAAGAGAAGAAAGAGAAGGAAATGAAGAGAAGAAGGGGAATGAAAGGTATGTAGTCACTCGAAGCGTGACCATACAACATTCATTATAGAAGAAGGGAGAAGGAGGAAGAAGGAAGAAAATGTGGGTGAAGCAGATTTGAATGTAAATGCAATTTGATCTAATGCCGTAGAATGCCAAAAAGGTATTGTGTTTGTTTTTGTTTTTTTGTTTGTTTTTGTTTTTTTTTGTAATCATGATGATATGTACAAGGAATGATGAGCTACAATGCCTACACTTAGGCATAAAATGCTCGAAGATGAATAATGTTAATGGGCTCAAGTTCAGCAATGCCTTCCAATGTAGCAAGGTGATATGCCCCAGATCCAAACTTTTGAGTAACCATGTAAGGGCCTAGCCAATTGGGTGTAAATTTGTCATGGAGATGATGCGGTTGGCTAGTAATTTGTTGGTTCTCCTTGAGGACTAAATCTCCAACTTGAAATTCTTGTTGGTGTACCTTAGAATTATAGGTATGTCGAAGATGATCTTGATAAATGCATGTATGTTCAATAGCATGAATGCGATATTCATCCAATAGGGTCAACTGATCTAACCTGGCTTGATGAGCGGTATCATCATCAATGAATTCTTGCATAGAGACTTGTAAGGATGGTATTTCGAGCTCCAAGGGCATGATGGCTTTAGCGCCATATACAAGAGAAAATGGGGTTGCCCCAGTTGGAGTATGAATACTTGTGCGATAGGCCCATAATGCTAGTGGTATTTGATTATGCCAATCACGATGTGACTCTGCAATGGTCTTGCGAAGAATGGTGCAAATGGTTTTGTTTGTAGCTTCTGCTTGGCCATTACCCTATGGGTAGTATGGAGTAGAAAAGCTATGTTGGATGTTGAATTTCTCACATAATGCATGAACATTCTTGTTCTTGAATGGGGTACCATTGTTAGAGATGATCTTAGATGGGATGTCAAAATGACAAATGATGTGTTGTGTGATAAAATCAACAATTTTAGGACCGGTCATTTGGATTAAAGGGATGGCCTCAACCCATTTTGTGAAGTATTCGGTTGCTGTAATGATGAACTTGTGATTTCTAGATGAGGTAGGAGTGATTTTTCTGATAAGATCCAAACCCCATTGTGAAAAGGGCCACATTGATTGAATAGGTTGAAGAGCCTGAGAAGGCAAATGTGTAAGATTGGCATGATGTTGGCATTTGACACACTTTTTGACATAATCACAACAATCATGTTCCATTGTGGGCCAGTAATAGCCCATTCATAAAATGCATTTGGTAATGGCCATACCACTGAAATGGCCACCACAAGTACCATCATGAGCCTCTTGGGTGATGCGTTGGGCTTCGTATGGTTCAAGATAACGCAATAAGATGTCATCGTAACTTCGCTTGTAAAGGATATCTCCTAGCAATGTATAGCAAATTACGCATAGTTTGAAAGCTCATTTGTGAGTATGATTTAGATCAGGTGGGAGAATATCGAGCTTGATGTAATATTTTACTTGGGAAAACCATGGGTCATGCGGTTCAGCTTCGATGATATTGATGCCATCATCATGAGAAGGTGGGTTGGTAGAAATGGCAGAATGGAAGAGGGTGTGAATGGACACGTGAGTTGTGTCAGAAAGTGGATTTTATGGAATGAGTGAACCTAGAGAAGCCATAGTATCTACAAAATGATTTGTAGAACGTGGAGTAGCAGTGATGTCATACCACTCAAACTAGGCCAACAAGTGTTCGATGACCTATTTGTACTATTGAAGGATTGGGCAACGACATTGCCATTCTCCCTTAATTTGATTCACAATGAGGAGGGAGTCACCATATATGTCCAGGCATCGAATATGCATTGAAATTGCTTGTTTTAAGCCAAGGATGAGAGCTTCATACTCGACATTGTTATTGGTGCAAGGAAAGCCTAATTTGAAGGAAAAGGGGAGTGGCTCCCCTACGGTGTGAAAAAGACTATACCTGCACCCCCTCCATGCTCACAATGAGAGCCATCAAAAAAGAGGGTTAAGTCAGCGGTTGATTCAGGTTCCACAAATTCTTCAGCTTTGGTAGTATGGAATACAGAATCATCAGGAAGTTGAATGAGTAATGGGGCATCACTTGGTAAAGGTGCTTCAACCAACTGATCAACAATGACTTGGCCTTTGATGGATTTTTGACTAATGAATTCGAGATCAAATTCTGTGAGAAGCATGATCCATTTGGTCATCCGACTATTATGGTAGCTCTTACCCATCATGTAGCGAAGTGGGTTATCATGGGCTACTACGTAGGTAGTGTGATTAATCATGTAATGTCATAGCTTCTGTGTGGCAAATACAATGGCAAGGTAAAGTTTTTCCATGTAGGCATACCATGTCTCATAACTAATCAATGTGCGATTGATATAGTATACGACCTGCTCTTGGTTCATTTCATTCTTTTGAGTGAGGAGTGTGCCCAACACGACATCGATTGCAAAAATGTAAATATGGAAAGGTCGATCTGGATGGGGTGGTGATAGAATGGGTGGAGATGTAAGGTATGATTTTATGGCATCAAAAGTGATTTGACATTTATCATCCCATTTGAAAGGGACCCCCTTTTGAAGGAGATGATTGAATGACTGACACTTGTCAAAAAGTTGGGTGATAAATCATTGGATGGATTGGATTCTTCCTTGCAAGTTGCGTAGCTATTTAAGATTCGTAGGGGGAGGCATATCAATGATAGCTTGGACTTTTTGGGGATCTACTTCGATACCTCTTTGTGAAATGATAAAACCTAATATTTTTCCTGTGGTAACACCAAAGACACATTTTTTTGGATTTAATCGGACATTATGTTCCAAGAGGTGATCAAATATTTGGTGAAGGTCCTCAAGATGTTGACCATGGGTTTTGGATTTAGCAATAAGATCATCGACATAGTCCTCGATAGTTTTGTGCATAAGATCATGAAAAATGTATGTCATTGCACGTTGGTAGGTTGCCCCAACATTCTTAAGGCCAAAGGGCATGACCTTGTAACAAAATATCCCCTAGGGGTCATGAAAGAGGTCTTATGTTGATCATCTAGATTGACATGAATTTGATTGTAACCCAAAAAACCATCCATGAGTGATAGCATTTCGTGTCCGATTATAGCATCGACCAATGTGTCAATATTAGGGAGTGGAAAATTGTCCTTGGGATAAGCTTTGTTAAGATCCCTAAAATCAATGCAAATATGGATACCCCCCTTGGGTTTTTCGATGGGAACCATGTTTGAAACCCACTCAGGGTAATCGATAGGCTGTATAAAGTCCACATCGAGGAGTTTTTGTAACTCCTCTTTAACCATAAGAGCAATGGTGGGGTGCATGCGATGCAACTTTTGTCTGACAGGTTTGGCATTGTCATCCAGGACTAGGTTGTGCACAACTAATGATGGATCAAGGCCTAGCATATCCATGTAGGACCATGCAAACACCTTTATGTAGTGCCTAAGGAAATTGGTGAAAAGGATGCACTCATCATCGAAAAGGCTAGCGATAAGATAGACAATGTGAGGGTGATCAAGGTCATTGCCAATGTCAACTTTGATAGTGTCCTCGACAAGCATGTGAGAACCATCATGAAGTTGGGTGGGTGTTGGGATGAGATGAAGGTCATCGATGGCCTTAGGGAGTTGGAATTCATCATCTAGATAAATATATGTATGATTAATCCATGGGAGATGAGGTGGAATGGAGGGCAAAGGTGCATTAGTGGATCATAACAATTGAGGTGTTGGAAGGAATTTAGCGGGTGAAGGTGTGGAGGAGATGTCATCAAAATTGATAAAGTTAATGATAGGATGTGGAATGTAATTGGGATGGTTTGGATATTGGAGTGGAGCATATAAGTCAATAAAGATCATGTTAACAGATATGCTAGATATGGTGGAGGTGGGAGATGAAGGTGGTGATGAATCAAAGGAGGATAGTAATGAATCTAGAAATGGTTGGTGATGGCCAGGGTATAAAATAATAGGTGGAGAGGGGGAATGAGAATGTGGGCCTTGAATGGGTGCTCTCTCATGAAGGGGGATAAATGGAATAGTTGGTGGAGGTGAAGAAGGTGCATCGACTGATAAGGGTGGATCGAGTGATAGGTTGGTGAATTGATGAGCAAGGGCTTCAACCTTAGAAGAAGAGAGTGGTTCATGGGGTGGAGATGGATGGAAGAAAGTAGATGGAATATCGATTATAGAATGAGGGGATGAACTATCTATCAAAATATTAAGCTCAAATTCATCATCAGAAAGGACCTCGAGGGGATCAAGATCAAGATTGTGCAAATCATTCTCGAGGGTATTGATTATTGTAGGATGGTAACCAATTCTAGATCGATCGATAGGTTTGCATAAGGGAGGATTGATGAGGGTGTGACACCCTTGTTTGTATCTCCCTAGACCATAACCATGCCAGTTGTACATGCAAAGATAATGCCAAGAAAAATTAGGATTGGACATGTGGTCAAGGTTACTGTAAAATCTGGTTTGTGGTGGTGGAGGTGTTGGAGGTTCTACAGATGAGTCAAGTCCCCCATATATGAAATTTGTGCAATTATCGGGTGGACCAAGAGGAAAAACTACCCCAATAGTCAAGGGCATATCATGAGGTCAACCAAAGTCATGGGTGGACTGGATGGTGGGTGAAATAACCCGAGCATTGTGTATGTTATACTCACTAGGACCAGGTGTGGTCATGAGTATAGAGACATGAGGAGGGGTCGTATGCTCAAGTTGAGGGGAGGACCCCTTGGGTGGTGGAGATGGTGGTGGGATGGGTGTAGGTGGAGTGGGGGGTGAATTGGATGAATTAGGAGGATCCGATTGAGCTAATTGGTCATCAAGTTGAGTGGCACGCTGTGTCCACTCATAGCACTCAATAGGTGTTCTAGTGATGGGATGATTTGCATGGGTGAATTGAGAGGTTGGAATAGAAGATGTGATTGGTGGGTTGGGGACTACCCATGCCCACGTAAAATGGGGCACAAAGTGGTGGGAAGATGGAGGTGGAGTAGGAAGAATGGGAGGGTTGTTGGAGGTGGAAGCTAGAGGAGGTGTAGCGAAAAAGGTGAATGGGGGAAGTGGTGTAGAGGATGAGGATGGAAGATGTGAGAATGTAGGAATAGTGGGAGCACTAGGAGCCTGAGGTGGATTTGATGAAGATGATGCAATGTTACTCAGATCAGGTGTGGGATGTGAAGGTGAGGATGATGGATAGGTGGTATCTAAAGAATGACATGGGGTGGGAGCGAATTACGTAGATGATAAGGGTGGACCTGGTGGAAGGGCGATAATGTTGCAAAATTTGAATGGGTCACCATCGATAGGGATGCAATGGACCAAGCCATTATGGACATATTTGATACAATGATGTAGCATGGAGGGGATGCATTGCATGTCCTGAATCCATGGGTATCCCAAAAGGATGTTATATTGCATCTCACCTTCAATAACATGGAAGAGAGTGGAAATGGTTTTGGCACCAACCTTGATGGGAAGGATGATGGTACCAATGGTAGGGTGCATAGAGCCATCAAAATCTCAAAGGTCCATAGAAGGAGTAGCGAGGTGAGAAGGAGGAAGGTGAAGATGGCCAAGGGTGGTGGTAGAAATGATGTTGATGGAGGAACCCATGTCAATGAGAACACGCTTATAAGTGATGGTATTGATGGAAGCTTGAATATGCAATGGAGGATCTACTCCCTCACCTACAACTTTAGTAATCTCATGGTCATGGAAGCTGATAGAAGGTTGTAGGCATCTCTGGACATTGCCAACAAAGTTGGCAAAAGCATTGGTATCATGGGTCTCAAGATCTAGAGAGCAAAGAATGGAATTGAGGGCCTCACGATGAGGTTGGGATTGTTGTAGAAGGTCATAGATGGATAACCTTGCAGGGGTGGTGCAGAGTTGATGGGAAATACTACCATGGATAGTGATGACATTTTATGGTATAGGAGGAGGAATTGGTGGAGGGGTTGGTGGATTTGAAGAAGGTGGTGGAAGAGAGGTTGAAGGATGTTGGGCTTCAGTAGGAGGTGGATAGCGTTGATTATGGGTAGCAATGTTGATCATACCCACAAACCCCTACTGAGAAGGACCTCGATTGACATGATTGACCTGGCATGGATCAGATTGAGGTGGATTACCCCCATGCTTAGGTAATGGATTTTGATAGATCCCCAAGTTTTGATTTTGTGGTGCGAGGGGATTAGAAACTTGAATGGTGCCATGATCGATAAGATCTTGCACAGTATGGCAAAAAATGTGGCACGCATCAAGGGAATGGCCATGTTGGTGATGGAAATCACAAAATGCCTATGGATTGTGGTCCCATGGGAGTGGATAATTTGGATCATGAGGTTGGATATTAGGCAAAGTGATGAGGCCTCCATCATATAATCTATGGAATAAGGTGGGCATGGGCTCAGACAAAGGCATCCAATTGCATGGTGGATGAGGAGGGTGAGGATTATGACCTTGGTATGGATTGGAAGGTGGTGGAGGGTTGACTTGGTATGCATTTTGGGGAGGTCGAGGTGGTGTTGATTGTGGAGGTTGAGATGATGTGGCTTGAGGTGGTGGGGATGGAGAAGCTAGGAGCACCTGATTGGTCTGAGGTGGTTTGGAAGTGGGTGGTACATATGGATTGTGATTGTAGTGGTAATTGGATGGATAGGGCTACTTCGGATGGAGCTTGATCTTGCTCGTGTGGACCTTGATGTCCTCGATAACCTTAGCTTGGGAAATGGCTTCCTCAAATGTACGACTCTGATGGATTTGCAATGTTTGAGAGATTTGCTTGTGACAACTCTTGGAAAATAGTTTGATGAGCTCTGAAGGTGGGAGAGTAAAAGCAAGATCATGAATGACCACTCTCTAGTGAGAGATAAAATTAGTAATGGGCTCGTCATCAAACTGGTGTAAAGCATAGACATCTGATAATGTAGTCTTGGTTTTGATGTTGATCAAAAAATGCTCAAGAAAGAGATTGGCCAATTGTTCAAATGTGAATAAGCTATGATGAGGTAGATGATTGTACCAATCTAATGCTTGTCCCCCAAGAGAAAGTGCAAATGTGCGGAGCATAAGGGGATCACTACCATGAAGTTGGTAACAAGAAAAATGGTAATTGTTAAGGTGCTCTCTAGGATCTTCCTTACTTTTGAATTTGTTAAATTTAGGGATCTCAAATCGGTAAGGATAAGGATGGATGGGAATAGATGGGTGAATTGGTTCATTGCACAACTCGTCATATGTGGGTTTTTGAGGCCCATAACTAGTCGTGCACAAATCCAAGGTATGAATCTGTTCTTGCATAGCTTGAAATTCACTAGAGAGTACCATGGTGGTATTTGGTGGAGCTAAAAATGGAGGTGAAGATGAATATGGAGGTAGTGGCTATGATGGTGCCTATGAATAATCCAAATATGGTGGGTATTGCAATTGCTATTCCTCCCATTGATTATAGTAAGCATCCTATTGTGGATCTATAGCACCCTAAAATTGGCATAGTTAAACCCTTAGTAAAAAGATAAAAATTTGAATTTTAACCCCGAAACCGCCCATTAACCGCTCTCCCCATTTTTCATGCCATTTTTAGGAGTTGTTTTGACCATTGGACGATATCATCGCCGATCAGACGAAATCATCCCAGATCGGACGAATTCATCTGGAATAGAACGTCCAGACGATTTCGTCCCAAAACCAAATTTTCATAATTAGATTCTGTTTCAACAGCCTCTCCAACTTGGGCAGAAGCGTGTCTACGTAGTTGGAGATTCCTCCATTGAGGATCTCCTAGATTGGGATGATCCCCAACCTCTTAACCTCCCCCTAATCCTATATAAACTTGGGATTTTCCCAGTTTATACCCCTGGCTGATCATTCCCCTGCAACTCTAGTTTTGTTGTATTAGAACATCCTCGCCCCCATCATTTGCATTTGTATTTTCAAGTTTTTCATTGCAGGTTTTCACTGTGCTTCAGCTGGAGGAAGCTCGGATCGTCATAGGCGATTCCAGATGATTTCAGATGATCCTGTCATAGATCGACGATGATCTCGTATGATTGGAGGTGATCTCGATAGCAGTTCAGATTGGGGGCAACCAGAGCCCTGAGTTTGCATTTCTCATCTTTCTTCTTTATTTTACTATGCATTAGCTTGATTTATTTTCATTCTGCATCCTGGAGTTCACCTCATCTAGCATAAATGCATGATAAAGTTAAAATAAGTTATTAAAATAATGCATTTCCTTTAATCTGCTATCTAGATTTATCAATTAAGCATTCATACTATCATTTCTATTATTTTGCATTATTCTTGCAGTAGCATTTTTGGTTTTTGGTGTCTATTTCTGTGATTGCAGGCTTCTGACGGATTCATCTGATGAATTCATCAGATCGACGATGATCTTGTCTGATCTCAGATGATCGACTATGATCTGGGATGATTCTATGCAATTGCAGATGATCCTATCATATTCGAGATGATCTGGACTCTTACAAGCTTCAGAATCTTCATCAGACATCCGAAATCAGGTGCATTCTTTCTTATTTAGTATATTCCTGGTATTTAGGATTCATTCATGCTTTCTGTATTCATATAAATCGGCATTTCATATAGAATAGCTTAGATTCATTCTGGCCAACCTAGGGATATGAATGATTAAAGTACAAAATGAACACATCAAACCCATTCTCAACCTAGGCATGGAAACTGCCACTCAAAGTTTCCTGGTGAACCCCACCATCCATCAAAAATTCACCCTTATACCCCTCCCCCGAGAGGCGCGACCTTCAAAGGGCCTCTCAGTCCGAGGTATTGTTCCATCCTTCTCGCATCCCCCTTTCGGGCATGGATCCTTTAGCCTGAAGGTAAGGGCACAAAAAATTTGGGTCGATACATTTTGGTGAACCCGACGTGAAACTAAAAGCCTTCTGAAAACAAACAAAAAAAAAAATAAAAAAATAATAAAATAAAAAAATAAATGCATTATTAAAAACATCTAGAATCATTAGACAAACAATTAAAGTTGCATATCATGTTTAGATGGTAGATTATAATAAAAGACGAGTTGTCACCATAAATGTTGAAAATCAATTAACAGCCATAGAGATTACTTCTGTGCTTAGAGTACCTCAAACAAATAGAGTCCAACCTTTATGGGATGAACTTGATAGGAGATTGGATATTATTTCATCTAGATCAACCGAACTTAGGCAAATCAAGAGGTTTGTCCTAGATAGAATCCTGGATCTCGATCAGGTAACTTTGTACCATGAACTTCAGAGAGCTTGCCATAGGTGGTTAGCCGATAAAAGAGCACTTGTGTCTTCTGAATTGTACACCTTTGAAGAATACCTTGAGAATGCAGTTGTAGTACATAAGTTTCTATCTCGTATAGAGGATCAAGAAGTCGTTCTTACGGATAGAAAAATATGGAATAGAGTTCCTAGAGCTATGTTATATCGAGAATATTGCCATGAAATTTATTTCTACAGGTCAAAATCCGAGACAGATCATATTACTATAGCACACTTTGTCAAATTTTTGAAAAACCATTTTCAATTTGAAGAGGAGCATTTCATGACTCCTGATGAACTTGATCCCATCAACGATATCCATAAACTATTTATAGAAAACTAAGTCATTTATGTTATTATTGTTATTTCTTGTAACTAGAATGCTATTTGTTATCTTTATAATAATATTATAAAACAAAAATAAACAAAAAAAAAAAATCAAAACATTTCCCTTTTAAGTATTATAGTAGGTATATAATTAAAATATATACCTCTCAAACCTATCGCATATATATATATATATTTATATATATATATATATAAAGTATATATATTTGCTGAAATCTAAGTTTAAGCACAATGCCTAGACTTAGGAATGGAAAACAGACTGAAGAAGAAGAAGATTGGTTAGGAAAACCATTAAATAACCTAGATGTCCTTCCTGAAGATCAAATTCTGGAAGAAGGAACCCTAGATCAGCAAGAAGAAGATCTTGTTGTAGGAAATGAACAAGAAGAAACTAATAGAGAGGAAGGATCCTCATCCCCTAAAATGTCTCCGGGAGGAGCTGTCACTTTTGAAAACATGGATCAATTCTGGAAATTCATTAATACTAATATTGGTGTTCTTAATAGAGCAGTCCACATGGACAAGGATCGAATTAGTGACACTCAAGCAACTCTAGAAGACGTATTTCACACATGCACTAATCCCTTGTCCTTTATTGAACAAGAGAGTGATCAAGCTGGACCATCCAATTTGGATATGGCAGCTATAATCCGAAACATGCAACAACAACAGGTTACCCAACCATCTAAAGTGCCTATTAGCAAGCCTAGGGTCATTCCCACACAAAATAAACCCTCATTTACTGCTCTATTTTGCCAAGCTATTGAGCAATATACCTCAAATCAGCAAAAACCCAAAACAAAACCAAACACCAATTACCAACAATCTGGAATACAACATAATACTATTACAAATCCTCTTCATAATACTCTTCCTACCAATGCTTTGCATAATAGCAATATAGCATCTAATCCTTATGTCACACCGTCATACACTCATAAATCCCATACCTATGTCCCACCAAACCAATATGGTGGACAAACTAGTAATCTTGAAACCATGGTGAAACAGTTAGTTTCCCGCATGGATCAGATAGATCCCTACCATCCCTCATACAATTATCGAGAGATGTGTAGTCAACCTCTAGATCCTATAGTTGTAGCACAACCGTATCCTAAACATTTTCCTATGCCTGTCTTGCCCATATATAAAGGAACCGAAGATCCCATAGAGCATCTTCGTATGTTTAGGATAGCATGTCATGATATATCGCATGATGACTTATTATTGCTAAAAATGTTCCCAAAAAGTTTAGGAGGAATGGCATTAGAGTGGTATTATCAATTACCCACTAATTCTTTGAGGAACTTTGAAGAAACTGCTGAGTCTTTTGTGCATCAATTTAGTGCCTACATCGAAAGGCATGTGACCATTAAAGACTTGTACAACTTAAAACAAGACAAAGATGAATGTTTTGCCGATTTCCTAGCTAGGTGGAGACAGTTGATAGGAAAATTGCACTTTGTGTTACCTTATAGGGAGATGTTGGACATCTTTATTAATAATTTACAAGACCAACTATCTTATGAATTATCAACTGCTACCTTGACCACCTTCGATCAGGCTATAGACTTAGCTAGACGAGTGGAAGATGCTCTTATTAGGAGAGGTCAGCTTAAAAAGAAAGATGATGAGAAAACATCCAGAAATCAATATAAAAATAAACAAGTTGTGGGTGATGGAGTCACTGATAGTAGAAATATTGCTACTATTAATGTTGTGAAGACAACGGAGAAGTTTATACTGAAACCTCCCGATAAACCTCCTCGAGAATTTACTAGATTAAATCAACCTTTATCAACCATTCTCCCACAATTATTAGAGTGAGGTTTGATTCAATTACCAACTATCCGGGAACCTGATCCAACTATACCCGGATACAGAGCTGATTTACACTGTGACTTCCATAGAGGACCTGGACACACTACCAACTCTTGTAAAATATTAAAACATAAAATATAGGACCTGATTGATAACAATGAGATGGAGGTACAAGCCTTTCAACCTAAGCAAAATCCTCCTAATAATACTCAAAAGAACATTCCTCAAAACCAGAATCAGAATGCCAATCAGTCATTGGACATATTTCAACATCCTTTACCAAAGCATGGCAAGGAAGTGGCTAATCAAATTGAACATCATAATGTTCCCCCTCCTACCCGATATGTAGGAACTATTAGTGGGCATTTACCTGCTCATGATTTGGAAATATTTGACACAAATTTATCCATGGTTACAACCAGGCCTCTACATAATATTCAGACACCTGATCTTAGTGATACAGAATATGAGACTGAGAGTGATATGGAAATCACCTCAAATCAGTCGAATAGCTCTGAAGATGAATCAGATCCTATTCTCCCTATCACAAGTCATATGGTCCTAGAAGAACCATTTCCAAGAAGAGTCACTACTCGACCATCGTCTCACCAATTAATTTCTAATGAGCAAGCCATAAATGCTAGACCAAGACCCATTCATCATCCATAGAATAATATTGTGGGTACCATCGGAGCTGTTACTAGACAACAGGCTCAAAACTCTCAACAAGATCAAATGCAGAATAATGGATCAACTCCATTTGTTTTGAAAGTTCCTAATAAAGGGAATCAGGCACCTAATGTTCAACCTAAACCTCCTTATAATATTAATGAGCAACTATCAAACATTACAGCTAGAATTTCCCTTTTGGACCTTTTAAGATCCTCTCCTACACATAGAGATGAATTAATGCTCACATTAAGCCAGATGATGGTACCACAAGACATTCAACCTGAAGCCATGGCTAATACTATAATAACTCGTGAAGTTGATTGTATTGACTTTCGGGATAGAGACATACCTCAACATAGTTTACATAAGGATAACCCCTTATATATTACTGCCTTAATTGGAGATGTAGCAGTTAAACGAGTCTTGATTGATAATGGTTCATCTTTAAACATCTGCACTTTTGACTTCTACCAAATATTTGGGTTTAGAACTGATGAAATGAAAAGAACTGATATGATCATAAAAGCCTTCAATGACGAAACACAAGAAACATGTGGAGTTATTACCATCCCATTGCAGGTTGGTCCGAGAACCTTGGATACGATTGTGTTTATTGTACATTGCCCTGCATCATACAATATACTCTTGGGTCACCCTTGGATCAATGCAATGCGAGCCATTCCCTCAACTTTACATCAATGTGTTAAATTCGAATTTAAGAATCAGTTGGTTACCATTCATGGTGATCCTAGACCCTTTGATATGTGTGCTTTGGCAGAACCTGTTGGAGTTCAATTTTGCCCTGCTTTGTCATCCACACATCCTAATTCTCATTATCCATCTAAACATGTGAAACACACACCCACAATGCCATCTACTTCTTCTCCATCAGTTCCACCTCTACATACAACTCAACCATCCTCTAAACAAACTACATTAGGACCTCAAAAAGATCCTAATCCCACAACCAAGGCTTCTTGTTCTACTCCTATAACTTCTATACCTATAATAGAATCATCCATCGACATCTCTACAACATCTACATCCACCAAAGGCATAGTTTCCACATCAGAAGATGTAGGAAATGTTCCTTCTACCTCTTATGCTCTTACTGACGAGCTCTTACCCGATTTATCTAAAATTCTTATATCAGAGAAAATGAATGCTGCTATGCAAGATTCCCTTATTTTAAATAATTTGCCACCATCTCCTCATACCTTGGGTCTCCCATAGCCTATGGGAAGTATTTACCAAGTCGGGAGCTACGCTTTTATTTATAAGGGATATGACTAGGGTAGAATACCCAGAAACATCAAGACTCATTATGATGGATATGCTCGATGTTATTTTACTAATGAGTATATTAAAGCCAAATCTATAATGCTTAAATTGGGATATAAAGGGAAAGGTTTAGGACCTTTCCAAAATGGTATGAAAGAACCTTTTGAGGTAGAACCATGGCCCGCCCGATGTGGTGTGGGCCTATTTCCTAGTAAGGGTCAGCCCTTCCCATTTGAGGATGATGACCATCTCATGTGTTACCAAGATTATTTGGATGAACGTGATGCTTTGCATTTAATGGATAAGCCATTTACATGTAATATGCTATCTATAGCTTACCCTGAGATGATCGTTGAATTCGACGATGAGTTGGAGGGAGATATCTTCCATGATGTCTCCATTGAGGAATTATTACATCATGAATTTTATTTTAATGGCTCCATACCTACTATAGCCCAGCTTGAGGCCACGACTCCTCAAGATGAATTATCCAAACTAACCTTGGAAGAATTACAAGAATTGGGCGTTTCACCCGCCCCACCTAATTTTGAGAAAAATCTACACATGGAAGTAGAAAATGTCATAAAAATTAACATTGGAACTGAGGATAATCCTCACATAATCAACATTGGATCAGAATTGAGTCAAGAAAAATAGGATAAATACATTGCATTTCTTAAAGAATATGAAGATGTCTTTGCTTGGACATATGAAGATATGCCAGGTTTAGACCCTTCTGTAGTTATGCATCACCTAGTAGTCCATCCGGATGCTAAACCTGTTAAACAAAAACTTAGAAAAATGCATCCTAAAGTGGCCTTACTAGTCAAAGGGGAGTTAGAAAAACTCTTAAATGTTATTTTTATACAAGCCATTGATTATGTTGAATGGATCTCGAATGTAGTTCCAGTAACTAAGAAAGAAGCTACTAAGGTTAGGGTTTGCATAGACTTTAGAGATATTAATGTTGCATGCCCTAAAGACGATTTTCCTCTTCCCAATATGGATCAGATCATTGATTTTACTGTTGGGAGTGGAATGATATCCTTAATGGATGGATTTTTTGGTTATAATCAGATCAGGATAGCTCCTGAAGATCAGGCTAAAACAACCTTTATTACCCCTTGGGGGACCTTTTGTTGGAAAGTGATGCCATTTGGTTTGAAGAATGTCGGTGCAACATATCAATGGGCCATGACTTATATTTTTCATGATATGATGCATGATATACTACATGATTATGTAGATGACATTATAGCTCGTTCTACTGACGAAGATGACCATTTAGATGATTTGAGAAAAGTATTTAATCGGTTAAGGGAATATCTTATCCGATTGAATCTAGCTAAATGTATATTCGAAGTTAAGTCTGATAAATTATTGGGGGTTATAGTTTCTTTACGTGGCATCAAAATTGACCCTCTCAAGATTGCGGCTATCACTGATATGCCCGCACCCACAAATATATCAAAATTACGAAGTTTACAAGGTAAGCTTCAAGCTATCCGTCGCTTCATCGATAAGATGGCGGATAAAACCGGACCCTTTCTTAAGCTTCTTAAGAAGGATGTCTTTTTCCATTGGGACTACGAATGTCAGCAAGCATTTGAACTCCTCAAACAATATCTTCTTAACCCACCTGTGCTTTCGCCACCTAGACCTGATCGCCCATTTATCTTGTATATTTTTGCTTCGGATTTTGCCTTAGGAGCTATGTTAGCTCAACTTGATGATGAGAAAAGAGAGCGTGCTAATTATTATATCAGCAGAACATTAATCAGTTATGAAACCCGCTACACAGAATTAGAGAAGTTATGTCTAGCAGTCATATTTTCTACACAAAAATTATGCCATTATATGCTCAGTCAAAAAACGTATGTTATTGCTAAATCCGATCCTTTGCGGTATCTCATGAGTCGACCTTATTTATCTGGTCGCACAACAAAGTGGGTTCTTGCCCTAAGCGAGTTTGAACTCATGTTTATAGGACAAAAGTCTGTTAAGGGTCAAATCATAGCAGATCAATTAGCTGCTGCACCCTTAGAGTCTACCCATCCCCTCATCATTGAGTTTCCTGATGAATGCCTTAAACTAGAGGCAGACCATCCAGAGCAATGGTCCTTATACTTTGATGGAGCCCGATGCATGAGTGGGGCTGGTGCAGGTATTATTTTAATATCTCCATAGAAACATCTTATACCTCTATCCTTTAAATTAACGTTTGCTTGTACTAATAACACTTCTGAATATGAGGCTCTAATCCTTGGCTTACGAGCTACCTTGGCACTAAAAATTAAAAATCTATTGGTTTTCGATGATTCTCAACTTGTTATAAATCAAATTAATGATGTTTATCAGACCAGAGATGATAAATTGCACCCATATAAAGCATATGTATTACAATTATTATCTTTATTTGATCAAGTTACCTTGGAAGCTATTCCTCGAACTAGCAATCGTGCGGCTGACGCTATGGCTGCAGCTGCATCTCTTTTACCCTTGGAGTTAGATGACGAATATGCTACCATCATTATTCATCGACTCCAGGAACCCACTTCAAATAAATCATGCTTAGAACCTTTGGATGTGTTTCTAATCAATGAAACTACTCCTGACCTTTGGTACATTGATATCTTCAATTTTCTTCAAAATGGGACCTTCCCTGAAGGTTTTAATAGAAACCAAGCTAGTTATTGCGTAGACGAGCAAGTCGCTTCATCATAATTGGCAATACGTTATATAGGAGATCTTTTGAAGGTATCCTACTGAGATGTTTGAATCTAGAAGAAGCTAGATCAGCTTTGAGTGAAGCCCATGATGGATCTTGTGGGGGACACTTTAGTGGTAGCGCCATTGCTAAGAAGCTCCTTAGGATAGGATATTTTTGGCCTACCATGGAGAATGATGCACATGATTATGTGCACCATTGCGACAAGTGCCAGAAACATGCTGACCTTGTCCATGCGCCTGCATAAGAGCTACAGGCTATTTCATCTCCTTGGCCCTTTTCAAAATGGGGCTTAGACATCATTGGAAAAATCAATCCTGTGTCATCTGATGGACACAAATTCATCATAACCGCCATCGAGTATTTCACGAAGTGGGTTGAAGCTATGCCCTTAGCTTCTTGCACTGGAACCCAAGTTTCCAAATTTATTTTTAATCAAATTATTTGTAGGTTCAAAATTCTTGCAAATCTCATCTCGGATAATGGAACTTGTTTCAAAAATAAATATGTCAAGAAATTATGTCAAAAATATAAAATTCAACATCGTTGGTCCACTCCCTATTATCCTCAGGGTAATGGCCAAGCAGAAGCATCTAATAAAACATTAATTAAAATCCTCAAAATATTGGTCAATAAATCTGGTCGAGATTGGCACATTCAACTATATCCTGCTTTGTGGGCTTATCGAACTAGCGTTCGTACCCCCACAGGCACTTCACCTTTTGTTTTGGTTTATGGCGCTGAAGCAGTTTTTCCCTTTGAATTAGAAGTTCCTTCTTTGGCTCTGCTACTTCAAGATACTGAAGTAGGAGATGAATATCATGTTGGCATATTTAGTCGATTGGAACTCCTAGATGAGAAGCGCATCAATGCTTTGGAGCATCTTCGAGCCTACCAAAACAAGCTTAAATGAGCATACCTCAAGAAAGTTCATCATCGATCCTTTGAGATCGATGACCTTGTCTTGAAAGAAAATAAAAAAAATACTAATGCAACTAAAGACCTTAAAGGTAAATTTGAACCTAATCGGCTTGGGCCATATATCATCACTGCTAAATTTGGATCGGGAGCATACCGATTAGCTACCTTAGATGGTAAAGATCTTAAAGAACCTATGAACATTATGCATCTTAAGCGCTATTATGCATAATTCTGGTCATTTCATCATTGTATATATTGTTATTTTGCATATTGTTTCATTTTAGTCATTCATATAAAAATTTCAAAAAACAATCACATTGTGTATCTTCTCAATTCATCAATCAAAATCAAAATATAAAAACATCAAAATCATCAAAATCTTCAAAAACATCTTTTATTTTTGCACCTGTCAATTCTTGAAGTATTGCAGTTATATTTTCAGTTATTTTGGATAAATTAGCATTTATTTGGAATCCCGCACTTTCACACTCACATGAATAAATATCTTGATTTTATTTGGTATGATTATTAATCTCTCTTATATCAAAGTCCACAGTTGAATTAAATAAAGTTTTGAGCATAGAGAATTGATCTTGTTATTTATTTGAACCAAGTATATCTCTTCACATTAAAATGATTTCATTGCAAATTCGATATGATGCTACATAGTAGAAGTGGTTTCTTGAGCGAAAAGTTTCCCCTGCTATCCTATCATGCACATGGTCTAGAATCTTTGAGAATTGACAAAAGGACAAGCTCACCCCTGCCCAGAATAAAAATCCCTTGCTCTACAGCCAATCCGAGCAAGTATCCCTAGTATAGGAAGAAAAAGAAAAGTCAAAGAAAATGAGAAAAAGAAAAATATCATTTTGTACCATCGCAACAATATTTCAGCATTATCTCAAGTTCCAAGCAAAAATACAAAAAAAAAAGAAGCAAGAGAAAAGAACAAGCAAAATGCAAATAAATCCCTTTCCCTACCCCTTGAAAAGAAAAGAAGGGTGAATGAGCTTGAATCCCTGGAATTCTCAATTATTCAAAAACTGTGAGGTAAGCCCCATAACAGGTGGTTTGTGCCCAACCCGCTTGGCCTTGGGTAATTCCTAGCGTGGTGATATGTCTGTCACATTAGCGACCTTCTTTTGTACAGACCTATGTCTGCTTATGGATCAGCTAGCTCTTGATGACCCGACTTACATAGTAGTCCTGGTACGGTTACATGCATATAAATCATGGTCAACGAACACTTATTTGGTTAATTCAAATTACTTGTATCAAATTATCTTGCTCAAAATTGGTAAATGAACAATACAATTGCACACACATTTGTATTTGAGAGATTTTGTATCATTATGATAAATCAAGATCGGCAATGAACTCACATATGCACATGAGGATTCCTTATAAATCTACATTTTGTCTTTGAGATAATTTAAAATATTTATGCAAATATTTTAGAATAATTTCATCTTCTTATTTGAGAACATTTGCTTAGCATAAAAACAATTAAATACATTTCTTTCCAAAATCCAAAATTTTCTTTCAAAACATCTTCAAAAATCTAGCAAATAAAGTCACATTTATATATACTTTCGACTTCCGCAATGATGGTATAGTTCCTAAAACCTAAATTGGAATTTTATGCCTAGCGCAAGTCCTCATCTTATATATTTTCTATTTATCTCAAAATCAAAAACCAATTATGCAATAAAAATATTTTTGGATTTCGCGATGATGGTATAAGTCTATACCTATAATTCTATGCCTAGCGCAAACCATTGTTCTACTTTTGATTTCTCATTCATTTTAATTCATAAAAACATATGGCTTACATCATTATGTTACACAATTGTGCTTTAAAAAGAACGAACACTTTTTCTATTTCATTTCATTATGTCAACATTCAATTTTGCAACGATGGTATAATTCCTAAGGAATTGTTCAAATTTTTATCACACTTAGGAATTTTATGCCTAGCAAAAATCATATTTTTATATATTTCATGCATAATATTTTCATGAAAATCTGAAAACAAATCATCACCATCATCATTTTCATCATCACAAACACAAAGTCTTAAGACAGTCTCTTAAGCACTCTTTTACTTTTAACAATATTTCTATACTGGGATTAGCTTGACGACCTAGCGAGCGACGACTCCATGAAATGGTCTATAACAACGACAATGTCCTTTGAAATTATTGTTAGAAGTCCCTTTATTTTTCATCAAATCATACCACAACAACCAATTTGTTTACATCAGATTATTTCATTTAAATTTTATGGCATGACATAAAATTATACTATTTCCAAACGACATAATTACATGAATAATCAATCAACAATTCAAAAATTAAAGCATCATAAAACATATGGACAAGTCATATCACAAAAAAATCATATATATATATATATATATCAAAATATATGTACATCATATCACAACTGGATTGGTATGCCACAATCTATACCCTGGCATACTCAATCCTCTCAAAAATATATACAATCTACAGTCTATAGCAGCTAGTCTCGAGAAGCCCTCGAGCTCTCAGCCTCATCTCCTCTCCCACCCTGGCATGGAGGAGGTGGTCCCATCGAGGTCCATGCTGTATCATGGGTCCTCACTGTCGATCATGATGATGTCCTCGATGACCCCATCATGACTGGCTTCGTAATAGGTGGCAGTGGTATCCTCTGGTTCTCTGGAACCACATGATAGTACAATCCTTGATAGAATGTGGTCTGAGCAATAGACCATGCCAGATCCTGAGTGCTCACCCCTCCACTCTGAGCCCTGAGTCATGTAGCCTCATCCTGTAGTGTCTACACCTGAGCCCGGAGGTAGGCATTCTCAGCCGAAGAGCCACCATCTCGCTGCTCTCCCCCACCTCGATACCCTTGCCCTTATCGGGCGATGGTGGCCTCTCCCTCTACTGAGAAGGGAGTCCCTCCTCTCTCCTCTCTGGCTGCTATGGTCTCTCCAGAGACTATGGCACTCTCTAGCGTCTCTCCTGAGGAGACCATCGCTGCTCCCTCCCTCTATGACCCCTCATTGCATCGATAGCAGCCTGGCATCGCCTCCCCATCCATCGCACCATAGCGTGCATCGGACCCTATGCCCTCATCATCCGAGGAGGGTGGATGCCTACGTACCAGGCATCATATCCATCTGTGACCCCTATGTCATCCCCATCCATTAGCTGAATGGGGGCATCATCCACATCCTGACTCTAGAATCATTGCATATCTGGAGCCCCACTCAGTGTAGTACTATCTCGAATAGTCTGGGAGTACTCGTAATCCCTAAGAGAAGGGATCCCCTACTGTAGACCGAACTACCACAAAACTCGGTCATAGCGGTGGAGCTCTACCTCTCCCCACTCCATCCTCAGCCAGAAGACTCACTTGATGTGAGCCAACTCCTGTCCATCCTCTCCCCACCCTGGATGCTCTCTCCATGGCCTCTAGGTGATCTGGTCTGGGATGAGGTCATCTAGCAACCTTCGGGACATCGATAGATCTATCCACCATTGTGACCCTCTCTGGAGCCACCAATAGAAAACTTGGGGTCTCTCTCGGTCAACCCCTATCAGTGGAAGCCCTATCGGCCTCCACATCACAATGTGCTCCCAGCACCAAACTTGTAGTAGCGATGTCAAAACCAGACATCGACCTCCCTTGTATACGACCCCGTACAGGATCCTATACAAGCGGCATAGCACAAAGCTACCCCAAGAAAATCTGTAGTCATGGTCTCTCATATCGTAGACCACATCTGAGAGTAGCCATGGTAACCTGCATCCACTCTGGTGGCATAGCAGTAAGCCACCCACTACCCCTACCAAAACCTGAGTCAATCGAGATGCCCCAGGCATCTACCTCAATGTCTCGATGTTCACCCCACCCTTCTCCAAGGCGAAGCTAGGATCTCCGCACAGTCGCATCATGGCATGGCCCTGATTGGCCATAGGAGTCATCAATCATCCCTGTATGGGGATCCTCAAGATCCTCCATACATCCTCTAGAGTGGGAGCCATCTCCCCTATCGATAATCGAAAGTAGGATGACCCCGGATACCACCTCTCTGCTAGGGCTGTCAGTAGCCCCATGTTTATCGGTATTTGTGGCATCTCTGCCACATGCTGTAGTCTGACCTCCGCTAGTCGGTCTCGCTCCGCCTGGTCGAGTGTGGCTACATCGTCTCTTAGTCCCCCGTATTTCCACTCCCGACTTTTTAGTAATCCCCTCTACAAAATAAACAATCAAACAACAAAAATCATCAATAGATAATCATTAAAATCAGTTAAATTAATTTAATCTTATAAAAAAATGATATCATCCATTATTGGACGATATCGTACTAAATTGAGTCAAATCATCCTTTGTAGGATGAAATCATCTCCGATTTCTCAACTTGGGGATCACCCCTTGTTGGACGGGATCGCCCCTATTTCATCGATTTCACCCTTAGATGAAATCGACGATCTAGGGACGATTTCGATGAAATTGGGATGATTTCATCTCGACGTCATCGACGGCCTAAAAACGGCCGCGATGCCCCAAAAATAGTCAAAATTTAAATTAAAAATCACACAAATCAAATTAAAAACATAATTCACTAGGTTTAGATCCTTACCCGCAACCCGCGTCGGACCTCTATCGATCTGTGCGTTGTTTCTACCATTTTGCTTGCAGAGCTCTAAAAATAGTGAAAATGAACAGTAACAATGAATTAGGGTTTTACCCTATTTTTCTTAATTTTATTTAAAAACAACATTTTTTTAAATTTTGCTTTTTCACGCTTTTACCTCAAACGTTCGATTTGGGTAAAAACATGGAGGGGGCACCATAGTAAGCAGTTGTACGATTCGACCTAGAATCGTCATCTAAAAAATTGAATAAATTTTTGCTTTCTCGTAAAATGGGAAGAACTCGTCTTTAACGCATTTTCTTCAAAAAATTCGCTAAAGAGGGGGCAAAATGTAGCACCCTAAAATTGGCGCAGTTAAACCCTTAGTAAAAAGATAAAAATTTGAATTTTAACCTCGAAACCACCCGTTAACCGCTCTCCCCATTTTTCATGCCATTTTTAGGAGTTGTTTTGACCGTTGGACGATATCGTCGCCGATCAGACGAAATCATCCCAGATCGGATGAATTCATCTAGAATAGAACGTCTAGACGATTTCATCCCAAAACCAAATTTTCATAATTAGATTATGTTTCAATAACCTCTCCAACTTGGGCAGAAGCGTGTCTGTGTAGTTGGAGATTCCTCCATTGAGGATCTCCCAGATTGGGATGATCCCCAACCTCTTAACCTCCCCTAATCCTATATAAACTTGGGATTTTCCTAGTTTATACCCCTGGCTGATCATTCCCCTGCAACTCTAGTTTTGTTGTATTAGAACATCCTCGCCCCCATCATTTGCATTTGTATTTTCAAGTTTTTCATTGCAGGTTTTCACTGTGCTTCAGTTGGAGGAAGCTCAGATCATCGCAGGCGATTCCAGATGATTTTAGATGATCCTGTCGTAGATCGACGATGATCTCGTACGATTGGAGGTGATCTCGATAGCAGTTCAGATTGGGGGCAACCAGAGCCCTGAGTTTGCATTTCTCATCTTTCTTCTTTATTTTACTATGCATTAGCTTGATTTATTTTCATTATGCATCCTGGAGTTCACCTCATCTAGCATAAATGCATGATAAAGTTAAAATAAGTTATTAAAACAATGCATTTCCTTTAATCTGCTATCTAGATTTATCAATTAAGCATTCATACTATCATTTCTATTATTTTGCATTATTCTTGCAGTAGCATTTTTGGTTTTTGGTGTCTATTTCTGTGATTGCAGGCTTCTGACGGATTCGTTTGACAAATTCATCAGATCGACAATGATCTTATCTGATCTCAGATGATCGACTGTAATCTGGGATGATTCTGTGCAATTGCAGATGATCCTATCATATTCGAGATGATCTGGACTCTTACAAGCTTCAGAATCTTCATCAGACATCCGAAATCAGGTGCATTCTTTCTTATTTAGTATATTCCTGGTATTTAGGATTCATTCATGCTTTCTGTATTCATATAAATTGGCATTTCATATAGAATAGCTTAGATTCATTCTGGCCAACCTAGGGATATGAATGATTAAAGTACAAAATGAACACATCAAACCCATTCTCAACCTAGGCATGGAAACTGCCACTCAAAGTTTCCTGGTGAACCCCACCATCCAGTCAAAAATTCACCCTTATACCCCTCCCCCAAGAGGCGCGACCTTCAAAGGGCCTCTCGGTCCGAGGTATTGTTCCATCCTTCTCGCATCCCCCTTCCGGGCACGGATCCTTTAGCCTGAAGGTAAGGGCGCAAAAAATTTGGGTCGATACAGGATCAGGCACCGATATATCTTGATATTATGGGAAAGGAACCTGAGATGGATGTGGTGAAATGTATGAATATTGGGCTATGGGTGGTGGCTACTTCTGATCATAATACCTAGGAATATATTGGTTAGACATGGGTGCCTATTACTCCTATGCATATTAGAAATTTAGTTGCACCTAAGCAGTAGTGGTAGAGGACCATGTGGGCAGTGAGTTGAAGAAAGTCAACGGTGTAGAATATGGGTGTGGAAGAGATGATGATATGGTGTAAGAGAATTTGTTTGAAGATGAGATGACAACTGATGAGAAATGGGGTGGTATGAAAGGAATGCATAGAAATAATTTGAGCTGAACTGAATAGCATGGGGGATTAGCTAGATAGGATGGATTATATGATGGGGGTCAAAAGGGAGGTGGTGGAGGTAAGAAAAATTATGAAGAAGGTACCAATGGGGGTCCATATGAGGAGAATGGTGGATAAATAGTAGAGGTATGGGTAGCGAACTATGGAGTGAATGAAGGTGGTTGTGGAGAGGGGGTGACCTGTTGCTATTGGAATTGCTGTAAAGGATGAGATGGATGTTGTGCTGGTATCTAGAAGTATTGAGGTGGATATTAGGAATGTGAAGGTGGAAAGGATGATGATGGTTGGGATGGGGGCTGAGAACTTGAAGAGGCCTATTGCAAAGACAAGATTTGAGATGAGAATATAGTAGGGGGTGGCGTGGAAGGAGGTGAAGAAATTATACCCATGATCTAAATAGTAGTAATGATATCGGGTATGATTTGAGAAACGATGATATTATATTCTTCTTCTAAAAGTGGATGAGATGAATGCTCTAGAAATGGATGGGTGGTAGATGGTTAAGGAGGTGGAGTGAACTTATCAACAACAATAACAGGTATAGGGTGACCAGGAGGAGTGTAAATGACATGTTGGTAGTAAGTGGATGGGGATTAGGATAGGAGAGATCATATGGAGAAGAGGTATCCTCAAAGGTATCGTACAAGGTATGATATGGAGTGGAAGATGTGACATGAGACATAGGACTAGCGCTGGGGGTTGAGGGCCCCATCAACAGATCAAGTAATGCAATAGAAGCAACCTTATCAAAATTAGAAGGTGGATCAATGGTCTAATAAGAAGAGGCACTAGTGGTCATGACAGTCATTGAGCAGCCTTGGTGGCATGACAAAGGGTTTCACATGTCTGACTACATATAATTGACATGGTGATGTGTGCAGTAGTGTGGTAATAGCCAAAATATATGAAATTTGGACTCAGGAATGTCTATGGCTGACTAAAACTTTTTGTTCCAAAAAATATAGGTTTGCATGGGGGGTGTGAACCTCCCCTAGAATAAAATATTCACATGGGGTCATGCAAACCTCAAAAAAGAGGAGGAAATGATAGATAAGTGCTCTATAAGGTGTATGTGTGCAGTGTGGAAGATTTGTGACCTTAAAAGTAGGTTCGCATAGGGGGTGCAAATGTATTATGTAATTGGGAATTCACACAAGATTGTGCAAAACTTGAGAAACAAGAACAGAGGATGGATTTTTACTATGGAGATCCTCTGTGTGCTATGTAGGACTATTCTATCCAGTTTTGTAGAATGGAAGCTAGGTATGCATGGGGGGTGCGAATGTATCTGCATGCAGGAAATTCATAAGGGGGGTGTGAACCACCTGAAAGTAGACTGTGCAATGTTCTTCATGAAAATTCAAATGTGGAACAACTAATCAGTGAGTTATAGCAATTTTAGTATGCTATTATAACCACTTTTCCAAGACTCAATAATAAGCAAATGTGTTTCTTTTGATTTTTGTATGTTTTTATGAGATGTATTTGCACTAAGAATAAATCATGGGAATGAGTGAACTCTACTTTGAATCAGGTATGTCATAGCATAGAACCACCTGCAACACCCAAAGGTACATAGAATAGGACTATATTTCCAATGGGCAAGTGGTAACCTATATGGAATCCGGTATAGTAAAATGGTATCCAAATGGGGGAGACTCAAAATGCTCTAATGAGTCAATATACTCTCATGAAGAGAGGTCACACTGTCAATGTGCTACTATTGGCCAAGCCTAGCTTTTGCTTAACCCTTATGTTTAAGGCATGCACAATAATGATAATCTATGCCCACTAATTATTTTTAAAAGCCTTGTGGTAAAGGGGCTTTCTAAAACTAACCCACTGCAAAGGTACCTTCCAATTATCAAATCTGGATAATCAACACTCAAAAGTGGAAGGACTATCTAGGTATTAAGGCCAAAATGATCATACCTGGGGGGATACTATGGTGACTAAATAGGGAGTAAGCCGATGGAGGGTAGAACTTCAACCTCAAAAAAATCGAGTGTTGAATTGGTGATGAAATTCAATTTGTACTAGAGATGAAAGCCAATCCTTACACTATTTATGTTGGAATGTGAGTGTGTGGTGTTTGTTGTGTGAAACTATTTTATAAGAAAACTACACTAAGTGCCTTTTCAAAAGAAATCCACACTAAGATACCTTTTCAAAATAAATCTAATTAAATGTGTCCTCACAAAAACAAATTTAATATAATGCTTTTGGAATGGAAATCTAATTAGATGCTTTGGAAATTGAAATCTAGATTAGATGCATTTGGAAGGAAATCTAATTAAGTGCTTTGGAAATTGAAATCTAGATTAGATGTGTCCTCACAAAACCAAATTTAATCTAATGCTTTTGAAATGGAAATTTAACTAGATGCTTTTGAAAGGGAAATCTAATTAAGTGCTTCCTCACGAAATCAAATTTATGCTAGTGCTTTTGAAATGGAAATCTAATTAGATGCTTTTAGAATGAAATCTAATTAATTTCTTCTAAAATTTAAATCTAGATTAGAAAGCGATGGTAAAACTAACTAAAACAAATAAGCATATGTGATAAATTGATTGCAAACCCAAATGATGAGATTAACCTTAAAATTTAAATATAACCATCGAATTAGCACAATACCTGCATCCAGGTGTATGCAGAATCCCTTGAATTTCTTTCCTCTCCAATGTTGTGTCTATGTTGAAAGTTTGCACCCCAAGGTGTGAAACTATCCTCTGCCAGGAATTTTGCACGGGCCCATGTGAACCTTTTGTTGAAGACTTGGCTAAATGGTTTTATGGTCTTGGTTATGATTTTGAAGCTCCTGGATGGTCCTGAAACAGTTACCTACATAGAAAAGGCCTAAAAGTCAAATATGAACATGACAAGAGAACATAAAACCTTAAGATACCTCGCATATATCTGAAGGAAGCAAATTACTGAAAAGTAAACTAACTATTGCCATACAAAAATACAAGGAATGGTTGCACCTTGCATACACCATGGTGAGAGGTGATTTGGGGTCTAGGTATGGGGGAACACAATCCTCGGGAACATGGGGCTATTAACCTACCCTGCCTTACCTTGCCAATTTCTAGGGTGTCTAAAACCAATACTTGTACTTCAGGGATAAATTTTGAGGTAATATTAGGAAGTTCACATGCCCAAGTGTGTACTATCTAACCTCTTTGAAGCTCGTTGGTGCACCAATGAATCTTTTATGATTTGACCTGAGATGAGTTTAAGGGCATTTTGATTTGGGGTACCTTAAAAGATGACAATTACCTACCATAAACAAATAGTGCACAATATGTGTTAGATGAAGATTAAGCTAGTGCCATAATGAAACCCTCCAAAATGACACTACAATCCTTCATTCAAAAATTGTAAAATCTTGCTCCTTTTATTATTTCAATAACAAAAAGTAGCAAGATTCTTCAATTTTTGAATGAAGTATTGTAGTGTCATTTTGGAGGGTTTCATTCTAATCAGGCAATTGTGGGTTTGAGTCCCACCGGGCGTTCCAGAATGAAACCCTCAAAAATGACACTACAATCCTTCATTCAAAAACTGTAGAATCTTGCTACTTTTGTTATTGAAATAATAAAAGGAGGTTATAGATTGATATCCTTTTACGATTCTTGCCCTGAAGGCTACAATGGGGTTTTCCCTAAGGAAGCCCTTTCAAATGTGTACAAAGGTAATAGGATATGTCTTCTTGATGTTCCTTAGTGTTGATGGGATTCTTGCACGTGGGCCATCACTGGATTGATATGTTCTGTGTACCTATTAACCTGCAAAATGTGGTTACAGCGTTTGGGGGTTTGCCTCAATTAAACCCTATATTTATATAGACAAAGGAATTTAAATAAGCTTAAAAAATGATGAAAATTAATAAAAACAATATTAAAACTCTAAACTATGCCATATTTACCTACTGGATGATTACTATTTTCTATAGTAGAGATTCGTGCGGGGGGTGTGAACCTGGTATGAACCAGGAGGTTTGCATGGGGGCATGCAAACCTATCCTTTTGTGATTGAATCTAGAAGGTTTATTTTTGAGTTATCCTGGTACTACTGCTTCTTCAAATTTTCAATAGGTCACCTTCAAAAATTGTCCTTTTTGATGTTGATAACCTGTCTCAATCACGAGGAATATTATAAAAGCAACTGAACTACTATTGCAATGTGAGTACAATTGATGTATGATGGGTGTGTGATGGATGTGTGTCTGAAGTAATGTTTGCAGAGTTTATGTAAGCTAAAGTGGGTCTCTCTAAAATGGTGGAAAATGACCTTCTACTTATAGACTTAGCCAAGGTGAGGGGGAGGGGATGAGGTATCCCCTGTGAGGTGTATGTGGTGAGGTGTCCACCTACGAGGTGTCTTGTATTATAAGTGATGTTGGGTGAGATAATCCCTCACCCATCCATAAGTCATGATGACTTGGATAAAAATATCCATTTGGCATTTATTAGCACCTTTTTGAAAATATCTCTTAATTAAAAATTGCCTTTTGTGTGCAAAAGTCTCCATATTTCATTTATGACCCAAGGGAGTGTGAGGTGGAGAAATATCTGGGTGAGAGGTGGCAAGGCTAGGATAGGCTAGACTAGGTGAGGTGGAAGGCTTAAATCAAATCCATTTTAGATCTAATTAAGCATGTGATTTGCCATAAAGTTTATTTTGACCAAAAATGTTGACCCTTGATCATAAAGTGCTTTTTGACCATGGTAGAGAATTAAACCTTGGTTGAGTTGGGAATGAGGTCGCATGAGGACCTAGAGTTAAGCGTAGGAAGGGGCTTAGCTAGCCCAAGGGGGCTAAGGATGATGAATAGTGATTTTGATAAATGAATAATGTTTATAGCCAATTCATGTAATTTTTGAGGGTTTTATAAATTTATTGACCACGAAGATGAGGAAAGGGACAATGTGTGACTTTTGGGTGTCTACAATTTTTTTTGTAAGTTATCCTTTGGTTCCATGTGTTGGAGGCATCTTTCTGCTAGCAATAAATATCACTCTTTTTCATCCATACTTGTTTGTCTTTTCCACTTAAGTATCCAAGACTGCTTTGTTGAATCCACTCTTTTGCTGCCCTAATCTGGTAACTCAAATGATGGGTCCATTTGTTCCTTAATATTTTTGCACCACTCTAAAAATGAGAGTCACTATGCTTTCTTTTCCAAAAATTGTTATAGTTGATGCCTTTCTGATTCCATGTAGAACCATGGTGGTGTGGGTGGTGATATACTGTAACCTTAACTTGGTGTTTTGTTAGCTTTAATTGTTTAGTATTTTGTTTTCTTTTATGCTCCTTTGTTATGCTCTCATATTTTGGTTTATCTTTGGACTTTGCTTTTGCTTCTTTGATTTCTACTACTTCCTCCTCCTTTGCCTCTATTTTAGGTTCTTTCACTTTATCTTCACTTTGTTTAAGAGTTTCCTTGATCCTTGACATAGTTTCTTGGATCTTTGTTGTTGTTTCTTCCCATATTGCTATTGTTTTTATAGATTTAATTTTTGATCCTTCTATTGGTTTCTTGAATTGTTTCCCTACTACAACTTATTAAACTATGAAATATCTTGTATTATTATTATTATTATTTTTGTATCAAAACTTCATGAACTTCTTTTGTATATTAATATTAACAGGTTCCAAAGAATTTAACCAAAGATAACCAAGAACAATATCTGCATCATCCATATCAATAGCATAAAAATTTGAATGTAAACTATATTTATCCATGGTGATCTTCAGATCTTGAAAGATCTGAACTATTGGATATTTTTTGTGGATGAGTTGTCATTGATGTCAAGAATGAATGGTCATTGATGTCAAAAGTCAGTTTCAGTAAGCAGTGCAAAATGAAGCAATTTTGAAATCCGTGCAAAAAGAAGATTTTGCCTTCAGTTGGTCAAGACCCGGTTTCAAGAAGTCAGATATGGTCCAAAGTGGAAAGAAGAGGCCCAAAAAATAATATTATAATATTAAAGAGGGAAATTTAAATTAATTATAAATTAATTAATATAATTTTATTATAAATTAATTTATTAATTAATTTAATTAACTTAAAAGTTATTTAAGTTAATTATAATTTAATTTTTATTAATTTAATAAACCCTAAAGAGGGTTATAAGGCTAAGTAATAAATCAAATTGGAAATTTGATTTGATGTGCCGACGTCATATGGCATGTAACATTGTGTATAAATTGTGGCAAAGTTCTTTACCTTAAACCTCCCAATATATCGACCGAATATCCTATGCTAAATTGTTTCATGCACAAAAAGAGAAAGGTTCTCACATTTTTCAAAAATATATCCAACGATGAAGGAAAAAATCAAGGGGAGCGCAAATATTAAGCACCAAAGGTGTTGTTAGTGTAGTTGGAAAACGACGGAGGTGCTAGGGTGTGTGGCAAGCAAAGCATGCAGGTTCAAATCCCTTTGGGTTCTTTTTTGGCTAAGAAGAGAGGGCATTCTTTTTTTGTGTAGTGCCTAACATAGGGATAAAGGGAGGCTTGCACCTTACCGTTCCCATGGGAGTGCCAAGCCCACGTGGTGGGCTAGCGCCTTGGTAAGGCACTCAGTGGAAAGGTATCTTGTTCGAAACCCACCGAGGCCTTTTTGGATGAGACAAAGGTATGCGTTGATGTCATTTATGTTGGTCGCTAATTTTTGGATGTGATAAGGTTGAAGATAAATAAAAATATTTTTATGTGCCTAAGGTTGAAAAATAAAATGTTTTGATGGTTTATGAGATTTAATTTTTTCCTGAATTAATTTGGTTATTAAGTGTTTTTGAGGGAGATAAAAGGGTAGGCAAATATTATCTCTGAAGAGTTAATTTTTGAATATTAATTTATTAAAATTGGAGATTATAAGAAGCAATTTGAGTGATTATTTTTATGCGTTATTTTATGATTACTAATTTCAAGGAGTAATAAGGTGTATTTGAGATTGATTATTTTTGTAATTGAGAAATATTTTGAAAGAGTGTTAGTGTGAAATTTTCTCATCTAACCATTGAAATTGGCAAAGAAGAAAATTGTGATCGAGATAGGTTTTAAGGGCACTTCTACATCAAAAAAAAGGTATGGTCACATATTCCTAGTGAGTGATTGTTGAATTTTTTGAATACTATTTTGGAGTGAAAAGGTTTTTTCTAGAATAAGAGTTGTTGATAAAACCTTGTTTGATAAGCATTTTTGTTGAAGTGATTGATTGAGTGAAGAACTTGAGCTAGGATTTGTAAAGATCATGAGTATCATTGTTATGTGAGTGAAGAACACAAGCTTATACTGAGAGGGAGGGGGTGAACAATATAGCACCCACTTTTTACTTTCTTTCCAAACCAATATCAATTAGTGTCCTCAATTGCAATAACCAAATATAGTAGTGTGCATTAATAACATAGATAGCAATAGTAAGCAAGTGCACAAATCATCACACACAATTGAGACACAAGATTTAACGTGGTTCCCCCAATGTGGGGTAGTCCACAAGATAATCTCCTTATAATATTTCACAAAGAAATAGGGATCCTTATCCCAATACAAATGATTACTTTGATCTTCTCAAAGCTAGGCTATCCTGATCTGCTCAGGTGGGCTCCACTGATCTGCTCAGCTAGGCTCTCCACTGATCTACTCAGCTAGGCTATCCATTGATCTACTTAGCTAGGCTATCCACTGATCTGCTCAGCTAGGCTCTCCATTGATCTACTCAAATAGGCTATCCACTGATCTCACTAGGCTATCCATTGATCTTAGCTAGGCTATCCATTGATCTCCTTAGCTAGGTAATCCACTGATTTGCTTAGCTAGGCTATCCACTCGATCTGCTCAACTAGGCTATCAACTAGGTTCCAGACCCTAGGCTATCCACTGATCTACTCAGCTAGGCTATCCACTGATCTACTCAGCTAGGCTATCCATTGATCTACTCAGCTAGGCAATTGGTGTTGATGTGTTTTCTATTTTTGTCCTATCTCTTTCACTACTCACAAATCTACCTCAATGCCTTCTCACAAGGCTCAAACAATCCTGCTCAAATGCTGTCCCAAATCTATTCTCAAAGCCTTCACAAAAGGCTCAAACAATCCTGCTCAAATGCTGTTCCAAATCTATTCTCAAAGCCTTCACAAAAGGCTCAAACAATCTATTCAAATGCTGTCCCAAATCTGTCCACAAATCTATCCCAAAAGCCTTCTCAAAGGCTCAACCAATCATGCACAAAAGCTGTCTCAAATCTGTCCAGAAATTCTATCCCAAAAGCCTTCTCAAAGGCTCAACCAATCATGCACAAAAGTTGTCTCAAATCTGTCCAAAAATTTTATCCCAAAAGCCTTCCCAAAGGCTCAACCAATGACTCTCAAGTAGCACTCAAATCTCAACCACAAATCAATGAAGGCAAGGCTCAATGATGAACTCAACAATGGATAACAAATGAATGATGACAATACTCAACAATGTGCTCAACAATGAATGGCAATGTACTCTCAATGTATGACAAATGATCTCTCAAATGGATGACAACAATGCTCAATAATGTACTCTCAAATGGATGACAACAATGCTCAACAATGTACTCTCAAATGGATGACAACAATGCTCAATAATGTACTCTCAAATGGATGACAACAATGCTCAACAATGTACTCTCAAATGGATGACAACAATGCTCAACAATGTACTCTCAAATGTATGGCAAATGAGCTCTCTAATGAAAACCTCTCCAAGCAATAACAATGAGGACTTCAACCAACCAAGGACAATCTCCACAAGTGATAGCAATAGGTTCTCAATAATATCTTCCTCATGCAATGTCAATAAGCTCTCAAGAAACAAGCACAACTCCCTCAAGCAAAGAGCTCTCAAATAGCCAACAATGATCTCCTCAAATGAAAGACAAATGTATCCACAAGTGACTAGCAAATGATCTCCTCAATGGTCTCAAATAGTGGCAATGGACTTAACAAGTAACCAACAATAATCTCCTCAAAGCAATAGCAAAAACCTCCTCAATAATGGCAATACTCTCAATGAACTCCACTAAAGCAATCATGGAACTCAAGCATCAATTTTATCCATAAAATTGATTTTCTAATCCATCCACTTCCTCTCAATAGCCAAGGCACATAATCAAGCAATTTGTCTTCAACTTCAAACCCTAACTCATGTGCATGTCTTCTAACTCAAGGTAGCAATTAACTAGGTCTCAAGTTCCTAGTTTAATTTCATAATTAAATCATGCACTAGGACATATAACAAGTTCAACACTTTTCAACCTTATGACTCCCTAATTTCATTAACACATACAACAAGCACCTATGCTTTTATTTTTAATTCCACACCTTATAACTCCACATACAACAATCACAAATATTTAACTTCACACCTTATAACTCCCTAAGCACATACAACAATAATTTATTTTCACTAAATACCTTATGACTCCCTAGTTATAATAGAAATGATTTTCAATGCACCAAAACTTTGGCAATATCAAATATTACCATGCGCTAGAGATAAATACCTTTTTATAAAATTCATAGCCTTCACAACCTTCGAAATCATTAATGCCTTTGCCAAAATTAATGCGCCTTCACCACCTTCGAAATCGTTAATGCTTTGCCAAAAATCAATGCGCCTTCACACCTTCGAAATCGTCAATGCCTTGCCAAAAATCAATGCACCTTCACACCTTCGTGGGAGTCAAACTCTGTTCCTCTCACCTAGCGCTATGAGGCACTTACCACGTGGGCATCAGCCCACATTGGGATTTAATCCCAAACACCCAACTTCACCTGCACTCAAATCTGAAAAACTTAAGTTGCCTTCCTTAGCAAAACACTTTGCCCTTGGCGGGATTCGAACAACGAACCTGCCTTGTGCAAAGTTCGTGCGCTACCAACTACGCTATAGGCTCCTCCGTGACATCACTTTCCCATGTTGTTTACTTGACCTTGCTCTCAAATCGAAAGTTATTTATCCTTATTTCTTCGCTGCTCCCCTTTCGATGACTCTCTCTCATGCGCTATGTCAAGTCTTCAATAAACAAAGGTTTTTACCTTTTATTTATATGCACCTCCATGCCTTCGAATGACGTCGATGAATATTTATTAATCTCCCCAACCTTTGCACGTCAGCGGATAATATAATACAACCTTAGACCTTAGAATTATTAAATAAAAATTTAATAATTCACCTTTTAACTTTGAATTGGGATATCTCCTTCATTCTTTTGAATTTCGTCATGAAACTTTTTGCACCTAGGTTTTATTGGAAAACCTTTTCATCCATCATAATTTGGAGAAGTCTTAGCATAGTGGTTTTAATGAAAAACCCTTTCCAATGGTTTTAATGAAAACCCTTTCCATTGGTTTTAATAAAAAAACCTTTCCGTCGGTTTTAATAAAAACCCTTGCCATTGGTTTTAATAAAAACCTTTACCATTGGTTTTAATAAAAACCATTAATATAATATTTAAAAAATTAAATATTATATGCCTCTTGTGCCACAAAACCCTGTATATATCCTTGCTCTCCAAAATATCATAAATGATTATTTATGAAGTGCTTTTGCCACCAAAACTCAATGTGATCCATGTGACATCAATGACAACACAAAATAACTCAAATTGCCAACAATCTCCCCCTTTGTCATTGATGGCAACACCTCTAATACAAATCACCACAATCACTACAAAAGCCATTTCTAAAAATCAAAGTTGCTCCCCCTGACTCAATACTCTCTATGGAGGCTGCTCCCCCTATCTCAATGTTCTCTTTGGAGGCTGCTCCCCCTATCTCAATGCTCTCCCCCTTACTCAAATCTCTCCCCCTTTGACATCAATGGCAAAAGGGACACCTATGGGGCTAAAAGATATGACTCTTAAGCTTAGCCCCCCTACCACCTTCTCTCTTGAGGTGATTAATTTTGGGGTGGGAGTACATTTACTCCCATATTACATTGTTCCTTTCCTTTGTCAACTTCCTTCCACATATTTTTGATATCCTTTTCTTGATGAGTTACTTGATCTTCTTGTCTTGAACCTGTTTGACCTTCTTGCCTTGAAACTGCTTGACCTTCTTGCCTTGAACCTATTTGGAATTGAGTCCTACACCATCTTGCAATATGTCCAAAGTTATTGCAATTAAAACACTTGATATTGTAGCCTTTGGATGGTGCCCATATCCTGAATTCTTTCTTGAAATCATTTCCATATCCATTCCTTTCCTGAACCCTGTATTGTGAAGCTCTATTTCCATAATCATTTTGACCATGACCTCTGAATTATGCAGCTCTATAATCAAAACCATATTGCTCATTTCCTTTGCACTGAGAAGCTCTATGACCAATCCTGTTGCATAAGAAGCAATGTCCCTAAAAACCATACCTTCTTCCTTTGAAGTTCCTTCTAGAAAAATCAAACTTCTTTGATCCATAGACCCTGCAGTGTATAGCCCTGTGTCCAAATCCATTACAAGAAAAACAATGTCCTTGAAAAGCCCTTTGTTCATGCCTTGGTTCCTCATACCTTTCTTGACCATTATCCTTGTGATCATCTTTGACTTGTGCATTGTATCCTTGATCCTTCTTTGTGGTATCCAAATCTTCTTCCTTAACTTCTTCCTTGCTTTCTTCTTCAAGAATTTCTTTGCCTTTTGAACTTGATTCACCTATCTCAAAACAAGATCCAAATTGGATATTTGGAGCCATAGGAGCTTTGGAAATTTCTTCATATTTCTCTTCATTTGTGTCCAATAGCAAACTGGCATCCATCTCTATTGTCTCTAAAATACATGTTTCCTTCTCAGTGAAAATATCTTGACCTTTTGAGTCATGTGATGGATCAAACTTCTCAAGTATGGAACATCTCAATTCTTTTAGATTCTCCTTAACCTCTTGTAGTTGCTCATGGATATCATTGAAGTCTTCTTTTAGATCAACTGAGACATCTATCTTTCTTGAAATATCCTCTTGTTTAACTTCTTCTATTTGGAGTGGAAGTTCTTCTTCTACTTATTTTATCCCATAGAAAAACCCTTCTTCATATTCACTGTCACTGAGATCATTATCTTCTTCTATAGCAAACAAACTCTCATGAATCCTTTGTCTTTGCCTGTTTCCTTGGTATGTCATTTCATCTTCACTATCATTGAAGCCATTGCAATATCTTGATCTGTGATCTCGTTGACCACACACAAAGCATTGTTCTCTTTCACCTTCTATTCCTAAGAATAGATGTTCTTCCTTTTCATCATCTGAGTGATCTCTATCACTGTGATCTGAGCTATCATTTGCTTCCTCAATGTAGAAAGTTTTCTTAGTCTTACGAAAACTTTTCTTCTTCTCATGCTTGCTTTGCTTGTACCTATCATCTTTGTCATGCTTATGCTTTCCTTCTTCTTTTCTTCTGTGATCCTATTTTTCATCATCACTATTTTCTTCATGTGGACACTTGTTTGCATAGTGACCATAATCACCACACTTGTAGCATTTGACTTTCTTCATATCCCTGTAATTCCTTGAGTCCTTTTTCCTTTTGATGAAGTTAGCTTCCTCATCATTATCTGAATCTCTATCTATCTCTGGATATTTCCCTTTATTTTTCTCTAAAGCTTTGAATGCAATTTCTTTCTTTGGAGCCTGATGCTTATCTATCCTCATCTCATAAGTTGTGAGAGTTCCTTGTAGTTCTTCCATTGTTAGCTTGTCGATATTCATTGTTTCTTCTATCGTTGAAACCTTTGCATCATACTTCATGGGAAGTGATCTCAAAACCTTTTGAGTAACATCTGATTCTTTCATCTCAAATCCTAGGCCTCTCATGGTGTTAGCAATCTCATCAACTCGAAGTAAGAACTTTGCAATATCTTCAGAATCTTCCATTTTCAATTCTTCGAATCTTCTTCTATGAGTTTGTAGTTTTGCCAACTTTACCTTGGAATCTCCTTCATAGGTATTCCACAACTTGGTCCACATTTCATTAGCTGAATTACATACCATGACCTTTGCAAAATCTGTCTCATGAAGCCCACTCAGAATACAATTCATTGCCTTTGCATTGATCTCAACCAATTTCTTGATAGTCTTATCTATCTCGGGATCACCTTCAACCTTATACTCTTTTGCAACCATCTGCCATACCTCATATCCTTGTGATATCAAATAGTTCTTCATTCTCATGCTCCAAAAAGCATAATTGTTACCATCAAATAGTGGAGCCTTACTTGTAGATGATCCATTCTGTGAAGCCATCTGTGTTCTTGTAGAATCTACCCTCAAGATGTTAGCCTTTCTGAAGGAACCCACTCTGATACCAATTGAAGAACACAAGCTTATATTGAGAGGGGGGTGAACAGTATAGCACCCACTTTTACTTTCTTTCCAAACCAATATCAATTAGTGTCCTCAATTGCAATAACCAAATATAGCAGTGTGCATTAATAACATAGATAGCAATAGTAAGCAAGTGCACAAATCATCACACACAATTGAGACACAAGATTTAACGTGGTTCCCCCAATGTGGGGTAGTCCACAAGATAATCTCCTTATAATATTTCATAAATAAATAGGGATCCTTATCCCAATACAAATGATTACTTTGATCTGCTCAAAGCTAGGCTATCTTGATCTGCTCAGGTGGGCTCCACTGATCTACTTAGCTAGGCTCTCCATTGATCTGCTTAGCTAGGCTATCCATTGATCTGCTCAGCTAGGCTATCCATTGATCTACTTAGCTAGGCTCTCCATTGATCTGCTCAACTAGGCTATCCACTGATCTTCTCAGCTAGGCTATCCATTGATCTGCTTAGCTAGGCTATCCACTAATTCTCCTAGGCTATCCACTGATCTGCTCAGCTAGGCTATCCATTGATCTGCTCATCTAGGCTATCCACTGATCTACTCAGCTAGGCTATCCACTGATCTGCTTAGCTAGGCAACTAGTGTTGATGTGTTTTCTATTTCTGTCCTATCTCTTTCACTACTCATAAATCTGCCTCAATGCCTTCTCACAAGGCTCAAAAAATCCTACTCAAATGTTGTCCCAAATATATCCTCAAAGCCTTCACAAAAGGCTCAAACAATCCTGCTCAAATGTTGTCCCAAATCTATCCATAAATTCTATCCCAAAAGCCTTCTCAAAGGCTCAACCAATCATGCACAAAAGTTGTCTCAAATATGTCCAAAAATTCTGTCCCAAAAGCCTTCCCAAAGGCTCAACCAATCATGCACAAAAGTTGTCTCAAATCTATCCAGAAATTCTGTCCCAAAAGCCTTCCCAAAGGCTCAACCAATGACTCTCAAGTAGCACTCAAATCTCAACCACAAATCAATGAAGGCAAGGCTCAATGATGAACTCAACAATGGATAACAAATGAATGATGACAATACTCAACAATGTGCTCAACAATGAATGGCAATGTACTCTTCAATGGATGACAACAATGATCCACAATGATCTCAACAATGTATGACAAATGATCTCTCAAATGGATGACAATATCAACAATGTACTCTCAAATGGATGACAATAATTATATAATGGATAACAAAATGCTCAACAATGTACTCTCAAATGGATGACAACAATGCTCAACAATGTACTCTCAAATGGATGGCAAATGAGCTCTCTAATGAAAACCTCTCCAAGCAATAACAATGAGGACTTCAACCAACCAAGGACAATCTCCACAAGTGATAGCAATAGGTTCTCAATAATATCTTCCTCATGCAATGTCAATAAGCTCTCAAGAAACAAGCACAACTCCCTCAAGCAAAGAGCTCTCAAATAGCCAACAATGATCTCCTCAAATGAAAGACAAATGTATCCACAAGTGACTAGAAAATGATCTCCTCAATGGTCTCAAATAGTGGCAATGGACTTAACAAGTAACCAACAATAATCTCCTCAAAGCAATAGCAAAAACCTCCTCAATAATGGCAATACTCTCAATGAACTCCACTAAAGCAATCATGGAACTCAAGCATCAATTTTATCCATAAAATTGATTTTCTAATCCATCCACTTCCTCTCAATAGCCAAGGCACATAATCAAGCAATTTATCTTCAACTTCAAACCCTAACTCATGTGCATGTCTTCTAACTCAAGGTAGCAATTAACTAGGTCTCAAGTTCCTAGTTTAATTTCATAATTAAATCATGCACTAGGACATATAACAAGTTCAACACTTTTCAACCTTATGACTCCCTAATTTCATTAACACATACAACAAGCACCTATGCTTTTATTTTTAATTCCACACCTTATAACTCCACATACAACAATCACAAATATTTAACTTCACACCTTATAACTCCCTAAGCACATACAACAATCATTTATTTTCACTAAATACCTTATGACTCCCTAGTTATAATAGAAATGATTTTCAATGCACCAAAACTTTGGCAATATCAAATATTACCATGCGCTAGAGATAAATACCTTTTTACAAAATTTGTAGCCTTCGCAACCTTCAAAATCATTAATGCCTTTGCCAAAATTAATGCGCCTTCACCACCTTCGAAATCGTTAATGCTTTGCCAAAAATCAATGCGCCTTCACACCTTCATGGGAGTCAAACTCTGTTCCTCTCGCCTAGCACTGTGAGGCACTTACCACATGGGCGTCAGCCCATGTTGGGATTTAATCCCAAACACCCAACTTCACCTACGCTCAAATCTAAAAAACTTAAGTTGCCTTCCTTAGCAAAACACTTTGCCCTTGGCGGGATTCGAACAACGAACCTACCTTGTGCAAAGTTCGTGCACTACCAACTATGCTATAGGCTCCTGCGTGACATCACTTTCCCATATTGTTTACTTGACCTTGCTCTCAAATCAAAAGTTATTTATCCTTCTTTCTTCGTTGCTCCCCTTTCGATGACTCTCTCTCATGCGCTATGTCAAGTCTTCAATAAACAAAGGTTTTTACCTTTTATTTATATGCACCTCCATGCCTTCGAATGACGTCGGTGAATATTTATTTATCTCCCCAACCTTTGCACATCGGCGGATAATATAATACAACCTTAGACCTTAGAATTATTAAATAAAAATTTAATAATTCACCTTTTAACTTTGAATTGGGATATCTCCTTCATTCTTTTGAATTTCGTCATGAAACTTTTTGCACCTAGGTTTTATTGGAAAACCTTTTCATCCATCATAATTTGGAGAAGTCTTAGCATAGTGGTTTTAATGAAAAACCCTTTCCAATGGTTTTAATGAAAACCCTTTCCGTTGGTTTTAATAAAAATAACCCTTGCCGTTGGTTTTAATAAAAACCTTTACCATTGGTTTTAATAAAAACCATTAATATAATATTTAAAAAATTAAATATTATATGCCTCTTGTGCCACAAAACCCTGTATATATCCATGCTCTCCAAAATATCATAAATGATTATTTATGAAGTGCTTTTGCCACCAAAACTCAATGTGATCCATGTGACATCAATGACAACACAAAATAACTCAAATTGCCAACAATGAGATTGCTTGATAAGCATTGTTGTTGAAGTGATTGATTGAGTGAAGAAATTGATCTAGGATTTGCAAAGATCATGAGTATCATTGTTATGTGAGATTGCTTGATAAGCATTTTTGTTGAAGTGATTGATTGAGTGAAGAACTTGAGCTAGTATTTACAAAGATCATGAGTATCATTGTTATGTGAGATTGCTTGATAAGAATTTTTGTTGAAGTGATTGATTGAGTGAAGAACATGAACTAGGGTTTGCAAAGATCATGAGTATAATTTTTATGTGAGATTGTTTGATAAGCATTGTTGGAAATAAGTGAGTGAATATTCATATGATTGGACTAGGGTTTGTGAGAAAGGATTATTTCATTGAATTATTGGTTTAGTAGAGTCGGTTGAGCCTAGTCAAGTGGATGTGATAGTTCAAATTCTGTAAAACATTTTTTTCTATATTCTAAAACTGATTTGAGAAAGAGGTTGAGTGTTTATGAGTGTGAAACATATTGAGTCTCTAACAATTTTCTATATGTTTCTGTGTTAAAAATAGAGATTGAAAGTGTTTGATCATTGTGGTGAATGTGAAGCATATTGAGTCTCTAACAATTCTCTATATGTTTCTATGGTAAAAATAGAGATTGAAAGTGTTTGAGCATTATGGTGAATGTGAATCATATTGAGTCTCTAACAATTATCTATATGTTTCTATGGTAAAAATAGAGATTGAAAGTGTTTGAGCATTATGGTGAATGTGAAGCATATTGAGTCTCTAACAATTCTCTATATGTTTTTGTGGTAAAAAGAGAGATTGAAAGTGTTTGAGCATTGTGGTGAATGGAAATCATATTGAGTCTCTAACAATTATGTATATATTTTTGTGAGATTGGACAAGTTCTAGTGAGGACTTGTTAAGCATATTTGAGGTAAGTATTAGAGAAGACTTGTGGACAGATTTGTGTGAGCTTTTGTGGAAGCTTACAATATAAATGTGAGGACAAAGATTGAGAGTAGAGTAGACAAGTTCTAGTGTGGACTTGTTGAGCAGATTTGAGACAAGTTCTAGAGAGGACTTGTGGATAAATTATTGTGAGATTTTGTGGAAGCTTACAAGGCCGATTTGATACAAGTCTTTGAGAAGGCTTGTGAGAAGAGTTGATTGATTTATTTTTTCAAATCTTGAGTTAAGGTTTGGGGTAAATCCAACAGAGTTGATTTATGATTGAGTCAATATTTGTGTTAAATTTTGAGGATAGAGATTGAGGACAAATTTGTGCTAGATCGAAGGACTATGTTTAGTACAGATCAGAGGACAAATATTGAGGATAGATTTGTGCTAGAACGAAGGACTGTGTTTAGTGTAGATTTGAGGATAGAGTTTGGTACAAATTTGAGGATAGGTTTGTGCTAGACCAGAGATAGAGATTGAGAAGATTTGTGCTAGATCGAAGGACTTTGTTTAGTATAGATTTGATATAGAGATGAGAGAAATATTCAAAGGTGATAGAGTATAGAGGACAACAATATCTATTGGATAGAGGTCCATTAGCCAGGGTAATGAGGATAGGTATTCTAAGTGAGTACAAGAGTCTTCAGTGGATAGAGATCCATTAATCTAGTGCAGTGGAGGCAAAAATTCTTCTAGAAGATCACCAACCAGAGCAGAGGAGAAGGAGTTCTCTTATGGATAGAGATCCATGAACTTGATTAGGGGATTGATGTCTCCTTTGGATAGAGGTCCATAAACATTGTAATAGGGAAGGATTCCCAAAGATATTTATTGAGAAAATATTAGTGAAATATTTTCTCCATGGAGTAGCCCACATTGGGTGAACCATGTTAAATTGGTGTCTCTATTGTGTGTGATGATTTGTGCATTGCTTTGGTTACTGCTATTGATATTGCCATTGATTATATTAGATAATACTATTTGGGAAAGAAAAGTAAAAAGTTATTTTATACTGTTCACCCCCCTTCTCAGTATAAGCTTGTGTTCTTCATGAACATTCATACCCTCAAGTTGTATGTCATTGATTTTCTTTGTTTGAACCTATAATTTCTTAGCCAAAGACATATTAATGACATTGTATCTACTGCTAGGGTTTATAGATATAATAACATTTTTCTTTTAAAAATGCAACCATGAACCTGCAAAATAATTTTTTAAAAATTGAACAAATCCCTCTGACCACTCTTTGGCTTATTTGATACCAATGATGTGGTTCTTTCAACTTGCACATTGTCATCTATATTTTTTCCTTCTATCATGTCCTCTTTATTCATTTTTTTTGTTCCTAGTAAAGTTTGTTTACCTCTTTTGTCAACTTCTTCATATTTTCAAAATTTTCTACACAACCTTTGGTGCTTCCTTCAATATGTATACTATTATCCTTCTCTTTTTATTTTACCATTTTTTTTGCAAATTATCTACTTGTTTATTTATTCTATGCATTATGACAAACATAGATAATTTTGAACACTATTTGATTCCTTTGACATTCATGTTCCGCTTCCTTTTGCATGATGTTCACTCTTATGCCCTTCATTTGATGTGTCCTTGTGTTCTTTTATGTATTTCTTGTTATATGGGTCCTGTTGACTAAAAATTGTTTGTTCCATTTCATCTTAAGTGTACTGATTTTTCTTAATAAAACTTACCCACCAAGAAAGAGCTTTTTTGTCTAAAATTCTGCTAAGGTGGGTTGTCCAATAATCATCATCAAAATATAGAGATTTAAAATTCATCCACCATTCTTGAACATCAATATATTTTTTCCAGTGACTATTGACAACTCCATGATCTCAAATCCAAAAAAATTATAACTTGGATTTTTTTTGAACTCCTCCAAACTATAGATTTTTTTTTTATAACAAATCGCCACTTCCAAATTGCTATCAAATTGTGGATTTTTTTTAAACTGTTACAAAAATGCAAACCTTTTTTATTTTTTTAATTGCTACCAAATTATGGATTGATTATTTTAGCACTATAACAAATCACCACTTCCAAATTGCTATCAAATTGTGGATTTTTTTAGAATTTTTTAATATTGATAACTTTCCCTGTGAACTATTTTTTTACTATGACTAGACTGCAGACTTCTCTCTCTATTTTTTTTAACAACTGCTACTTTTAGATTACTGGTAGATTGTAAATTATTTGCTTTAATAAAGTTGTGGAACTATTGTAGACTGTGGAAACTATATAGACACTCTTGCTGAAGTTGTTGTTGATGGATGTATGACACTTATGTGAAAATCTTGACAATGAAATGGGCCCCAAAATTTGGCTTCCTAGTGTCTTAAGGTAAATCTCACTAGCCACAAAGGTTGTCTAAGTGAGTACCACTATCTGATTATCAACAATATTTCTCTAAAGAATAATTGATGAGAAACCAACCATGATTTTACCTCTAAATGACAACTCTTTGTATACTCTCATAGGGTAAAATACTATTAGCAAGGTGTGGGGCTATTGACCCTTTTCACTGGAGATGTACTTAAACAAGTTTAGGTTCTTGGTGTAACTCCTCAAAATGATTTTTATGGCAATTATAGCCCAAGTAATTCTCCTAGTTAAGTGATAGAGACTTACACCCGATTTTGAAAAAGGTTATTAGCCTAATGGAGGCGCTTATTAAGCACCAAAACTTCTACAGTTGAACTTGACCTTGGAGTTTCCTCTAGTTCTAAAGTTTTTGCTGTGAAACACCACCCTAGAAAGTGCTTTGATACCACTTGTTACAAAAATATTAAATAAACCACAATGAATAATTCACATAAATCAATACAAGGCAAATATGTAAATTACTCTAATTTTTTCAATTTATATTTAAAACCCTTAAGGTAGGGCAACACCATACAATTCTCCTTATTGTAAGGAATCCACTTCTTAATATATCTCACTTGAGATAAATTACAATATTCTTCTTCTTTTTATATTCTCTCTATGATTCTTGGCCTATTTATAATGCCCAAATACCTACCACTCCCACTTATTCATACATGTGGGATCACTACATCTTTGCCCATATTTATAATGTGTAACTACCCACCATTCCCACTTATCAATGCATGTGGGATAATTACATATAATATAATCTTATAATATTAAGTACTTATCTTGGGTACCTAACATATAATACCACTATCTCCCATATTATACTTAGATATGCACGTGAATTCTCATGTTTACAATTTATTTGTAAAATAAAATAACCAAGTAAATGAAAATCTAAGCCTAGAGAGGAGAAAGAGGGGTCATGTGATCATCATTCCTCATCAACTATAGCCTCAAAGGTAGGAATGGGAAAAATTTGTAAATGGTAAGATAACTAATCATGCAAACTATGTATGGAGATCTACAGGAGGTCTTTCAATGGAGGAATATATTGGATTTTTCCTTGGAGGGTTCACCATCGAGATAAAATATCAATAAAAGGTTCATCCTTAGCTTGTTTTAACCGATAAAGATAAAAAATTTAGGTTCATTCTTTAATATATATACATTAAAATGTTGGTTAAACATTTATGCTAATTATTGGAAGGCTTTAATGGAGTGGTAAGGCAACACAAACTTCCATTATAGGGTGGCATCACCAAGGATAGTAGGAAAAATATAAAGGAGCACAAATTCATCATGACTAACTATGCTACAAGCAATTTTAAAACATCGAAGATGGTTAATAGGATCTTCTAGCCCTTTATATAAGAGGGAATCCATGTATCTCAAAATTAGGTTGGAAGGATCAACTGGTTATGGATGGATCCAAGAGTTCATTAGATAACTTTTAGAAGAAGTATTGTTATCTTAATGAAGTTTCCTATATGGAGGCCAATTGTCTCTTTATCTCTTCCTATTCATCCTCTAACTTGGAATTTGTCCTTGATGATTTAGGAAGGAGTATATTCAATACTGGCTAAGAGATGTCTAGGATGCTTTAGGAAACTCTTGGAAGGGAAATCGTAGGTGGAACATAGACTATATTCTTCTCACTATAAAGAAAAGGATTGTAAGGGATAAATTGTAAGGCAAAAGGGAGATATTTTAAGAAGAAAAAATGCTATGTGGAGTAGCCCGAGGAATAGATAGACGAGCAAAAATTTGCTAGGATATAGACAGTTTGTTGTATAGATATAAGATATTTACATGTCTAATAGGTAGATTATATCAAGAAACAAATGGTATATTTTGATCTCAACTACTTACAACAAAAATAATCGGACAGGTAGTTGAATCTACATAATGTGAAACAAACGTACTAGGACCGATAATATCAATTTGGTTAACACTTTTTTTAGGTGGGTTGCTATTATTATGAGGCCAATCATGAGGATTAACAATGACACTTGAATATAATAACTAGAAGTTTTAGACTTGAGGTAAGGATTGGTTATCATCTTCACCCTAAATGATATTCATGAAGACTTAATGATTCATCTTCATAAACTCTTCCAAATGGTCTATAGAAGAAAAGGTCATTCTTTTCAGAATATCTTCTTTGGAAGGAGCCTAATTCTGATCATCCTCTTTATTAAATATGGGATTACAAAAGGAATTTTACTTCTCACAATTATTTTCAAAGGGTAATCGAAGAGGAGACCCTGCATGGGCTTTGCTTTGAAGAAAGATAGGGATGTTCAACCATAGTTTAGGATTAAAAGAAGATTCTAGGAAGGTCTATGGGAAGGAAAACAAATATAGAAAATATTTGAATGACATGTAGATATGTTCATGTTGGATTCACAAAAATATAAGGACAACCAAATACCTAACCCTTTGGGTATATTGATTTCCCTTCCTCACCTCAACACATACACGATATATACAATAAAAGGGGAAATATACTAAAACATTACATAGGAACACCTATGGTTTATTCTATCTCGGGTTAAACTTATGTATTTACTTTTACAATAAGGCAACAAATTTAGAGTGTTAAAATAATATATATGATCCAATTATATGAATTATGAAAAAAAACTTAGAGTTTGAAATAAACAAGGAATACATTACAAGAAATGGAATTGTGATAAGGGATTAGGTATATCGATATTTTGCACCTAAGTTGGATATTTATCATTACCTAAGTTTTAGAAAACATAGAATATCACTTGAAGAGAAAAAATAACAAGGACATCTGCAAAAAGACAACATCATATGTTAGTGTTTATAGGGACTTCTAGAATCAAGAGGTATAGTGTATATCCTCAACCATATAATTAGTCTCCAATTCCTTTTATGGTGATATTTAAAATAAATAAAAGTAACTTTAATTATAAATATTAATCATACAAGTACACAATTAACTAGGGAGAGAAGATTGTGTTTTTCAAAATCCCTAGTTGTCTTTTATAGATTTTTCTAAAAAATCAATTTCCTTCTCTACTTTGGATTTTATTTTGGTACCAGTGTAGCATAGATAAGAGGATAGTATACATGGTTTCTAAATATTGAGAAGAAGAGTCTAAACATTTGATAGATTAAAAATGATTTCTAGAGGAGCCTTGGGTAGGTACTTGTACATGGAAAACACCATTGATCCATTGGAAAAATTATTTTATTGATCCAATAACCTTTTATCTTACTTTGATATGAGATATTTTCTTAACAAGTTACATTCTAGAAAAATGGTTGGATAGTAAACACCATGGTAGATATGGACTAGCTATTAGCATTTTTTGATACTTTATAGAATTTTAGGGGGTCCCAATTCAACACCTTTGATGATTTCACTATTTTGACACTTGTTTTAGCCTTTGAAATTTTCCTTCCAAAATTCAAATTATTGAATTTCAAAAATAAAATCTTTTGTCAAGTATTTCTTTGCTTGGCAATGAGAAAAAGAAAAAGTGCATATGAATGGGTTTAGTGACTTAGGAAATATTATATGGTTTTTCTGGTTAATATTGCTTTTTAGGGACAATGGATAGTGGAATGGTAAGACATTTGGCCATTAAGAGTGAGGTCCCATATTCATATCATGGGATGACATCTCCTTTAACGTACAAGAGTTGTGCATGCAAAATTCTTGGTATAAGCATAGTGATTTGATTTACCATAGAAGGAGATATTATATCCCTTGGAAATAGTGTTGTGATAAGGAAGATGCATTTTTTCTAAAAGAAAGGATTTATATTAATTTTTAGATACAAAATTACATGCTTTTCTATTATGGTCCTAGCTAGTAGATGTGCTCTGGTTGGAGATAATACAAAATTTTAAGAACCTATAATAGGTAGACTAATACAAGTATTTATAGACTATAATTGTTATGCTGACCTAAATTCTTTAAAAATACGAGAAAAAATTAAGTGAATTTGTACAAAAACTAAATACACTATCCCAAAAACTTAACAAACTTGAACCTTGGAGGCTCCATAAAAAAAGAGAGTAGGATACTGTAAATCAAAAACAAAACACCAATACACATATGAAGTAAAAAAAAGCACAATAATAACACAAGGTTACACAGAATGGATAAGATTTCATTAAGACGGGATGATATCCCAAGTGTACAATGAATGTGCCCTAATATGGTGTTTTATAATGCCTTTCGATATATATTTTATAAATAATAGGGTTTTCGAAGCCCTAGTGCAATGAATAGGTGGTGTATTTTTGCTTGTTTTTGATCCAAACAAGAGTTTCTAGTGGGCTTGTGTATTCCTATGAGACCACCCTAGCTTCAACAACTTCCAAAAATATTATTCCTATACCTAAAAATAGAGACAACAATAAAAAGTATATTAGAAGCACCTACAAGAGCTCCACTGTGTGAGGCCCTCAAAAAGATAAAAAAAAACTAAAACCCTAAATGTTACTAAATGTAACTAAAAATAGAAGTGTAGGAATGTAAAATAAGTGTAAAATAACTCCTTACCTTGTCAAAAATATAATTTTAGTTTCTAATTTAATCATTTATGGTCGCGAGAATGACTGAACGGTGCTTGAGGGTCGTAGGACTGTATATCTATTGTGGGAGACTCTTAGAGGTGTTTTGTGAAGGCTACAGATGCAACAAAAAGATCCAAAAATACCTAGAGATGCTTAGTTGGCTCTGGGGGGTGTTCAAGGGCTAAAGAAAGTATCACATAACTAGATCTAGTTCTACACGAGTTTGGCAGTGGTTAAAATGGATGATGCAATGGGAGTTGGTGAGGGGCGAGGATGATCATGAAAGGGGCTAGGGAAAATATTCTCCTCAAACTCTCTAAGGTGCTTAAGGATTAGGGGAACTTAGGGTTTGATTCATCAAAATGAATTCTCTTTTATAATCTATCCTTGAACATATTAGGGTTTCAACAACACAAAATGAGCAGACAAGATTAAAACATGAGGAAGGGTGGAGATTAAGTTTGGGTAAGTGACATGGATTGAGACAGATGAATGGTTGAGATTAAAACGTGGTGGATGGATAGGATTAATTCATATAAATATACATATATTTATTAAATATATATAAATATAATATAAAATATTAATATATCTATATATAAATAATGGGTGGTTGTGATTGAAGGACACATATGGATGACAAGTGGCTAGTTTTTGGTGTCTACAAATACCTATTTTTGTATCACATTGCGTGAAACACAATGCAGTATAAAAATACGAGACACTTGGTTGGGCATGGTGAAGCAACTTTATTTTGTTGGAGCGCAAAGACGATTTTAAAGACAAAATTTTTTATGTGTAGCTTACCCCATAAATTGGTGAATGAGTGAATAATTAGTATCATAAGCCAATTGAAAAAAATATTGGGAATGATGCATATGAATGGTGCAAGTGCAATCGTATGATGTAAGTGCAAGTGTATGATGTAAATACAGATGATATGAATGATGTAAAGTGATTATGTTTTTTACCTAATGAAGAAAGGGGATTTTTTCCAAGTGTAGATACCATGATCATGTAATATGTATCCCTATGTGGGAAATCAAAATCAAATTTTTTTACCCCAGGTTTGGGGTGATTCCATGCTGTTGAAGAAAGTGTCTTTTTTCATCATTTATGCAAAGATGTAGATGCAAAAAAAAATAGTCTATCCTCAGGGTCACTCATGACTATAACTAAATACCACATGGAATTCCTAAATAGTTTCTCAATTACTTTAACTGGACTACATCCTCAAATACTGGTGTAATTGCAAGGAAAATTATGAAAGTTTAACCTTGTTGGTGACCCCATGGAAAAGGGCATCAATGACAACTATGGAGAAAATTGGTCTTGGCATAGTCTCACTCAAAATATGAGGGACAAAAAGTGATTTTGTTTTTGAACAAGGTGATATTGGATGATAAATATGGACAAATGTTATAGTTATTTAATAATCTTACCGAATTGCATGGATAGCCAATCGCTACAATCACCAAGGAGATAGAATAAACCACTAGATACGAGGTTCACTTGTACTTGAAAATATACTTGGAAAATGTTGAATAAATATGTAATAATGAATAAAATTTATGATATTGAATATGGATGATCAAGTATACTTATTGTGATCTAAACATCTTGTCGATTTGCATGGACAATCAATTGCTGCAATCGCCAAGGGGATAGAATAGACCACTAGAGGTTCACTTGCAATTGTATGTGAACTTGGAAAATGTTTGATGCAAATGTAATTTTTGGTGGATTTTATGATGTTGAAATGAATATGTGATGATGAAAAATGCATTGATGATTGGATTGGATGATTTTGTGAAATTTTGCATTGATTTGAAGCATTTGTTGAAGCAAATTTTGGATAATTTTACAACTTTTTGGGTTGCAAACAAAATTTAACCACCCAAATAAATCCAAGTTATCACAAATAATGATGAAAAAATGTGGTGGATGATTAGAATGATTAATGTGGTCATTTTGTGAAAATTTTGACCATTTTGAGGTTTGTAAGGCGATTTTGCGATTTTTGGTCGCAAGCAAAAATTAAGTGCCTAAATCGATTTTTGGTTTCACAAAACATGAGACGGTGATTGAAATGAATGTATGGATGCAATATGGAGTGATTTTGTGGAGGTAAGCTACAATGTTTGAATGTATGGCTACAAGTGATTGAGTCTATTTTTTCCCCAATAGAGAAGGGATTTTTGACATGTGTATGATTGATTAATTCTATTTTTACCCCAACAGAAAAGGGGTTTGTGAAAATTAAAGTGAGTGAGTTTATTTTTACTCCAAAAAAGAAGGGGTTTGTGAAATGGAAGTAATTGAGTCTATTTTTGTCCCAACATCTGAAGGGTTTTGAGCAATGTAAATGATTGATTTTGTTTTTGTCCTAACATAAAAGGGATTTTTGAAAATGCAAGTGTCCTTATGGTGATCTACCCATCCTACCAAATTGCATGGATAACCAATCGCTGCAACCACCAGGTGACTAGGATAAACCACTAAATACAAGGTTCACTTGTACTTGCGAATGTACTTGACAAATGTTGAATGAAGGTGTAATGATGAATGAAATTGATGATGTTGAATGCGGATGTATGGATAATGCAATGAATGATTCTATTTTTGCCCCAACAGATGAAGGGGTTTTTGACATGGGAAAATATAATGACTATAAAAAGTGTAATGATTGATTCTATTTTTATCCCAACAAAAAAAGGGGTTTGTGAAGATGCAATGAAAGCAAAAGGTGCAATTATCAATTCTATTTTTGCTCCAACAGAAAAAAGGTTTTTTTTTTAAATGCAGATGATTGATTCTATTTTTGACCCAACAAAAAAAAGGATTTGTGAAAATGTAAGTGATTGAGTTTGTCTATGCCCCAAAATATGAAAAGGGTTTTTGAAAATGCATATGATTGATTCTATTTTTGCCCCAACAAAAAAAGGGGTTTATGATTGAAGAAGATGCAATGAAAATGAATGGTGCAATGATTGATTCTATTTTTGTCCCAACAAAAAAAAGGATTTGTGAAAACGCAGATGTAATGAATGATGTTTTTTTTTATAAGGTGTCCTTATGGTGATTTGTCCATCCTACCATATTGCATGGATAACCAGTCATTGCAACTGCCAGGTGACTAGGAAAAAACCACTAGATACGAGGTTCACTTTGAGGATTGCTTGACCAAAGGGGTTAGACCCTCTAGAGTTTTTTGAATTGGAATGTGACCAAAGGGGTTAGGCCCTTTGGAGATTTTGACTTTGATGTGTGTTTCACGAGTCAAAGGGCTCAAAATTTGACAAAAGGGTGCAACTTTTTGAACCTAGCAATTGACTTGTTGATGATGTAATGTGTATGTGACCAAAGGAGTTTGGTTCCTTTGAAGCCTTTTGAATTTTATGTGTGTTTGCAAGGCAAAGCGCTCAAAATTTGACAAAAGGATGCACCCTTTTAAACCTAGAAATTGACTTTCTGATGACGTAATGTGTATGTGATCAAAGGAGTTTGGTTCCTTTGGAGAATTTTGAATTTGATGCATGTTTGCAAGGAAAATGGCTCAACCTTTGATAAAAGGATGCACCCCTTTGAACCTAGCAATTTAATTGCTGATGATGTAATGTGTATGTGACCAAATGAGTTTGGTTTCTTTGGAGCCTTTTGAATTTGATGTGTGTTTGTGAGGCAAAGGGCTCAACCTTTTACAAAAGGATGCAACTTTTTGAGCCTAGCAATTGATTTATTAATGAGGTGATGTGTATGAGTGATTGATTTTGTTGATTTTTGGAGATGGTGTGATACCTTGAGTACCACAAATTGTGTGCTTGTTTTTTTGATTGGGGAAAGGTGTGATATCTTGAACACCCCCAAGTTGTGTTGTTGTATAGAAATTTCTAGCGATCTTTGCATATGCAATTTTTTTATATATACATGGCTTTTACTTTTATGTTATGCTTTTGTGTGGATGTTTTTGTGTGGATGATTTTGTTTGAATGCACTTGTATATGTGTGATGGATTATAATGCAATGATAATGTGTATGAATACAAATGAATTAATGCTCTAATGATCATTCATAGTTTAGAATATACTTGACCATGTTATAGCATTGTTGTTTAATCAGGGGCACCAAAATGGTGGCATATGAAAGGGAAGACTTATGTAATGATATGAATGTTGATATGGAAGAAGATATGGATGTTGATATGGAAAATTGACTATTTTTTAGAGACTCAAACATACTAGTGATAACAAACAAACTCACTAAATTCTATCTAATTTCTCTAAGACCATGTGTGTAGTGAATTCATTTACTGAATCAGGACAATGGTAATGACTTGAGGTAATCAAGAACCAATGTGTGTGCAAGTGAGTTCATCAACCCATATTGAATAAATTGAGACGAAACATGATATGGAGGAGATCAAGAAGCTAGCTTATCTGTATGTGAGATCAGACATCTCTTCAAGAGAGACGTATCGCCATGCATGAGCATACTCCACTACCAATAAAGCATCTATAGCATCGGTGGAGGTTAGATCCATAGTCCAAGAATCTGATCTCTAAGCTTTACATATTCAGACTACCTAACTATTTTAATGGAAATGTAGTTCTATCCTTACAACTTGAGGATCTATGGTGTTGGATGTGTAAAATATTTAGAGCTTTGGGGAATTGAATTCTCAACTGAAGTGTTTTGAGAATTTTACCCAATCCTTACTACTCTGTCTTTCATTAATAAATGATTGCGATAGTGGTGAAAACCACTATTTTTTATTTTTGGACTCTATGCATAATGGGACAAGCAAGGAATATCCTTTTCACTTCGAGGTTCAACAAAAACATGGTGTTATCCCTCTTTGACAAGAGATGTTTTTAATATGTGTGATTGTTTTTGGTTCAAGAGTGTTAGAGTCAATTCCCAGAACTCAAGATTTTCTTAGTGAAAATATGTCTTAATCCTAAAGAAAAATCGACATGTATTGGAAGTTGCTAGAAACACTAGGAGTGGCTAAGTGACTGAAAAAACCTAGGGATTATATATGGATTGCAAATGGCAACTTGAATATATGGAATGGTGCAATAACATGGATGATGATTTGAAGGTGCCCTTGATTAAGACAACAAAACTATATTGGACCAATTATTATCTAAACTAAATAAATGACCCCTAAAATATGTGAATATGGTTGTGAATGCAATGTATGAAATGTAATTTGTGAAATAAAATATGTGCAATGCAATGTGTGAAATGCAAGGTGTAGCATGTGATGTGTGTTTTTGTGTATTAGCCATGTATATATATACATGTATATAAATCACAATAAGCATGGAACACTTTCAAGTGTATGTTGTTCAATTGCTCGGGTTCTTCTACTCCCCTAGCCTGGTAAACTTATGTGCTCTTTGAATCTTGTGAACTCGAATAGCAACAAGCAACACGTGCAAATGCAAATGATAAAATTATGCAAATCTAATGCAATGACTTTTATTTTTTTTTGACTGAAATGTGACCAAAGGAGTTTTATGCTTTTGGAGCCTTTTGAATTGTATGTGACGAAAGGATTTTAGGTACATTTGGAGTTTTTGAATTGAAGTGTGACCAAAGGTGTTAAGTGCCTTTGGAGCCTTTTGAAATTAAGATGTGACCAAAGGGATTAGGTACCTTTGGAGCTTTTTTTTTGAGATGTGACCAAAGAGATTTTTCTTCCTTTAGAGCTTTTTGGAATTGATATGTGACCAAAGGGATTATGTACCTTTGGAGCTTTTTTTGTATGGAGAAGGTGTGATACCTTAACCATCTCTAATTTGCTTGATGATTGATGATGTGAGTGACTGGGAGGATGCGATATCCTAATAATCCTCAATATGCTTAATGATTGATGATGTGAGTGACTGGGAGGATGCGATATCCTAATAATCCTCAGTATGCTTAATGATTGATGATGTGAGTGACTGGGAGTATGCAATATCCTAAGAATACCTATTATGCTTGATAATTAATGATGTGAGTGACTATGAGGATGCAATATCCTAAGAATCCCCAATATGCTTAATTATTGATGATGTGAGTGATTGGGAGGATGCGATATCCTAAGGATCCCTAGTAAGTTTGATTAATTATGTTGTGAGTGACTAGGAGGAAGTGATATCTTGAGAATCCCAAATATGCTTGATGATTGATGATGTGAGTGAATGGAAGGATGCAATATCCTGAGAATCCCTAGTATGCTTGATGATTGATGATGTGAGTGATTGGGAGGATGTGATATCCTGAGAATCCCCAATATGCTTGATGATTGATGGAGTGACTAGGAGGATATGATATCCTAATAATCCCTAGTATGCTTGATTATTGATGATGTGAGTGATTGGGAGGATGTGATATCCTGAGAATCCCTAGTATGCTTGATGATTGATGATGTGAGTGACTGGGAGGATACGATATCCTAAGAATCCCTAGTATGCTTGATGATTGATGATGTGAGTGATTGGGAGGATGTGATATCCTTAGAATCCCCATTATGCTTGATGATTGAGTTGGTACCAATGTTCTTATCAGATGGGTGGAATGAACTATTTATGGGAAAGACTTTACTATCAATAAAATCTTGGAGAATGTCTTTAAGTGCATAGAAATTATTGATGTCATGGCTTGATTTTTGATGATAGGGATAGTACAAGTTCTTCTTATAACATTTTCCATGTGGTTTTTTAGGATATTTTGATTTTATTTTTGGAAGGAGAATCTCTTGTGCTTCATAAATCCTTTGAAAAATGGTTGCATATGATTATGAAAGCATCGTGTAGTCGCAAGAGGGCTTTGCAAGATGCTTGGTGTATTTTCCTCATTGTATTGGATGTTGAATTTGTGGTACATGTATCGTAACCTGAGATGTGGATTATGGAACTGGATGTTGCAACTATTGTGGTTGTTGACATGGATGATGAAATTGAAAATGACTCAACTGTAACTCAATGTTAGTGAGTTGAGTTAAAATTTGTTGTAGAATTAAAGCATGGGGCCATCCAAAAGAGTAGGTGGCAATGGAGGAGCAGGAGGCTCCTGAGGAGGATGAGGAGGAGCTTGAGCCTGAGGAGAGAGATTATCCTCTGAGAGCATAGTTGCATGAGGTCAAGGCTGAGCTCCAATCGACCAAGATCCAGGTATAGTAGCGAGATGCTACCATATCACAATGAGATGCCACCATAGAGTAGCTCATGCTTAAGATCCAAGATTTTCAGGATACTATCGAGGGCAATGCCGCTAGGATGTAGTTTGTTCTTCCTCCTTCTACTCCATAGGGTTATATCGGGGCAGATCCAGGGACAGGCTCAGAGGCAGAGGTTTTACACTTGTAAGCATTACTAGATGAGTACAAGGGGAAGATATAGGGGTATGTATACCATATAGCCTCTTTGTAGATGTAGCTTAGGAGGCACGAAGTTGTCCCTAGGGAGGCACCAGGTGTAGGGGGCTCACAGGTCAAAATGCACTCCACCTTTGGGCAGTCTTCCGTCCATCCTAGCAAGAGGACTCGAACTCACACAAAGAGACTAGTAGGGTCACATAACTCTACTCATGACATGACCATCGGGGGTAGTGATGCTGTGGGTATAGGCCCTATGTTTGACTGATGATGCACATTAATTTATCATTTTTGAGGTCTCCTTGACCTATATGACTGTAGCCTATGGATGATTTTGTACATCCATACTTTTGACACACATATTTATACGACCTCTGTATGTTATGACTCATTATGTGTATCATTTATTGCTCATGTTTTTGTTGTTATTTGTTTTATGATGAGATGTGATGATGGCATAATGATGATTTGATGTATATGATATATGATAGATGATATTTATGATGATGTGGATGTTTATGTAGATGAGATATGTTCTAACTATTGTGATATGATGTGATGTATCATGTAGTGATCTAATGATGGATTTTATGATTTTCGAATATGCAAATTATGATGTGATTTTTAGATGTGAGTGGATGAGTTATGATTTATGTATTTATGGATGCATTGTCTATTGTTAAATGCATGTTTGATTTTTATTTCATTGTGTGCATCTAACTTATGTGATGATATGGTGCATGTAATATGTAATGCGTTATGTATGTGATGTATGCAATGTGTAATCTAATGTGAATGAACTTGTATGTTTTAATCACTTAAAACACAAGGAATGCATATGCTATGATTTTGACAATCTAATGGGTGATACCACAGAAAGTATAACAATCATGAATGTTTAATAATCATTCTAATCATGAGAATTAATTATTTAAGCCATCCATATGTGCAATGAAGTGGTGTGGGATGAATGTATTTTCTGGATAAGCTTATGTAATTTAAAATATATAAAATAATTAGTGGTCGTCTAAATATCATTTCTGACATATGATCGGTTTTTAGTTTATTTTATTAATACCCCCTAATTTATAGAAGCTTATAAATAAAGTTGATGATGTGATTTATGATATGTTTTGTTGCTATGTAATAATTTTTGAGATTTCTCTCCTAAGACTTCAAACACTCTAGTTACCCTATCAGCAGCTGTGTACTAACCATATAAGACTTTTGAAAAACAAGGCTTTTCATCTTGTACCTAGATATTCATTCTCTCTGTGTGTGCACATGAATATATTTAGATAGAGCTCAAGCATTTCCTTTGATGTCAGGCAAGATTCTTTCAGCCCATTTCTAAGATCAGGGATCCTCGAGAGTTCATATTATCCTTATGTTGGACTTAGTTGGACTATACCACTAGGCAACATTGGGTTACCTAAGCTAGATCATCCACATTCAAACATTGGTCTACACAAATGCCAAAAGCTTATGTAATAGACATATCATCATGCGTAAGGATTTCTCCTTCCAGTTTTGTATGATGTTGAGAATTCTAGGGATTCAAGCTCCATTCCCTTATTTTTCTTCATTTCATTTAGGGTACTTGCTCATGTATAGTGATGAGAATCACTATTTATTTTGATTGATTTTTTTCTGGCTTTTGGAATATTTGATAAATGAATATGAGCTTTGGGCTCTTGAATTTGTGTGTTGTTTCAGGATTTTTTCTTGTTTTGATAAAAGCAAGGGATTTATGTTGTGATGATAATCACTCATTTTTGGGTAGGGCGAAACTTGTCCTTTTTCCAATTCTCAGCACCTTTAAACTGGTTGCATAGGGGGATAAGCAAGGAAGATCCTTTTCGCTTAAGGTAACCTAGACCACTTTGTTGTTTTCATCTTTCCCTTGTACCAGCTAGGATTTTAGTGTTTTAATTAGTGATGGGATCCTGAATATCCAAGGTTTTATCACAATTAGACCTTACTCTCTACTGATCAAGGTGGCTTTCTACAAAAGCTGATAAGACCACTAGATATGGTTGAATGACTAGGAAACCTCAGTATGTTTCTTATAGCAACATGAAATGGTTGTGTTGAGAAACACAATTACTCACATGGATGCATGGATGAAGGTGGATTTGATTATTGTGATTGAGATACAAACTGTGGCATCGTTTGTAAGAATGTGATCGTAACATATGCAAAATGCAATGGATATGTATGTTATAATGAAATGCAACTATGTGAATGCGGATGTAAGATGCAAATGTTTTTTTTGTATTTTTGATTTTTGCATTGTTTTTGTATTTTGTGATTTGACCAAAGGGCTTTTAAGATGCCTTTGGAGCCTTTTGATGATTTGACCAAAGGGCTTAAAGATGCCTTTGGAGCCTTTTATGATTTGACCAAAGGGCTTTTAAGATGCCTTTGGAGCCTTTTGATGATTTGACCAAAGGGCTTAAAGATGCCTTTGGAGCTTTTTGATTGATTTGACCAAAGGGCTTAAAGATGCCTTTGGAGCCTTTTGATGATTTGACCAAAGGGCTTAAAGATGCCTTTGGAGCTTTTTGATTGATTTGACCAAAGGGCTTAAAGATGCCTTTGGAGCCTTTTATGATTTGACCAAAGGGCTTAAAGATGCCTTTGGAGATTTTTGTGATTTAAGTGACCATGTTTTTGATTTTATGAATATTTGAATGTTTTTTATTTTATGAATATTTGAATGTTTTTGATTTTATGTGTGAAATACCTTCAAATGAATGATGTTGAGAGGTTCAGGCTCTTCAACCCCATCCAATGATGTAAGGTGATATGCTCCAGGTCCAACCCTTTCTGAAATTATGTAGGGGCCTATCCAGTTTACCATAAATTTGTCTCGCAAGTGCGGTGGTAGGTTTGAGTTCTGTTGGTTTTCTTTGAGCACAAGATCCCCAACTTTGAATTCCCTTAGATGGAATTTACTATTGTATGCTCATGCAAGGTAGTTCTGATAAACATGGAGATGCTCCAAGGCATTGACTCGACATTCATCAAGAAGCGTTAGCTGATCAAGGCAGCCTTGTCGTGCGGTGTCATCATCTATGAAATATTTCAAGGCTACTCTCAAGGTTGGAATTTCCAATTCTAAGGGCATGATGGCCTCAGTGCCATATACAAGTGAAAATGGTGTTGCCCCAGTGGGCATCCGCACACTAGTCCTGTATGCCCATAATGCGAGAGGCAATTGCAAGTGCCAATCCTTATGATTATCCTTCACCATCTTCCTCAAGATGGAGACGATGGTCTTGTTTGAGGCTTCTGCTTGCCCATTTGCTTGCGGATAATATGGTGTTGAAAAACTGTGCTGAATATGGTATTTGTTCATTAAAGCATGCACATTTTTGTTCTTGAAATATGGTCCATTATCCGATATTATCTTTGAAGGGACCCCAAAATGACTTATGATATTGTGGAGTATAAACTCCACAATCCTTGGTCCAGTTGTCGATGTTAAGGGGATCGCTTTGACCCATTTGGTGAAATAATCTGTGGCCATTATGATGAATGTGTGTCGACCTAAATATGGGGGAGAGATTTTCCCAATCAAGTCTAGTCCCCACTGCGAGAAGGGCCATGCTGCCTGGATGGGTTGCAAGGCTTGTGATGGCAAGTGCATGAGATTTGCATGATGCTGGCACTTAACACATCTCTTGACATACTCACAACAATATTTTTCCATAGTGGGCCAATAGTAACCCATTCTCAATATGTGCTTAATGATGGCCATGCCACTGAAGTGGCCACCACACGTACCATCATGAGCTTGCAAAATTGCCCAGGATGCTTCTTGGGGCTCAAGACAATGAAGGAGCACTCCATCATAGCCTCGTCTATAAAGGATCTCTCCTAGAAAAATGTATCTTGTCACCTTCTATTTAAATGTTCATCTTTCGGCATGCGACAAGCCTTGTGGTACTATTCCAAGCTTCAAGAAGTCCCACAATTGGGATAGCCAATCCTGATAAGCCATAACTTCTATGGATAAAATGACATGTTCTTCTTGTGATCCAACATTTGTGAACACATATTGGGAAACAATCCTATGATGAATGGTTGTTCCACACTCCATAGGACCTTGAGATATCAAATATTCCCAAGGGGCCGTTTGCAAGAAAGTTCTAACTTTGAAGGACCAATCCTGATTTGGTTCAATTTGGATCATGTTGACTGACTCTAGGTTGTCAATAACCTCACGTTGTATTGCTAAAAATACGAGCACTTTCACATGAACGGTTGTGAAATCAATAGACGGATTCTGAGGGATTAAGGATCCCAAATATGCCATGGTGTCTGCGAATATGTTCGATGTACGAGGGATTGCCTCGATGTCATACCATTCTAGTCGAGCTAGATAAGTGTCAACAAGTTCCTTATAAGATTTTAGGAGTGGGCACCTGCATTGGAATAGGCCTTTGACTTGGTTTACTATGAGCAAGGAGTCACCAAAGATGTTCAATATTTTAATGCCCATTGCTACGGTTGTCTGAAGTCCCAAGATCAGGACCTCATACTCTGTGTTGTTGTTTGTGCAAGGGAAGTCTAGTTTGAATGATAAGGGCAACGGAGCACCCTATGGTGTGATAAATACTATCCCTACTCCACCCCCTTGCTCGCATTTCGAACCATCGAAGAACAATGCCATGTCTCTTTCTTTCTCAGGTTCTTCGAGTTTTAGTGGGTCTGATAATGCGAAGACTGCATCATCAGGCAACTCTATGGTGAGAGGCTTGCTCTCCTGGAGAGGTGCCTCTACTAATTGATCTGCTATGACTTGTCCCTTGATGGACTTTTGGCTTATGAACTCTAGATCAAATTCTGTCAATAGCATGATCCACTTTGTCGTACGTGTATTGTGATATGTCTTGTTCATCATGTACTACAAAGGATTTTGTTTGGATATAACGTAGGTCGTATGGCTCAACATGTAGTGTCACAACTTTTTGGTTGCAAAGACCACTGCTAAGCATAACTTTTCTACGTACGCATATCCCAGCTCGTAACTCACCAAGGTGCGACTAATGTAATATATGACTTGCTCTTTGTTTTGCATGTTCTTTTGGGCTAACATGGTGCCCAAAGCAAAATTAGTAGCCGATATGTATAGCAAAAATGGTATGTCTGGCCTTGGTGGAGCCAATACTGGCGGTGTTGCTAGGTATGTTTTGATCTCTTGCAAAGGCTTGTTGGCACTCTTCATCCCAATGAAATGGGACATCCTTGCATAGCAATTGGTTCATGGGTTGACACTTGTCTGATAATTGAGTGATGAACCATTTGATGGATGCTACCTTGCCTTGTAGGCTTCTTAACTCCCTAATGTTGGTAGGGGTGGCCATTTACAATATAGCCTTTACCTTTGTTGGATCGACTTCGATGCCTCTCTTTGAAATGATGAATCCTAAGAGCTTACCAGAAGTTATGCCAAACACACACTTCTTAGGATTCAATCTGACATTGTGTTCAATGAGGTGATCGAAGACCTTTGTAAGGACTTGAGCATGCTCTTGCCACAATAAATATTTGGCTAGCAAGTCATCCATGTAGTCTTCCAAGATTGTGTGCATGTAATCATGGAATATGTATGTCATGGCCTGCTGGTATGTGGCACCAGCATTCTTAAGACCAAATGGCATCACTTTGTAACAGAATTTCCCCCATGGAGTAATGAAAGTAGTCTTGTGTTGGTCTTCGGGTTTGATTCAGATTTGATTGTATCCAGAAAACCCATCCATTAAGGAGAGCATCTCATGACCTATAGTGGCATCAACAAGAGCATCTATGTTTGGCAATAGGAATGAATCCTTTGGAGTTGCCCTATTCAAGTCTCTAAAATCTATGCAAATGCAGACTCTTCCATATGGTTTCCCTATGGGCACCATGTTTGATACCCACTCAGGGTAGTCAATGGGAACTATGAAAACCGCATCCAATAGTTTTTGCAATTCATTCTTCACCATCAAAGCGATGGTTGGATGCATTTTCCTCAACTTTTTCTTGACTGGCTTCTTTAGGGGATCCAATGAGAGGTTGTGAACCACTAACTTTGGATCAATTCCTAGCATGTCTTTGTAAGTCCAAGCAAAAATATTTGGCCTCTCTTTAAGGAGAGGGATTATGATGGCTTGTTCCTCTGGAGATAGACTTTCTCCGAACTTGAATTTCTTTGGTTGAGTAGGATCATCACTGATGTCCACCTCGAAAGTCGCTTCTATAGCCATATGTGACCCATCCTCCAACTGGTGGGGCATGGGTATCAAGTGAATGTCATCGGCGGGGTTTACAGGTCCTATTGACTCAGGATCCAAACCAGCATGGAACACATCATATGCACAACTTGTTGCAAAATGGAATGGTTGTAATATCTCTTCATTAGAGAAAAGATCCTCAGGCTCTATGGGTGAATCAACATGATCCCAATCAATAGCCTCCATATCAATACACAAAGGTTTTGTGGGATCAACTGGGTTGTGAAGTGGAGTGGTCAAATCAATGGAGATTGTATTGATGGATGGAATGAAATCTCCAGGACCACATGGGTGGAATCTTGTCTCAGAGGTTTCCCTTCCATACTTGCGATGAGGCTTTGGGGGAAAAGGAATCTCTGGATCTGACCTATGAGTAGGCCGGATAATAGGATCATTGGGCTCTAACCGCTCTCTGAATGTAGGTGAAGGGGGATTGACCATCTGGTGAATGGTATCTAAGTCAATAGGTCTCCCTAAAAACTACAAATGAGGGTCTATGGCATGAAGTGCTGCCTCTCTCTCTACCATTATGTCAACTTGCCACAAGTGGCGAGGCCCGAGATAAGCCATCTTAGTCTCATCCTCAAAGTCATCATCACTTATCCAGAAACCATTAGCATTGGTATGCGGCCCTAAGACAAAAGGCTCATGTCTTGGCCCTAAGTAGGCCATCTCTATCTCATCTTCATATTCTTCATCACTTATGAAGAAGCCATTTGCATTAGTCTCTTGCCCCAAGCTTTGGGGCCAATACCTTGATCCTAGATAGGCTCTCTCTGTTGAGTCCTCTGACTCATAGCCACTCTCATCCGATATGTATCCACTCTCATTGTGGATGGACCAAGTAAAGCTTTGTAAATAGTGAGGCCCATGATAGGCCAAGCCCTCTTGTGCTTCATCATCACTTGCCACATATCCATTTTCTTCTTGCTCATCATCCCATGAGTTGTATCCTGTTGGGGTGGCATCAATTGTGAGTCTTGGATGATAAATTTTGGGTGGTGGTATGTTCACCGCGACCACTTACCTGTTGCTCATAAGTCTTGAACTTAGTGGGTGATAAGGAATAAAATCGATGTCTTCTCCTAACCCCAAGCTCAATCTGTCCAAGGCTACTGCTAGAGAGTCATCTCGACCTCTGATGTGATAGCCTAACCCAAACCTGTCAATCGAAAGCTGGTATTGTGGCTCGAGTGGCCATCTTCGCCCCTGCTCATATATACCAAGACCGTAACCATGCCAATGGCAATGTTCAAAGTAGCTTAGAGAAAACTCTGGATTAGAGAGGTAACGAACATTAATAGTGAATAATTCGTCATTGTCCTCTTCTTCTTTAGTAGACTTATGGGCACAGTCTAGTCCATCATAGACAAAGTTTGTTTGGTTGGGAGGGATTCCAAGTGGAACCACTATTCCCATCGGTGGTCTTAAGTCTTTTGGTCATCCCATGTCTTGTGCAGACTCTATGATGGGCATGAATGTTATGTTCTACATAAGGTATTCTCCTATCCTTGTACTTGCCAAGTGTATAGTCGCATGTGAGGTGGATGACCCCATGGATGACACTGGCGAAGCGGGGTGGTAGTCATCATATTCGACTTGATCTTGGAGATCTTCTTCTTCCATGGGACTTGGACCTTTCTCAATGGCTATGGTTAGCGCTTCCTTGAGCTTCCTTTCTTCCCCCATGGGTGCTTTTAGCTTCTGATTGTCTTTTGGCTTAGACATTGATGGTTTCTTAGAAGCATTAGTCATGTTGGGTGCTAAATGAGGTGTTGATGTAGATGGGTCTTTTTGCACCCCTTTGTCTTTGTTATTTAGTTGCATAGCCAGAGATGAAGGTCCAACGTACAAGTGGGTAGAGGGAATCACAAATTCTCTTGGACAATCCACCTGATGGACATATTTGAATGGCTCCTCATCGGCCAACACCATGTAGACTTTGTTATCATGCACATACTTAACACATTGATGTAAGATCGAAGGAACACACTTCATGTCCCTTATCCAAGGTCACCCTAAGAGGATGTTGTATTGCATGGCCCCTTCCAAGACATGACACATCATGGGGATGGTCTTATGCCCCACCTTGATAGGTAAGACTATCATTCCCACAGTATTGCATAAGGCATCATTGAAAGCTCTCAATGTGTAGGCTCCTAGAATGATATGAGACTTGGGGATCTTAAGGTGCTCTATTGTTGTTGTTGTGATGATGTTGATTGATGAACCTGTATCGATCAAGACTCTCTTAAAAGGTAGATCATTGATTGATACCACAATGTGCAATGGAGGGTCTGGTAAGGCAGTGGACACTATCTTAATCTCGTAATCGTAGAATCAGATTATAGGTTCTTGGAATTCTTGTACTTGTCCCACAAAATGGGTGAATGCATTAGGATCTTGTGGTTGGAGCTCAATTGTCCTTAAAATCTCCATCAAGGTCTCCTTGTGCTTCGGGGACTATTGTATGAGCTCATAGATGGATAGCTTAGTCGAAGTCATTTGTAAGTTTTGCTCAAGTCTACTCCGAATAGTCACCACAGGTCGGGTTGGTGGACCTAGGAGGTTGTTTTGTCCCTACCTCTACCTAGGTGTAGTTGGGACATTAATGGGAGCTATAGGAGGTTGTGGTTGACCATACCGTCTACTCCTGGTTGCTATATTGATAATTTTGACCATCCCAACACACCCGTGGGTAGGTATATCCACTCGAACCTGATTGACTTGGGCCCCTTGCCCTCTAGGGGCCTCATGATTTGGTAGCAGGTTTTTGTAAATGCCCATATCTCTATTGTCGAGGGCTAATGGGTTGTCAACCTTGAGCTCTCCCACCTCAATCATGTTTTGCACTTGGTGCTTAAAACCAATGCAAACCTCAATGTTATGCCCTGATATCCTATGATAAGGGCAAAATTGATCTTCCCTATATCCTTTTGGCTTAGGATGGTTGGGATCTATAAGAGGTATATCATGGAATCTGATCTTTCCCACCTCGCTCAATTGATTGAAGATTGATTGCATTGATTCTGTCAATGGTGTAAAATAGCGAGGGGGTTTGCATTCTCTATTTCTCCCCTGATTGTTCTTTTGATCATAATTGGCTGGTGGAGGATGTGCTTGATAATTCTGGGGTTTCTGCACAACCCCATCCTTAGGTGCAGCCAATACCACTTGATTAACTAGGGCAGGGTTTGCCTGCTTCTGCTTATTTTTGCCATTTTTGTCATTTTTGTTCCACTCCTTGGTTCGGAGTTTTATGGTTCCCTCATCTACTTTTATGTCCTCAATGAGTTTGGATTGTGCCAAAGCTTCCTCAAATGAGGGGTATTGTTGTAGTTGTAGAAAGAGGGAAATGTGTTTGGAACAACTCTTGGTGAACATCCGGATGATCTCTTCTATGGGAACAAAGAATGATAATTTTACCATGACTTTTCTCCATCTATTCCCATAGTCCATTACTGGCTCATCATCATAATGTCTCAAATTGGCTAGGTCTGAAAGGTTCACTTTTCTCTTAGCACCAAAAGAGAAATGCTTCAGGAAAGCATTCACTAGTTGTTCAAATTTGGATATGCTATGCTTGGGCAATTGGTTGAACCATTGGGTGGTCGCGCCCAAAAATGTCATGATGAATGTCCTTAGCATAAGAGCATCATTGTCTTCGAGATGAAAACATGCATTGATAAAGTTGGTAACATGCTCTTGTGCATCCTCTTCACCCTTAAAATTCTCTAGCCTAGGCATCTCAAAGTGCTTAGGATAGGCAGGGCTAGGAACTGATGGGCACAATGGTTGGTTGTGTATTTTGCTCAATGTTGGTTGGTTCCCAACTATCTCTTGTTTCTCAAAGGACTTCATATTTTTAGTAAGTTCTTAGAATGCCTTTGAGGTGAGGAGTTCCTCTTCTTGTAGGCCCCCTCATGGTGGCAATGGAGGTAGCCCTCTATCCACTTGATTTACTCTATTTTCATCCCTCCTACGAGGGGATTCAGGATGTGTCTGATCCTAATCTATTAGGTTTACCCTTTCCCCACTAGTTGGATTTCACTCATGATTTTGTGGGTGGTTTTGTTGTGGGTTTCCTTCTTGCCTAGTGCACCCCTCTCTTGGTGAGTCAACATGTTTCTCTCTTTGATGATCATTACCATTTTCTTGTTGGTTATCATGAGCTAGTTGCTCATCTTGCTCCCTTAACCATTGCTCATGTTGGCGCAACAACCGTTCTCTTTGTTTATCATGTTTGAGAGCTTCTACAAGCTCTCACTCTTTGTGCAAGGTGTTCTCTAACCTTTGCATGTGGTTAATTTGCATTGTCATAGAAGACTCATGCTTGTCTGATCCTGTTCTTGTGGTCTTGACTCATAGATTCCTCGAAGAGGTTTCCACTGTGTCTTTGCTCTTGCTAGCTAGTGTAACTTGTTCAGTGTATTTTTGAGTGTCTCTATGATCTGACTTTGTATGCTTACTATGGGATCACCCTGAGGCACCCCCAGTCTGAGAAGTGGGCTTAGAAGTCACGGTTCGTGAGCTTCCAGATGCAAAATTTTTCATAGCTATGGTTTTGGGAGGTGGCCTCGAATAAATCCGATCCAACTCATCTAACTATCTTGTTTTCCATGGCTGATCCCGTGGGGTGCCATTTATCCCAATGAGGTCATAGTCTATTGGAATCCTTCCTCTTGTGTGAAGGATATCATCTGTTTGATGTCTATGACTGGATGTATCTCTAGTTTCCTACCCCTCAGTGGGCTGATCTGTTCTAAGTGTTTCATGTGAATGTTGGGATGTTGTAACCCCTGTGTGTCCTTTTGATGATGAAGGCTTTGTGGTCACCTTCTTTCTCCAAGAATATGGAGGCGTGGAATCCTCGTCATCCCTATGTGAAGAATGGGTTTTAGACCCTCTCTTATGTCCATGTGGGGAGGAAGCTCTTGAGGCCTCCTCATGTCTTTGAGAGGTTTCTATGTGTTTAGAGGAGGCCTTTGAGGTCTCCTCATGCCTCCTTGATGAGGATGGTCGTGAAGCCTCTTTGTCCTTATGTGATGTAGTTCTATGATGTTGCTCCCTATTTGGGGTTTCTTGAGGAGATCCCCCAAGGGTTGAGTTATCACCCCTTAGACTCGTAGAACTGTGTCTCACGGTCTTACGGGTAGGTCTTTCAATGTTACTACGACTTCGCCTAAGGGTGTGAGTTGCTTCAGATTCCCCTTCGGTATCATACCAAGGGTGTTTACTTCTTGTTTTGACCATTTCATTTTAGGACTTTAGTTTTTGTGTTGCACTTAAATATAACCAAACAATATCAAGCAAATGTTTATCTTGATTATCAATTTAAGTGTGCCCTAAACTATTTGTTGTATTTTGATGATTTGTTGTTTCTTTGATTTCTTGTTTTGCTTTGGATTGAGAATGAGGAGACTCATCCATAGTGATAATCAAGCACACTCATGCCAAACATGATTTCTCAAAAGAGACTAGGGTACACCACTTAAATCCCAGTGGGGGGTTCACCTAGCTCTTCCACTCTAAACCAATGATTCCAATAGTGGGAGATAGTTTGAACATAAATAACTTAGTACCACTATAAGCAAGTTCCTCAATCCATTTCTAGGAAGCTCTAGGGGGTAAATCGGTGGAAGGAGATGAATGCCAATGTCACTGGATTGAATTGAGGGTTGGTGATGAAATCCAACTCCCCAATGTTTAAATGATGCGTGTGTGTGTGGTGTTCATTTTAAGTTTGCATGAATAAGAATGCATCATACAACAACAATGACTCTTTCCTATATGCCTAATGCAAAATACATTTCAATTTCAAAAAGGTGCATAGCTACTATGAGATTAATGAACGCACTCTATTAGGTGCAAGTATGGCCTTTAGAAAGGCCCCAAAGCAAGCAAACAACACACAGTGTCTAGCACGTTGGATTCTAGGGTGAACTTTACAGACATAAGTCATTGTTCCTAGCAACGCCTAGTGAAAAATCTAAAAGGAAACCTAAGATGTGCAAGATGCAAGTTCATTCTTCTTTCATTCTTTCAGTTTTCCAAATTGAAATATGTCTTAATTATCACTATTTTTAAGAAAATAGAAATAGATAGAAAACCATAAAGTGTCAGAAAAGTTGTACCAACCTTTAATCCAGCTCAGAGAATCAATGTTTTGACCTCTGCTGCACTCCAGTTCTGGTCATTGTCAACTAGAGCGATTGATTTTTGGCCATTGTAGAACAGAGTGGCTGACTCCTGGCCATTGTAGACTAGAGCGGTTGACTACTGGCCACTGTAGATCAGAGCGGCTAAACCTGCACACAAAACCAAGTTAGTATTCAGGCCGAGAATGAAAAATTAATGGAGGTCCCACCGTGATCGCCATCTGTAGCGACCCCGAGGAAGCGGCGCGTCGACCCTGCTGACCTTTCCTACTTGCGATTTAATTGAATCTATTAATGTTTTAAGCATGCATCTTAAATGAAAGGCATAAAAGAAGACACAACCAGAATGCAAAGAAATAAATGAATGAATGCTCTTGTATTGATATTTCCAAGGTCCGGTTACATATAAATCCCTCTAAGGGATACCCTTCATTTGATACATGATTTTACACAAGGAGGGCAGCAGATGTATAAAATATCCCCCTCGCATAGGGGTGGCATGCTTATAAAGGCTTCCTAATGATGCACACGAAAATGTATGAGGGCTTACAGATGCCTCCTTCTCTAGGTCTGTTTCCCAGAGGGATCCTCTTGCTTCGTATGTTGTAGATGCACCTGTGGCCCTGTAAGCAATGAAACAACAACACACGCTTAGATGTCCGAGATTGCCTCCTCGGATGAGGTTGTTAGCAATGAATGAGCTCAATAAATGCAATGAAACTAGTACTATGCAAGTGAATAACTAAAATAAAGCTTAATGAAATGAAAGATAAAGCAAAATAAAAGAAACTAACACCTAACACCCTAGACTAGGTTGTGGGCCACTGTCCAGGACAACGACCGCTAAGGTGGAATCTCTCTCTATTGATCCAAAGGCTATGGGCTCAAGTCTGCTACTAATGTTAAAATGATTACCTTATGTGTTCAGATTTTCCCTCCAATCCGATAGGGCTCCGCTACAAGAATCGATCTCCAAGGAAAAGGCTCCAAGTCTCTAGAAGCTCTCCTCAATGATCCAACCTGTTCAAAGTTTCGATGTATGATGTTCCCTCTCTCTCTGATTGAAATATTGATGAAATAAGGTCTCAAAAAGTCCCTTAATTGATCAAATAAGGTCCCCTAGTGCTTTTAGGTTTGCTCCTTATAAAGTGTGAAACCCTAGGTCTATGTTCAAAACCCTAGGATTGAATTCCTCATGCGTAGTGAATGTTAGCATGAGAAGCTTTTGTCTTTTCTATGTTTAAAGACCAATTAACTAAAGTCTAAATTTAGACTCAAGTCTTCCATGTGAATTGGTCATGAAGGGGAATGCAAAGTTACTCCCGCTCACCTTTATTGCATGCAGACTACCACTTCCACCCTCGATTAGGCTTGTTTGTCGGCAAAATGCTTTTTATGGCTTAGCCACTGTTGTCTGCAATGACTAAGATTTGGTCACTGTCATCTACAGTGGCTAAGGTCTGGCCGCTCTGAGCTTGAGCGGCCAAGGTCCAACCACTCTGGTTTATAGTGGCTAAGCTTGAATGGGCCTAGAATGCCCCAGATGAGTGGTGAGGACCACTTTTGATACTTGGAAAGTCCAAGGTTTAGTCACATGGCCTATGAATGTGCCCATGTAAGTAGTTCTCCTAAACATGACATGTTTTAGGTGTCTACACAATATACATTGAAAATGAATCATTAGAAGAAACTAATGAAATGTTACAAAATTTAAAATATTGTATCAAATACATGATACCAAAAATTGAAGGACAAAAGGATACATCAAAGAAGGAAAATAAAATTTTACAAACAATTGTAAAAGAAGCCAAAGATGAAAAATTTTCAATGCTTCACAATTACCTAAATTCAAATCTTGAAGAAGCATTTGAAGACTCTAAAAATGTTTTCACATTCCCTTATGATATAGGAACAATCACGAAAATAGCATTAATTTCTAATGAATTTGAAAATACAAGAATAGAAGACAAGAGGACATGATTAAATATTTTAATAACAAGTTTATTGATGAAACAAATACTTTGAACAATAGGCTTGTTGATATTACTAGTGAAGCAGAAAAAGGAGATTTTTTAATACTTCAGAAATGCATGCAAAGTGTTCTAAATGATGCTAATTATTATTATGAAGATTTTGTTACTACACCTGTTAGTTTATGAAGAATAATCTACAAAGGAATTATTACTCTTAATGTTTTTGAGATGAGAAAAAAAAAGGTTGAAGAAGTAGAGAACAAATTTGTAATGAAATATGCTTCTTGTGATACAAATGACTTAAGGCCCATGATGATAGATTCATGTTGCAATACTATAGAATCAAAACCATTGATGATTGATGCATGTTGTGATACTAGTGATCTTATTCAAAAAGAAAAAGATGTAAATTATGATTCTTGTCAAAAAGAAAGGAAATATTTTGATGCAAGCAATGACACTAATGATTTAGAATCCATGAAAAAGATAAAAAACCTATTACAAAAATGGATGCTATATGTGATACAAGTGATTTGAATATAGTTTGTGATTGTTCAAAAAAGGCTAATGCTATCAGAAATGATGTTGATATGTGTAACACACAAAAATCACCAATTTGTGCTAAATGCTATTTTATTGATCTAAAATAGGGTTACAAAATTAGCTTCCTTTTGAGAAGGTTTTTATCCCATTTTCCACATAAATTTGAGAATATTTTCTAGTGTCTTATGGTGCCCTCAATGTAGGTGGGCTTTTGTGTGCATGTACCACTGGTAGTGATGTTTGGATTTGTCCTTTTGTACCTGCTCTGGGCCTACAAAAGGATTTAGTGTGTTTGGGAGCTTGCCTTGGTCAAGACCCATAGTTATGAAGATAAATCAACTTAAACATGAAGAAAAACATGACAAAAATTGATGGAAATGCTATAAAAACTATTTAAAATTGATATATACATGATTTGATGTTGTAAATCTGTTGTAGGGTTGCTTTTCATGGCGACATACAAACTGGAACCCGAGTTTGTAGGTCAAGATGTGAACTAAGCTGTTGTTGACTATGGATACAAAGTTGTTATCTGAATATGTTACATGTGATGTTTGTTACTATTTATCAGATGTAGAATTGTTATAAAATGTTCTGGCATACTTTTGGTAGAGTTTAGGTATGTTGACTGAAAGTTAGAGAGAGAAATAAATGAGGAAATTGATCCACTATTTATAGAGGAAACCAAGGTCAAGGGGGGTAGTTAGGTGTACTAGAATTTAGAGTCAAGTCCTATAGTGGTTAAGTTAGGGTTTGTGAAGTGGTAAGCTTAGTCATCCTCTCACATGCCCTAAGAGAAATATCCTATCCTCACACATGTGTGAGCTAGGGTTAGGGTTAACTTTGGTTAGTTAGTCCCTAGGTTAGGTGAGGGTTGAGTTAGGGATTCTAGAAAATATCCTAACTAATTTGGGGTGCACATATGTGTGAGGATATGTTTAGGCCTAATTTGACTCTTAATCCTAATTAAACCCAATTTAATGATAAAGTGCACTTTAAGTGGAAAGGCACTTGCAAATTAGAATCCTAATTAGCATAATTAGGGTTTTTATAGGAAATGGTCCCATGGAGGCCCTAATTAGGTATAGGAAAGTGCTTACGAGGCCTTAAAGGGCTTGTAGGTAGACCTCCTATAATTGGAATGTGTTTTGGATGCATTTTGTATAGTTTTGTAGGGTTTTGTGCCTATGAAAAACTATGATGGCCTACGATGGCCTATGATGGCCTACAGTGGCCTACGATGGCCTATGGTGGCCTACGATTATCTACGATGGCCTATGAATGCCTATGAATGCCTACATAGGCCTAAAAATATCTATGTAGGACTATAGGTATCTATGGGTGAGCATGTGTGACTTTTAGGTGTTTACATTTGCCCCTTTTTGTATTATGTTGTGTAAAACATAGTTTAGTACAAAAATATGATGGAAGAAGGTGGTAAGGTGTTTTTAGAATATTAAGAATATGGGGATGAATGTGAATGAATGAATGCAGATGAAACATGATGGTAAAACAAGTGATTTGTCAATTTAGTACAATATTTTGCAATATCATACTAGTTGTTTGTAAGGGCATCTTAAGATTGCTTTGCTTTTTGTGACCAACGCAAGGTGGTCCAATTATGAATAGAACAACTGTCTATTCAAAAAATTTCTTCTAATTGATTGATAAGCGCATGATGAAATTTATCAAATCATTTGAGTTGAGTGGTATGGATGAATCAAGTGTAAATTCAGTATGTGGTCGACGTCGTTATACAAAATGAAATCAAGATGTGTTCTATAGTGCACGTGGCTCTTGTGATCTAGCAAATGTATGATTGGAATTGAGTTTTTATTATCTTGAGATAATATTTAGAAAACAAATTTGTAGATATATGTCATATTCGTGATTTGGATGTTTGATTGTTTGATCACATGCAAAGCATATTTGTGTATGAATACCCCCTCAAGCGAGGAATCAACAATGATGCAAATGAAATGTGATGATGTGTTGATGAGTCGATTGATAGAAGAAAATTGTGACAAGAGGTGGAAAAGTGAGGCAAACGGTGGTGGGAAAGGATGAAGAAGCTATAAGAGTGAAGAAAAAGTGAAAATTGTGTCATGAGGTTTTGGTTTGCATAGCACCATGTGAACCCGATTTGCATGGCGGTATGCAAACTAGAGTTCGTATGGTTGCATGCAAATTAGACTAAAGTTCACATGGTAGCATACAAACTAGATTGGAGTTTTCATTGTGGCATACAAACTAGATTTTTTGGGTGTATAAGACTCCTTTGCATGCGTGTGAGGGTCATTTGCGTTGTGAAGAGTTGTGAGTGAGATTTGGTGAAGCGAAGTGCTTGCAAAATCTTGAGTGAGTGTGGAGATGGCAAGAGGGCATGTGAGTACTAATGATAGACATGAGACCCCACCGATAAGTACTTGATACTCAAACTGATATTGATTTTGAGTTGTGTGAATGTTTGAATAGTACGATAATGGGTTTTGAGCGTGCATGCACATTTGCATGTGATGAATGATTTTAATTTATGTACGAAGTGTCAAAGTGGCTAACTGGGTATCCATAAGTGTTGCCTATTTTTTTGTTTGACTAGTAAATTGATATGTTTGACTTTGTGACATGTGGTGCATGTGTGAAAGTTGACTTTATTGTGTCACATTATTGGTGTACTATTTTGGAAATATGTTTAAACGTTCACCATTAAAGGGTGAAATGGGTGTTCAAAAATGTAATTTATTTATCATTTGTGATGTTTTAGCAAATCATGTGGATGCATGTTGTGAGATATATATTGGTGAAGTTTGACTTTGGTATGTGATGTGTAATGTGTACTATTTTGAAAATATATTTGAACTTTCATTGTGAAAAGTCAAAATGGGTATCAAAAAATGTGACTTTTTTGATATTGTGTCATGTATTTGTGGGTGTTGGAATTGCGTGCTCTAGAGAATGTGCAATGTGCATAGGCTAAAAGGGATGCAATTCAAGTAGTGCATGAGGTAGAGGTGGTAGAGCTGTGTGCTGAGATAGAGAGGCAAAAATAGGAATAGGAGGAGGATGATCACATGAGGGCAGTGGCTGGGCCGGCCATAGTGGAGGTAGGAGGTGCTGGGACTGAGGTGATAAATTTATGAGCTGAGGTGGCTCGTTGGTAATAGGTGCACATGGAGGTGGTAGAGAGATATTCAATGGAGGGATTGATGAGGATGCAGTGCGAGATTACCCTAACTATTTATGGGCATGTGATACCTTATTATGGAGGGTTGCAATTGAGGTCAAGGTCTCGATCATGGACACATGCATTTGCAATAGATTCAATGGAGTTTTCCTTTGACAGTGCTAAGAGGACCAAGGATGGTAACACCAGTAGTGTCTCATGTAGTGGGAGATACCCTAGAATTAGATATGGTGATAGTGCTTATGGCAACACATGTGGTAGAGGTAGCTCTAGAGTCGAGTGGGGTAGTAGAGGTGTGTAGGGTGGAGCAGGCGATAGTGGCTCAAAAGGGGAGATATGAGACTTCTAGTGAGCAGTAGAGCTGAGATGTGCCTTGGATGTGCTCCATTTTTGTATCTTGAGGGTATTTTTGATCATAATATATATACACATTTTTTACTGCGAATTTATATACATGTGTCATGATTTTATGTGAATGAATGTGTGATTTATCATTACGAGTATGTGTTAATGTAGAATATTGATAGGTGGATGTATGATGGATGAATATATATGCATGTGGTAAAATGTAGAAGAATAATAACACTGTAGTGTAGATATAATGTGAAATGATGTAATTTAAATGAGTATAGAATAGATGCTATGATGCATGTATGTGTATGATGAAATATGTATAGGAAGCACTTGTATCGTAGCAGACTGGTGACAATGTGATCCTTTTTGTTATCTCAGGAATGTAGGAAGATATATGGGATTATACAATAATCTTGACTATCATAGTTATAGCCATCAAAACTCATGAGAAATTGAACAAGGTTCGACTACAACTCATAACTAACTTGACTGGATGAAAGTCTATCAAGGACCAGTGTGTATGATGAGTGATGTTTATTTATCCATTTTTAGGGAGGTAGGACTAGCCCATTGCAAATATAGCAAAAATATCTAGATCATCCACAAGTGCATAGTGATCTGTACAAAATAAGACCGTTAATGTGATAAATATGTCACCACTTGTAAGAATATTCCACTGGCAGGCAGGAACTTAGAGCCTATTTCTAGCGATGGAAATCATCCCATGATATTATGTTAAATTGAAGGACCAAAGGAGATCAAGCATAATGGTAGTGCTCTTGGAGGATTTTTCTTTTGTTTTTTGCCCCTCATTATTTTGATTCTCTTGTTGTGGTAATATTTTTCATTTCTTTTTTTTGGAATGTGGGTGTTGTCTTTTATTTTCTGCCGCCCATTTTTTTATTTTTGCTTATGCTTGTCCCTTTTTTTATCCCCAAGTCATATTTTGATCATGCAAATGATAGGATGAGTAGGGGAAACTATTCTCTATATGGTGATAGTTGCACAAGGTTTTGTATTCCCTAGATTCAAAATTTGCTTAAAAATATGACATGTGGGAATGGTCCCTGAAAGAAGTTGAACCAACCAAAGAAAGATGTAAGAAGTGTAAGAACTTGTCAACTAGAGGTGATGTTTTATTGAATTAACTAGTGAGTGATCAAAATTACGCTAATCACAATATAATCCAGAATCCTGAGAAGAGAAGTGGACATCCAAGTGGTGATGCTAACAAGTGTGTGTTTTAATCCTATCATGATCATATTTCTATAGGGAAAATATACAAATATGAATATAGATGTAAAAATATGAGTGATGTGTATATGCAATGGATGAAATATGAGAGATATAGTATGCAAGGAAAATATCTACAAGAGGAAATCTGTGAAACTCAACGAGGTGATATTAGGGGCTATTTTGGAATAAGTAGATATATGAAAAAATGAAAAAAAGAAGGGGTAGTAGTTATGGTTGCTCTAGTATGTGGGGTTGTGCAACAAGCTCAAGGGAGGAATGTAAGTGGGAGAAATATACGTGATTAATAATATCGAGGAAAGTGGGAAGTGAAAAGGGATGGTGAAGATAATAAAAATAAGAAAAGGCAATGAAATGGGTAAAAGAAGAAAAGGAAGGGAGGAGGAGGAGAAGAGGAAGGATATAAGATAGAATTAGAATAGGTATGTAGCCATTCAAAGTGTGACCATACAATGATACAGATTACAAGGGGGAAGAAGCAAAGGAGAATGGAAATCTAGCATAGGTATGTAGTCGCTTGAATTGTGACCATACAACAATGCAAGATAAGAAGAAGGGGAGAAAGAAGATAAATAAAGAAATATGAAGGTAATATAAGAACGTGTGAAATGGCAAATATTAGATCATGACTGACTAGGTGACATGGTGATACGACCAATATTCTGGTAATTTATGTGGCTATATAACTACTAGAAATAATGGGGTGTCGATGTTAAGAACTCACGTGAATATGTGGGACAAGGAATAGGAGGAGGTGCAGTGCTCAAAAATATAGAAGAAGTGGCATGTGTGGATTATGGAGGAAGTGTGACATCTATCATGTTATTGATGAGGCTTTCAAAAGTGTGGTAGTGATCAATGTCATGCCCCGATTGTTGATGATAAATGCAAAATTGGTTTTCCTTGTAATTACTTGGCTTGGGGTGAAAGGGATCGATGGGATATATTTTTGGTAACTTGAGGAGTCCCGCATGTATCAGCTAGTGAAAAATATAAGAGAGCATCTCTAAAATTATAGGTGTGGGATAAATGTATGGCTCGGGTGGTGATGAGCACAAAGGATGTGGGGTAGGCCTAAGTGGTTGAACCGTGGCCCTAGAATCTGGTAGGGGATGTGTGTGGGAGCGAGGGATAAGAATGGAAGAAGGTTAGGGAATACGGGTCATGGAATAATGTTGTGGAGAGGAACAACATCAATAATGACTCAAGTGTAGCTCGAGGTTGTCAATGTGGTATAGAATATATTGGATATCAAGATGTGGGGGTGATGGAATTGAGGTAGGTGGGGAGTGGGATTCTAGTGTAATAATGGGGTTGGGATATGGGAATGAATATGAGAATGAATAAGGGGAAGGAGGAGAATATTGGAATTGGTGAGTTGGTGGTGGAGTAGGTTGAAGCGGAATACCACGAAATGGGGATGAGGGTGTTTGGAGAATGGGTGGTGCATGGTACGACTATATAGAGTGGTGTGTCCGATATGAATGAGCATGTGAAATACCAACCTAGGAAATATACAAAGGGATTTGTAATAAGGTGGCATACCACTCAGATGGGATGGATGTAATCTTGAGGAATGTAATCGAGTAGGTGAATTTTATCTATTAGGAGGAAAATAGCAAAGTGGAGGTCATCAAGCTGAAGAGGCTGGTAGATAAGGATCTCATTCATAAAATAATGGAGGATGGGATGAGCCCCATGCATGAGGGTATGGTGGGTGGGAATGATAGTACTTATACATAAAGTAGGAGAAGGAAATATGACTATCATCGAAGTGAGGAGAATAGGAAAAATATTTATGATTTGGTGAGTGAGGTTGAGGCAATGTCTCATTAGCTGAATGTGATGAAAGGTATGACTAATGAACATGGATGGGGCCAGGTGGTATTACAAGTCAGCTAGGGTGATCGATATTAGAGGAAGTGTCAGAAGGTCCTACGTGATGGAGCAACGATATGCTAAAAGCATAGATCTACATTAATATGTCTCTATGAAGGTGTCACAGTCGAGGATCGTGAACTTGCAAGACAAAAGATACCAAAAGCATAAAAATGATATATAAAGCAAAAGTATTTTTGTCATGTAATAGAAAGTGCAAAGTGTGTGTATAGTGCAATGTGGACCACAAATGTGTGAGTGAAGTGATATATACACCATAATAATGATAGTATGTGCAACCACTGGTGATGTGTACCTAGGCTAGCTAGGCATTGAATGTGAGTAGGTGAATAATGTTAATAGGTTTAGGTCCTGCAAGTCCTTTGAGGTTGGCTAGTCAATAGGCACCAAAATAAAATTTATGTGACAATGTAAGGACCCAGCCAATTTGAGGTGAATTTGTCTTGTTGTTGGCGGGGTTTACTAGTGATTTGTTGGTTCTCTTTGAGAACCAAGTCATCGATTTGAAATTCATGTTGGTGTACCTTACTATCATAGGCAAGGTGAATATGGTCTTGATAAACATGTGTGTGCTCTATGGCATGGATGTGATGCTCGTCTAAGAGTGTTAGTTGGTCTAGTTTGGCTTGATGAGAAATGTCATTGTAAGTGAAGTCCTTTATAGAGATGTGAAGAGAAGGTATCTCAAGTTCTAGGGGTATGATGGCTTCGATGCCATAGACCAAAGAAAAGGATGTTGCCCTAGTAGGAGTATGGATTCTTGTGTGGTAGGCCCACAAGGCTAATGGAATTTAGTATGCCAATCACAATGCAATTCTATGATTGTTTTTTGAAGGATAGCATAGATATTTTTGTTGGTAGCTTCAGCCTTGCCATTACCCTATGGGTAGTATGGGATAGAGAAGCTATGATGGATGTTAAATTTGGTGCATAAGGCATGGATATTTTTGTTTTTGAATGGATTACCATTGTTAGAGATGATTTGTGAGGGAATTCCAAAGCGATAATGATATGGTCAGTGATGAATGTCATGATTTTGGCTCTCGTTGTTTGAACAAGTGGGATAGCTTCAACCCACTTTGTAAAATATTTGGTAGTAGTGATGATAAAATTATGATTGCTCAAGGAAGCAGGTGATATTTGACTAATAAGGTCCAAGTCCCATTGTGATAATGGCCACATGGTTTGTATGGGTTGGAGTGCTTACGAAGGTTAGTACGTGAGGTTAGTGTGTTGTTGATATTTGATGCATCGTTTGATGTATTCATAACAATCATGTTCCATTTTGGGCCAATAGTAGCCCATGCGTAAAATGTGCTTAGTGATGGTCATGCCACTAAAGTGGCCATCGCAAGTTCCATCATGGATATCTTGGACCATGCATTGGGCTTTATGTGGCTCTAGGCAATGTAAAAGGATGCCATCATGACTATGGTGGTAAAGGATGTCCCCTAGTAGTGTGTAATGAATTGCTCTTTGTTTGAATGCTTGATGGTGAGCATGTGGTATGTCATAAGGCAAAAATCCTAGTTTGATATAATCCTTGATCTTAGATTACCAAGGATCATGTGATTCAGTGTGGATGACATGGATGCCATCATCGTCGGTGGGGGATAGAGGTGAAATAGTGGATCATGTTAAGGTATGGATGGACACGTGTCATGTAAAAGAGGGTATTTTATGGTATTAAATACCCCAAGGAAGCCATTTTATCGACAAAATGGTTGGACACGTGACGAGTGGCTTTGATATCATACCATTCAAGTTGGGAAAGTAGTTGTCGAGATATTTGTTCATATTGCTAGAGTATTAGGCAATGACATTGCTATATCTCCTTGACTTGATTTATGATGAGAAGGGAGTCACCAATGATTTGGACATGTCTAATGTGCATAGAGAGCACCTATTTCAAATAAAAAATTAAGGCTTTGTTTTCAATGTTGTTATTTGTGAAAGAAAACCCTAATTTGAAGGAAAATGGGAGAGGTTCTCCATTAGGGGTGAAAAATATGATTTTAGTACCCCCAAATTGAGTGAAACAAGAGCCATAAAAGAAGAGTGTCAAATCAACTGGTACATCAGGTTCAACATATTCCTCAGCTTCAGTTATATGAAATAAGGAATCATCAAGAAGCTAAATAAGGAGGGAATGGTTGTTAGGGAATGGAGCCTCATCTAGTTGGTACGCAATGAATTGTCCCTTGATAGACTTATAGAAAATGAATTTGAGGTTAAATTTTGTAAGAAGCATAATCCATCTAGTGGTGTGAGATTTATGGTAACTCTTTTTCATCATGTAGCATAACGGATTATCACAAGCAATAAAAAACGTGGTGTGGTTGAGCATGTAATGCCATAATTTTTGTATAGAAAAGACTACAGTGAGATATAACTTCTCCATGCAGGTGTATCATATTTCATAGATGAATAGTGTACAACTGATATAATAGATGGTTTGTTCATGATTGAGGGCATTATTTTGAGCCAGTAATGTTCCAATTGCAAAATCTATAATAAAAATGTACAGGAGGAATGACAATTATGGATGTGGCAGAGATAGAACTGGTGGTGATGTGAGGTAGGCTTTTATGGAGTTAAAGACTTGTTGATAAATGGTATCCTAGTTGAAGACAACCCCTTTTTGTACAAGGTGATTAAAGGGTTTACACTTGTTAGATAACTAGGCAATGAAATGACGGATGGATTGAATTTTTCCCTGTAGACTGCATAGTTGTTTGAGATTTGTGGGTGGAGGTACCTCGATGATGGCTTTGAATTTGTTGGGGTTAACTTTAATTCCTTGCTGAGATACAATGAACCCCAATATTTTACCTGAAGTGATGCCAAAGACACACTTTGGATTGAGACGTACATTGTGTTCAAAAAGGCAATCAAAGATCTTATGGAGATCGATAAGATGTTGTGAGCATTCCTTTGATTTGGCTATGAGGTCATCAACGTAGTCCTCCATGATTTTTTACATGTATTCATAGAAAATGTAAGTCATGGCACACTAATATGTTGTCCTAATGTTCTTAATGTTGAAGGGAATGACCTTGTAACAGAAGGTCCCCCAAGGGGTTGTGAAAGATGTCTTGTGTTGATCGGCTGGATTGATCTTGATTTGATTGTAACTAAAAAACCATCCATGAGGGATATAATTTCATGGCCTATGATGGAATCAACTAGTGAATTGATGTTTGGAAGGGGAAATTTTTCCTTGGGACAAGCTTTGTTCAAATATCTAAAATTAGTGTAGATGCAAACTTCATCGGAGGGTTTGGGTACCAGGACCAAGTCGAACACCAACTCTAGATAATCAATGGGTTTTATGAAACCTACAAAGAGGAGATTTTGGAGCTTTGATTTTACCATTAAAGTGACTGTAGGATGCATGCATCACAACTTATATTTAATGGGTTTGGCATCCCCATCAAGAGTGAGGTTGTGAAATACTAATGCAGGATCGAATCCAGGCATGTCCATGTAGGACCAAGAAAAAAATTTGATATATTCTTAAAGGAAAGATGTGAACGAGGCATGCTACTCTAAGGAGAGGCTAACAATGAGTTTAACAATATGGGGGTTGTCAGGATCATCACCAATGTCAATGTCAATAATGTCCTCCATAAGCATGTGGGAACCATCTTAAATCTGAGCAAGTATAGGAACAATATGGAGGTCATCGATAACCTCTAGTAAATAAAATTTATCTTTGAGGTATACATCTATATGATTGATCCACATAATGTGGGGTGGATTGGATGGTGAAGGTGCAATTGTAGTATGCAGGATGGGTAGTGATAGTAAGAAGTCCTATGAAGAAGGTGTAGGGGAAATGTGTGTGAAGTTGATGAAGTACATATTTGGTGCTTCGGTATGGTTCGTAGGAGATGTATACTGAAGTGGGGAGAATAAATGAACATCAACCATGTGAACGAAGGTTTTAGATATGGTGTTAAATGATGAGTCTAAATATGAAAACTTAGGAGTGTGTGAACGATGTGGTAGATTTAACGGTGGGCGTAACACCACAGGTGGAGAATGAGGTCAAGTTATAGAATGATGAGTTTGTCATCGAAAAAGGTGAATGCATGAATAAATGCATAGGAGATGTAGGGGGATGCAAATAAAAGCGCTCTAATGAAGGAGATGTGAGGGAGAGGGTAGCAAATTTATCAGTTATCCCATCAATGTAGTAAGCAACGATAGTGGCAGAAAATAGTATTTCCTAGAAGAAGGTGCACAAAATATTGATGGTATAATGATGATAAGGAATCTAATCTAGGATGTCAATGTCCATATATTCTTCTAATGAATGTGTAGGAATTTATGGAGGATTCGGGGAGAGATCTTGAATCTCATATTTGAGCTTATGGATGACTGAAGGGTGATATCCTAGCCTAGATTTATTAGTGGATAATTAAACACAAGGGTTGAGGCATTTATAAGCCTTGCTCATAACATCCTAGTCCAAATCCATGCCAATGGAAACATCGAAGGTAGCGTAAGGTAAATTTTGGGTTAGACAAGTGGTCTAAGATACCATAAACACTATATTGTAGTGGTGGGGGTACAACTATTGGGAGCAATGAGTCCATACCTACATAGATGAAATCGGTACAATTTTTTGGTGGACCTAGAGGAAAGAAAGTACCAATGGTTAGCACCAAGGCTGAAGGGCAACCAAAATCACTAGTGGATTATATCATAGGAGGGTGCATGCGAGTGTTGTGAACATTTTATTCACCCAGGATAGAGTTTTTTATAAATATAGATACTTGGGGTGACATACGAGGTGGTGAATGAGGCAGTGATTTTGAATCAGAGGATGAAGACAAGAGTTGGAATCATGGATAGTAGCAGTACAGATATGAAACAATTGGTCATCAAGGTAAGTGGCTCGTTACTCCCAATCGTGACATTTGATTTCAGTGGAAGGGATTGGATGATCCACATGCAAAAACTACAAGGTGGGGGAAGAAAACATAGGTTTTAGGCTATGAGAAGATGTGGAAGATCAAGGTTGAGGATAAAAGGTAAGTGAGGGTGTTTGAGGAGTCGAGAGAAGAGGAGGCTCTGTGGAGGAATATGGATGAGATAAAGCAGGAGGCCATAAAGATGGTGGCAAAAAAGGCATGAACATGCGAGGTGGCTTTATGGAAGAAAAAGACTGGGAGAGAGGAGGATGCCATGAGGAAGGTGGTAAGAAAGGTATGGATGGAACATGGGGATCTATAGAGGAATATGAAGGTATGCGAGAAGAATATGTAAGGGCACGTGCGGGTGTACCTGATGAACTATGCAAAGGTGAAACAATTGTAATAGAATATGTAGAGGTCTTTGCCTAATGATGTGGAGGAATGGGGAGGACCTGTGTCGAAGATGATGAAGGTCCTAGTGGGAGGTCAGTGATGTTGTAAACATGAATGGATCACCATCCATATGGAACACAATAGATAAGTCCGTTATACACATATTTGAGATAGTAATGCAAGGTGGAAGGAATACACTACATGTCTCTAATCCATGGTCATCCAAGTAAGATATTGTATTGCATATCACCTTGAATAATGTGGAATAAAATGGAGATGGTCCTAATTCCTATGTGGATAGGTAGAATGATAGAACCTACTGTGGATAGCATGGAACCATCAAAGGTGCAAAGGTCGAGCAATGGCATGACAAAGTGAGTGGGTGGGATATGCAGGTGATGAAGATAAATGGTAGAGATTATGCTAATGGAGGAACTAGTATCGATGAGGACATGCTTATAGGTGATATCATTGATGGTTGCCTAGATATGGAGGGGAGGATCAAATACATCACCCATGAGTTTGGTAGTCTCATGATCATGAAAAATGATGGATGGCTACATGCAATGGGGTATGTTCCCTATTAAATTCATAAAGGCATTGGTATTGTGAGTTTAAGGTCAATGGATTGAAGGATGTCATTCAATGCCTCAAAATAGGGTTAAGATTGCTGAAATAGATAAAAAATGGATAGTTTTTTTGGGGCATTGCATAGCTGATATGTGAGGCTACCATGAATAATGATAATGTTTTATGGTAGGGGCGTTGAAGCCTATAATGTTGTAGGGGATTATGGAGACATGAACGGTATCGAGGGTGAAGTGAGGGGTGCATCTTGGCATATCAAGTAACGCTAGGTACAAGTGGTGAGGTTAATCATGCTGACCACACCACTTGAGGGAGGATTGCATTGGACATTGTTAACCTGTCTGGGTTGTCCTTATGAATTAGACTAGGCTCCTTGGGTATTGGTCCTCCTATGTTTAGAGAGTGGGTTCTAATAGATACCCAATTTTTTTTTTGTAGAGTGAGAAATTTTGAAAACTGAATGGTACCCCGATCGACGAGGTCTTGGATGAGGCTACAAAAAAATTAAAAAGACTTTATATCATGGTTGCATTGTTGATGGAATGCACAAAAGGCCTACTCAATATACCCGTAAGGCTTGGGTTGATTTGGATCAATAGGTTAAATGTCAGGTAAGGTGATATGACCTGCATCATATAATATCTGAAATGAAGCTAGAAAGGGCTCAGAGAGTGGAGTCAAATTGCACTATGGAAGTTGGAGATAAAGACTATGAGTCTACTGTAGTATAGATGGAAGGGGTTAATTTGTTTGAAATAACTACTGCTATGGAGGAGGAGGTTGTGAGATAGAAAAAGAAGTTGGAGAAGTTGTTTCCACTTGGTTAGTTTATGATGGTCTAGAGAAGGTTAATTTGGTGCATTTTGATTGAAGCAAAAGTTGGATTTGTAAGATGGTTTGTTTGAGCTTAATCTTTCCATATTGGACTTTGATGTCCTCGATGACCTTGGCTTGAGCAATGGCTTCATCAAATGTGTGAATTTGATTAAATTGCAAGGGTGTGGAAATATGCTTGTGGTAGTTGGCATTTTGCAACATGTCATATTTTTTTATTGTAATCCGAAGACATTTATGATTGAGTTTTTTTAACTCAGTTATTTTGTTTATATAGTTTTTTCAATTCTCTGTAAAATTTCATTTTGCAAAATAAATTAACCCAAAATTGTGACTTGGTAATCCACTTAGGATTCACTTTGTCAAATTATCCATAGCAGCAGTTGAAAAATTAAAAATGATTTCACTTTAGAGGAGAAGCGGCAGTTAGAAATTGAAGGCAATGAAATCAAAGAAAATATAAAAAAAGGAAAGACAAAAGAAAATTGGCTAAGTGGATAATGCAAACGCATTCGCCTCATTGGAGGGGCGAACGTCACATTCACCCATTGGGAAGGTGAACGTGCCCCAAAAGAGGAATGCGCCAAACAAAAAAGGAGAATAAAGAGAATGCATCGCATTTGCCTCTTAAGTGGGGCGAACGTAGTGTTCGCCCCTCAGTTGGGCGAACATTATTTCAATATGCATCATGGTAATTTTAAAGTATTCATGATGGATCCATTCATTATTTTTAAAGGCGAATGGCATGGAGAGATAAATTTTGGGCGACGAAAATTTTTAAATGGTTTTCACCCTTACACTCAGGTAAAATGGGCGAACGTCATGATAGATGCGACGAAGATATTTTGAAGGTGAATGTTGTTTTTTTTGAGCTCATGTGATTAAATTTATCTAAAGCCATGAGTAGAATTAAGTGGAGAAAATTTTAATTATTAATTGCCATCATCTTCGGTAATTTTAGAGTTTGATTTTTCCAGTTAAATATTTGCTTCAGGTAACTGCTGCAATTTAATGTTGGTGACGAAGTGGAAGCATTTTTGTCATTTTCAAGAACATATTCTCGAAGGTTTTACTCCCTCTCCAAAGCAAATTGAACATGGAGTAAATTTTTGAAGCTCGTGTTTGATTTCCAAGAAGATGGAGGTGACTCAAATTTAATGAAACGATGTCTGAATGCTATCATCTCAAACCATTTTCAGGATCATGTCTACCAACAAAGGATTTCCAAGAAATGATGACTCATTTGATGTATTCAATGAAAGAGGTGCAAACATCTATAAATACTAAGAGAAATTTCATTGTAAGGGGTTAGAAAAAATAGATATCCTATGAGAAAAAACTTCAAGTTCTTTGCAGTAATAGTGAATTCAAAATGTTTGGATTTGAAAATGACTTGGTGCATTGTGGTCTTCTACATTACACATTTCTTTTACACATTTAGCTTTATTATTTATTGTTAGATTTAAATTCTACAAGTTGGATTTAAATATTGCAAGTGAGAGAGTGAGTGTTATAGTGTTTATTTGAATATTACATGTGCAAAGTTGTACGAAAATTTTGTTGTTTGATCATATATTTGCATGTTATTTTTAGCTTGGTTTGGATTCCTGCTATCAATCTATTCCCATCCTACACAGTCGACCTGTGGCCATATTTACCATTTATTTTCATATTTTTAATTTCTTTCCTGCATCCTTAGTCTTCAACCATTTTAGAATTAGTAAGGGAACCAGCCCTCTCTGGAGATTGACACGGGGGCCATATCTTTCCTTCGGTATTTCAATGTTGGTAGTTTCTAGGCCACACAAACGTAGTTTTGTATGATTAGGAAAATATTTTACCAACAGTAGCTCTTAGCAAATAATGTGACTAGCTTAGTAGATGGGAGGCTATGAGCTAGGTCATGGATGACTGATCTCCATCATGACATAAAATCTATGATTGGTTCATTGTCAGCCTATCGTAAGGTATAAACATCCAAAAAGTTTGTTTTCTTCTTGATAATGATGAATTTCAAAATTGAAATGGCCAACTATTCAAACATGAATAGGCTATGGCGTAGGAGCATGTTGTATCAATCAAGAGCTTGTACCTCAAGGGAGAGAGCAAAGGTACGCAACATGATGGGATTACTAGTGTGTAGCTAATAACAGGTAAAGTGATAATTACTAATGTGTTCTCATGGGTCCTCTTTACTTTTGTACTTATCAAACTTTAGAATCTCAAATTGATATGGGTAAGAAGGAATAGGAACCAATGGGTGAATGGGTTCATTACATAGCTCGTTATATGTGGATTTTTGGGGCCCATAACTATTTATGCGAAGATTCAAAATATTAACTTTTTCTTGCAAAATTTGAAGTGTAGGTGATGGAGGTGTGATGAACTATGATGAGGTAATCATAGATTGAGAGTGGGGAGGATATTGGAGTTGATTTTCTTTCAATTATGAGGTAGGAATGTACTACAAGTGTTCCTGTGGAGTTGGTTGTTAATGGCATAAGATGCTGAAGTAGATGGTATGCTCTACTATGGAGAAGGCATATTTTGGGAATGGTAATATTATGGTTGAGATAATTATAGTTGTTGCACAGGGGTCTATTGTAGAGGGATCTACTATAATGGTTGCCTAGTAGGGGATGAAAACCAATAAGGAGGTGTCATGAAAAAGATAAGTGCTATATACTATGGTGGAGGTAATGGTATTAGGATAGATGGTGCAAGTGGTGGGCGAGATGATGTACCAAAATATGGTACCTACGCCTAACCAGATGAACTAAGAGTGGAGAAGTTAGGATGAGCAGAATAGCATGAGGTATTAAAAGGATAAGATGGGTAGCATGGATCATAGGTAGAAAAGGGGATGGAATGCAGAGCCTAAAATGGTGGAGGTGGAGGGAGTCAAAATGTGGAAGTAGTTGAAGGTGGAGGAGGAACAGAAGATGACATACCATACATTCTAAAAGAGGGGAATGTAGGTGGTGATAATGACGAGGAGGGAGTGTAGAACTCAAAGATAGATATATGAGAGGAAGACATGGTGAACATGTACATAAAGGATTGTGGAGATGGGATTTTTTGGTGTTGTTAATATTGGAATTATTGTGATTGAGAGGGTAGTTGTGATGTGGTATCAAAGGATAGGAAAAAATATTGTTGGTAAGGTGATGGTTGTGACATTTGGAAAGCATACTGATGTGATGATGTGGGTGGAGTATATTGTTACTACAAAAAATCTTGTTGTAGAGGAAATTATGATGAGGGCACCTAAGTGCTTGGGATGGAAGACAATGGATCTGAAATCATACCTATGATAGGGGTAGACGATGCACCCTTAGGGTGAGGATGATTGAGTAAGGAAGAGTAATTATTAGAAAAGAGAATGAGATAGATCCTGAAAGAAAGGATTCACAAAGGTCGGTGGCGTTTCCTCATTGATAGTGAAGAAGAGAGATGGGTTTTATAGAGTAGTGTAAATTATGTGGTCACAAAACATGGAAGGAGGATTAGGTGGGGGTAAGTGGGAAAGAAATAGATGATCTTCATCAAACGAGGTGGCAAGCATGTCGCTAGAAATAGAAGTCTTACCATGAGATATAGTGCATGTGTGAAGTGATTCAAAACTTGTAAGGATATTGGGTGTGAGCATGGAAGCTTCCCTTGTGAAGGGAGGGAGAGGAGTAGACATATTGGAGGTGGTGCAAGAAGCCTCCTCAAGATGCACTTGCTCATGCATCTGATTTCATGTAGTGATAGGCATGGTGTTGTGTAGTGTAATTAGGTGCTCAAATTATCCATAAATGGAAATCTAAAGTTGTGGGTATGTTGTGTGTAAATTTTTTGGGTAACCTTATGAAATTTGAGAAGTTTCTATGTATCAGAATAGAGGTCACATCGCTATGCGAACTGGAACTACAAAAACCTAGTTTACATAGTGTTATGCGAACTGGACCCAAATAGTGAATTTGATAGAAAATTGAAAGTGACATGCTATAGATAGTTAGAATATGGGCTAGTAATAGGTGAATATACTGAAACTAGTTTTGTGAACATGTAAACAAAGCGTATTTGGAATCAAAGCTAAATATAAAAAATAAATGTTTGTTTATTTTTGTGTGTTATGATGTTGATTTTTTTTTACTTCTAGAAAATATCATAGAAATTGGAGTGAACTCTAGAAATAATAGGAGTGTTGTCGGCATAGAACCTCCTGTAACACCCAAGGGTGCATAGAATAGAACAATGTCTCAATAGCCAATTGGTTACCTGAATGGAAAGGTGTAGTAAAATTATAACCAAATGGGGGGGAACTCAAAATGCACTAGTGAGTCTAGAAACCTCTCACGAGAAGAGATGGCACTATCTAAGACCTGCTACTGGCCCAACCAGGTGATTGATTCACTCTTGGGTGAGCTTAGTCAAGAATGAAATTTATCTATTCACTAATTATGTGAGCCTTGTGAACAAAGGCATATAATCCTATCCTACTCTAAAGGACCCTTTCGATGATGAATTCTAGAAAACCAATCTCAAGAGTAGGGGATTTTTTGATGATGAGGTCCAAAAAACCACTCTTGGGGGCTACTATGGTTTCTAGCGAGCGAATTGGTGGAAGAAGATGAATTCCAACATCACCAATCTCAAGCGATGGATTGGGGATGAAGTCCAATATCACCATTGTGTATGCCACATGGGTATATGATGGTGTATTTGCTATCACTGAGGTGAAAGCAAAACAACTAACTAGATGCCTTTTTGAAAATGAAATTAAACCTAGATGCATTTTCAAAATGAAAATAGATCTAAATGCTCTTTTGGAAAAAGAAATTTACTCTAGAAAGTGTGGAAACAAACAAGCTAAAGTGCATGAAAATGGAATTTGACAATCTATCTACGTGTGTTAGAAAGAAATTGAAAAACCATAATTTAAATGCTTGAAAAGGGAAAATGTAATTTACCCAGGGGATTTAGAAAGGAATGGAAAATTTCAAAATCGAAATTGAAACCCTAATTTAAATGCTTGAAAAGGGAAAATGCAATTTACCCAGGGGATTTGGAAAGAAATGGGAAATTTCTAAATATAAATGACGTAAAGAAATTGAAACCCTAATTTAAATGCTTGAAAAGAAAAAATGCAATTTATCCAAGGGATTTGGAAAGTAATGGAAAAGTTCTAAATCTAAATGATGTAAAGAATTTGAAACCCTAATTTAAATTCTTGAAAAGAGAAAATGCAATTTACCCAGGGGATTTGGCAAGGAATGGGAAATTTCTAAATCTAAATGATGTAAATAAATTGAAACCCTAATTTAAATTCTTAAAAAGGGAAAATGAAATTTACCCAGGGGATTTGGAAATAAATTGGAAATTTCTAAATCTAAGTGACATAAAGAAATTGAAACCCTAATTTAAATGCTTGAAATGGGAAAATGCAATTTACCCAGGGTATTTGGAAAGGAATGGGAAATTTATATATCTAAATGATGTAAAGAAATTGAAACCCTAATTTAAATGCTTGAAAATAAAAAATGCAATTTACCTAGGGGATTTGGAAAGAAATGGGAAATTTCTAAATCTAAATGCCTTTTGAAAAGAGATGCAAATGACATGAAATAAATTTGAAAGTCCTATACTAAACATGATTTGAAAAGGGATTGAGAATCCTATCTAGTGCATAAAAGGACAATTTGAAAGTGCTTTTAAGGAAGTTAAATAAATGACAATGTACCCAAATGAATCAAAAAATGAATGTAACCTTAATATAAAAGACAAAAAGAGATTCATAAGGATTTAACTAAACTAGTTTTAAAATGATTGAAACCCTAATTTAATGTGCTTTTGAAAAGGAAATCTTCCAAAATGAGTTGATGTATTTGAGAGGAAAAAATATTTTTAGATTTTTGATGAAATAGTAAGGCTTCAAGAGAAATACTTGACTCATGTGGTGTCATATGGGATTTTAGCTGACTCTATTGCAGATCTCTGGAATTTAAGGTTGGTCTGAGTCAGTTTGGTGGAGTTCACATGTTGGGGTGTGAACTGGACTGTTGGTTCACATGCCAAGGTGAACTGAGATTTGAGGCTTGAAACTTTGAATCAGAGGGCTTTAGATGTATTTTAGGGATTTTTTGGGTTATGTTTCACATTCACAGTATCTAGAACAACAAAATAAAACTATAAAATTGAGTTAGATCAGCTAGAAATACTAGTCTAAAATAACCTTCATGGGGGGTCCCATCGGGCGTGCCAGAATGTAATACATAAAATCACCAATTTGTGCTAAATGCTATTTTATTGATTTGAAATAGGGTTAAAAAATGAGCTTCCTCTTGAGAAGGTTTTTTATTCCCTTTTCCACATGAATTTTAGAATATTTTCTAGTGTCTTCTGGTGCCCTCAGTGTATGTGGGCTTCTGTGTGCGTGTGCCACTGATAGTGATGTTTGGATTTGTCCTTTTGTACCTTATTTGGGCTTGAAAAAAGGGGTTAGTATGTTTGGGGGCCTGCCTTGGTCAAGCCTCATAGTTATGAATACAAATCGACTTAAACATGAAGAAAAACATGATGAAAATTGATGGAAATGCTATAAAAACTATTTAAAACTAATATGTACCTGATTTGATGTTGTAAATATGTTGTAGGGTTGGTTCGCATGGTGGCATGCAAACTAGATCTCGGGTTCGTAGGTCGAGGTACAAATTGAGCAACTATTAATTATGGCTACAAAGTTACTATTCAAATAGGTTGCAGGTGATGTCTATTACTATTTGTCAGATGTAGAATTTTCATAAAGGTTTTTGGCACAATTTTGATAGAGTCTGGGTATGTTGATTGAAAGTGAGAGATAAATGAGGAAATTGGTCCACTATTTATAGAGAAAACCAAGGTCAGGAGGGTAGTTAGGTGTACTAGACCCTATATTCAAGTCCTATCATGGTTAAGTTAGGGTTTGTGAAGTGGTAAGCTTAGTCATCCTCTCACATGCCCTAAGGAAAATATCCTATCCTCACACATGTGTGAGCTAGGGTTAGGGTTAACTCTGGTTAGTTAGTCCCTAGGTTAGGTGAGGGTTGAGTTAGGTATTCTAGAAAATATCCTAACTAATTTGGGGTGCACACATGTGTGAGGACATGTTTAGGGTTAGTTTGAATCTTAACCCTAAACCCAATTTAATGATAAAGTGCACTTTAAGTGGAAAGTCACTTGCAAATTAGAATCCCAATTAGCATAATTAGGGTTTTTTCATGGAATAGTCCCATGGGGGGCCTAATTAGGCATAAGAAAGTTCTTAGGAGGCCTTAAGGGGCTTGTAGGTAGCCCTCCTATAATTGGAATGTGTTTTTGACATGTTTTGTACAATTTTGCAGGGTTTTGTGCCTACAAACAACTATGACAACCTATGATGGCCTATGATGATCTACAATGGCCTATGATGGCCTACGATGGCCTAAAATGACCTACAATGGACTATGAATGCTTATGAATGCCTATGCAGGCCTACAAATGTATATGCAGGTCTATAGGTATCTGTGGGTGACAATGTACAACTTTTAGGTGTCTACAATATGAATTTGAATGATGATAGAAATAGTGATGCTCAAATTTGTGTTGATATTGATAAAGATCTGTTTGATGATTGTATTGGTCATTTTTAAAATCATACTATAGGCTTTGGTTCAAATTTGATGAAGAAATTAGGATATATAGATATAGGTTTAGAAAAATATGAACAGGAAATGAAAGAACCAATTGTACCAAAGTTAAGACCAAAATATGAAGGTCTTGGATATACAAATCAGACTATCGATAATGAGAAATGAACTAATTTGGTGATAGGAAATAGTGACATCAAATCTATGATAGGGATTGATAGAATTAGTTGCAATAAAGGACAAAATGATCAAAGGAATTTTGTAATAGAAAACAAGTGTAGTCATTGTGGTAGATATGGACATAAGATAGAGAGATGTTGGAATCTTCATAGTTGTAAAATTTGTGGAGCACATAATCATTCACAAATGTTTTGTCTACAAAAGGAAAAGAAAGACTAAAAAGTAAAAGTTGATTGTGGATCAATGAGATAAAATGAAAGGAATATTATATGGTTTCTGTAGAAGAAAACCAATTTTAATCAAAGTTTTCTCACATAAAACTTGAAAGTTGCAAAATATAAGTATTACCACTAGATTGAAGGAAAACTAGTGAAGATAAGGATTAATACCACTAGGTTGAAGAACAACCAGTGAAGAATAAGTTTCAATTTTTTTTGAGAAAGAATCAGGAAAAGTATAAGATAGATTGAGTTTACCTATTCCAAGAATATACTTGAAATAGAAGGTATTGAAAAGTAGATTAAGGAGACCCATGGAAAGAGATCCCATAGCAGATAGAGAGAAAGAAGACCCAAGCATAGCTTGGAAGATGCATCTATAGTGATGATCCTACAAATATGATGATTTTATAGTGGATGACCTAGAGATAATCATTATCTAGAGGTAAACTAGAGGTATATTTCTAGAGGTAGTGACATAGAGGTAGTGATCCAGTGGGAGTGGTCCAAAGGCAAGTGACCTAGAGGCAGAGACCTAGAGGTAGTGACCCAGAGGTAGAATTCATGGTAGTGACCTAGAGAAAGAGATCCAGAGGTGACTCAAATACATTGATCTAGAGGTAGATATAGATTATTTATCCAACCATGATAGAGTCAAAGCTAAACATTAAAGATAAATAAGAATCAGATATTGAAGGAAAAAATCCTTCCTACCAAATAATGTAATACGGGGGTGTTGGAGATATTACATTATTTGTCCCCCTTGCAATATTAGTTTGATAGATGATTTATATTTTATATAATGTATGTGGCAATATGAGAAAGAGTGCAAAGTGTCAAGAGAGTATGAAGAGTCACATGATATGTGGTAAGTTGAGAGCTTTGTATTTATTAGAGGAATATGAAAGGTTGCATCTCCCAAATGAAAGAGAAGAGCAATAGTTAGAATTAAAAATTCATGAAAAAAATATTGGAGGTAAAGATCCATGCATTGTAACTAAGTTGTATCATTAATGTAATCTATGTATATTATGTTTATTTGTGTTATATTTCATGAGATATTACTTGTACTATTTTGATGTTATTAAGCTTCATTGTTAGTAGCATTAGTTTGATTTATTTTCAGATCCTAGTTGAATCTTTCTATGAGTCAACCTACTCAGAAAGTTAACAAAACTAAGGTCATCAAGATAAAATATTAACAATATACTGGTGAGGTGTCTCAACAAGACAATGATAAGATATTTTGGATAGAAGGTTTAGGTCTAAATATGAAGAGATAATATATGTCTTGTAGAGCGATATTGTAACACAAATAACTCCTATAATTAATGGGTAATTTAATATATTAATGAACATTAAAAGTTCTTTTATCATTGTCTTAAAGTATTTTTATTTATTAATTTTTTTTATATAACTATTTTTATTTATCCAATAATTTTAAAATAAATAAAAATAGGTGTAGGTGAACTATTTTTTCCATGTAATTCTATGAAACAGTAAGGTACAAGTACAATTATCTGGTGTGCAACCACTCTTGTTGTGTATTGGGGTTTTTTTAGGTGTATATGGCTCCTAACCTTGGTAGGCCATGTATTAGCTCTAGCTTCTTGGGTGACAAGTCTGGGGAAAAGGTTTTCCATCAAACATCCTAAGAAATAATTCTAGAAGGTAATGTATCATATCTTGATGTTGATTTTCCTCTACTATCTCTTGATTCTACATGTAGTTGGTTATAATCGTTTACCCTAGTTGGGTATTTTTGGGTCGTATTCCCAACAAGTCAATTTTAAGGGCTTGGATTAATATGGCTTAGGCCCCTCATGGTATAAATATTGAGATGATGCAAATCCCTTTAAGGGTTTCATCCTTTTTCATTTTGTTGGTGCTCTTTGTTAGTTTTCTCACTGTGGACCCGAGATTTATCTATCTAAGAAAAATGACTAAAGTCTTAGTTTGGGTTGATTTCCCTAGTCTTCTCCTTCCTTTGTGGCATAGATTGAAATGCATTGCAACTATTTTAGGGAATGTAATTTGGGTCAAACCCAATTTTTTTTAAATGCTCACCTGTTAAGGTGGGTCTGTGTAAAGGTTGATTTGTCTAGGGACCTCAAAGAGTCCATTAGCATTCAGGTTAGGGAGATCATCATCTTGTAGAGAGTGGTTTATATTAACTTGTCAAACACTTGATTTTGATGCCAAGAATCTAACAATAAGGTAAAATATTATCCACTTATACCTCATAATAGACTAAAACCAGCTCTTGCACAACCAATTAGGTCAACTCCTCAACTCAATGAGGAGGATTGGACCATTATGGGTGGTTGCAAAAATTAGCTTACTATATCAGCTAAAGATTTACACCATAAACAATTTGTGAAGGTGGTGGTCACTACAAGTACACAACCATCAAAGAAAGTAAAAGAGCAACCAATTGATGGCCCTTCAATAGTGGAAGTGGTGGCCAAAGAAGTCCCACCACCTCTCCAAAACCACACGTCAAGTGGAGATAGTGTGGTCCCTAAAAAGGCCACCATGCCTAACTCTCCTCCCCAATCTCCTCTCGTATACTCAAACCACTCCCATATCCCAAGGAGGGACATGGAATTAGGAGATTTTATTCCAAAGAAGAGGCCTCACCTTACCAACATTTAGTTGGGGAGATACAAACCTGACTCTAAAGGTACCAATAGTTTCAAAGCATTGGAGTTTCTTGATGATAAGGACATGTTGTTAGACTCCTTATCTCAATGAATTTTCTCTCATGGAATGTGTAGGGCCTCACAGACCCCAAGCACAAATATGTAGTGTGCACAGTTCATAAACAATTCTTTGACTTAGATTTCCTATGCCTATAGGAGATAAAAATTATAGATTTTTTGTTGACAACAAAATGTTATATTATTTGACATAAAAGTTATTTGCTTCATAGTGAGCATGACCAAGGTTGATGTGGCATTTCCACCTTCATCTCCCCTTATTGGCAACCTCATTTGGTGATGCACGATTGTGACCCCACCTATTGTGCACTATGGATGGTTTTTTTATCAATAATCAATCATTCAGGGTAGTTAATGTTTATACTTCAAATGATGTTGTGGAGTGTGCCAAATTAAGGAGTTGACTAGCTAAGTCACTCCCTTCTACCACTTGGTTTATTTGCAACGATTTCAACATGATTGAGAGAGACATGGACAAGAGTTATGGGCATATGATGCTTTGTAAAATGGTCAAATAGGAGGTTTGGTTCCACATGTACAATAAATTGGGGCTTTAAGATCCTAATGTGGGGCAATCTTGTGTCAACAAAATTTGGTATATGTGGTCCAACTTGTGCGTTGGCTCTAACAAAATTCTCAAAAGCTTGGATTGGGTATTATTATCTAGGTATCCAGTATTTAATGTTACCAATTATTTTTCTCTCCTATTTGAACCACTCCTCAATGTTGCTCTCTCAGACCACTCACCTATATGATTTTACATTGAATGGGTGAGAGATGGGCAGTCCAATGTATAGCAATAAATTTATTTCAACATGTCTCTACTTTGTCATAAACCTTTAATGGCTCACATTCAACATATCTAGAACGTGGTTCCCTACTCAACCATGCACAATGGTTGGGTTACCTAGTGGAATGATGTGGTGGAATACACTACTTGCTTCCTTCACATCTAGAAGCACCAATTGGTCTTCTTCCATCGAAGTTCAAACAAGTCCACTACCTTGGAGCTCCAACATGCCAAGCGAGAGTTGGAAGTACAAACTTTCTCCTCTATGTTTCAAATTCAAGCGATCAAATTTCACCAACAATAGTAGGTCATAAATACTCATGCCACTTGTGGTGCCCAACTCAAAGCTATATTTCACTGCTCAAGATTGGGGATAGGATCTCCAAAGAATTTTTCTAATCCCTCTGAGGTAAGAACCAAGCTCAAAAAATCAAATACATTTGGAAAGGTCAGAACACTTTTACAGAGCTTACTGATATTTTGTAGGTTTTTTCCACCATTACCAAAAAGTATTTCAAGCTTAGGAACCCACCCTGGCCCAAGCCCAAGCCCAAGCCCTTCAACAATGTGTTAGAGTGGTTCCTTGTCATTTTTCTACATCCTAGAAATCCCTCTATTATAGCCCCCTTTCACAAGAAGAGCTTAAATTCATTGCATTTACCATGGCCAATGATAAAGACCCCTAGCTATGATGGATTTCCTTGTAGATTTTATACCTCTTTGGGATACTATAGGGTCAAATTTGCACTAATTTTACTTAGAGGCTCTTAGGACTAGTTCTCTTGCCCATTTTATTAATAAGGGAAATATTAAGCTTATTACCAAAATATGGGATCCTAAGGACATTTAAAATTGGTGGCCCATTACCTTACCCAATGTATCATACATATTTATAGATAAGTTCATGGTACTCAAGATGCAATTGGGTTCCTAGAAAAAAACTAGATTTATCAAGAGTAAATACATATTAGATAACATCATTGTTGCTTGGGAAGTAATGGAATTGGAAATATATCATAACAGAAGGTCATATTCCTTAAAATAGATTTTGCTAAGGCATATGATAGGATTGAATGGCCCTTCATCCTAGCCATGTTGTAGGCCTTAGGTTTTGGACCCACCTTTCTTCGATCTATTCAAATGCTCTTCTCAAATGCATCTACCTACTTGACAATTAATGGTTTTCAATTCTCACCCTTTGGTATCTACAAATCCATTTGTCAAGGGTGTCTTCTTGATATGACCCTCTATATTTTGGTAGTTGAAACATTTACATACCTTCTATCGGATGTTGTTCCTCATAGGAGAGTGAAAGGGATTTCCCTTCCTAACTCTTTGAAGAACACAAGATTATACTGAGAGGGGGGGGTGAACAGTATAAGACCACTTTTTCCTTTTCATTTCAAACAGCTTTCAATTCAATAAAATATAGTATAAAGATAGCAGTAACAACAACAGTAATAAAAAAAATGCACAAAACACCAACCACAAAGTGACACAGCAATTTACATGGTTCACCCAAGGTGGGCTACTCCACGGATAAAAATTTCCTCTAAAAGTTATATCAAAGTCCTCTGGGAATCCTTCCCGATTACAATGTTTATGAGCCTCGGCTCAAAGGAGATACCTTCCCCTAATTCTGCTTTGCTGGTGATCCTCTAGAATACCTCTATCTCCTCTACCCTTAGCAAGTGGAACTCTATCCACAGAAGACACCTATCTTCCCTGCTCTGGCTGGAGATCTCTGTCCTCAACTCTATCACAGCAAAGCTGGTCCTCTTATCTGCACCAAACATAGTCCTTCGGTCTGGCATAATTGTCCTCTTCATCTGTTCTTTTTTGCACTTGGTCGAAAGCAACTTTTCACTGTCTGCGCAACTACAGTAGCACAGTCTTCTCAAAATATAGCAGCACTATCTTCTCAACTTTTGTGCAAACATAGTAGTGCAATATTTGCAAAATGCTACAACACTATCCTTGCAACTTCTACGTAAACATAGTAGCGCAGTCATCACAAAATATAGCAGCACTTCGGCTATCGAAGTCCTCACTTCTGTGCACTGTCTTCGAATGTCATAATACCAATAGCTTTTGCTCCTTTGCACATCCACTGTAGCACAGTCTTTGCATACTCTGCTTTCTTTACACAGCCTGTGTAAATACTGTAGCACTCGATCACACAACAACTTATGCGCCTATGCACAACCACAATAGCACCCTATTTGCACAGTTTGCTTATCCTTGATCGAACTTCTTCCCACACTCTGCTTCTACAAAAATCGCACTTCGAACGCACACTTCGATCGATTCGATACGACTGCTCTTTGCGCATAGCAGACTTCTCTTGCGCAAACTTGACACTCACATTCGATGCTTGAAACTCAAAAATAGTCCTCCTTTTATAGCAATAATTCATGATTAAATTCTTGATCTTAGTTGGCTGTATATCCCTAAAATAATCGTCGACTGCACAACCCCACACTTCATCGGCTCAAGGTTAACTCCGTCGGCTTCAACTGCCTCTGTTATTCTATAGCTTTTCTAGCATGAAACTTCAACATGTCGCGATATCGCTATGCATTTTCCTGCCATACACCTTGTATTACTTGCTGTCACGAAATCACGACACTATTGCCTGTCATGCGCCTTCTTTGGTCTGTTGTCACGAAATCATGACACTACAGCCTGCCGTACACTTTCACTAGCTTGTTGTCATGAAATCGCAACACTGCAGTTTGCCTTACACCTTGCTTTAGCCTGTTGTCACAAAATCATGACACTCCCTGACCTTTCCTGACGTCATCATGTCTTCTGTCGCAAAATCAGGACATTGTAGTCTTCATGACCTTCCTCTCCGCTTTTGTCATGAAAATGTGACACTCCTTCCTTTTGCTGATGTCATCATCATTCTTGTCGTGAAATCGTGACGCTTTAGTCTGCAAGGCCTTCTTCTCTGCTCTTATCGCGAAATCATGACACATTTGCTTTTGTTGACATCATCAGCAACTCTGTCACAAAATCATGACATCATCTCCAACTACAAGCTGCTATCTCAACCTGTCGTGAAATCATGACGCTTTTGGCTTTCGTACGCTTTCTTCACTACCTGTCACGAAAATGTGACAGCTTACACTACAGACTCTTTCTTCTGCACCATGTCGCGAAATCATGACATTTTTTCATCTGTACAGTCTCCTTTGCAGAATGTCACGAAATCATGACACTTTTCTTTCTCTGCCTTCCTGCACCGTCCGAGTCGCGAAAATGCGACATGTCACGAAATCGTGACAATTTTTCCTGCTTTGCATCTTCCTTCCAGCATGTCATGAAATCGTGACCGATTTGCCCAAACTTTCTCTCTCCTGGAACATGTCGCGAAATCGCAACAGTTTTGCTAGCTTTGCTTCTGCCTTCCGGCATGTCACGAAATCATGACAGTTTTGCCAGCGCTTTCTCTCTCCTAAAACATGTCACGAAATCGCGACAGTTTTTTCAGCCGCCTGCATACTTTTTCTAAATTATCTTTTTCTTGATATTTTGCAACTGGGCTACCCTGATCTTCTTGGAAAATCACTATCCATCTAAAACTTTCACCAATACACATTCTTTGACATCAAACCATAATGCTTCAAGACCTTCTTGACATCAATGACAACATCTACACTTAGAGCAAGTGCAATGTACCCAAGGTACCCAAAATTGCCAACAATCTCCCCCTTTGTCATTGATGGCAACCCTTAACTTAAAACATATCTTCAAGAGCCAAAACTGAACCAACTGAGAATCTGCAATGAAGTTTTTGCTCCCCCTGACTTGAAGCTCTCTTCTTCACTATGAAGCTCTCCCCCTTACTCATATCTCTCCCTCTTACTCAAATCTCTCCCCCTTTGTCATCAATGGCAAAGGGTCACCTTTGGGGCTTGGGACTTGTTGAGAAGCAACACACCCCCACTGAAAAATGAGATTCCATCCTCTAGAAAACTTTGAACTTCCATTTTTGCAGCAGGGACCCTCTTGATCTTTTTCAGGTTTTAAATCCAAATTTGCTTGCCTCCTTTTTAAAGTTGTGCTTTTTCTTGCATTCCAGCTGTGTTATCCAAGAATTCACTTTTTACATGCTAGAATCATTCATGCACAAGCAAAATCTTGCACCGGTACCGAGAAAATCCAGAAAACAGTTGCATAAATTCATGAAAAATCAAACTTTCCATTTTTGGTAGTGTCGCGATATCGCGACACTTCCATTTTCGGAAATGTCGCGATATCGCGACAGGTAAATCAAAATGCAGCTAAGTCGAAAAAGTGTAGCGAAATCGCGACACTTTCCATTTTTGAAAGTGTCACGATATCGCGACGTTTCCATTTTTGGAAACCGTCGCAAAATCGCTGTCGACGGAGGAGAGAGAAAGAAAGCGTACGGAGGGCGCGATTTTGCGACATGTCGCGAAATCGCGACATGTCGCATTTTCCGTAGGAGAGAGAAAATGCAGGGGATGAAATCGCGAGAGGAGAGAGAAAGAAGTCGCACAGAAGGGCGCGATTTTGCGACATGTCGCGAAAATCGTGACATGTCGCATTTTCGCGATAGGAGAGAGAAAGTGGGCTGCAGAATGAAAAATCGGCTAAGTCGCAAACATGTGTCGCAAAATCGCGGTCAACGCGGTCAACGCATGCAGGTAAGGGAACTGTCGCGATATCGCGACGTGTTCTAGAATCGCGACTGAAAATCAAGAAAGCGTACGGAGGCCAGGAGGGTCGCGATTTCGCGACATGTCACGAAATCGCGACATGTCGCGTTTTCACGGCCGACGAGGGAAGAAGTTGCCGATGCGCTGGCAGGGTCGCGATTTCGCGACATGTCGCGAAATCGCGACATGTCGCAGAATCGCGATAGGAGAGAGAAAGTCATAAGTTGACCTGAAAGTGCATTCCAACGGGAAACAGAAGGCATCCTGGGGTAGCGACACGTGTCAAAGCGTGAGGCAGACAAACAGAAGCCGACATGCAAGCTTATTTTGTGGTTTTTAATCTGTTTTAATGTTTTAAGCTTGGATTTAATGTTTATTAAAGTGCTAATATAATCCTTTTTGTCTTTCATGCAGGATTCCATCTGGCACTTGCGGGACAACCGGGAAAGACCATAAAGGCAAAGTTAAAGTGCGGATTTAGTCAAGGACCGCCATGCTAGAAGAGAAGATGCCGGTGAGAGCATTCAATGACAAATTTATTGCAGACTTGATAGCATGAAGACAATTTCAACACAGGGATGGCTTTACTGGAGATCAGATCCGAGGAGAAGTGGTGACTCATCCGGCTCACCGACAGAATTAATGGAGGCATTTATTTGCAGTCACGGATGAATGCAAGTGGCATTTGATTTTATCTTCTCCATTTATGGCAATTGATCGCACCGATTTGCCGAAGGGTTAAGTTCTATCTTGGACTTTGATTTTAAATGGATTTTTATTGTAAAACCCGGGTCCTAGGGTTTAAGTGCGATAAGATTTAGGGTTTGAAGAAGATATTTTGAAAAGATCAGGGTCTGTCCCGAGTCTATAAATACAGATTCTAAATGTAATCGCGAGAGGCGGAGACTTAGAAATAAAAGGCTTATAAGCAATTTCTTGCAAATTTTGTGAAATCCTTTGTTTTCGGACTTGGAGTTGATGTGCTTTAGCTTTTCCGTGATAGCATGGCCAGGAGCCTAATCTTTTGCAGAGTGTGATAAGTGTATCTTCTTTTGTTATCCGTTCCATTTAAAGTTTGTTAGATATATGTCGTAAATCCGACATTATCAAGTTTAAATATGTCGTTAGGCTTCAGCTTGTTCTCTTGTCTCGCTAGGGGAAATTACAGATTTGAGGTTAAGTTTGTTCTAATTGCTCTGTCTTCACCGTGTGAGCTAGGTCTGCCGATGAAAGATACCAGCTTTTAACCAACTGCCCTTGGATTTATAATTTTTTGCTAGATCTGTTTCACTCGCCTTGTGCTCTTAGTTGAAAGTGATCTTAGACCGACCGGACACTTTCTTCTTTGATTTGTTCTCGTTGTGAAGCTAGTAGCATAGATAAAATTGATAGTTTAGGGTTTTACAGCTTGATGTTTGATAAACTTCTCTTCTCGCCTCTACCCTACCCTCTCTTTGTTTTCGGTGAATGATCCATTTTTATTTTCTTTGTTTGTCTTTTATTTAAATCTACTGACCCATGAGAGCTAGATCAAGAAATCAAGTTAAATCTGATTGTCAACAACTTTTGCAACTACCGAACAAGTTCAAGAACCCCCTGTAAGGTAACAGAGCAGTCCATATTGAAATCTATTCCAAAAGTGGAAAAGAGTGAATTGCCATTCGACCCAACTCTATAACTCGCACCTTGGATAACCAGCTAGATCCTAAAGATGAGTGGGATCCGTCCCGTGGGTGTCTCCGGAGCTTTCCTTGCCTCATCCTTTCCTGGGGTGTGCATGAAAGCCGGACCAACAACCTAATTGGCGCTAGAAGGAGGGCCGAACATCTGTTCTTAGTGCACTTGAGTTGAGAAATCCGACTGTATGTGGAACTAAGTCGTATTTTATCAAAAGTTAGCTAGAATTTTCCCTCCTCCTCAACCAACAACCTAATTGGCGCTAGAAGGAGGGCTGTTGAACTCGCTTCAAGTATTGTAAGGGCATAACAAACATTTGTAAGGACCCATATGAACTCCGACAATTTTGTAAATTGTCAAGCAAGCTTTTGAAAGTTGTCAAGATAGTTTTTAAAATTGCCAGAGAAGACCTCAAGTTAGGAACAGCTTTATCTCCACTTGCGCTATCCAATTACAACTCATAACATCACTGTCACCCAAGTAATAATGGCAAATTGGTTGGGCCCCACTGCTTTGAATATCCCGGGTATAGCCCATGACCTGCCCAGAAGCCCGGAAAGATATCTCCCTAGGTATAAACATGATGGGACAAGAACTGCAGAAGAACACCTGCTAGCTTTTAAAAATGCTTTAAAATTGTTGAATATACAGCATGAAGATGTTGCCTGCAGATTGTTCCCGTTCACTCTCCAGGAGGGAGCTTATGACTGGTTTTTAAACCTCACCAAAGAATTCCATTACTAGCCGGGATGATCTAGAGAAAGCTTTTATATCACAATTTGGGGAAGTGATAGACCCCAATGTGTTATACCAACAATTTTCCAGCATCAAGAGAGAGTCGGGAGAAACTGTCAGGTCTTTCAATATGAGGTTCCAAAGAGCTTACGGTAGAATGACTGGCCATTACATCCCAAATGCAAATCTGGCCTTAGAAATCTACAAGAATGCATTGGATTCAGTGACCTCTATTTTCCTCAAGAGAGACATCAATATCACAACCCTGGCAGGGGCTTATAAAGAAGCCTTAATTCTTGAAAGACAGTTAGGGCCTCAAATTCTGAGCAGTCCTTTGATATCCTATGTTACACATAACATGCCTATTCCAGACCCCATTCCACATCATGAGTTAGTGCCAACATGTCATGCTCTACCCAAGGAGACTCCGTTAACCGTGACATCCACTCAACATGTGCAAAATACAGAGAAAAGTTCTGACAAGTTCAAAGTGCAGGTGCTTGAACCGAACAAGCTGTGATCTCGGCACCACCCAAATCTAAGTTTTTCCCGGTGAGTTAAATTTTCCTAGAGATCAAAGAAATATTGATATTTCTAGTTCACCCAAAAATAGTACAACCAGGGTTTCAGATTCTATCACTTTTCCCGAAGAGACAAAAAGTCTTGTACAGACTCCTGTGGATGAAATGCAAGATTTTCAACAGTTCAAAAGTGACAGTTATGACTTGAAATGTGGGAGTCCAGAACTTAATAATGATCCTTCCTCATCGTAGGATGATGAAAGTGAGATTCAATATCACTATGCAGAAGTAACTGAGGAGGATAACATCATTGAGGATATGAGGGAACTTAAAGCTGACATCACCCTCTATGAACTGCCTCAAATTGTTGAACAAAATGTTAACTTGATTGAGGCTTACTCCGGACCACCTGTTGGATTTCAAGAAAAGGAGGAAAAGATAGTAAATATGAATGTGGTCAGCCAACTTGGAATTGATGAACTGTCTCAACATAAGCCTGCAACTTCTGAACATAATGTCAAAGAAAAGGCTATAAACTGTGTTGATGCAGATATTGGAGTTTATAATTTGGCAACTGAAAAGGTGGGAACAGTTACAACTCTAAACCATCACAACAGTGACAGTTGGATATTGCACATTGATGAGGTTAAATCTAAGCAAGGCTCAGGTGAAAAGGAAAATTGTAAGCATTCTTCTAGAGGGATAAAAATTGAAGTCCTGGATATTGAAGCAATACAGCAACCACAAAATGTTCAAGTTGTTAAGAACCAGGGCATACAGATAAAACATGATTTATTTCAGCTTGTCACATAATTTTGAAGATGTGGTGGTCCGGGTCCGTCAAGATTTTAAGGTATTTGATCCTCGGGGTTTTTTACATTCAAATTCTTTTGAAAGAACTCGCAAACCCTTCAATTAGAAGCATAAACATGTTATCATATGATTTGTTATTATATGATTTGTTTAATTTGAAGGAGTTGCAGATTTGTTTTTCAAATGGGACAGGAAGACAAGAAACACAAGTCTTTCCCGGATAGCAAATTTTTGAAGCACAGTCTGAGTGCATTTCGTCAACAGGACCTGAAAGGTAATTTTTCTAAATTACTTGCACATGGTCAAATTTTTTTTAAGGCACCATTTCTCTGCTTTCCCAACTGCTGCATTTTTTGAGTATGAAGGGAAGTTGTAACATATGTATGCATTGTAAGTAAGTCTTTTGTTTTTCAGTTTTATTTCTTTGTCAGTGCAGTTTTATTTTTAAATGTCTGTACAGTTGCAGTTTTTCAGTTTTCTTTAATTGTTTTTCAGTTTTAGCTTGTGCAGTTTATTTCTTTTGTCAGTGCTTTTTATTTCCTTTCTTTGTCTTTTTATTTCAGCTTGCTTTTATTTTAGTCTGGTATGTCTTTTGTTTCTTATTTGCTTTAGTTCTTTATGCTTCTTTTTCTTTGTTGTCTGTTGTTAATTTATTTCTTGCTTTAGTTTATTTAGTGTGTTAGCTTTGTCTAGTAGCTTTATTTGCTTGCTTCTTTTAGTTTATTTCTTTTATTGCGTGTTTTATTTTCTTCCCTGCTATTCCTTTTCTTTGTCTGTATAAGTCTTTTGTTTCAGTTCTTTTCTTTGCTGTCTGTTCAGTTTATTTTATTCCCTTTGCCTGTACAGTTCTGTGCTTTAGTCTGTGCAGTTTTATTTTTGTTTTGCTTTAGAAGCCTGTGCCTGTCCTTGGAAGCCTGTACAAAGTCCTTTGGCTTCTAAAATTTTTGTCCTTTAACCTTTGCTTGAGCAATCAATGAAAAGTCAGCCTGCTAAAAATTGTTTATTCTAAGCTGATCAATCCAGTGTCCATCCAATGCCCATGCTGTTCACCATTCTAATTGAGATAGTCTGCTTGCACTGAATCGTAGAACTATTTTGTTATTCAGGATAAAGGTAGAGAGATGATTGGATCTTGTGTCTTACTTGCCACAGTTGTTTTAATGATAGAAAAACTGCTATGTTGTTTTGTTGGAGGAACTCCCAGGGAATCCAAGAAAAGCTGGTTATGAGAGGGGACTATGGTTCATGCAATTATTTGGGTATCCACTAGAGGCTATCAATGCCTAGACTGAAACAGTTCCAGATTGATCAAATGATAAAAGAAAATTGTGATTTCCCTAAGGTCTCAGATATTGATATATTTCAGAGAGAGAGATAAAAAAAAAAAGAAGAAGAAAAAAAAAGAGAAAAAGAGTTGAACAATTAAAAGAGGCAGCCAATATTAGATTCTGCCCTACAGTTGTAAATTTGGGTCGTGTAAATCTAAAGGGTAACTCTGTCTAGGCTGTAAAAGGCTAAACTAGTAAACAGAGCTCTACTCGGTTTCCCCTTTTACAATCTAGAAAAGTTGATTAATCCAAGTTTATCATTCAATTCAGTCATCCTTGAAGAAAGTTTTATACCCTTTGAAATTGCACATCAGAAATCTTCCTTGAAGTAATCCAGCCTTGTATGTCCTTGGGAAATTTTAACAAACTAGCGCTAGCAATCAATTTATTGTGAAGAATGTTCGTGGCAAGGCATGATGCATGGTCTTTTTGTTTTGAAACCGTAGTCTTGGGTTCTAAAATAGTGCTACTATTTTACCCGCAGATATCGCCATTTGTTGAGAAGCAACACACCCCCACTGAAAAATGAGATTCCATCCTCTAGAAAACTTTGAACTTCCATTTTTGCAAACAGGGACCCTCTTGATGTTTTTCAGGTTTTAAATCCAAATTTGCTTGCCTCCTTTTTAAAGTTGTGCTTTTTCTTGCATTCCAGCTGTGTTATCCAAGAATTCACTTTTTACATGCTAGAATCATTCATGCACAAGCAAAATCTTGCACCGGTACCGAGAAAATCCAAAAAATAGTTGCATAAATTCATGAAAAATCAAACTTTCCATTTTTGGTAGTGTCGCGATATCGCGACACTTCCATTTTTGAAATGTCGCGATATCGCGACGGTAAATCAAAATGCAGCTAAGTCGAGAAGTGTAGCGAAATCGCGACACTTTCCATTTTTGGAAGTGTCGGGATATCGCACGTTTCCATTTTTTGAAAGTCGCAAAATCGCGGAGAGGAGAGAGAAAGAAAGCGAGAGATGACATGTCCGAATCGCGACATGTCGATTTTCGAGAGAGAGAAATGAGAAAGAGGGTGCGACATTTTGGAGAGAGAAGAGAGAAGGGGAATTTGCGAAATGTCACGAAATCGTGACATGTCGCATTTTCACGGTAGGAGAGAGAAAGTGGGTGCATAATGAAAAATCGGCTAAGTCGCAAATGTGTTCAAAATCGCGGTCAACGATCAACGATGTGTAAGGAACTCGTCGCGATATCGCGACATGTTCTATTTTCGCGGCTGAAAATCAAGAAAGTGTACGGAGGCCAGGAGGGTCGCGATTTCGCGACATGTCGCGAAATCGTGACATGTCGCGTTTTCGCGACCGATGAGGGAAGAAGTTGCCGATGCGCTGGCAGGGTCACGATTTCGCGACATGTCGCGAAATCGTGATAGGAGAGAGAAAGTCATAAGTTGACCTGAAAATGCATTCCAGCGGGAAACAGAAGGCATCCTAGGGTAGCGACACGTGTCAAAGCGTGAATGAGACAAACAGAGGCCGACATGCAAGCTTATTTTGCGGATTTTAATCTGCTTTTAATGTTTTAAGCTTGGATTTAATGTTTATTAAAGTGCTAATATAATCTTTTGTCTTTCATGCAGGATTCCACCTGGCACTTACGGGACAACCGGGAAAGACCATAAAGGCAAAGTTAAAGTGCGGATTTAGTCAAGGACCGCCATGCTAGAAGAGAAGATGCCGGTGAGAGCATTCAATGACAAATTTATTGCAGACTTGATAGCATGAAGACAATTTCAACACAGGGATGGCTTTACGGAGATCAAATTCGATGGAGAAGTGGTGACTCATCCGGCTCACCAGCAGAATTAATGGAGGCATTTATTTGCAGCTACGGATGAATGCAAGTGGCATTTGATTTTATCTTCTCCATTTATGGCAATTGACTGCACAGATTTGCCGAAGGGTTAAGTTCTATCTGGACTTTGATTTTAAATGGATTTTTATTGTAAAACCCGGGTCCTAGGGTTTAAGTGCGATAAGATTTAGGGTTTGAAGAAGATATTTTGAAAAGATCAGGGTCTGTCCTGAGTCTATAAATACAGATTCTAAATGTAATCGCGAGAGGCGGAGACTTAGAAATAAAAGGCTTATAAGCAATTTCTTGCAAATTTTGTGAAATCCTTTGTTTCTGGACTTGGAGTTGATGTGCTTTAGCTTTTCTATGATAGCATGGCCAGGAGCCTAATATTTTGCAGAGTGTGATAAGTGTATCTTCTTTTGTTATCCGTTCCATTTAAAGTTTGTTAGATATATGCTATGAATCTGTGTTATCAAGTTTAAATATGTCGTTAGGCTTCAGCTTGTTCTCTTGTCTCGCTAGGGGAAATTACAGATTTGAGGTTAAGTTTGTTCTAATTGCTCTGTCTTCACTCGTGTGAGCTAGGCCACCGGTGAAAGATACCAATTTTAACCTGACTTCCCTTGAGTTTATAATTTTTTGCTAGATCTGTTTCACTCTGCCTTGTGCTCTTAGTTGAAAGTGATCTTAGACCGACTGGACACTTTCTTCTTTGATTTGTTCTGTTGTGAAGCTAGTAGCATAGATAAAATTGATAGTTTAGGGTTTTACAGTTGATGTTTGATAAACTTCTCTTTTCGCCCTACCCTACCCTCTCTTTGTTTTCGGTGAATGATCCATTTTTATTTTCTTTGTTTGTCTTTTATTTAAATCACTGACCCATGAGAGCTAGATCAAGAATTCAAGTTAAATCTGATCAACTTTTGCAACTACTGAACAAGTTCAAGAACCCCCTGTAAGGTAACAGAGCAGTCCATATTGAAATCTATTCCATAAGTGGAAAAGAGTGAATTGCCATTCGACCCAACTCTGTAACTCGCACCTTGGATAACCAGCTAGATCCTAAAGATGAGTGGGATCCGTCCCGTGGGTGTCTCCGGAGCTTTCCTTGCCTCATCCTTTCCCGGGGTGTGCATGAAAGCCGGACCAATAGGACTAAGAATGAGTCTCTTAGCTTAGTCCCTCCCTCACCTTCTATTAAGGTGATTTAAAATAGGGTTGGGAGTGAAACTCCCATTAGACACTCATCATCATTAATATCTACAATTTCTTTGTCGGGCCTTCTCTTGAATTATTTTTCCACATTGCTGTTCTTGTTACTGTTTTGATCCTCGGACCTATTCATACTGTTGTTCCTGTTCCTTTCATCATTCCTATTTTTCTCCATACCTTGATCCTTGAACCTGTTCATATCACTTTTCCTATTTCTGTTGTCATTTCTGTTCTTATCCATGCTTTGATCCTTGGATTGGTTCATACTACTGTTTCTGTTGCTGTAACTCGGAAGATCAACTCTACATAGTCTAGCTGTGTGACCTGCATTGTTGCACTTATAACAGATAACATTGTTATTTTTGTTCGGCATACTCGTTCTTTGAATCCGCCTGTTATGACTAACCCAGTTCCTGTTATTTGCTTTGCAGAAAATTGCCTTGTGCCCGAACTGTTGACAAGAGTAGCAATACCCTTGAAAGAAATTACGGCCCCTGAACCTGTCATTTACTCTCTTCACTTGAGTCATGCAATGAACAGCCATGTGACCAAACCTGTGACATGCAAAACATCTGTCGTGAAATTTTCTTTTATTCGACTTCATGGGTCCCGAAAACTTCTTCTTCTCAATATGAATATCGTTTTCTGTTTCTGCGTATCTATCACTTACGGATTTATGAACTGAAGTACTTTCTACATCAGAACTCTCTTCCTATTGAAATTTCTTGCTAGATTCCCCAACCTGTTTCTTGTGCGGCTCAACAAAACCGAGACCTGTTTTATCTGTTGGTTTTCTTTGTCCTTTGATGAGAAATTTAACCTTCTTGGAGCTATCCTGAAATCTATAGAGCTTATCCTTGTACTCTTTATTTTCTTCTTTCAAAGAAGCCATTTCCTGTTCAAACCCACTATACTCCAGAATTTTAGAATCTAACTCATTCTTGAGTTCTTGTGACTTAGCCATAGAGACTTCAAGATTTTCTATAAGTTCATCTCTCTCCATACAACATTCATCTAATTTAATCTTGAGTCTTTCATTCTTCTTTCTTTCCTTTTTCAAAACACTAAGAGCATTATTGAGTTCACATTCAAGATCCTCTATTTGATGGCACTTTGAATTATCACGGCCTTTTTCAGATTTCTTATCACTAGAGGTGCTACCTTTTTCAAAAACCATACATGCATCTTCATTGTAGTTTTCTGAAGCATCCTCATACATACTAGCAGCCAAATCATTATTTTTGCAATCATCCTCAAGGTGCCCAAAATTTCCACATCTAAAACATTTCATGATAATGAATTTATGTTTCGGTTCTTCCTCTTTTTCTGAAATGAACAACATCTCATTTTCATCATCACTAGAAGAACTTTCACTATCATTGCTAGAACACTTACTTGCTTTGTCTAAGTAGAAGCTCTTCTTATTCTTGTGAGAATGCCTCTTTCCATGATTGTTGTACTCATATTTGCTTTTCTTGTGATTGCTGTATTCATCTTTGCTCTTTTTGTAATACCTGTACTTTTTAGAATCCTTGCTCTTAACATCCTGTATATCTTCATCACTTTCATTTTTGGAAACTAGATACGATCGGTAGCATAATGACCAAATTTCCCACAATTGAAACATCTTATATTTTTCTTGCTTTTGTGCTTTCTGGAAATCTTGCCTTTCTTGCTTGTAATATGCCTCTTCCTCACTAGAAGACTCATCACTTTCTTGAATCTGTTTGCCCTTTGATTTCTTGGTAGCTTTGAAAGCTGCCTCTTTCTTTACATCAACTTTCACTTGAGTTCTTAGCTCAAATGCTGCAAGAATACTATGGAGCTCATCCTTTTTCAATTTATCTAAATCTTTAGCTTCCTCAATAGCAGAAATCTTTTCACTAAATCTATTAGGAAGAGATCTTAAAATCTTATCACACACATCATTTTCAGCAAGTTCAAGACCTAAGTCTTTCATAGAATTAACAACTTCATCCATACGGAGCATGTAGTCACTAATATTTTCATCATCATTCATCTTGAGTTGTTCAAACATACCTTTAAAATGTCTCAATTTGGCCTTTCGGACATTTGCATCACCTGTATGAACAACCTGCAATTGTTTCCACATTTCACTAGTTGTCTTGCAGTGAATAACTTTGGTAAGATCAGCCTTCTGTAAACCCTTCAGGATTGCATTCATGGCTTTTGAGTTGCTGTGATGTAGGAGCCTGTCTTCTTTAGTATAAGGACCATGTGCAGGAATGGTGTACCCATCTTCAACAACTTCCCATACCTCATTACCAAGAGCCATTAGATAGACTTTCATTCTTGCACTCCATAGGCCAAAATCTGATCCGTCAAGAATAGGTGTTGCATTGCCACTTGAGTAGTCCATTGTGTTCTTTGCAAACTTTTCCTTCAAGCTGTTAAACTTTTCGAAGGCACTGGCTCTGATACCAATTGAAGAACACAAGCTTATACTGAGAGGGGGGGGTGAACAGTATAAGACCACTTTTTACTTTTCCTTTCAAACAACTTTCAATTCAATAAAATACAGTATAAAGATAGCAGTAACAACAACAGTAATCAAAACAATGCACAAAACACCAACCACAAAGTGACACAACAATTTACGTGGTTCACCCAAGGTGGGCTACTCCACGGATAAAACTTTCCTCTAAAAGTTATATCAAAGTCCTCTGGGAATCCTTCCCGATTACAATGTTTATGAGCCTCGGCTCAAAGGAGATACCTTCCCCTAATTTTGCTTTGCTGGTGATCCTCTAGAAGACCTCTATCTCCTCTGCCCTTAGCAAGTGGAACTCTATCCACAGAAGACACCTGTCTTCCCTGCTCTAGCTGGAGATCTCTGTCCTCAACTCTGTCACTGCAAAGCTGGTCCTCTTATCTGCACCAAACACAGTCCTTCGGTCTGGCACAATTGTCCTCTTCCTCTGTTCTTTTCTGCACTTGGTCGAAAGCAACTTTTCACTGTCTGCGCAACTACAGCAGCACAGTCTTCTCAAAATACAGCAGCACTATCTTCTCAACTTCTGTGCAAACACAGTAGTGCAATCTTCGCAAAATGCTGTAGCACTATCCTTGCAACTTCTACGTAAACACAGTAGCGCAGTCCTCGCAAAATACAGTAGCACTTCGGCTATCGAACTCCTCACTTCTACGCACTGTCTCCGAATGTCACAATACCAACAACTTCTGCTCCTTTGCACATCCACCGTAGCATAGTCTTCGCATACTCTACTTTCTTTACACAGCCTATGTAAATACTGTAGCACTCGATCGCACAACAACTTATGCACCTATGTGCAACCACAACAACACCCTCTTCGCACAGTCTGCTTCTCCTCGATCGAACTTCTTCCCACACTCTACTTCTACGAAAATTGCACTTCGAACGCACACTTCGATCGATTCGATACGACTGCTCTTTGTGCACAGTAGACTTCTCTTGCGCAAACTCGACACTCACATTCGATGCTTGAAACTCAAAAATAGTCCTCCTTTTATAGCAATAATTCATGATTAAATTCTTGATCTTAGTCGGCTGTATATCCCTAAAACAATCGTCGGCTGCACAACCCCACACTTCGTCGGCTCAAGGTTAACTCCGTCGGCTTCAATCGCCTCTGCTGTTCTATAGCTTTTCTAGCATGAAACTTCAACATGTCATGATATCGCTATGCCTTTGCCTGTCGTACACCTTGTATTACTTGCTATCACAAAATCATGACACTACTACCTATCGTGCACCTTCTTTGGTCTGTTGTCATGAAATCGTGACACTACAGCCTACCGTACACTTTCACTAGCTTGTTGTCGCGAAATCGTGACACTGCAGTCTGCCTTACACCTTGCTTTAGCCTATTGTCATGAAATCGTGACACTCCCTGACTTTGCTGACGTCATCATGTCTTCTATCATGAAATCATGACACTGTAGTCTTCATGACCTTCCTCTCCGCTTTTGTCATGAAAACGTGACACTCCTTCCTTTTGCTGATGTCATCATCATTCTTGTCACGAAATCGTGATGCTTTAGTCTGCAAGGCCTTCTTCTCTGCTCTTGTCATGAAATCGTGACACATTTGCTTTTGCTGATGTCATCAGCAACTCTATCATGAAATCGTGACATCATCTCCAACTGCAAGCTGCTATCTCAACCTATCACGAAATCGCGACGCTTCTGGCTTTCGTACGCTTTCTTCACTACCTGTCACGAAATCGTGACAGCTTACACTGCGGACTCTTTCTTCTGCACCATGTCGCGAAATCGTGACATTTTTTCGTCCGTACAGTCTCCTTTGCAGAATGTCACGAAATCGTGACACTTTTCTTTCTCTGCCTTCCTGCACCGTCCGAGTCACGAAAATGCGACATGTCACGAAATCGTGATAGTTTTTCCTGCTTTGCCTCTGCCTTCCAGCATGTCACGAAATCGCGACAGATTTGCCCAAACTTTCTCTCTCCTAGAACATGTCGCGAAATCGCGACAGTTTTGCCAGCTTTGCTTCTGCCTTCCGGCATGTCACGAAATCGTGATAGTTTTGCCAGCGCTTTCTCTCTCCTAAAACATGTCGCGAAATCGTGACAGTTTTTCCAGCCGCCTGCATACTTTTTCTAACTTATCTTTTTCTTGATCTTTTGCAACTGGGCTACCCTGATCTTCTTGGAAACTCACTGTCCATCTAAAACTTTCACCAATACACATTCTTTGACATCAAACCATATTGCTTCAAGACCTTCTTGACATCAATGACAACATCTACACTTAGAGCAAGTGCAATGTACCCAAGGTACCCAAAATTGCCAACACTCTTCTCAATATTTGGTCAATGGGAATTTTGTAGATGAATCCTTCTAGATGGTCTCTAAAGAGGAAATTAACATTGATAATGAGTTGTAATGTCTTGACACATTTTGTGAAGCCTCTGAATCTAGCATCTAGTGGAAAAAACTCAATGTTATAGAATTTTTTTCCCAAGTCTGCTTGGTTTAGTTGATTTAATTGGAAATAGATCCAACATGGAAAATATTCATATACTTGGGTATTCCCTTTAAATTTTAGTCTTCTTCCTGTATGTTGTGGTAATATATTTTAGATAGAGTGGAGCATAAGTTGCATAAGTGGATTTCAAAGCCTTTATATCATAGTTGGTACAAAATTCTCATTGCCACTCATGTATACTATTCATTTTGTTAGGCCCCATATAAAGGCTCTTACCAAAATTTGGAGAAGCTCCTTCAAGATTTTTGTGGGATTTGACAAACAAGAAAGGCTTTCACAGAGTGGCCTAGGAATTTTTTTGCCTTCCAAGGAACTCTAGAGGTTTGGGCCTTCTTGATATCCAATGACAAGAAACAACTCTTTGGGTCAAATGGATCATTAGAGTTCTATAGGACAATGAAGCTTGAAAAATATTGCTCTAGAATTGTATTTCCTTAGACGTTCCATAAGAAAGAAAATATTGGAAAGGGCTTGGGTTGCCTTCCCTTATGGTTATGAAAGTGTTTGTTCAACTTCAGGGTAACTTTGTTGCCAAAAGCATTTGGAAGGCCTGGGAATATATCAAACCTTGGCTCCAATGGAGTGATAGCAAGTTGTAGCCTAGACTAATTGTAAACAATCTATCATTTGGTTTTCCCCAATTATCATGCATAAATATTATCCTTTAGCCAAACTTCCTTAGGTTAAGGCACTGGATTTTTTTCGTAGAGGGGTAAAGGTCATTTATGGCATTTTCTCTCCTAAAACTAGATTTCTTGGCCTAAAGCCAAATCCCATTTTGATATCCAAGAGCAAGACAAGAATAAATTTTAGGAAATTTAGGAGGTGGTCCCATATGATATGCTACATAAAAAAATGTCATATATATGCACCCTTTGTGGAAATTTTGGAAGTGGTATCTGGATATTTCTTTCAAAAATTACAAACCCAAAAATGGGTATTTCTAGATTTCTCCTTATCTACCCATGGTACCCATTATCAATACCTATTGGCACCTTTAGTATTCTAACAAGGACTTGCAACTCATATTTTTCTCTATTTGGGATGCAACTCTAGAACCAAAGTTGGCTTATTTCTCCCAGTGTTTGCTCTTTCAAGGATTGGTAGTTGGAGAAATACTAGTCCACTTGGGGGTAAAAAACCCCAAATGCTTCTTTTGTTAGTGATGAGATTCTATTAAGCATTTATTTTGGTTTTTCCCAAATCCCAAAAAAACTAGTCCTAGATTCATGACTTCTAGTCATTCAAACCCAAGCGATTTTCTTGGAATATGGTTCTCCTTAGGGACAGGAATATCATGCCTATGAGCATTTATTAAATCTGGCATTTTTTTAGAGTAGATATTTTGTTTCACATTTGGAAAGACTATAATAGTGTTATATTTGCTAATCATAATATTTCCATAGACTTCTCTACTTATGCAAAAGCTATGATTTGCTCCAATGTGATGTTGCAGATTCAAGCCCAAGCCAACAAGGTGGCTCTTAGAGTAGAGCACTTAAAGGGAATAATGGATCACTAGGCAAATACCCCCTACTCAATGGCTAGAGTCTCACCTTCTCCACCCACTCATCAAACTTAAGATTGGTTTTGTTTCTCATTAGCGTTTAGAGATTCCTACCTTGTTGGTTGTTCAAGATTTTCTTTGTAAGACCTAAACCTTGTTCATGGCTCTAGATGGACTCTTAGTTTGACTTTTTAGAATGTGTTTCCATACCACCTACTTTGTTTTTGTGATCGGTGTATTTCTTATTCTTTTAAGTAATAAAAGTCGCTTTTCAATAAAAAATAATTAAATATAAATAATATTATTAAAAATAGTATTGGATTTAACAGTTGTTAAGATAAAGTTTATTATTAGTTTTATTAACTAATTTAGTTTTAGAATAATATAAATTATAAAATATTAATTTTAATTTATGTTTACAAAGTTTGTTAACATGATTTGAAATTTATGGTGATCGTAAATTTTATTGATTGCATATTTTTTACAGGTTATTTTAAATACTAAAATGGTTTGTGGATTTATTTTATATTAGTATCCAAACCTTGGTAAATATGTGTATTGTTACTATCAAATTCTTCAAAGTTAATATAGCTTGTTATCACAACAAAATTGTTCTTTGCATTCTTTTGAGTATTTTATTGTAATTTCCACAAAGGCATTCCTTATTTGCAATAAGTTCTTTTTTATCATGTTCTTGTTATTGTGCTTGGTGCACCAAACATAATGTATCTAATATGTTGGGGGTAAACACACACTTTAGAAAATAACTACTTATTTAATTTTGTTATCTTAGTGGTAGAGCATCTAGAGCATTTGTTAGAAACTCATTAATTCAAGTTTTTTCTAGTTCTTATTTTGGAGGCAAAGTGAAGGTTTGCTTGCCTTAAGTACTCATGAGTGCACACATAATTAGAGTGATCAAAAATAGATTAGAGGCTCAGAATTTAAACCAAGACATAATTAAGTGACATGGAGGTGATTAGAGGATCAAGGTAAAATTTCAAAGCTAGTTAAAGTTGAATAGAGGTTCACTCACCCAAATAATTTAAAGAGTTAGAGGTGATTGAAGGACAAGTGCAAAGTGGAGATCTACCATCACTAGTTACATTCATAAGGTCCAATATACAAAGTAAATAATTAATTGACTCACAAGAATTTTTCACTATTTTATAGAGCATTTGACTCTTATAGAGAAAAAATCTACTATTTTGAGTCATGGTATGATATTACATGAACATGCAAAATATTCAAACTTACATTCTTGTATAGTCTTAAAAATTACTATGTGGAGTCATAAGATACTTAACATGTGTGAATATCATGATTATAGACAATGTTGTCCTTGAGAGAGAGGAAAGAGGTTGTCAACATTGATTATGATAAGAAACATAAGGAATATTTGTTGTTTTCCAAAAATATACAACATTATCCAAGTTGCAATATGAAGAATTTGAATAACAAGTATTAGACAGATGAAGTTGGATTGAATTTATACTTGAAGAACCTTCTATTTTTATCTTCATTGCATTAATGGATCTATTTATATGTATCTCATATAGTTCAAATATCACCCAGGTGTTGTAGATGAGTTGGAGAGGAGAGGGCAATCCTCCAAGGGAGGTCCTAGGTTCAAATCTCCACCCTACCAAAAAGCTGAATTGGGTATCCAAAATCCAATTGATAATGTTGGTGCGGGTAGGGTTGGGTGTGACTCTCGGGTGACTTTGACGGTGTAGAACCCCCTATTCATGGTCTCTCAAACCAAGGTGGACCCACAATGGGTTTTTCACTTAAATATATATATATATATATAGTTCAAATATCTACAAGATCAAAGTGTAGCCAAAATCAAGCACAAGCATGAGCCGGGAGTGAGTGGAGTTGGAAGCAAGTGCGAGCATGAGCTGAGAGTGAGTGCAGCCAAAGTGAGTGCTAGCACAAGCCAGGAGTGAGTGCAACCAAAAGCAAATTCAAACATAAAATGAGAGTGAGGAGGAAGTATGAGCAAGGAAGCATAATTTAGAAAGCAAAGTGTAATCAAGGAATAAGTGCCACTTCTTGTTCCATATCTTAGGAGTATTTAAAGAATTCATTTGAAGAAAATCTAGGTAACATGGAAAGAAAATTATTTTTGAAAGTCCTTAGTGAAAGTATGAATGGACAAGTTAGAAGTATGGATGCCCTAGCTAGCTATAAGAGGAATAGAAAATCTATGGAAAACCTAGTCTAGGTAGCAAATTCTATGCCAGAAGTGATTATCAGAGATAAGATGTTTGAGCCTGATATAATGGTTTTTAAAACCAGAGGGTTAATATGTAAGTTTCATGGATATTATCTAGGTTTTTATGAGATTAAAAATTGGATCAAGTGGAAGTGGGGATTGAATTCAAAATTACTCCATGACTTTTATTTCAAAAGGATTTTTCCTCATTATTTTCTCTAGTTCATAAATAAGAGATAAAATAATGGACAAAGGCTCATAATTTAGGGGTAAATATGCATTATATTTAAGACCTTGGAATGAGAAATTTTATGTGGACACAAACTATTACAAGGCTTTTTCTATGGATTAGGCTTTTTGGACTTCCTTATCAACTCATCAATAAGGAGGTTTTAAATAATTTTAGTAATACTCTAGGTGAATTCATCCAAGAGGGACAAACTACTAAGAAGAGAAGGTATGTTGTTTACACTCGAATATGTGTTGCCATAGATATTTCTAAACCTTTACCGTAGTCAATTAGGATTAAATATGAATCAAGAGAATGGGATCAACAGGTGGATTATGAAAATATTGCATTTTGATGTCAAAAATATCATGAAATTGGGCATATGGCAAGAGACTGCAAAGTGAAAATGGAGGAACAGATGAATCTTTTTGGTCATAAGGGTAGATTCAATTTGAAATAAGATCATATCATAGGATAATCTAGGTCAAATCAAGGATTTTCCACTCCTAAGAAAGGGACTAGAAAAATCCCTGTACATCATCAGATGGTAAAGCCCATTACAATTCATTCAAATCAGCCATTAGAAGGAAAAAATGATATGGAATATGATGAAGTACAATGTACAAGTTCAAATAGAGAAGGAGATAAATATGCGAAGGAAGAGGGGGAAAATTTTTAAAACAAATGAAGATGGCGAGACAAATTTTAAAGCAAATGAGGTGAAGCAGGTCAAGCTTAATCTATGCATATCACCTTTATTATCCTCAAGTAGCTTAAAATCTTCTTCTTATGATTAAAATGAAAGTAGTATGGAGTGTATTTCTTGCACTTTAGGATTTCAAGAGAAGTATAGTTAAGAAACTTTTATGGAGGATATCTAAGGAAATTTAGGGTTTTCAGATCAATATGAGAAAGTTATGACTATGGAGGATCATTTATGTAGTTTAGAGTTTTCAAGGCAACATAAAGAAGAAAATTCTAATGAGGTTATTCCTTGCACTTTTGACTCTTTAGGGCAACATAAATTTTTAGAAGATAAGTATCATTTTGAACAATATGAAAAAATATAATAGATTGATGAAGATGAGAGTGTTAGTGGAATGGAAGGAGGAGAGGAAGGTCACCAAAGCAAGAAGAAAGAGAAAAAGAAACTCAAAAGGATATTGATTTGGAAAGCCAAATAAAAATATCATAGGTGTTAACACGAAGTTGGGCTAATCCCACTAATAAAAATAAAAAAATTCGATGATGAAAATGATATCATGTAATATTAGGGGTATGAATAAAACCCCTAAAAAAAGATTCATTAAGGAATTAATAGGTTGTTATAGACCTAAGTTTATTCTAATACAAGAAACAAGATTAAATAGTGAGGAATGTAAGGAATCTTTTAAGAAGATTTGAAAGACAAGTGATGGTTTAGCAATTTATTCTATAGAAGTTTCAGGTGGTATTGCAATAATATGGGACAAATGCAAATGGTATGGATAACTATTACAAGCAAAAAGTAATTGGGTTGCTGGATTATTTTGTAGGAAAGAGAAAACATCAAAGTTGGGGTTATAAATGTATATGCTCGAACATTAGTTACTCCTCGTGAAATATGTTAGAAGGACCTTAGCATATTTTTTCAAGTACATGATGATGTATTGTGATCTATGGATTCTTGGGGGTGATTTTATTATTGTTTTATCTCCTTTGGAAAATAAGCATGGAATTCCAGGATGGTCTAAATCAATGCAATATTTTGCTTCATTTGTCAATTCAAATGACCTTTGGGATGCTAGTCCTTCAAGATTTTAATATACATGGGATAATATATGCATTGGGAAAAATCATATAGAAAAAAAATTGGATAGATTCTTGTTATCAAATAAATAGTTGAAAAAAAAGTATACAATCTCTTTAGATATTTTATTGTGAGCAAGATTAGATCACAAACCCATTATTTTAACTTGTGAGTTACCTAATAATGGTCATCCAAATCCATTTCATTTCCAATCTATGTGGCTCCAATACCTTTATTTTTCCAAATGGTTATGTTATGGTGGGATGAATCAAATTTTGAAGGATCATGTATGCACAGGTTTTTTCAAAGTTGAAATATTTAAAGGAGCAAATGAAGATATGGAATGCCAAATATTTTGGTAAAATTTTTAAAGAAAAGAAAGAAATTAAATCCAAGCTCAAAATTTTACAAGATATGGTACAAATAATGGAATGGATCAAGATTCTTATGTGAAAGAAAAACAATTACTTTTCTATTATCATAATGCATTGAAAAAGGAGTTATATTGGTTCCAAAAATCTAGAGAGAAATGGCTCAAGGAAGAAGATAGAAATACAAAAGAAAATCATGCTACAACAATTTTTTATTTCTTATTTATCATATCTAAAATATTATAACTCTAGATGGAAGATTTATTGAGGATAAAGAAGATATAAGTAAGGAATCAATTAATTATTTCAAAAATATTTTGTCAAATTCTAGGTAATATAAGGAGGCACAAGAAAAAATTCTGCAAAATATTCCATCAATTATCACTCAAGGACAAAATGAAATCTTGATGAAGAAGATATCTATGGAGGAGCTCCATAAAGTATTTTTCTCTTTCCATCCTAACAAGGTATCTAGCCTCGATGGATTTCCTACAATTTTATTTCACTTTTTTTGGGATTTATTAAAGAGTGATATGTTAGTTGCTGTTAGAGAGGCCCAAAAAAGGATGTCTATAATAAGTGAGATCAATGCTACTTTTATTACGTTGGTTCCCAAGAAAGTCGATAAAATATTTTAATAATTTTAATTCAATAAGCCTTTATAATATGATTTATAATATCATTTTAAAAATTATGGCAAACAGGTTGAAGGGAATTCTAGGGTGTCTTATTTCAGAGGAACAATGTGGCTTTGTTCATGGTAAACTAATTCTTGATGGTATAATTATTACACAAGAGGTCATACATTCTTTTCATTCCATGAAAAAACCAGGCATACTTTTGAAATTTGATATGATCAAAGCATATGATAGGGTTTCCTTGAATTTTCTACATGCTATTCTCAGAAAGTTTGGTTTTGATTATAGTTGGTGTGAGTGGATTAAATGTTGTTTTAGCATTGCAATTTTTCTATTTTGATCAATGGTTCTCCTGCTGGGTACTTCAAGTCATCTTGTGGACTTCATCAAGGTGATCCACTTTCTCTTTATTTAATCATTATTTTGGTGGAAGCATTAATAAGAGCCTTTTCAAAGGCAAAAATGGAAGGAAAAAGCAAGGGTATTCAAGTTGCAAAAACTGGTCCCTTTGAATGTCATCTCTAATTTATTAATGATACTTTTATTTTGGGCCATCCCTCAGTCAATGAGGCCATGGATTTTAAATCAATACTATCATGCTATGAGAAGGCTACTAGACAATTGGTAAATACTACAAAATATAGGATTTTTCATTAATACTGCCCTAGATTTATAACAAATTATTGTAAATATTTTAGGATTTAAAATTGAAAAATTTCCATCAACCTACTTGGGTATTCCTTTGTCTAATAAAGGAAATAAAAAGGATATTTGGATCTCATTTTTGGATAGAATTAAAGGTAAGTTCTTAACCATGGCAGGAAAGCTACAACTCATAAAGACTACATTGCAATTCGTTCTTATTTATATGATGTCACTTTCAAGACTGCCAATAGGTATTGCATAAAAAATTGATAATATTCAAAGAGACTTTCTATGGGAAGGTTGTGAGAAAATATTTAGGTTTCCTCTTTGCAAGTGGGATAGGGTTTGGAAAGGAAATAATATTGGAGGAGTAAGCTTGCGGACTTGCATACTTATGAATTTGGCTTTAGGAGCAAAGCTTGGGTGGAGATTATTCAAAGATCAAGGAAAGAATTGGGTAAAAATATTACTTCAAAAATATATAGGTTCTCTTGATGTAATAAAATTATTTAGGAAAAGAACTCTACCCAAAGGATCCTCAACATCGAACTTCATATTAGAGAGTTTGTAATTTATAAATAAACATATTATATGGTCAGTCAATGAGAGGAGTTATGCAATTTTTTGGTTTTATGCTTGATTGAAGCCTTATCCTCTTATCTCTAACTCAAAATGGAAACCATTGGCTCAAGCGTACCTAGCATGTAAAGGTCCAAAGGTCAAATATTATATTATTATAAGAAAAAACTCCAAATCAGGGATTTTTTTTAGTAACCTGATTGAAGGAGAGGAACTCAAATAAATTGTAGATGAACTTCAAAAGATGCTTCAAGAGTTTTATTTGTCGATTTTTACATGAAAGGATTATTTGGTTTGGAATTTATCAAAGGATGGTAGATACTCGATCAAGTTGGGATATGAGGAATTAGAACAATCAAAAATTCCTTCTTCCAAATATTTTCCTTGGAAGAATGTTTGGTCATTAGAGGCTCTCCCTAAGGCCTCAAAATTTCTTTGGTTAGAAATTAAAAGTAATATCCCTACAAGAGAGAGAGTCTACAAAGAAGAGGATTTTATGGACCCTTCTGATGTGCCTTTTGTGAGAAGGATTTAGAATCATCAAATCATTTACTTCTTCATTGTTCATTTACTCACACCATTTGGGGTATTTTAAAAAAAATATGAAATTATACTAGCTGGCTCCATCAACATTGAAAGAGTTGATAAAATTTTGGATAAATTATTTCAAAGCTAAAGCATTATGTATTCTTTAGAGGATTGACCCTGCCATTATTTGTTGGAATTTATGGCTTGAAAGGAATAACAATTTTTTTTTAAATAAATCTCAAAATCATGCCCAAGTTTGGAACTATATTATTGTCTCTCTTGTAGAATATCTACAAATACGGTGCTTGTCATGGGAAGTCTCAATTGTAGAAAAATAGGTTCTAATAACTTGGGTATAGTATTTGAACATACATGGAAGAGTCATCTACGATACCGAAATTTAAAACAAAGGATCTACTTCGATCTATGATAAAATAGAAATGCCCAAAATTAGGTTTATCAAAATTAATTTTGATGGTGCTTCTAAAGGATATCTAGGAAAATTTGGTGGAGGTGGTGTTTTTAGAAATAGTGAAGGAAAAATTCTCCTCACTTATTCAGAAACATATGGAACTTCAACTAACAACTATACAGAGTCTAGGACACTTCTTACAAGGATTAAAATTGTAATAGAAAAAGGGTAAAACTATATTTAATTGAGGGGGACATAAATTATCATCAATGCTATTAAAAAAAATGGATGTGGAGACTGGATAGAAAATAATATTATTGTTGATGTTCATAATATATTACTAGAGGCAATCTCCTGGCAATGTGAGCATATTTATAGAGAAGGAAATTTGGTAGCAAATTATTTAACGAATTATGGTATTGATATTCATCTTAATGAAATTCAAATTTTAGAAGGCAATTGGCCAAGTGAGATTTTATGTCTTAATAAAAATGATGTCAAGGAGATAATTGTGGAAACATAACACTTCAAGGAAGTTGAAGAATATATTTAAGAAAAAAAAATAAAACTGTGATAAAAAGGTATGCTACAACAAATGTAATATTTTGGTATTTTGATGGGAGTGGCCCCCAATATAAGCCACATATAACTTATTAAAAATATATATCTATAAGATCAATTGATAGCCATTTAGAATAGTTTAAGACAAGGACATGGTGCCTTGGTTTTATGATTTTACCTCCATCTAATAAGATTATCTATAACCTTTGCTTTTGATTGAATAAAATTAAACTCTAGATTTGTTTTTCAATGAGTTTACACATGTTTTTATGAGGGGTCTTGATCCCCTCATACTCAGTGGGGTTTACCTAAAATCTAGATTTTAAGAAGATATATAATACTTTTACAAAAGGGACAAATATAAACATAGTTGGAAGAGTTGACTTCATGATACTTTTAAGATGATAAATTTAGGGCTTTTGCATTACTTCAGGAATAAAAATATCTAGTTACATTAGATTTGCTATTTTTTATCCCTAGTATATGTTGTGTCTTTTATAACACTTCAAGATAGAGGATTGAAAGTTTTTTTGGACCCCCTTTGCTTCTAGTTTGAAGCTACAAGAAAATAACACTACTCCTTTGGTGGATGCTACTTTGCATCAATATCTTGGTGGGACCCTTCTTTATCTTACTGACACTCAGTTAAATATTGCAATTATTGTTAGTTATTATCCTAGGTACATGCAGGCATCTTATGAAAATCATTGGACAATGACTAAGTTTAAGCTTCGATAAAATATAGGTACATACCAAATGGGCACTTACTATTCAGTTGGAACATCTTCAATTTTGATAATATTTTCTAATGCAGATTGGGCCTATGATTTGGACCAACAACACTGCATTATAGGGTTTATCTCCTATCTTGACTCTAGCTTGTTCTTTTGATATTATGGAAAACAATTCACTATATCCAATTATTATATTAAAATTAAATATTGTATTGTCAATGATGTTTCCAAGGACCTTCAAAATTTTCTTGTCACCCTTTATTGTGCCAATCAAAGTTTTATTAAGCTTGTTCACAATCCAATGTTTCATTAGTGTACCAATCATATTGAGGTTTTGAGGTACTATATGCAATGACTTCATGCCCATGGGATGCTTGATATAGTCTATGTGTCGTCAATAAATCAATCAATAAAGGTGAAGCCTATTATGATTCACTTTACCTTTAACTAAACTTATTAATTAAACAAATTTAAACCATATCTTACCTTTGAATTTTTCCATGTTGTTATGTATAAATATTTTCAAACGTATTTAACAAGATCTTCCAAACATGACATCATGAAGTTAGTCCATCCAAAATGTGAGGTACATTGTAAACAATTATCTAAGTCATTATATATAAATATGCAATCTCCCATAAAATCTTCTAAATTTAATAATATTAACATCCTTGTCATTATCAAATAGTATTAGCTCAACTAATTAGATTCCTTAACATTAAAGGAGTAGATACAAGTTCAAATCTTGTCAAGCAATACATGAATAATATTCAAGCTTTGTTATAATACCACTATGTGGTGATGATGTAACATGGGTGAGGCCTGTTTCAATCCCATATAACCAATTAAAAAAAACATCATCTTCATTATTTCATATATTACAAAATTTTAAAGCAAAAAATATCACCATGTTGAATGTGTACCAAAAATGTGATCCCATATTATCCACTCTTCAAAATAATATCTATGGACCATAAATTAACTTAATTTTTTCCTATAAGAAATTCTAAGAATTTATCACATAAAAAAATATAAATCATAAATCCTTTGAAAGAAATTCACAATTTATTTTTAAAAAAACCTATATAGAATAAATCTTAGACACAACATTGGGGTGTGAATATGGGAGGGTTTTTATGGGAGGAGAAACATCTAGGCTTTCAGGTCAGTGCTGAGAGGGTTTTTATGGGAGGAGCAACATCTAGGGTTTCAGGTCGATGCTGAAATTTTTTGTGAAAACCAGCATGTTGGCTGGTGAAAGGTGTGTTGTAGTTTGGCTTTAGATATGGCAGCTTTGGGGGGTCCTGGTGACCCCCGATATTTGTCTTTTAAGGATGTTGTTTTGAATAAGGATGCCTCTTCTTCTGATCATGCAAATGCCATGAATTTTTTGTTGCATGCAACCCTTGATCCTGTTTCTAATTCCTCTTCGACTTCGAAGCCGAAGAATAATGGATGTTTGGAGAAAAGCAAAGATCATCCTGTCTTGGTTATCAGTCCTGATTCTATTGCGGATGATGTTTTATATTTTTCTGAGCATGCGCTCATCTGCAAATTCATGGGTCTCAAAATTTCTATGCCTTTTTTAGAAAACTAGGTTAGGAGAAATTGGAGCCCTGAAGGTGATCTGGAGATTATTCTTGCAGCTAATGGGTATTTTATTGTGGTGTTCTCCCATATGGTAGATCGTAGTAAAGTGTTCAAGGGGGGTCCTTACTTTCACAATCAGTATGGATTATTTATCAAACCCTGGCATTTAGGATTTGATCCGGTGGAGGAGAGGCCTTCTAGGATTCCTGTGTGGGTCTATTTGCCATGACTCCCTATGGAATATTGGAGGTTGGATATTCTTCATTCTATTGCAGAGATTATTGGGAAATCGGTTGGTCCATCTCACCAAAATTTGGATAGGAAATTTGCTTCTTTTGCATGGCTCTGTGTTGAAGTAGATCTGAATAATCCATTACCTGAATCATTGGAGATTAAACTGGGAAACATGTCTTGGGTCCAACAGTTAGATTATGAAGCTCTCCCATTTCGATGTCGCATATGCCATGAATATGGGCATCTTCAGAGAAACTATAAGAAAGTGAATTCTCATCCTTCATCCTCTTCATCTGACTTTCAAGATGCATCTACAAAGGCAAAAGGAAAATCTCCTATGGTTAATGAGATGCCTGATTCTGATGGATTTATTCCTGTTAAGTCTCATTCAAGATCTAGGCCTTTTGTTCATCAGAATAAAGGTGTTGGGAAGGGAGGTTCTGGTAATAGATTTGATGTGCTTGAGACTTTTGAGGAGCCGCATGTTGAGGAGCAAGTCTGGAATGGAGGTGATATGGATGCTTGTATTCAAGAGCCAGGTACTTGTTCTTTCCTAAATCCTTCTTTTGAAATGCAAACTTCTGATAAGGAAGGGGTGGTGCCTAATAACCCTCTTGTAGGAAATGAAGATAAGTCCAAAGAGGTGTCAGATTGTCTTGATAAAGTTCTTGATCATTCCCCTTTGGCTGAAAAACTTGATTGAGGGAAATGAGGATGAGACTAGGTTTGAACCCTCCCAGGACAGGATTTTCAGAGAGGAAGGGAAAAATAAAGTTTCTTCTGTGTTAGGTATTCACCCAAAAACTATCAAAAAAGGTGGGGTGGAGAAGGTGGTAAAAGCAGGAAGAAATAAGGATCAAGAAAAAGTGAAATTGATAGGGGAATCCTTAGTTGAGTCTAGTGTTGTTAAGACATTAGATTCTCACTTCTCTATTCCCCCAAAATGAAAGTGATATCTTGGAATGTTAGGGGTTTGGGTAGCAGCCCTAGACAAAAAGCTACTCAAAATTTGATCAGATATCATAGACCTGATATTGTTTTCATCCAGGAAATAAAATTATCTTGTGAAGATATGGTTAGAATTGCTTCTAAGATATGGAAAGGTGGTCAATGTCTTGCTATTGGAGCCTAGGGTTCAATGGGTGGTGTTGCATGTTTGTGGGATCCATGAAGCTTAACTCCCTCTTGGTGGGTGGGTAGCAAGAACTATCTCTCTATGGTTGCTACCTACTTTTCATCTAGATCTTCTATTCTTCTATCTAATGTGTATACCCCTAGTGATTTATCAGGTAAAATCCTCTTATGGAATCATCTTAGATTCATTCGATCTCTTGCTCCCAATTATCCTTGGATTGTGGCTAGGGATTTTAATTCTATCATGTCCTTGGAGGAGAAGAATGGTGGTGTGGAGTGTTTGGGCCCTTCTTCTACTTTGATGCGGGACAATATTTCTTTCCTTAATCTTGTTGATGTGAAGCCTCGAAATGGGCTCTTTACTTGGACTAATAGAAGATGTGGAACAAATTTTATTTCTAAAATATTGGATCAGTTCCTTACTTCAGATAGTTGGTTTGATGATAGTTGGACTTCGTTCTCAGAGATTCTAGGTTGGAGGGGCTCTGATCACTGGCCCATTCTCTTTCAGTCCTCGAGATTCTCATTGCCAAGAAATCTACCTTTCAAATTTCAACTTATGTGGCTCAGGGATAAGGATTTGTATGAATATGTGGAGAGGTGGTGGGTCGAAGGGAAACCCAAATTTGGCACTGCTATGTTTACTTTTTTTAAAAGCCTCCAGTTTGTCAAATTCAAACTCAGGCAATGGAACATATTTTCTTTTGGAAATATTTTTTAGAAGAAAAAGCAACTACAGGATAGCCTGGAGGAGATCACTTTTCAAATTAAATATGAAGGATTGACAAAGGATCTATTGGAAATGGAAGCTTCCCTTTCTAGTCAGCTTGTTGAATGGGAGCTTCGTGAGGAGATTTTTTGGAAGCAAAAATCTCGGATTGACTGGTTGTTGGAAGGGGATGGAAACACCTATTTTTTTCACAATTCGGTTAAAGACCATAGGAATGGTAATGCTATAGTCTCACTTACTTATGATTAGGGGGAAACTCTCTCATCCTTTGAAGATATCTCTAATGAAGTAGTCAGGTTCTTCTCCTCTCTTTTCTCCGAGCAGGGTCCTCATGATGTTGTTAATATGAGGCTTATTTTGGATTGTATTCCTAGGTTGGTCTCTAATGATATGAATAAGATGCTAATGGACCCCATCTCGATGGAGGAACTTAAAGTGATGGTTTTTCAAATGAAAAAAGGTAAAACACCTAGACCTGATGGTTTCCCTATAGAATTTTTCCAAGAATTTTGGGAAGTGTTATCTTTTGATCTGCTAAAAGTTGTTTAGGAATCCCAAGTTAATAAGCAAATGCTTAAAGCTATTAATTCAACCTTCCTTGCTCTTATTCCCAAATCTAAAAATGCTAGCTCATTGGGGTCTTTCCATCCTATTTTCCTATGCAATGTTACTTACAAAATTATTACCAAGATTATTGCGGATCGATTGAAGAAAGTTCTTGGTTTTCTTATTTCTCCTGAGCAAGGTGGGTTTGTTAAGGGTCATCATATTTTAGATGGTGTGGTGGTTGCTGCTGAAGCTATTCACTCTATGGATATCTCTAAGGAAAAGGCTATGTTCATTAAGCTTGATATGTCCAAGGCTTATGATAGGGTTAGCTAGCCTTTTTTGTAGAACATCCTTCAAGATTTTGGGTTCTCGTATAATTGGATTGAATGGGTCATGAGTTGTGTGACTTCGACCTCCTTTGCAATTTTAATCAATGGTTTACCATCCACTTTCTTCTCGGCCTCTAGGGGGATTCATCAAGGAGATCCCTTGTCCCCCTATCTTTTCATCCTTATGGCTGAAGGTTTGGGTAGACTTCTCAAGAGTTTTCAGAATCGTGGTGCTATCCAGGGATGGTCTTGGATGGAGAATTCTTTATCCTAGTCTCATATTCAGTTTGTTGATGATACTGCTCTGATGGGGAGGGAAAAATTTGAGGAAGTAGTGAATTTTAGGAAGGCTTTAGATATTTACTTATCTACCTCTGGTCAAATGATTAATGAAGAGAAATCAAAGATCTTCTTCTTCAATACGGATGGTCAGATTCAACGTAGGATTGCTAATATTCTACATTTTTAGGTGGGTTGTTTGCCAGTGGAGTATCTGGGGATTCCTATTTCTTCTAAAAATCTTGGAAGGGCTTACTGGAAAAGTATTTTGGATAGATTTCGATCAAGGGTTAATCATTGGACTTTTTGGTGGCTATCCTTTGCTGGTAGATTAACGCTTTTGAAGTTTGTCCTTCATGCTTTACCTATTTATAGGTTTTCTATCTTGGCTGCTCCTAAGTGCTTTCTCAAAGAATTTGATTCTCTTTCTAGAAAATTTTTATGGGTAGGAAACCTGGACTGTAATAAATGGAGCCTGGTCAGTTGGGATACTATGTGTTGCCCTAAAGATATGGGGGGTCTTGGTTTGAGGTAATCCAATTTGAATAGTCTCGCTTTGGCTGCTAAACTTTATTGGAGGTGGTGCAGTAATCCTGATCAACTTTGGGCTAAAATTCTTAGCCTCAAATATTTTGGTGGTGCTCCAGCTGATGAGATTCCGAGATTGGAGCTGAGGGGGAAAGGTTCCATTGTTTGGGACACTCTCAAAAAATGTGCCATGCTTATTAAGCAGGGTCTCTTTTGGATTGTTAATAAGGGAAACAATACCTTATTTTGGGAATATTCTTGGGATAATCATCCTCCTATCCTTTCTTCTTTCCCCCACCTTCATCTTCTTTAAGATATTTTTTTTGATGCGGGCTGGTCTAAGGTGGTTGACTTCAAGCGATAAAGTCCTCTTGGCAGTTCTTTTACTCACTGCTGGTGGGATTCATAGGGTTGGCCAGAGGGTGGTTGTCCTGAGGATCATGACACTCTAGCTTCTATTTTGGCTGAGAGACTATGTTGTTCTATTGAAGACTCTGATATTCTTGCTTGGGACCATAATTCAAAAGGGAAATACATTGTTGCTCTGGGTTATCAAACCCTTATTATGTAGAGAAGAGAGGAGATTGTGTCCCCCTGGTGGAAGAAGATTTGGAATAAGTTTGGTTGGCCCAAATGTAATTTTTTTCTTTGGCTTCTATGTCAGAAGAAATGTTCAACTTGGGATAATATTCAAAAAAGAGGTTTTCAGGGTCCTTCACTATGTTTTCTTTGTGGAAAGAATGAGGAAACCATTCCCCATATTTTCTTCCAATGCTCATATTCCCTGGAGGTCTGGAACTTGTGGTGGTAGATCTGGAAAAGGCCCATCATCCATGCTACTTCTATTTTTGAGTTTTGGGAAAGCTTGGGTAGACCCCCTACCTCTGCTTCATGTCTTCAAACTGCCTAGGATATTGGTCCTTCCTTCATATTTTGGCAGATTTGGTTGGAACGCAACCAAAGAATTTTTTAGGGATGTCAACTTGGAGCCTTACAGGTATGGCTCAAAGTCAAAAGGATGGTTAAGGAGACTATTGAGGCCAAGTGTGTTCTGAGTTCTCCTCTTACTTCCTCCGATTGACAGATTATCAATAGATTGGAGATTTCTTTATCATCACCAGCTGCAAATAGAGGCCCTGTTAGGGGGATTGGTTCGTTGAAGGTCAATAGATCTGGGAAGTGGAGTCCCCCCTAGGGGTGTTATCAAAATAAACACGGATGGTTCTTCCAGGGGCAACCCAGGTAATGTTGGTATAGGAGGAATTGGTCATGATAGTGAGGGTGTGGCCCACCTCTTTTTCTCTATGTACAAGGGAATTCATTCGAATAATCATATGGAAGCATTGGCAATTCTCCATGCATTGGAAACAACTTTTTCTTTGGGATGGAGAAGGGTTATTTGTGAATATGATTCCATGATAGTGGTGTCTCTTCTGAACAACAAGCATTTTCAGGATGCTTCCTGGTTTATGGCTAGAATAGTGAAACAAATTTTGAGCTTGGCTGGGAATTTTGTTGAAATTTCTTTTGTTCATATCCCAAGAGAATGGAATAGAGTGGTTGATTGTTTGGCGAAGTGGGCTTCTGAAGGATTCCCTTACTGGAAAGCTGATAGCTAGAATGATCTTGATCAGGAGAAATCCAGACTCCTTAATCAGTTAATTCATGAGGACCAGGAAAGATAATTTCAAGGTGGAGGAACCCGATTGTCATGGGTTGTTGTGTCCTGTCGAAGTTGTTGTCAGAATGATCCATGGATTTCCTTGGTGGATTTATTGTATTTTGTATGATGTGCTGGCTTGGATCACTTGGAAATCCTTGTGGAATGTATTGTTTTAGATTCTGAATAAAATAAAATAAAATTCCCCCACCCAAAAAAAATATTAGATACAACATCCAATGGTGTTACCAATTTTCCTATGCATACATATTAGAAATGCATGTGAACTATAATCATATTAAATTTTTTTTTTCAAGATTGATGTTAGTGTGAGAAACCCCTACGATTGATGCTTAGGTATGGGCATCTCAATCCCAACCATAACCTATGATAAGGGTGAGATATGAGCTTATCAATATGGGCCAAACACACAACCATACACACACTCATCCACATTGCAGTTTGAACCTTGGGCCTCCTGAAGAAGAGCTAAATCCCAAATTGTTGCGTTTTTCCCTTGGGATTATATAAAAATATGTGGTTAGTATGAGAAACCCCTACGAACAACACTCAAGGTTGGGCATCCTAATACTACCATGACCTCTCATAAGGGGGAGATTTAAGCTTATCAATAGATAATCTAACACACAACCACACACATGCCATGGTTTGAACCTTGGACCTTCCAATATTAAATTGTAAAATTGTATTACGTGAATAATTTCTTTTTTTTTTCTAGATAATAAGGGGTTGTACTCGGGTCTCCCACCCTTGACAAATTACAACTCTCTTACTTAGAGCTTGAGAGTTTAAAAATAGATACACTTCTCATCTCAATTGCTATAGCTAGAAACCTACATCATTTTACATAAAATGTTTGAATTCTTGATTTTTATTTTTTGGATCTTTTCAATTTTCTATATGAATACCAAAACTTCACATCTACTATCTATGCATTGCATCTTAGTAGAGTAATATTTCCAAAACATCGCACTATCATAGTCCACTTTACCAAATTTGGATTGCTAGTTTCCTTCAGTCATCCATTTTGACTATTTTTCTTCTATAGCATAGGTTCTTCCTCCTATAGAGTGACAAGATCTAAGAATGCATTTTTGCACTTCAATATCCTAAGGTAATATCTAGTTGTAACACATTTTGTAGGATCTTCATTTTTATAAAATTGACCGTCACCAATTATTTCATAATTAGCTTCAATAATACCATCTGAGGTGCTAATATTTTCCATGGAACCATTTGGATGGTCTTTAGTAATTATTTGGATTTCATCAATGATCTACTTCAAATTCTCCTTTTGGAGTTGAGTCTTATATTGCTCATCTGATTCTTGTTGGATAATTGGTGCCTCTGGAAGACAAGATTCCTTCTTTTGAACTAAAACATTTGAATATTTTGAATCATTCACATGCAAGGCCTTCTCCACCATGGAGGAATCAAAGCATGATCGGATGTTTGGATATCTCTTCTTCATGTGGCCATATTTCTGACAACCATAACATCTTAGGGAGAAGTTTTCATATTCAATATTTTGGATCCATTCCCCTTTGCTCAAGGAGATAGTAATGGATTGAGACCCATGAATTGAAACATCCATCCAAACAACCAATATTTCTTTACTCATATTAATTTTACTGGATAAATTTTCCTCTTTGGGCATCCATATACTGGAAACTCCACAAGGAGAGCATAAAGATTCACCTAGACTAGGAAGCCATTAAATTTTTTTGTAAAGGGGCTGAAACTAGAAATTCAAGGTCTTATATAGACACCATTTTTTCTAAAAAAATAATTATATCTATAGTCTATTAGCTCATCTCTATTCGCTAAATTATAAAATGAAACAAAAAAGAATTTTTTGGGTAGGAGAGTTACTTGGAATTTTGTACTCCACCAAAATTTAATGTATCCTTTGAGCTCCTCCAAGCCTGGTATTTTTCCCTTGAGTTTGCAGATAATTATTTGGGCTTCATAATCAATTAGATCCAACCCAAATTCATCCTCTAAAATCTTGATAGAGGGTAGAGTTTCATCCACCCAAGAACCCAAAGATCCTTTAGAGATATTTCTTTTGACCAAAGACCTAGGGTTTACACACGATGAACGATTCATCCAACCCATATCGCAACTTTTGGTGCTTCTTATAATCCTTTGGTTTCCCATGAACTTTTCCCTAGCCTACTTCCACATATCTGCAAGAGACTTCCTACCCATGTCCATTGTTGTGTGTGTCATAGCCTTTGCATTCATTACAACTTGTCACATATTGTCCATGTCCACTGTTGTACTTTCCATAGCCTTTGCATTCACCACAACTCATTGCATGCTACCCATATCCATTGTTGTTCTTGTCATAGCCTCCACGCTTGTCGTATTTGGTCATAACCTCCGTTTTCATCATAGCTAGCCACAATGTTTGTGTTCACCGTATCTAGCCACAGTCTCCTCTAAAATTATAATATCCATGAATAAATATAAATAATATATATTTTTAATTATTATCAAAAATATCTTTGCAAATTAAAATTTATGAAATTCAATTACTTGAAGGCAACTGGTCGAGATTGTATATTAATCAAAATTATGTAAATGAGCTAATTGTGGAACCATAACATTTCAAGGAAGTTGAATAATATATTTAAGAAAAAAAGAAAAAAATTTGTGATAAAAAAGTATGTTGCAACAAATATAATATTTTGGTATTTTTATTGGAGTGGCCCCCAATAGAATCCACATGGGACCCATTTCAATCCCATATAACTTATTAAAAAATTGTGTTCATTTTAAAAATTAAAATCTTAAATATAAATAACAAATTCTAACTATCAAATGGCATTAGCTCACCTAGCTAGATTCCTCAACATTATAGGAAAGGAAACAAAGGTTCAAATATTTCCAAGTGATATATGGATAATATCCTAGCTTTGTTGTAATACTACTATGTGGTAATGATGTAATACGAGTGACACCTATAACTGAAATAAGATTCTATTCATGTAATGAAAAGTTTAAAAAATCCTCTAATATGTAACAAGCCTATAAGTGATAAATATCTCTTTGAACAAAATAAAATTTTGAAGAGATTGATAAAGATGAAAGTGTTGGTGGAAACGAAAAAAGAAAACAAAGACCAAGAAGGAAAAATAAATATAGAAGAAAACTCAAAGGTATATTGATATGGAAAACAAAAGCAATTATTGTAATTGTTAACAAGAAGTGAGGCTAAACCCAAAAATAAAAACAAAAAGTAATAATAAAATGATATCTTGGAATATTAAGGGTATGAATAATACCCATAAAAAAGTATTAAGGAATTGATTGTTTGGTATAACCAAAATATACAAATGAAAATTGAATAGAAAATATTTTAGCCATTTATGAGGTTAATTTTCATCTGAAAAAATTTAAATTTTAGAAGACAACTTCACAAGTGAAATTTTATCTCTTAATAAAATAATATCAAAGAGTTCATTGTAGATCCAAGAGTAGTTTGAATAAGATAACAATTTTTTTATGTGTTGTTGTATAGGGAAACCTCTATAATCCTAAGCCTATTAGGTAAAGTTGAAGTCAATAGGACCCTCAACCGTTTAGGTAATCAAACCTAGGCAACTCATAGATAAGCAATCAACCACTACCAATCGACCTTTCCCTTTTGGGTTATATTTTAGGGTAAAGTGTAGGTTTTGAAAGGGGTCTCAGTCCCTTTGTACCAAGGTTTAAAATTGGGGCTCCTAAATGAAAACACAAAGACATACCACTACGATATCCCTCACAAGACAATGTTGGGGTAAAGTATGGTTATTTGAAGGGGGTCTCAATCCCCTTGTATCAGGGTTTGAACTTGGGTCTCTTATATGAAAAACAAAATAAATACCATTGTGGCATCCCTCATGAGACCATAAATTTTAGGGTAACGCATAGTTTTTTGAAATGGACCTGACCTCCATGTATCAGGGTTTGAACTTGGATCTCCTAGATGAAAACCCAAAGGCATACCACTATGGTATTCCTCACAAGAAAATTTTAGGGTAAATCATGATTTTTTGAAAGGGGTCCCAATCCTCTTGTACTCAGGTTTGAACTTGGATCTCCTAGATGAAAACCTAAAGACATACTTCTACAATTGAAAGGGAAATGAAGAATATCATGTATAAAAGGCAAGTTAGGTATGGTTTAATTAACCTGATAGCAAAGTAATAAGAACAATGAAATATTTTGTTATTTTAAAAGGAGTAGCTCCTTTTTTTATATATATGAATGAAATAAATTCTAAAAATATATAGCATACCAAATTTTAATTTTAAATCCTTTGAGAAATCTTTAGAAGTCATTTTCAAAAAAAACTTGTACAATATAAAATTCAAATTTCTATACATATGAGAAATGTGTGCTAACTATGAAATTAATAAATTGTTATCTATATTATTATTTTACTTTATTTTATTAATTGATTATATGGGATTGAAATGAGTCCTACCTATATTTTTTTCCCAAGATTTTACATAGGTTTTTATTGAGTAGGGTTTGAACCTTAGACCTCTCAAAAAGAGGCCAAAGCCCTTACACTCCAGTAAGCTTACAACTAGCCCCACCTATATTATATCATGACCACATAGTGATATTACAATAGTTTGGTAATTATGCATGGATTTTTGACAAATTTTAAACCTAAGTCTTCTCCTTAAAAAATAAAAATATAACTAATTGAGCTAATGTTATTTAATTACCTATACTAAAATTTAAAACTATATTAGATAAATCATTTAAATTACAATTTTTTTATAATATTTTCATAAATACCATAAAGAAAAAATTTTCTTAATAAAGGTTTACGATGGGTGTTAGGAACTGGAGAAAAAATTCTATTTGGATGGATACTTGGTGTGATAAAAAACCACTAATTTAGATCCAAATTTGAAACCCTGGATGAGATTGCTTCAAGACAAAGATGGTGATAGGGTTTCAAAAATTTTATACAAGGATCAAGAAGGAAGATACAAATGAAAAGAATATTTTTTTACGAGTATACAAGACATTGGTTCTAGGAGGCAATTGAGTAGAAAGATAACAACTATGATTATTTCGAGGGAATCTAAGGATAAATTGATTTGGGAGTTGAATAGCTCAGGAGAATACACAACAAGAAGTGGATATAAAGTTCAAAACCAACAAAATAATAATGTCACTAGAATATGGAGAGATATTTGGGATAGTCCAAGCATTCCTAAATTCAAAATATTTATTTGGCTAGTAGGTCATAGAAGAATTTTATCCATGGATAAGCTTATGAAAAAGGGTTTTCATGGCTCATATCAATGTGTTTTCTGTAATAAGGAGGAGGAAAGTATAGATCATATCTTGGGACATTGCTCAATAGTATGGAATCTATGGAAATGGATTTTTAATATGTTTGGTAAATGCATGGTGATGAATAGCATAATTGAAGATTGGTTAAAGCAATGGCGAAGCACTTATAAAAGTGAGGCTTTACAGACAATATGAGATATATCAAAAGAGACAATATTTTGTACTATATGGTTAGAAAGGAATAGAAGAATATTTAAAGGAAAGGAAACCAATTTAGAGGTAATAAAAAATATATATGTTTAGCCATAAAGGAGTCTAAACCAACCCTATCAACTCACCTAGTCCCTAATTTGGAAGTAGAGAGCCTTGATAGATGGAGTTAAGTCATTAAATGAAATTATGATGTTAGGTACAAGAGAAGCAAAAAGAAGACAAATAATATAAAGTGAAAACCACTAGATGTGGAGTGGGTTAAATTGAATTTTTATGGAGCATCTAAAGGAAATCCAGGACCAACAAGAGGAGGAATAATTAGAAATAATAGAGATATTTTGTCTCATTATGCTTTCAATAGTGGATTTAAGACAAATAATGAAGTTGAAGCTTGGGCAACTTTATAAGGGTTAAAAATATGTAAAAAAATGAAGTGGAATAGAGTATGGATGGAATATGATTCACTCATAGTAATAAATGCAATTTTGAGGAAAGTAAAGGTTCCCTAGAACTTATATAAGACAATTGTGGAAATTCAAGATCTTGCTAAATATTTTGAAGAAATCAGGTTTACACATATAATAAGGGAAGGAAATAAATGTGCAGATAAGCTAGCAAATAGAGGGGTTTTGATTGAGGATCGTGAAGTTAAATTCTCCTTTCCATGGTTAAAGGAAGTAGAAAGTTTAGTTGAAGCTCACAAAAAAATGTTGATTGCCCGAATCAATTAATGATTAAGATTTACTTTCATGTTTTTCATTGGTAATATTTGCTTTCTTTTGTAACAATAATGCGTTTTCATTTAGACTATTTATTATAATTTTTGTGGTTACACTTGTGTTTTAGGAAGGAAACTAGCAATCCAAATTTGGTAAAGTGGACTATGATAGTGCGATGTTTTGGAAATATTTCTCTACTGAGTGCAAGGCATAGATAGTAGAGGTGAATTTTTGGCATTGTGAAGGCTGCTATAGAAAAATGTCAAGAAAAATGTTAAATTTTGGATTAATTGTATTCATACAGATATTTGAAAAGATCTAGAAAATGAAAATCAAGAATTCACATTTTATGTAAAATGATTTAGGTTTCTAGTTATAGCATCTCAATTGATATGAGAAGTGTATCTAAGTGTAAACTCTCAAGCTCTAAAGAAGAGAGATGTAATATTAACTGTATATAATTCTAATCTTTTATCAAATAACAAATCTTAAAAATATATATCATACACAATATTTATATCTTAAGAGGTAATATTTTTTTAATATATAAATAATTATTACATATAGATATCCAATAAACAACCTTATTTACAATTTCTTATTTAACCTAAAATTATAAATTTTGAACATATGAAACTTTATTTTTTCTATTATATAATGAACCAACACACCAAAGACCTAATTTAAACTTGATATTTAGACTAGAAATTAAATTTCTAGGCATGTAAAAATTTATAAAACTTCTCATTTTTATCACCTAATCTATAATAAGTTGTTTTATAAAAATCCTTGGTTAAATTTTTTTCTTCATTTTTAAAAATTCTTAATATATATATTGGCTGAATAATAAGCTTGGGTCCCCTATCCTTGAAAAATTACAACTCTCTTCTTTAGAGCTTGAAATTTTACAAATAGATACACTTCTCATCTCAATTGAGATGTTATAGCTAGAAACCCACATCATTATACATAAAATGTTTGAATTATTGATTTTTATTTTTTTGGATCTTTTCAATTTTTGTATGAATACAAATATTCTAGAACTCAATTCTTAACATTTTTCTTTAGCAGCCTTCACAATACCAAACTTCACCTCTACTATCTATGCATTGCATCTTAGTACAGTAATATTTCCAAAACATCGCACTATCATAGTCCGCTTTATGAAATCTGGAATGATAGTTTCCTTCCTAAAACACAAGTGCAACCACAAAAATTATAATAAATAGTTTATATGAAAACACATTATTGTTATAAATTAGATATTACCAATGGAAGACATTAAAGTACATATTAATCAATATTTTATTCAAACAATCAACATTTTCTTGTCAGCTTCAACTAAACTTACTACTTCCTCTAACCATGGAAAGGAGAATTTAACTTCTATGGATAAACATATCTTCCTTTTCATTACCTCTAAACTTATTTTCTTTCCTTTAAATATTCTTCTATTCCATTCTAGCCATACAACCCAAAGTATTGTATCTTTTGATGTATCCCATATTGTCTATAAAGTCTCACTTTTATAAGTGTTCTACCATTGCTTTAACCAATATTCAATTTTGATATTCATCACCATGAATTTACCAAACATATTAAGAATCTATTACCATAGATTTTAGACTATTGATCAATGTCCCGAGAGATGGTCTATACTATCCTTTTTACAAAGAACACATTGAGAGGGGCCATGAAAACCCCTTTTCATAAGGTTATCCGAGGATAAAATTCTTCTATGACCTACTAGCCAAACAAACATTTTAACTTTAAGAATACTTGGGCTATCCCAAATATTTTTCCATATTCTAGTGATATTATTATTTTTTTGGTGTTGTACATTATATCCACTTCTTATTGTGTATTCTCTTGAGCTATTCAACTCCCAAATCAATTTATTCTTGGATTCCCTCGAAAAAATTACAGTTGTTATCTTTCTACCTAATTTCCTCCTAGCATCAATGTATTGTATACTTGTAAAATCTTCTTTCCATTTGTATCTTTCATCCTGATCCTTGTACAAAATGTATGAAACTCTATCATCATATTTTTCTTGAAGCAATCTCATCCAAGGTTTCAAAATTAGATCTAAATTGAGTGGTTTTTATCACACCAAGTATCCATCCAAATATAATTTTTTTCTCCAGCTCCTACCACCCATATTAAGCCTTTAATCATAAGATCAATAGATTTTTTAAAACCATTACAAAGAGCAGAACCATTTGGTAGGGATAATGCAGTAAATTTTAAACTTGGGTCATTGGGATCAACATACTTAGAAGAATTCTAGCCCATTATCTTTGACTCTCTTTGTATAATCTCCAAATTCCTTTTCCCCTAAGAGCTAAGTTTACATCTGTAAGAAATCTTCAACCTAATCATAAATAGGATCGTGTAATATAGTTAAAAAAAATTCAACTAATTTTGGCATAGAATACGATACATAATATGTTGGAATAGCCTATAAGATTGATTTAATTAGCTACACTCTTCCTTCTAAGGATAACCATCTACCTTTCCAAGCTGAAATTTTATTCTAAAATTTACTAATAACTGGATTCCATAATTCTATCCTCATTTTTCCCTCAAATAAAGGTATCCCTAGATAATTTGTTGGTAAATTTGCCTCCTCCATTTGAAGTAACCTATAAATTCTTACTTTGATATTAGCCAAAGTATTAAGGAAGTAAATTTTGTATTTTGTCCTATTAAATTTTTGCCCTAATGCTCTTTCGTATTCCTTTAAAAATGTATTCAAATCTCTGGTCTCATTTATCCTTGCCCTTCCAAAAAGGGTTGTATAATATACAAAATGTTGATGGATAGTGTTGTCAATGTTATTACTAATCTTAAGTCCACTTATAAGCCCATATTTGTAAGCCTTCTTTAAATTCCTACTCAAAACCTTTGCCATAATAATGAACAAATAAGGATATAGAGGATCTCCTTGTCTAATACCTCTCTTGGCTTCAAAAGACTTTGTTACTAGCCCATTGACCAACATTGAATAAGAAACTGTAGAGACACAAGCTTTCATCCATCTAACCTATTTCTTTTCGAATCTAAACTTTTCTAAAACTACAAAAAGAAAATTCCATTTAACCCTATAGGATTTACTCATATCAAGTTTTAAGATCATCGTTTTCTCTTTTCTTGGAGCTGTTGAATATATAACTTCATGAGCTACTATGATCCCATCCATAATTTGTCTCCCTTTCACAAATCCTCCTTGCTCTTCTAAAATTATATTGTCTAACAATGGCCTTAATCGATTCACCATCACTTTGAAGAAACGGTTATATGCTACATTACACAAGATTATGGGTCTAAAAGAATCAAACAATTCAACGTTCTTCTTTTTTGGAATTAGGGTAAAATATGTTACATTTATTTGATAAGGTATGTATTATTCCATTGCCGAATAAAGAATCCTTCACTATATTCCAATTATGTTCTTAAAAAGTTGCAAATAGCCCATGTAGACTTGGGGATTATCCAATGAACTTCTAGAATAGTAGGCTCCATTACAATAGAAGGAACATCTTAACTAAGTTTATCATTAAAGACTTTACCTCTTTTCTAATATCACTCTAATCATTCTTAAAATATTTTTTTTATAATTTATTTAATTAAAAATAAATAAATAAGACAAAATATAGCCGATGGTATAGAAACCATATTCTTTGGGGGCATAGCAACAAGGTATCCTTTCCTATAATTAAAACTGAAATATCGAAAATAAAATACCAACAACAAAATATGAAAATCTTATGTTCAAATATGAATTAAATAGAAAAAATATTAAAATTTATCCATGATATGATTGGAATGAATTTGATGCACAAAAGTGCATTATACTTCAGTTTATGCAAAAAGTTAATTGAATATGAGAAAGAGACAAAATAACCTCTTCAAATCTCAAAGTTCTTTATTGTTTGCGACCTCAAAAAATTAAATGAATAAAATTAATCTAAGACATTTTTAACGGACAAAATGAATTAAATCAAAGCGTAGGTCTATATTTATCCTCTTTAGGTGCCACATTAACAGTTTTAGGCGGGGAAGATGCATCAGATTATTATTTATCTGATGTTTATATCCTTGATGCAGATACGCTAGAGTGGAAGGAGCTTAACACCAGTGGACAAACACTAGCACCTCTGTTTGTATTTGGTGGATTCACAGATGACCGCAATTTATTTGATGATCTCTATGTGCTAAACATAGAGACCGGAGTGTGGACAAAAGTAACAGCCACCGTGTGATGTGGTTTACTGGCAAGGACGCCACTTGTATTATCGGTCATGTGACCCGTGTCGGATATGTATATGTATAAGAAGTATTTACTCAATTAAAAGTAACAGCCATGGGGCAGGGACCATCGGCTAGGTTCTCTATGGCAGGAGACAGTTTAGACTTAAAAAAAAACATATATAGTTTTATGGAAAAGAGATCGGTTGGTTGGTAGCAATTGAGTACTTGTTCGTTGTCTATTTTAGTTTGATTTCTTTGATAGTATTTGTAGTTTTATCAAAAAGAAATAGGTTGGTTGGTAACAGTTGAGTACTTGTCTGTGGTTTATCTTGGTTTGATTTCCTTGATAGTCAAGGTTTTGTTTGATTCCCTTAACAGTTAAGGTTTCATGACTTCTTTATCTAACAAGCTAGAGTTTATAATGGTGGTGTCTCAATTAATCCAAAATCATACCCTTGATAAGACAAAAGGTATTAATCTTTTTATTATAAACAATCTAATTCTATATTGTATTCATTATCTTATTGTAAAGTTTTTTTTTTTTATATCCTTAGGAGATTGAAATTTACAAGGCTTAATTTCTCTTAAGCCTTAATTTACAATACTTAAAGGGATAAAAGTATTGTATATTTATTTAATTTTTCTTTTCACTTGAAAACATAGTTCAATGTCTTACTAATGGTATTGGTGTATTTAAGGTCGATGTTGATGATATATTTTTTTAGCATAGTATTTATATTTTCAAATAATTGAAATTTAAAATTTAAATTTATTATATATTTTTTAATGAGTTTACACAAATTTTTATGAGGGGTTTTGGAGAGGAAAACATTGTCCAATGATTTACTAATGGCATTGGTGCAGGGTCAAGGGTCAATGTGATATATTTTTTAACATAGTATTTATATCTCAAATATCTAAAATCTAAAACTTAAATTTATTATATTTTTTAACGAGTTTACACAAGTTTTTATAAGGGTCCTAAATAGAGTTTACACAAGTTTTTATTAGGTTCTTGGTCCCCTCATGCTAAGTGGGGTTTGAACCTTAGACCTCATAAAAAAAGGCCAAAGCCTTTACCACTACAATAAGTTTACAAATTAAACCTAAAGTTATTGTATTAAGTTGATGTAATAATTTTTTTTTTTAATTCAAGTTATTTATAATGCATACTTGATGTGTGAAACTATCCAAATAATATAAAGTGCTTAAATTTATTATTTTATTAGTATATTATTTTAAAGTTTTTTTTGGTTATTGTTGGTTGAAAATGTGAAATTTTGGTTTTTTAAATAGCACAATTTTTTTGTTAAGCCAAACACACACATGTTACAGTCATTACAATTTTTTTGGTGAATATGCACAACTACAATTTTTACTTCCCTTCAGTTACAAATTCCACTACCTAACTGACATGACAGAGAATATACACTACTATTTTTACTTCCCTTTAGTTACAAATTCCACTACCTAACTGACATGACAGAGAATATGCATAGCTATAGTTTTTACTTCCTTTCAGTTACAAATTCCACTACCTAACTGACATGATAGAGAATATGCACAGCTACAGTTATAAACTTAATTGACCTTTGTCCACTGAACTTTTGCTCAACATTAGTTAATATACACAGCTACAATTAATGACTAAATTGACATTTGTCCACTGAGCTTTTGCTCAGCATCAGTTAATATGCACAGCTCAGTTTTTGCTCAGCATCACATTTCCAACATTCTCCCCCTTGATGCTGAGAGGTCTCACAAGACTGTCTCTAAGTTTTAAGAACTGAGCTTTGGCAACTCCTTTTGTGAACACATCAACAAGCTGCTCTTGAGTGCTACAATACTTCAACTCTATTCTTTTCTTTTGTACCATATCCCTGATAAAATGATACTTCAAATCAAAGTGTTTAGACCTGCTATGATGGATGGGATTCTTTGCCAATTGAATTGTACCCATATTATCACAAAAAATGATTGTAGGATGACATTGCTTCTCACCAATCTCCTCCAATACCTTCCTAAGCCACAAGGCTTGTGCACTAGCTGAAGTGACTGCAATATACTCAGCTTCTGTGGAGGAAAGAGCAACTGATCCTTGCTTCTTTGAGCTCCATGTGATCAGTCCAGAACCAAGAGAAAAACAATTGCCAGAAGTAGACTTCTGGTCATCCAAGCTGCCACCCCAATCAGAATCACTAAAACCAACAAGCTCCATCTCCTTAGTTGCATAATAATGAATGCCAAAATCAAGAGTACCTTTCACATACCTCAAGATTCTCTTGGCAGCCTTCAAATGAATTTGAGATGGTTCATTCATGTACCTTGAAACAAGAGAAACAGCATAAGCAATGTCTGGTCTAGTGTTAGTGAGAAACATCAAACTTCCCACAATGTTCCTATAACCTATCACATTTACTTTCTCAGCTCCATCATCCTTGCACAACACTACTCCATGAGCAATCAAAGTGGGAACTAGTTTACATTTGTCCATACAAAACTTCTTCAACATATCTTTAGCATACTTTGTTTGGCAAATAAAAATTTCATCTTCACATTGATGAACCTCCATTCCAAGGAAGTAATGCATCAACCCCAAATCTTTCATTTCAAACTCATTCATCATAGCATTTTTGAATTCATCTTTCATTTTTGAGCTGCTGCCCATATAAATCAGATCATCTACATACAAACATACAAGAAGAATATCATTACCTTCTTTCTTGGAGTAGAGGGTAGGCTCACTCTTGCTCCTTTTGAAGCCACTTTGTTGAAAGTATCCATCTATCTGGGCATACCAAGCCCTTGGTGCTTGCTTGAGGCCATACAAGGCCTTCTTCAACTTGTATACAAAGTCTTCTTTACCTTTAACCTCAAAACCTTGTGGTTGTTGTACATACACTTCTTCTAAGTACCCATTCAAGAAGGCACTTTTCACATCCAAGTGATGCACACTCCATCTCTTTTGGGCTGCCATAGCAATGACCATTCTGATTGTTTCTTGCCTTGCTATAGGTGCAAATATTTCTTCATAATCAATTCCATACCTTTGTGTGAATCCTTTAGCAACAAATCTAGCCTTATGTCTTTCAATACTACCATCACTGTTATACTTGGTCTTGTAGACCCACTTGGAACCCACACATTTCTTACCATTGGGAAGTCTCATAAGCTCCCAAGTATCATTCTTTTGAATGGAATTGATCTCTTCTTGCATTGCTTGCACCCACACATCATTAGTACAAGCATCTTCAAAACAAGAAGGTTCAAACTCAGCTTGAGACATCAAAGCATAATTAACCGACTCACCTTTAGGATCTTCTTCATCATCTCCATATATGTGCAACCTTTCCAATCTTGAAACAACTTGATCAACTTCTTGAGCTTGGCCTCTTGTAAGCCTCCTTTCAAAATTGCTATCAAGCATTTGACTTGGTGGGTGAGCTTGAAGAGTTCTCTTCCCCTTCTTAGTCTTCATAAGATCAATAATGGGTGATGAATTACTTGAAGAACTTGATGAAATCTCCTTAGGACTGCTTGAAGGACTACTTGGTAAACTTAATGGAGGAGTAGGCACACTAGTGGGTTGTTCACCACCAACACTACCATTACTAACATTGATGGTCTTACCAGCTTGGCCTCTTTGATGACCATATACTCCCCCTTCATTAAAAATCACATCTCTAGAAACCACCACTTTGTTAGTCTTTGGATTGTAGAGCCTATAAGCTTTGCTATTTTTCCAAAAAAAATGCAAGGCTCACTTTTGGATCAAGCTTCTTCCTTTTCTCATCAACAACATGAACATAGGCTAAACAACCAAAAACTTTAAAATGATTAACATTGGGTTTCTTCTCATACCATGCTTCATAAGGAGTCATCTTATCAAGAGCACTTGTGGGACTCCTATTAAGAATGTATACTGTTGTAGCAACCACATCAGCCCAAAAATAATTGCTCAGCCCCTTGGTTTGAAGCATGCTTCATGCCATTTCAACTACAGTCCAGTTCTTTCTTTCAGCCACCCCATTTTGTTGAGGAGTGTAGGCAGTTGTGAGCTGCCTCTTGATTCCATTCTTATCACAAAACTATGTGAACAACCTTGAACAATACTCACCACCATGATCAGTCCTTAAACACTTAATTCTATATCCACTTTCATTTTCTACAAAGGCTTTAAAGCTCTTGAAAACATCTAAAGCCTCATCTTTATTCTTCAAAAAATATACCCAACACTTTCTGGAAAAATCATCAATAAAAGTAATAAAATAAGATGACTTACCCAAGCTTTTGGTTTGCATTGGGCCACAAATATCAGAATGAACTAATTGGAGTGGATGTTGGGCCCTCCATGCTTTTCCTCTTGGAAACCTTTCTCTAGCATGCTTGCCTTTGGCACATCCCTCACAAACTTCTTTGTGATCTTCAACTTTGGGCAAACCAAAAACCAACTCTTGAGAAGTCAACAACTTCAAACTTTGAAAGTTTAAGTGGCCATACCTCAAATGCCACAACCAGCTCTTATCTTCAATAACAACATTTGACAAGTTGCTGCCATTACCTCCAAACTTCAAAGGAAACATTTGATTGCTTGACATGGGAACAATAGTGACAACTTTGTTCCCATGGTTCTTGTCATATATGATACATTGCTTATCATCAAAAACAACTCTGTAATTCTTTTCACAAAGCTGCCCAACACTCAACAAATTATGCTTAAGATCAGGAGTGTAATAAATATCATGAATTTGCTTTTTACCTTCCTTAGTATTTATGTCCATTACGCCTTTTGCTGCCACCTCCAAAAACTTGTTATCACCAAGCTTGATCTTGGTCTTGAATTTCTCATCCATAGTAGCAAACAACTCCTTGTTGCCCATCATGTGGTTGGAACAGCCAAAATCAAGATACCAAGTCTCTTGAAGAGTCTTTTCAGCCTTGTCATAGGATAAGAACAAGTTGCTTGAAACTTCCTCATTCTCATTTGCATAATTTACTCTTTTTCCTTCATTTGCAGCTTTTACTCTACATTCTTTTTCAAAATGTCCATACCTTTTGCAGTGGTAGCATTGGACATTTCTCTTGTCAAGTCTTCCTCTTCCTCTAGCAGCAGGTCCACCTCTTCTTCCTCTTCCTCTTGAAAAATTCTGATTCTGCCCTTTGCCTTGTCCTTGGTTGCTTGTACTAGCACCATCACTCTTTGAGACTCTTACCTTTGAGGCAAAAGCCTTCTCTTCACCTTCACCAAAGGTGTCTCTTAGTCTTTCTTCATGTGACATAAGAGAACCAACAAGATGATCAAACTCCAATGTTGTCAAATCTTTACTCTCTTCAATAATGATGGCAACATGGTTCCATCTTGGTGTTAGAGTTCTTAGCACTTTCTTCACAACAACTTCATTCTCCATTGTTTCTCCAAGAGTGGCCATTTTATTAACCACATCTTTTACTCTAACACAATATTCACTTACACTTTTATACTCTTGCATCCTCAAGTTCTCAAACTCTCTCTTCAAGGTCTGCAACTTGACCACTTTCACTTGGTCACTGCCTTGGTAAGCCTCTTGTAGAGCCTTCCAAGCATCCTTGGCTGATTTTGCATCTGCAATCCTTGGAAACAAGCTCTTGTCTAGAGCTAACTGAATGTGGTACAATGCCAAAGAATTCTTCTTCTTGGCCTCCTCCTTTGCTTGTCTGTCATTATGTGGGATAATAGACCAATCTGCTGGCTCATCATAACCAGCCTCAACAATATCCCAAAGATCTTTCCCAGTCAACAACGTCCTCATCTTAATGCTCCAGTAGTCATAATCTTGCCCACTAAACTCTGGAATAGGAAGGGAGTTATTGTTGGCCATGATCAATGGTTAGAAAGATCAAGTACTCAACCTCACTCCAACCCAAGACCAGCAATGGCTCTAATACCAAATGTGAAATCTGCTCTTTTACACAACACAATTTTTTTTTGTTAAGCCAAACACACATATATGTTGCAGTCATTACAATCTTTTTTGGTGAATATGCACAGCTACAATTTTTACTTCCTTTCAGTTACAAATTCCACTACCTAACTGACATGACAGAGAATATGCACAGCTATAGTTAAAAATTAAATTGACCTTTTCCATTGAGATTTTGCTTACCATCAGTTAAATGCATAGCTTAGTTTTTGCTTTGTATCACATTTCTAATAGAAAATATAAAACTAAATTGAAAGCCATTCTTGATGTTCAATAGGAAAGAGGATAATATTGTCAAGTTCATTACATTTTTCCCATTCAAGTTTTCATCTCAAGACATTTTGTATGGTAGAGTTTAGAATTGTATGGGCAATATATTTTTTAAAGGGTTATATAGGATTGAAATGGATCCAATTTGTGTCACATCATGACCACATATTGGTATTACAACAACTTTAAAACTATCTATGTATTGCTTAGCAAGAATCAAATTTATCTCCTCTTTAAAAGTCAAGAAATTTAGCAAGAATTGAAGGCACTGCTCTAAATCAATTGATGCACATAGCCAATCAGCCTCTACAAAATCTATAACAAATTATGGCTCTATCAAACTTGTAAAATCTAAACCCACCATTTTAACCCAAGTATCATATAGTACCACAAAATTTCCAAGAGGACCCACAACAAAAATAAATGGTTTATTATCTATGACTACCTTAGGCATATATGGCCCCACTTCAAGGTCAAATACAATATTTGCAAAAAATATAGTATGGACAAGCTCCTCAGTACTATTAGGCACCAATGTTGATAAGGCCATAAAATTAGTTTCTTGACTAGACATACCAAGGGACTTTGTACTTGGTGGTTTATTCTCCTATCCTACCTACCATTACAAAGTCATTACACATGAACAGTTTGTGGATGATACTTTGTTGTTAACTCTTGCATCAGTTTTTGAGGCTAAGGTCATAAAACATATTCTAGAGCTAATGAGGATGTTGCGGGGCAAAAGGTAAATTTTTCAAAGAGTAAAATTTATTTCTTTAACACTCCCATTCAGAGGCAGATTAAGATTGCTAGTATTCTTGGATGCTCAGTGTCTACTCTTCCATCCACATACCTAGGCCTTCCTTTATTTACAAGCCGAGCTACTAATTCCATGTGGACTAATGTAATTGAAAGAATTCAGAGGAAGCTGTCTGGATGGAAAGGGAATTTGTTATCTCAAGTCGGCAAGGCAGTTCTCACCAAGTTTTCCATTCAAAGCATCCCTGTCTACTTTCTCTCTGTTTTTAAAGCTCCTACAAGTGTCTACACTAAAATTGAACAGATCCATAAGAGGTTCCTATGGACTGGTTCCGAATCTAAGCAGCGCTTTCACTTGGTGTCCTGGGATAGGGTTTGCAAACCAAGGGAGTTTGGAGGTATTGGGCTAAGGAGAATACAACATTTAAACATGGCCCTCCTGGCCAAACAAGCATGGCATATTTTGACAAATGCAAATGCAGAATGGATTACTATAATCAGAAGAAAGTATTTGCAAGAAATTGAATTCTTAAGTTATTCCTTTCCTCCCAGGGGATCAATTTTTTGGAAATCAATCCTTCAAACTAAAAACTTGCTAAGCAAAGGGCTACGTTGGAAACCGGGAAATGGAAGAAACATTGATTTTTGGGACCACAAATGGTTAAAGGACTATCCCCTCTCTGGAGACCCCATCATTTCAACCCTTAGAGCTTGGACAATTGAAGTTTTTGGTACCAAAGTTGCAGATTTTATTACTTTGTCAAACAATAGAAGGGTATGGAAGCCAATAATGAATAATGATCTACCAGGGGCATCAATAATACTGGAGAATGAATTAAAATAGTCTTTACTCCCTTCTGGCATTCTTGAGGACCAGCTTATCTGGGAAGCTTCAGACAATGGGGAATTTTCTGTCAAGACTGCTTATCTGATGCTTATTGATAATGATGAACCTACTTTCCCTCACTTGGAAGTTTGGCCCAAAAGCATTGTTCCGAAGGTTGGGTTTTTGCATGGCTGGCCATCCAAAATAAGATCCTCACCATGGATAACTTAATAAAAAGAGGTGTGATTGTTGTTAATAGGTGTTATCTTTGTATGTCTGAGTGGGAGTCTATTGATCATTTGTTTCTGTATTGTAATTTTTCTGTCTCAATCTTGTTAGGTCTATTACAAGTGTTTCATATTTATTGGGTCCATCCTCATTCCATTTTTGACTTATTTGTCCAGTGGCCTTCCCCCTTTTTGAATAGGCGTCTTAGGTATATGTGGAAGATCTGCCTTCATCACTACTTGTGGCAGATATGGTTGGAAAGGAATCGTCGGGACTTCTTGGATAAGGTTTCTCGGTCATCCTCTGTCCTGTCAAAAATTTTAGCATATGCTAATGAGAATGCTTGTTTAGTGCCTACGGCATCTAGACCTCCAAATCCTTTTGAAGCTTCATTAGGCCAGTCATTAAACTTACCTCTCATTGATGGCCTCAATCATCCTCAAGTCTGTCCTAGAACCATGATCACATGGACCCCACCCCCCCTAGGGTGGATTAAGTTAAATTTTGATGGGGCATCTAGGGGCAACCCAGGTGAAGGTGGGGCTGGTGGCTTACTTAGAGACCACAAGGGTGAGGTGCTTGTAGCTTTTGCTTGAACATCTTGGAGCTCAAACTAACAATGTGGGTGAAGCAAGGGCGGTTTGGAGGAGCCTCAAGGTGGCGAGAGAATTATCCGGGGAAGCTGTTGGTGGAAGGTGATTCTCTTATTATTATAAATCTTCTAAAGAACACTAAGAGAGCTCCTTGGAGATTTGATGACTACATCCATGAAGCAAGGGCTCTAATTCATGACTGAACTGAGGCCATAATTTTGCATACCTTCCGAGAAGCAAACATGGCAGGTGATAGGTTGGCAAATGAAGGCATTGTAGCAGCAAATTTGATCACGTGGACTGAAAATCTTCCTCATGCAGTCTCAATGGTGATAGATAATGAAAAACTTTAGATTGGAAGGCTCAAAGTGGATCAATGATAGAAAATGGGGGCATTTAAAAAAAAAAAAAATTTGAACCTTATAATGGATTTTGTCATATTTGTTTTTTTTGTTCATGTGACTAGTGTTTTTTACAGCTGGTGGGGCACTGATATAGGTTTTTTATCTACAAATTCATGCATGGGAAACATCTGCTTTGGCCTCAAGTATTTCCCAAGGTGTGTTTGGATTCGATGTCCCAAAAAGGCCCTAGCAAGAAATAACAAAGTGTTGGAGATCCCTGACAATGAGGCACGAGACCCCACCATAATAGTCTTGGAGAAGATGACAATTTCATCGACCTCCAACGGTATCAACCAGATTGAAGAGTCCATGCACGGCCTCATCGGTGCAGTTGTTGATTTGTGTGATTCCCTAAATCTTCTATTTTATATCCAGCGAGTTCCAGGGGCACAAGGAGTCGAAGGCAAAATCTAAAGATGATGGCAAGAACGATGATAAGAAGTTAGATGAGGACTACAAGGAAGACTGCTTGGCCTCTTGGCTGTCCATTCTATGGGATGTTTTTTTTTTTTTTTTGACCATATTCTATTATTTTTATATGGGCACAAGCTACTCTGCATGGTGCTTGCATGATTAGTTTTTGTCTTTGTTAGTTCTTTTTTGCGTCTTTCTTTTCTGATGGCCATAATATTAGGCTTCCATAGTTTAGTTTGGTTGTATTCTAATGGAAGAGTAGGTCTTGGCCATTTTTGTTGTCAGTTTAAACTTTTAGGTCTTGGCCTTTGTCCAGTTGGTCAGTGGACCCTATTTTGTAAAATGGTTTTGGGTCAACCAGTTAAAACCCGGTGTTAATTATAATATTCTCTTACTTACAAAAAAAAAAGGGACTAAGATCCCTACTGCCTCAATGAAATATCCATACTTAAATTAGTGTATTAAATACAAGAGGAAGATATTATGGTATACCTATTTATATATTCAATAAGGGATAATACAACCTTATGGTATAGGAGCTTTTTGATAGTTTTGTTGTCAATTGAGATTCTATTATTGAACCTTTCATAAAAAGGTTTGATAATTTGGGCAATACTTATTTAGTCATTTTTCTAGTTGAACACCATGCAAATATACCCTTAGGAAAATATCCAAGATTATGATGCTAGATTCATGAGGACCTTATATTTGATCTTGAAAAATATTTATCCATTTGATAAAAAAACTTTGTCATATTATATAAAGGGGTTACAATTAAATTTGGTACTAATGGTCTATAATGCTAACCATTCCACTTTGTTCATGGATTTTGAAGAAGAATATTGCACAAAATATGTACTCTTTCAATTCGAGAAGTTTACCACTTGTTCCAACCCATGGCCTATGCAACACATGTAGCTTAAATTCAAAATCCATAAGTGTAAGGACCCCTTCCTTAGGTAAAAATATTGGGAATAGTGGTAAAATTTAAAATAATATTTGACATTACATTAATATTTTCATAGCATGTACAATATATATATGGAATCTTGTAGATTCTGTTATAAAGAGGTTAGGTAACGAGGTAACAGGTTATCTATTAAAACCATCCAAACCAACTTTAAGTAATGTAATAATATAATGGTAGGCTAAACATCCCTCCTTATTATATTATTTGGTACAAAAAATAAATGACTACCCCCCTTAATCTAGAGGATAGAATTTTGATTAGGTTCGAGCATTAAAATGTACTCTACCTTTGGCTCTAGTTATATCATTGGCTTTGGCTCTTGCTCTGGCTCTAGTTCTGGCTTAGGATTTGATATTATTGGAAAAAAATCTCAACTTGGTCTATTTTTTTGGTCTATCTCAGGATTTGCTTCAATGTTATTGTCACTAGATCATTACCTCTAGGTCACCTTTGGGTCTCTACCTCTAGGTTGTTGCCTTCTAGGTTGCCACTGACTTGGTCATTACCTCTAGGTCAACTTTGTGTCCTTACCTCTAGGTTATTTCCTGTGGGTCATATTATACTTCACCTTTGGATTGTTGCATCTAGGTCACCTTAAACTTCATTTCTAGGTTAGGCATTACGTCATATTTTTTGATATTGAAATCATTTATTGCAAATTTCTCTTTACATTTCATCATGGAAAAATTTTATTTTTTTTCACATTCAACAAACTTGGTCTCCTTCTATAGAAAACATACAATATGTTTTTCATATTCCATTCTAACACACTCATCCATGCATAATTCATTTATATTTTTCTACACCTTATTTATTATTTATATTGAAAATATTTGTGTGAATGATTATTTCCTCCACAAATCACAGAAGGATGGAGGTTTCAACATTGTTCTAACATAAGGTTCGAGGTGTAGACCAATTGGTTCATCCAAACCCCATAAGGGGGCGAAGGTCCAAGGTTCAAATCTCGGGCCTTGCCGGACTGAACGCTTGTCCCTTTCCTGGTGCTTTCAGTGGCGTAAAAGGTTTAAAATGATTGTGGCATGGTGGTTATAGGGGCGGACTGCGCGAAGATCTGTGTGGCGGCTTCCAGGGCGGACAACGCAGAATACTATGGCAGCCATAAAAGTTGGACAGCCTGCCCGGATTCATGGCGGCTACCGATTCCACCATGTAAATACAAAAAAAAAAACATTGTTCTAACATATGTTCATATCTTCCATAATATTTGCAATAGTTTTCATAGGAGCTTTATTTTATTCTTGTTGGAGAATATTACATTATTTAATACACCCATGGTATCGTTATGGTACAAATTTAAATATGTAATACATTATGGTTTGAGTCTATAGTTTAGATGAGTGATTTATATTTTCCCTTTATGTGTCAATGTGTACGATATGCACAAGTGTCATGTAAGTAAGAGTGTAAGTGTGTATTGAGAGAATGTGCACAAGTATCATGTAAGTGTGAAAATATGTAACGTGAGGATGTGCACAATTTTCTTGTATTAGGAGTGCATGTAGGAGAGTAAGAGTCATGTAGAAGTGTGCAAGTTTCATATAGTTAAGTATGCATGTAAGAATAGAGTGAAGAGTCTACTATACAAGTAGCAATATGAGAACCCAAAGGTCAAGAATAGGAAAGGTTGCAACTCTTGGATATGTGAGGAGTGCAATAGACAAGTATTGAAGAGTCATATTTCTATATCTATATCATGGAGATAAAGCTCCATACAATGTAAGTGGGAAAATAGTCTATAACGAACACCATAGCAAGCATTCATAATAAAGCTAGTATACAAATTTGTGAGCAATATTATTATAAGTATTATTCATGCTTTTACATGAATTATTTTGGCCATTTACATTCATATTTGGTATTATAGTGAATGTTATTATATTTATATTGGCTAATTTATATATTTGATTACTCATATATTTAATTCTACTCTTGATTATTGATATTGAGACCTAAGATATTGTGGCTTAATTATATTGGATCTTGAGATAGTTTGGCTTAAAATCCAATAGTGGTATCAGAGCTACTACTTAATTCTATCCATTTTTGATAGAGTTATATTTTATATCCACCATAATATTTGGAGTCTATCCACTTTAAAAGCACTGAAGGCTTGGACTCTATTTTAAAGGTCTGATTGAGTAGATATTAAGGGGGTAGATAAAAGTCACTCTAGTTTGGATAGTGATTTTATCCACTTGGTTCAAGGAAAATTAGTGAAGACAAGGGCTAAACCAAAATAGAAATAAATTTAGATGCGAGTAGACATTCAAAGTCACCCTGATAATATTTTGGATTCCCTAGAAAAGAGTAGAATCACATTGTTCTTATGTTCAACCTAAGATATTATAGATAAATTATAGAATATTGAGAAGCATCAAAGATTCTTGAGAATAGAGAAGAGAAGTAGCATAAACTTATTGATAATAGAAGAATAAAGAAGCAATATAAGCTTCCATATATGAAAGAAGATGAAAAAAGACACAGAAGAAGAAAGCAACATAAGCTTCCAAAGATAAGAAAATATTAAAGAAGCAAAAGTTTTGGTCAATAAAAAAACCAGAAGGATCAAGCTGACTAGAAACTATATATAGAATTTCATTCTTGGCCTTGTAATCAATTTTTAAGCAATATTCTTCAAAGGTTTTTCTAAAATTATATACTTTAACTATTAAGAGATCTATTTTAACACAAGAAATTAGGCTACTAGAGAGCGATAAGTGCTATCAAGGAGCTCTATTATTCAAAGGCTATTAGAGAGTGATAAATGCTATAAATAAGCACTATAATTTGAAGGCGAACAAGGAACTATAAGCTATAGTAAGGGGCATTGTCATTCAAAAGTGACTAGAGGATCCAAAGCACCACCATGTTCTATCCAAAGTACCACCAATGATAATTGAACATACATATGATCAAGTGTTGTCATCAAGGGATCATCAAAAAGGCACCTGAGTGCCAATAGAGATAAACATAAAAGAAATATAGAGCATCATCTTCAAAGATATTTTGAGCACTATCTGAGTGCTACCATCTAGGAAACTAGATCATTGTAAGAGAACATCCTTCCACAAAGAACCTGAGAATCATAGTAGAGATGAAGAGTGTCATTCTCTAGAATAAATCCAAGTGCCACTAGTAGATGAAAATATGACCATTGGAGCAGGTATAATAAGGTGTTAATCAGGTGAGGTAGAACATTGTACACTATCTAGCATGTGTAATACCGCAACATCAAAGAATTAGACAAATCAATTGGTAGTCCTAAGTAAAGTTCAAATGTTACAGTTAGAAGAACGTTGATTAAGTGCATTCCAAATTTGGTGCATCGTAAGATAGAAAGGTATGATAAATTACCTTTCATATTGGAGGAAAAGTTAAATTAAATTTGAATTATTTAGAAGTTTTTAGGTGGGAGTTATAAGGTTTTCTACCTTATTGATTTTTGGAATTTATTTTTGCAATTTATTTATTTTTCAAAAGTTAATTTTCAAAAGTTTGAATTTATTTAAGTTTTGGAGTGATAAGGATTTCTACTAGGATTTAAGTTTTTTCAACTTAAAATTTGGTTTTTTAAAGTTTTAAGAGTGAGTAGATTTTGAAGTTTTAAAATTTGAAGAACTAGAAGGTCAGAATTTGAAGATTTGGATTTTGAAGTTTAAAGAAAAAATTTAAAATTATTAAATTTGAATATATTTAGGATTTGCAAATTTAATTTAGTAGGGAGTTAAAAGGATTACTACTTGAAAGGTTTAGAAAAAGAATTAAATTTTGAATTTACAAATTTCTTAGTTGAGTGATTAGTTGAAGTTTTAAAATTGCAATTATTGTCAATGGGTCCTTGGCTCAACGGTTGGATAAATAGTTGATGTAGCCCACACCAAGGTTCAAATATCGATGACACCAAATAACTCAATTGACTAAGTTGATGTAAAAAGGAAAGTGCAACCCTTTCAAAACCCTACTTTAAAAAATGCAAGTATTAACTTTGGAGATAAAAAATTTTCAACTTCAAAGGAATTGAATCATTGAATTAAAATAATTAATTATTTTGGAAGAAAATAAAAATTCCATAATCAAAAAGAAAATATTGGAAGTTATAAAGTCTAGAATTGGTAAATTGATTGAAAAATCTAAGGGTAAGCTAGATATATCAATACAATTCATCTATACAGAAGCAATGAATGAAAGTTTTGATATATTTGAATATTTTTTACATTTAAAGCTTGTTGAAGCAATTGAATTCAAAAGATGACATCTCAATATCTATTAATATAGGTAGTATAATGTATACGCCATTACTTTCACTTGAAACTCATAAGTATGAGAACTAAAAGCAAAAAGAGTTGATTGAAACTCTTAAAGAAAAAATAATGTTTGATCATACAAGTGAATATTATTTTAAAATAGTTGTTTCATTCTTCATGCAATACTGATATTCCAAGCTCATCAAATTTAGGAAATTATTATGATGCTCTAAGTGAATGTTTTGAGATTATAGGACAATATCAAGATTGTAGGAAAGCATAATTAAAAGAAACACATATCAAAGATAAAAAAAAGCTCAAATAATTTCTAAAAAATATAATGAAGAAGCAAATACTAAAGAACCAAAGAATTAAGATGAAGGAGAATTCAGAGCGAATATCAAGAATGAAGTTAGAGACGAATCCCAAACAGAGGTTCATGAATAATGCAAAGTCACATGAATCCTAATTGAAGATGAAGATAAATATTGAAGACTAAAGTATTCAATAACCAAATAATGTAATACAAGGGGGTGTTGGAGAATATTACATTATTTAGTACATGCAAATGTACCCCCATGGTACCTTTATGGTACAAATGTAAATATGTAATAGATTAGGGTTTGAGTCTATAGTTTAGGTGAGTGATTTATATTTTCTCTTTATGTAAATGTCTATGTGCAGGATATGCACAAGTGTCATGTAAGTAATATTGCAAGTGTGTTTTCAAAGAGTATGTAGAAGTGACATGTATGTAAGTGTAAAAATATGTAATGTGAGGATTTGCACAAGTATATTGTACTAGGAGTGCATGTAGGAGAGTAAGAGTCATGTAGAAGTGTGCAAGTGTCATAAATTTAATTATGCATGTAAGAAGAGAGTGAAGAGTCTAGTATACAAGTGGCAAGATGAGAATCCAAAGGTAAATAATATGAATGGTTGCAACTCTTGGATATGTAAGGAGTGCAATAGACAAGTATTGAAGAGTCACATTTCTATGTCTATATTATGGAGATAAAGTTCCATACAATGTAAGTAGGAAAACGGTCTATAGCGATCACCATAGCAAGCATTCATAATAAAGCTTGTATATAGATTTTTTTGCAATATTATTGTAAATATTATTCATGCTTGTACATTAATGCTTTTGGCCATTTACATTCATATTTGATATTATAGTGAATGTTATTATATTTATATTGGCCATTTTATATATTTGATTGCTCATATATTTAATTCTACTCTTGATTATTGATATTAAAACCTAAGATATTGTGGCTTAATTATATTAGATCCTGAGATAGTTTGGCTTAAAAGTCAACAATTCTCAAATTTCTTTTCTCATAAATTTTGTATTATTTATACCTATCATAAATTTGATATGATAGTTTTTTGTCAAAAATTTATTGCAAGTGTGTATTGAGAGAATATGCACAAGTGACATGTATGTAAGTGTGCAAATATGTAATGTGAGGATGTGCATAAGTGTCTTATACTAGGAGTGCATGTAGGAGAGTAAGAGTCATGTAGAAGTGCGCAAGTGTCATAAAGTTAAGTATGCAAGTGTGTATTGAGAGAATATGCACAAGTGTCATGTATTTAAGTGTGAAAATATGTAATGTGAGGATGTGCATAAGTGTCTTGTATTAGGAGTGCATGTAGGAGAGTAAAATTCATGTAGAAGTGTGCAAGTGTCATAAATTTAAGTATGCATGTAAGAAGAGAGTGAAGAGTCTAGTATACAAGTGGCAAGATGAGAAGCCAAAGGTCAAGAATAGGAAAGGTTGCAACTCTTGAATATGTGAGGAGTGCAATAGACAAGTATTGAAGAGTCACATTTCTATGTCTATATTATGGAGACAAAGCTCCATACAATGTAAGTGAAAAAATGGTTTGTAGCGATCACCATAGCAAGCATTCATAATAAAGCTTGTATATATATTTTTTAGCAATATTATTGTAAGTATTCTTTATGCTTGTACATGAATGATTTTGGCCATTTACATTCATATTTGATATTATAGTGAATATTATTATATTTATATTGGCCAGTTTATATATTTGATTGCTCATATATTTAATTCTACTCTTGATTATTGATATTGAGGCCTAAGATATTGTGGCTTAATAATATTAGATTCTTATATAGTTTGGCTTAAAAGTCAACAATTCTCAAAAAAAATTTCTCATAAATTTTGTATTTTTGATACCTATCATAAATTTGATATGACAACTTTTTGTCAAAAATTTATTGCCACCTATTACAAATTCCATATTATTGATCTCTACTTGATCTATATATTTATCTCTTTCAAATGATTACATTTTTATAAGTTTGATCTTATCTGCTTGACTTGTGTGTCCTGTATATCCAAGGCTTTCATTTTTTGACCTTTTATATGGAACTATGGGCTCTTTCACACCTTGCCCATTTCTTCCCAAACCTATACCATTCTCTCCCATGTATCTCAAAAGTTTTGAACCAAAACCTTTTGTGTACCTTTCAAAATTTATAAATTTTGCATCACCATTTTGATCTCTGTTAACATTCTTCAAATAACATATGTCATCTTGGCATTGCCCTTCCACACAATTTGAAGTGTTATTTTCATTATTTCTAACACAATCATTGATACAATCCATTATAAAAATATGGCTAGCACTACTACCTTCCGCACCTCCTTTATCCCCAAAAACAATTTTCAGATCACTAGTGTCACAAGCTATATATGTCCCTTGTATCACAACTCCTATTTTCTATTGTAGATTTCACAGAAAAAAATGTTCTTTAAAAAATATCACTTGTATCACAACAATTATCTACCATTATGGGTTTCAATTTATCTATATTACAACTTATATTTGTCATTATGGGTGTTAAATCACAATAAACATCTTTCAATTTGAGAATATTATTTGTGTCACAACAACCATCTGTCATCACAGGTTTTAGATTGCTTATGTTATAACAAGAGTTTGTCATCATAGGTTTATTCTACAGCCTTATAATTATTTTCTTTTTCCTTGTGTACTTCCCCTTAAGTATATTAAGAGTGAGTAATGTTATATATAATATATTTCTTATTTCAACGAGTAATTTAACAAAACAATTATTGTCAACAACTTCATCGATAATTTTGCTTAAGTAGTCCTTTAGTGTTGAGAAGACTCCATTTTCAGCTTCTTTGAGAATCATTGGTAAGTACCACATTAATTCTATTGATACATACTTTTGAATTTTTATTATAATGGAGGACTTCAATGTTAATTATTCTTCATTTTCATCTTGAAAATAGAGATCTCTTGTTTGCTCTTCGCCTCCTTCACTTGATGATTCATGAATTTAAATTTTTTCTTACTTTTCTTCATAAATAGACTTTCATTTAGGTGCTATTTGAATAATATACTCCTATTGTGATTGAAACACCGATTCCGATGAATTAAAAAATTGTATTTACAAAACTCGGTGTCATGTCATTGTTTATAAATATGGTAATATCTTCTCCCTTATATTTGAATATATGCTTTTTTTTCTAATGAAACGCACTTTTGAATGTTACCTTGTTTCTTTTCTTGGTCCCTCTTTGCATTTCCTATGTTGTACTACTTCTTGTATTATTTGTTTTCTTCACTCAACAAACAAACTCTTTATTTTTTATGCCTTATTTTAGTAAAATGTAGAGACTTGAACAACTAAGATTCTATGAACAATTTTTTTAAATGAATAAGGGGTTTCCTTATTACTCCTCGATGATTTATAGGGATAGACCCTAGATATCATTATTACAACTCTCTTAGGTATTATATGCAAAAGCAAGTCATGATAGCATTACCTATAAACGATTGCCAAAGGCATCGTAAATATCGAATGTTTCTTTTCAAACATTTTGGTTTGATAAAATATGAGGTGTATGTGAACACATTTAGTAAAAATGCATTACAATAAACAATGCCATTACATGAAAAAATAAACAAAAAAATAAACGTATACACCTTATTTCTCCTTAAAGGAAAGACAACTAATATTTGTTTTATATGCCTTATTTCAACTTTAACAAAACCTTCTTATGCTATGTTTTACTTTAATTTTATACAAAATCTATTTTTCTTGTCTTATATGTTAAAACAAACTATAGACAAAACAATATTATTATTTTCACTCTTGTCTGTTTCTATAATAATTTAAATAACATTCATTTTTCAAAAAAATCAATCATCCCTTTGAAATAAAAATGTATAACCTTGTTACTTAATGTTTTTCAAAAAGACTATAGTTTTCCCTTTTCTTAAAAAAAAGACTTAATGGGAATTGACCTTTTCGCTTACTTTATAAAATTTTTGTTTTTCATTCACTAGCCAACAAAGAGTTTTATTTTTTCATGTGACAATTGGCTTAAATATACTGTGAGAAACAGTATATTTAAACAAAGGGAGAAAAATATGAAAAGAAAAATTGTACTAATAATTTTTTTGCAGGAATGGCATGCTTGGAAAGCATTCACATTGATAGCAAAGAGGATGGATGTCTCAATGGAGAGACAATTGATCAAGGACCTTGTAGTGAAGACCACTCAAAAGTGGAAGAAGAATTTGAAGATGAAGGAAGAGAAACACTCACATTGGAGTGTTCCTTGCTTGAAGACCATCAAAGTGAAATGTATGATGAAGAATGTCTCCTGGAGGAGATAAATGAAGAGTGTATTATAGAGAATGCACCTATAATTCTTATGAAGGAGAATAAAGAATATGATGATGGAGAAGCAATGTTCATGGATGATCATTGGCCTGAAGACCATTCAATTGGAATGGATGTGTGCTTTCTTGAAAGAACTAAAAATAGACATGGTGGTTGAGAGAAATCCTCTTAAACTTATTACAACAAACTAACTTAAAGATAGCTCTTATCCTAACAACATTCTAATCTTGGACTATGGTCAAACATTAATCAACCAAGCCAAAACCTCAACGTATGCTAATCAAATTAACTAGAAATATGTAAATAAAAACATTAAACTAAAACTAAATACTAGGACTTAATACTTAGGACTAAGGAGGCAATGTTGAAAATATTCCAACATTCTCCCCCTTGATGCTAAAGACACTCATGCAAGAGTTCTTTAAGCATCACAGAGTTGGAAGAAAATATTTCTCTTACGTTTCCTCCAATCTTGAATCAAGAAATCAGAATTTACAAAATACTTATGGTGGCACTCCTTCCACTCTTCATGTGGAATTTCCTGCAAATGCTTGAGTGCATTATTTTGTTGATTAGCTCCCCCTTCAACAAAAGTATCTCCTCTTGTGGTTTTCAGCAACCACTCTCTTACATCTTTATCATTATCGTCTTTAAACCATGCTCTCACATTTTGATCTTCTTTTACATCTTCAACACTAAACAATACTCCACATGAGTATTTACAATTAATCATCTCACATAGATGATTATACCATACAACTCTTTCACATATTTCCACACAAAATATCACAACAAATATGGCCATATAATGACCAACTACATATGCAACATAAAGTTGCTCCTCACACAAATATTCTCTCAAAATAATGACTTTACAAGAATCCTTCTCCCAAGGAATTTTGAACACATCATTTTGATCCATGTGACCCAAGTTCTCCATCACTGTCTTCTCTCCAAGAAGACTCTTCATCAAAGTTGTCTCAATGAGACAATCACCTCTCAATAATACCTTTGGAAGACATTCTCCTTTCTTTTCATTCCTGCTCACAAAAAACAAATCATTAATCATAAAAATATTACCTTTAGTATGAGTAGATTTGGTGCTTCCCATAAAGCTATTTTGTAGCAGTTCTCCTTCATTGTATGGTGCTTCAAGATCAACCATCAACTCTTCACTAAGAGTTCTCCTCCTTTGTTCAATCCATGTTGGTGTGTTGAAACACCATTCATTCAAGCAATCATACATAGTTACCATTTCAAGACAACTCTCTTTTTGCAATGTAGTCACTCCAAGTGAGTGATATTCATCCATGAGTGATGTTTCCTTTGCCATTATGATAAGAAAATCAGCAATCTCATTTCCATTTTCTGTTTCTATCCTATTTTCCCTCTCACTTTCCATATACCAAATGAGAGAGTCTTGTGTGTTCTTTTCTTCACACAACACATCCTTCACCCTTGATGAGTGATCTTCAAACAAGAAGCCTATCGCTTCCATCTCCTCTTCATCAAATTTTTCTTGTGGATCAACATCCCACATCACTTCATTTGTTCTTTCAAGAGAGCACACATCCATTCCAATTGAATGGTCTTCAGGCCAATGATCATCCATGAACATTGCTTCTCCATCATCATCTTATTTATTCTCCTTCATGAGAATTGTAGGTGCATTCTCCATAATACACTCTTCATTTATCTCCTCCATGAGACATTCTTCATCATACATTTCACTTTGATGGTCTTCAAGCAAGGAACACTCCAATGTGAGTGTTTCTCTTCCTTCATCTTCAAAGTCTTCTTCCACTTTTGAGTGGTCTTCACTACAAGGTCCTTGAGCAATTGTCTCTCCATTGAGACATCCATCCTCTTTGCTATCAATGCGAATGCTTTCCAAGCATGCCATTCCTGCAAAAAAATTATTAGTACAATTTTTCTTTTCATATTTTTCTCCTCCTAAAAGAAATAATTGACTATTACAATTTTCCATGCCATTACAAGACATGTCTTCAATGATCTGTGTCTCACAATGACTCTCTCCAAGGAAAGTTGTACAAGGCTCTTCCTCTTTCTTATCCTCTTCTCCATTAAGGGATTTTTTTCTCTCTTTCACACAAGGCTCTTCTTCAAGTATGTCTTGCTCTTCAAGAAAGAATTCTCCATTATAAGAATGTATGTATTCTGCAAAAGACATACCTTCATATGAGTCTTCACAAGACTCTTCAAAAGCTCCTTCAAAAGGATCTAATTCAGAAAATTCTTCAAGGAAGCAAGGCTCCTCCTTGCTTAAACAATATTCATGATTGTCACACATGGCTTTATGGGTATCCTCATCAAACCCATAAGCATACTTCAACACTTGCCATGCCATTGTAGCTGATCTACAATTGGCTATGAGAGGAAAAACATTCTTTTCCATTCCTCTCCTCAAATCCATAAGAGCTAAGCAATTTGCATATTGTTGCTCCTTCTTCTCTTTTCTCTCCTCGCCTTGTAGCTTGCTCCAAGTGGGTTCCTCATAGCCTTCTTGAACTATATCCCATAAGTCTTGAGCCTTCAATAAGGTCTTCATCATTATGCTCCAAATAGCATAATTATCTCCATCAAATTTTGGTACAACCAAGTCTGCATACATGGCTTCCCTTTTATTTACCAAAGTCTCAAGCACCCAATTTATCATAAATCGACCAATACTGATTGAAACAAACTAAAATTTTTCCTGTAGACTTATGATATACTTATCTAAAAATCCACTAAATTTCAGATCCAAATTCACAAATGAGAAATATGTGATCAATTTACTTTTGCCCTTTCTATCACAATTTCGGATCTAGGATTGTTGAAGGAAAAATAAATATTCACATAAATTAATCAATATAGATCCAAATGACCTGAAATTTTTTTTGAATTATTATTTTATCTAAATAATATTTCTCCCAAAATTTGAGAAGCAAATACCCTGTATTCCACCTTATAAAACCATTTTATTGAAAAACTAAAAATGCTAATAAAATACATAAATTAGCTCCAAATCACCTAAAATTTTAGAAGAATCCTCTTGATACAAGTATCTAACAACCCTCAAAATTTCATAATAAAATACCTTAGGATGCATGAGATATTAATGATTTACTCGATCTCTTCCTTGCAAATCTGCTGAGTGTTGGCCACTTGAGTTTCTCTGACAAAGTGTGTGCTTCAGATCTCTTCACGCCACTCTCCATAGGTTTTGATCCATATGAGAAAACCTGATCTGATACCAAATGAGAAACAATGGTGAAATTGTTCTATTGATCAACAATGCATTACATAGTTTTATAGTTCTTGAAAGAACTAAAAATAGACATGGTGGTTGAGAGAAATCCTCTTAAACTTATTACAACAAACTAACTTAAAGATAGCTCTTATCCTAACAACATGCTAATCTTGGACTATGGTCAAACATTAATCAACCAAACCAAAACCTCAACGTATGCTAATCGAATTAACTAGAAATATGTAAATAAAAACATTAAACTAAAACTAAATACTAGGACTTAATACTTAGGACTAAGGAGGCAATGTTGAAAATATTCCAACATACTGGTCTGCTTTCACTTTCTTAACTGTAGAAATCATAAGTTCTTCATAGAATTAATGTGCATACATCCATTTCAAAATAAATGTTCGTACATTTATTATAGTATAAACAATCCTATGTTCATTTCTTGCATTTACTATAGTATAAACATTACTCAGTTTACTTCAAAATTATCATCATAATTAAAAAACTAGAACCTCCTCTAGTATTTGGAAATTTTTGCTTATAACAAAGAATTCTGCCAAAAAAAATTCACAATTATGAATTACGACGATTCATTTTTATCCAATAATAGGAAACAAAATAACTTGTGGAGTTTGAAACCTCTCCAATTGGAAAATAATCAAACTCAGCACAAATTTTTCAGCTTTACTGAACAAAATTTTCTATTTATTTTTTTTAACCAGAAGAATCAAAGGACTTTGTGTGGGAAAATAAATAGATGTATATTTTCATGCATGTCAAAAAAATAAATTGCAACATTAAAAATTATTACATTAACTTAGTTCATAGAAATATTTTACCGCTTTGATTTTCTAGAATAATCATAGATTTTTATAATATTTTTGAGGCCATTTATCATAATGTTGAATGCTTTAGAAAATAATATAGTTTAACATAATTCATCAAACACTGGTTTGTTTTTCAACAAAGTTCTTTCTTACTGGATGTAGTATAATGCAATATGGCTTGACATTTTTCTAAGATGTGCAAAGATATCCTACATCTACATTTGTATTTGTAGGTTGGAATTATATTGCTCTTAATTTTATTCACTTATCCCTTCACAACCCGATATCCAAGAACAACAAATAGTTATCTAGAAACAATGCACTCTAATACCACGTGTTGGAAATAGTGGTAAACATAGTATTTCAAAATAATATTTCACATTATATTAATATTTTCATAGCATATAGCGCATATATATAGAATCCCATATACTTTGTTACAAATAGGTTAGGTAACGGGTTAATGGGTTATCTTTCAAAATCACCTGAACCAACTTTAATAATAAATGAACAAATACAAATAATGTAATAATATAATGGTAGGCTAATAAACACTAATCTAAAATGCTCAAGCAAATCAACCATCTCTGAGTACACACACTCATCCACAATAAAATACACCATATATGATAAATTTTCTTGGGAAAAGTACTCTTGCCTTTGTCACCTTCTATCCCCAATTGTTAACCTTAATAGCTCTATTGTAGCAAACTAGTACCAATACTGCCTCTTTATATTAGAATCAAGTGATAGAATTCAAGATCATGTGAATGAATGGAGAGAAATCATGAATATTTTTGTAAATCATACCAATATAGCAAAGAGGAAAAATAGTGGTTGATATCCAAACAATGGGTGGCAACAATCAAAATGGTAAGTAACAAAAGACTTTATACCTCATAAAGACCAAGTTCCTCATCAAACTATAAGCCAAGTAAGCAATCATATGAAAAATAATATGGTCAATCTAAATTTAGAGGTCAACATCTTGTGGTGATTTGTGAAGAACACAAGATTATACTGAGAGGGGGGGTGAACAGTATAAGACCTCTTTTTACTTTTTCCTTTATACTTCAAAACAGTAAAGCAATATACCCAAAGCAATATCAAAGCAATGCACAATATCATCCACAAAGTGACACCAATTTTAACGTGGTTCACCCAGAATGGTTGGGCTACGTCCACAAAACTTTTCTCTAAAAGTTATCTCAAAGTTCTTTGGGAATCCTTCCCAATTACAATGTTTATGAGCCTCGGCCCAAAGGAGATACCTTCCCCCAATCAGAATTTATGAGCCTCTGCTCAAAGGAGATACCTTCCCCCAATCAAAATTTATGAGCCTCTGCTCAAAGGAGATACCTTCCCCTCTGCTCTGGAAATGATCCCTCAGAAGATCAAGCGCCTCTACCTCTTGCCGGCACGTGGAATTCCTTTCCACCGAAGACCTCCTATCCTCAATGCTTAGCCTAAGAGACCTCTGCCTTCTATGATCACGTCCACAACAGCTCAACAACCTGTACCAAACACAGTCAGTCGGTCTAGTACAAGTCTTCCTCTGTCTATCAGATCTGTCCAACACTTGAACAAATCAATCCTCTGCACACAAGCCTTCTCAAAGACTTGCCAAATATGTCCTCGGGTTCTTCTCAAAGAACCAGTGCTCCTCTGTCCTCAAGTTCTCTGATAGAACTATCAAAACTCAGCTCACAAGTCCTCTGCTAGGACCTGTCCAAATCTGCTCACAAGTCCCCATCGGAACCTATCAAAAATGTTCACAAAACATACACAACTTCTGCGCTCTTACAGCCGCACTTCGTCTTCTCTCAGTCGTCTCTTTGCACACACTCTGCACTGTCTTCGCACACTCTACGCATCATCTCGCCACTTCTGCGCTATCTGCGCTCTTTCGACTGCATCTCGCACACTTTGACGCACATTCAACGACGCATCCAACAACACATCAACTCTCCAAACAACCCTCCTTTTATAACAAAATTTTCATGATGAAAACTTTAATCTTAGTCGGTTGTTATAACAAATGCAAACCCTAAACTTAGTCGGCTACAAACCCTAATTTTAGTCGGTTGTCATCGATCTTCGTCGGCTTCAACTCATGAAGATATTCGGTAACTCAACTGCTCGAAGACTTCATTCGGTAACTGACCCTGTAGCCACTGCACTGTCATTTGTTCACTCTTCACATTTTAGCTGCAAGAATTCACCCTGTATCTACCCCTATAAATGCCATGGAGATGTCGGTCCTCTGTCATACTTCTCATTCCAGTCGGGTTCTTCTTCTTGTCTTGCGCTCTTATGGCCTGTCGCGAAATCGTGACATTTTTGTCTCTGTAGCTTCTTTTATTTTTGTTGCCACGACAATGCCACATGTCGCGATATCGTGACACTTTTGCCTCTTTGACTTTTTCTTGGCTGTTGACCGTGAAAAAATAACATGTCACGATATCGTGACACTTTCGCCTCCGAACTGTTCCTTCTTTCTTTTGTCGCGATATCGTGACACTTTTTGCTTTCGTACTCTTCTTCTTTTCTTATGTCGCGATATCGCGACACTTCTAACTCCTTCGTCTTCTTTTTAGCTTTTGTCGCGATATCGTGACACTTCTGCTTCCGTACACTTCGTCTTAGCTTTTGTCGTGATATCGTGACACTTTTGCTTCTTTAGACTTCCTTTTTGTTTTTGTCGCGATATCGCGACATTTTTGACTCCGTACATTCTCTCTCCTCTTTGAGTCGCGAAACTGCGACATGTCGCGATATCGCGACATTTTTCTAACTTGCTTTCTCTCTCCTGCTTAAGTCGCGAAAATGCGACATGTCGCGATATCGCGACACTTTTCCTCCTTAGCTCTTTTCTGTTCTTTGGGTCATGAAAACCCGACATGTCGTGATATCGTGACACTTTTTCTCCTTAGCGCTTTTCTTTTCTTCGGGTCACGAAAACCCGACATGTCGCGATATCGTGACACTTTTTCTCCTTAGCGCTTTTCTTTTCTTTGGGTTGCAAAAACCCGACATGTCACGATATCGCGACACTTTTTCTCTGTGAGCTCTTTCTCTCGAACCTGTCATGAAATCGTGACACTTTTTCATCCGTACAATCCCTCTTGCAAATTGTCGTGAAATCATGACACTTTTCTTTGCGAGCTCTTTCTCTCGAACCTGTCAGCTTGGGGTTTGCAAAAGACCTTTGAAACTGTCATGTCGTAACCTTCATCAAAACAAATTATTTGACATTAAATCAAATTCCTTCAAGAGCTTCTTGACATCAATGACAACTTATACATTTGAGCAAAGGCAATGTACCCAAAGTACCCAAAATTGCCAACAATCTCCCCCTTTGTCATTGATGGCAAACCTTTCTTGAAAACACTTCTCAAGAGCCAAAACTGAAACCAACTGTGCTAACAGCTGAGAATCTTCCTTTGAAGTTTTGCTCCCCCTGACTTGAAGCTCTCCTCTTCACTTTGAAGCTCTCCCCCTTACTCATATCTCTCCCCCTTTGTCATCAATGGCAAAGGGTCACCTTTGGGGCTCGAGACTAAGAATGAGCCTCTTAGCTTAGTCCCTCCCCCACCTCTTGATGAGGTGATTAATTCTTGGGTGGGAGTAAAACTCCCATTAGGCACTGATCATCATCAGCGTCTATAACTTCCTTGTCGGGCCTTCTCTTGAACTCTTTGTCCATATTCCTGTTCCTATTCTTGTTATCATTCCTGTTCTTATCCATGCCTTGATCCTTGGACTTGTTCATACCATTGTTCCTGTTCCTGTACCTTGGAAGTTTAGCTCTACACTATCTAGTTGTGTGACCTTCATTGTTGCACTTATAACAAGTAACAATGTTATTTCTTTTAGGCATACCTATTCTTTGAATCCACCTGTTCTGACTAACCCTGTTCCTGTTATTTGCCTTGCAATAAATTGCCTTATGCCCAAACTGTTGACAAGAGTAGCAATACCCTTGAAAGTAATTAGCACTTCTAAAACTGTCATTTACCTTCTTCACTTGAGCCATGCAATGTGAAGCCATGTGACCAAACCTGTGACAAGCAAAACATCTGCCTTGAAACTTTCCTTTAATTGACCTCTTAGGTTCTGAAAACTTTCTCCCATTTTTCTGTTTCCTATTTTTGTTTCTATGCATCTATCATTCAAGGACTCTTTCTCTGAAATACTTTCCTCATCAGAACTCTCTTCCTTTTGGAGTCTCTTACTAGACTCTCCAACTTGTTCCTTGTGTGGCTTAACAAAACCAAGGCCTGTTTTATCTGTTGTCTTTCTTTGACCTTTGATGAGTGACTTAACCTTTTTGGAGCTATCTTGAAACTTGTAAAGCTTATCCTTGTACTCTTTAGTTTCCTCTTTCAAAGAAGCCATTTTCTGTTCTAACTCACTATACTCAAGAACCTTAGACTCTAACTCATCCTTGAGTTCTTGTGTCTTAGCCATAGAGAAGTCAAGACTTTCTATAAGATCATCTCTCTCCATACAACATTCATCTAACTTATCCTTGAGTCTAGCATTCTTCTTTCTTTCCTTTTTCAAAGCACTAAGAGCACTAATAAGTTCACTTTCAAGATCCTTTATTTGATTGCTTTTTGAATCATCAAAGCCTTTTTCAGATTTCTTATCACTAGAGGTGCTACCCTTTTCAAAAACCATACATGCATCTTCCTTATAGTTTTCTGAAGCATCCTCATACATACTAGAAACCAAATCATTATTTGTGCAATCATCCTCAAGGTGACCAAAATTTCCACATCTAAGACATTTCATGATAATGAATCTATGTTTCGGTTCTTCCTCTTTTTCTGATATGAACAACATCTCATTTTCATTATCACTTGAAGAACTTTCACTATCACTACTAGAACACTTACTTGCTTTGTCTAGGTAGAAACTCTTCTTGTGCTTGTGAGAATACCTCTTTCCTTGATTGTTGTGCTCATCTTTGTTTTTCCTGTGATGCTTGTGCTTTTCAGAATCCTTGCTCTTAGAATCCTGTTTATCTTCATCACTTTCATTCTTGGGAATAGTACAATCGGTAGCATAATGACCAAACTTTCCACAATTGAAACATCTTATATTTTTCATACTTTTGTGCTTTCTAGAGAACTTGCCTTTCTTGCTTGTAATATGCCTCTTCATCACTAGAAGACTCATCACTATCTTGAAGTTGTTTACCCTTGGAATTCTTGGTAGCCTTGAAAGTTGCCTCTTTCTTGACATCAACCTTCACTTGAGTTCTCAACTCAAATGCTGCAAGTATACTATGGAGCTCATCCTTTTTCAACTTATCCAAATCTTTAGCTTCCTCAATAGCAGAAATATTTTCACTAAATCTATTAGGAAGAGATCTTAAAATCTTATCACAAACATCATTTTCAGCAAGCTCAAGACCTAAGTCTTTCATGGAGTTAACAACCTCATCCATACGAAGCATGTAGTCACTAATATTTTCATCATCATTCATCTTGAGTTGTTCAAACATACCTTTGAAGTGTCTCAACTTGGCCTTTCTGACATTTGTATCACCTGTATGAACCACCTTCAATTGTTTCCACATTTCACTAGTTGTCTTGCAGTGAATCACTTTGGTGAGATCTGCTTTACGTAAGCCTTTCAGGATTGCATTCATTGCTTTTGAATTGCTTGTGATGTAGGAGCCTTTCTTCTTTAGTATTAGGACCATGTTCAGGAATAGTGTACTCATCTTCAATCACTTCCCAAACCTCATTCCCAAGTGCCATTAGATGAACCTTCATCCTTGCACTCCAAAGACCAAAATCTGACCCATCAAGAATAGGTGTTGCATTGCCACTTGAATAATCCATTGTGTTCTTTACTAGCTTTTCCTTCAAGTCTGTTAAACTTTTCGAAGGCACCTGCTCCGATACCAATTGAAGAACACAAGCTTATACTTGAGGGGGGGGTGAACAGTATAAGACCTCTTTTACTTTTTCCTTTATACTTCAAAATAGTAAAGCAATATACCCAAAGCAATATCAAAGCAATGCACAATATCATCCACAAAGTGACACCAATTTTAACGTGGTTCACCCAGAATGGCTGGGCTACGTCCACAAAACTTTTCTCTAAAAGTTATCTCAAAGTTCTTTGGGAATCCTTCCCAATTACAATGTTTATGAGCCTCGGCCCAAAGGAGATACCTTCCCCCAATCAGAATTTATGAGCCTCTGCTCAAAGGAGATACCTTCCCCCAATCAGAATTTATGAGCCTCTGCTCAAAGGAGATACCTTCCCCTCTGCTCTAGAAATGATCCCTCAGAAGATCAACTGCCTCTACCTCTTGCCAACACGTGGAACTCCTTTCCATCGAAGACCTCCTGTCCTCAATGCTTAGCCTAAGAGACCTCTGCCTTCTATGATCACGTCCACAGCAGCTCAACAACCTGTACCAAACACAGTCAGTCGGTCTAGTACAAGTCTTCCTCTGTCTGTCAGATCTGTCCAACACTTGAACAAATCAATCCTCTGCACACAAGCCTTCTCAAAGACTTGCCAAATCTATCCTCAGGTTCTTCTCAAAGAACCGGTGCTCCTCTATCCTCAAGTTCTCTGATAGAACTATCAAAACTCAGCTCACAAGTCCTCTGCTAGGACCTGTCCAAATCTGCTCACAAGTCCCCACCGAAACCTGTCAAAAATGTTCACAAAACATACACAACTTCTGCGCTCTTACAGCCGCACTTCGTCTTCTCTCAGTCGTCTCTTTGCACACACTCTGCACTGTCTTCGCACACTCTGCGCATCATCTCACCACTTCTACGCTATCTGTGCTCTTTCGGCTGCATCTCACACACTTTGACGCACATTCAACGACGCATCCAACAACACATCAACTCTCCAAATAGCCCTCCTTTTATAACAAAATTTTCATGATGAAAACTTTAATCTTAGTCGGTTGTTATAACAAATGCAAACCCTAAACTTAGTCGGCTACAAACCCTAATTTTAGTCGACTGTCATCGATCTTCGTCGGCTTCAACTCATGAAGATATTCGGTAACTCAACTGCTCAAAGACTTCATTCGATAACTGACCCTGTAGCCGCTGCACTGTCATTTGTTCACTCTTCACATTTTAGCTACAAGAATTCACCCTGTATCTGCCCTTGTAAATGCCATGGAGATGTCGGTCCTCTGTCATACTTCTCATTCCAGTCGGGTTCTTCTTCTTGTCTTGCGCTCTTACGACCTATCACGAAATCGTGACATTTTTGTCTCTGTAGCTTCTTTTATTTTTGTTGCCACGACAATGCCACATGTCGCGATATCGCGACACTTTTGCCTCTTTGACTTTTTCTTGGCTGTTGACCATGAAAACATAACATGTCACGATATCGTGACACTTTCACCTCCGAATCGTTCCTTCTTTCTTTTGTCGCGATATCGCGACACTTTCTGCTTCCGTACTCTTCTTCTTTTCTTATGTCGCGATATCGCGACACTTCTAACTCCTTCGTCTTCTTTTTAGCTTTTGTCGCGATATCGTGACACTTCTACTTTCGTACACTTCGTCTTAGCTTTTGTTGCGATATCGCGACACTTTTTCTTCTTTAGACTTCCTTTTTGTTTTTGTCACGATATCGCGACATTTTTGACTCCGTACATTCTCTCTCCTCTTTGAGTCGCGAAACTGCGACATGTCGCGATATCGCGACACTTTTCTAACTTGCTTTCTCTCTCCTGCTTAAGTCGCGAAAATGCGACATGTCACGATATCGCGACATTTTTCCTCCTTAGCTCTTTTCTATTCTTTGGGTCACGAAAACCCGACATGTCGCGATATCGTGACACTTTTTCTCCTTAGCGCTTTTCTTTTCTTCGGGTCGTGAAAACCCGACATGTCGCGATATCGCGACACTTTTTCTCCTTAGCGCTTTTCTTTTCTTCGGGTCACGAAAACCCGACATGTCGCGATATCGCGACACTTTTTCTCTGCGAGCTCTTTCTCTCGAACCTGTCATGAAATCGTGACACTTTTTCGTCCGTACAATCCCTCTTGCAAATTGTCGCGAAATCGTGACACTTTTCTTTGCGAGCTCTTTCTCTCGAACTCTGTCGGCTTGGGGTTTGCAAAAGACCTTTGAAACTGTCATGCCGTAACCTTCATCAAAACAAATTATTTGACATTAAATCAAATTCCTTCAAGAGCTTCTTGACATCAATGACAACTTATACATTTGAGCAAAGGCAATGTACCCAAAGTACCCAAAATTGCCAACAATTTTCTTACAACATCAAGCATAATCCAATTGAATGAACTATGGTCATATAGAAGGCTCAAACATAGATATATAGCCAATAATGCCAAACACTAGTTGTGAAACTAGGCCAAATTGTTGGAATATATTACATTATTTGGTACATGCCAATGTACCACCTTGGATACATCTTTAGATTAAGATTTTGTCTTAGATTAGGGTTTGAGTATTTACTTTATGCAATGTAATAAATGCACAAGTAATATTAGAATGTGTAAAGTAGTCAATAATATAAATGTGCACATTATTCCATATAATAGGAAGGTGAAGAGTCATAGAAATATGGAAGACCAAGAGTCACATCCTATTATATATTGGCCTTTTTGTGAGCAAGTAGAAATCCAAGTCATATCATATCTTATCATATCATCTTAGTAGAGTAGAGTAGAGTACAAGTTTGATACAATGTAGAACTTGTATGAAGCATGGAGTATTTTGAGATCTCCACATTTTGTATGAAGATCTTATTTTTGTGAGATTTCATTAATGGCAGTTTTATGAGTTATTGCAAAAGTTTCTTATGATTTTTTCTTGCTTAGTATATTGTTATTATCATATATTTAATATTGCATGCTCATTTTAGTCCTTGTGGTTGCATTTCATTAAATATATATTATCAAAAGCTAACAGTGGTATCAGAGCACAAGGTAGATTGATAGGAGATAGGAAGAACCACAAGAGATATTGAGAGGAGATAGGGAGATCTCATTTTTAGAATTTCTAAAATTATTTTTTGGCTAGAATATTTCCACAGGTTTTTAGGAAAACTCGTGAAGACTAGGACTCGACGCAAATATCTTTCCACTAGATTGAAGGATAATTAGTGAATATTATTGATTTATAGATATTTGGAGATTTGCATATATTTGCTTGCTATTGTCTAAGATTTTGTTACAAAAAATTAGCTCTCAAAAGTTGAGAATATTTCTATAATGAATAGATAAGAATTTTATCTTTGATTACCTAAAAGTCTATGTGCTTTCCTCATGCAGGGATTAATTCTTTATTTTAGAAAAAAGTAGACATTGAAGATTAAGGAGGTCCAAGAAAGAAGACCCATTATATATTGAAGGTAGAATATTGAAGGAGATCCAAGAAAGAGGTCCCATTAAAGAATTTCCATATTTGGAAGATAGAAGACTGAAGATTGAAGATAGAGAAGGACTACGAAAATTCCTATTGAAGATTTGAGAAGCCGTAGAATTTTAAGACCTAAGAGAAGAAGGTCTCAAGTAAACTTGAAACGATATATAAGAAGGCTAGAGAAGCCCTATTGAAAAGCTGAAGAAGTGGCCATTGGAGGAGATTTGAAAAATCTCAAGGTAGAATATTGTAATAATGACTAGATCCTAAAAATTTGAATTTTGTAAAATTATCATCATATAACAAGCCCAAAAAGAAAAATAATTTTGCAAGAATTTTATCAAATTTTGGAAAATATTCTTGAAGATCTCAAGACATTCATATTCTTGAGAAAGAGGCTAGACTTGAAGTCAAATTTTTATAAGAATATTAGAGGAGAAAGAAGCTAGAAGAGGTCACCATATTTGAGAGTTTTGAATACATTCATAAACAAATTTAAGGCTGATTTATGAAGGAGAAGATTTTTGATTTTCAAGGCAAAAGTTGAAGGATCACAGGACAACAAATTGAAGGTGACATAAAGCTATGTTTGGAGAATATTTGGGTAGATTTTGAAGTACCCTTGAACAACCAATTTAAGGAAGGCTTGATAGCAAAATGAGAAAACAACTTTAAGGAGATAGAGGAGATTCATGGACAATAAGATAAACGAGAAGAAAGCATATTTTTGGAGCAACAAAGAGATTAAGACTACAAATATTGGTAGCATCAAAAGAAGAAAAGAGAGTTGCATATTAGATATTTTTGGGGTATATTAGAGAGGCTTTTGGATAGCAAAACAAAGGAGGAATTGGATACATTGGAAGCTACAAATTAAAGAAGTTTTTGATAGAAAGAAGGCAACAATAAGTAAAGAGTCGAGTCAAAAAATCCAACCATTGAAGCACCATCCAAGTGTCATGTGATAGCAACCAACAAAGTGCCAGTAAAATATTCTTAGGATAGTGCCATGAATGAAGGAATGAAAATGCCATTAGCAGCACCATATTGAAGGAGAAGCCACCAAAGCCAAGAGTGAGAAACATTACAAAGAAGTGGAGAATATCAAAATAGTAAGCCATTGAGAGAAAATATAATGTCATTTATTGTTATGAAGATGTTGAGTATAGAGGAATTGAAATTAGGGGCATTCGAGGAAAATAATCGAGTCACTACCAGGTGTAGAGGAAAATCAATACATTACCAAGCTAAGGGAGTAAAGAAGTGTTACCAAGAAAAGGAAATATGCTATGTAAAGGAGGTAGTGCATTGTTGAGCAAAAAAGAATAGAGAAAGTGTTACAAAGAAGAGAAAGCACCACCACTTGGAATGACAAAATATAGTCATTAGAGGAGTAAAGAGATATATTTTCAAGTTTTATAGTGTAGAAGATAACTCCAAGGGAAGTGAAACACCTTATTTGCATGAAATTTAAGACATACAAGCCTATTCGTGAAATAAGAACGTAATTCAAGTGAAGGGAGTGCAACAGATTCAAAGGTAAGAGAAACCAACTAGCACTAGGTGGATAGTCAAAGTCTTAGAGAGCACCATAAGGAAGAACATTAAATGCACATCATTTTGCATTGAAGTCTAGAAAGTGGACAACACCTAAATTAGAGTGCAAGTTGCAGGGAAAAGAAGTCACAGGAGAAGCAGACCAAATACGTAGTGTGCCATCATAAAGAAGGTACATAAAAATAAATTTGTATTTTCATAAATGTAAATGAGGTATAAGGAATATTAAAGGTTAATCTGAGATAATCTATCATGCTTGAAATTAATTAGATGAAGGGAGATATAAGAACTTCCATTGATGAACTATAACCTTAGATGATTTATTAAATGATTTGAAATATTTTTGAAGTAAGGAGAATGTAATTTGAAAGCTTTTGGATTTACTTTATCTTGAAATTTAAGCATAAAATATTTAAAAATAATTTGGCATGGAGGTGTAAGGAATTCTACATAGAAATTGAAATATTAAATTTGCAAATATCCTTATTTTCTAAATTTTTAATTAGGAAGTTACAAGGAGTTCAATACCAACTTAGTCTCTTGAAATTTAAAAACCATATTATTGAAAATTAAGAGATATAAATATAAACAAGATTTTTTTTAATTTGGAAAACTACATTGGAATTAGTCTCTTGCTCAAATTAATGATACATAAGGAATCCAACTTAAAGATCTCGAAGATAGAGAATTTTAGCAATTGAAATTGTATTAAAATTATCTTTAGCTTTCTATTCATAAATAGAGAGAATAATTTGAAGAATAGTAGTTGAACATTAGGGAGACAAAAGGGATTCAACTCAAAGGAAAACTAAGAAAGCTAAGTACTTTATCAAAACTTTTTATACTCAAAATATTTAGGAGATACAAGGTATTCTACAAAACTTGAGAATTAAAAAGATCTTATCAAATTAGATCACATACTCAAAACTAGGGAGTCATAAGGTAGTCAACCTCAAAGGTTTAGAGATTTTTAAATTCTACAAAAATTGTTCCTTTTGAACTAAAGAGTTACAAGAAAGTTTACTTTAAAAGGAACTATGGAAAATCTTATTAAGTATACAAGATTCAAGGAATCAAAATGGTTTAGAGACATACTTTATTCTAGAGATAATAATATGAAAAGTGTGATTAAAAGAGAAGAATCAATTTGGGTTAGAAAGACTTTTGAGAATTCACAAACTGGTAGTTGGTGAAGGTAGATTCTACATAGACATCTTCCAATTACATGATGAAAGGAATTGATGACAACTATATTACTAGAAATATTGAGAATAAACTCATAAATCATTCTCAAAGGATAGCAAAGAACATTGGTCAAAAATATGTCCTACAAATTTATGAAAGAAGTAAAGATAGAATAGCTTCAGTTGTACACAAATGGTTTTACTATTTCATCAAGGAAATGGATGAACTAGAATTTTCAAAGACAAGTAACAAAGAAGTAGAGATATCTTCACAATGCACTTATTGCAACAATATTGGTCATGAAACTATTGGAATTTCCATCCATGTAAATATTGTGGAGGAAAATCTCACTCATATTTTTTTTTGTTACTATAAAGATAAGTACTATAGAATATTTGAAGAGATATTGATATTCAGATTAGATTATATTTTTCAAGTTCTTATTTTTGAAGCATCTACTAATAATGAGTTCAAGTTTAAAGTTTCTGAAGAACAAGAAGAAAGGTCATCCAAATAATCAAAGGAAAGAAAATGGATCAATTCAGATCCACTTATGACTTGTAAGATAATGAGATCTATTTTTCATCAAGGATACTTGGAAAACTTTAAGGACGAAGATTTTATCAACCACTTTGAAATACATAAAAATAATGGAATGAAGAATACAAGAAAAGACAGCATGATCTCTAGGAATAAAATGAATATTGAACCAAAATAAGGACAAGAACCAGATTGATGTAAAGAACATATAAAATATGAAGATCCATATTGAAGACTAAAGTCTTCAATAACCAAATAATGTAATACAGGGGGGTGTTGGAATATATTACATTATTTGGTACATGTCAATGTACCACCTTGGGTACATATTTAAATTAGGAGTTTGTCTTAGATTAGGGTTTGAGTATTTACTTTATGCAATGTAATAAATGCACAAGTAATATTAGAATGTGCAAAGTATTCAATAATGTAAATGTGCACATGAGTCCATAGAATAGGAAGGTGAAGAGTCATAGAAAGATGGAAGGTCAAGAGTCACATCCCATTATATATTGGTCTTTGTGTGAGAAAGTAGAAATACAAGTCATATCATATCTTATCATATCATTTTAGTAGAGTAGAGTAGAGTATATTAGAGTACAAGTTTGATATAATGTAGAACTTGTATAAAGCATGGAGTGTTTTGAGATATCCACATTTTGTATGAAGATACTACTTTCTTGAGATTTCATTAAATGTAGTTTTATGAGTTTGAAAAGGATTGAAAATCCAACTAACTTCATATTATTTACAAACTCATTATATAGGCACTAATGGCCCAAAATACATAACCAAACCCATCAAATCATGGATTTGATCCAATATGCTTAACCATAAGCTACAAAAGTGCAAGGGAGAATGCACGTAACTTCTAAGTTAAGAGGAAAGGAATAATGCTAACTATAAGATCCATTTTAGCTATCTTGAAGTACACACTTCCTACTTTGAGTTCACACTTACTAACTAACACTCTAAATGACAACTAGAAGATAACTAGTGCCCACAAGTGCATGTGAGAAGGAGACTCACTTACAATTATTAATTTGCAAGAAATAAACTATGCAAACCTAGCTAGGAACTACTAGAGGGGTCATATGAGGGATCAAACATCAATCCTCATCATGCCTCCCCACAATAGAAGCATTGGCCTCCAATGCTTTCAGAAGAGTAGGAAAGTCACGGGACATCCGATGAAAAGAAATCCAACGAGCCCGATGTCGGTAGCTGTCCTCGTCGAGCCACAAGATATGAGGTGGTAGACCCCTGGCGAGTCTATCGAGTCTTTGTGTCATAGATCTGATCGGAATCCAATGGTAACTGAGAATCAGGAACCACGTCCATAGGATGATTGATAGTTGGTGCTTGTCTCCAATGTAGAGTCAAAGTACAACTTCAAAAGATCTACATTGACGACGTCATGAATTCCCAAGTGTGTGGGAAGATCAAGGCGGAAAGCATTCTCGGACACCTATTGAAGAATAGTATAAGGCCCATAGCGAATCGGTTTGATTTTACTATGAGTCTTATCAATAAAACGTCGCTTGTCAAGATGCAACCAAACTTTGTCACCAACCTGAAATGGATGAGGAATTCGATGTCGATCCATGGCCTTTTTTTTCTGCTGCTGTGTCTTTTGCAAAATCTCAACCACCTTTGATTGCAGATTGTGCAAGTGCTGAATAAATGAGTGTGCCTTGTCTTGCTCCTTCTGAAGATGTGAAGTGACAGGAGAAGGCAAAGACAAAGGTAACTCATAAGGTGCCAAGGGCTGAAATCCCATACAAACCTCAAAGGGTGAATGACCTGTAGAAGAATGTAGGGCCCTATTGTAGGCATGTTCAATATGAGTGAGACTCAAGTCCCACTTTGTTGGTGAAGCATGATGATAGATTCGTAAACTTTGCACAAGGGTACGGTTTACCACTTCAATCTGCCCATCGGACTGTGGATGATAGGCGATGGAAAAGTTAAGGGAAACTCCCAAAATTTTCCACAAAGAATGCCAAAAGTGACCCACAAAGCATGAATCATGATCCGATATAATGTTGGTAGGTAGACCAAAGGAACGCCAAATGCTATCAAAGAAAAATTGGGCTAAGTCTGCTGTAGAACTTGTCTTGCGGCATGGAATAAACTTAGCCATCTTACTGAATCTGTCAACCACCACGAACACACAATCATGTTGTCGCACTATCATAGGAAAACCACTAACCAAATCCATGGAAATGCTTTCCCAAGGACGGGAAGGAATGGGCAAAGGCATGCCTAAGCCAAACTTCCTGTTAGCTGGTTTTGAGCGACAACAAACTGCACACTGTTTGAGAAATCTCAACACATCCCTCTGCATTTTAGGCCAATAGAAAAATATTTGCAAGTGATGAAGTGTTTTGTGCTTCCCAAAGTGACCACCATAAAGTGTAGAATGAGCTTCCTTAAGAAGTGACACTCTAGGCTCACAAGGAACACAAACCTTGTCCAATTTGTAAAGAAGTCCTTCTTTGATGTAGAAATCTTGGAAAGGACGCAAATTGGAAGAAGAAGGCTTACTCACTTGCTCAAATATTTTCCCAAAATCAGGATCCTGTGAATACTGATTAGGCCAAGTCTGAAATCCCAAGTGTGAAGTGGACATAACTATTAAGGCAAGAGCGGCAGGAGGCCTACTCAAACAATCAGCAACAGTATTACTCTTCCCCTTTTTGTACTTGATCACCAAGTGAAATTGTTGGAGGTAAGAGGCCCACTTCATATGTCTTGATTCTTCAATTTTACTTTGAGATTGTAAAAACTTGAGAGGCATATGATCGGTGTGTACTACTGTATATTTTCCCAAAATATAATGTCTCCAATACTTAATAGCTTGAACTAATGCATACAACTCCTTGTCATATGTAGAATAGTTCAACTTAGCAGCAAAAAAATTTTTTGAATGATAAGCAACTGGATGACCATTCTGTTTGAGCACAACTCCTAAGGCAACTTTAGAGGCATCCGTTTCAATCTCAAAAGGTTGAGAGAGGTCGGGTAAAGTTAACACAGGTGTTGTACAAAGTTTCTTTTTGAGTTTCTCAAAGGCAATCTCTTGGATTTTCTCCCAATGAAATGGAACTTTAGACTTAGTGAGATAATGCAATGGAGCTGCAAGGGTGGAATATTGAGGAATGAACTTGCGATAAAAATTTGCAAGTCCTAGGAAACTCCTTAACTCAATGAGAGTTGTAGGAGGGGACCACTTAAGTAAAACATCAACTTTGGTGGGATCTACCTGAATTCCACTTTCACTAATCACATAACCAAGGTAAGAAACTGAAGTATTGCCAAAAGAACACTTGGAAGAATTGGCATATAATTGATTCTTCGCAAGAAGATCAAGGGTATGATGGATATGCCTAAGGTGTTCCTCCCAAGTTTTTGAGAATATCAATATATCATCAAGATATATTATTACAAATTTGTCAAGTACATCACGAAATACATCATTCATCAACCTCATGAAGGTTGCAGGAGCATTAGTAAGACCGAAGGGCATGACCAACCATTCAAAGAGGCCCATCTTCGTCTTAAAAGTTGTCTTCCATGTATCCTCAGCTTGGATACGCACTTGATGATATCCACTTTTGAGATCTATTTTTGAAAAGAACTTAGCTCCTTGGAGCTGATCTAATAAATCATCAATGCGTGGGAGTGGATATCTATTCTTTATAGAAATTCTGTTCAAAGCACGAAAATCAATGCACAATCTCCAAGTGCCATCTTTTTTAAGAACCAACAAAATAGGTGAGGCACAAGTAGAAGTACTTTCCTTAATGAAACCCTTAGACAACAAATCTTCTATTTGCCTTTTTATTTCTTCATTTTGCAAAATAGATTGTCTATACATGGGAGCATTAGGTAGTGAAGAACCAGGAATGATTTCAATGTTGTGATTAATTGTGCGAATTGGAGGAAGAGACTTTGGCTCCTGAAATATGTGTGAGTAACTTTGCAATATTTTATCCATTGAAGAGTGTTGCTTTGGAATGGATGTGGATGTAGAAGTGTTTTGAGAGCGAATGAAAATTAGAGCAACATCACCACCTTTTTTAATTACTCTTTTTGTTTGCTTGGAACTTAGAATGATGTTAGGAGTGTTGGTGCTTTTAATGAGAAAAACCTGACCATATTTTTGAAGTGTGTAGGTTCTTTTGAAAGCATCATAAACAACTCTCCTATCATACTTGAAAAGGTTGTCCAAGCAAAATCCCACAACAATCCATAGGAGTCACATCACAAGTGACTTGATCTATGAAATGTGGGCCAAGTGCAAATTTTAATGTGCAAGTGTGAGTGATTTCTGAGCCTCTTCCACTATCCTTCCAACCCAAAGAATAAGGTTGAGGATGAGGCTCCATAGGTAACTTCAAACGCTCGACAATGGACCTCGCAATTAGATTTTTCTGCGAGCCATTATCCACTATACAATCTGTTGCAAAATTATGGAGCAAATGAGCTCGAGTGATGAACAAAGCATCACGAGCGCCCTCTGATGAACTTACATTTACTAAGGTAACTTCATTGAGCTTACCTCGTAATTCCGTGTATACTCTACTTTCTCCTACTGACTCAAGGGGACCTTTGGAAGCATCCTCCTCTTGAGTAGTAATGACTAAACTCTTCTTTTTAAGCTTAAAACAATCAGCTTTTTCATGACCTTTCTTCTTACAATAGTTACAAAACTTTTTAGAAGAAGAAGAAGAAGAAGGTTTGGAAGAAGAAGAAGAAGGAGTAGAAGCGGAAGGGGAAGGAGAAGAAGGAGATGGAGAAGAAACATTCTTCTTTTGAGCAAAATTCTTCTTTTGTGAGAAAGAATTATTCCCTTTTGATGAGTTTGCAACCACTTGAGTAGCAGGTGCACGGAATGCCTATGAATGCGCCTTAAACTTGTCCTCCGCAAGTTGCGCTTGGTTGAAAACTGAATCCAATGTGTCCATAGAAACAAACATAATTTCCCTGTACAAATGTTCCAACAAACCACTTTGAAATTTGAGAATCAAAGCTTTAATATCTTCCTCCACATTCAAAAGTATCCTGTACCTATTGAATTGAAAGATATATTCCTGCACAGTCATATTAGTACTTTGTCGAAATCGAAACCATTTAATGACCAATTCCTTAGAATAATTGGAAGGATAAAAATTGGTCTTAAGACAATCTACAAGCTCATCCCATGAGGTGAGTTCATCATGACCTCTTTTTCGTTCAACAAGTACTTTAGCTAAACCAGAAAGTTTGAGTTTAGCATATGGAACCAGATCCTCATCTGCAAGTTGAGTGTAAGAAAACCAAGAACTCATGTCAAGAATCCAACTATTCAAGACTTCAGGGTTTCGGGATCCATCATAAAGTGGCACTTCACAATGAACTCTCAGGCGAGAATCATGAGCAAAATTTGAAGCATTATGGAGAGAAATATCATTTACCTTCATTGCAAGGTTACCAAGAACTTCTGCCATGGTAGTATCATTAGCTTTATCTGCTAAAGCATTTACAACATGGGCAAGTTCTGCCACTTGGGCAGCCAAGTCAGAAGCCATGTGAGACCGGGTATAAGCCAGAAGTAAAAGGGAAAAGCACTTAAAAATCAAGGAAAAATTGAAGGTTCCTTGTTACAATGTTGTGCCCTGAAAATTACCCCTAAGGCTAAAAATTTAAAAATTTAAACTAACCTAAGGTTTACAATTTATATTTTATTAATTTAAAAATAACTTAATTAAAAATTAAATTATAATTAATCAAAGATTAATTAATTTAATTAAGCTATTAAAAATTAAATTAATAAAAATAAAAATGACATGCAACCTTAGAATAGGAAAATTTAAAAAAAATTTACAAATTTACCCTCGGTCTTGCCGAAACTGCACTCCACCTACATGAATTTCTGAACTGAGATTGCATGCTTCTCGAGGTAGTGCTAACGGTAACTCAAAGGAATTGTTTGATGATTACAAAGTGTAGGTAAAAAAACATGTGCAGGTTCAGCGTCGGCCAGACAAACTTGCAGGGGCCCAACTTGGTAGCGCCACCCGTCGACCGACGTCTGGCCTGGCAGATGCCAGACTTGGTAGCACCAGTATGGTGCGATCACGGGACTAGTGTGGTGGTTGGTGGCCTTCATGCAATCATACGCGACCCCCAGACACTATCAATTCTGATAGCGTCTACCGCAAAGTCTGCACCGATAGTGCGACCGCAGGCCTGGCGACGCAGAGGTTGTCAGACTTGACAGTGTCTGTCGTAGGCTGTGCCGATGCCTAAAAATGATCGACACCGACACTACATCGACAAAGCTATCGCAAGCCTTGCATCACAGAGGTTGTCAAACCTGACAGCATCTACCACAGGCTATGTCGACGCCTGACAACGATCGGCATCGGTTCTACACCGGGCAGTACTGCCATCGGCATTGCGATGCAAACGCTGTTGTCTGACAGTGTCGTCGCAGGTGTTGTCGGTTGACAGCATTGTCATCGGAGCAGCTCTAGGTAGTGGTGCCACCGGTTGGCTATCAGGCTGTCAGGTTAGTAGGACTACCGAGCCAAGTGCGTTCTGACGCGCTCGGATAGTCCTGCGGGCTGCCGGCCAAGCACCCAAGGTGCTGGATCGTAGCCGTAAAAAGGCAGCACAGCCTCGGCCCCCTAAAAAAAATAAATATATAGATTTTTTTTTTTTTTTACAATAAAATTTTAATTAATATATAAATATATATATATATATATATATCAATTAAAATTTTAGTTTTCTAACAAAAACTATGAAATTTTTAAAAATTAACCAGGTGGGTTAATTTAACAAACATAGAAAACTTGAACTATTACAATTATTAGCAATATTTGAAGGCAAATTACCTTCAAATTTCTTAAAAATTGCTAATTTCTCTTGCATATCCCAAGACTCCTTCAGTAGCTCTCCTTTCAAGATCCAGTCGACACACGACCAGCGTTTGAAAGGCAACTAGATCTAAGTCGACACACGACCTAGTTTGATGATGCTCGATCTTCAAGACTCCAAAATGGCAGGAACTTCAGGAACAACAGGCTCCCTAATTCGCATTTCACCGTAGGAGAAATCCAACCCTGCCAAGGGATTTTTGTAGGAAAGAAATCGGGGTAAACTTCTCCTATACTTCTTGAGCATACGGAGAAAGTTGGAATGAGGATTTTGATGCCTAAGGAACTTCCTTCTGCGAATGGTTTTCAAGCTCCCCTTGAGCTTGAACCGAGTCCTCAATGAAAACAAGTTTCTCATAAGAAAAACTAATCTATCTCCTATCCTCTCACCTCACAAGCCCTAGTGTAAACTTGAACTAGGCTCTGATACCAATGAAAAGGATTGAAAATCCAACTAACTTCATATTATTTACAAACTCATTATATAGGCACTAATGGCCCAAAATACATAACCAAACCCATCAAATCATGGATTTGATCCAATATGCTTAACCATAAGCTACAAAAGTGCAAGGGAGAATGCACGTAACTTCTAAGTTAAGAGGAAAGGAATAATGCTAACTATAAGATCCATTTTAGCTATCTTGAAGTACACACTTCCTACTTTGAGTTCACACTTACTAACTAACACTCTAAATGACAACTAGAAGATAACTAGTGCCCACAAGTGCATGTGAGAAGGAGACTCACTTACAATTATTAATTTGCAAGAAATAAACTATGCAAACCTAGCTAGGAACTACTAGAGGGGTCATATGAGGGATCAAACATCAATCCTCATCAGAGTTATTCTAGAAGTTTCTTATGAGTTTTTCCTTATTATTATATTTCCATTATCATATATTTAGTATTGCATGCTCATTTTAGTCCTTGTGGTTGCATTTCAGTAAATATATATTATCAAAAGCTAACACAAGTGGCTCTAATAGAAAAATAATTTTCTATGGTGAATCAATAGGTATACTAACCATCCATTATGCTAAATCCAATAAGGGGAACACAACAATCAATTATGGCCTTGCCTAATATGAAAAATGTCATATTTGTCAATTTTAAAAATATCCAAAGATGATGATGCCTTTCCTTTTGAAAATTATACAATATGTGTCAATCACCAACAAGAAATTAGAATCAAGAGTAAAAGGAAGTCTATAACTAAGCAATCCATTGCCCCATAAGAGGTGTTAAGGAAGTAAACTAAACCCAATACCAACACCACAATGTTAAGGAGTCATCCACCTTTGCATTTGAAAGATAAAGGACCAATAAAATCTGGTCAACCCATTACATAGAAAGATAGAGAAAATATGCCATCCATAGATCCACTAGCCAATATTTCATAGGAAAAAGGTTAGAAACTCAGGAAGATATTATGGTGGTTTATAAACAAAATAAAAAGCAAAAAATTATTTAAAAAAATGAAAATTGCATAAGGCATTTATATTTGATTGGTGAGGGATGCACAATTACAACACAACAATATAAGAAATTCACATCACACAACTAAAGTAGTTGAATTAAATTTACATTTAATATTATCAAAGAAATGAAGAAAACACTAGCAAAGGTTAGTATGTTGAAAGCATTAGCCTTACCAAGATAGAGAAATTTTTTCTAAGATGATCTCAATGAAAAAGAGGGAAGCTATGTTAAAGCTATAGTGGTATAATAGAATACACAACCTAATCCAACAGAGCAAAAAAACTTGATAGTAGAAGATCCATATAATGTGATAAACATACTTAATACCCCTACCTAAAATTTTGAAGCCACCACAATTTTATGTCATCCTAAAGATATAAAATTAATTTCTAAGGAGTTGTATTGTTCTAGAGTCGTGATTGTATTGTCAAAATTTGTGTGAAAATATGGGATTATCGTACACTAAGACCACTAGGAACCCCATTCAAATGGATATAACCAGGGTAAATGTTGTAGGAGTATTAAAGGTTTCAATAATAATGGTGGCAAAGTGTTCAAAATTGGTGGTTTTCTAGGAAGTCATTATGGTTGATCTCCCTCCTTATTTTAGAATATTGTTATTACGAGAGTGGATAAAAAATTTGGTAGGAAATGGATACATAGATATGGATTACACACACATAAAGGTACCCAAGGATGATAAGATTATATGTATTGAATATAAACTCTCATATGACTATCTTTTGTACAATTTTGAGATGACAAAGTTGTTAATTAGAATGAGTTTATTGAATTCATGGGTGAATAATAAATGAAGAAGGGCTAATATCTTATCTAGAAATTATCATTGGTGTGATGCAATAATATGAAGGTTCAAAGGTAGTCCATGAGAATACCAAGCTAGGGAATTATTTAATATTTAAAGAGCCTCCCATAATGTTAGCTCTGACTAGCAAATAGGCTCAAGATCTATAGTATGTATGGACAATGAATTTTAATGGTGTACGAAAAAGGAATGAAGCAAGTGTTGGCATTCAAATAATTGATCTCCAAAGTATAAAAATGAGTTATTATTATAGATTATTGTCTAATTGTACTCAAAAAATTGTTGAATATGAAGCATTATGCACTAGATTGAAAAAAGTAAAAAAGATGGGTATAAAAAAACTAAAGATCTTTGGCGACTTTGAGTTAGTAATAAACTAAGTTTTTTATAATGGGTTATATGTGATTGAAATGGACCTCATCCATATTACATAATCACCACATAGTGGTATTACAACAAATCTTGGTTATTATCCATGTATCATTTAGCAAGATTTGAACCTGGGTCTCTTCCTTGAAATGTTGAAGAATAAAACCAGTTGAGTTAATGCCACTCGATTCAATTTTACATAGGTTTTTATGAGGGATCTTGGTCCCCTAATACTAAGTGCATTTTAAACCTTGGACCTCCAAAAAAGAGGCCAAAGCCCTTACCACTATAATAAGATTATAGTTATACATAGTTAAAATAATTGTTTTGAAGTTTTACAATTGAGTTTATTTTTTTCAATGAGTTTACATAGGTTTTTATGAGGGGTCATGATCCCCTTGTACTAAGTGGATTTTGGAATTAGACCTCTCAAATAGAGGCCAAATACCTTACCACTATAGTAACTTTGTAGCTTAGTAATAAACAAAGTTAATTTAGCATGTGCCATCAAAAATAAACATATGAAATCCTATAGGCATAGGGCCTTGGATCTGTGGGAAAGTTGCAATACTTATGAACTCAAGGAAATACCCAAGGAACTAAATGTGAAGGCAGACAAACTAGTCTATCTGACCACAAAATTCGATCCCACTTCCAATATGTAAAATAATATTAAAAACTCAAGGTAGTTTTTGGGCCTATCATCCTTGACAATGCAAATCACTAGAAATTATCCAATAAAGACAAGCAAATATTAGAATTCATTATCAAAGAATCTCAACAAGTAGAAGGAAAAAATGAATATAGAGATAATATCAAAGATGGGGTAATAAAATTAAAAATAAACCAATTATCAATGGGACTAGTCATGCTAGAAAGTTTTTTCAACCTCAATGGTAGCTCTAAGAATGTGAATATCAAAGTGAAAACATCCTTATACAATCCAATTGATATTGAAAAAGGTAGGAACCTAATTTAGGAAAAGAGTGTAGTAAAGAATAAATTCATTTGCTCAAGGAATTGTATGGGAAGTATGAATATGTCATTATAGATCTTGTGAAAATTAAAAAATCTATGATAGGAACTTCATTGAGTATACCATTGAGATTTAATCTAGAGCTAGTACATTGCATCAAAAGCAAATATTTATCAATTCAAAAATCAAGGTAGTAAAGAAGGATCTTCTAAAATTATCGTAAGCAAAAACATCTTACTTATTATTGAGAAGAAACACACCACCACTGAAAATGAAATCTTGATCTTTTGATAAATTAATTTTATTTTTCGAGGGGACCCTCTTGAAGTATTTTGGTTTTAATTTCAAATTTTGCTCACTTTAGGATTTTAAATTTTACCTACACTAAGGTGTCAAAGTTGCTTGCTTGGAGCATTGATTTAAATCAAAATTTTCTAGAATATTTGCATGATAATGGTATTAATTCAAATTAAGTGTTTCAAAAAAATTAATTTTCAATGGTTTTCCTAAGGTCCAAATATTAAAATCAATTTTTAGGGTTCTTTGAAATTTTTCATCTTGCCGACAAACTTACTCCAAATTTGAAGTCCTCATAACTTTTGGTAGACAAATCCGTTTGAAGTGATTCAAATTTTGGGTGAAATATCTCAAGCTCCTATTTTCAATGATGCCAGATTTGCTAATTTTTAGACTTGATTTGCTTTCTAGAAATAGCAGTTTCCAATTACGACAAGTGAACTTCTAATTGCTATATTTCCTGATCCAAAATGAATTTTCAGGTTTTCTAGTGGATTTGGATATCCATTTGGCTCATTTAAATGCATGGAAAATTTCATCAAAATCTAGGCACTTTTATTTTTTGCTTAATTTTTGCAATTCACAAAAATGTTGTGAATCCGCGAATTTTCCCATTTTCGTGATCAAAATAGCTTGGGAAGCTAAGATGAAGAAAAATGTCACGAATCTGTGAATTGTCTCAATTCCATGATCAAAATAGCTTGGGAAGCTAATATGAAGAAAAATGTCCCGGATCCGAATTGTCTCAATTTCGTGATCAATATAGCTTGGGAAGCTAAGATGAAGAAAAATGTACCGGATCTGCTTCATGTATTAATTATGCGATTGCCAAATCTCGGAAGTGTGAAAAATAAAAAAAGTTTCGTGGATTCTCGCATTGTCTCCATATCGCAGTCCACTTGGTCAAAATAAGAAAAGCAAACAAATGCAACACAGATCCATGACATAACCTAATATCAATTGCTTGTCGGATTTTCACACAAATTAATTTTACCCTAAAATATTTTCATTCCATTAAAGTTTTGGATTGTTGTGGAAGTTAATTGCATGCTAAGATTTTTTTTATTCTCCATGACATTTATTCAAACCCTTAGACGAGATTGGATTGTTGCAATTATTTCATTGCGAAATAGCGACATCATGGTAAACAAAGGAAATTAAAGCAAAAGAATTAATGTCGAACCTTAGGGATTAAAATAATAATAAAAAATTTTAAAAACTCAAAAATTTCAAACCTTAGAAAAATTAAATAAATTAAATTAATATTATTCCTAATGTTCTAAATTTTGCTTTTTTTAAATTTTTGCAAAAATTTGCTGGTGGCCGCATTTAATGATGGAAGTAATGGTAGACATCGAATTTTAGTGCAAACCAAGAAAAGGGGATCGTACGAGGATAGAAGGTATGAGAAGTCAATGATCCGATCGTATTTTGTAGATGAAGAATTAATGAGACATGGCTGCAACTCACTGGAAAGTGAAAATATTTGCACATAGTCCCCATTTGATGAATATAAGATCAGATTGTGCCTCCACATTTATGGCAAGATACTTATTCAGATTTTTGGAGTGGTTGTAATTGAACGAGACTCTATTAAAATATGCTTTTATATTGTGCGAAGCCCTAATTATTTTTGATTGACTGAAAGCTGGATACTTTGTGAAAATATTAGGGCATTCCTAAGTCTATAAATACTCCAATAAAATGTAAATAAAAGGATGCAAAAATTTATAATAGAAGGGCTTTCTATAAAAATATTTTTTTGGAAAATTTATCTATTGTCAACATAGGATCTTTTGCGGTGTTGTTACTGTGAAGTGGCATAGCCAAGGTGCTCGTTTTCTTATTCTTATTTTTATCGAAATGTATGTGATAATAATTGTTATGAGTTTGATTTATTTCAGCATGGTGTTGATGTGATGTGGAGAGATTAATTGAGGTTTAATTTTTCTAAAACTCAGTTCTTTTCCTACTAGCTGTGGTTGTGTTGCATGAGCTGAGCTACTAGTAAAAACATCCAAGCAATATTGATACTTTAGAGTGATTAAACCATATTGAGTGTTTGGTCTGTTTTATAAACTTGTTTCACCCATTTTCTAGGTAATAAATTGATCTTAGAAAGTTGGAAAATTTATTATTCTATTGGTTACGATTGGAAAACATAACAGTATGCCAAGTTGAAAGAATAATTAACAATTAAAATTGCAATATTTCACCCTTCATTTATGCCCTACCTTACCCTCTTTGTTTATATTTCTAAAGAGATTCATTTTTATGTTTCTTAAAATTCTTTATTCTTCTAATTTGTTGAAGTTCGAAAGAGCTAGATCTATTTACAAATGCAAATTTGATTAATGAACTAAACAACAATGGATAAAATTTGAACCCCCTTGTAGGTAAAACATGCAATCACTAATACTATTCCAAAAGTGGAAAATAGCAAGGATGTTCAACCCGACCCCGTAACTCATACCTTGGATATCCAGAAAGATCCTAAAGTGAGAGGGAATTTATTTCCATTCAAATGTTACTGGTGTTTTTGTTTACTCTCCATAGGGTGTGCATGAAAGTCGAGCCAACATAAATTAGCACTAGAAGGCGAGCCCTGAAGATTCGGTATTTTTTTTTAGATAATCAGTTAGGATAGATTCTTACTTCAAAGTGACCAGGTCCCACCCAAGAGTTGGAGAGCTCCTTGTGTCTAAATTAGAAACCCTATGAAGAAGCAATCTTAGGAGAGCTAAATCTTTGTCTACTATATTTTTATCTTCATTAGCAGTTCCTCCAATTATGACTTAGAATCCTACTATTAATCAGACATTTATGGACAGCTGGTTGGGTTCCACTACTTTGAATATCCCTAGTGCAAACCATGATTTACCCAAAAATACTAAGAAGTATCTTTCCATCTACAAGCATGATGGAATCAAGACAATAGAAGAACACTTGGTAGCCTTTAAGAATGTTTTAAAATTGTTGAATGTGTAACATGAAGATGTGGCTTGTAGATTATTCCCTTTCACTCTCCAATAGGGAGCATATGATTGGTTTCTAAATCTCACAAATGACTCAATCACCTCTTGGGATGATCTAGAAAAAAAAATTGTATCCTAGTTTGTTCAAGTAATTGATCCTAGTATGTTATATCAGCAATTCTCCAACAATAAGAGAGGATCTGGTGAAACTGTTAGATCTTTTAATGTGAGATTCTAAAAGACTTATCGCAGAATGACTGGTCATTATGTCCCAGGTGTAAATTTAGCCTTAGAAATTCATAATAATAACTTGGATCCAGTGACTCAAGAGAGACACCAATATCACAAACTTAACATAAGCCTATAAGGAAGCTCTGACTCTTGAAAGGCAATTGTAACCTCAACATTTGAATAGTCCTTTAATAACCTCTATTACACAGAACATACATGTTCTGAATCCCATTCTGCACTAGATGTTAATGCCAATGTGTCAATATTAGCCTAAGGAAGCTCCATTATCCTTGACACATATTGACCATATCTAGAATATAGATAAAGAAACTGAAAGTAATTTGCTTGTAATGGTGCAGTGGTAAATGCCCTGGGTGCTGGTAGAGGCCAACCTAAGTTCCATTCCCCTTGTCTCCATCCTACAGATATATGGTATAGTTAGGAATGTCCTATGTGCTAGTAGAGGCCGACAAGGCTCCATTCCTCCTATGCCAAACCTGTTGAAAGTGGCACCTCGAAAGGGGTGTTTTCCACTATATATTAGTTTTGATTTGCTTGTTGTGGTGCAGTGGTAAATTCCTTGGGTGCTGGTAGAGGCTGACCCAGGTTCCATTCCCCTTGTCTCCATCCTGTAGATATATGGTATAGTTAGGAATGTCCTATGTGCTAGTAGAGGTCGACAAGGCTCCATTCCTCCTATGCCCAACCTGTTGAAAGTGGCACCTCGAAAGGGGTGTTTTCCACTATAAATTAGTTTTACCTAGGTGTTGTAGGTGAGTTGGAGAGGAGAGTGAAATCCTCCAAGGGAGGTCCCAGGTTTGAATCTCCACCCTACCAAAAAGTTGAATTGGGTACCCAAAATCCAATTGATAATGTTGGTGCGAGCAGGTCGGGTGTGACTCCCGGGTGACTTTAACGGTGTAGAACCCCTTGTTTGTGGTCTCTAAAACCAAGGCAGCCCCACAAGGGGTTTTTTCTTTAAAAAAAAATGAAAGCAGGAGTTGAAGAAGTTTCAAGGATGATCCAAAAACTAGTGAATGACTTCTTGAGTTTCAAGAGGTAAGTGTCTACAGGAGAAAGTTCTAACAGGTTTTCTTACCCAAAAAATAGATTCTCTAGACCTTCATACGAAGCCAATACGGATTAAACAAATTCAAAGGACCTTAAGTAAACATATGTGACCTGGATTTACCCAACTGGTGTAGAATTACTGGAACATCCTAGCATGGAAAATTATACTGTCTAGAGTTTTGTAATACTTTTGAAGCTTTTTTTGGTGAGTTGAGTTTTCCTGAGAATTAGAGAAATGTTGATGGTGTTGTTTCATCCAAACATAGTGCTACTATGGTTATGGATTTGTTCACTTTCTTAAACAATTTAAAAATATTGTATAAATAACTATGGATGAAGTGCAGGATTTTCAACAGTTCAAAAGAGATAATTACAATCTTAGGAACAGAAATCCAAAGCCCAACACTACATCTACATCTCCCAACAACTCTTAAGTATTCCTCCTAATCCTTCTCCAAATAATAATTCACCTTCATCCAAAGGGGGAGATCCAAAAGTGTAGGATGGATTTGCTGCTCCACTTAAAAAAGGATATAATCTAGTGGAGGATATGAAGAAAATCAATGCTAACATTACCCTCCATGAGTTGGCTCAAATTACTAAACAAAGGGATAACTTGATTAAAACTTACTCTGGACCCTCTACTAAATCCCCAAAAAAGGGGAAGAATATGGCATTTGCAAATATGGAAATCTATAAATAGAAGATTGAAGTTCCACCTTTCCTGCTAATAGTTTAAATATTTGGAAAAAATATACATAACTATCTGGTGTATTTCAATGCTTCAGACAATCTCATGCCTCTAGCTATTAACCAACAATTGGGATTAACACCTATGAAGTTTTATAGGAGAGTCACTCATCTAGATAAAATTGAAGTCAAGGTGATTGGTGAACTTCAAGGTATACACATCCAGTTAGCATCTGAGTCAAGAGCACAACATAGAATTGACATTCAAGTGGTAGATATTCCTATGGGATACGGAATGGTCCTAAGAAAAAATTGGTTAAAATATTTGAATGGGTATCTAGCCACAAATTTTTCAAACATGTGGTTTCCTTGGAAGGGTGTAGCAAATCAGTTAAGAATTGATAGAGAGTCTCAATATAAAAAAATGATAATTGAATATAATGTCAAAAATGAGGCTATTAATTTTACTAATACAGATATTGGGGTTTATAATTTAACAACTACACAAAATGTGAAACCAGTTAAAGCTTTGACTGATTATGGTAATGATGTTTGGACACTCCATGTTGATGGATCTAAATCCAAGTAAGGTTCTGACACAGGGGCAGTTCTAAAGGGGCCTCACAATCAGACATGTTTTATGTCTTACCACTTATAATTTTCTTGTACAAATAATTTGACTAAGTATGAGGCACTAATACTAGGGTTGAAATTTGCTTTAGATAAAAATGTGAAAAATATCCAAGATTTTATAGACTCAAAGTTGGTTGCTAATCAGGGTAGAGGCAAGCTTTAGTGCAAGACCTCTTACATAAAAAGATATAAACATCAAGTTTGGGATATCATGGAGGATTTTAATGCTTTCAATCTAACACACATTCCTAGGGAAGAAAATTCACCCACAAATGTTTTCGGCTTCATCAGTTGTAAATATGAAGCCCTTGGAGGGATTTGAATGGAAAAAAAATTAGTGGAATTAATCCCTTGTCCTTTTCTAGATAACGTAGACATATTTTAGGTATTTTCTAATGACCAACAAATTATAAATTCTTATAGAATACAAATGCATTTGAAAAATTTATAATTGATGATGGCCAAAGGGATACTATACTTGAATATTTCAGTGATGAAATAGAAATAATGAGGCTAAAAAATAATATAATTCCTAGGGGGATGGTTGAACTTGAGAGGTTGTTTGACAACGATCGAATTAAATAAAGAACAAGTTTTAGAAATATTATTGGTACAACAAGAAATGAGACTGAGAAATTTAATGTAGGGACTAAAGAAAGTCTTATTGAGTTGCTTCACAGGTCTAAGTATGTTATGACCTGGTCTTATAAGGACCTGAATATTTTTTATCCAAAATGTTACACACATACTATACCTTTGAAATATTTATGTAAACCTTTTAGATAGAAACAAAGACATGTTAACGCCTTGTTGGAACCTCTCATTCTGAAGGAGGTAGAAGAGTGCTACCATAATTTTTCCTATTAGACACTCTACCTGGGTAGCTAATCTAGTGCTAGTTAGAAATAAGAATGGGGAAATTTGGCTTTGCGTAGATTTTAGAAACTTGAATAAGGCTTCAAAAAAGGATAATTATCCTTTGTCTTTCATGGATGGTGTGTTGCATACTATGAATGGTTCAAATATGATATCCTTCCTGGATGAATTTTTTAGGTACAACCAGATATTAGTGGAAAGATAGAATAGAATGAAAACTACCTTCACAACCAAATGGGGAACCTTTACGTACAAAAGAATATCATTTGGGTTAATAAACATTGGAGCCACATTCCAATGTGCAATGGATCATACCTTCAAAGGTATCATGGGTAAATGCATCATTGTATACATGGATGACTGGACAGTTTTCTCTAAATTTCGATTTGATCATGTCAAGCACTTGGAGTCCATTTTTGACAAATGCAAAGAATTTGGCATATCTTTGAATCCAAAGAAATGTGTCTTTGGTGTAACTGAGGATAAAATCCTTGGTCACTAATAACCAAAGACAATATTTTTGTGGATCCCAAGAGGGTTGAAGCCATATCAAAGATACCATTTTCCAATTCTAAGGAGTTGAAATCATTTTTTGGGAAGATCAATTTTTTCAATACATTCATTTCGGGATTTGCTAAAATTGTCAAACCCCTAAATGACATGTTGAAGGAAACTACCCAAATTGTCTAGTCAACAAAAGCTAAGTAATATTTCAAGAGATTAAATTTGCCATCAAACAGACCCCAGTTCTGTTGAGTCCAATTTTTAGTGTAGATTTTTACCTATACTCTCTCGCATCTAAACATACACTTGCAACCATGTTAAGTCAAAAAAGATAAATAGGAGAGCACCCTAATACCTTCAAGAGTACTAATATGAAGGGTGCTGAATTGAATTACTCATATTTGGATAAACAAGCCTATGCCTTAGTGAAAGTAGTTAAGCAATTTAGGCATTAAATTTTGAGGGGTAAGGTCCATGCCATAGTTCCTGATCTGACTGTCAAGTATTTTTTAAGTCAAAATGAATTGGGTGAATTAAGAGGCAAATGGATTACAAAAATATAGGAGTTTGACTTAGAAATTCGACCTACTAAATTAATAAGAGGACTTGGTCTATCACAACATATTGTTGAGATACCTATAGGGATAGAGATTAACCAGTTGGATGATTGGTATAGGGATATCATTTATTTGTTGAAATTTGGGAACTGTCCATCCATCTAAACAAGACTCAGAGAAGAGCATTGAAGTTAAAATCTGCTCATTTTTTACTCAAAGGGGGTAAATTATACAAATAAAATTATGCCAGAATATTCTTGAGATGTATTGCCCATGATGAAGTAAATGAAGTAATGTCCAATTTTCATGAAAATTTAGGAGTAGGACATCCTTCAGTTTCTACTACTATGCACTAAATATTGAGAGTAGGCTACTATTGGCCTATGTTGTTTAAATATGTACACCTTCATGTGAGAACTTACCACCAATGTCAGATCTTTCCAACCAAGCAGGCTAAATGAGCTCTACCATTGTAACATTTTGTAATAGACAAACCTTTCATACAATGGGGACTTTATTTTGTGGGAGTGATGAGCCTGAATTCATCAGTAGGGGATAAATATGTATTAACAACCATTGATTATTGTACACAATGGGATGAAGCAATAGCCACAATAAGGAGTATAACCTAAGAGGTGATTGAATTTTTGAAATCAAATATTATAATCATGTTTGGAGTTCCTTTAAATTTAGTTTGTGATAATGGCCCAACTTTTCAATCACTAGAATTTGTAGAGTGGGCATACCATAAGGGGATAGTCCTCAAATTTTCATCCAATTATTATCCCTAAGGAAATGGATTGGCTGAATCCACAAATAAAAATTTGATAAATATCATTAAGAAGTATGTTATAGATAAACCTAGAAAATCGTATATATTACTGAAGTATACACTTTGGAATGATAGGATAAGACACAAAGAAGTTGTTAAAACTTCACCCTTTGCTTTACTATATGGAACTAAACCAATAGTTCCAATTTTAATTAGGATGCTTACTTACCAGTTTTTTTTAGACTATTTTAATGATTATGCTAATAAAAAAGCTCACCTATTAGACATGATTAATCTATAAGATGAAAGGCTTCCGGTCTTAGAGAATTCCAGTCAGCATCAAGAGATAGTCAAGCATTTGTTTGATAAGAGAGCAAAAGTGAAGGCATTCAGACTTGCAAACATGGTGCTTCTATGGGACAAAGCCTATGAAAAGAAAGGTAAACATACTAAGCTGCAGCCTTTGTGGATAAGACCATAACAAATCGCAAATATTTTGGGTAATAATGCATTTTTTCTATAGGACTTGGAAGATACTTTTCTAAACTTACCTATCAATGGTCAATATTTGAAGCATTATTTCTTTGTTGTTCCATCTGCTACATCATTTGAGTAATAATAAAAATAGTATTTGTACATATGTATATATATATGTATATGTATCAGTGTGTGTTTAATCTATTTTATTAGCATTAAGTTATCTTTAGATTTCTTTAATTTCGTTTTCTTTCCTCTTTTGTTTATTTGTCCTGATTTCCTGAATTAAAGAAGGGTGATTTTGGTAAAAATATATTCTAAGTAGGGAGTTAGTGGTGATGCTTGTTATCTAGAATGACAATAGAGAAGCAGTTTAGATTTTGTACCTTGCCTACCATAATTATTTTAATTATAAAAGAAACATTTATGTTGTTTAGTTGGAGAACTCCCAAGGAATCCAAGAAGAGTTTATCATAAGAGGAAAATCTGATTCACAAACACATTTTAATTACTTTGAAAAGGCTATTGGTATCCAAAACTAAATTGGTTAGTTGATCGGTTATTTAGTTGATAAAATATTAGGGAAAATACAACTTTTGAACCTCCAGTAAGAATTCTCGGCTATCTAGTCTTTATCAACAAAAAAAAAGGAGTAAAAAAAAAAAAAAAAGAGTCCCATAATAAAATAAGATAGCCAAGATTTCTAAAAGAAATTTTAGACATGTTCACTAGGGCTATGGACACTCCATGGTTGTGAACCAAGGTCTTAAAATAAAGTTAAGAGTAACTGTGTCAAGGCTATAAATGCTAAACTAGAATCATAGCTCTACTCAAATAATCCTATGCAGTCCAAATAGTCTGGTTAATCCTCAGTAAGCATCCTAAGACATGACTATCTTAAGAGGAAGAATTTACACACTTACAATCACACACCAAAGTTTTCTTTGGCTCATTTATATGCATGGAAATTTTCATCAAAATCTAGGTACTTTGAATTTTTGCTTAAATTTTACAGTTCGAAAAAATGTCATGAATTCAAGAATTGTCTCAATTTCGTGATCAAAATAGCTTGGGAAGCTAAGATGAAGAAAAATATCCCATATCCATGAATTGTCTCAATTTTGTGATCAATATAGCTTGGGAAGGTAAGTGACATGTCTTAATTCCGTAATTGCCAAAGCTTGGAAAGCTAAAACAGAGAAATATCCCAGATCTACAGCATGTCTTAATTATATGATTGTCAAATCTCGAGAGCATGAAAAATAAAAAAGTGTCACGAATTCTTGCATTGTCTCCATGTCATGGTCCACTTGGTCAAAATACAAAAATCAAACAAATGTGATGCAAATCCATGACAACCTAATATCAATTGCTTATCAAATTTTTGCACAAATTAATTTTACCCTAAAATCTTTTCATTCCATTAAAGTTTCATATTGTTGTGGAAGTCAATTGCATGACAAGATTTTTTTGGATTATCCATGACATTACTTCAAACCCTTGGACAAGATTGGATTGTTGTAATTTTTTCATCGCGGAACCGTGACATCATGATAAGCAAAAGAATTAATGTCGAGCCTTAGGGATTAAAATAATAATTAAAAAATTAATAAAAAAAATTAAATTTTGGAAAATGTCAAACCTTAGAAATATTAAATTAATTAAATTAATAATATTACTAATGTTCTAACCTTTGTTTTTTTTTTTTTTTGCAAAAATTTATCGGTGTCCGCATTTAATGATAAAAGTAATGGTAGACAGGGAATTTTATCATGAACCAAGCAAAGGGGATCATGTGAGGATAGAAGTCAAGAGAAGTCAATGATCCACTCGGATTTTGCAGATGAAGAATTAATGAGACATGGCTACAACTGGCCGAAAAGTAAAAATAATTGCACGTAGTCCCCATTTGATGAAGATAAAATCAGATTGTGCCTCCACCATTTATGGCAAGATACTCAGTCAGATTTTTGGAGTGGTTGGAATTGAACATGACTCTATTAAAATATGTTTTTATATTGTGCAAAGCCCTATAGTGGGATTTTTAAATTATTTTTGCTTGATTGGGAGTTGTATATTTTGTGAAAATATGAGGGCATGTCCTGAGTCTATAAATACTCCCATCGAATATGAAAAAAAGGATGCAAAAATTTATAATACAAGGATTTTCTATAAAAAAAAATTTATAGAAAATTTGTTTGTTGTCGACATAGGATCTTTTATAGTGTTTCTACTTTGAAGTGGTGTGGCCAAGTGCTTAATCTGCTTCTCAAGTTTGAACAGTGCTCATTTTCTTATTCTTGTTTTCATCCAAATGTATGTGATAATAATTGTTAAGTTTGATTTATTTTAGCATGTTGTTGATGTTATGTGGAGACCTTAATTGAGTTTTAATCATTCTAAAGCTTAGTTATTTTCCTACTGGCTTTGGTTTTGCTATGTGAGCTGAGCTATCGATAAAAAAATCCTAAAAAATTTAAGACTTTAGAGTGATTAAACTATCTTGAGTGTTTGGTCTATTTTATAAACTTGTTTCACCCCTTGCTAGGTAATAAATTGATCTTAGAAATCTAGACAATTTATTATTCTATTGGTTACGATTGGAAAACATAATAGTATGCCAAGTTGAAAGAATAATTAACAATTAAAATTGTAATATTTCACCCTTCTTTTCTACCCTACCTTACCCTCTCTGTTTTTATTTCTAAAGAGATCCATTTTTATGTTTCTTAAAATTATTTATTCTTTTAATCTGTTGAAGTCCAAAAGAGCAAGATCTATTTACAAATGCAAATCTAATTGATGAACCAAACAACAACGAACATAAGTTGAACCCCCTTATAGGTAAAATAGGTGATCATTAAAACTATTCCAAAAGTGGAAAAGAGCGAGGACAATCGACCCAACCCTATAACTCACACCTTGGATATCCAACAAGATCCTAAAGTGAGAGGAAATTTATTCCCATTTTGAAGAACACAAGCTTATACTGAGAGGGGGGGTGAACAGTATAAGACCACTTTTTACTTTTCTTATCCCAGTAAATATTATACAATATATCAATGGCAATATCAATAGCAGAAACCAAGCAAAGTACAAATCATCACACACACATGAGACACCAATTTACATGGTTCGCTCAATGTGAGCTACATCCACGAATAAAATATTTCACTAAATTTTATCAATCCAAATTCTGGGAATACCTTTCTCGATTACAATGTTTATGGGCACCAACCCAAAGGAGACACCAATCCCCTAACCTCGAGTTCGTGGGCAACAACCCACAGGAGACACCAATCCCCTAGCTCTGCTCTGGCTGGTGATCCTCTAGAAGACCTCTGCCTCTGCTGCCCTTAGCAAATGGAACTCTATCCACAAAAGACACCTATCCTCCCTGCTCTGGTTGGAGACCTCTGTCCTCAACTCTAACACCTCCAAAGCTAGTCCTCGAATTTGCACTAAACACAGTCCTTCGGTCTAGCACAAATGTCCTTGTTCGTCTTTGACTGTTTGCTCTCTACACCCTCTGCTCTCTCTGTGCAAACACAGCTGCACTTGATCGAACTTTAACATTTGCACCACTGTGCAATCACAGTGGCACCGTCTTCACACACTGCTTCCTTTGCAATAGTTTTCACTCAGAATGATTTGACGAAATGCACTCTGCACACTACGGTCGAATTCACACTCTGCTCTCGATTATCGAACTTCTTGCTCTGTGCCCTCTCTACGAACGTCGCACTTCGACCACGCATTTTCACACTTTTCAACTCTCCAAATAGCCCTCCTTTTATAATAGAATTTTCATGAAGAAAACTTTAATCTTAGTCGGCTGTTATGACAAATGCAAACCCTAAACTGCGTCGGCTCAATTTTAACTCTATCAGCTTCAACCGCCTTTGTGGTTCTGTAGCTTTTCCTGTGAAACTACAACATGTCACGATATCGTGACACACTCTCTTTTGCTTTTTGTCGTGATATCATGACACTTCTCTCTTCATCGACCACCTTTCTGCTTTTGTCACGAAATCACAACACTTCTGCCTCTACAGACTTCATCTTCACTTTTGTCATAAAATCATGACACTTTTGTTTTCAAAGCCTTCCTCTTTGCTTTTGTCATGAAATCACGACACTTCACCTATGGAAGACATGCTTTCAGTTTTTGTCATGAAATCGTAACACTTCTATTGTTGAAACCTTGCTTACTGTTTCTGTCATGAAATCGTGACACTTCTACTTTTGACTGCTTTCTTTTTTGCCTGTCGCAAAATCATGACACTTTCTGCATCCATACGCTTTTCTTTCATCCTGTCATGAAATCGTGATGCTTTCAGCTTTCGAATGCTTTCTTTGCAACCTGTCGCGAAATCGTGACAGTTCTCATTTCAAACTCTTCCTTTTGCTGCATGTCATGAAATCATGACAGTTCTCATTTTGAGTTCTATAGCATGTCATGAAATTGTGACAGTTCTCACTTTGTCTTCTATAGCATGTCACGAAATCATGACACTTTTCGTGTTACTTTCTCTCTCTTCAATCTTGTCATGAAATCATGACAGTTCATAATGTGGACTCTCTCTTCTACATTATGTCGCAAAATCGTGACACTTTTTCATCCGTACAACCTTCCTTGCAATATTTCATGAAATCGTGACACTTTTCCTTCTCGGCCTTCCTACTCTTTTCAATTCACGAAAATGCGACATGTCACGAAATCGCGACACTTTCCACCTTGCTCTCCTTTACTGCCAACATGTTGCGAAATCGCAACAATTTTTCCACTTGCCCTTTTCTCTGCCAACATGTCACGAAATCATGATAGTTTTTCCTGCTTCTTCTCTCTCTTCCAACATGTCACGAAATCGTGACAGTTTTTCCTACTTCTTCTTTCTCTTCTAACATGTCGCAAAATCATGACAGTTTTGCCAGATCTTTCTCTCTCCTCTAACATGTCGTGAAATCGTGACTGTTTTTCTTTCCTGCTGAATATGTCATGATATCGCGACACTTTTCTTACTTGTCTTTTTCTTTGATCTTTTGCAAATGGGCCACTATAATCTTCTTGGAAACTCACTATCCATGCTCTGAATAATCTTCTTGGAAACTCACTGTCCATGTCTACAAATTATTTGACATTAAATCAAAAACCTTCAAGAGCTTCTTGACATCAATGACAACCTATACACTTGAGCAAAGGCAATGTACCCAAGGTACCCAAAATTGCCAACAATCTCCCCCTTTGTCATTGATGGCAAACCTTTACTGAAAACACTTCTCAAGAGCCAAAACTAAAACCAACTATGCTAACAATTGAGAATCTTCCTTTGAAGTTTTGCTCCCCCTGACTTGAAGCTTTCCTCTTCACTTGAAGCTCTCCCCCTTACTCATATCTCTCCCCCTTTGTCATCAATGGCAAAGGGTCACCTTTGGGGCTCGGGACTAAGAATGAGCCTCTTAGCTTAGTCCCTCCCCCACCTCCTGATGAGGTGATTAATTCTAGGGTGGGAGTAAAACTCCCATTAGGCACTGATCATCATCAACGTCTATAAATTCCTTGTCGGGTCTTCTCTTGAACTCTTTGTCCATCTTCCTATTCTTGTCACTGTTCTTGTTTTTGTTCTCATCCCTGTTCTTGTCCATGCCTTGATCCTTGGACCTATTCATACCACTGTTCTTGTTCCTGTACCTTGGAAGTTCAGCTCTACACTGTCTAGCTGTGTGACCGTAATTTTTGCACTTATAAAAAGTAACAATGTTATTTCTTTTAGGCATACTTGTTCTTTGAAACCACTAATTTTGACCAAACCTGTTCCTATTATTTGTCTTGCAATAAACTGCCTTGTGTCCAAACTGTTGACAAGAGTAGCAATACCCTTGAAAGAAACTAGCACTTCTAAAATTGTTGTTTACCTTCTTTATTTGAGCCATGCAATGTGAAGCCGTGTGACTAAACCTGTGACACGCAAAACATCTATCGTGAAATTTTATTTTATTTGACCTCTTGGATCCCGAAAACTTCTTCTTCGCATTCTAAATTCTATTTTCTATTTCTGCGCATCTATCACTCACGGACTCTTTCTCTGAAATACTCTCCTCATCAGAACTCTCTTCTTTTTGGAATCTCTTACTAGATTCCCCAACCTGTTCCTTATGAGGCTTAACAAAACCAAGGCCTGTTTTATCTATTGTCTTTCTTTGATCTTTGATGAGTGACTTAACCTTTTTGGAGCTGTCTTGAAACCTATAAATCTTATCCTTGTATTCTTTAGTTTCCTCTTTCAAAGAAGCCATTTTCTATTCTAACTCACTATACTCAAGAACCTTAGACTCTAACTCATCCTTGAGTTCTTGTGTCTTAGCTATAGAGAAATCAAGATTTTCTATAAGATCATCTCTCTCCATATAACATTCATCTAACTTATCCTTGAGTCTAGCATTCTTCTTTCTTTCCTTTTTCAAAGCACTAAGAGCATTAGTAAGTTCACTTTCAAGATCCTTTATTTGTTTGCTTTCTGAATCATCAAAGCCTTTTTTCAGATTTCTTATCACTAGAGGTGCTACCCTTTTCAAAAACCATACATGCATCTTCCTTATATTTTTCTGAAGCATCCTCATACATACTAGAAACCAACTCATTATTTGTGCAATCATCCTCAAGGTGACCAAAATTTCCACATCTAAGACATTTCATGATAATGAATCTATGTTTCGGTTCTTCCTCTTTTTTTGATATGAACAACATCTCATTTTCATCATCACTTGAAGAACTTTCACTATCACTACTAGACCACTTACTTGCTTTGTCTAGGTAGAAACTCTTCTTGTGCTTGTGAGAATACCTCTTTCCTTGATTGTTGTGCTCATCTTTGTTTTTCCTGTGATGCTTGTGCTTTTCGAATCCTTGCTCTTAGAATGTTGTTTATCTTCATCACTTTCATTCTTGGAAACAAGATGACAGTCAGTAGCATAATGACCAAACTTTCCACAATTGAAACATCTTATATTTTTCATGCTTTTATGCTTTCTAGAGAACTTTCCTTTATTTTTGTAATATGCCTCTTCATCACTAGAAGACTCATCACTCTCTTGAAGTTGTTTACCTTTGGATTTCTTGGTAGCCTTGAAAGTTGCCTCTTTCTTGACATCAACCTTCACTTGAGTTCTCAACTCAAATGCTGCAAGTATACTATGGAGCTCATCCTTTTTCAACTTATCCAAATCTTTAGCTTCCTCAATAGCAAAAATATTTTCACTAAATCTATTAGGAAGAGATCTTAAAATCTTATCACAAACATCATTTTCAGCAAGCTCAAGACCTAAGTCTTTCATGGAGTTAACAACCTCATCTATACAAAGCATGTAGTCACTAATATTTTTATCATCATTCATTTGGAGTTGTTCAAACATACCTTTGAAGTGTCTCAACTTGGCCTTTCTAACATTTGCATCACTTGTATGAACCACCTTCACATTTCACTAGCTGTCTTACAGTGAATAACTTTGGTGAGATCTGCTTTTTGTAAGCCTTTCAGGATTGCATTCATTGCTTTTGAATTGTTGTGATGTAGGAGCCTGTCTTCTTTAGTATAAGGACCATGTTTAGGAATAGTGTACTCATCTTCAATCACTTCCCAAACCTCATTCCCAAGTGCCATTAGATGAACCTTCATCCTTGCACTCCAAAGACCAAAATCTGATCCATCAAGAATAGGTGTTGCATTGCCACTTGAATAATCCATTGTGTTCTTTGCTAGCTTTTCCTTCAAGTCGTTAAACTTTCCGAAGGGACCTGCTCTGATACCAATTGAAGAACACAAGCTTATACTGAGAGGGGGGGGTGAACAGTATAAGACCACTTTTTACTTTTCTTATCCCAGTCAATATTATACAATATATCAATGGCAATATCAATAGCAAAAACCAAGCAAAGTACAAATCATCACACACACATGAGACACCAATTTACGTGGTTTGCTCAATGTGAGCTACATCCACGAATAAAATATTTCACTAAATTTTATCAATCCAAATTCTGGGAATACCTTTCTCGATTACAATGTTTATGGGCACCAACCCAAAGGAGACACCAATCCCCTAACCTCGAGTTCGTGGGCACCAACCCACAAGAGACACCAATCCCCTAGCTCTACTCTGGCTGGTGATCCTCTAGAAGACCTCTGCCTCCGCTGCCCTTAGCAAATGGAACTCTATCCATAGAAGACACCTGTCCTCCCTGCTCTGGCTGGAGACCTCTATCCTCAACTCTAACACCTCCAAAGCTGGTCCTCGAATTTGCACTAAACACAGTCCTTCGGTCTAGCACAAATGTCCTCGTTCATCTTTGATTGTTTGCTCTCTACACCCTCTGCTCTCTCTGCACAAACACAACCACACTTGATCAAAATTTAACCTTTGCATCACTGCGTAATCACAGTGGCACCGTATTCGTACACTCTGCTTCCTTTGTGATATTTTTCACTCAGAATGATTCGACAAAATGCACTTTGCACACTATGGTCAAATTCGCACTCTGCTCTCGATTATCGAACTTCTTGCTCTATGCCCTCTCTACGAACATTGCACTTTGACCACGCATTTTCACACTTTTCAACTCTCCAAATAGCCCTCCTTTTATAACAAAATTTTCATGAAGAAAACTTTAATCTTAGTCGGCTGTTATAACAAATGCAAACCCTAAACTACGTCGGCTCAATTTTAACTCTATCAGCTTCAACCGCATCTGTGGTTCTGTAGATTTTCCCACGAAACTACAAAATGTCGCGATATCATGACACCTTTGCAACCGTACACTCTCTTTTGCTTTTTGTTGTGATATCGCGACACTTCTCCCTTCGTCGACCACCTTTCTGCTTTTGTCACAAAATCATGACACTTCTGCCTCTACATACTTCGTCTTCACTTTTGTCGCAAAATCGTGACACTTTTGTTTTTAGAGCCTTCCTCTCTACTTTTGTCATAAAATTGTGACACTTCACCTATGGAAGACATGCTTTCAGTTTCTGTCGTGAAATCGTGACACTTCTGCTGTTGAAACCTTGCTTATTGTTTCTGTCATGAAATCGTGACACTTCTGCTTCCAACTACTTTATTTTTTGCCTGTCACGAAATCATGACACTTTCTGCATCCATATGCTTTTATTTCATCCTGTCATAAAATCGTGACGCTTTCAGCTTTCGAATGCTTTCTTTGCAACCCGTCATGAAATCGTGACGCTTCTCATTTCAAACTCTTCCCTTTGTTGCATGTCATGAAATCACGACAGTTCTCATTTTGAGTTCTATAGCATGTCACGAAATCATGACAGTTCTCACTTTGTCTTCTATAGCATGTCACGAAATCACGACAATTTTCGTGTTACTTTCTCTCTCTTCAAACTTGTCGCAAAATCACGACAGTTCATACTGCGGACTCTCTCTTCTGCATTATGTTGTGAAATCGTGACACTTTTTCATCCGTACAACCTTCCTTGCAATATGTCACAAAATCGTGACACTTTTCCTTCTCGGCCTTCCTGCTCTTTTCAAGTCACGAAAATGCGACATGTCACGAAATCGTGACACTTTCCACCTTGCTCTCCTTTACTGCCAACATGTCACGAAATTGCGACAGTTTTTCCACTTGCCTTTTTCTCTGCCAACATGTCACAAAATTGTGATAGTTTTTCCTGCTTCTTCTCTCTCTTCCAACATGTCGCAAAATTGCGACAGTTTTGCCTGCTTCTTCTTTATCTTCTAACATGTCATGAAATCGTGACATTTTTGCCAGCTCTTTCTCTCCTCTAACATGTCGTGAAATCACGACTGTTTTTCTTGCCTACTGAATATGTCGCGATATCGCGACACTTTTCTTACTTGTATTTTTCTTTGATCTTTTGCAAATGGGCCACTATAATCTTCTTGGAAACTCACTGTCCATGCTCTGAATAATCTTCTTGGAAACTCACTGTCCATGTCTGCAAATTATTTGACATTAAATCAAAAACCTTCAAGAGCTTCTTGACATCAATGACAACCTATACACTTAAGCAAAGGCAATGTACCCAAGGTACCCAAAATTGCCAACACATTTAAATATTACTTGTGTTTTCTATTTACTCTCCACAAGATGTGCATGAAATTTGAGCCAACACTTATCAAGTATTCTACATGGGTAGCAAATTTGGTCCTAGTGTGTAAAAAGAATGTAAATATCTGACTAAATCTAAATAAGGTATATTTAAAGGATCACTATTGGTTTCTATCAATTAATAAAATATTATAGAATGTGGAAGGTTCACAATTGCTATAATTTCTTGATGATTTCTAAAAAAACAATCAGATATGGGTCAAAGATGATGATCAATATAAGACAACTTTCACCACAAAATGGGTAATATTTGCTTACTAAAGAATGTTTTTTGACTTATCTATTGTAGGGGACACTTTCAAAAGAGCTATGGATATTGGATTTGTTAGATTAAGTGAATAAATTATGCTCATATACGTTGATGACTTAACTATATCTGTGAAAGAAAGAAGTAAGCATACTGAACATCTAAATTTTATTTTTAGAAGGTGGAGGGAGTACAAAATTTTATTAAACCCTAAAATTACAACCTTCATGGTTCAAGGAGAGAGGATTCTAATACATGTGGTATCTAAGGAAGGACTTGCAATTCAACCTGGTCACATTAAAGTAATCCACGAGTTGCCACTACCCTCATTTATCAATGATATCAAACCTTTCCTTAGGAAAATTAAATTTATGGTTAAATTTATCACAAATTTTTCACAACTACTTTGGACCATCACAAAGATGTTAAATAAATATTCTACTTTCACTGGTTTGAATGAGGGAAACAAGATTTCCATGGTAACAAGAATGCAATCAAGAAATCACTAGTACTGATCAACCCAAACTTCTTATGTCATTGGCACTAATGGTAGTATCATTGTAATGTTAATCCATAAGGATGAAAATGAGGAAGAACACTCAATCTCCTTCATAAGACAAACACTTAATAATTATAAAGAGTGACACACCTTCATAGAAAAATATGTTTTTTCCATAATGAAGGCCCTAAGAGAATTTGGGTATTACTTGTCTAAAAGTAAGACCATTGTCTTTATGGACTATCTCAATGTGATATTTGTAATGAAGCACGATGAGTTAGGTGAAAAGAGAGCATGTTGCATAAATAAAATTCAATATTTCAGTATACAAACCAATCCAACCAAATTGGTTAGGGATCAAGCTCTATGAAAATATTATTATGCCGATCCTAAAGGAAAAAGTAGCACTCATGGAATAACTTGAACTAGAAGCATAAATAAGATGGATAAGTGATATTAGGAATAAATGATGTCAAGTTTGATCCTAGGAAGGTTAACACCAAATGAAAGGGTCATATTTTGGTAATAGGTAACTTAACTTGCCTAGATAATGTCCCTTTCCACAAAGGATATGATGGGGTGTTGCTAAGATACATGGAATAAGAGAGAACAAAAGCCTTAATTAATGATTACCATAATGAATATGGCTACTATTCAACATAAACCATGACTTACTATATTCAGGATAGGATATTATTGTCTTGCAATATTCTTTTATTGTTTTCAATGGGTAAAATTTGGCAACATTATTTTGTATATTCATAGGTAAAAGGAGAAAATTTTGTATGCATTTGGGACCTAAAATTGTCATATAACCTTTCCAACAAAGGGGTTTAGATTTCATTGGGAATATTATACCTTTATCAAGTATAGGATATGGGTGGATTTTGACTACTATAGACTACTTTACTAGGTGGACAAAAGCAATTCCAATCATGTTATCATATAAATAAACTGGCATCCAACTATTGGAAGATATCATTACTAGATATGGGATCCCTGCAACAATTGTAACAAATAATGTCATAATATTTAAAAGGATAAAATTGATGAACTTTTCACTTGGGCATGGGTTTATCCTAAGAACATATTCTAATTACTATTATTATAACAAAATTAGCATAATCCACTAATAAGAACATTGTCAAGATCTTAAAGAGGATAAATATTGAGTGCCATAGAGATTGAAACACAAGTTTGAAGAGAGGATTATGGGTATATAGAGTGACACCCAAAGCTTTCATTAGGTTATCATTCTATAAACTTATTTTTGATAAAGAAGTAGTGTTGCCAATAAATTTGGAGTTGTCTTCTCTCCAAATATCCCTAGAATTAGAGCTCAAAGATACTGACATCACCCTATGTAGGCATGCCTAAATGCATTATTATCCTTATAAGAAGAAAGAGAGAAGGCCTTCAAGAGGTTCATTTAGCACCAATTGGTAGTCAATAAATGGTTAAATAAAAGGGTGATTGATATAATATTCAAAGTAGGATATCTTATTTTTCAAATGGTATTAATATAGGGCTAATCCTAGGAAGCACAAGAAATTTAACTCCCTCTAGAGTGGGTCATAACAAATCAAAAAATTCAAGGAGACAATGCCTAAAAAATCAGGATTCTTTATGGAAGACCACTACCAATATTAGTCAATGGGCAACACCTAAGGCCCCTATAAAATCCCATAAAATTAAATTATGAATATGTACATATTATTTTCTTCTCTTTTTTCCATCTTTTATTTCTTGCTTTTACCTTCCCTTTCTAGAGAAAAGTACAAAAAATCAAATAAATAAAAATACAAAAAATGAGAAAATACAAAAGGAAAAACAAAATCCTCCATAGTTTTAACAAAATAATTGAAAAAGGTGCCTAAATATACCACTTCTTCTCTCCATTCTCTCCCCTTTCTTCGAAAGCATGTAAAAATTTTGTAAAAAATTGGTTAAGTAGAAAAAGTATGATTCAACCAAAAATAGTGATTTGCTACTTAAAAAAAGGTGTGATTAACCCAAAAAATCGTGACTCAGTACTTAAAAAAAAAATATGATGTGTTAAAGAATAAGTGAATTGTAAATTTTACAAATCATGGGTTAATGTTTCAAAGGCAACAATCGAACAAAGGCAAAATAAAAAAAGTGAATTGCCACTTGCCATAAGTAACAAATAGCTCCATACAAGTAATTAATACATAGTTAGAGGTTTTGAATCACATTTAGGGAGGGTTTTCAATCCCCTCCCCCTTATTTTTACCTAGCTTGAGAAATGAAAATTCTAGACATCAAGATAATCCAAGGTGAAAAGGGGTAAGTTTTAGTTGTGGTTTGTTCCAATGCAACGTTGTCAAACCTTATCAAGCCTACTTTGTATAATGGCCATTATGCCCTTTATTGGCTTTGTGATTTTAGGCCCTAGATCATTATGACTCAGTATATTTAAACCCCTAGCCTTATAAATCCCAAGGTTGTTTAAATGTTTACCTCTACTTATATAGATTTAAAGTCTGAATTGTGACTCACTCCTACGAGGGTGGATTGCCTAAAGTTCAATTACAAAAAAAAAAATTAAGTCCAAAACTAGAAAATTGCTAGTTTGAAGACTAATAAAATCACTCTTTTGCAAAACAAAAAGGCAAAATTGCCCAATTTTGAAAGAGCAGATTGATAGTTTAGACAATATTAGCAAATTTTGGAGTAAAAGTTCTCCAAATACAAGATGGACACCAATATAGTAGAAAGTAGTAGAATTGTGATAGAAGTAACTCTTGTCATCCCTCCAAATATAAATACAATGATCCCAATAGGTGTACAAGTACAACCTAACAAGGGAGATCCTTTGCTACCAAGAAGAAGAAATCCTGTAAGAAGCCTAATAATATTAAAGATATGCATGATGACCATTATCAAAAGGTGGTTGAGGATCAATTCAAATATTCCCTTGCAGATTTAGAAATGAAGCAAACAAGTAGTTTAATATGGGAATTGGCATAAATTACTAGATCATATGAAAAATATGGACATTGATGTTCACCATATATCCAATTCCTTAGGTGTGGGATTATCCAAAGATAGTGGAACGATGTGCTAAGAAACACGTCAAGATAATTACATTATTTTTCGTAGGCTTGGGATTGGATAATCATTTTCATCATTGAGGGGTGATTAAAAAAGCTAAGCATAAAGGATAATCCAACACACTGAGTCACCTACAATCCAAAAGCTTAGATTCATTGTTATAAGAGCTTTGAATATAATAGGTAGATAGATTTTCTGTCCACACAACTCAAGAATCCTATGATACCCAAAAATTTGAGTTGCCCTTGAGAATTTATCAAGTCAATAAATATGTGCAAAAGGTGCTATCAACAACTATAATGGTGCTCAAGTAAATGGTAAATGAATTATTTAAGGAATAGCATGTAGCCTCATTAAATGTAGTGGAGCACTATTTGGTAATTTAAAAATGATTGATTATGTCAAACACATAGCAAATAAGATGAACAAGCAACTTAATAATTTTTAATAGACTAGGCAATTCAACTACACATCTTACCTCATTTTTTAATTTTAAATCCAAAGAAACATTGGTTTCCAAAGTTGTAGCTAAACCAAACTAGGTTGGATAACAAGCCATTACCAATTTGTGACTACACAAATGTGTCATAGAAAGTAGAAGGTAACATATGGTTTCTATGATGTTGTAGACCATCCCATAAAGAAGGGGCCAAAGGAGAGGGTGTCTACATTGTAAGAGGAATATCATATTATTTTAAGGGTAAAGAAGCTACCTAATGATGAATTTTACCTAGGAAAATACAAGTCCTTCATTACCCTATTTGTGTTCTCTTGAATGCCTTATGAGTTGATCATATGTTCTCAACAACCTGTTCAATTTAGAATATGTGTGTAACAAGACTAGATTGACCAATAATACTTCAAAGGGTATAATAAGGCTACATTTTATGAAATAAATAACATAATCATGGTAATAATGCCTAAAATGAAGGGATGACATTTGTTCATTAATAATAGATTAAAAGGCTTAAGGATGATCCTATTAAAGGCCTTATAGTTTTATGATCCTAAGAAGCTATTTATAAATGAACTCATATCATGTGGCCTCAACACTTTTTTATGCCCATAAAAGAAAGCATGAAGTAGATAAAGAGGTCAACCTAAATGAAGATACTACAATGTTGAAGCTAGAAACCCCACACAGGTATGAGTACAAAATTTAAAGTGGTATGATAACCCTCCCCATGATACATATTTTATGCCATCATGCAAAAGAAATATAATTTTGACCTTTATTACATGATCAATAATCAAGTGAGAAGGTCACTCAAGAATTAAGGGTACACAACAAGAAAATTATAGCTTGGAAAAATATGAGGTACAAAATAAAAACTTTAAAGGATATTGTACACCAAGGGTATTTTGATGCAGAAGTTTCCAATGCATTAGATATGGGACATCAAAAAAGAGGATCCAAGAGGCTACAAATAAAATATAATGCACCTTAGAAATCAACTATCACCCTCACTATAGTTTCCACATCAACATTGGCCCTTTTAGCAGCATCGTATAGAAAATGATTCATGAGCACCAAGTGAAAATGAAGCTTGATCCTAGAAGGTCAACCTTTAAAAAGTTAAGTACTAGGAAATGACTAGTTATAGTAGAAGATTCACCAATATTAGGAGGGGAAATAGTGAAGTAAGGAACCCCATAATAGAGTATCTCTCTTACCAAATATGGGGCCATTGCAATGGAGGTCATGACTTTGGAGGTCATAATTACCTTTGTTCCCTCTCTCTCTCCCTCTCCTCTTTACATATCTTTGCATGCCACTTCTTCTATACCTACTCCTCAAGTCCCCCTCAATTTATTGCTTTTCACTTATCAAATCCCTCTCACTTATTTTATTGTGATTCCATCTCCATCAATAAGCACAACTATTGCATCTCTTGGAGGTAAATTATCCCATCTAATATTTAGTCAATCATTTTCCATGACTACATCACCAATAACTACCTTCCCATCTTCCACACCTACCATAGAGGTCATGATCACCCAACCGCTTGTCTCCTATTCCATTAGTCCTATTGTATCTCTTCTCGTGTCTCCATTTTCCACTACACTAACATAAATTACCATTAAAGTGTTAGTATCCATGTTCCCACCACTGCCATGTAGTTTTACCCACCCCCTTAAGCTCCATGTGTTATTCTACAAAGCAGTTCCTCAAAATGGCAAGGACATCTATAGTACAAACATCATTAAGGATGATCGAGTTACTATGAACCATCCAATAGTAAGAGGTTACATTAGACCTAGTCAAGTATTCATATAGTAGGAAATAAATACCCTAAAAAAGAAATAGACTAAAGATGTTATAGATTCCATGAAAGTGGCTAGGAATATTATATTCCTTTGTTATTTTGGATGGTTGAAGATTGAACGTAGTGGTAAAAATGGTAGGCGCACTACAAGAAACTGAACTTATCTTAGCTGGAATCTATAGTGAGTGAAGCAAATTTATATATTTATTGGATATTTCAAGACATATATTTTTGTCCTTGAATATACTTTATCTGAGTTGGGTAGATCATTTTAGGCAAAAATCTGAGGGCTAGAGTTTAGTCAAATGTTGAAGGGACCCTCAAAAAAGGCTAACTATTCTAATGCAGTTGTTGGCATAACAATGGATTAAATTGGATGGTGGAGGATATGGTTTATCTGGTGGACTACACTCTAGATACAACTGAAAATATCTTTGTATTTCCTACAAAATATTTTTGAAAGCCAAGTGGAAGTCAAAGAGGGTGTCCATTCATTTTTTTGATGGTTTCCCTAATCATAACTCAAAGAAGAAGCCTTTGGAGGACTTGTTTCCAGATTTTTTAGAGACCTCTTCTCAGAAGGAATTGCTTTCAACTATTCTTTATATTAGGAGTCATGATGCAAATCATTCTTTTTACCCATATTCATTAGTGGACAATCTTCCTAGCTTGGGTAATTCTCTACTAGGGAGAGTACCTGATCAAGGTGTTGGTTCTTCAAAATTTAGTTCCTACCATACCAACATGTTGACAAAGTTTTTACCTTACCCCATGGATATGTGCTTTTTGGATGGTGATTTAGGCTTTATGGAAGTGTGGTCTTGGGAGGTTTATACAAAGAGAAGTTTTTACTTGATGGTGGGGAGTCTAGACTTCTTTTTGGTACAGGCTTATTGGAAGAGATTATGGAGAGATGGGAGCTACTAGGTTTTTGTAAGGAGGTGAATGCTTCAATTATTAATAACATATCCTACTCAAATAAAAGGAAAAAAAGTGTGTTAATCTCAAATAGGGGAGAAAAATTTTGGTTTTAGGCAAAGATTTTTTTTGGATAAAGTTTTGGATATGGAAGGAAAAACACTAACTAGGAGGTTCTATGGTAGATTATACTAAAAAAATCACTTACTCAATGGTTAGAGAGGGTGTGGAGCCCTATTTTAGGATATACTCCTAGTTTTCATGTATTGGTCAAAGGTTGGTTAGCCTTTTCCTTTAGATCGATGGAGGATGTAGGTAGAATATTATAGAGAAGATGGTACTAGGGTTCTTATGCTCTGTCTTTGAAATGGTGGTCCCCTTGTTTCGATCTGAGAAGGGAGTCTAAATTGATTCAACCCATTTGGGTCAAGTTTCCAGGATTTCCCTTAGAGTTGTGGTCTTCTAGGATTTTTAAGTAAATTGGGAATTTTTTAGGGACATGTGTGGATTAAGACCAAGCTTGTCTGAGTGGTTCCTCTTATTATATTTCTAGGATCCTTGTATATTTGGATCTACAATAAGGTCTTCTAGAGACTATAGAAATTGATATTGGAAAGTGGCATTATGTTCATATTATTGACTATGTGAAGATACATTTTCATTGCTCACGGTGTCATGTGTATGGCCACCTGGTGGGATATTATGGGTTAAAATTCACAAGAAGGGAATGGAGAAATTTTTTTCAGGAGAATCATAGTTCTAGGGTGAGAGTGGATGGATTGGTCAATAATGTGGAGGGAGGCATAAGAAGATAGGAAGTTGGGGCATGAACCTCCTTGGATGGCAATGGGGGATTGGAGAAAGGTCATAACATTATTGTAGAAGATCTTCATTTACCAAATTTTTAGGATAGTGGAGTTGGTAGGGACTCAAACATAGGATAAAATGAGGTCCTGTTTGTACCTACACACTTAAGGGAGGTGGGTCCTTCCCCTATGTCAAATGTGGTTCCCCTACCACATAATAGTTCTCTTAGTTCTTTGAATCACTCTTTTGATCTTAGGATGACTCCTAGGGAGTAATAAATTACCTCCCTTCATTCTTCAACTTTGGAGGTAGGAAAATAGGAGTATATTTTGAAGTATACTGGCACCAGGTCAAAATACTTCCATAAGCTCCCTACTAGTCACCCTTCTATCATTCCTAAAATATCTTCACTATCAAGATCTACATCTCTACTTTCATCCTCTTTTGTGGCAAAGAGTCTTGTAAGGGGCCTAATAGATATTTTCTTAGATCTCATAAATCAACAGTTGTTCTTGAGGAGTCTATAGTTGTAAGAGGGCTTGACTTATATGTTGGTACCACTCCTATTTTGGGGAGAAAATCTAATATCCAACTTGCCAAGGATAAAGCTTTGAGGGAGGTTAAGAGTGGGAAACAAAAATCTATAGTTGGGGCACTTAGAGCATGTCATACCCTAGAATTGGTTAATTAATGTTAATCCTTTCTCATAATATTTGGGGTTTGGGTAGTGACTCTAAAAATATTGCCCTTTAAATAACAACCCACAAAAGCAAACTTGAGAGAGATTTTTTTTTAAACCACAAGCGAGGTTCTCAAGAGTCCCAATATTTTAATTTATAGTATTCTCAAGGCTTCATCACATAAGTTTAATATCGTTGTAGATGACACTTAGTCGACATGAGTGGCCAACATCCCATATTTTTTAGGTTCACCTTACTAAACCTCATATTTTAAGATGCCAAAGTGGTCATCCATACTTTCTCATACCCTCCTTGAAACAATCAAATGTGACCACAATGTAGGGATTATCCTTTAAGGCCCATAATACTTAAAGGGAAATTTATATTTCCTACCCTTATCTTAAGTCCATCTATGTAGGTTATTCAGAAATAAATCCTTAGTGCTTAGTTACCATACCTACGCTAAGGTTATTACCACTCCACTAGCAATGAACATGACCATTTGAACCTACATGTTCGAGGGATCACCCTTTTTGTCTTGTGAATTATCCCACACCTCCTATATTTTGTACACCCAATTCTTAATGCTCAAGTTGCTTTAATTCATAATAATATGGCTATTGCATAAATGCAACTCCTTATAGATTCATGAGTTCCTAGATATTTGTTCCTCATAACTCCTTTTAGGACTCATATCTACCTAGTTATTGCATCTTTGCAACTCCTCCCATGATTGGGCTATTCCTTTGACTTAGGTCCTAAAAGTAGTTCTAGATCCATCCCCAAGAACTTTATAAAACCCAATATAGCATTCAAGTAATATAAATCCACTCTCTATAATCAAATGCTTCACTTGAAAACAACATGCTTAAAGCTATAGCACAAAATTGAGCATGGAAAGTAAAAGGATGATATATCATAAATCAAAATAACATAAGCTACAAATAATGTTACCCCTAGCAGCATTTCATCCATTTTAAGCCATAATTTATTTGATCCAAGTGATATCATAAGCTATGTAAGAAGCATTACTTTAGAAATAAAATGATAAATTACAATGCCATCTACTCCATTTAAATATTATAATAACATCACATCAAAAGAAGATAACATTTAACTTTTTCAACAATAAGAGTGCTAGGAAATTTAAATCAATCTATGATTTGTACAATGATCAAGCTCTTATTGTCTTACAAAACTTGACTAGTTTGAAAGTTTCATCTAAACAACTCTTAAACAATTCCAAGTCACAAATAAATCCATCCACCTAAGAGATCTCCATATCATCTTCTACCATGATATTCTTCATGAAAGGGTTTACTCATGGGTTTAATAATTAATTAGGTATCAGGAAAACTCTATATGCAATGCATTCAATCATGCTCTAGTATTATGCAAGCAACCATGCATAATACATTAATAAAAAAACAATGAGAGAATCTCATAATTATCTCTATAATGGTTTCCTTACCTACTCAAGTCTCAGGAAACCATTATAATTATTCCAAGTCAAATTTCTTCCATCAAGACAATATAAAGATAACAATACAACACTCAAGGAGAGAATCTCATACTTCTCTCTATAATGGTTTCCTTACCTACTCAAGTCTTAGGAAACCACTATAATTATTCCCAATCCATTCAAAACAAATAACCATCCAACTTTTATTTCTAAAGAACATTCATCCATAGCCAAAGCTCAACATGATATTACTAGCACAAGCTTCATATTCCATTACAATAATAAAACTGAAAGAGATTAAACTTTCTCTAAAGAATAATGGATCATAACAATACTTTTTTTCAACATTAGTTCATTAATGATATTTTTGAAAGAAAAATAGAGAATATAACAATGTTCTTTCCAACATTAATTAATTAATAATCTCTAAAGGAAGAATAGAAATATAATAATGTTCTTTCTAACATTAACTCAATAGTGATCTCTAAAGGAAGAATAGAAATATAACAATGTTCTTTCCATATTTAATTCATTAATGATCTATCTAAAAGAGAATAGAAACATAAAAATGTTCTTTCTAACATTAAGTCATTAATGATCTATCTCTACTTTTAAATAAATAACATATTATATTCCCAACTATGTGGTTTGATAATAATTTATTAGCTACATCTATAAAACCTTAAAACCTATTTTTTAAATAGGTAACCTTTATTGAACCTTCCATATTCCTAAAGAAAAACATTATCCAACTAAATGGATAGAAATAAAGCATAGGGGTAGCCAAAATATGAAGAGATACATGCACCAATCTAGGTCCTATCCAAGCACCAAAGGGAGAACTATTCCATTACGCAAGATGATGACATCTAAGCCCTATACGACAATGATAGAACAGGCTATCCAGGAGAGGAATATGGACACACAACACAATAAAACATGACATAGCAACCTAAAATTCCCCATAAGACTTAAGGAAAATAAGATGGGCATTAAACCTAAACATGTTAGAGGTTTCTACAATTGTAACACTGAACCCACTAAAGTGATAGGCCTAAGCAAAACATTGGTTGATAGAAGATAAACTTTAAAAAGAAAGCACAAAGGGTGATCATTGTAGGACTAAAAATTACCAATAATCAGATTCAACATAGGTCTACGATGATTCTACAAGCAACCTTTAAATATAGAGCCACTAATATAGCAATCAACTCAACCAAAATAACACAAAGGAAAATATCTAAGTCGCTATCATACATAGAAAACAAGGAGAATACAAGGTACCAAAACAATGAATCTACCTTACATTTTTTCAAGATTCCCAACATTCTCTACTCTTGATTTGTATTGCAATACTTCGTCCTCCTCAATTCAATTTTTCTTTTCCTCCATCCTCCCAAGAAACTCATCAATAGGTTTGAAGCACAGGAGCTTGCATGGCCAAAGTAACGTAAGTATTTTTAAGATGATGTTGGTTATCTCGCCACCTTTGATCTCTTTTAAAATACCACTAAACATGATGTTTTTTATTAAATAAAGAGGTATACCAAACCTTAGCACCACATTAATTATTATTATTATAACTATGCACTAATTGAATCAATGACTTAATTAGTTAATACCAATGGTTAATATCAATTATTATCCTTAGTAATAACATTTTCAAATATTAATAATGCTAGTTATTATAATACTCATTTGGATTAATTAATCTCATGCTTCAAACAATAGAAAGATTAACCAAGTCCATAATATATCTTGTTGCTTCAAACAATACAAAGCTCAACCATAGAGTACCATTATCATTTTGCTGACACCATATAATGAGACTATGTATTAAATTTCTATACACAATACATAAGTCAATGTTTAAAATAAGTCCTACTAAGGAGGGGTGTTATATACTTCCCCCTTGGACTAAACACAGTCCTTTGTGTTTCCTGCAAAAAAAATCATACATATTTTATTCAAATAAATATAGGAATTGCTTTCTCATTACTTTAGCATCTTTCACTAAAGAAGAATGGATCATAACAATATTAGTTTCCAACATTAGTTCATTAATGATCTATCTAAAAGAAGAATAGAGAACATAACAATATTATTTCCCACATTAATTAATTGATAATCTCCAAAGGAAGAATAGAAGCTTAAAAATTTTCTTTCTAACATTAACTCATTAATGATATCTAAAGGAAGAATAGAAACATAACAATGTTCTTTCCATATTTAATTTATTAATGATCTATCTAAAAGAGAATAGAAACATAACAATGTTCTTTCTAACAATAAATCATTAATGATCTATCTTTACTAGTACATAAAGAACATATTCGATTCCCAACTATGTGGTTTGATAATAATTCATTAGCTACGTTTATCAAACCTTAAAACCTAGTTTTTAAACAAGTAGCTTTTAATGAACCAGCCTATTTCCAAAGCAAAATATTATCCAACTAAATGGACAACAATAAAGTATAGGGGTGGAAAAAATATGAAGAGATATGAGCACTAACCCACGTCCTATCCAAGAATGAAAGGGAGCACTACTCTATTATGTAAGTCGAGGACGTCTAAGCGTTATATGGTGATGATAGAAAAAGTTATCCAAGAGAGGAAGATGAACACACAACACAATAAAATATGACATAGCAATCAAAACTTCTCCATAAGACTTAATGAATCTAGGATGGGTGTTAATTATAAACCTACTACGGGTTTTTGTAATTGGAACATCAAACCCACTAAAGCAATAGGTCTAGGAAAAACATTGGCCGATAGAAGATAAAACATACTTAAACAAAAGCAAGCACAAGGGGAGATAACTAAAAGGCTAAAAGCAATTGGCAACCAGATCCAGTATAGGTCTATGGTGATTCTACAAGAAACCTTTATAGATAGATCCACTAACATAACAATCGACTCAACCAAAACAACCCAAAGAGCAATATCTAAGGCACTATCATACATAGCAAACAAGGAGAATATAAGGCACCAAAACAACGAATCTACCTTACTTTTTCCCAAGCTTCCCAATATTATTTGCTCTTGATTTGTATTGCAATCCTCCTTCATCCTCAATCCAAGTTCGTTTTTCCTCCAACCTCTTGAGAAACTCATCAACAGGTTTTCAAATATGTTTGGAGTGTAGTCTCTTGCATGGCCAAAGTAACGTAAGCATTTTCAAGGCAACATTGGTTAATCTTGCAATATTTTCTATATTTTAAAATACCACTAAGCATGACGTTTTTCATTAATTAAAGAGGTTTACCAAACCTTACCACCATATTAATAATAATAATAATAATAATAATAATTATTATTATTATTATAGCTATGCAGTAATTGAATCAATGGCTTAATTAGTTAATACCAATGGTTAATATTAATTATTAACCTTAGTAATAATATTTTCAAATATTAATAATGCTAGTTATTATAATACTCATTTGGATTAATTGATCCCATGCTTCAAACAATACAAAGCTTAACCAAGTCCATAATACATCTCATTGCTTTATTCTTGAGTAGGCAGCTTTTTAAGATAACCTTACATTAATCCCTACCTACTAAGAATGAATCCCTTACCAATAGCAAGCTCATATCCCAATGATGTATTCAAAAAACAAGGAAAATGCAATGCAACTGCATGAAGGGTATAATTTACTTGGAGTTGTCAATGGACAAGTCATCAACCATCATTTCCTTAAATTCTCTCAACTTGGTGGTTGTCTTGGTTCAATCCACTGGTGAGAGTACCTAGTCTTGCAACCACAAACACATCAACAATACCATATTCCAAGAATCAAAATCAACCATAGAGTATCATTATTATTTTTTTTAACATCAAACAATGATACTATGCATTAAATCTCCATACACAATTCATAATTCTATGTTCAAAATAATTCCTACTAAGGAGGGATGTTACATACTTACCCCCTTGGACTAAACACGGTCCTTTGTGTTTCCTATAAAAAAAGCATACATATTTTATTCAAATAAATATGGTAATTGCTTTCTCATTACTTCAAAATCTTCCTAAGTTGTACACTTTTCAAAATATTGGTCCCACTGGATCTTACATTGTTCTAGGGTTTATTTTCTCAATGTCTTGGAATGAAACCCTAGAATCTTTACTCGTTTTACCTCAATGGTTGTGGGATCTACCATTTGCAATTTAGAAATATTCCAAACATGAGTAGGATCAATAACATATTTTCTAAGTAGGGATATGTGGAAATTATCATGGATCTTTAATAGGTTGGGTGGTAAGATGAGCCTATAGGCTACTAGACTAATCTTAACAATGATCACAAAGGGACCAACATAGTGAGGATACAACTTAGTTGATTTGATGGCACTTTTCATGGGTCTTGATTGGATACAATAACTTACATTTAATTTATCAATTTGAGGGTAAATCAAGGTTAGATTTAAATAATAGAAATTAAGTATAGATTTTATCATGGGGATCAATGCTAAGCTTAGTTCAGCTTTCTGTTTAGTTTCAGGTGTTTGCAGAAAAATAAATAAATAGAAATTAAATTGTGCAAGTATGGAAACAAAATTATTCTAACAGTAATTGGCTATTGATGAGTTTAACTATTGGTGAGTTTAACTAATAGTAATTACTTACTGATGAATTGATCTATTGGTGAGGATCCTCGTGCAATTAGTTTTATTTATCTATTCTAACTTTATATTTTATGAAAATGTAATTTACTGTATTTTATATTCTGAGGTTAATTAACTATTTCTAACCTGTTGTAGGGGTGAGAGCTTAGGTACTAGCTATAGGAGTGGACCTTGCATCCTAGAAGATAGTGTAAGTCTTTCTCCCCTAGTTTACTTTATCTCAGTAACTAAAATACATAACTACTACTAAAATTGTTTTATTATATGAATGCAAGAAAATACAATTACAATTACATAAATAAAATTAAACAATAAATTCAAATGACACAGTTACCATATGTGAAGAATGAAGTGCTACTTTTATTGTTGGTGATTCAAATGTACATGTTGGTGCAGTTCTTCAGAAAGTTTCAACATTAGAACATTAGGCAATTCAACATTAGCTATTTTTCCATTAGACCTTTTCAAAGGTCTGCCTATGTAATATATATTATGACTTGTACAATTCTGAATAAACTCTTCCACGTATTTTGCTATGTGGAGCTTGTGTAATTATGATGCGAAAACTATGTACTAACCAAAATAATCTAAACTAATATAATTCATATTCTTGCTTGGACTTGGGAAACCTCCTAAATGGTCCAAGTGGTAATACGTAAGCTAACTTAACAAAGAAACGCTAACTTTGATATTTTGCAAGATATACAATATAACCATATGTCCTTTATTCTAGGAAAAGATTCAACAATCTTACATCTAAATCTAATAAACCTAACAATATTTGGATTACACAACTTTATTGAATAAAGTAATAACGATTTTATTAATCATAATATTCCATGTAAAGAATAAGTGACAAATCAAATATTATGCAAACTGGAAATACTTGGATACCATGTGAAAATGATGTGGAATGCAACATCATTCAATGGACTTATTAATCCTTCAGTAACTTCTGGTAAAAATACTTCGATAACTGCTGGTAAAAATCCTTCGGTAACTACTGGTAAAAATCCTTTGGTAACATACTCTAGTAACTACATTTTGTAACATACTTTGGTAACTATCTTATGTAACATGCTTCAGCTACTATCTTCTGTAACATGCTTTAGCTACCATCTTCTGTAATAGTAATCTGCCACTATTCTATCACTGTGCCTTAAGCTTCCTGCATCCTTTGTTCTAATGTCCATCTCATCACATCCAAGGTGTATCTCAAAGCTTGTGCTAGTTGTATTGTTCATCTGTGGAATATTATTCAACACCTTGCCTGCATAATTACTCATAACTCGAACGTATTTTACATAAAACAAACACATTTATCATATTAATTGCATTTATCCTTTTATTAATAAATTATAGAAATATACAACAATAACTTATGTAAAACATATTATAATAATTAATTTAAACATAAGAATGAAATATTTTGTTGTAGAAATATATGCCAAATATCCTCTCATCAAGTCTTACCCTTAAGAAAACTCTATCACCCATAGATAATTCTCTTGGTGATATTTTTAGATCAGCATAGCTCTTTTGGCGATCAACCTCTTCCTTGAGCCTAAGTTGGATTACACTGAGCTGCTCCTCCATCTCTCTAATAGTATCCAATTCGATCATCACTTAATCCTCCATATTATTCCATGATAGAGGTGTTATTCATCTTTTTCCATATAAGGCTTCAAATGGGACCATTCCCAATGATGCATGATATCCATTATTATATGCAAATTCAACAAGATACAAAAAATTTTCCAAAATTTTAGACTTTTGGTCCATGCAATACATCTGTAGCATATCCTCTAAAACTTGGTTTACCCTCTCTCTTTACCCATATTTTTTTGGATGATATGCAAAAATAATTTTCAACTTAGTACCTACTACACGGTGAAGAGCCTACCAAAATTTTGATGTGAACCTTGAATCCCTATTTGATATGATCACCTCAGGAAACCCATGTAGCCTAAAAATTTCTTTGGTAAACTTATTTGCCACCACCGATGCATCATCCTTGATGTTCCCCGATATGAAGTGTGCAACCTTGGTCAATTTATCAACCACTACTAGGATTGCATCATATTGGTACCTAGTCTTAGGTAAACCCACAATAAAATCCATAGATATTACTTACCATTTTTGCGTAGGTATATCATGTGGGTATAATTGTCCTACTAGGTATTGATTTCCTACCTTAACTTTCTAGCATTCTAAACATATTGCAATGAAACTAGTGATATCTTGCTTCATTCCTTCCCAATATGTGGTCTTTTTCATGTTTTACCTCATTTTTGACCCTCTTGGATGAGAAAAATAGGGAGAATTATGTACCTCTTGCATAATCAATCTCTTAGTTTACCAGTTTTGGGTATAATAACCCTATCCTTGAAGCATAAAAGTATATATTTATGTTGAAATCCTTATTCTCTTTAGGATTTGTCTCAATTTTATCACAAATTTCTTTACAATATGGAATTTGTAGTTGCATTTATTGGATTGTATCCATCAAATCTATATGATTCTAGGTCAGTGTTGCTATGTTCCTTCTCCTACTAGGCATCTACAACCTTATTTTCTTTCCATTTGATATACTCAATACCAAAGTTGTATTATTCTAAGAACTCTATCCATCTTCTCTATCTTGTGTTTAGCATAGGTTGGGTAGAAATATACCTTAGACTTTGATGGTCTATCCTTATATTAAAAGGTTTTTCCAACAAATAAGTCTCTAGGCATTTAATGCATGCACAACTACTTCCAACTCTAGGTCATGTGTAGCATAATTTACCTCATGATTCTTGATTTTTTTAAACTCATAGACTATTATGGCCTCATTCTAGGATAATACCCCACCCAAACCCTCTAAATAAGCATGAGTTCATACGGTAAATTTCCCAAGAGGATATGGTATCTTGAGAATTGGTGTCATAGTTAACTTATTCTTTAGAAACTCAAATATGACCTCACACTTATCTATCCATTTGAACTCATTTCCTTTCCTTTGAAGGTTGGTGACTGAATAAGCAACTTTAGAATAATCCTTCATAAAACACCTATAATAATGAGTGAGTACCATGAAACTCTTGACTTCCAACACATTTTTTGGTGCAAACCAACTTAATATAGCCTCAATTTTATTTGGATCTACAATAATTCCTTTTTCTGAGATGATGTGTCCCAAATATTGTACTTGTGAGGTATAAAACTTACACTTGGACAACTTTCCATATAGCTAGTTTTTTTTCAGCACCTCTAATACTAACCAAAAATGATGGCCATGCTCATATTTTATGTAAGAATATATCAAGACATCATCTAAGAATACCAAGACAAATTTATCTAGATATTTTTTAAAGATATTGTTCACCAAATTCATAAAAGTTGTTGGTGCATTTTTCAACCCAAATGGAAATAGCGTGAAGTCATAGTGCATGCATCTGGTCTTAAAGGTTGTCTTATGGGTATCCTCTTATTGAATCCTTAACTGATGATACCTCGATATTAGATCTATTTTTTAAAATATAGTAGCATACTTTAGTTGATCGAATAGGTGGTCAATCATCAATAAAGGATTCTTATTTTTAATGGTTACCTCATTCAACATCCTATAAACTATGCATAACCTCAAGGAACCATCCTTCTTTTTCATAAATAATATTTAAGCACCTGAAGATGATACACTAGGTTTGATCATACCCTTTTCCAACAAATATTGAAGTTGCACCTTCAATTCTTGCAACTCAATTGGAGTCATTCTATAAGGTGTCCTTGAAATAGGTTCATCCCCTAGCATTAACTCTATGGTGAAGTCAAATTTCCATTGAGGTGGTAGAATTGGGAGATCTTATGGAAATACATCCTTGAACTCATAAAATTGGATGTTTCTTAAACACTTCCTCATCCCCTCTTTCTCTGATTTTTCCATTAATATTGATTATCTACAACATACCACCTCTTTTAATAGCTTTCTTTAATTGCATAGCTGATAATAAGTGAGGTTGAAATGACCTTTGCCTACTTTTGATTCTTATCCTCCTATTATCCTTATCAATATACTCCATCCACATTTCTTGGAAGTTGATTAAAGCTCTATGAGCCTTTAAGTGGTCTATACCTAGGATAATATCAAAAGAATGAAGTGATGCTAAATATAAGTGCCAAGTCGTAGATCCATTGGGTAAGGTAACCTCAAAAATAGGAAAATATTGATCCAATCAGTAGGTTTATACCAAACCATACTCAAATTTCCACCCTTGTGCCAAATATCTAGGTCTTTTTAGCATATCCCCAATAATACTAGTGGAAATATAACTATTTGTAGCTCCATTATCTATTAAAATTTTAACATATTTATCAAATAGATTACCATATAGTATCATAGGTATTGCTTGTCCATCCAGTTTTTTGTTCTCAATAGTGACATATATTCTATGCACCTGATCCTCTGCTTTGTTACTTGCCTATGCTCGTTGGGGAAACTTCTTGGCATAATTAGGACTCCCATATATATATAGAAACCTATCTTGGGATCTTGATATCTCTTTGGACTTTTCTCCCGTATTTCTTCTTTCTATGTTGACTCATTATACTTTGGTGGATGAGGATTGGAACTATTATTTTTCTAAAATTTATTTTTATTTTATCCTTGATTCCCATTGTTCTTGTTATTGAACTTTGGGTTCCCTTTATTTCTCTTGTTTTATTCCTTATCCCATTTCATAAATCTTGCATTCTTTATTTTCTTAAGCTCTTGTCTTTGTCTTTGTCAATATTGAATAGTTGAAGGTCTTTTTAGTTTGGATATTAGTCTATGCTTGTCTCACCAAATCATAATCCTCTTGTAGAGTTTTAGGTTTGATCATATTAATTACTATCCTAATCTTAGGATCTACCCCTAAAATAAACTTATGCACCTTTAGTTTCTCATTGTTTCTCATTCTTCAAAAGCTTCACATATCTCTAAAAATACACCTCTATCAATAGTGAACCTTGTTGAAGTGTAGATAATTCTTCGAACTTCTCTATATAAAACTTATTAGAAAGAAATATTTTCTTAAAAACCCTAAAACAATCATCCCATTTAAGATTCATGGCTTGGATATTTTTGCCTATATTGAATGTGTCCCACCATTCTAGGGCTACATCTTGAAGATGAAGGGTAGCCCACATAGTCTAAGTTTTAGAGGAGTAACATTTCATGGAAAATAAGGTTTCTAACTCCTTTAGCCATGACTCGATCGCATCTCCTTGTTTCCTATTAAATTTATCTACTTTAACATTATTAATGTCTTTAGCCAGTTCAACCTCTATCCAAACTTTACCCTCTTGGCTCCTTCAAACAAGGTTATCAACCTGTCTACCTTCTAAATTTATGTTATCAACTTCCTTATTGATAAGGATTTTTATTAATCTCTATTTTTGTTCCAACCATTCTTGAAGCAAATTCACTATAGAAAAGAGATCTTCTGCTCTCCCGTCAAAACATGTTGTTCCTCTTCTGCTCTCCCATCAAAACATGTTGTTCCTTCTTCCTTCGATATCCCTTTCAAGGTTTATTTTCCTCCTAGACCTCTTACTAGGAGTTGTTGCTCTCCTAGTTTTCTTGTTGAATTCCATAGTTCATCCAAACTTTTATTGGGTGTGCACTAGATTTTTCTCCTATGCAATTGATTCAATTTTCTTGGATGAACTTCCTTTTAAAATAGGCTTCATCTCTTATCCATAAAAAGGATTTGGGTAAGTTACAATTTTCTTCAATTGTACTTACAATTAGTTAGTGTCATTTTTTCTCATAAATTTAGATCATTATCACTCAATCAATAATGATTAGGGTCATGCTTGCCTCCTTGTAAGATTACCTTCCCCAATAATAAATTATACCCCTTAGGATTCTTACTCGTTGGTTTGATTGGTCCTAATGGTATACAATACTCATTGTATCCTAGATCACGTTAAGATCCCTAAAGAAGTAAGTCTCCCCAAATTAGCACATAAAATCAAGGCTCATCCTATGTGCACTCCACATAATCTACTAGCCCTACAATAGAGCTCTGATACCAACTGTAACAACCCACAAAACCAAACCTAAGAGAGAGAATTTTAAATTTTATTTTTAAAACCACAAGAAAGGTTCTCAAGAGTCCCTATATTTTATTTTTAGCATTCTCAAGGCTTCACCACATTTGAGTTTAATATCACTATAGATGACACTAAATGGATAGGAGTGACCTATATCTCATATTTTATGGGGTTCACCTTACTAAACCTCATCATTTAGAAGGATGCAAAAGTGGTCCCCTCCAACGTTTCCATACCCTCCTTGACACAGGATAATGCGACCACAACATATGAATTATCCTTTAAGGTCCATAATACTTAAATAGGAATGAATATTAGCTAACCTTATCTTAAGTCCATATAGATAGGTTATTTATGCATAAAGCCTTGGTGATTAGTTAATAAACCTACACGGGATAACTAATGTCAATACCACTCCACTAGCAATGTATATAACAACTTGAACCTACGTGTTTGAGGGATCACCATTGTTATCTTGTTAATGATCACACACCTTCTAGATGTGGTACACCTGATCCTCAATGCTCAAGGTGCTTTGATTCATAGGAATCTGGTGATTGCATCAATGCAACCCGTAGATTCATGAGTTCCTAGCTATTACATACTCACAAATCCTTTTAGGACTCATATCCACCTGGTTATTACATCTTTGCAACTCCTATTATTGGGATTTTCCTTCAACTTAGATCTTAAAAGTAGTTCTAGATCCATATCTAAGAACTTTAAAAAACCCAAGATAGCATTCAAGTAATATAAATCTAGTCTCTACAATCAAATGCTTCACTTGAAAACAACATGCTTAAAGCTATAACATAACATTGAGCATGAAAAGTAAAAGGATGATATATCATAACTCAAAATAACATAAGCTACAAATAATGTTACCCCTAGCAGCATTTCATCCATTTTTAAACCATGATTTATTTGATCCAAGTGCTATCATAAGCTATGTAAGAAGCATTACTTTAAAATTAAAATAATAAATTACAATGCCACCTACTCTATTTAAATATTATAATAACATCACATCATAAGAAGATAACATTTAAATTTTTCAACAATAAGAGTGCTAGGCAACTTAAATAAATCTATGATTTGTACAATGATCAAGATCTTATTGTCTTACAAAACTTGACTAGTTTGAAAGTTTAATCTAAACAACTCTTAAACAATTCCAAATTACAAATAAAGCCATCCGTCTAAGATATCTTCACGTCATCTTCTACCATGATCTTCTTCCTGAAAGGGGTTAATTGTGAGTTTGAGAATTACTTAGGGATCAGTATAGTTCTATATGAAATGCATTCAATCATTCTCTAGTATTATGCAAGCAACCATGCATAATACATTGATAAAAAAACAAGGAGAGAATCCCATACTTCTATCTATTATGGTTCCTTTACCTACTTAAGTCTCAGGAAACCATTATAATTATTCCAAGCCTAAATTCTTCCTTAAAGTCATTATGAAGATAACAAACACTCAAAGAGATAATATCATACTTCTCTCTATAATGGTTCCCTTACGTACTCATGTCTTAGGAAACCACTATAATTATTCCCAATCCATTCAAAAAAAATAACCATTCAACTTCTCTTTCTAAAGAACATTAATCCATAGCCAAAGCTCATCATGAGATTACTAGAACAAGCTTCATCTTCCATTGCAATAATAAGACTGAAAGATATTAAACTTTCTCTAAAAGAAGAATGGATCATAATAATATTCTTTTCCAACATTAGTTAATTAAAATCTATCTGAAAGAAGAATAGAGAATATAACAATGTTCTTTCCAACATTAATTAATTAATAATCTCTAAAGGAAAAATAGAAACATAACAATGTTCTTTCTAAAATTAACTCATTAATGATCTCTAAAGGAAGAATAGAAATATAATAATGTTATTTTCATCTTTAATTCATTAATGATATACCTAAAAGAGAATTAAAACATAACAATGTTCTTTCTAACATTAAGTCATTAATGATCTATCTCTACTAGTAAAGAAAGAACATATTCTATTCCCAACTATGTGGTTTGATAATATTTATTAGCTACATCTGTAAAACCTTAAACCTAATTTTAAATAGGTAACCTTTAATGAACCAGCCTTATTTCCAAAGAAAAAAATTATCCAACTAAATGGATAGAAGTAAAGCATAGGGGCAACCAAAACATGAAGAGAGATATGCACCAACTTGGGTCCTATCCAAGCACCAAAGGGAGTGCTACTCTATTACGTAAGCCAAGGATATCTAAGTGTTATTTGGAAATGATAGAATAGGATATCCACGAGAGGAAGGTGGACACACAACATAGTAAAACATGACATAGCAACCTAAACTTCCCCACAAGACTTAAGGAAGCTAGGATGGGTATTAAACCTGAATATGCTATGGATTTATACAACTGGAACACTGAACCCACTAAAGTGATAGGATTAGGCAAAACATTGGCTTATAGAAGATAAAATAAACTTAAACAAAAGCAAGCACAAAGGGTGATCATTGTAGGGCTAAAAATAATCGACAATTGAATTCAACATAGGTCTACGATGATTTTACAAGCAACCTTTAAAGATAGAGCCACTAATATAACAATCAGGTCAACCAAAATAACACAAAGGGCAATATCTAAGGCACTATCATACATAGCAAACAAGGAGAATACAAGGTACTAAAAAAATGAATCTACCTTACTTTTTTCCAAGCTTCCCAATATTCTCTACTATTGATTTGCATTGCAATCCTCCTTCCTCCTCAAGCCAATTTTGATTTTCCTCCAACCTCCCAAGAAAATCATCAATAGGTTTTCAAATAGGTTTGGAGGATGGGATCTTGCATGTCCAAAGTATCGTAATCATTTTTAAGACAACATTGGATATCTTGCCACTTTTTATATCTTTTAAATTCCACTAAGCATGATGTTTTTCATTAATTAAAGAGGTTTACCAAACATTAGCACCACATTAATTATTATTATTATAACTATGCACTAATTGAATCAATGACTTAATTAGTTAATACCAATGGTTAATATCAATTATTAACCTTAGTTGTAACATTTTTAAATAATAATAATGCTAGTTATTATAATACTCATTTGGATTAATTGATCCCATGCTTCAAACAATACAAAGCTTAACCAAGTCCATAATACATCTCATTGCTTTATTCTTGAGTAGGTGGATTTTTAATATAACCTTATGTTGACCCCTACCTACTAAGAATGACTCCCTTTCCAATAGCAAGCTCATAGCCCAATTATGTATTCAAACAACAAGCAAAATGCAATGCAACTACATGAAGGGTATACTTTACCTTGGAGCTATCGATGAACAAGTCATTAGCCATCATTTCACCAAATTTTGTCTCAACTCGATGGTTGTCTCTGTTCAATCCACTAGTGAGAGTACCTAGTCCTACAACCATAAACACATCAGTAGTACCATATTATAAGAATTAAAATTGATCATAGAGTACCATTATCATTTTTGTTGACATCATAAAATGAGACTATGCATTAAATTTCCATACACAATACATAAGTCAATGTTCAAAATAAGTCCTGCCAAGGAGGGGTGTTACATTGTGTAGGTTAAAGGAGTTACAACAACCAAATATTTTATCGCTTCAAGAGATTATGAGTGTGGATACAAAAGTTGAAGGTATTCTTAATTTTTTTTTAAAAGAGTGGGATCTTCTCTCTTTGGATTCTGAGGGTAGATCTAGAGGTCTAGTTTTGGGTTGGAATAAGAGGGCATTAGGCTTATCAATTCTATTTTTTTAACCTTTGGGATAGGAGTTGAGCTTTTATCGTTGGAGCTAGGAAAATCCTTTATGGTGGCCAACATCTATGGGCCTTATGAGAAAAAAATATAGTTTTGGGATACACTCTTGGAAAATGAATTTTTGTAGCAAGGGAATATAATAATAAGGGAGACTTAAATTTTAATTGGGGTACTGCAACTAGATGATACTCACAAGCTGGTTATTTTACACATAAATTTGAAGAGGTTGATATGGTTGATGTGGAGCCTATCAAAATTGTCCCTACTTGGTGTAATAATAGGGTGGGAGAGGATTATGTTGCTAAAATATTGGATAGATTTTTAGTCTTTGGTTGCCTTTTGATGGATGATAAGAGAATTAGATCATGGGTGGATCCTAAAGGTAACTTAGATCATTTTCCTATCTTTCTTCAAATTGGCAATAAGGATAGGAAAACTTTCATCCCTTTCAAGTTTAATCCAACTTATTTGAAGTATAAGGAGTTCCAAACACTGGTTAAAAAAATGGAGAACTTTTGAATCTAATTTAGGAAGCTCTACATGTTTCCAATTTGCTAGCAGTTTGAGAAAAATTAAATCTACTGCTTCTGAGTGGGCTTTCAAAAAATCTAAGTAGAAGATACAAGAACTTACTTTTTAGAGAGGCATATTTCTAACTTTTATGATGAAGTGAATGAGGGCGTGTTCTCAGAGGAGTCAAAAGAAGTCATCAAAGCACTTGAAGAGAAAAAATATAATATTTTGCTAGCTTAGGAGGCTCAATGGAGGCTTAAAAGTAGAGCTATCTAGTTGGATTTAGGGGATGAAAATACAAAGTTATTTCATAATTTTGCCAATCATAGGAGAAATATTAATACCATTTAGGATATACCCAATGGATATGGGTCAAAATATAGAAAATTTAAAGACCTGGTAGCTCTTGGTATTAAGCACTTTAAGAATTTGTTCAAAGAACCTAAGAGGGTTAACTTGGCTAAGATTATAAAACTTACCTCTTACTTCCCTAGCTTTGCTAATGATGCTACCAATGAGATGCTCCTGGAAGGAATTTCTAAATATAAATTTGATGTGGAACCAAATAGACCAATATTTTTATTCATGTAAGGTGCGTAAATAGCACTTTTACAACCACAATCTTCTCATAATAGAATATTCTAACAAGAAAACTATGACTAAGATACTCAAAACCAATTTGCTAGCTCACACTAAGCTAACAAATGGTTTCCAATGACTGTCATCCATATGTGCTAACATTTACAATTTGGGATAAAGGTTTACAAATTTTCAAACTTAGACTTAGGACTTTAAAGCTTAGAAATTAAATTTAATTTAAACCCTATGCCTATCCTTATCATTCCTACCAACCATAGAAGAATCGAACTCTAATGCTTTTACAAGAATATGGGAGAGAATATATACAAGTGATAAAAAATATAATACTCAAACTTGATGAAGAAGAGAAGAGAGAGACACTATTTGAGAGAGAGCATAGAATAGCCCCAATAGGATCACCACAACTCCTGTGAAGGGAGTAGCAAAATAAAAAACAAATTCTCAAAAGGGTCTAGTAGGAAGCCTCAATGGAATAACCACAACTCTTGAAAAGGGAGTGCAAAAAGCAAACAATTCTCAAAAAGAGCCTTGTAGGAATTTTCTTCAATCTTCTCCATGAAAAGTTGTATGTTCCTCATACCAAGCATGCTAAAACTTGAAGCATACACCCAAAACTATCAATCATATGCCAAATTGAGCATGAGCTATGCTAGATAGTATATCCCACCCATATCTGATACAAAGCTTGAATAAAATCATGAACATTAATCGATGGAGGAAGAGTGGAAACAAATAAAAGAGAAAAATGTATAAATCATTGAGATCCATGAAAGATCATAGAATGGAGTGTCGGGTACCACTGAACATCAATCCTTATTATAAATCTATAATTTTGGGAAAAGGTTGCAAAAACCCAAGTTGGAGGATAGTAAATCCTCAAAGGCTTCAAAAGCTTAAATAACCAAGAAATAGAAGTGAAAGTTTATGCAAACGTTATGCTTGATGTGGTGATACTGAAAAATCCACTGAGAGACAAGCCACCAAGGGTAAATACAACTCTAATGCACAAATTACCCATGTGATGGGTCATGGTCTTATGAAGATAGTATGCTTTCAAAATAGTCTTTAAAAATGAAAGTGGATTTAGGAGCATCGGGTTCAATAGAAAATGAACTCCATTTTACAACAATTTGATTTCTAGGCCCAATAAAATGAAAATTTTTGCCTCTACCAAGTAGTTTGATAAATTTACCAATGGTAGAAAGTGGTAAAGATAAAAGGATAATTTTTGTAAGAACCAAAATAAAGTAATTAAAATGTTGGTCTGCTAAGTCAACAACAAGGTAGTTGAAGACGATGAGAACAACAACACGTCTTGCAATTTAACAAAAATCCATGAAATAATAGATTTAATATAAATGATGAGTAGTGCATATCATAGCCAGTCTCACCAGCTAGCTAATTTTCTTTACATGCCTTACTTATTTTAAGCCGCACTAAAGGCTTCCCATAAGAAGGATGTGGGATAAATCTTGCAAGTTATGAAAATAAAAATAATAAAAAATATTGGTATTATTCTTGAAATCTGCAATCACCATGTTTCAATCAATCTAAAATCAAGTGACCCACCAATTAGATTGTAATGAATGGCAAGGATCAATCATAATCATGCAAAGGGACCAATCCATGGCTATGGAATGCCAATGTCAATCCATCTAGAATGTCATTCTATGTTTAGAGATCTAGCGCTTTTGAAGGTCTATTAACACCATAGCACCCTATATGTGGGATAATACCCATAATTATTTTCAAATGCAACTATCATAAAATGATCAAAAATTATAAATCCATCAAGAAATAGTCAAAAAATTATTGTTTTCTTTATATGAATGCTTGGTTCTTCTCATAAATGGAGGTAAGGATGTTGTTAATGCTATGTCAGTTTGTTGAGGTTGTTGATGTTGCACTAAAAATTATCGATCAACAAACAACCAGTGTGGAGCATCATCAAGGAGGATGATGGGCACTAGGTGAAGAGTTATTTGTTAGGAGCCATCAAAAATTAGGTCAAGAAGCAACTGGAGGGGGGTGTTCATCAGGTTGAGTGGTGCTACATCAAGAGGGGAATTCAAAACAATCAACTGTGTCTTTTCTAGGAAAGGGGTGGTAGGAAAGGCCATCAAGAAGTTGAGCAACATCAAACTGGTCAATGACTTGAAAATAGTCAAAGGTGGCCGACTATTGACTGAAAAAAACTAGGAGTTGTGGTCGGTGGGTAGCCTATGAAGGCTAAGGATAGCTGACAAGTGGTTGGCAAAGATCAAGCAGTCAATTAGAAATTTGGTGGATTTCATCTGATTTACCTAAATAAGGAAAAAAACCTTTATGGTATTTTTTTAAATGAAGAGGTAAAATTTTATTGATAAAAATTATGGAGTATAGAGTACAACTGAGCTCCCAACCAGGACTCAAATAAAAAATAAAATAGGCTAAAACCACTAGACAAGGTCAAAACCTAAATAAGACAACAAGAAAAAACCACATTAAGTCTAAACATCCTTGTGGATCAACTTCCAGAGGTATTGAGAGTCCCCAAATGGGAGACTCTCCCAGTTATCGATAATCCAAGGATCCAATAGCTTAGAAGCCCTTTTGGTCAAGTAATAAACAACCCCATTTCATTCCCTTGGAATGTGCACAAAGGATATAAATTTAAACTCTTCACTCATTATAAGAATCTAAATGACCATAAAGGTCAACTACCAATTAACATCCTCCACCCTTTCGTTTTTCAAAATATTAACCAAAATTTGAGAGTTAGACTCACAAATAATCCTGCACCAGGCAAGAGAAAAACCCCTCTACAAGGTCTTGAGAATTGCAAGAGCTTCCATAAAATTATTGGAGTGGACACCTTTATAAATATAAAATAAAAAACTAACCACCCCAATAGAATCTCTCCCAACACCGCCAATTCCAGCATGTCTAGGATTACCCCTGGAAGACCCATCAGTATTAATTTTTAAAACTTCTCTAGGGTGCGGCCTTCACCTACCATCTCTCCTAATCTTCTTGTTGAGATAAGGAACCCTACTAGGGCTAGAAGATTTTGCACCAACCCAAAAGATACCAAGGGTCTATCATACCTTCTCCTCCCTATAGTCCAAAAGAGGCTCCATATCACATTTGCTATGGATAGTTTCTTGAACCATACATAGGATCCTTTTCCATATATGTTGAATAGCCAAATTACTAGCCTAAAAAATGTGATGGTTCTATTCAAGATAAATCTACCATATGATGCAATAAGGGCCCAAATTCCAAGCCACCTAAAGGAAGGGGGCCTTGGTCGGAGGTCTACCCAAACTACTCCAAAACTCCACCAGGGAGAGCACATGAAAACAAGGATGGTTCCAAGCACTCCACCAATGGTGCCAAATGTCTTTGGCAAGGGAGCATTGGAAAAATAAATGAGAAGAGTCATCCTCATTATTATCGTAAAGGACACAAAAAGAGGGACCTTAAAATCCCCTCTTCCTCGTGTTATCCCTAGTGAGGTATTTATTACGAGCTACCAACCAAAGAAAGAAGTTACATTTTGACCAAGCATATATGTTCCACATATTTTTACACCATGTGATAGGGAGACTCCCAAACTTTTTCTTATCAAGAACCTGATAATTATAGGTTATAGAGTAGATTCCCTTGGGATCAGGGTTCCAATCCATAATGTCTTTACCCCTCAATGAATAATAGGGTTTCCCCATAAGAATAAGATCAAGCACATCTCTGTTCTCAGCCAATCCCCCTTGGGGCCATTCCTACGGATCTTTCCACCTATACATCTTCATATTTCCAAAAGACTAGATTTTTTTAAAGTCCTCCACATGAGACCAACTTCCAATAAAAAAACACTTAGAGAACATAACATGGGATATTGAGTCAAGATAGGAGGGTAGCCATCCCAAGAATCCTCCCAAAAAAGAGCATCTGACCCCCGATTGCAAATCCAGAACAAACCCTACTTAAACAAATTAGCTCCTATTTTTAGAGTATCCCAGATAACTAAATCTTTCCCAACCAAGATAACTCTAGGGATTTTAGCCTTAGAAATACCTCTCAAGTATTTATATTTTAGCCCAAATATGATCTTGAGAGGTACACCATCTCCAATAAATTTTTACATTCAAAGCCTACCTAGAAAGAGCCACCTATTGCAACCCAAGGCCTCCCTCTTGAACCGGCCTACAAATAGAATCTCACCTAACCAAAATCCATTTATATTGATCAAGTTTTCTAGACCACAAAAATTGTCTTGACAAAGCATCCATGTCCTTGATGAAACAAGAGGGATTTTTTTACACAAAAAACTTGTAAATAGGTAAATCTTGAACAACAAAATTTAAAAGCAACACTCTACCTGCAGAGGATAGCCATATGATGATCCAGTGATTCACCTTCCTTCTAAACTTATCAATCATAAACTACCAAGAATATCTAGGCAGAGGATGAGATGAAATCATAATACCAAGATAAATGAAGGGGGGGTCCCGACTTGAAATCTTAGAATGCAAGCAATCCTGGCTTGAATAAGAGGAGGGGTATTGAAGAAGAAAATAGAAGATGTGTCCTCATTAATCAACTATCCAGAAGCACCAAGATATATGTCAAGAGACCATCTAATGTTGCCAACTTCCCTGATAGTGGCAACTCCTAGCAAAGCGATATCATCAACAAATTGAAGGTGGCAAAGAGGTGGTAAACTACTATCCCACTTCCACCCCTAAATGAGAACCTGCCTAAACTGATACTTGAACAATCTTCCCAACCCTTTTTCCATAATGATAAACAAATAAGGAGATAAATGATCTCCTTGCATCAAACCCCTTGAGGCCTCAAACAAATTTGATGTCTCATTATTAACAAGAATGGAGAATGAGGAAGAAGATACACAACTCATCACCCATCTAATCCATTCCTACTCAAAGCCAAAAGCAGCAAGAATTTTCTAAATAGAGGACCATATGACCCGATTATAGGCTTTGGCCATTTCCAACATAATAAACATAGTTTTATCCTTAGAAGTTTCCATCGAGTGAATAGCTTCTCTAGCAATAATAACCCCATCCAGGATTTTCTAGCCAACAACAAACCCACCTTGCTCCTCAAAGATGATTTTTCTCAACCATATATTCAACCTCTCAGTAATTATTTTTGTGATGATTTTATACACAACATTGTAGAGAGCAATAGGTTTGAATATATCTAGGGAATTTACTCCATATTTTTTAGGAATAAGCACCACAAAGGTAGCATTTAGGGTCCTTAGAATTTTTTTGTTCTTTTGGGACTCATGGACCACCTCCAGAAGATCAAATTTAATTAACTACCAAAACTCCTAATAAAACTCAATCAGGAATACATCTGGGCTCGGGGATTTCCATTTTTTCATCTTGAATACAACATTTTCCAACTCCTCAAGGTAAATTAGACCCATAAAATGCTCATTCATCTCTCTAGAAACAATCGAAGGAATACAACTTAGGATAAGCTTTCATACTCATCATTTGAGAGGGAGTCCTCCTTAAAGAGAGGAAAAATACCTCCTAGTCTCTTTAAAAATATCCCCAAAAGAAGAGAGCAATGAACCCTAAGAATTTACAAGAGAGATATTCAGGTTATTACGATGAGCCTTAACTAAGTTATAAAAGAAGGTCATTTTCCTATCCCCTTCTTGAAGCCAATCTACTCAAGATTTTTGTTTCTAAAAAATTCTTCCTTCAGTTCCCATTCAACAAGGTATTTCATAGCCTCAAATTCTTCAATGAGAAGCTCCTCTGTGAGTCCCTAATCTTTAATATTCCTTGAAGATTCTTCCACCCTCCTAAGAGCCACCAACCTAGTCAAGGAAAGGTTCCCAAAATTTAGTCTATTCTATCTCTTCAATTTATGCTTAAAAAATTGTAGTTGCTTCATAAAGGAATACATAGAAGTGCCATGAGGATATTTACCATTGGTTCACCAACATCGCATGAAATCATGAAGCTTAGGATCCCGAAGCCATATAAGTTGAAATTTAAATGAAGGATTCTTCTTTAGCCCTAAATCCAAAGGAAAGAGTTTTATAGGCCAATGATCAAATCCCCTACCCTCCAAAATCATAGAACTAGCACTTTTGTTATTACCAATCCAAAAATTGGAGATCATAAACCTATCCAGTCTCTCTGAGATGGAATCTTCCCCATATATTCTATTGTGCCAAGTAAATATCCCATTATCCGGCTTGATGTCAACCAAGTTTAGGGCTTAGATATAAGCACTAAAGATAGAAGAAAAAGACTCGTTATGATCAACCCCATCGTGTTTCTCCTCCATAAAAGTGATAAAGTTAAAGTCTCCATCCAAAATCCATGGGTACAAGGGAGCCAGACTTCTCACAAAGCCAATGTACTCCCACAAATTCACTTTACCCTTGTAATCAATAGGAGCATACAAATTTGTAAGTAGGATGGCTTCACCAGATTCATTATCATGCCCGATCATCAAAATAGACCATCTGCTAGAAATCCAAGTAAGAGGAGAGATCTTAATCGGATCCCATAAACAAGCAATGCCACCAGCATATCCACATGCACCAATACACTAGCATTGACCCCTTCTCCACAACTTGGGAGTAATATTGAACATACTATCAATAGCCAATTTAGTCTCCTAAATAAACACCACATCTAGAGAATGAACATGAACCAAATCATGAATAACTTTTTGTCTGGGGATGTTGTTCAACCCCCTTACATTCCATGAAAGGATAATTATTTATGGGGGTTAGAAAAATGGGAGTCCATTGTTCTCACCAAGACCGACTCCACCAAAGTCTCCCCCATTAACTTAATTTTGTTCTGGTCTTTCTTTCGATCCACCTTAATATTCTTATCCCAAGCACCTTTTTTAATTATTTTCTACTGCAATATCAACACCGTAGGAGTTTTTTAGGCTAAGGATGGTTGCATCAGTGCTTGAGCAGGAGAGGGCATAACTAAATTTGTGCCAATTTTCAAAATGGTTTCCCTTCCAGGGCTAGAGCCAACCATATCAACTATACTTAGAACCAAAGCCCTTTGTTCTTCATTTAAACCCCCTAGATTTGATTCCTTACATTCCACCTCAAGAAGAGACATCTGATTCAGAACTATTATATCTGTGTTAGGTAGCAATATTTTAGGTATCTCCATGCACTGATCAAGATCATCTAGTATTTTAAAATTATTGAGCAGATCATCTAGATGGTTATCCTTAAGGTCTCTTTTTGCCCTTTCTCTGTTTCAAGGTTTTACCAAAATAAAGCCTTCCTTATCCCGATCCCCTTCCTTTATCAAGGCTTTTCCTTTATCAAAATTTTGTGCAGATCAAGAGGGCCCAGGATTTGAGGCTATAGGTATGACAAACTTAGGACATTTTATTTGCAGGTGGTCGTATTCATGGTAGATCTAGCAACAAAACAAAAGAGCTTCATAGTCAAGTTATTGAACCCATGTAGTCAATCCAAATTGTACTTTAATAGAATCTAGAATAGGATTGTTTAAATAAATTTTAGCATAGATACGGGTAACAAAGGTTACCTTTTTATCCAATTGACTTCCCAAGAAGAAGGGCAATCATATGTAAGATGTCATTTGTCAAAAATTCCAATGGGAGCCACAAAATTTGAAGCCACACTTGAACTCGTGATGGCCACTCCTCTTACAGGTTGAAATCCACATGCTATGGTTTAATAAAGGGTCTCGCTTGGTTATAAAAATAGGGAACCCCTTCAAATGCTTTGTTACACTCTGTAATACAAGAGAAACCCATCATAAAATAGCTACTCACACTTAGCATCACCTCCATGTCACCTTTAGGGTTTCAAGTCTTCCTAACCCAAGCCTCCACAAAGGGAAGAGCAATTCGGATGCCTGTAAATTTGCTAATAAGTTCATGTTTGGTTAAATACTCCACATATTCCACCACCAATTCTGGTTGAACCACTAGATCCAATTTGGCTTTACATCATTCCAAACATAGATTTTTCTAAACAAGCGATTCTTGACATGCAATGGGAAATCCTGTTCCTTCCAATCATTTTTATATGAAAAACATCACTAGCATGCACACTCTGTGATGGGCCCAACACCATCACAACATTCTTCCAATTGTTTAGACCTCGTCTATAAACTACTACCATCACTGTAGAGTAGTTTTTCCTCATAAAACAAAAAAAAAATTATGGTATTAAATACTAATATTAATATTAATATTTAATGTTAAACCATCAAGTGACATTAGCTCAAGTGGTTATATTCCTCAATATTTAAAGAGGATACTAAGGTTTAAAGCTTTTCGGCTGATACATGGATAATATCCAATCTTTGTTGTAATACCACTATGTGGTGTTTATCTAATATAGGTGGGACCCATTTCAAGATCCTATAACCAATTATCTATATATATAATATAAAACCTTAATTTAACCTTTGAGATCCCTCAAATTAAATATTACTAGAACTAAGAGGCCTAAACTTTACCAAATTTTATGCATGGAAAGAATTTGACTCAACAAAACTAACAGAGGGCCAATTTGGGACATGAAATTAGAAATTTGGGGAAATTTTGCTAAGATTTTGAGCACCTATTCCTATGCAAACTAATAGATTCCTAGATAAACTAAGAGCTTAACTCCCACAAGCCTGATCTTAGGATTTGATACCACTGATGTGGAAGCAAACTGGCCAATATTTTTATTCATGTAAGGTTCTTAACACTTTTACAACCATAATATTCTCAAAATAGAAGATGTTAACAAGAAAAATATGACTAAGCTAATCAAAACCAATTTGCTAACTCACACTAAGCTAACAAATGCAATCCAATGACTATGTCATCCATATGTGTTGACATTTACAATTTGGAATAAGGTTTGCAAATATTCTAACTTAGACTTAGGACTTTAGAATTTAGAAACTAAATTTAATTTAAATCCTATGCCTATCCTTATTAGAATTGAAAAATGTTCTTTATACCTTTCAAAATAATAAAATTCCTAGGATAGTGTAGACACCAAAACAGCACCAATCCGATTATGTGACAACAAGCACTGATCGCACTAACACACACAGCCCCCAGGGCAGCCCCCAGAGGTTAAACAGTGGTTCTAACCACTCACACAACAATTTTGCAAGTCAGGGATCAATTTGGCATCTTTTAGACACTCAGCTACTTATTCGTCCCACCCAAGGACGAGTGCAAATTTATACTCGTCCTACCCAGGGACGAGTGCGGATTGATACTCGTCTCACCCAGAGACGATTACCAGCGCTCGCTTCGGGGTGGGACGAATGCCAGGTTTGACCAGCAAAAAGTCAGATCTCAGCGCATGACAACTCAGAACTGCCACTTAGATTTCTTTTTCATTGCATGGGAGTGCGAGTGAGTTTTTCTAAACATACAAAGACATGCACAGAGGCAGTTAAGAAGCCCTTGATCAAGAAGAAGTCTTCTATTCACAAAAAAAGCATTCATGCAAAGAAACACTTTTGCATGTTAATTTAAAGAGACCCCTTGGGTCTATAAAATGGTGAGCTCCCTCACCCAAAAGAGAGACAGAGAAGGAGCATTTTGAGTGACGAAGTGCTGCTAATTCACTTACTTGCGATTTGTGTTTTCAACATCCATAATATCTTAATCGAAAGAGAGGTTATTGGGTGACTTTTGAAGGCACGAATCAAAGAACCAAAATCAGCACTGCACCATGTGCAGTGCTTTCCAAAAAGGGGCATCTGTAGACACCAAAACAGCACCAATCCGATTATGTGACAACAAGCACTGATCGCACTAACACACAAAGCCTCCAGGGCAGCCCCCAGAGGTTAAACAATGGTTCTAACCACTCACACAACAGTTTTGCAAGTCAGGGATCAATTTGGCATCTTTTAGACACTCAGCTACTTATTCGTCCCACCCAAGGATGAGTGCAAATTTATACTTGTCTTACCCAGGGATGACTGCAGATTGATACTCATCTCACCTAGAGACGATTACCAGCGCTCACTTTGGGGTGGGACGAACGCCAAGTTTGACCGGCAAAAAGTCAGACCTCGGCACATGACAACTCAGAACTGCCACTTAGCTTTTTTTGCATGGCATAGGAGTGCGAGTGAGTTATTTAAGACAACTCAAAACTGCCACTTAGCTTTTTCTGCATGGCATAGGAGTGTGAGTGAGTTCTTTAAGACAACTCATATTTGCCACTTAGCTATCCCTTCATTGCATGGGAGTGTGAGTGAGTTTTTCTAAACATACAAAGACATGCACAGAGGCAGTTAAGAAGCCCTTGATCAAGAAGAAGTCTTCTATTCACAAAAAAAGCATTCATGCAAAGAAACACTTTTGCATGTTAATTTAAAGAGACCCCTTGGGTCTATAAAATGGTGAGCTCCCTCACCCAAAAGAGAGACAGAGAAGGAGCATTTTGAGCGACGAAGTGCTGCTAATTCACTTACTTGCGATTTGTGTTTTCAACATCCATAATCTCTTAATCGAAAGAGAGGTTATTGGGTGACTTTTGAAGGCACGAATCAAAGAACCAAAATCCAATTTTTTGACCACAATATCCTACCAATTTTCCGACAACACATCACATCAGGTTTTGGACCCATCCCAAGTGGATTGGTGTCGAAGCAAAGTTTCACCTGCGGGTGGTTTGCCTTCGGGCACCCCCCGCCTTATTGCTTTTGGTGACTATTTCTTTTGTAGTATTTAGCTAGTTTCATGTTTATGCTTTTGTCAAGTTTTCAGTTTATTTAGACTCATTTTAACCATCGTTAGATTTATCTTTTATTTTTCATACACAGGTGCTACTGATTCTTTGAACGTAGATTTGTAGCATTAGAGGAGCAGTGAGGAATCTACCTTTACCAACGCAAGCAACGACAACGTTTTGGTTCGCCCATCTTATATGTGGGCACGCGAAAGAAGGAATTCTGAAACAAGTTGTAAAAGACCAACATTTAACGCTCCTATCCCCTAAAAAGGAAGGAGACGCATTGTAACACGAATTTGTAAAGCATATCAATAAAGGGCCGTTCTTTTTATATTGCTTTGATATCTTGTGTTCATGTTCTTTCTTTTTATGCATTTTTCAATAACATAGGGTTTAAGCGTTATTTTAGTTTCATTTACATTGCATTTTTAGTTTATCCTTTTTGTTTCCAAAATCTCGTGTTTTCAATGGCGATCACGGTGGGACCTCTATCCTCTATTTTTTTTAGGTTAGATTCCTAATCTAAAATTGCTTGTTTTTTTACAGGTACCTATTTTTCAACATCATACTGTTATTCGTCTCTGCAAGTGACGATTACAAAATTGTTATTTGTTTCACCCACCTCGGGACGAATAAACTATTCATCTCACCTTGGAATGATTACTGTTCTGATTTTCACCTCACTTAGGGATGAGTATAGTTTTGTGCATTTTTTAGAGCAAATCAGAAACATCCTGTTGGGTAGAGAAGAGGTAGGGGTTTTTTTTTTTAAAGCTTCTGTCAAATTTTTGTTTTTCTGTTTTCTGGTTTTCAGTTTTGTATGGCTTAGGGAAAGATTTCTTTTTCGTTTGCCTATTTCAATTTTTGCAAATTAAAATGAACCCCACACATCACGTGGTATTTTAAACCAAGGCGTTGGTCGTAAAACCCCAACCCTTGAGCAAGACCAAAGGTGGATTCCATTATCACTTTGGCTTGATATATTGCATCCATTACCTCAATCGCGACTGTTGCTAGACATAAATCCTGACGAAAGCTGACCGAGTGTAGCTAGGGTGATTCCTAGTGCATGAGGATAAGTCTTCTATGGTAGGTGTCATAAACAGAGCGATTCCCCTTTTGTACCGCCTATGTTCCATGTATCATCTGCTCTCATGTACCTATAGTCTCCCTCACGTAAGGGCGGGTATATAGAGAGGTTGGTATATCGATCCGGCAATGGTATATTGAAGGGGCGACCATTTTGGGAGTCATAAGAGCCTTCATAATTGCATTTAAATGTTTCACAAAAATTTTCAAAAACACAAAAACAAACCACAAAAACACACTAAACCAGATTTAGGGCACACTATTAATCTTTAAAAGAGATAATCATTGCTTGTGTGTGTATGCTATTTTCTATTTAGACAAAAAAAATCATAAAAAGAAAATCATAAAAAGAATTTTTGCATCTTTAGGTTAGCATTACCATGGTGAATACTCGTATCCAAGCCCAATCATGGGCAGAAGCTACAAAAAATGCACCAAGAGAGACAAATTGTCTCCGATATAGCCTTGAAGACTTGGCCATCCCGCCTCGGCGGTAGGGTACACCAGTTAGTTCACACCATGCAGAACATGGCTCTAGAGGCCCCTCCTTGAGGGGCACTCCAACCCATACAGTCATAGAACATGGCTCTAGAGGCACCTCCTTGAGGGGCACTCCAACTCATGCCATCAATAGACAAGACTTTAGAACCCCCTCCCTAAGGGGAACTCCTAAGCAACAAGAATCTTTTCAAGAAAATAACCAATATGTAGTACCTGGTTTAATTACGAGGCCTCCTTTGGAAGTTTGTTTTGGGTGGCCTAGTGATGAAGCACTGTGTACTGCTCTAGAACAACAAAGGGTCCAAAAGGAATAACCATATGATTTTTTTGTTCCTAATTTACCCTCGATTAATGTTGGACACAGTAGACCATATCCAGAACATCAGGTTCTCCCAATAGGGCAAGACAATTCTGCCCACACTTTTTATGCATACCACAGAGAGAGTGAGGAGGATTACTATGTTCCTCAAGAATAGTACTCAGTGCAGAAATGATGCACGTCTGCACCTGCTTTATATCCAGATTGCTCATTGAGACCAGAGCTTCAAGTTAATGTTGCCAACCTCGATAGAGGGAAGCAACATATAGGGGTCTCAGAGCACCATGCTCAAAACAGATATGTAGGGGAGACATCTAGGCCTCCTAAACAAGATACGATGGAACAAAATGACTTGGCATTTGCCCAACTAGCTACCCGCCAAGCACAAATCATGCAGCTTAGGAAAGAACAACAAGAATTAGAACATTTGTGTCACCTGAATCAAGAGCGCATTCAGCGTCAGATAGCTAAATTGCTTCATAACAATGCACTTGATATGGCCCCAGTTCCTTGTGCACAGCAATCTGAGATGTATGTGAGGCGCAACCCCTTCGTGCGAGACAGGTCTCCATGACTTCAACAAGAACTACCTCCAAGACCTCCTAGACCTGAACGGGAGGCCACTCCCCACAACCGTGATGGGCATCCTCCGCGGGCACCCATCCATGTTTACAGGCCTAGGCCAAACACTCCTCAAGAAGATTATGAGGATTATGACCAAGAAGAAGAGCGGGCTGAAACGCCCTATCAAGGCAGAAGGGATGCTACCCATTTATCCATCCAAAGGCCTCAAGTTCCCCGCAACCCACAACGGGAACAAACCAAGGAGGAGGAGATTATGTCCTTCAATGCATACAAAGTGTTGTTAGAACGCTTGGAGACTATGGAACTCAAGACTGCTGGGCCCCAAAAGCCTACCTTACGCCAACTCCGTAGTCATCTGGTGCATCCATCAGTGCCAGCACCTCCATACCCCAAACATTTCAAGTTGCCCCAATTGGCACTCTTTAAAGGGGATGAAGATGCTCAAGAGCATGTAACTTGATTTTTGAGCCAATGCTTTGGTATACAATACAATGATGCATTGCTATTGAGAACATTCATAACCACATTCACAGGATCTACCTCGGATTGGTTTACCCATCTATCGAAGCATAGCATCTACAACTTGGATCAACTAGTGGACGCGTTCCTAGAACGTTTTGCTTTCAATACAAAGAAAAAGGCGTCACTCAGTGATCTAGCTAGCCTCAAACAGTATGAGGAGGAATCTATGGTAGCATATGGGAATCGATGGAGGACGGTGCTTTCAAAGCTATCCTACCTCCCTCCTATGTTTGACCTAACTCAAATGTTCACAAAGAGCTATTTGCGAAATATCTCTGTGCTATTGCAGCTGCAACAATATGCCACTCTAGAAGAAGATCTGGCGCAAGCTAGAGTTATCGAAGAGATCGAGATACAGGATGGCAAAATTGACAAGCCTAAGAAAAAAGAGTGGAATAAGAGCACCAAAACAGGGAATACGCAATAGACACCCGCCGCGGTCAATCAAGTTGCTATTAATGCCCGTACGCCTGCCCAAGCAACACAGCCTCCAAAGGCTAATTATCAGGCGGTGCCTCATAATAATTATGAGAAAGATAATAGAAAATAGGATCAAAATCAGCAACGTCGCCCTAGGCGATAATTTACACCATACACTGAGTCTAGGGACTCCTTGTTTGACCATTTGTCAGCGGCAAACTTGATTAATTTGCCAGAGATTCCAAAAATCAATCCTAATGCACCAAAGCCTAAGGGCTACAGAGAGGATCTTTTCTATAGATTCCACAGAAGGAAAGGGCATGACCTTAATGTCTGTTGGACATTTAAAGGTTTAGTGCAAGACCTCATTGACAATCATACATTGGTAGTGGATAACCCCATCGCACCCAACAACCAAAAAATGGGTGTTTTCAAAGATCCTTTACCCACACATGATGTACAAACAAAACCTCTTCATGTCAATGAAGTGCAATAGAGTTGCCCCATGGAGGGGTATGTTGGGATGATTAGCATTGTGAAAAGAAACAAGAGACACCTAGGCTCTCCATTTATGAGCTTATTCAATAATCAGCGCCCCATCGAGACTCTCTTATGGAGATATTAAATGCAATTGAATTGCAACCCCACGAAGCGGATTCGTTCAACAATTTTGTGGGGCATGTCAAACAGTGTACTGAACCAGTCATTACCTTTAGGGAAGATGAGCTAAAAATAGTGGCTGGAGATGTAGCGGATCCACCCCTACACGTTATTGCACGGGTCAACGGGACTTCGTACAAGCGGGTGTTGGTAGACACTAGTTCATCTAGTAACATTATTACAACCGTTGCATTGAAACATTTGAAATTTTCAGCCTCTCACATTGCACCTTCCACTTATACCCTTCGAGCATTTAATGATGCGATATGCTCGACAGTTGACACAATTGTCCTACCCATACAAGTGGGACAAAAGACCTTTCATATGTTGTGCCACATTTTAGAAGGTGAGATGGCTTACAATATCTTGCTTGGGCGGTCTTGGATCCGGGATATGAAGTGTGTCCCTTCAATTTCTCATCAATGTTTGAAGTATACATTTGAAGGACAAGTGCACGTGGTCCCCGTAGATTTGGAACCTTTTAAATATTGCAACTCAATGCAAATCATGCCGCAGTCGACCCTCCCTTCAACGCACGTGGATTTCTTGTTAAATCCATCTAAGAGGGGTCTAACTAAGCAATAATCTCCATCAACAAATCAATAAAATTCCTAGGTGGGTTCATCTTCTTTATCCAGTCCTCCCAAAACGATGCCACCTACGATGGCCACACCAATAGACAAAGGAAAGAAGCCCTTGGAAGCGGAACCACCTTTAGTCTCCAACATCTCTACAGAAGAGACGCCTCATAGAATGGAAGTTGAGACGCCTAGTTCACCTCACATGGAGTGGACTCAAGGAGAACTCCCATTCACTTCCCCTCAATCACCAATGATTACTGTTGAGATGTCTAACACAGGCATGGGGGAGTATATAGTGCACAATGTTGTTGCAATGCCCACACTTCAGTCTATGCAAGACATGGGAAGACCTTGACTCCCCATAGGCTCCGTGGTTCCTTTAGGCTACCCACCTAATCAAAAAAACTTCATTTTTGGGGGCCTGGATCATGGCGTTGAACCTTCCTAACAAGAAGAGGAAGATGAAGATCCCTTTGTGGAAGATGTCAATTATTTGGCTAACCCAGACTTCACATTACGATATCTTAGCCAATGCAATTGGCATGGATACGGGTTAGGCAGGTATGAACAAGGACTACATGTTTTGTGTCAACCAAGATACCAAATGCCTTATGACAAGTCAGGAGTAGGGTTTAATCACCCTTTGCCCCTCAACATCTTGGTCAAAAACATGCAAAGCCTAGGGATAGGCAACAAGGATGGGTTGGCATCAGATCCATATGCTAATCCAAATACAACTTATACATTGGGGGATTATTTCCCATTATAAACAAATAACCTTGTTGACCTCAACAACCCTTTCCCTACAGTTGAACAAGGAGAAACCTCGTGGACTCACCCACAAGGGGAATATGGACAAGACTATGAAGGGTCTTCTAAAGATGAGTCGAAGTACGATCATTCGCATGAATATCCAATGAATGACGATCAGGATAGCTTCCTGATGATGTTCCCATTGAATGATCCCGGTGAGCATAGGCTACCTCAACAACAACAATATCCTTTGGACATAGATGACATGTTTGAACACTTACACATAGGTCCAAGACATAGGAGGTATTTCAACCTGGCGCAGTTATAGCAATTACTGCACCCGCCACTCCAGGCATATAGAGAGCATATTTCGCTTGGAGACCCTATTAAACCATCAGTGCCTAGGGCAGACCCTGTTTGTAGGTCTACGCATAGGGCTGATCCCTTTGTGCCAGTGCCTACAGAGCCAGATCCAAATCACCAAGAGCATTCAGAATGTCAGAGTTGTCACATTTGCGGTAATGGAGATTACAATCATTTCATCAACATGGTCTCCATTGACTTGACCACCCCCATCCATGATCTAACCAATCCCACATGATTATTACATCTAGACATAGAGGCTATTGATTGGGATCACGTTGGCACACCACCATCTCCATCAGAGTATTGGCCTTGCGGTGGGATGTTTCATTTCACTCTAGGACAGACTCAGGATGTCTTCCATGCTGAAGAGGAACTTGACATTCCTAATGATGATCTTAATTCAGCAAACGATATCCATCTGATCCCAATTCCACACCAGTTGGAATACGGATCCCATATGTCAGTTGAAGCAACGACTGATGTAGACATCGGCACAGATCCAACGAATCCACGAATTCTCAAGCTAGGGGTAAGTCTTTCCCCCGAAGAGCAAGCCGATTATGTTGCCCTTCTTAAGGAAAATAAGGAGGTTTTTGCATGGTCATACAAGGATATGCCGGGACTAGACCCACAGCTAGTCACGCACAATTTAATGCTTGATTCGACAATCAAGCCAGTCAAGCAAAAACTACGCAAGATGCATCCAACAGTGGCCTTAATGGTAAAAGATGAGTTACAAAAGTTGTTGGATGCCCAGTTTGTCATCTGTGTGGATTATCCGCCATGGTTTTCTAACATGGTTCTCGTCAAGAAGCCCGATGGGAGGATTCGCATATGCACTGATTTTTGAGATCTTAACAAAGTGAGTCCTAAGGATGATTTTCCCTTGCCGAGCATCGACGCGTTGGTAGACGCTACAGTGGGCCACAAAATGCTTTCCCTTATGGATGGTTTCTCAGGATACAATTAGATTCCTATCAATCCTGAGGACCAACTAAAAATGGCATTCACAATGCCTTGGGGGACATTTGCTATAAGGTCAACCCTTTTGGCCTTAAAAATTCCGGAGCCACCTACCAACGTGCCATGACATACATCTTTCACGATTACATGCACAAAACTTTGGAAGATTACATGGATGATTTGTTGGCCAAATCTCTTTTGCACCCAGATCACATCGGTGACTTGAGCAAGGTCCTTGATTGCCTCATTGAACATAAAGTTAGACTAAACCCCAAGAAGTGTGTCTTTGGCGTCACATCTGGCAAGCTCTTGGGTTTCATAGTCTCCAAACGAGGAATTGAGGTCGACCCAAACAAATTCAAGGCAATCCTTGAAATGCGTCCCCCAACCACCATCAAGCAGCTCCGGAGTCTGCAGGGAAAGGTTGCGTCGATCAAGCACTTCATAGCGCAGTTATCTGACAAATGTCGACCCATGAATAAATTATTGCATAAGGGGGTCACATTTCATTGGGATGACGAGTGCCAGTCTGCCTTTAATGACATTAAATAGTACTTGGCTTCATCGCCAGTATTGGCACCACCTAGACCAGGAGTGTCGTTCTATTTATACATCTTAGCCACTGAGGTGGCACTGGGTGCCATGCTATCCTAGAAAAATGAACTTCACAAAGAACAGGCTACATACTATCTTAGCCACACCCTGGTCAGTTATGAACTTAACTATGCATACGTTGAAAAGATTTGCTTGGTAGTGGTGTTTGCTACCAAAAAGCTATGCCACTACATGCTCAGTAATAAGACGTATGTTGTGTCTAAGTAGAATCCATTGCGATACATGATGAGTCGCACTTATCATAGTAGCCGCATGACGAAATGGATTATGTTGTTGATGGAGTTTGACATAGAGTTCATTGGACAAAAATCCATAAAAGGTCAAGTCATCACCGATCAACTAGCTGAGGCTCCTCTTGAAGACGATCAGCCTCTGACTGAACTACCTGATGATGGGGTCTTCCATGTTTCAAAGTTGCCAGATTCTGATGAGCCTGAGTCACAGGCTGACATAACCCTATTCTTCAATGGTTCTAAATGTGAGCAAGGGGGTGGTGTGAGAATTGTATTCTTCACTCTGCAAGGCACTCCAATGCCCTTGTCATTTAAATTAGACTTCTCGTGCACCAACAACAATGCAGAATACGAAGCCTTGCTCATAGGTCTTCAGATAGCAATCACCATGAACATTAAACGATTGAACATATTTGGTGATTCGCTGTTAATTGTCAATCAAGTAAAAGGGATATTCCAATGTAAATGTCCAATTTTGCAGGCCTATAAAGCCCTTGTGGACAAATTCCTAGCACAACTTGAATGGTATGACATCGAGGCACTCCCTCGATCATCAAATCATTTTGCGGATACTATGGCCTCCTTGGGGTCACTCATCCCATAAGACCCTTCTAGTGAAATGACAATCATTCAGGTTAAAACATTATCACAATCTACGATGGAGCGTGCAAGCTCTGATCTGACACCAAAAATCCACATGATCCAGATTGAACTATCTCCGGATAAGTTCTCTCGAATTCGAGATTGTTTGACTCAAGCCAACTGGGGGTCCTTGTTCTCCCCGACCCCTCTTACTAGCAACACCACATTTTTTTTACAAGTTCTTTCTTGCTCAGCTTTTGTTTAGGATAGAATTCAAGAAGGATTGGCCGTTCATACTATCAAGGTTTCTGATCAGCAAGATTGGTACACACCCATTCGGGATTACCTCAAGTTAGGTAATCTCCCACTTGGATTGACACAAGCCATGAAAAGATCATTCAAACAGAAAGCGGTAAAGCATGTCTTGTTAGGAGACATTTTGTATCGTTGAAATTATGAAGGAATCCTCCTTCGTTGTTTGGACCAACAGGAGTCCGCTTGGGCGATCACCCAAGCTCACGATGGTACATGTGGTGGCCACTTCAGCGGTATGGCCATCGCAAAGCGCATTATTCACATGGGATATTATTGGCCATCTTTAGAGTGAGATTGTTGCGCATATGTGAAGAAGTGCATGAAGTGTTAGCACCATGCTAATTTGACACACGTACCTTCTCAGGCCTTGCAACCGATCCAATTGGTTTGGCATTTTTCGTAGTGGGGCTTTGATCTAATTGGAAAGATCTCCCCTGCATCGTCTGGTCTTCACACGTTTATTTTAATGGCCATAGAGTACTTTACCAAATGGGTGGAAGCAATTCTGCTGACCACTACGACTGGATCCCACATTGTGGAATTTATGTTGCATAACATCATATGTCATTTTGGTATTCCATCCAAGATCCTGTCAGATAATGGGACACCATTCAAGAATAAAGATGTGCATGCTTTGACCACAAAGTACAAGATTCAGCATAGCTTTTCAACACCCTATTATCCGTAGGCAAATGGGCAAGTAGAGGCGTCAAACAAAATTCTAGTCGCCATTCTCAAAAAGATAGTTGCAGACAATCATAATTACTGGCACATTTAGATCCTACTTGCCCTATGGGCTTATCGCACTAGCATTCGGACGCCCACTAGGGCAACTCCATTTTTTTTGGTGTATGGCTCCGAGGCAGTCATGCCTTTTGAGTTGGAAATCCCTTCCCTGCGCATTTCAATGCAAGAGTTCATCAATGATGACACTGCGTGGTAGGCTCGGTTAGATCAACTGACGTTGCTCGATGAATGATGCATTAATGCTCTTGAGCATTTGCGTATCTATCAAGAGCAACTTAAGAAAGCATACAACATGAAAGTCCACCTTAGGGAATTTTAGGTTGGTGACTTGGTCTTAAAATAGAACCAGTAGAATTCTAATTTGCCATCCCATCTACGGGACAAGTTCACGGCAAACTGGTTGGGTCCTTACATCATTGATAGTAGAATAGGACCCAAAACATACCGGCTTGCCTCTCTTGAAGGAATCAAGGAAATAGAACCCTTGAACATCATTCATTTGAGGCCATTCCACATCTAGAGAGCCATAGTCCAACTAAAAGCTCCAAGGATTATCATAATCACTTGGTCAACCCTAAATGCCCCAAAGGTATCTATAAACCCTTTGGTCAAGATAAAAGCTCCAAGGATTATCGTAATCGCTTGGTCAACCTTAAATGTCCCAAAGGTATCTATAAATCCTTTGGTCAAGATAAAAGCTCCAAGGATTATCATAATCGCTTGGTCAACCTTAAATGCCCCAAAGGTATCTATAAACCCTTTGGTCAACATCAAATGCTCCAAGCATTACCATAACTACTTGGTCAACATAAATCTTCAAAAATCAACTAAAACAACACAAAAATCAAAATCACAAAAACAATTGCATTTCAATTCCATAAATATTCAAAAATCAGCAAAAACAACACAAAAATCAAAATCACAAAAACAATTGCATTTCAATTCCATAAATATTCAAAAATCAACAAAAACAACACAAAAATCAAAATCACAAAAACATTTGCATTTCAATTCCATGCATACTCAAAAAAAAAAAATCACAAAAACATTTGCATTCCAATTCCATGCATTCTCATAAAAATCAAAATACAAAAATATAGGTTGCATTAAGCATTGCATCCATACATTGCATACTTCGATAGGTCATACAAGTCAAAAGCACCATAGACAGTCATTACTTGGCAATTCCATCCTTTTCCACATCAGATCCATTTTCATAAATGCCTACATCTAGAATAGCACCATCACCATTTGTAGCATCGTCAGTTGTCTCCTAATGTATATAGGGTTTTCGTCATTCAGCTGTTTTAAATTTCTAGCCAAAACCGTACATAGTTAAACAGATTTTACACGGGAAAGTTTTACTTGGATCACACCTTGTTACGTAGCATCCCAACACAAAATAACACACATTTAAAAATTCCTAAGTTGTGTGAACAACAGATGAAACCTGCATAGTAATCCAGGTCACCATAAGCGAAACGGTTATCTTGCTTATCCCCCTATGCGAATGATCCTAGGAATGCTGAGAGTTGGCAAAAGGACAAGCATCCTCCCTACCCAATTCCCCGTGAATCCCAAGTTCTCAAAAGTTGCAAAACATCAAAAATTTGCAAAACGTCAAAACACTAAAATTTGACATCCTACGAGTGCACACATCAAAAGGCACAAACAATAGTGATTCTCGTCACTCCATATTCAAATCCCTTGCTCAAAAAAAAAAAAAAAAACAAATAAAACAAAAATAAACAATGATTTTATCACTATTAAGAGCAAGTATCCCAATACAATTGAAGAAAATAAGGGAGTCAAACTTGAATCCCTGGAACTCTCAGCATTTTGACATGTCATGAGGCAAGCTTCAGTACCGATTTGGTTGATAGCCTATCGGTCACTGGCGGTAAACCTCCCGCATGACGATATATCTGCCACATTAACTTGGGTGCAGATCAATGTTTGCATGTGGATGATCTAGCTTCTGGTATCCTAGATAGCATCGTAGATTAATCTGATTAAATACAATAAAGGCGTTAGTGGAGCTAATTAGGTGATCCTCAGTACAGGTTTGGTTGAAAGCCCATCTGGCACTGGCGGTATCCTAAAAAATACCACATAAACGAACTCAATTGCACACACAGGGATGTGAAATAACTTGGTTAAATTCAAGTCGAATTTAGACCTTGTTCAAAAAGTCTTGCAAGATAAATGTACAGTCTTGGCTAGTTAGTTAAAATATCTGCATCTCAGAAAAGCTTAACTCCATTTTCAAACAATCGGTACATTTCATTTCGTACATCACCATCAAAAAATAGACAAAATACAAAAACAAAGTTTCACATGCACAAGCATTCCACAAAGTTATCCCATTACTATAGCAAGTCAATCCAATCTTGTACAGTCTATGGTGCATCGACAAATCATCAATAATTCATTTCATTCATTCCATATGCATACATCATACAAATTAGAACCATCGCATTCATAATCGCATATGCATACATCAATGTAAAAACATGTACATAAAAATAAATCATGAAAAATGTATAAACACCAAAAAGAGTCATCTGTATATATATATCATAACAAAATTGCCCGTAGGCTACAAAACTGGTCCTCTGACCCCGTAATCATACACCAAAATCCCCAAGTCTAGGGCATCGTCCACCATGATCACGCAGGATCGGTGTGACGGGAACTACCCCCCATGGTGCGGGTCCTCTAAGACCTCTCAGGACGGCTACTGCTCGCCCCTGCACCATGCCTGCTAGCCTCTCCCTCATCCCACCGCCTCCGCTGCGAGGATGTTGTCTACTCCATGTCGCTCCCTCTCGAGCGTCGTGATGATCCACCTCTAAAGAATGCAGGTACTCGCCCACCAAGGTGGATAACCTCATCCTCCATCTCGTCCTACTGTCGCTCCAAGTCCCTCACCCGTTGTCGATATATCGCAAGGTTATCCTCGCACTGCCCCAACTGTGTCCACAGGAGATCCCTCTCTTGTACCATCTCCCTCAACTCCTGATCTCGCCTTCGCAATAACTCTATCAACTGCGCCACCTCCATGTGCAACCCCGCATCTGTATCCCTTGGCACGGTCGGCTGCTCAGCCTCTCTGGTGCATCGGCCTGCTCCGAAGCATCCTGCATCTCTGGCTATTCCTCCTCATCAATGTCCTCTCCTGCATCTGCCACCTCCACCATGTCCACATCAGTAGGAGCTCCCCAACCCTCTCTTGGTGCCTCGGCCCCCTCTCAGCCTCCAGTTGCCTCATCCCCTCCCAATGGCCCCTCACCTTGCCACTGCCGAAGCATCCACCACTCCTGGTAATTGGCAGTCACTCCAACGTCATCCACGTCTGGAATGTCTAGTACTGTATCTGACTCCTCCCTTAGTGGCTCGAGGATCGGCACAGCTAGGGTCCTCTCATCGCTTCGACTCCGATAGACTATGGGTTCCCCAGGCAACCCCTGGCGTACCCCAAACTATCGTGTCACTCGAAGATAGTGGAAGTACTCCTACTCTGTCCCGTGTCGTCCAATCACCCATCTCCCCCTTTGGACCCGTCGAAGCCACTCATCAGCCTCTGGCCATGTGAGACAATCCCGATATGGCCTCCATACCACATCTCCAGGAGTCAGTCGTGCCAATGCATCTTTGTAATGGTCTACGTCTCCCGTGAACCATCGACTCTGCCCCTGCTCCTTAGACCAATACCATAGAGCACCATACCCAATATCTCTATCCACCATGTTCGCTCGTGTAGTCCAGGGTAGCCCTCGTGGTCACTCTATGGCTATATGCTACCATGCCTAGCACTAAAAAAAGTAACTATAGCTAATCCCCTTTCGCCTCCAGCAGCGGACCTCATACAACTCATCATATAATTGAGCCAAAAGCGTCTGGCCCCATCTCATGATCACCGACTCTATCATCGGACAATCCACTAACTGCCACACCACCTCCAATAGGTTCCATGGGAACCTCGCTCCTGACGAGTCTGGCAAGAGCATGTTGGAAATGAGGCTCATGAGTAGTGCATGCCTCACTCCCAACACTCCCCTTGCATACCACCATCGTACCAGAATCCCCCCAATATGAAAATACAGCTCTGCCCTCTCCAACGATCTCATCCCATTCGCATCCCCCCCATGTCCAAAATATCGAGTCAGTACAGCCATCCTCTGGCCTCGTGGCGTCATCCGGATGGGAACCCCGTCTATCGAAATTTAAAGAATCTGATACACGTCCTCTAAGGTGATGGTCATCTCCTCTGTCAAAATATGGAAGGTGTTTGTCTAAACATCCCACAGGCCGATCAAAGCTATAATGTATGCCCGATCCACAACAACTGCATCCAACCGAGCCACATGCTTGAGCCCTAGGGCATCAAGCCACTCCCAGTCCTCAGCACTCAATGCCTCGTGGGCATTAGAAAAAACAATCGGTACCCGATGTCGACTCTTCACCACCTGCACATCACAAAAAATAACACACATCAAAAACATGCATCAAATTACCATCACATGTACAAAAATACATAACTGTATAGTAACATATTTCATTCACATGTACATCCATTACCAAAAAAAAAAATTCATTCAGTTTTCATTTTACATTTCATCAAAAACAACAAAAATTTGACATGGTTTACCTACGGTTTTACCTAAGTTTACCATTTCAAAACAAAAAAATTCATTCAGTTTTCATTTTACATTTCATCAAAAACAACAAAATTTTTACGTGGTTTACCTACGGTTTTACCTAAGCTTACCATTTCAAAACAAAAAAAATTCATTCAGTTTTCATTTTACATATCATCAAAAACAACAAAATTATGACATGGTTTACCTACGGTTTTCCCTAAGTTTACCATTTCAAAAAAAAAAATCATTCAGTTTTCATTTTACATTTCATCAAAAACAACAAAAATTTGACATGGTTTACCTACGGTTTTACCTAAGTTTACCATTTCAAAACAAAAAAAAATCATTCAGTTTTCATTTTACATTTCATCAAAAACAACAAAAATTTGACATGGTTTACCTACGGTTTTACCTAAGTTTACCATTTCAAAACAAAAAAAATTCATTCAGTTTTCATTTTACATTTCATCAAAAACAACAAAAATTTGACGTGGTTTACCTACGGTTTTACCTAAGTTTACCATTTCAAAACAAAAAAAATTCATTCAGTTTTCATTTTACATATCATAAAAAAAAACAAAATTTTGACATGGTTTACCTACGGTTTTCCCTAAGTTTACCATTTCAAAACAAAAAAAAAAAAAATTCATCCAGTTTTCATCTTACATTTCATCAAAAACGACAAAAATTTGACATGGTTTACCTATGGTTTTACCTAAGTTTACCATTTCAAACAAAAAAATTCATCCATTTTTCATTTTTTTTAATTCCATAAAAATAACAAAAAAATTCGACATGGTTTACCTATGGTTTCGACCTAAGTTTACCATTTCAACAAAAAAATTCATCCATTTTTCATTTTTTAATTCCATAAAAATAACAAAAAAATTCGACATGGTTTACCTACGGTTTCGACCTAAGTTTACCATTTCAACAAAAAAAAAAAATTCATCCATTTTTCATTTTTTTTTAATTCCATAAAAATAACAAAAAAAAAAAAATTCGACATGGTTTACCTACGGTTTCGACCTAAGTTTACCATTTCAACAAAAAAAAATTCATCCATTTTTTTATTTTTTTAATTCCACAAAAATAACAAAAAATGGGCATGGTTTACCTATGGTTTTGACCTAAGTCTTACCATTCACATCAAAAACAAAACATTTTTTGTAACCATGGTTACCCTAAGGTGTTACTCTAAGTTTCATTTTGGGTTTATCCTACGGTTTTCATCTAAGTTTCCATCGGTTTGCATCCACGTTTTATTTGGTTTCATGGTCTTTAATTCATTCACCTTTTAATTTAATTAATTAGGGTTCCATGTCTTAAACAAAAGAAAAACACAATAAAAACACATTTGCATTTTTCAAATTCAAACTCGAGGAGATAGTGCACTTACTGGTCTCGCCTCGGCTTCGTCGCTTGATGACCCGGTCTGTGCACTCATGGTGGCTGGAAAACCCGACAGCGCTTCGCATCAGAAAATATACCTCCTCCTCCCCAGAGCTCCAAATCGCAATCAAGGAACAATGCAAATGAGCCAAATACGTCATTTTCACCTATTTATACTTTTTGCTTGCTAGTAATCATCCCTGAATGGAACGAGTGCTTTTTCTTCGAAGGCGTGCTCGTCCCACCCCAGGACGAGTACCATCCTGGCATTCGTCCCCCCCCAGAAAAAAAAAAAATTCAAAAACAACCAAAACATAAAAATGAAAAATGCCCACAAAACCACTAAAAATTGCCGAACAAAAGTGCTCTAGCACTTAACCTTTTGGCATAAGAAAACTAATGTCGGGGTTTACCTTGTCGTTCTCCTACTCCCTAAGAAGGCTACCATAGCCGGACCGTGTCACGGGACGATGGATTTTCACCAATGTTAACCCCAAATGGCATCCCAAAATGGGTTCACACCCACCAAAAATAGGTCAAAACAATCGAGAAATTGCTCGAGCATGCATCGGATAACATCTGAAGGCACCCTTACTTAAGTCATCTTGGGTCAAGTGACTCGTCGCTTTTCTCATGTCGGTCATTCCCTCATCGATTCGTTGCTTGAGGGGGTAGTCACACTTAGTTGCCAATCAACACCAATATACCAAGTCTTGGAAATGACACGCATTCAAAGGATCATTGCAAAAAAACAATCACGCCCTTGCTTGGGGCAGCAAACAAGCAATTATCACAAACTGATCATATACTTGGCATTCATGAATCATGAACTCAAGGTTCCCACAGACAAAAGGTTGCGCCCTTTGCCTCTTCATGACTGATCAATGTCTAAGTTCAAGTAATACCTCATCGAACTAGGTTAATGCTTGATTTAAGTTCCTTAGCTCGTCAGAAGCAAGGATTCAAGAATGCGTGCCCTTTCCATACTTGGGGCATCAAGAGTTGGTTAGGTTACTGAGAAACCCTAATCATTAGTGCTTTGGTTACCTATTTTTGCTCAGCACTGCACCATGTGCAGCGCTTTCCAAAAAGGGGCATCTGTAGACACCAAAACAGCACCAATCCGATTATGTGACAACAAGCATTGATCGCACTAACACACACAACCCCCAGGGCAGCCCCCAAAGGTTAAACAGTGGTTCTAACCACTCACACAATAGTTTTGCAAGTCAGGGATCAATTTGGCATCTTTTAGACACTCAGCTACTTATTCGTCCCACCCAGGGACGAGTGCAAATTTATACTCGTCCTATCCAGGGACGAGTGCGGATTGATACTCGTCTCACCCAGAGACGATTACCAGTGCTCGCTTCAGGGTGGGACGAACGCCAGATTTGACCGGCAAAAAGTCAGATCTCGGTGCATGACAACTTAGAACTGCCACTTAGCTTTTTTTTTCATTGCATGGGAGTGCGAGTGAGTTTTTCTAAACATACAAAGACATGCACAGAGGCAGTTAAGAAGCCCTTGATCAAGAAGAAGTCTTCTATTCACAAAAAAAGCATTCATGCAAAGAAACACTTTTGCATGTTAATTTAAAGAGACCCCTTGGGTCTATAAAATGGTGAGCTCCCTCACCCAAAAGAGAGACAGAGAAGGAGCATTTTGAGTGACGAAGTGCTGCTAATTCACTTACTTGCGATTTGTGTTTTCAACATCCATAATCTCTTAATCGAAAGAGAGGTTATTGGGTGACTTTTGAAGGCACGAATCAAAGAACCAAAATCCGATTTTATTGATTCCTAAGAAGGGCACTTCTAATTATTTTTATTATTTTAGACCAATATCTTTGTGCAATTGCCTTTACAAAATTATTGCCAAAATCATTGCTTCAAGGATAAAACGAGTTTTCTCGGACTCCATTTCTAGTGAGCAATTTGGTTTTCTTAATGGAAGGCAGATCCATGACACAATTGGAGTGGCACAAGAAGGCATGCACACTATAAATATGAGGAGGCTTCCTATTGTTGTTGTAAAATTAGATCTTTCCAAAGCATATGATAGATTTTATTGGTTGTATTTGAGGATCATGCTTCTCCACATTGGGTTCAATATTCAAATTGTTAACTGGATTATGGGATGAGTGACTTCCATGTATTTTGTTGTACTTATAAATGAATCTCCTTCTAGCTTATTTTCCTTTGAGCATGGTCTCAGACAGGGCTATCCTTTATCTTCTATTTTATTTTTTTGGTTACAAAAGGATTGAGTAAGGCTATCAAGGAAGCTAGAATATTGGGGCTTATTAAAGAGATTAAAATGGGTTTAACTATAGAGAATTGTTAGAGACTCAATATGCTTCAACTCAATCACTTTCTCAATTCAATTTAGAATATGGAATAGTTTGTTTTTGGAACTTGAACAATCACTTCACACATCCACTTGACTAGGCTCAACCAACTCTACTCCACCAATCACTCAATGAAATAATCCTTGCTCAAAAACCCTAGTCCAAGCATATTATCACTCACTCAAAATATTTCCAACAATGCTCAACAACAAATCTCACATAACAATGATTCTCAATTTGTTTTTAGACCCTATTTCAAGTTCTTTGCTCAATAACTCACTTCAAAAACAATTCTTATAAAACAACTCTCACATGACAATGATACTCATGTTATTTTCAGACCCTAGTTCAAGTTCTTCACACAACCAATGGCTTCAACAACAATGCTTATAAAACAATATTTTAATAACAATTCTTTATTCTAGAAAACCTTGAAGCATTAACTTTACACACTCAATAAGGAAGCCCTAATCAAATCCTTTTCACTCCAAACTTATTTTCCAAAAAACCAACCAATCAACTCAACTATGGAAGAATGTGCTCATACCTTTTTCTTGATGATGAAGGAACCTCAACATCTGCCACAAACATAAACACTTCTTTTCCAAGCTCAAAGGAGTTAGGTGACAATAATCTTTCTCAAAACATTACTTGAATCTTTCCCAATAATTATCTTTCACAAAAATAATAAGTCTTAATTACACCTTATTAACTCCATACTTAAAATTAAAAAAAAACTTCCATAACTCCAAGCAATACTTTGTAAACACCTTCCCCTTTTAATAACGTTTCATTCCATTTACATACCCTTGTCACTCCAAACTTTTAAAGGAAATATAATCCCTTTGTAATCTTTATAACTTAAGACTCTTCAAAATATTTTACCCTTATTACTCCACTATTCTATATCTTAGCACGTACCCAATATTAATTAAAGTCTTTAACTCTAAAAATTAAACAAAATGTTGTTACCTTTTAAGTAGTGTCGCAACATTTTAATACCGTCGATATAGCATTTCAAAACTTTATACTCAAACATGCCACCCACAATATTTGAACCGTTGACCACTTCTACAGTAGTGTTGTTCATAGGTGCCTTAGCCAACTGTGCTACTGTGTTGGATGGAATAGACAATGTTCCTTTCACTATTGTACATGTAGATTTTAATAAAAAAATTATTCAAGCATCATCGGGTTTTGATCCCAATATATTTGTCATGCAACAACTTCATAAAATCTCACCAACCAACTACACTACATAGTGAGTGAGTATGATCGAGATACGACACTGGTTTTATTTTTGTTTGTGTAGGCTTAAAATTTTTGCACTCCTTTCCTCTAGGCTAATGGATCCGCATCTCAGAGGGGAATGGGAAAATGGTAAAGCTACACATCGTACGAGAGAGACACTTGAGTCGTGTCCTCTTTGGTGATTTGTCGACGGATGGTGGGTTCACCAGGAAGCGTTTTGCGGCATCTTTCGAGCCTAGGTTGAAGATGTGTTTGATGAATTCATTTTAATTTCAATCACCTAGGTTGGCCAAAATGAGACTAAACTATTCTATATGCAAATTTTTATTTATATGCAAACAATAGATGGAAATGAATCCTAAATACATCTAAATGTAGGATATTAAAGAAATGGAAAGATCTCACCCGATTTCGGGTGTCTGATGCAGATTTTAGAGCCTACTTCAGTCTAGATCATCTTAGATTTGCTGAAATAGCTTGTAATTGAACAAGATCGCCTGTAATTTTATAGGTTCATCTGTAATTGTAGAGAATCGTTCGAAATCGGATGATATCATCTGCAATCAAACAAAATTGTCTGAGACGATTTCATCAAAAACCTGCAACTGAATAGATGGATGCAAAAATAGAGGGAATATAGTGCAAAATATGATAAAATAAATATAATAACTCTGATTGAATGCTTAATTGGTGACTTAGAAATTGAATTTAGATCTAAATTGATCTGAATGCCCTTATGTGCTAAAATGAAAGTGATAACAAATTGTTACCTATTGACAACATGAGGTGAACACCGGATGCATTACAAATTATAAATTAAACTAATGTAATTTGAATAAACAAAGCAGTAGAAAATGCAAACTGTGGATCTTGATTACCCCCAAGAGGAGTGCAGTCAAGATCATCTGGAATCGTACAAGATCATCTCTGATCTGTACGAGATCATCTCTAATTGAAACAGGATCGCCTGAGGTGATCCGAGCTTCCTCTGACTGATGCACAATGAAAAACCTATAAATTGATCTAAAGAAATCATGCAAAGGAATGAAATTCAAGGTATTCTAATAGGATATGCAATTTGGATTGCAGGAATTTGATCAGCCAGGATGGTTCAATAGGAAAACTAGATTTAAATAGGACTAAGGGGAGGTTAGAAGGTTGGGATCCATCCCAATCTGGGAGATCTCCAGTGGGAGGATAGTTAACAGCCCAAACGCGCTTATGCCCAGGTAAGCTAGGAGGTTGGAACTAATTTGATTGCGCTTCTATTCTTGCAAATTTCTGTTTTAGATGAAATCGTCTGGATGTTCGGCTCTAGATGATTTCATTCAATTAGGGATGATATCGTCAAATCGACGATGATATCGTCCAATGGTCAAAACAAAGCCTATTTGTGGCATGCAAATCGAGGCAAGTTGTTTAAAATGCGGTTTTGAGGTAAATTTTGGATTTTTAACCTTATGATAAATTAGGTGCATCAAATTTATGGTGTTACATTTTGCCCCCTCTTTAGCAAATTTTTCGAGGAAAATGCGTTAAAGAAGAGATCATCATGCTTTACGAAAAAGCAAAAATTTATTTCGATTTTTAGGCGACGATTCTAAGTCGAATCGTGCAACTGATTACTGTGGTGCCCCCTCGAGTTTTTACACCAAATTCTACGTTTGGTGGAAAACTCAAATTTTGATCTTCTTTGTTTTATGTGACTTTGTGTGATTTGATTGGATGATTCATTACATTTGCTTATGATGGTTGTGTTACATAATTTCTTGTAATCATGCTTTGATTTTTAAATATAATTTTGATCATGCTTAAATAAATGATTTTGAATAATGTGTTGAATGATAGAAAGACAATAAATGTTGTTGTGATGTTTTGTAAAAGAAGATTTTGATAAACTTAGCAATGAACCTCTAAAGGAAGTTGTGTTGTGATGTGACCATTGTGGAGATCGTTGCTCGCTAGGTCGAAAAGCACATCCTGTTGTGAGGGAGTTTTGTATTGCTAATACCAAAAAATTGTGTGCTTAAGAATAATCTTAAGGCTTTATGATGAGAAAGAAATGTTTGATGTTGTTTTGGGATAGGATGTTTGAGAGATTCTAGCAATAAACCTCAAAGGATGTTGTGTTGTTATGAGACTATTGTGGAGATCGTTGCTCGCTAAGTCTCGAAGCTAATCCTATTTGTGAGGAATGTTTTTGATATTGCTAAGAATGGTTGTATGCTTAAGAATAATCTTAAGGCTTTTGTGGTAATAGGAATATGTGTGATGTTTGTGAAATATATTGAGTAAAGCATGAAAAATTTGAAGGATGATTTACGCTAAGCATAGAATTCCTAAGTGTGAAATTATATGAAATAATTACTTAGGAATTATACCATCATCGTGAAAATAAAAATGAATTGCATGATAATATGAAATTATTTGTTCTTTTTAAAATGCAAAGTAATGTAAGATAAATCATTGTGTCACATGTTCCAAAAATATTATGTAGTTTTTATGAAAATATATGGACTAATTTTGGGCATGAAAAATTAGAAAGATGTTATGCGCTAGGTATAGAATTCCTAGTGTGAAAATTGAGCAGAATAATTCCTAGGAATTATACCATCATCGCGAAGTCATGAATGCTATGTATGATAAGTGATTTTGAACTACATGTTATTTTTGCAATAAGTTGTTTTTGAGATTTTTTGAAATTTTAGAAATATCTATGTAATGTGTTAATATGAAAGTGATGATAAACTAATGTTGTCCGACAAATTTCAAAGAAATATTTTAACTTATTTCTAAGACAAATTCAAATTTATCAAGAACCAGTGTGTGATAAGTGAGTTCATTATCCATCTTGATTTGACACAATGATACAAAATCTCTCAGGGATCAAATGTGTGTGCTTTGTAATGTTCATTTACCAATTTTGAGTAAGGTAGTGATGCAAGCAAACTTGAATGAACCAATGTGTGTGCAAGTGAAGGGTTCATTAACCATGATTTTTGTGCATGAAACCGTACCAAACTACTATGTAAGTCAAGTCATCAAAAGCTAGCTAATCCACAAGCGGACATAGGTCTATACAAAATAAGGTCGCTAATGTGATAGACATGTCGCCACACGAAAAGGAATTACCCAATGTCAAGCAAGTTGGGCACAAATCACCTGTTATGGGGCTTACCTCATGATTTTCGAATAATTGAGAATTCCAAGGATTCAAGCTCATTCACCCTTATTTTCTTTCAAAGGGTAGGGGGGAAATTTTATTGCTTTTCTTGTTCTCTTTTCTTTCTCTTTTTTATTCTTCTCTTTCTAATTTTTCTTGAATTTTTCTATGATCTTTTGATTTTTTTGGATTTCTGCATTTTCTTGGATTTTGAACATTTCTCTTTTCTTTCTTTTCATGCTTTTTCTGATTTTCTTCTTTTCTTCCTAGTCTAGGGATACTTGCTCAGCTTAGATGTGGAGCAAGGGATTTTTATTCCGGGTAGGGGTGAGCTTGTCCTTTTGCCAATTCTCAAAAAAATTCTAGACCATGCGCATGATAGGATAGCAGGGGAAACTTTTCGCTCAAGAGACCACAACTACTATGTAGTACCATTTTTTGAATTTGCAACAAATCATTTTAATATGTAAAAAAGTGTACTTGGTTCAAGAAGTAGCAAGATCATTTCCCAAAACTCAAAATATTATTTAGTGAAATAGTGATCTTCGATACAAGAGAGATTTATAATCATAGTGATAAAATCAAAATAATTAATTTGTGAAATTAAGTGTATGGTTCAAGATAATTTTTGAATTAATCCGAAATAAAGGAAAATATAGCTTCAAAATTTTGAAATACAACAATGAATAACAATGCAGAATAATTTGAAATATTTTTGAGATTTTGATACTTTTTTATTTTTTTAGTTGTTTTATTTGATTTTTTTTTTTTTTTTACTTTTAATGATGGAATTGGTGGTATATACAAGATGATCTATATACACTATACAAGGTGATTTGAGTATATCATGTCTAAGGTTGCTTCAAAATCAAAGGAGGTTTTGAAGGATAATTTGGTTGTGGTGGAGGTAAGAACAAAAGGTGATGAATAAAAGGTAGCGATAACAAAAGCTTTGTTATAATGTAGAATAATGTAGCAAAAATATTTGACTTTTATATGTGTAAAATTGATCATGTTACAAAACAAAATGTCAGAAGGATAAGAAGGTTCTTCATTCTTATCACTATCTTCCAAGTCTTGATAATATGGAGAGAGCATATGTGATAGATATGCATGGGTGTTATTTGGTAAACAAGGATGATCAGATATGGATAAAGAAAAGTGATTGATAGGATGTAATTGTGATAATGGAGAATTTATAGAACTTGATGTTTCAACCATTAAATATTCTTCAAATAATGTTGGGTCACCATGTATGGTAACAATTTTATTTGCAAGTTTAAACTTCAAACATTGATGAAGAGTGGAAGGGACAACCCTCATCGTATGAATTCGAGGACTTCTGAGAAGTAGGTTGTAAGGTGAAGGGCAAGATGTTACATAAAATAAAGTATCCAGGATCTTGGGTCCACTCTTAAGGGGAAGAATTATAGTGCCTGGAGTTTCTTGAACTTCATTGTTAAAATATTTTATAATAACATTTGATTCATTGAGATCTTCTTCTTTTAATTCGAGTTTTTGGAGTAATTGATAAGTGCATAAATTAAGAGAGGAGCCATTATCTACCATGATAGTTTTAATAGATGTTTCTTTAATAACTCCTGTAATGTAAAGAGAGGATTCTTCTTGTGGAGTAGAGGAAGGAATCTCCTCATCATAGAATGAAATATGATTAACCTCAAGAGGGCTTACATCATTAATTGTGTTCTTAGGGAAAATATTATGAGGAACAAATTGTTGGCTAGGTATCTTGAACAAAGTTTCCCTATGAGAACTTTGTAATACTTCTAAAAGAGATATCTTTGCTTGAGGATTAATCACTTGTTGTTGGCTATCAGAGTGGATTTCAGATTGAGATTTTGATGTTAAATATGGGCTTTCTATGCTTACATTCCATTTTGGATCATTCTCTAGAGCCAAGGATAGTTTTGAAGGTTGGTCAAATGAGGAATCCATCTCTTGAATATCAAATTGAGTTGATTGAACCTGAGGTTGCTCATTTGTAGTTTCTATTACAATATTAGTGATATCATTGTGATGGGACATATTAAGATGCAATATTTGATTGGTTTCCTATTGTTGATAATTGAATGGGGGTTCTTGGGAGATCCCCATGTCTTGATTGATTATGGATATTTGTTGTGTAGGAGTTTGATTGTTTATTGGAGATTTATAATCAGTTGTAGATTGTAATTCCTTTATAGTAAAAAGACCCTCATCAATCAAATCTTGAATTGCACATCTTAAATCTCTACATTTTTGTGTCATATGTCCATCCACTCTATGATATTCACAATGTAGCTCAGGTTTATACCAATCTATTGTGGTATCAGGTTGTCTTATGGGAGGGAGCTCAATCCTATTTGTATCAAGTAAATGCTTGAGAATTATATCCATTGGTTGATTGAGCTTAGTAAATTTACGTGATGAAGGTTTTCGAGAGGTTTTTGATACTTGCCTTAGGAATTCAGTCATAAAAGGACCTAATGGTTTCTTACCTCTTTTTTCTTTATTATGGGTAGAATGATGATAGGAATATTGTGAAGTATGATGTGAGTGCATGGTAGGATTGGAAGAATAAGTATCTTCTTGTTGAAATGGATGGGTTGTGTTGAAAGAAGAATATTGAAATGGTGGAGAAGGATTGTATGTGGATCGATAGGCATAATATGGATATATGGGAGAATAGATAATATCGTTATGAAGAGGATTGGAAAAGGGATTGTCCTGTTGGGGTAAGGATGAGAAATGAGAAAAGTGTGATAAAGGTGATGTTGAATATGGATGAGGTTGGTCATAATCAACAAATGCATTTGGCTGAATTTTCCCAACATTACTGATGGGCTCATATTGATTTGAGTTAAAACTCATGGTTTCTTTAGTACTTCTAAAAGTAATATTTGGTATCTACAATTTAGAATTGAATCTAAAACATACAAATTTGAAATGATGATTTTGTTGTTGTTTTTCTTGTATATATATATATTTGTTTTTTGTTTTTGAAATCAGAAGAAATGCCTATGTAGTTCACGTCGGGTTCACCAAAGAATGTAGGCTTAAAATTTTTGCACTCCTTTCCTCTAGGCTAATGGATCCGTGCCTCAGATGGGAATGGGAAAATGGTAAAGCTACACCTCGGATGAGAGAGACACTTGAGTCGTGTCCTCTTTGGCGATTTGTCGATGGATGGTGGGTTCACCAGGAAGCATTTTGTGGCAGCTTCCGAGCCTAGGTTGAAGATGTGTTTGATGAATTCATTTTAATTTCAATCACCTAGGTTGGCCAGAATGAAACTAAACTATTCTATATGCAAATTTTGATTTATATGCAAACAACAGATGGAAATGAATCCTAAATACATCTAAATGTAGGATATTAAAGAAATGGAAAGATCTCACCCGATTTTGGGTGTCTGATGCAGATTTTAGAGCCTACTTCAGTCCAGATCATCTTAGATTTGCTGAAATCACCTGTAATTGAACATGATCACCTGCAATTTTGTAGGTTCATCTGTAATTGCATAGAATCATCCAAAATCGGATGATATCATCTGCAATCAAATGAAATCATCTGAGATGATTTCATCAAAAACCTACAACTGAACAGATGGATGCCAAAACAGAGGGAATATAGTGCAAAATATGATAAAATGAATATAATAACTCTGATTGAATGCTTAATTGGTCTTAGAAATTGAATTTGATCTAAATTGATCTAAATGCCCTTATGTGCTAAAACGAAATTGATCATAAAATGCAAACTATCGCTAACATGAGGTGAACACCAGATGCATTACAAAATATAAATTAAACTAATGCAATTTGAATAAAAAAAGTAGTAGAAAATGCAAACTATGGATCTTGATTGCCCCCAAGAGGAGTGCAGTCAAGATCATCTAGAATCGTACAAGATCATCTCAGATCTGTACGAGATCATCTCTGATTGAAACAGGATCGCCTGAGGTGATCCGAGCTTCCTCCAACTGATGCACAATGAAAAACCTACAAATTGATCTAAAGAAATCATGCAAAGGAATGAAATTCAGGGTATTCTAACAGGATATGCAGCTTGGATTACAGGAATTCGATCATCCAGGATGGTTCAATAGGAAAAATGGATTTAAATAGGACTAAGGGGAGGTTAGAAGGTTGGGATCCATCCCAATCTGGGAGATATCCAGTGGGATGATAGCCAACAGTCCCAACGCACTTATGCCCAGGTAAGCCAGGAGGTTGGAACTAATTTGATTGCGCTTCTATTCTTGCAAATTTTTGTTTTGGATGAAATCATCTGGACGTTCGGCTCCAGATGATTTCATTCAATTAGGGACGATATCATCAAATCGACGATGATATCATCCAATGGTCAAAACAAAGCCTATTTGTGGCATGAAAATCGAGGCAAGTTGTTTAAAATGCGGTTTTGGGGTAAATTTTGGATTTTTAACCTTATGATAAATTAGGTGCACCAAATTTATGGTGTTACGGTTTGATACCATTGAAAGCTTCAATGATCCTCCTCTTGTTTCATGTGTCTAAAATCCTTTTACACATTTATCCTCTTGTTGTTATTCATAGACACTTGGTTTGAACACAGCGTTATTTTGAGGTGTCTTCAAAATTTTTGCCAAACCCTCACGCTCTTCTACATTCAATAGGTATCAAGTATTTCCAATGGGTGACTGATGATAGATCTCACAATTCTCCAAGGTTCGCACTCCAAAAACATGTTGTTTGTATTACCCTTGCATAGATTATTCGTAGAAGACTTTGATCGACCCTGAGATAGTAATGTTTTCACTCGATAAAATTTGGGCAAAATATGTTGAATACCAATCCGTTCAACCTCGAACAGTCATTACAAAATGTGCTTTGACATTTTCTATGTTCATCGTTCATAGTGGAGTGCATACACTTTTTTAATAATTTAAAGTTTCATCACCACATTTAGACTTTTGATAAACCTTTTTATATAGCACATGGTTTTTGAATAAAAATTTCAGCTAATAATAAACAATTTCATGGCTTATTAACGTCGGTGCCTCTTACTTTTTACCTTTACTCCATGCGCTCATCGACGTATTAAGAATATGTTCCTCTCCTCCATGCTCATTGGTGCATTACTTAAGAATTGGTCTTTAATAAATCGGTGCCCAATATTTAAGACTTTTAAAAGGAAAAACTTAATTAAGATATTTTAAATATTTAATTTTAAATTATTTAAAATATTTAAATAATTTAAAATATTTAAATTATTTAAATATTAAATAATTTAAATTTTAAATTAATTGAGTCCTTTGAGTCTTTTGAACCATGGTCATCAACCCTTTATCCTTTAAGTCCTTTCCTTGTTTTCATATAATAATCTCAATATATTTTTGCCTTGCACTTTTGACATCAATGACAACTCAACAAACTCAAATTTCCAACAATCTCCCTCTTTGTCATTGATGGAAACCCAAATTATTTTTACCAAAACTTATTTTTTCTGCTCTGCTCCCCTTGGGAAATTTCTCCCCCTAACTCAATGCTCTCTTCTTAATTAAAATCTCTCCCCCTTACTCAAATATTTCCCCCTTTGACATCAATGGCAAAGGGTCACCTTTGGGGCTTGGGGCTAAGAATGAGTCTCTTGGCTTAGCCCCTTCCCCACCTCCTCTTGAGGTGGTTAATTCTAGGGTGGCAGTATTTCTACTCCCAGCAAGCATTGGTCTTTACTTTTATCATATTTCCTTCTCATATGATCCTTCTGATTCCTTTGACTGTTCTTTTTCATGTTTATGTTACTGTTCCTATCCATGTCTATATTCATGTTCCTGTTCATGGCCATATCTCTATTCTTTTTCATGTTCCTATTCATGTCCATATTCTTGTTCCTGTTTGATTCTGGAATGTCTGTTCTACACCAATTTTTTGTATGTCCATCATTATTGCCCTTATAACACTTAATATTATGATTCCTTGAAGGTGAAAATATCTTGTAGTTCCTCCTAGTGAATCCAAATCCTTTCCTGTCATTAACCCTGCAATTAAATACCTTATGACCAAACTGATTACAAGAGTAACAATACCCATGGAAAATTTGCATGTTTCTAAAATTTCCATTTTCCTCTCTTTCATGTGTCCTACACTGTGAATCCATGTGCCCAAACCTATGACATGAGAAGCATCATCCATTGAAGAAACCTTGCCTAGACCCCATTGGTATTTTAGTCTCTCTACCTTGTCTTGTTTGTTGTTACATATGTTTCTTACTTGTGTATTGTTCCTTTCCTTGTTGACATTTCTATTGCCCAACTTATCCTTAGAAGTCTCACTCTCTCTTATACTTACTTCTTTTGATTCTTCTTATTTTCTAGTGTTTGATCTTGACTCTCCTTTTTTGCTTCTTGTTTCCCTTGTTCTTCTTTAGAACTAAGTCCTGTTTTGGTGACTGATGACATTTGTGCATTGATAATCATGTTCAAAGTCTTTAAATTTTCCTCAAACTTGTGTAGCTTATCCTTAGAACCTTTTACTTCCATACTTAGTGAAACTATATCATTCTCTAATCTTCCACACTCTATGTCTTTTCTTTAACTTTTTGGCCATACCATATTCAATTTTTCTTGCTTCTTCATCCTTGATTTTAAAGTTGGTGAGTTCCTATAAAAACTTTGCTTTGGCTTTCTCGTCTTCTTGTATTTGAGCCTTTAATTCTAAGTTCTCCCTTTTCAACTCAACAAGTTCCTTAAGAGTATCTTCCTATTTTTCTTTTTCTTTTCTTTGATATTCAACTTCTTCTATCATCCAAAGTAAAGTTTCTTCTTGATACTTATTTTTACTGTCCCTATTATCCTTTTTCTAAAACATTCTCTAGGACTTAAATTCTAATAGTATCATCTTCAACGCTACTAAACCCATTGCAATAACCTGCATCATGAAAAATTTGACCACAAACAAAACATTCTTCACCTTCTTGTGGACAATAAGTTGCATGGTGACCTGTCTTCCTACATCTGGTACAAAAATTTATCAGTCTAGTTATTTCTCCATTGCTTTATTCATCTCTTGAATCTATTTCCATTTTACCTCCCAAAACAACATCATTAAATTCATCTTCCTTTTCTTTCATGACGATGTGTTTTCTTTTTTTTCTTGTGTCTCATGGTTCTACCTTTGCATTTCTTTGTCATTTGTGTTCTTGCAGGATCTTCCTTTAAGTTGTTAAACCTTTTCTGAAGAAACAGGCTTTGATACCAATTGAAGAACACAAGCTTATACTGAGAGAGGGAATGAACAGTATAAGACCACTTTTTACTTTTCTTTACCAAATAGTATTATCCACTATAGAACTTGTCCAATCTCATAGAAACATAAAGAGAATTTTTAGAGACTCGATATGCTTTATACTCATCACAATGCTCAATCACTTTCAATCACCCTTTCAAAACATACAGAGAATTGTTAGAGACTCAATATGCTTCAACTCAATCACTTTCTCAATTCAATTTAGAATATAGAATAGTTTGTTTTTGGAACTTGAACAATCACTTCACACATCCACTTGACTAGGCTCAACCAACTCTACTCCACCAATCACTCAATGAAATAATCCTTGCTCACAAACCCTAGTCTAATCATATGATCACTCACTCAAAATGTTTCCAAAAATGCTCAAAAACAAATCTCACATAACAATGATACTCATGTTCTTTTTAGACCCTAGTTCAAGTTATTTTCTCAATAACTCACTTCAACAACAATGCTTATAAAAAAACTCTCACATGACAATGATACTCATGTTCTTTTCAGACCCTAGTTCAAGTTCTTCACACAACCAATGGATTCAACAACAATGCTTATAAAACAATATTTTAATAACAATTCTTTATTCCAGAAAATATCGAAGAATTAACTCAACACACTCAATAAGGAAGCCATAATTAGATCCTTTTCACTCCAAAATTATTTTCCATAAAACCAACCAATCAATTCAACTATGGAAGAATGTGCTTATACCTTTTTCTTGATGATGAAGAAACCTCAACATCTGCCACAACCACAAAAATGTCTTTGCCAAGCTCAAAGGAGTTAGGTGACAACAATATTTCTCAAAACATTACTCGAATCTTTTCCAATAATTATCTTTCAGAAAACTAATAAGTCTTAATTTCTCCTTATTAACTCCATACTTAATATTAAAAATAAACTTTCATAACTCCAAGAAATACTTTGTAAACACCTTCCCCTTTTAATAAATTTTCATTCCACTTACATACCCTTGTCACTCCAAAATTTTAAAGGAAATATAATCCCTTTATAATCTTTATAACTTAAGACTCTTCAAAATATTTTACCCTTATTACTCCACTGTTCTATCTCTTAGCGCGCACCCAATATTTATTAAAGCCTATAACTCTAAACATTAAATAAAATGTTGTTACCTTTTAAGCAGTGTCGCAACTTTTCAATATCGTCGATATAGCATTTCAAAACTTTATACTCAAATGTGTTACCCACAATATTTGAATCACTGACCACTACTACAGCAGTGTTGTTCACAGGTTCCTTATCCAACCGTGCTACTGTGTTGAATGGAATATACAGTGTTCCTTTCACTATTGTACCTATCGTATATTTTAATAAAAACTTTATTCAAGCACCACTAGGTTTTGATCCCAAAACCTGTGTCGTGCAACTACTTCATAAAATATCACCAACCAAATGCACTACACAGTGAATGAGTATGATCGGGATTTGACACTGGTTTTATTTTTGTTTTCTACCCTTGAAAGCTTCAATGATCCTCCTCTTGTTTCATGCATTTGAAATCCTTTTACACATTTATCCTCCTATTTTTGTTCACAAACACTTGGTTTGGACACATAGGATTATTTTGAGGTGTCTTCAAAAATTTTGCCAAACCCTCATGCTCTTATACATCCGACAGGTAGCAAGTCTTTCCAATGGGTGGCTGATGATAGATCTCACAGTTCTCCAAGGCTCACACTCGAAAAACCTGTTGTTTGTATTACACTTGCACAAATTGTTCGTAGAAGACTTTGATCAACCCTAAGATGTTAATGTTTTCACTCGACAAACTTTGGATAAAATGTATTGAATACCAATCCGTTCAACCTCGAACAGTTGTTACAAAATAAGCTTGGATATTTTCCATGTTCATCGTTCGCAATGGAGCGCATACCCATTTTTAATAATTTAAATCTTCATCACCACATTTAGACTTTGGATAAACCTTGTTATATAGCACATGGTTTTTGAATCAAAAGGTCGACGAATAATAAAAAATTTCATTGCTTATTAATATTGGTGCCTCTTACTTTTTGCCTTTCCTCCATGTGCTCATCGGTGTATTAAGAATATGTTCCTCTCCTCCATGCTCGTTGGTGCATTACTTAATAATTGCCCTTTAATAAATCGACACCCAATATTTAAGACTTTTAAAAAGAAAAACTTAATTAAGATATTTTAAATATTTAATTTTAAATTATTTAAAAGATTTAAATAATTTAAATTTTAAATTAAGTGAGTCCTTTGAGTCTTTTGAACCATGGTCATCAACCCTTTATCCTTTAATTCCTTTCCTTGTTGTCATAGAATAATCTCAATATATTTTTGCCTTGCACTTTTGACATCAATGACAACTCAACAAACTCAAATTTCCAACAATCTCTCTCTTTGTCATTGATGGAAACCCAAATTATTTTTACCAAAACTTATTTTTTCTGTTCTGCTCCCCTTGGGAAATTTCTCCCCCTAACTCAATGCTCTCTTCTTAATTAAAATCTCTCCCCCTTACTCAAATATTTCCCCCTTTGACATCAATGGCAAAGGGTCACCTTTGGGGCTTGGGGCTAATAATGAGTCTCTTAGCTTAGCCCCTTCCCCACCTCCTCTTGAGGTGGTTAATTCTAGGGTGGGAGTATTTCTACTCCCAGCAAGCATTGGTCTTTACTTTTTTCATATTTCCTTCTCATATGATCCTTCTGATTCCTTTGACTATTCCTTTTCATGTTTCTGTTACTGTTCCTATCCATGTCTATATTCATGTTCCTGTTCATGGCCATATCTCTATTCCTTTTCATGTTCCTATTCATGTCCATATTCTTGTTCTTGTTTGATTCTGGAATGTCTGCTCTACACCAATTTTTTGTATGTCCATCATTATTGCACTTATAACACTTAATTTTATGATTCCTTGAAGGTGAAAATATCTTGTAGTTCCTCCTAGTGAAGACAAATTCTTTCCTATCATTAAACCTGCAATTAACTACCTTATGACCAAACTGATTACAAGAGTAACAATACCCATGGAAAATCTGTCTGTTTCTGAAATTTCCATTTTCCTCTCTTTCATGTGTCCTACACTATGAATCCATGTGCCCAACCTATGACATGATAAGCATCATCCATTGAAGAAACCTTGCCTAGACCCCATTGGTCTTTTAGTCTCTCTACCCTATCTTGTTTCTTGTTACATATGTTCCTTACTTGTGTATTGTTCCTTTCCTTGTTGAAATTTCTATTGTCCAACTTATCCTTAGAAGTCTAACTCTCTCTTATACTTCTTTTGATTCTTCTTATTTTCTAGTGTTTGATCTTGACTCTCCTTTTTTGCTTCTTGTTTCCCTTGTTCTTCTTTAGAACTAAGTCCTGTTTTGGTGACTGATGACCTTTGTGCATTGATAATCATGTTCGAAGTCTTTGAATTTTCCTCAAACTTGTGGAGCTTATCCTTAGAACCTTTTACTTCCATACTTAGTGAAACTATCTCATTCTCTAATCTTCCACACTCTATGTCTTTTGTTTAATTTTTTGGCCATACCTTAATTAATTTTTCTTGCTTCTTCAGCCTTGATTTTGAAGTTGGTGAGTTCCTATAAAAACTTTGCTTTTGCTTTCTTGTATTCTTGTATTTGAGCTTTTAATTCTAATTTCTCCCTTTTCAACTCAACAAGTTCCTTAAGAGTATCTTCCTCTTTTTATTTTTCTTTTATTTGATCTTCAACTTCTTCTATCATCCAAAGTGAAGTTTCTTCTTGATACTTATTTTGATTGTCCCTATTATCCTTTTTCTAAAACATCCTCTAGGACTTAAATTCTAATAATATCATCTTCAACGCTACTAAACCCATTGCAATAACCTGCATAATGACCAAGTTGACCACAAACAAAACATTCTTCACCTTCTTGTGGACAATAAGTTGCATGGTGACCTGTCTTCCTACATCTAGTACAAAAATTTATCAGTCTGGTTATTTTTCCATTGCTTTATTCATCTCTTGAATCTATTTCCATTTTACCTCCCAAAACAACATCATTAAATTCATCTTCCTTTTCTTTCATGACGATGTGTTTTCTTTTTTTTCTTGTGTCTCATGGTTCTACCTTTGCATTTCTTTGTCATTTTTGTTCTTGCAGGATCTTCCTTTAAGTTGTTAAACCTTTTCTGAAGAAACTGGCTTTGATACCAATTGAAGAACACAAGCTTATACTGAGAGAGAGAATGAACAGTATAAGACCACTTTTTACTTTTCTTTACCAAATAGTATTATCCACTATAGAACTTTTCCAATCTCATAGAAACATAAAGAGAATTTTTTAGAGACTCGATATGCTTTATACTCATCACAATGCTCAATCACATTCAATCACCCTTTCAAAACATACATAGAATTGTTAGAGACTCAATATGCTTCAACTCAATCACTTTCTAAATTCAATTTAGAATATAGAATAGTTTGTTTTTGGAACTTGAACAATCACTTCACACATCCACTTGACTAGGCTCAACCAACTCTACTCCACCAATCACTCAATGAAATAATCCTTTCTCACAAACCCTAGTCCAATCATATGATCACTCACTCAAATTGTTTCCAAAAATGCTCAAAAACAAATCTCACATAACAATAATACTCATGTTCTTTTTAGACCCTAGTTCAATTTCTTTTCTCAATAACTCACTTCAACAACAATGCTTATAAAAAAACTCTCACATGACAATGATACTCATGTTCTTTTCAGACCCTAGTTCAAGTTCTTCACACAACCAATGGATTCAACAACAATGCTTATAAAACAATATTTTAATAACAATTCTTTATTCCAGAAAATATCGAAGAATTAACTCAACACACTCAATAAGGAAGCCATAATTAGATCCTTTTCACTCCAAAATTATTTTCCATAAAACCAACCAATCAATTCAACTATGGAAGAATGTGCTTATACCTTTTTCTTGATGATGAAGAAACCTCAACATCTGCCACAACCACAAAAATGTCTTTGCCAAGCTCAAAGGAGTTAGGTGACAACAATATTTCTCAAAACATTACTCGAATCTTTTCCAATAATTATCTTTCAGAAAACTAATAAGTCTTAATTTCTCCTTATTAACTCCATACTTAATATTAAAAATAAACTTTCATAACTCCAAGAAATACTTTGTAAACACCTTCCCCTTTTAATAAATTTTCATTCCACTGACATACCCTTGTCACTCCAAACTTTTAAAGGAAATATAATCCCTTTATAATCTTTATAACTTAAGACTCTTCAAAATATTTTACCCTTATTACTCCACTGTTCTATCTCTTAGCGTGCACCCAATATTTATTAAAGCCTATAACTCTAAACATTAAATAAAATGTTGTTACCTTTTAAGCAGTGTCACAACTTTTCAATACTGTTGATATAGCATTTCAAAACTTTATACTCAAATGTGTCACCCACAATATTTGAATCACTGACCACTACTACAGCAGTGTTGTTCATAGGTTCCTTAGCCAACCGTGCTACTGTGCTAAATGGAATATACAGTGTTCATTTCACTATTGTACCTATCATATATTTTAATAAAAACTTTATTCAAGCACCACTAGGTTTTGATCCCAAAACCTGTTCCGTGCAACTACTTCATAAAATATCACCAACCAAATGCACTACACAGTGAGTGAGTATGATCGAGATTCGACACTGGTTTTATTTTTGTTTTCTACCCTTGAAAGCTTCAATGATCCTCCTCTTGTTTCATGCATTTGAAATCATTTTACACATTTATCCTCCTATTTTTGTTCACAAACACTTGGTTTGGACACACAAGGTTATTTTGAGGTGTCTTCAAAAATTTTGCCAAACCCTCATGCTCTTCTACATTCGACAGGTAGCAAGTCTTTCCAATGGGTGGTTGATGATAGATCTCACAGTTCTCCAAGGCTCACACTCCGAAAACCTGTTGTTTGTATTACACTTGCACAAATTGTTCTTAGAAGACTTTGATCGACCCTGAGATGGTAATGTTTTCACTCAACAAACTTTGGATAAAATGTATTGAATACCAATCCGTTCAACCTCGTACAGTTGTTACAAAATGTGCTTGGATATTTTCCATGTTCATCGTTCGCAATGGAGCGCATACACATTTTTAATAATTTAAAGCTTCATCACCACATTTAGACTTTGGATAAACCTTGTTATATAGCACATGGTTTTTGAATCAAAAGGTTGGCGAATAATAAATAATTTCATTGCTTATTAACATTGGTGCCTCTTACTTTTTGCCTTTCCTCCATGTGCTCATCGGTTTATTAAGAATATGTTCCTCTCCTCCATGCTCGTTGGTGCATTACTTAATAATTGCCCTTTAATAAATCGACACCCAATATTTAAGACTTTTAAAAAGAAAAACTTAATTAAGATATTTTAAATATTTAATTTTAAATTATTTAAAAGATTTAAATAATTTAAATATTAAATAATTTAAATTTTAAATTAAGTGATTCCTTTAAGTCTTTTGAACCATGGTCATCAACCCTTTATCCTTTAAGTCCTTTCCTTGCTGTCATAGAATAATCTCAATATATTTTTGCCTTGCACTTTTGACATCAATGACAACTCAACAAACTCAAATTTTCAACACACAATTCCCTCTTACCAAAGGTATAAGAACCCCATAATCTTTATATCTTAGAAGAATCCCATAATTTCTTATTTTCTCACACCAATGCATAGGAACCTCATAATTCCTATGCTCCAATACATATCCTACACTTGTCAATACTCTACAACATTGCTAAAATTTCAAAAGTCTTTCGCTACACATGTACTAGGCCTTCACAATCATTCTACATGTAACAAGAAGAGACCCCACAATCCCTTCCATTCTTTCCTTTGATTTCCAAGTTTACACATAAGATAATACATAGATAAACCATTTAATCTAGCTTTCCAATCATAGATAAGTCATTTAAACCTATACATCATCCAATCATAATTAAATACATTATCTTCTAATGTATTTTATAATATATGAAACATATTATCCCCTAAGATATTTCAACTCATCAAATCAAAGAATTACATTATCCACTAATGTACATTTCTACCTCATAAACTTATGTTATCCACTAACATATTTCAATGCAACAAATCAATAAACATATTATCCACTAACATGTTTCAACTCATTAAATCAAACAAAATACATTATTCGCTAATGTAATTCTTCACTCATGAAATATACTATCTACTAACATGTTTCAATTAAGCAAATAAAATACATTATCCACTAATTTGTATTTTCATCTCACGAATTATATTTTTTTTTGGTATAAGGTAGAGGTGGTTATAAGGTCCACAAACCTTTTACAAAGTCAAAATGGGCTGGTTCTAGCATCAAGCCCGTATAATCAAAATACAAAATGGATCTTTCTAAGACTTACATTAAGCCATACTTAGAGTCCACAGTCCTATACTTATCGCTTGACTATTCGGGATAAAACAAAAACCAAACAACACCTAGCACTTACTAACACTAGGTTGCTGTACTGTACACTTGTCACCTCCCAGGCCCCAGCAAATGGGATGCCTTTTCTGCCTAATTCCATCTGTCGTATTACTCATCATCGACCCCTCTGATCTCTTGATGCTCTAACAGGTTTGATCTTAGCTCTTCTCTAGCAACCAACACCAATAGTTCTTGAGGGAAGTTATCCTTCCAAATTTGCATCTCCCCAACGAAGCCGCAATATTTGCCATTAGATCCGCCGCTCTGGTTCCCTTCTCCGAAGGTGTGTTGGATTCGGGCATTAACCAAATGAGATTTATGAATCTTTGCTTCTAGGATAAGTTCCAATATGGTCCAGCTGGGGTCTTTATCCTCCTTAATTGCCTTGATTATATTAAGCGAATCCCCTTCAAAGATAACTTCCTTATAACCCTCAAGTCTGGCAATTCTCATTGCCTGCATGCGAGCTCGAGCTTCGCAAAATGATTTGTTTGAGTTCCCAAAGGCTCTGCAAAGGCAAGGACCACTTTTCCTTCCTCATTTCTCAAAACTCCTCCTCGCTCCTGCAGACCCCGAATTTCCTTTAGTTGCCCCGTCAAAATTAAACTTAACCCACTTTTGTGTGGGGGTATCCACTTGACACCATCCCGTGGGTTGGTTGTAATGTCTAGGTCTGGAAGTTCCTCTCCCCAGTTCCGAAAAATCCTCCTTTCCCTTAGAGACATGGTCTCATTTTTGAAGAAGAAAGTTTTCTAATTTTCTTTCAAAGCTCTGATTATTTTATTACCACATAACCTGGGATCTTTCTTACGTCCTTTAAATACTCTCTTATTTCTCTCATTCCATATCCCCCATAAAAAATGGGGTAAGCTGAGCTTCAGAGCCAAGTCAAAAGCTTTGCCCAGAAGGGGGAAGCCCACTGTATGCAGAAGTCAGACATGCTATTTGGATAGACCCAATCTATATGAAATTTGGACAAGATCATTTGGAAGACTGTACAAGAAAAATCACAAGTTAGAAATATATGACTTATAGATTCTATTGCTTTCTCATACAAGATACATCGATTGATGAATTGGAAACCTCTCCTTTGCAGATTATTTGTTGTCAGGATCTTATTTTGAACTGCCAACCAAAAGAAGAAAGCTATTTTTGGGGTTAAATTATTTAACCAAATAACAGAAGTCGGAGTCCAGCCATTGAATCCTAAGTGGATTACTTTATAGGCAATTTTTATTGAATAGATCCCACTTGTAGTTTTGCCCCAAATCACCTTATCTCTTCCTCCCCCTGGGATGATCGGGAACACCCTTAAAGCATCATTGAGTTTTGTCAAGGCCACCTTCTCTTGCTCGACAGATTATGAACTGTGATTTTCTTCCAAGAAGAAGTTTCCGTGCTACTGACAATAAAATCCCCTACTTTTCCTCCCATTTCCTTCGAAAGTTTATGTTGGAGGACCTGAAGGTCTAAGTTATCTTTCAGAGGGGCCTCTTCCAACCACGGGTCTTTCCAAAAGTCCACTTGTCTTCCATTACCAATTCTCCATCCGATGCCTTTCCTGACTACCTACCGACATCGAGCAAACAATTCCAAAAATAGGATCCTCTAGGAAGATTATCAGCTTTCAGGAAGTCCTGATTATTTCTGATATATTTTGCCTTAAGAAGTTTTACCCATCCCAATTGATCATTATTGATAAATATCCATACCTGTTTTCCAATCAGAGCTTGATTCATTTCTTTCATTCTCTTTAACCCCAGGCCCCCCTGATCCTTGCTTGCACACACCTGATTCCATGCTACCAACGAAATTCTCTTTCTCTCCTCTGAACCTGACCACAAGAAGTTGCGTTGAATTAGCTCCAATGTAGCTCGGACCTTTGCAGACATTCTAAATAGAGACATGCAGTAAATTGGAATGCTCTGTAAAGTAGTTTGAACTAATAAGGCTTTTCCTACGGAGTCGAGAAGGCTGCCCTTCCACCCTGCTAACTTTTTGGAGATCCTGTCAATGACTGAGTTCCACAAAGTAGCCTTCATTCTTCCTTCGAACATAGGCATGCCTAGATAAGTTGTTGGTAGAAGCTCCTTTCCACAACCAAAGAGGTTAGCTATTCTTTCCTCCCTCCCACCGGGCGTGTTAAAGAAATAGATGCTACTCTTCTTATAGTTTATGTACTGTCCTGCTTCTGTCTCATACTTGGTTAGAATTCTCTTCAACTTCCTAGCTTGAGGCACCGAGGCTTTGGACACAATGATTGTATCATCCACAAACTGTTGGTGAGACACTGGCTCTGCTATTGAGGCTGGTTTAAAACCTTCCAATTGACCATCTGCCATCGTTGCTGAAATGTTCCTACCCAATGCTTTCGCTAAAATAATAAACAAGTATGGAGACAAAGGATCTCCTTGTCGCAACCCCCTTTCACTCTTAAAGTAACCGGAGGGTGACCCATTCACCATGACAAAAAATCTTGTAGTAGAGATACAACTAAAAATCAACTTAATCCATTGGGGACAGAAACCAAACTTACCCAAAATCTTGGTGAGGAACCACCATGAGACCCGGTCGTAGGCTTTATTCATATCAAGCTTTAGTAACATACCTACTTCCTTACTAGTCACCATTGAATGAATAACCTCATGAATTGTGATGATACCATCCAATATTTGTCGCCCTTTCACAAAGCCACCTTGGTTCATATCAATGATGAAAGGAAGGATAACCTTCGACCTATTGGCGATTGTTTTTGTGAGAATCTTCATCGAGTGTTACATAAAGTGATAGGGCAAAAATTGGAAAATTCCATTGCTCCCACTAGTTTAGGGATGAGGACTAAAAAAGTAGCATTAACTCCTTCTGGGATTTCCATGTCCTTTTGAGCCTCAATTATAGCTTCCACTACATCATTGCCTAGGATATCCCAAAACTTCTGGAAGAAAGCTGTAGGGAAGCCATCCGGTCCTGGGGAGCTATTACCATCCATGTAAAAAATGACCTTCTTGATTTCCTCCTTTGTGAAAGGACTAAGTAAGAATCCATTAAGATTATTAGTTACGAGGGGTGGAATGGCTGCCAACAGAGAGTCTTCTTCTTCAATAGTCGGATTTACATCTTCTAGCAATGATTTAAAGTACTCAACCGCTTCCCTCCTTATGTCTTCCATATCTTTGGTGTTAGACCCATCGGCCATCTTGATCTCCTTAATTTTGTTAGTACTCCTATGGCGAAGAGTAGATACATGGAAGAACTTTGTATTTCTATCACCCTCCTTTAACCAATGCAGTCTGGATTTCTTCCTCCAAAAGGTTTCTTCAAATCCTAGCATCGTGTGGTATTCGGCTAATGACTCCCTCTCCTGGTTTCTCAGATCCTCCGTAAGTCTGCTCCGACTTCAGCTTCTCCTGTAGTTCATTGATCTTGTCTTTTAGTTCTACATTTTTAACAAAAATATTGCCAAAGGAAATTTTGTTCCACTCTCTAATGTTAGCCTTCACATTCCTTAGTTTACATGCCACTTGGGCCAGTTTCGAACCATTATACTTTTTGTCCCACCATTGGGCAACCATATCCTTGATATCCTGATGTTGGAACCACATAAGTTCAAATCGAAAGGGTCTGATGTATCTTTTCTTAGAGTCCTCCCCTGTTTCCCATAGAATTGGGTTGTGATCAGACCCGATTCTTGGGAGTGTCATTAATGAAGAGTCCCCAAACCTCTCCAAGCATTCTTGAGAAAGAAGAAACCTATCTAATCTTATCTGAATTTGGTTTTCCTTCAATCTTTTGTTAGACCATGTATAGGAGAATCTACGCAGGTCCACATCCATCAGCTCATGTTGCTCAACAAAATCTCTAAACTCGTAGATATCGGCAGTTATTCTTTGAGAGCCCCCCAATTTATCTACAGGATTAAGATAGGAATTAAAATCCCCCACCACAATCCAAGGGTAGTTGGGGACCGTCTCCCTCAATTCAGCTAGCTGACTCCAAATAACCCTTCTCAGTCCCTGTCTAACTGGATCATATACATTCGTTAAGATCCACTCTTCCTGCGTGGTTTTATCCACACATAAGAGACAAATAAACCAACTAGACATCAGAATCACTCTACTATCAATCACATTTTTGTTCCACATAACCAGTAACCCTCCTGCTGTTCCAGTGGCCTCTTGGCCTACTACTTTAGCTTCTTGCCAAGTCCTATTCTTAAAAGGAATAACTCTACTCTCCTCCATTTTAGTTTCTTGCAGTAAAATCATATCCGGTTTGTGTTCTTGTCTAAGAGCATACAAAGCTCTTATTTTTGCAGGATTACTCCCACGAATATTCCATGAAAGAATCTTCATTTATGGGCTTTGGATCCTCAAGCCTTTGCCCCAAAGAGCAATACTGCTTGAGTGCCATCGACCACTCCTCGCTCTGCTTCTTTCCGCCTTAAGGCGGCATTGCTAGGTTTCCCTCTTCCTACCGAACCATATCCCCATACATCCGCTCTAGGTTGAAGTTACTTGGGATTCACTTGGCTTCTAGTAACCATATTAGGTAGGTCAGTCTTGGTCTTTGGGGTAAAAATCTGGCTTTCCAGGTTAATTGGTCTTTTTGATAGTGGAGATGATTCCGTGCTCTTAGCTTCTTGATTAGTAGATTCTTTTTTCCCTGCTTTGGGGTTACACTGATCTTGGTGGTTCACCTCTTCCTCCTGAGTATCCTTGCCTGTATTATTATTTTCTTGCTCCTTCCTCTAATTTTTCTCCTCTAAATCCTTCTCTTGAGTCTCCTCTACCTCAGATTCCACTTCTTGGCTGTCCATCTGATCTCCCTTCAAATGATTTAATGCATCAAAACTGTTCTCCACTGGGATGTTGATCTCCTTGGAATTTCTTCCCATAAATTCCTCTGCAGTACATGGGACCACTTCCACCGAGCCTCCATAGGCCTCCCGTATCACCCAATCAAACTTACTTGCCCCAGGGCGTTGATCTATGGGGTTCTTTCCTTTGTGATTTGGCTTTGAGGCTTGCTATATCATCTTAGGAGCAGGTTGAGCTTGAGGGTTCCCATCAAAGGGACCAGCTCCCCTATGAGAGGGTTTCGGGGCATAGGTATTTTTGGGAGGAGGGTTAAAACGTTGCCTCTTGCTTACAATTGGGCGAACAGGGTCTCTGATATTCGAATTTCGAGCTCCACGTCCTTGAGGCCCAGGTTGGTTAGGAATGGAGATCTGCGGGGGAGGGATATTATTCGGGTTTGAGGATCGGTATTTTGGAGTGGGGGCTAGTTCTTGGAAATGCCAGTGGATACCCTGGTGCCCTACCTTCCCACAAACACTACACTTAAAAGACATATTTTCATATTCAAAGACCTGAGTATGAAGGCCAAACATAGATGACAAAATAATGGATTTAGGGAGCTCTTTACTCAGGTCCGCCAACACACACATGCGAGCAGACAGGAGTCTTGTTTTGCTCAAGGTTGCAGGATCAATAGCTATTAGTTCTCCAATCTCTGTAGCTATCCCAGCCAAGATTTGTTCATTCCAGAAAAGCAGAGGTAATCTTGGCATCTTAACCCAAATAGGAGCCAAATACAGCACCTGAGTCTGGGGGTTGAAATCGGGGGACCAACGCTTCAGATACAAGCCCATTTTCCCAAAAAACCAAGGACCTCCTTGGAGAGTCCTTTCCATGTCCTGTTCACATTGAAATGTCACCAAAAGAAAACTCTTGGGTAAAGCCTTAATCATCATACCGGCCCTTGGCTGCCATTTTTGGATGGCCCATCTCCTTATGACTTCCATGTCCGGCCTCACCCCCATAAATTTAGCCACCATAGATGTTCTGACCTCCATAGCCACATGTCGAGCTAAGGAATCCGGACGTGCAACCTACCATTGAAGATTTTAGATTAAAACAAGAGTCGGATAATTTTTGCTTACCGCGAAGAGCATTAAGATATGAAGGTCTCCAGTTGCCAGGTTTCTCTTTGTCTCCTTCTTGGGTCTTCCTTTGATCTTGACGCATAGAGTCTTGGTCCCCCTCAGAGAAATCTTCAACCGCATCCGCCCAACATCCTTGGACCGGTTCCAATAGAACTTCCTTGTCCACATCCTCCGCCCAGGGGGCTCGCTATCTCGCCGAGCCCCCACCTGCTGTGTCTGCTGATCTGCCCTCCGAAGTCCCACACCTAGGGTTTGAAGCCCCTAGACCTCTCGCTCCTCCTCCTTGTTGCTCCATCCGTCACAACTTGTTGCCTCCAAAATCTGCCATTTTTTTTTTTTTTTTTAGGGCCAAAATTTTTGTGACCGCTATCGTGCACGGATTGCTAAAGTGGCGGTCGCTACGAGTATGCGAGCTTCTACAGGTGTCGAGTCGCTACGATGGCGAATTTGATGGGAGACTGCTACTCCCCTCTCTGACTGATATCTAGTAGTACTTTTACCAGCCATCTCACGAATTATATTATCCACTAACATAATTCAACTTAAAAAATAAAATGAAAAATATTATTCATTATTGTATGTCAATTTATGAAATATGTTATCCACTAACATATTCTAACTATCTCATTTAGGTACATTGTCCCCCAATGTTCATCAACTCATGAAATATGTTATCCACTAACATATTCTAGCTTCACCAGTGTACTACATTATCCACTAATGTATAATTCTATCATAGGAAATATATTATCCACTAACATATTTCTACTCATCGATTAAATGTAACCATTAGTTAGTCCAAGGATTAAAAATCAATACATATTTTTCCCTTTTATCCATAATTGACCCTTCATTTAACCCGGGTCTAAAATAATAAATATCCTTCTGTTAAAACAAATTATAACCCAAAGCCCTAATTAATATTCTTCACAATTTTATTTCATCAAACGCTCGATCTCTCCACAAGATTAATACCAATTAAAATCTTAGTTTCTCCACAAAATTTCTTCCTAGGTTCCCTTCAATTGGTCTAAAGTTTTCTTTCAAAAGTGTATGTATCCCACTTCCATTTTGGCCCCATTCAAACTTGATCTAAAATCCTCCTTTTAAAGGTTATAAGGTTCTCTTTCTAACTTAGCATTTAGCAAATGTTTTATTTGTTTATGTCCCATTTAAAAATATAAACACTTTTATAATTACTTTAAGGGTCTTATTTCTCCTTTTTGAAAGTAGCTTTTATAATTTATTTAAGGGTCTTATTTTCCCTTTTTAATAATACAACTTTGTATTTACTTAAATAAACCTTACATAACCACATTCAAAAATGGTGTCCACTCAAGATGGGGTCAAGTTGTGCATATCAAAACTCAATCATACCTTTTGAGTGATTCCAAAAATATGGCCAGTTTCATCTCAAAGGCTAAATTAAATAAAAAAATTGTTTAACCATATTTCAACGATAGCCAAATGAAAACAACCACACATTGACCCAATAACCTATACATTTCATGTGGTGAAGAGACAATAGAAAAATATTTTCCATCAACAAATAGACCCACAAGACATGCAACAAATATTGGGTGAATGGGCAACAACCAAGCACCTATACGCTCTTGGCTACTAGCCTAAGGGCTAGCTAGGCCCTTTAAATGGCCATACACCCACTTTCCATCACATGTGGGATAGAGTTGAGGGAAGGCCAAAGGCCTTACCTTGGTCTGCACTGCCCATGCTCGCAGCACCGTCATGCAATGGTGGTGTTGGGACAGTGACCTCAATTAAATAAATTTTAATTCTTTTAAACTAACCTTAGGCTAAAACAATATTGAGGTGGCGGTGAAAGCATCAAGAGTGACAAAGGGATACCTTGGTGATAGTGATTCTCTCAAGGGAGGATAAATTAAAATTTAAATATTATCACACCTTAGGTAAATTAAAAAGTGTTCGACAATAATAGAGGAATTTATGGAGGACTGAAAACATAGAACCACCCAACAACAATCAGCTAGAGAGTTACGTTAAACCTCTCCTTTGGGTGAGGGTGCGGCTAATTGAGGACTCTACACTTAGAAGGAAATAATCATCATGTAAAATAGGATTAAACACTAGCTCAAGACAAGGTTTGTTCATTGGGAAACCATCTCAATGGTAGATGAATCAGAATGAACAACAAGATCTATTATGAAGAAAAACTTGACCTAAAACTGGGTTTCTCAGAGAACCACTCGAATAGGGAAGAAACTAGGTAGACACATCCAAGTCAAGGACTAAAAATATACACACTTGAGTCTCTATTATATAGTGACGTACATCACATGCTACAGACGATAGCATCCAACGAGATGGATTACAAGAAGTACATCATAGGTAGATTCATAGATCTAAAAACATATTAGTATTTCTAATAGAGGTTAGTAGTTAAATATTTGGGACCCAAATATAATCCTCCAACTATCACAAGTCATGGATGGTAGATTCAAATTTTCCCCTAAAACAATGACAAAAGGCTTCAAACAACAATGTTTTTTGTATAAATAAAGAGGCCATGAGCCAATCGGACAACTCAGGGCATGCGTTGAAGCATCCCAAACACTTATAGAGGTATCCCTAGGGGGTCTTCTAAGGTCTACCAGTTAAGAGTCTAATAACATAGAGTCATTTACAGAAGAATCTTGACCCACCTAGCCACGCATAGGGACCATAAATAGAGAGGATTATTCATGCGCACAGGGTAAATGCATACATCAAAATGAAAACAAGGAGCTCAAGTTGTACGTGGGTACACAAAAATCAAACACAGGCCACCCGATATAGGTCGTAAGAGGTCCTAATCAGAGATACGACCAAAATTACAATTCCAAACCTCAACAAGACAAAGCTTTAATGAGAATGAAACTACAGATTTAAAAACAAAAAGCTAAAAACAAAAGAATCTATATTATGAAGGTAGAAATCCTCCAACCTGGCCGCATACTATAAGATTACGTTCTCCTTGCTACAAAATCTATCTCCCATTTCATCATAGTTCCTTCCCCCTACAACCTCCATGGTCCTCCTCTATCATGGCTTCCCTTCCTAGCCCTATTTTCTTATTCAAGGCATGATAGCTTTCCTGCCAAGTAACCTTCCCCCTTTCTCACACATATACCCATTTTTTTCCAAAAATATAGGGGTAGAACCTCCTTATTACCACCTGATAGATCCAATTAAAAATAACTAACCCCCCAAATATCCTAGAAAGTTGCTTTAATTTGAGAGTCAAAGGAGCTCCCACATAAATAAAAATACATTAAACATTCATGAGCTTGCCACATTAAATTAAGATATTATCTCTTTTACCAAGTTAAATCAAAGCAATATTGAATCAAAATATTAAATGTATGGTGGCTTTGTAATGGTTAATCATTTTATTTTAACCATTATATTCAAAATAAATAGTAAATATGTTTCTTTCTAAGCAATTTAAAGAATAGATCAAGGCAAATATTAAATTATAGCCTATCATTTAAATAGTTAATCAATTTAATTAAAAACCATTGCAAGAAAATGGCATTATTCAGCTCCTTCGTTGATCAATTTTAAAGGTATTATCAAATTGATAGTTTAACAATGTCCACCTACAAACATGGTTAGCCCTACAAAACCATAAAACATAACAATGTTATAGGCATAAATCACAATCAAATGTTGCATCATCTCCAAGCATGGCCATAGCATCATCAATGTTAGACAATTAAAATAATAAATCCAATTATATTGTTTCTCATCAAGGATCCAATGAGGTGGGTCATGACATTCTCCTCCCCTAGGATTAAACGTAGTCCCGTGCATTCACTAGTGATAAGAAAGATATCAATACATCTTCAAATTAGATAAGAAAACATGTCTATCATACTAGAATATTACCATCCATTGATAATGACTATGAATCACTCACTCCATGTGATAAGCTATGCAAAATTATTATCATCCACTGATACTAACCATGCTACTCTATGCAAGGTGTCATTCCAAGCCTTATTATCATCTATTGATGATATAAATGACCATGTTTACTCCACATAAGGGTGCCATTCCATGGTATCATCATACAAATGACCATGCTTACTCCACATAAGGGTGTCATTCCATGTTATCATCATTCTTTGATGATACAAATGGCCACATTTACTCCACGTAAGGGTGTCATTCCATGGTATCATCATCTTCTTATGATACAAACAGTTATACTCACTCCATGTAAGGGTGTCATTCCATGGTATCATCATTCCTATATGATACAAATGGCCACACTCACTCCACATGAGGTACCAAAACCAACCATAGAGTGATTAAAATCAACAATGCCCTACTCCATTTTACCTAGAAGAAGGTCTTTTCCCATGTTTTCCCTCATCTCAACCCCTAAAATATGAGCAGAATTAGGAAAACTATGTGGTTCCTGCATAATCGATCTCCTTAATTTCCCAATTTTGGATTTAGTTTCTCGATCTATAAAGCACAAGAGTCTCTTCTTAACATTAAGTTCTTATTCTTTTTATAATTTCTTCTCTTTGGGCTCAAATTTTCACTACAATGCTCATCCCAAGATTGCATTCCCTTGACTTGATCCATTATTGCTAGATGCCTATGGGTCTAAACCATTGTAAGCCCTTCATATTATCTTGGGCTTGGATAAGTTCCTCTTGTTTTAGTATTAGGATCTGCTCCTAATATGGGCTTTTGTACCTTAAAAAGCTTGCCAATCTCATAACTAGGTACATACTTTATCACTTTTTCAAGATAGGATTCCATACTCCTCTCAAGAATAGATTCCCCATCTATCCTTTCCTTTAAGATTTGTTCAAAACCTATGAATAGAATTTCATCTCTATTATTTCTCATTTAATTTTGACCACAAATCAAATTGTTCTAAGGATCCCATACTCCTCTCGAGGATAGGTTACCCACCTATTATCTTTCAATCCTTTCTCTATTCCATATGTAACGATCCCAATAGTCATGTATGTTCCTCAATAGTCATGTTCATTCATTAATTCATTCATCTATTTATTGGTAGAAGGTTTATTCAATTCAAAATCATTGAATAAAATATTATCCAATTGTGTATATCGCAAGAGACTCCACACTCTTTAAGTGGCTACAAGACTCCACCCTCTCTAAGTGGCTTATAGGACATTTCCCTCCTTAAGTGGATTAATTTATTTTATTTATTGATTTATAGTAGTAGTCTACTTCAAGTGGTATCAGAGCTATTCATTCTAGAAAGCTACACAAAAAATATTTGATACATTTTGAACAAGGAAATTGTTTTTAGTACCTATGGAATCCCAGTCTCATCGAGAGGGTTCTTTTCAATTTTGAACCAACCAATAAAGCACAGGCACCAGTGAATAATTTTTTGCCATTTGATTATAAAACACTAGTGCACCCTATTTAATTCAATTTCTAACCTTTAAATCTCTGCCATCATCTGTAGTTTTTAGCTAGAAGAAATTAAAATCATTTACAATGTTACAATATATTGCGTATAATGTAATAGAAGCAGGTGTACTGATGAAATTAAATTAAAATCAAAATCTCTCAGCCATGATGTCGTGTGGAAGAATATCTTGCAGATTCTAGTTCATAGTCAAATGGGAAAGCTCATCCATGATAGGTGCAAAAATAATTGGTTTCAAATATTTGGTAATTTATCAAGAAGAAATCGTGGGCAGTGGATAGTGGATAGCAAAGGAAAATTTTGCAAGTTCATCCAATTCGTGTACAACCCTAACGCTCCTTCCAACCAAAACTAGACACATGGAAACCAAGAATTTGTGAAAGAAAATTGGTTTAATAACCTTCGATTGGCTTGAATAAGCTCCTATTTTTTGTTCCAAAATATATATCATGGTGTTCTAGCATCACTGTAAAATTGGGCTACAATAAAATTTGCATAGATGAGAATCATCACAATAATTTGGGTCTTCACGACTCGTAGCATCAGCAAAGGTAGTTGCAATCAGCGAAAATATTGTAGGTTGTGTTCACAGGTTAAAAAAAAAACTCTAATTCCTTTGCAATTTACGGGCTTCCACAAGTGTCCAGCAATGAGTTGTTTTTTTGACCATATCACAATGAATTTTAATTCCTACTCGGGAAAAATATTACTTGGTTAATACGCATCCATTTGAGCATAGCAGAACAAAGAATATTATGCACATATAGTTACAATGGATATCATGTCGTTCATTCATAGGAAGAAAGATATTTACAAGAATAAATTATAAAAAAAATTATACATTTCTAAGTGTAAATTGTGCAATTTATAACCCTAAAAATATCTCTTATAAATCTTGACACGTAGTGTTTCCTTTTGGAGTCACGCAATTTTATTTGGTGGATGATTCGTTGAAACTATAATTTATCGTTTCAAGTGATGATTAAAGTTATCATTTCGAACGGTGATTAAATCCTCATAAACGAGTGTTTTGAGCTGTGATTAAAGTTATCATTTTGAGCAGTGAATAAAACCTCATAAAACAAAGAGAAATTATTGTGAGTGATATAATAGGATTTTTTTCATTGAATTAAGCACGTCATAACGCAAAATTAAATCTTTAAAGTACTTCCTTAGCTTCGAAGTTGCTCTATTTAAAAAATGAATAAGGAGTCTATTTTTTTCGATGAGCCTTGGTTTCGGAGTTAAAACCCATATCATTCACCATTATTCGATGTGGAATTAAAAATATCATTCCCGATAATTTAAGCACAATCTCAAATTCACAACGTCATGCGATAGGATCTCAACATTTGAGTAGGTTAAATTATTGAAGCACAAGGTGTTGGGTGCCAAACACTGGTTAATTTTCTCCTATAATTGTCATAGCACTCACATTTAGATTGTCAACTCGGGGGCACGTATATTTTAGAAGTGCCATGATTGAAACTACCTACACTACCACCTTAGAGGTGAATCCACTAACTACCATTGGGGGTGTTCATGAAGTATTGGTTGAATTGTCCATGCCAAGAAAACTTACATAGAAATGAAATGCATAAATGTAAACACACCACACTTGAAAGCAGTAATACGTCTACCATGAAAAGAATACAACTATAAAATAATTAGATTTAATCTAAGAACTCAAAATACACTACCACACATAATTAAATATATGAAAATACTAACTAAGAACAGGGGAAGAATACTAGATTAGAGTGGGCCTGAGCTCCAGCAGATTCTACCCAACAAATCATGAAAATAATGCACAGGTAAGAAACGCTCAAGATTTATTAATAGTGCAAATGCCTCCCCTACTATAGATAAGTCCATGTGTTTATATACCACACACAGGACTTGTTGTAGTTCTATTACAATAGGCGTCTCGGTTATACTCTAAATTGGGATAGTTTAGTTGTTGTAGCCGATGTGTAATGATCAGCTTCCTCATCGTTTACTTGCAATCGAGAAATTTATATTTCGTATGGTTCTACTTCACAAATGGTTATGTATTCACCTACTCTAGTTGGGACAAATTGTGCATTAGTGGTTTACCACAGATGATGTGGAATGGTCATCAACGGGGTCCCCATCCAATCCTTGGTCAACACGCGTAATCTGGGTATTCGTTCGAGTAGGGCGCCTAACTTGGCAAGGTGCCTACTTTAGCAAGGTGCCTACTTCAATAAGGTGCCTACTTCAGTAAGGTGCCTACTTCAGTAAGGTACTTACCTTTGTGTTCCTTCGTCTGATTGAACAGAACCATGTCAGGTCCATGTAGGACCTCGATTGAGTCAAATATGACAAAATCTGGGAAATAACTACACAAAACATACTTCACACTTGGATTAGATAATACACATGAATTCATTAAATACATACATAATATTTCATAAAATACATAACTCCTTATAGTGCCACACAAAAACTATTAGTACATAAAAAAAAATATGAGCATATCAGGTGCTCATCATCCCCCCATGCCTAACATGTGCCACGCCCTCATGGCACCTAAAACTAGTAATTACCTCCTCTCTGTAGGCCACTACTTTTCATTTCCTTTTCTTGCTAGTGGCTTTGGCTTACTCTCCTCCTTGAGGCTTCTATTTCTGCTAAGGGGCCCTGGCTTGTTGCAGGGTATTTCTCGGTTGTGCTACCCTCTGGCTATGTCGATGCCTAGCTATATTGGGTTGACCATTCTGCACCAACCTCTTATTGCACTGGCTCTATCTCCTACTTGGACCATCAAATGTACTAGGCTTGGCTACCACATTCATCACACCCTTTTGGAAAGCTACTTCTGCTTCCTACCATAGGTCAGCATGTTGAGAGTGCAACTCTCCGAAGAGAATGTTAGAGTCATCTCTCTTCCACCTAACCACACTAGCTTTGTATAGCCAAAGTTCCTAAAGGGTGAGGCCAACATTTTCTAGCTGCGATTGCTACTGCCTCTACCTCTGGTTCATATACTCTCCATCTTGCTAGCCACTTCTTCATTTTAGAGGGCCGACCCAGGGATGAACCATAGATATCCCAAAATTGATTTTCATTAGTGGGATTAACACAAATGCCTAGCCTTCTTACTTCCTTTTTGGTATCCTTCCTTGCTTCCTTTGCCTCCTTGAACTCCTTACAGAGCTGTTCAAATTTTACCTTCCGCTCAGCAAAGGCCTACACACCTTCTTCCCATTCTTCATCTGAATGAGGGTTCGGTTCGGAAAATGTCACCCTGGCATTCTTTTTGGCCCTCTTATGAGTCGTTTGGGGCATCTTTTCTTTTCTCATTTCTCATGAGGATTAGGTGTCACAATCATCTTCGACCTTGTACATGATCTGTTCACCATGATGAGGGTTTGGGGCTAGAAGGTTTTGGCCTTTCCTCTATATAATTAGGTAGAGAGCTCTACCCTTTATCCATATAATTGGGCAGAGATATATGCCCTTCCTCCATAAAATTTTGTGAGAATTAGGGGTGCTCCTCTTCGGACATCCCTCGTGATTCGACATCATTCTATACCTCTATTACCACATGCTTTGATGCATCAGATGGCTTAGCCCTAATTTCCTTGGTCATTCCTCGTAATTTGACCTCCTGCTCTAGTTCGGCCACTATCTGCTCTTGTTCCCTAGCGTGTTTGGCCCCTACCATCGATGAGCTTCCCCTATGCTCCTCTACATGGTGTATCAAGGCTACAATTAGCCCATGGTGGGCTAGGGTAGAATGCTCCTATCTGGTATCATGATGCCTCATCCTATAGGGCATTCACCAAGTAGAATGGAACATTAATTTCTTTCTTGTGCACCAGGTGGCTTAAAAACTGCATATGATTCACATTCAGGTGCAAATATTTCTTAGTACAGGTAAAGTATCTCGCCACCTCCTCAAAGAGCTTTCTCAGGTGCATAGGGAGCTTCTACTTTGGGAGCCCATGTGGGTCACATGATGCGCTCCCCCATCTGATTAGGACTTCTACATATTTCTTTGCCATGTCATCCTTATACATGCATTCCCCGATAAGGGAGAGGTCAGTGATGTGAGTGATGTGCTCTGGAGTGACTAGAATTTCTAGTCCACGCATCCGGGTGACTCTTTTGTTCACAGAGTTAGGAAAATCCTTTGCTACCTCTACATCCTGGTCTTGGTTGACCAGGTGATAGTAATCCATCCACCCGACTTCTTCGAACCAGCTTGCAACATCTCTCTTGATCCCCCCAGTTTTGGTGGGCTCATTCTTCTTGAGCGTATGATTCTTCGATCATCCACCCATGGTGAATTCTTTGCTAGTTTCGACTGGTTCGATGCCATGCCTCAGTAAGGAACCTTTTTATAATGCCTTACTCTAAAAATTGTTTCCTTATTGGTATTGGTAGGGTATGTCACCCGAATTAATGTTCGGCACAACATATTAGGCATACAGGATGAATTCGAATCTTACATCGACATTATTTTTAGAGAGGCATATCATATGAAAAATTACGTATATATCTAATTAAAATCATGTGCATACCTGATTGGTCATTTCATGCTATATGGAGTATGCCAACTTGCTATTCGATGATGTTATTCCCATGTGCTGATTACATCACCTTGGGTACTGCATTCCTAGTTTGTTCGAGGTCTTGCTGCTTAAAACACGGTGGGTCCTATTATTTCAGGTTGGGATGCATATCTCCTCGACGGTTGGCGTTGGAATGTGCAAAAATCTTTCCCAATGATTTTGAAATATTTTCAAGCACTTTTGAATTTCCATCACGTGACATGATGGTGTTGGCTTCAGCTACTCCTTGTACTACCAAGTTGCGCATGTGTTTTGAACTGATCGATGTTCCTGCTTGAGTAAGGTGCCAAGGTAAGGCGCCTACCTCAGTAAGGCACCTTCCTTAATAAGGCACCTACCTGAGTAAGGCACCTAATTGAGTAAGGCATCTACCTCAGTAAGGCATCGCTTGAATATGAATAATGCTCTGAGATAGTGCCTCCTTGGTGGAGTAAAGTGTGACTCCTCCGGAGTAAGGCACTAGAGTAAGGCACCGCTCCCCTACAGTAAAATGTTTCGTGGTGGTGCCTCTCTTTTTTGAGTAAGGCATTGCTCCTCTGGAGTAAGGCACCTGAGTAAGGCACTTCTCCTCCGGAGTAAGGCACCCAAATAAGATGCTTCCCCTCATACTACTGAAATAATGGTTCAAGGTGGTGCCACCTCGACTGAGCAAGGCACCGCTCCTTCGAAGTAAGGCATTCAAATAAGGCGCTTCCCATCATACTACTAAAAGAATGCTCTAGGGTGGTGTCACCTCGGGTGAGCAAGGAATATCTCATCCAGAGTAAGGCACCTGAGTAAGGCGCTTCTCCTTTAGAGTAAGGCACCTGAGTAAGGTGATTCTCCTTGTACTGGTCTTTCATCGTTTGAAAAGTCAACGACGGTTGACGTGCCTATTTTTGTGGGGTTGATCAGGCCTCGTGAATTTTTGCTCATGCTACATTAGTGTTCACTATGTCCAAGCATAAAGGTGCATAATTTTTCTTTGCAATTAATTGGCACCCACCTTATGCTTGGATCAGTGCTATCCTCCTTTTGTGCAGGTTCACAGATGCTGAGCCGATCTTAGGCCCTGTTTCCAGAGATGTTTATTATTCTTGTAATCAGACCATTCCTCTTCAAAAATAAAACAAAAAAAAATAAAAATATACTTTTAAATGCAATCTATGCCTATTAGGCCCTGGCTCTCAGGATACCTACAACTTCCATGTGGGCGTTATCCCTGCAAAACACACCGTAAGCTAAAAAACAAAGAAAACTAATCTACTTGTTTTTTGTGGAAACCTTTGCACCCACTATGTTGTTGAGAATATTGGAGCATTTTACTCAGATGGTGTCTCCCCCATGCCTATTCTAGATTCTACCAACAATTTCTTAGACCTGTGGTATGGGCATAACTGGTGGCTATTGGTTGTTAAGATGGTGTTGTTGCCGTCAATTGTCTTGACATGCACAACACCATTTTTTATTATTTCCACCACCTTGTACGGTTCCATCCATATTTTCATAAGCTTTCCTTTCTTTTCCTATAATCTAGAGTCATAAAATAGAACCTAGTATCCCTCTTTAAACTATTTCATTTTAATGTGGTGGTCATGCCATCATTTCCTTTGCTTCTACATGATTTATATGAAGAACACAAGCTTATATTGAGAGGGGGGGTGAACAGTATAAGACCTCTTTTTACTTTTTCCTTTATACTTCAAAATAGTAAAGCAATATACCCAAAGCAATATCAAAGCAATGCATAATAACATCCACAAAGTGACACCAATTTTAACGTGGTTCACCCAGAATGGTTAGGCTACGTCCACAAAACTTTTCTCTAAAAGTTATCTCAAAGTTCTTTGGGAATCCTTCCCAATTACAATGTTTATGAGCCTCTGCTCAAAGGAGATACCTTCCCCTCAATCTGGATTTATGAGCCTCTGCTCAAAGGAGATACCTTCCCCTCTGCTCTGGAAATGATCCCTCAGAAGATCAACTGCCTCTACCTCTTGCCAGCACGTGGAACTCCTTTCCACCGAAGACCTCCTGTCCTCAATGCTTAGCCTAAGAGACCTTCGCCTTCTATGATCACGTCCACAGCAACTCGACAACCTATACCAAACACAGTCAGTCGGTCTAGTACAAGTCTTCCTCTATCCGTCAGATCTGTCCAACACTTGAACAAATCAATCCTCTACACACAAGCCTTCTCAAAGACTTGCCAAATCTGTCCTCAGGTTCTTCTCAAAGAACCAGTGCATCTCTGTCCTCAAGTTCTCTGATAGAACTCTCAAAACTCAGCTCACAAGTCCTCTGCTAGGACCTGTCCAAATCTGCTCACAAGTCCCCACCGGAACCTGTCCAAAACTACTCACAAGTCCCCACCGGAACCTGTCCAAGACTTGCTCACAAGTCCCCACCGAAACCTGTCCAAAACCTGCTCACAAGTCCCCACCGAAACTTTCCAAAACCTCAGCAAGCTCACCAAGAAAAACTTTCTTAGTAGGAAATCACAAGGTGAATTGTTAGAGACCCAATGTGATTTGTCAAACTCATAGAAGCATAAAGAGAATTGTTAGAGACTCAATATGTTCTATACTCAACTCCCAATCTCAAAACTCAACTCAAATCAACTCAGCTCAAACTCAATCTCAAATCTGAAAACTCAACTCAACCTCAATCTCAAATCAGAAAACTCAACTCAACCTCAATCTCAAATCTGAAAACTCAACTCAAAATCTGAAATGGATAGGATAGAATGCTTTCTTTCAAGAACATGAAACCCCAACAATTGCCAACTATGCAAAGAATCACATAACAATGATACTCATGTTCTTTTCACCATCAATAAGGGCTTCAACAACAATGCTCATCAAACAAGGTTCAATCAACACCATTCAGCTCAAAACATAACCTTGAAGCATTTCACAATCAACATCAGAAAAGGAAACAAGTAGAACTCCTTTTCTCTCCAACATTATTTGAACAAAAAGCATCCACCAACTCAACTCACAATAGCATAAAAACAACTTTTCAATTCATCAACAAAGGAGTAAGCTCAACACTTTAACCAAGTAAAGAATAGCTTGATTATAACCAACTTAATGAAAGCAAATGTCAATCTCAAAGCTGCCCACTTAAGGTTTCACAACTTCACACAAGAAGCAATTAACCTTAAAACACCATGCTTTCATTTCCATAATCAACCAAAAGCACTCTCAACATTACAAGAAACATGTATCCCTTATACACCTTATTTCTCCCTTATTGTCTCATCAAAAATAAAGTTTATCTCTCATAAGAATGCAATAAGATATTTCAACAACACCTTCAAAATAATATTTTATCAAAATAACAACAAGCTTTAAAACCCTTATGACTCCTAAGTTGTTTTTCTTCTAACAAACATCCTCCATCCGCAACATACACTTAGCAAAAGATTAATTTCAAAAAATACCTTAGCCAACAACAAAAATCGCTATGGAGAAATTGCGCCCAAAATCTAACACCACCTGCTGCAACCACTTCACGTCGAAAAACCCTTTCGCGTGATTCGAACGCGAAACCTCCCATTCGGGTAGCGCGCCAACAGCCTAGCCGCTACCGGTGCGCCAAAGGCACCCGGTGAGGTTTAAACCTCACTCTGTTATGCTTGTCCCTTCTACGCCAGGGAAAATAAAACACAGTCCTCCCTTCCTTCTGACGCCAACTCGCAGACGACAAGCTATATGGCGGATTCGACAAATGGCGAGACAATCAAACGAACAACGGATTACGAAGATGGCGAAGACACACAAACGATCAGCGGATTACGAAAACGGTGAAGACACACAGCCGAACAACGGATTACAAAAATGGTGAAGACACACAGCCGAACAATGGATTACGAAAATGGCGAAGACACACAGCCGAAAACACAAGCGAGCAACTTTCTTTCAAAATTTGGATGGGATGCATCTTGATTTTCATCGAGGGATATTAATATGAATTTTACCATAGGCTCTTTGACGTCGACGGAGGTCTTTAACACGTCGACGGAGGTCTTGGCTAGCGCCCACAAAGCTAAAACATAGCGCCCACCTTGATAAGACACTTGCGCCATGGATTAGGAGAACCCATGCAAATAATAGTTTAATATTTATTTAAAAATAATTAAATGGAACCTTAACAAGGTTTTTTAATTATTTAAATAAATACTTCCTCCTGGACCCAAATGCATTAAACCAATGCATCCACCTGTAATCTTTAAACCTGCCAACTTGGGGTTTGCAAAAGACCTTTGAAACTGTCATGCCGAAACCTTCATCAAAACAAATTATTTGACATCAAATCAAATTCCTTCAAGACCTTCTTGACATCAATGACAACTTATACACTTGAGCAAAGGCAATGTACCCAAAGTACCCAAAATTGCCAACAATCTCCCCCTTTGTCATTGATGGCAAACCTTTACTAAAAACACTTCTCAAGAGCCAAAACTGAAACCAATTGTGCTAACAACTGAGAAACTGTGCCCACAACTGAGAATCTTCCTTTGAAGTTTTGCTCCCCCTGACTTGAAGCTTTCCTCTTCATTTTGAAGCTCTCCCCCTTACTCATATCTCTCCCCCTTTGTCATCAATGGCAAAGGGCCACCTTTGGGGCTCGGGACTAAGAATGAGCCTCTTAGCTTAGTCCCTCCCCCACCTCCTCGATGAGGTGATTAATTCTGGGGTGGGAGTAAAACTCCCATTAGGCACTGATCATCATCAGCGTCTATAACTTCCTTGTCGGGCCTTCTCTTGAACTCTTTGTCCATATTCCTGTTCTTGTCACTATTCTTGTTCTTGTTCTCATCCCTATTTTTGTCCATGTCTTGATCCTTGGACCTGATCATGCCACTGTTCCTGTTCCTGTATTCTAGAATTTCAGCTCTACACTGTCTGATTATGTGACCTTCATTGTTGCACTTGAAACACTTGACGATGTTGTTTCTCCGAGGTAAACCTGATCTTTGAATCCACCTATTCTGACCAAACCTATTCTGACCAAACCTATTTTGACCAAACCTATTCGACCAAACTTGTTCGACCAAACCTGTTTCGACCAAACTGTTCGACCAAACCTATTTTGATCAAACCTGTTCCTGTTATTTACCTTGCAATAGACTGCCTTGTGCCCAAACTGTTGACAAGAGTAGCAATACCCTTGAAAGAAACTAGCACTTCTAAAATTTTCATTTACCTTCTTCACTTGAGCCATGCAATGTGAAGCCATGTGACCAAACCTGTGACAAGCAAAACATCTGCCTTGAAACTTTCCTTTATTTGACCTCTTGGGTCCTGAAAACTTCTTCTTCTCATTCTGAATTCTGTTTTCTATTTCTGTGCATCTATCATTCAAGGACTCATGATCTGAAATACTTTCCTCATCAGAACTCTCTTCCTTTTGGAGTCTCTTACTAGACTCTCCAACTTGTTCCTTGTGTGGCTTAACAAAACCAAGGCCTATTTTATCTGTTGTCTTTCTTTGACCTTTGATGAGTGACTTAACCTTTTTGGAGCTATCTTGAAACTCTGTAAAGCTTATCCTTGTACTCTTTAGTTTCCTCTTTCAAAGAAGCCATTTTCTGTTCTAACTCACTATACTCAAGAACCTTAGACTCTAACTCATCCTTGAGTTCTTGTGTCTTAGCTATAGAGAAGTCAAGACTTTCTATAAGATCATCTCTCTCCATACAACATTCATCTAACTTATCCTTGAGTCTAGCATTCTTCTTTCTTTCCTTTTCCAAAACACTAAGAGCACTAATAAGTTCACTTTCAAGATCCTTTATTTGTTTGCTTTTTGAATCATCAAAGCCTTTTTCAGATTTCTTATCACTAGAGGTGCTACCCTTTTCAAAGACCATACATGCATCTTCCTTATAGTTTTCTGAAGCATCCTCATACATACTAGAAACCAAATCATTATTTGTGCAATCATCCTCAAGGTGACCAAAATTTCCACATCTAAGACATTTCATGATAATGAATCTATGTTTCGGTTCTTCCTCTTTTTTTGATATGAACAACATCTCATTTTCATTATCACTTGAAGAACTTTCACTATCACTACTAGAACACTTACTTGCTTTGTCTAGGTAGAAACTCTTCTTGTGCTTGTGAGAATACCTCTTTCCTTGATTGTTGTGCTCATCTTTGATCTTCTTGTGATGCTTGTGCTTTTCAGAATCCTTGCTCTTAGAATCCTGTTTATCTTCATCACTTTCATTCTTGGGAACAGTACAGTTAGTAGCATAATGACCAAACTTTCCACAATTGAAACATCTTATATTTTTCATACTTTTGTGCTTTCTAGAGAACTTGCCTTTCTTGCTGTAATATGCCTCTTCATCACTAGAAGACTCATCACTATCTTGAAGTTGTTTACCCTTGGATTCCTTGGTAGCCTTGAAAGTTGCCTCTTTCTTGACATCAACCTTCACTTGAGTTCTCAACTCAAATGCTGCAAGTATACTATGGAGCTCATCCTTTTTCAACTTATCCAAATCTTTAGCTTCCTCAATAGCAGAAATATTTTCACTAAATCTATTAGGAAGAGATCTTAAAATCTTATCACAAACATCATTTTCAGCAAGCTCAAGACCTAAGTCTTTCATGGAGTTAACAACCTCATCCATACGAAGCATGTAGTCACTAATATTTTCATCATCATTCATCTTGAGTTGTTCAAACATACCTTTGAAGTGTCTCAACTTGGCCTTTCTAACATTTGTATCACCTGTATGAACCACCTTCAACTGATTCCACATTTCACTAGCTGTCTTGTAGTGAATCACTTTGGTGAGATCTGCTTTCTGTAAGCCTTTCAGGATTGCATTCATTGCTTTTGAATTGCTGTGATGTAGGAGCCTTTCTTCTTTAGTATTAGGACCATGTTCAGGAATAGTGTACTCATCTTCAATCACTTCCCATACCTCATTACCAAGTGCCATTAGATGAACCTTCATCCTTGCACTCCAAAGACCAAAATCTGACCCATCAAGAATAGGTGCTGCATTGCCACTTGAATGATCCATTGTGTTCTTTACTAGCTTTTCCTTCAAGCTGTTAAACTTTTCGAAGGCACCCGCTCTGATACCAATTGAAGAACACAAGCTTATACTTGAGAGGGGGGGTGAACAGTATAAGACCTCTTTTTACTTTTTCCTTTATACTTCAAAATAGTAAAGCAATATACCCAAAGCAATATCAAAGCAATGCATAATAACATCCACAAAGTGACACCAATTTTAACGTGGTTCACCCAGAATGGTTGGGCTACGTCCACAAAACTTTTCTCTAAAAGTTATCTCAAAGTTCTTTGGGAATCCTTCCCAATTACAATGTTTATGAGCCTCGGCCCAAAGGAGATACCTTCCCCTAATCATAATTTATGAGCCTCTGCTCAAAGGAGATACCTTCCCCTCTATCTAGATTTATGAGCCTCTGCTCAAAGGAGATACCTTCCCCTCTACTCTGGAAATGATCCCTCAGAAGATCAACTGCCTCTACCTCTTGCCAGCACGTGGAACTCCTTTCCACCGAAGACCTCCTGTCCTCAATGCTTAGCCTAAGAGACCTCTGCCTTCTATGATCACGTCCACAACAGCTCAGCAACCTGTACCAAACACAGTCAGTCGGTCTAGTACAAGTCTTCCTCTATCTATCAGATCTGTCCAACACTTGAACAAATCAATCCTCTACACACAAGCCTTCTCAAAGACTTGCCAAATCTATCCTCGGGTTCTTCTCAAAGAACCAGTGCATCTCTGTCCTCAAGTTCTCTGATAGAACTCTCAAAACTCAGCTCACAAGTCCTCTGCTAGGACCTGTCCAAATCTGCTCACAAGTCCCCATCGGAACCTGTCCAAAACTGCTCACAAGTCCCCACCGAAACCTGTCCAAGACCTGCTCACAAGTCCCCACCGGAACCTTTCCAAAACCTCTCACAAGTCCCCACTGAAACCTGTCCAAAACCTGAGCAAGCTCACCAAGAAAAACTTTCTTAGTAGGAAATCACAAGGTGAATTGTTAGAGACCCAATGTGATTTGTCAAACTCATAGAAGCATAAAGAGAATTGTTAGAGACTCAATATGTTCTATACTCAACTCCCAATCTCAAAACTCAACTCAAATCAACTCAGCTCAAACTCAATCTCAAATCTGAAAACTCAACTCAACCTCAATCTCAAATCAGAAAACTCAACTCAACCTCAATCTCAAATCTGAAAACTCAACTCAAAATCTGAAATGGATAGGATAGAATGCTTTCTTTCAAGAACATGAAACCCCAACAATTGCCAACTATGCAAAGAATCACATAACAATGATACTCATGTTCTTTTCACCATCAATAAGGGCTTCAACAACAATGCTCATCAAACAAGGTTCAATCAACACCATTCAACTCAAAACATAACCTTGAAGCATTTCACAATCAACATCAAGAAAAGGAAACAAGTAGAACTCCTTTTCTCTCCAACATTATTTGAACAAAAAGCATCCACCAACTCAACTCACAATAGCATAAAAACAACTTTTCAATTCATCAACAAAGGAGTAAGCTCAACACTTTAACCAAGTAAAGAATAGCTTGATTATAACCAACTTAATGAAAGCAAATGTCAATCTCAAAGCTGCCCACTTAAGGTTTCACAACTTCACACAAGAAGCAATTAACCTTAAAACACCATGCTTTCATTTCCATAATCAACCAAAAGCACTCTCAACATTACAAGAAACATGTATCCCTTATACACCTTATTTCTCCCTTATTGTCTCATCAAAAATAAAGTTTATCTCTCATAAGAATGCAATAAGATATTTCAACAACACCTTCAAAATAATATTTTATCAAAATAACAACAAGCTTTAAAACCCTTATGACTCCTAAGCTGTTTTTCTTCTAACAAACATCCTCCATCCGCAACATACACTTAGCAAAAGATTAATTTCGAAAAATACCTTAGCCAACAACAAAAATCGCTATGGAGAAATTGCGCCCGAAATCTAACACCACCTGCTGCAACCACTTCACGTCGAAAAACCCTTTCGCGTGATTCGAACGCGGAACCTCCCGTTCGGGTAGCGCGCCAATAGCCTAGCCGCTACCGGTGCGCCAAAGGCACCCGGTGAGGTTTAAACCTCACTCTGTTATGCTTGTCCCTTCTGCACCAGGGAAAATAAAACACAGTCCTCCCTTCCTTCTGACGCCAACTCGCAGACGACCAGCTATATGGCGGATTCGACAAACGACGAGACAATCAAACGAACAACGGATTACGAAGATGGTGAAGACACACAAACGATCAACGGATTACGAAAATGGTGAAGACACACAACCGAATAGCGGATTACGAAAATGGCGAAGACACACAACCGAACAGCGGATTACAAAAACGATGAAGACACACAGTCGAAAACACAGCGAGCAACTTTCTTTCGAAATTCGGATGGGATGCATCTTTGATTTTCATCGAGGGATATTAATATGAATTTTACCATAGGCTCTTTGACGTCGACGGAGGTCTTTAACACGTCGACGGAGGTCTTGGCTAGCGCCCACAAAGCTAAAACATAGCGCCCACCTTGTTAAGACATTTGCGCCATGGATTAGGAGAACCCATGCAAATAATAGTTTAATATTTATTTAAAAATAATTAAATGGAACCTTAACAAGGTTTTTTAATTATTTAAATAAATACTTCCTCCTGGACCCAAATGCATTAAACCAATGCATCCACCTGTAATCTTTAAACCTGCCAACTTGGGGTTTGCAAAAGACCTTTGAAACTGTCATGCCGAAACCTTCATCAAAACAAATTATTTGACATCAAATCAAATTCCTTCAAGACCTTCTTGACATCAATGACAACTTATACACTTGAGCAAAGGCAATGTACCCAAAGTACCCAAAATTGCCAACATTCTATCCTTTGGAGGTCGTCCATCCAAAATTCATCCAACTGGTTAAGTTGAATTCGTTCCCTCTGTGCTTCGTCCAAGTTCAGGTCCAGTTCAACTGTTGTTCTGAGCGTCTTGACCTCAAATTCTATAGGCATCATCGCATCCTTCCCATATACCAATTGGAAAGGTGTGAAGCCAATGGTTGATTTCCATATTGTATTATACGTCTAGACCACTTCTGGTAATCTGGCAGCCCAATCCTTCTTATGTTGTTACACAATTTTTTTCAGGATGTTTTCTAACTCCCTGTTGGTCACCTCCACCTACCCATTCGCCTATGGATGGTAGGGGGTGGTTCTATTTTGCCTTAACCTTTATTGTTCCATTAGTTCTTAGATTAATCGAGAGGTGAATTGGGGTCCTTGATCCATTGTAATCTTCCTGGGCACTCCAAACCACATGAAAATATGGGTAAACAAGAATTCAACCATCATCACCTCCTTAGAATCCCTCAGCACCTGGACTTTGAGCCACTTGGTGACATAGTCTGTATAGACTAGAATATACCTCCTTCCTATTGAAGGTGGGTTGATGGGTCCTATGAAATCCATGCCCCATTTATCAAAGGGCTCAATGTGTAAATGAGGTTCAAGGGGAATTTCGTTCATGTGGGTTGGCCTACCTATTCTTTGGCATTCATAACACTTACTGGCATATACGGCTGCGTCTTTAAATAAAGTGGGCCAAAAGTACACAATTTGAAATACCTTATAAATAGTCCTTCTTCCCAATAAATATCCCCTCCACATGGCTCGTTGTGATAGGCTTTGCGTATATCTGGAAACTCATGCTCCGCTACGCACCTCCTTATGATTTTGTCAGGCCTTGTTTTGAATAGGAGGCCATCAATCCATTGAAAGGTAGTGCTCTTCCTGATAACCTCATTTTTCTCCCTATACGAAATAGTAGGGGATGTTTTACCCATGTCCAAGTAATTAGCAATGTCTGCATACCATGATGTCTATTCGTTGATGACGAAAATATGTTCATCCAAAAATTTGTCCTCCATCGTTGCATGATCTTCTAGGATTAGTCTGTACAGGAATTCTGCGACTACGTTATCCTTCCTGAGCTTGTCAACTATGGTGATGTCAAATTACTATAACAAAAAAGCCACCTAATTATCCTGTCGCTAATCGTTGGTTTACTCATTAGGTATCTAATGGCCACATGGTCCGTGTGCACAAAAACTTTGTATCCAGTAATGTAGTGGTGGAATTTTTTTATGGCATGTACTACTACGAGAAACTCTTTATTCGTTACCATGTAATTGAGCTCAACCCCTGCTAAATTTTTATTGATGCATTAAATGGCACATAATTCTTCACCATACTTCTACCCGAGGACCACTCCAATTGCATTATTGGAGGCATCACAATATATGTAAAACATGATATCCCAATTTGGGCCCCGTAATACAGGGGCAAAAATCAGCTTCTCCTTTAGCATCTAAAATGCTTGTTCACAGTCTTCCATCCAATCAAATTCTACGTCCTTTGCTAGCAAGCTATGCAGTAGTTTAGAAATCTTGCTGAAGTTGGTGACAAATTGCCTATATTACCTGGTAGATCCAAGAAGACTCCTCACTTCCCTCTATGTTTTTGGACTAGGCAGATCTTTGGTTACCTCTATATTATTTTGGTCTACCTTAATTCCTTCTATCGATATATGGTGCCCCAACACTATGCCTTCACACATAATCATAAAACACTTCTCATTGTTGAGGGATAAGTTGTTCTCCTTGCATATTTGGAGCACACATTCCAGGTTTGTTGTTGCTTCCTCAAATGTCTCTTCATAAACGGTGAATTCATCCATATATACTTCCACTATTTCCCCCATCATATCCAAAAATATGCTTAGCACCACCCTCTAGAAAGTGGTTGGTGCATTGCACAACCTGAAGGGCAGCACTCTATAGGCAAACATTCCCCATGGGAAGGTGAGCGTTGTCTTGTCCTAGTCCTCCTCCCCAATCTGGATTTGGTTGTATCCACTAAATCCGTCCAAAAAGGAGAAATATTTCCTTTTGGACAGTGTGTCCAATACTTGGTCAACGAAGGGGAGTGGAGAGTGATCCTTCTTTATCGCTTTGTTTAGCGATCTGTAATCAACATAGATTCACCATTTCCCATTTTTCTTGGGGACCACCATGAGTGGTGATACCCATTCACTATTAGAGATCAGGTAAATGAATCCTACTGATAAAATATTTTGTAACTCGGCCTTAACTATTTCTTTCATGGTAGAGTTCATCCTTCTTTGTGGCTATCTGACTAGAATCGTCTACTCCTCGAGGTATATTCGATGAGTGCAAATATCAAAGCTGATTCCTTTCATATTCAAATAATCTTAGGAAAATGCTTACTGGTGTCTGGCTAGGAGCTCTTTTAACTCTGTTAGTTGTGCAGGTTCAACCCACTATTGATGTTCAACATCTTGCTTGGCTCAATATCAATCTACCTGGTATGGTGGTCTTGGGCACTGACCAATGGCAACTCAGGAATGGTGAGGGAGGATTTCCCTTGAAGTAATCCTATTATGACACCATATTCATCGTTGTCCTCCTCCAATTCTATGACTGCCATCATAGGTTGTAGCATGGACAATGAATCGTCATCTAGTTTATCCGACGTGGGTTCCCCCAGTGTGTCCATGAATTGAGCGAGAGGAGAGATCATAGATTTCTTCATGTTCTATCTATTTTAAATTGTCATCAGTCCATCATGGTAGTTGATGTAAGCATCCATTTTAGCTAACCATGGTCAACCCAATATGAGTGGGTAACCACCCAATCCTATATTTGATTGCATTTGGTCGACCATTACGATTATGTCCTCAAGCATCCCCTCTGACACCATAGTTGATCGGTCAGCCAACTGCAACACTATTTTGGTGGGTTTTAGGTTCGTAAGTTTTAGCTTCTGCATGATCTTCTGCGACATCACATTGATGGTTGCACCTAGGTCAACCAAGGTGTTCACCAATGAATATCCTCATATTTTACCATCAATACCAGGCTACCTGGGTCTGCATATTTGGGATGATATGCATTCCCCATCATCAAATCAACTAATTTCCCTTCGATATTGATGGTTTATGCCACCTTGTATCCTGGTTTTTTTATACATAACTTATTTATTACCTTAGTATATATGGGCACGTCTCGGATGGCTTGAAATAATGGGATAGTGACTGTCAGGTTCCTCAAGCTCGAGAGGATATCAAATTTTTGCTGCATCAGCTTCCTATGTTCTTGCAACCATTTGGGAAACGAAGCCTTGATTTTCTCAACAACTTTTTTTTCTTCGACCTCTTCTATTAGATGGGAATATCCTACGTTTTCCTCCTCTTATACCAGGGGAGGTATCTCTACTTCTAGCTTCTTGTCTAATCTAAGATGAATAGGATTACAATTAACATTGTACATAGGATACATCTCTCCTTCTACCTGGTATGCTGGCTGGTTTACCTTATTGTTCAGATTCACCGTCGATTGTGCTGATAATTGTGCAGGTCTCACCGTAGGTAGGGTCGGTAAGCCTTGCTGAGGTGGAGCCTACACCATATTTTTTAGAGTAGAGTTCCACAAAATGTGGTTCCTCCACTACATCTCGGGGTGCTGATACTACATCCACGATGGCTGGTTTTGAAATATCATCCCTGGAGGTACGTTCATCTAAGGTGGTGGTCTCCACCATCCCATATTGGGTGGTTGCAGCTACCCTTGTGGCATAGACGGTCCTCCTCCATAGGGTGGAATTCCCATGGGCATACTCCCCATAGGGGTTTGCTACCAATTTCTCTGATTGCCCATGAAATAGGCTTTAGTTATGTCAGCCTTCTCCTTGGAATTCGATAGATGTGGGTACAGTCAAGTTTTATGGTTCTGCTGGAAAATTGTGCATACTCTAAACTTGTTCTCTAGGTATGCATTCCTAGCATGCTTTCCAATGCATTTTGGACAAAAGTAGTTCAACGCTACATCGTTATCATATTTCTTCTTCTCTAAATAAAGTGTATCCAACTACAATTCCAGAGAAGATAGCATTTTGCTTTTGATATCTTCCAACATGTTGCCTATCTCCATATTTGTCACTGATGTAGTCACCTTCATGGCCTTGGGAGCTAGTTTGTCTCTCCTCTATGAGAATTTCTGACATAACTGTTGAATATCTTCCATGGCATGCTAGTAAACGTCTCCTATTGAAATTATGTTTAGCACTTCCAGTGACTCGTTGTTAAGTCCTCTCAAAAAGATATTTTTGAGAGACTTATCTCCTAGCTTGGTGTGAGGAGATCATTGGAGGTTGAAAATAAACCTCTCCTAGTATTCTTTCAGGGACTCATCCTCTTTCTATGTCATGTTGAGGACTTCTTCCCTGGAATCCTATGCTCTGCCAAAGTCCTAGTACTATTTTGTAAAGAAATTATTCATCTCTTTCCACGTAGTTATCTGCTTGTTCCCCAACCTAATAAATCATCGTAGGGCTGAGTCGTCTAACATTGAAAAAATATCTTGAATAAGCTTCAATTTTTTGTTTCAAAATATATATCACGGTGTTCTAGCATCATCATAGTAAAATTGGGCTACAAAAATATTTGCATAGATGAGAATCCTCACAATAATTTGGGTCTTCACGACTCGCAACATCAGCAAAGCTAGTTGCACTCAGCAAAAATATTGTAGGTTGTGTTCATAGGTTTAAAAAAAAATCTAATTCCTATGCAATTTACGGGCTTCCACAAGTGTCCAGCAATGAGTTGTTTTTTTTACCATATCACGATGAATTTCAATTCCTACTTAGGCAAAATATTACTTGGGAAATACGCGTCCATTTGAGCATAGCAAAACAAAGAAGCTTACACATATATAGTTACAATGGATATCATGTCATTCATTCACAGGAAGAAAGATATTTACAAGAATAAATTATAAAAAAAATTAAAAATAAAATATTACACATTTCTAAGTGTAAATTGTGCAAGTTATAACCTTAAAAATATCTCTTATCAATCTCGATACTTAGTGTTTCCTTTTGGAGTCACACAATTTTATTCGGTGGATGATTTGTTGAAACTATAATTTATCATTTCAAGTGATGATTAAAGTTATCATTTTGAACGATGATTAAATCCTCATAAATGAGTGTTTCAAGTTGTGATTAAATTTATCATTTTGAGCAGTGATTAAAACCTCATAAAATGGGTGCAATCGTAATTCCAACATGAAGAGCAATTATTGCGAGTGATATATTAGAATTTTTTTTGTTGAATTAAGCATGTCATAACGTAAAATTAAATCTTTAAAGTACTTCCTCAGCTTTGAAGTTGTTCTATTAAAAAATTGAATAAGGAGTCTATTTTTTTCGATGAGCCTTGGTTTCGGAGTTAAAACCCATATCATTCACCATTCTTCGACATGGAATTAAAATTATTGTTCTCGATAATTGAAGCACAATATCAAATTCACAACGTCATGTGATAGGATCTCAAAATTTGAGTAGGAGAAATTATTTGAAGCACAAGGTGTTGGGTGCCAAACACTGGTTAATTTTCTCCTATAATTGTCACAGCACTCGCATTTATATTGTCAACCCGGGGGCACGTGGACTTTAGAAGTGCCACGATTGAAACTACCTACACTACCACCTTAGAGGTGAATCCACATACTACCATTGGGGGTGTTCATGAAGTATCGGTCGAATTGTCCATGCCAAGAAAACTTACATAGAAATGAAATGCATAAATGTAAACACACCACGCTTGAAAGCAGTAATACATCTACCATGAAAAGAATACAACTATAAAATAATTAGATTTATATAATAAATCAAAACACACTACCACACATAATTAAATATATTAAAAATACTAACTAAGAATAACGGAAGAATACTTGCTTGGAGTGGGCCTGAGCTCCAGCAGATTCTACCCAGCAAATCACGAAGACAACGCGCATGTAAGAAATGTTCAACCTTTATTAATAGTGTAGAAATATTACATGCGATAGTATTGAAAATAAAATACCTCCCCTGCTACAGATAAGTTTGTGTGTTTATATACCACACATAGGAATTCTTGTTGCAGTTCTATTACAACAAGTGTCTCGTTATAGTCTAAACTAGGATAGTTTAGTTGTTGTAGCCAATGTGCGATGATCAGCCTCCTTGTCGTTTACTTGCAATCGAGCGATTTTTATTTTGTATGGTTCTACTTTACAAATGGTTACGTGTTCATGTACTCTATTTGGGACAACTTGTGCATCATTGGTTTCCCATAGATGATGTGGAATAGTGGTCAATGGGGTCTCCCTCTAGTCCTTGTTCAACACGTGTAATCTAGGTATTTGTTCGAGTAGGGTGCCTAACTCAGTAAGGCACTGTTGGAAAAAAATTTGCCTTCGGTTAATAGTGTTGCACCTTAGACTTTACCAACATTGAATAGACATATCTTGCTTGATATCATCTATCTAGTCTCCAGAGAAGGCTGGTTCCTTTGAGTTTTTTAGAGAAAAGGGGAACAAGAGATAAGGGAAATATAGCCTAAGCTAGAACTTTTCTCACGGTATAGATTAGACAATAGAAAACATTGATGATGCAATTTAGACAACAGCAAAGCTAGAACTCTTCTTTATAGAAAACACGAATTCCTGAGTGTGACTTTTAGATGTTCATCTAAAAGCATGTAAATATCTATTAATGTTCAACTCTAGAAACAAGATTCATACGTGCATAGTCCAGATTTCAGAACAGATACATTATAAAACTTAGAGTGAATAAAATTTAAAACACCAGATACATACAAGCACACAGAAGTTTCGAAAGCCAGATGTACATCAAGCTTGTAAACGTCCAAGACCTTTTTCTGGTCGACTCACTCCTATTTATACCCTAAAAATAGTATCTTCTATGTACTTTTAATTTCTTCAATCAATTACAAGTAATTATCTGCAGTTTCTAATAATACACAAAGGATTTCCCACAGATTGGATAAATTTCCTTCTGGCTAATTTTAGGTGAGCCTGTTATTTTGCAATCATTCAACGGACCTGCCAGGTTATAATCAACAGACCATTCTTCAGAAATCAGCACCTGATGTCAGTGCATGTCCCTAGTTGCCAAAAATATACTCTATTCCTTTATAGTTGGCATGTCACAAAATTGCGACATTCATCTCCTGTTTTGCTCCTTTGTCGCTTCCAACCACAAAAATGAGACATGTCATGAAATCGTGACATTCGTCTCTTCCTTTGCTCTTTTGCTACCTCCCACCGCAAAAATGAGACATGTCACGAAATCACGACATTATTTCCTTGCTTTGCTCTTCTGCTGCTTCCAGCCACGAAAATGAGACATGTGAAATCATGACATTCGTCTCTTCCTTTGTTCTTTTGTTGTCTCCCATCGTGAAAATCGTGACATCATGACATTCTTTCCTTGATTTGCTCTTTTGCCACTTTTAGTCGTGAAAATGAGACATGTCATGAAATCATGACATTCTTTCCTTGCTTTGCTTTTCTGCTGCTTCCAGCCGCAAAAATGAGACATGTCACGAAATCGTGACATTCTTTCCTTGCTTCGCTTTTCTGCTGCCTCCCGCAGCAAAAATGAGACATGTTGTGAAATCACGACATTATTTCCTTGCTTTGCTCTTCTGCCGCTTCCAGCCACAAAAATGAGACATGTCATGAAATCGCAACATTCTTTCCTTGCTTTGATTTTCTACCGCTTCTAGCCACGAAAATGAGACATGTCGCGAAATTGCGACATTATTTCCTTGCTTTGCTTTTTTGCCTCTTCTAGCAGTGAAAATGAGACATGTCACGAAATCGCGACATTCTTTCCTTGCTTCACTTTTTTGCTGCCTCCCATCGTGAAAATGAGACATGTCACGAAATCGCGACATTCTTTCCTTGCTTTGCTCTTTTGCCGCTTCCAGCCATGAAAATGAGACATGTCGTGAAATCACGACATTCTTTCCTTGCTTTGCTTTTTTTCGCTTCCAGCGTGAAAATGAGACATGTCACGAAATCGCGACATTCTTTCCTTGCTTTGCTTTTCTATCGCTTCCAACTGCGAAAATGAGACATGTCATGAAATAGCGACATTCGTCTCTTGCTTTGCTCTTCTGTTGTCTTCAACCGCAAAAATGCGACATGTCGCGATATCATGACACTTTTGCCTCCTTGCTCCCTTTTGTTGCTCTTAGCCACAAAAAAGCAACATGTCGCGATATCGTGACACTTTTTCCTCCTTGCTCCCTTTTTTTGCTTTAATCCGTGAAAATGCAACATGTCGTGATATCGCGAAACTTTTTCCTTCTTGCTCTTTCTCTTCTTCCTAGCCGCAAAAATACATGTCGCGATATCGCGACACTTTTTCCTCTTGGCTCTTTCTCTTTGCTTTGGACCACGAAAAAGCAACATGTCGTGATATCGTGACACTTTTTCCTTCTTGCTCTTTCTCTTCTCTTTAGCCGTGAAAATACAACATGTCGTGATATCGTGACACTTTTTCTCCTTGGCTCTTTCTCTTTGCTTTTGCCCGCGAAAATGCAACATGTCACGATATCGCGACACTTTTTTCTCTTTGCTCTTTCTCTTCTCTTTAGTCGCAAAAATGCAACATGTCGCGATATCATGACACTTTTTCCTCTTGGATATTTCTCTTTTCTTTTGCCCATGAAAATGCAACATGTCGCGATATCATGACACTTTTTCCCCCTTTCTCCCTTTTGTTGCTCTTAGCCACGATAATACATGTCACGATATCGTGACACTTTTACCTCCTTCCTCCTCTTCGCTTTGAACCACGAAAAAGCAACATGTCACGATATTGTGACACTTTTTCCTCCTTGCTCCTTCTCTTCGCTTTGAACCGTGAAAATGCAACATGTCGCGATATCGCGACACTTTTCCTCCTTGTGGTGTTTTGCTTTTTCTTTGATCTTTAGCATATGGGCCACTTTGGTCTTCTTGGGAAATATGCAAAAAATGTGCATCAACTATTTTTCTATAGTTAGTCACTTTTTGACTAACATTCTTGGTGCCTTCCAAGGGAATTTTTGCTAGCAAAAAATAGAGACCAGGCCTTCATCCATTGGGAAGCGGAGTCACCAGCACAGTTGTGAAAAGAAAAATTTTGAGCGGAAAAATAAAAGAAAAAGAATGCACTTTGGAATACAAGTGATCTTCACCTTATCAAACCTTTCTTTTACCACTTAGGTATTTAACCTTTGTCTGAAGAACATAGAAATTCAATTCTGGGAGCTGGTCCCAACTCTGGCCGCTGGCTGCTGCCCCTAATGTTTAGATCTTCTGATTTTGTCCATGGCTGCAATTATCTCTTGATAAGCTTTGCACACTTGATTCTTATTAGGCCGTAAAAAGGGAAATATTTACAAAACTTCAAACTTATAATATACTGTACATATAATGGTGATCTCGTAGCTTTTATTGGAAATACAATTTTAGGTGAAAAACATTCACCGTGATGGGTAGAACCCATCCATCTTGATCTTTTAACTGGAAGGCATTGAATTGATTTTCTGAAACAATTTTGAATGGCCCCTCCCAAAAAGCATCAAACTTGTCGTGGTGTCCTGGCTTTGCTTTCTTGACATTCCATTTTAATACTAGGTCACCTGTTTTAAATTTCTTGAAAGTGGTTTTCTTATCGAACCACCCGGTTGTTTTTACCATATGCTTTTGATGATGATCGTAGGCCTGTTCCCTAGATTCTTCAAGCTGTAGAAGTTGCATCAGTCGGGCATCCATTGGATGACCTTCATCTTCATTAACTTGGTTTAGCATCCTCAATGTGGGTATCTCCATATGAATCGGCAGAATAACTTCTTTGCCATAAACCAAAGCATATGGCAAAGTATTGATTGATTTTTTTATTGAGATTCTGTCGGCCCACAGGGCTTGATTCAGGAGTGAGTTCCAGTTCTTCTTATTTTCCTCTAATGTTCTTTTCAGAATTCTTAGAAGATTCTTATTAGTAGACTCAGCTAATCCATTACCTTGTGGGTAATAATTAGAGGAAGTCTTCAGGTAAATTTCATATCTACTGACGAATTCGATCATCTTTGCACTAGTGAAATGGGATCCATTGTCTGTAACCAAAGAATCTGGTATGCCAAACCTTGTGATTAGACTTTTGATGAATTCTATCACCACTTCTGAATCAGCTTTCTTCGTAGGAACTACTTCTACCCACTTGGTGAAGTAGTCCGTGGCAGTGAGAATGTATTTGTGGCTTGATGATGAGTTTGGCTCTATTATCCCTACAAAATCCAACCCCCACTGCTGGAATGGTTCCTTGACTTGAATAGCTTTTAAGGGCATAGGTGCATTCATGTTTCTTCCTACATATCTCTGACACTGTTCACACCTCTGGGTCACTTTGTATGCATCTAGGAAGATGGAAGGCCAATAACATCTAGCTCTAAGGATCTTCAAAGCTGTAGTTTGGCCTGCATAATGTCCCCCTAAAAAACCCTCATGAAATTCATCTAACACTTTTTGCTTTTCATTATCGAGAATGCATTTTAACAATACACCATCGATGTTAATCTTGTACAACCCCTCTGTTCGAAGGGTATATTTCAAAGCTTGGGTTCTGAATCTCCTTCTCTGGGAAGCGTTCATATCTTTGGGACATGACCTAGTCTGAAAATACCTCACAAAGTCATCGATCCAACCCGAACTTGCTCTGTCTTGGTGTTGCTCTGTGTTTGCCATGATGAAGTGGCTCTCCCCATATCCACTTGCAGCTTGCTTGGCCAATTCCTGGCACAAAGCTCTCCCTCTAACTATTTTAGTAGGATGTATTTCTACATCATACTCTTGGATGCGAGTCACCCATCCAGCTCTTTTTTCACCCAATTCTCCTTGAATTATGAAGTTCCTTACATTAGGATGAATAACATACATCATCGTTTGACTCTGGGATAAGAAGTATTTTAGCTTATTCAAGGATTTCATAATTGCGTATACTTGTTTTTCTGTCAAGTTGTACCTTTCCTAATGTTTGTGCATGGTAGAACTCAAAAAGGCTATGGGTCTTTCTTCATCATCTGCTCCTTTCTGAGTGAGAACTGTATCATAACTATTTTGCTCTCCGACAGCATACAGTATGAAACCTCAGGAATAGTCAGGGTTGACTAGCACAAGAACCTGAGTGATGGCTTCTAGAATTTTTTGGAAAGCTTCTTTCCCTGGCTCTGTCCATTTGAAAGGAGCATCCTTTTTCAATAATTCATTCATTGGTTTAACTGTTTTGGAAAAATCCGCAATGAATTTTTTGACAAAATTTATTTGCCCAAAGAAAGACTGCAAACCTTTCTTGTTAACTGGGAGATACAACTCAAGAAGCGCCTTTACTCTATCAGGATTAATTAACAGCCCAGCTTTAGAAATAACATGCCCAAGGAGTATTCCTTCTTCCACAACAAAAATAGATTTTGTAGGATTTAGTGATATCCCAAATTCCCTACATTTCTCAAATACTTGCTGCAGATGAGTGGCATGGTCCTTTTTGTTGTGAGAAAAAACAGTAATGTCATCTAAATAGATGATAATAATTTTGTTCGCAAGCTCCCCAAAAGCTACGTCCATGGCTCTCTAGAAATTTTCTCCTGTGTTAGATAATCCAAAGGGCATCCTTTGGTATGCAAATGTTCCCCACTTAGTGGTGAATGCAATCTTGTATTGATCTTCATTTCTCACCCAAACTTGATTGTAACCAGAAAAGCCGTCTAATAGAGAAAACCTTTCTGCTCCCGCCACAGTATGAAGGATTGGGTCAATATGGGCCAAAGGATAGTGATCCTTTAAAGAGGCTCTATTCAAATTTCTGAAATCGACGCATAGTCGTATCTCTCCATTTTTCTTGCGGACTGGAACTAAATTTTCCCCCTAGATAGAGTGCTTGATTGGGTATATTATCTTAGCCTGCAGGAGTTTTAACAACTCTTGTTTCATTAAGGCTTCAATCTTGGGATTCACAGGCCTTTGCATCTATCTGAAAGGTTTAGCTCCTTCCTCTAGTTCAATGGTATGTTGAATGACCTCTTTCCTATACACTTTCATATCACTATAAGTCCAGGCTATTATATCTGGATACTCTCTACATAACTATTTTATTTTCTCTAGTTCTACCACTGTACAATCGGTCCCTACTTTGATCATTTTTCCTGGTTCTAGTTCTACTTCTTTATACCGACGTTCATCTACCTTGATCCTTCGACCTACAGCTCTGTCACTATTGTCAAAAAGGCTCTCCAAGGTGATCAGTCCCCTAGGGATATGGTTGTTTTTCAATTGAATAAGGCTCTCTTCGTCCTCTTCTTGTAACACTCTATCTATAGAGCAATTCATCTCGTGAATCAAAAAATCTAGGATCTTCTCATTTTTTTTGAATACTTTCCAAAAAATGTCTTTGTTAGGCACTGAAGGCTTGTATATAAGTCTAACTATTTTAGACTTCTGAATAACATTGCTGACTGGGCAAAAATTTGATCCTACTGATGCTAACAGGTCTACATGTGTGTTCTTCTCTCTAGAAATGGATTTCATGTTTAGTGCTTCAAAATTTTCCAATAGATCTAAAACTTTGTTTTTGTAAGCCCTTAGGTAATGTTGCTTACAACTTCACTTGCCAGTAACCTGTTTAACGATCAACTCTAAATCTCCATAGATCAGCAACTATTTTACACCCAGTTTTTTAGCTTTCCTGAGTCCCAAACACAAGGCTTCGTACTCAACTGCATTATTGGTGCAACTCCATGTCAACCTATATGAAAAGACTTTTTCTTTTCCAGTGGGTGAAATCAGGACGATTCCAGCTCCTACTCCATTTTTGCACCTTGACCCATCAAAGTACAATTTCCATAATTGGTTGACCGAATCATCTATTTTAGGGACAACAATAGGGAGCTTTTTTGGTTTTTCAATGGAATAGCTTCCCATTTCTGTCTCTATCATAGCATTGAAGTCTTTCATTGAAAACTGATCTTTAGATTGGAGTTCCTCCAGGGTTTCTTCCATTAAATCGATATTCTCAGATTCCTCGGACATCATGTTGATAGTAGCTATTTCTTCTAGTCTTTCCACATGAAAAGTATATGGTTTATCATTGTAGATCTTGACTCTTTTACCTTTGAAATGTACCTCCAAATGCGAATAATCTAGTGATAGATAACCTCCTAGTTTGGTTGTGAACTCCTTGGATAAACACATACCGAAATATGGTTCTAAGTCTACAATGACTACTTCTTGTATGACGACTGCTTATGGCATTCTATGGAGTTGAATAGGGATATATTTGATCACCCCGACAGTTTTTACTGGAGTACCATCCAATTGCAACACACCAGTATGACTTCGAGTATATTCTGTTGAGCAAGGTGCAGCAACAATATTGTCATTGTTGTCAACACAGTCAGATAGATCTATTGATGCAGTGGACAAGAAGTTCAAAAGCTATTCAGATGCAGAAGACAGGAGTTCAAAGGTTATTCAGAGTATGGACAGTGAGTTTCCAAGAAGACCGAAGTGGCCCATTTGCAAAAGATCAAAGAAAAAGACAAGTAAGAAAAGTGTCGCGATATCGCGACATATACAACAGGAAAGAAAAATTGTCACGATTTCGCGACATGTTGGAAGAGAGAGAAAAAGCTGGAAAAACTATCGTGATTTCGCGACATGTTGGAAGAGAGAGAAGAAGCAGGAAAAACTGTCACGATTTCGCGACATGTTGGAAGAGAAAGAGAAAGCAGGAAAAACTGTCACGATTTCGTGACATGTTGGAAGAGAAAAAGGCAAGTGGAAAAACTATCGTGATTTCGTGACATGTTGGAAGAGAAAAGGCAAGTGGAAAAACTGTCACGATTTCGCGACATGTTGGAAGAGAAAAAGGCAAGTGGAAAAACTGTCACGATTTCGTGACATGTTGGAAGAGAAAAGGCAAGTGGAAAAACTGTCACGATTTCACGACATGTTGGAAGAAAAAGAGAAAGCAGGAAGAAGTGTCACGATTTCGTGACAAGTTCGAAGAAAGAGAGTAAGTTTGAAAAGTGTCACGATTTCGTACAATTTGATAAAATGGAGAGAGAAAGGTTGAAAAGTGTCACGATTTCGCGACATGTCGCATTTTCGCGACTAAAATAGGAGAGAGAAAGTAAGTTGGAAAAGTGTCACGCGATTTCGCGCACATGTCGCATTTTTATGACTAAAATAGGAGGGAGATGGAGAAAAGTATAATTTTTCTGTTTTTCAAAAGAAGGAAGAGAAAGAAAAAGTGTCACGATTTCACGACATGTCACATTTTTGCGACTAAAGGGTAGGAAGGAAGAGAAAGAAAAAGAGTCGCGATATCGCGACATGTCGCATTTTTACGACAAAAGAAAGAGAGGAAGCGTAGGAAGTAATGATTTCCGACAAAAGGATATCAGTCTTTGGAGGTATTTTGAAGTGCGATATATGACAAAAGCAAGATGAAGTATATGGAGGTGAAAGCGTCGTGATATCACGACATGTTTATTTCAAAGCAAAGAGAAAGAGGAGAGAGAAAATAGTGTCACGATATCGTGACATGTTGATTTTGTGGGCCAAAGCAAAGAGAAAGAGGAGAGAGAAAATAGTGTCGTGATATCGTGACATGTTGTATTTTCGTGGGCCAAAGCAAAGAGAAAGAGGAGAGAGAAAATAGTGTCGCGATATCATGACATGTATTTTCGTGGGCCAAAGCAAAGAGAAAGAGGAGAGAGAAAAAGTGTCACGATATCGTGACATGTATTTTTGTGGGCCAAAGCTAAGAGAAAGAGCAAGGAGAAAAAGTGTCACGATATCGCGACATGTATTTTCATGGTTAAGTTGAAGCCGACGAAGACCGATGAACAACCGACTAAATTTAGGGTTTATAGTTGTCATGAAAATCGACTAAGATTAGGATTTACAATCGACTAAGATTAGGGTTTTCATCTCAAACATTCTGTTATAAAAGGAGGGTTGTTTGGAGATTTGAATGGTCGATGTGTGTGAAGTTCGGTCATAGTGCGTAGAGAGCAAGTCGTGTCGAATCGTGCTAAGTGCAAAATTTGCAAAGAGAGTAGAGTGCACAAAAGGGAGAAGATGATCGTGAAGGTCGATTATAGTGAAGCAGAGTGTGTGAAGTGATTGCGTAGAGAGAGCAGAGTGCAAGTAGATCACGAAGGTGAAGTGACTAGGTGTATGATAGTGAGAGGTGTAGAATTGGGTAAGTAATAGACCAGTCAGGGTCTTGTAAAAGCAAAGATATTTGGCATAAGGGGTTGGTGCTCCTTCCAGTTGGTGCTGGTAAATCAGGGGTTGGTGCTCCTTTCTGTTGGTGCAGATAAATAAGGGGTTGGTGCTCCTTCCAGTGGGTGTTGGTAAATTGATTGTAAAGTTGGTGCTTTGCAAAGGCTGGATTTGGATGGTAGTCCAAGCAGTCATTTTTGAGGAGTAGCCACATTGGTGAACCTCGTTAAATCTTGTGTTGTGTGATGCTCTCTTGTGATACTTGCTTTATCTGGTTTTAAGGTTTTATTATTTCTATTTTAAGAGCTATGAATTTAAGTTTAAAGAGCTACACTGATTCACCCCCCCTCTCAGTGTCATTGTGAGACTAACAATTGGTATCAGAGCCAAGTTCCTGTACAAGCTTAACCGGCTAGGGTGATCTTGGAAGTAACACAATGGTAGGAGGTGAAGGCTTCTCATCAAACAAAGCACCAGTGTTTAACGGATCTAATTACACGTTCTAGAGAATCAGGATGCAGACATATCTCTGTGCTTTGGGATACGACATCTGGGATTCAGTAGTTAATAGATACACAGTACCCATCACTTCTCCAAAAGAGGATTCTGAAGAGGAAACAGGTGAAGCTCTTCTCATGGCATTTGAAGAAGTACAATCAGAAAAGGAAGAAGGAGTGAACTCTGAAGTATGTGGTGAAAACCCTGAGGCTGAAGTAGATCTAGAAGGTGAATTGATCTCTGCACTTGAAGAGTGGAAAATAGAGAAGAAAAAGAATAAGAAAATTTCAAAAAGGCTTGAGGATGCAAACGAAATCATAACCAGTTTGAAAGTACAGATAAAAGAATCCACGAAAATCTTTGAAGATCTCGAAGTGCAAATAACCATGAAAATAGATTATTGCAGCAAGCTAGAAGAAGAGATTGTTGGTTTAAGAATGCAGATAGAAGAGATGAATAAGAAAATTAGTTGTTATCACAAATGTGAAGAAAGTTCTATGAAGTTGGATAAGATCATAAATGACCAAAGGCCTGCAGGCATCAAATTTGGTCTAGGTTTCATCGAAGGAGAATCTTCAAATGGATCAAAGGCCAGAAATGTAGAATCCATAAAGAATGAAGATAAGAAACAGGTTGATCAAGGAAAAATGTCTCATGCAAAAGAAAGCAATAATGCCAGGCACGAAAGGAGAACTGACAATGATGGATTCACCAATGTCACACATCAAAGAAGAAGAAGACCTATGGCTCCTACGACAACATGGCAAAGACCATCACCCAGGTTCAATTATCCCTTTTCTGGTTTCTATTTTAAATGCAATGGCTATGGACATAAAATCTCGGACTGCAAATATAATGTAAGACCAAGGAATTTCACCAGTAGAAATGCTTTTTCTCCTCTCGATGAATTATACAGTAGAATGTTATAACTGTCATAATTTTGGGCACATTGCAAGAAACTATAGAAGTACATTTGCATCAAATCAGTTTTAGGGAAGAAAATTTCAACCAAATAGGATGAGACAAAATAGAAAACTTCCCGTAAAACATGCACATGTTGTTGATAAGGGAAAGGCAAAACAAGAGCCCAAAACTTCCATCAAAATGGAGTGGAAAGAAAAAGAGCAACTTAAGGAAGAAAAGGAATCCTTAATAGTACAAACAACATTTAAAGCACAGAATAAATATGTACCATGGATACTTGATAGTGGATGCTCCAGTCATATGACAGGTAACAAACAAAAATTTGAGAAGTTACAGAAATATGAAGGTGGTTCAATAAAGTTTGGAAATAATGATGGAGCTAAGATAGTTGGCAAAGGTTCAGTTAAAATTATTGATGGAAAGATTAAGTCAGAAGAAGTCTTGTTTGTGGATGGTTTGAAACATAACTTGTTGAGCGTAAGTCAGATTTGTGATAAAGGTCATGAAGTAGTTTTTAAGAAGCAGGGTTGTGAAGTCAGAAAAACAAACAGTGGAAAATTAATAGCAACTGGATCAAGGACATCTGGAAACCTGTACACGCTCTCAGAGACTTCAGAAGGAGCTTGTTTTATTGGACAGGAAGAAGAAAACTGGTTGTGGCACAAGAGACTCGGGCATATCAGTTTTGATAATCTAGTAAAAATCACCTCAAAAAGAGCAGTGAGAGATATTCCCACCATCAGCAAACCTGCAAACAACATTTGTGCTTCATGCCAAAAGGGGAAACAAACTAGAGTCACATTCAAAACAAAAGAATACTACACAAGCAAACCTCTGGAACTAATACACACTGATTTATGTGGACCCATGAGAACACAAAGCATAAATGGTGACAAATATTTTATGTTGTGCATTGATGACTATTCCCGAATGACATGGATATTTTTCTTGAAGCATAAATCAGAAGCTTTTGATATGTTTAAGATTTTCAAAAACCAGGTTGAGAATGAAACAGGAAAGAGGATCAAATGTTTAAGATCAGATAGAGGAGGAGAATTCATTTTAGAGGAGTTTGTAGAGTACTGTGAAAAATACGGTATTAGGAGACAGTTCTCAGCAGCCAGGACACCTCAGCAAAATGGAGTGGTAGAAAGAAAGAACAGGACTGTGCAGGAAATGGCACGGACTATGTTGGCTGAAAGTAGAGTAGCAGACAGATTTTGGAAAGAAGCAGTCCATACTGTGGTGTATATCCAAAATAGGTACATGCTGAGAACACATGAAAACAAAACTCCTTATGAATTGTGGTTCGGTAAAAGGGCAACAACAAAATACCTCAAAGTTTTTGGCAGCAAGTGCTATATCAAAAGAACTGAAGACAATCTTGGCAAGTTTGAAGATAGAGCAGATGAAGGTATTTTTGTTGGTTATTCACCAAGAAGCAAAGCTTACAAATGCTACAACAAGAGGCTAAAGAAAATTGTGGACAGTGCCGATGTTAAATTTGATGAAGGTAGAGAACGAGTAATTAGCTATGAAACGAACTACCCAATTTATGAAGAGGTTATTGAAGGAGATGAGGAAAACAAAATGGAAAAGATACAAAAAATTGACTCAGATGATTTAAGTTGTGATTCAGAAGTGGAAGAAAATAAGAAATTCAAAATAGGCAGCTGGCAAAAAAATCATCCTAGAGAGCAAATAATTGGAGACCCCAAAGTTGGTGTTCAGACAAGGAGAAGAGTAGTAAGTAACTACTCTCTATTATCCAGCATTGAGCCCAAAAATATTGCTGACGCAAGCAAAGATGAAAGTTGGATGAAGGCAATAAATGAAGAATTAGATCAGATCGAGAAAAATGAAACTTGGGAGTTAGTACCTAGACCTGCAAATAAAAATATAATCGAAACTAAATGGATTTTTCGAAACAAATTGAATGAAGACGGACAGGTAGTCAGAAATAAAGCAAGATTGGTATGTAAGGGTTATGCACAAGTTGAAGGCATTGACTTTGAGGAAACTTTTGCACCAGTAGCTAGACTTGAGGCAATTAGAATGTTTCTGGCTTTATCAATCTACAAGAACTTCAAAGTTTATCAAATGGATGTGAAATCAGCGTTTTTGAATGGGAAACTTGAAGAAGAGGTTTATATTGAGCAACCAGATGGTTTCCAACTTGGTGATGATCCAAACTTGGTTTGCAAGTTGAAGAAAGCATTATATGGCTTAAAACAGGCACCCCGAGCATGGTATGCAAGGCTAGACAACTATCTCACTCAACAAAGGTTTAAGAAAGGTATGGTGGATAGTAATTTGTATGTCAAAATAGAAAATGGGCATCTTATTGTTCTTGTTGTATACGTAGATGATATCATATTTGGCAGCAACAAAGATGAGTCGTGTAAAGATTTAGCAAATAAGATGCAGAAAGAATTTGAAATGTCAATGATTGGTGAACTATCGTATTTCCTCGGGTTGCAAGTTAATCAAAGTAAGAAGGGCATATTTATTTCTCAAGTTAAATATGTAAAAGAGATGTTAAAGAAATTCACAATGGAGGATTGTAAGCCAGTTAGCACTCCCATGACGACAGGCTGCAAGTTGAGCAAGGATGACAAATCTCCACCTGTTGATCAAACCATGTACAGATCTATGATTGGAAGCTTACTGTACCTGACAGCTACCAGACCAGATATTTTGCAGGCAATATGCATGGTAGCACGATTTCAGGCAAATCCCAAGGAGACTCATGTGACAACAGTGAAGAGGATTCTTCGGTACCTCAAGGGTACTATGGAGTATGGGTTATGGTATCCAAAAGGTAAAGACTTCACCCTTATTTCATATTCAGATGCAGATTGGGCAGGATGTGTAGATGACAGAAAGAGTACCAGTGGAGGTGCATTCTATCTTGGAGACAGATTGGTCGCATGGCACAGTAAGAAACAAGAGTCAGTTTCTTTATCGACAGTAGAGGCAGAATATATTGCAGCGACAACATGTTGTACGCAGGTATTGTGGATGAAACAAACCCTGAAAGATCTTGGTATTTGCTTCAGTGAGCCAATATCAGTTAAGTGTGATAACACCAGTGCCATTAACATCTCCAAGAATCCAGTTATGCATTCACGCACAAAACACATCGCTATCAGGTATCACTTTTTGAAGGAGAAAGTTGCAGAAGGTGAGGTTAAGTTGGATTTTGTTCCAACTACAGAGCAAGTAGCAGATATCTTCACAAAACCATTGCCCAAGGAAGTTTTTGAGTACCTTCACAATAAATTGGGAGTGGTCACACTTCCCAAGAATTGACTAGCTACAGGGATCACATTCTCGTGGGGAGCATTTAAGTATTTGATTATCTTTTTGCTCATGTTCATGATTTTTGCTAAGTGTAATCAATTTTTCCTCGAGAATGTTGTGCATGGACTCAGGGGGAGTCTGCAGTAGCCCTTTGGTATTATTGTCAAAGGGGGAGAAGAGTTACAGGAAATTGCACATGTGTTGCCAACAATTCCAAAGGGGGAGATTGTTGAGCAAGGTGCAGCAATAGTATTGTCATTGTTGTCAACACAGTCAGATAGATCTGTTGATGCAGTGGACAGGAAGTTCAAAAGCTATTCAGATGCAGAAGACAGGAGTTCAAAGGTTATTCAAGTATGTACAGTGAGTTTCCAAGAAGACCGAAGTGGCCCATTTGCAAAAGATCAAAGAAAAAGACAAGTAAGAAAAGTGTCACGATATCACGACATATACAATAGGCAAGAAAAACTGTCATGATTTCGCGACATGTTGGAAGAGAGAGAAAAAGCTGGAAAAATTGTCACGATTTTGCGACATGTTGGAAGAGAGAGAAGAAGTAGGAAAAACTGTCATGATTTCGTGACATGTTGGAAGAGAAAGAGAAAGTAGGAAAAACTGTCATGATTTCGTGACATGTTGGAAGAGAAAAAGGCAAGTGGAAAAACTATCACGATTTCGTGACATGTTGGAAGAGAAAAAGGCAAGTGGAAAAACTGTCATGATTTCGTGACATGTTGGAAGAGAAAAAGGCAAGTGGAAAAACTGTCATGATTTCGTGACATGTTGGAAGAGAAAAAGGCAAGTGGAAAAATTGTCGCGATTTTGCGACATGTTGGAAGAAAAAGAGAAAGTTGGAAGAAGTGTCGCGATTTCGTGACATGTTGGAAGAAAAGAGAAAGTTGAAGAAGTGTCACGATTTCGATGACATGTAAAAGAGAGAGAAAGTAATTGAAAAGTGTCACGATTTGCGACATGTCGCATTTTGCGACTAAAATAGGAGAGAGAAAGTAAGTTGAAAAGTGTCACGATTTTGCGACATGTCATTTTGTACTAGGAGAGAGAAATGGAAAAGTGTCACGATTTCAGTACATGTCGCATTTTCGCGACTCGGAAAGGGAAGGAAGAGAAAGAAAAAGTGTCACGATTTCCTGACATGTCGCATTTTGAGAAGGAAGAAAAGAAAAGTATCGATTTCGTTGCTAAGGGGAAGAGAAAGAAAAGTGTCGATATGCGAATGTATTTCAGACAAAAGAAAGAGTGGAAGGAGAAGAAATATAGATTTGTGACAAAGAGAATGTATTGAAAAGGAGATGTGTTTGAAAAAAGTTGTCATTGGAGAAGTGTCACGATTTCGTGACAAAAGCAAAGATGAAGTATAGGAGGTGAAAGTGTCATGATATCGTGACATGTTGTATTTTGGCCAAAGCAAAGAGAAATAGGAGAGAGAAAATAGTGTCGCGATATCGCGACATGTTGTATTTTCGTGGGCCAAAGCAAAGAGAAAGAGGAGAGAGAAAATAGTGTCACGATATCGCGACATGTTGTATTTTCGTGGGCCAAAGCAAAGAGAAAGAGGAGAGAGAAAATAGTGTCGCGATATCGCGACATGTATTTTCGTGGGCCAAAGCAAAGAGAAAGAGGAGAGAGAAAAAGTGTCGCGATATCGCGACATGTTGTATTTTCGCGGGCCAAAGCTAAGAGAAAGAGCAAGGAGAAAAAGTGTCACGATATCGCGACATGTTGTATTTTCACGGTTAAGTTGAAGCCGACGAAGACCGATGAACAACCGACTAAATTTAGGGTTTACAGTTGTCATGAAAACCGACTAAGATTAGGATTTACAGCCGACTAAGATTAGGGTTTTCATCTCAAACATTCTGTTATAAAAGGAGGGTTGTTTGGAGATTTGAAATGATGTTGAAGTGTGCGAAGTTCGATCGTAGTGCGCAGAGAGCAAGTCGTGTCGAATCGTGCTAAGTGCAAAATTCGCAAAGAGAGCAGAGTGCACAAAAGGGAGAAGATGATCGTGAAGGTCGACTATAGCGAAGCAGAGTGTGCGAAGTGATTGCGTAGAGAGAGCAGAGTGCGTAGAGAGCGCAAAGGTGTGAAGTGTGCGAGGTGCTATTCTGATTGAACAGTGAGAGAGATTGCGTAAGAATGCAAGGTAATAAGACCAATCGGGGTCTTGTAAAAGCAAAGGTATTTTTGTGCGTGTGCTTGGCATAAGGGGTTGGTGCTCCTTCCAGTTGGTGCTTGGTAAATCGAGGGTTGGTGCTCCTTTCTGTTGGTGCGAGATAAATAAGGGGTTGGTGCTCCTTCCAGTGGGTGTTGGTAAATTGATTGTAAAGTTGGTGCTTTGCAAAGGCTGGATTTGGATGGTAGTCCAAGCAGTCATTTTTGAGGAGTAGCCACATTGGTGAACCTCGTTAAATCTTGTGTTGTGTGATGCTCTCTTGTGATACTTGCTGTATCTGGTTTTAAGGTTTCATTATTTCTGTTTTAAGAGCTATGAATTTAAGTTTAAAGAGCTACACTGATTCACCCCCCCTCTTAGTGTCATTGTGAGACTAACATATTCCATCCCCATTATGTCACATACGGCTTTCGACATCACCATAGTTGTAGCCCCTGAATCAATCATGCAATTATGAACTATCCACCCCTCCATTTGCAAAGATAAATAGAATGGGGGCGGTCTATTTTTTCTAGAGGTTGACACAACATTTTCTTGTATAACATTTGAGGAAGAGGTATTATTATTTAAAGTTAAAGATTCTTGGAGAAGGTCAATCTGACCAGGAATTTGCAGTGCATCATACATGCTTATTTTGGAGGGGGTCCTCTTCATTTCTTTTGCAATGTTGAACGAAATAGTTGCAGCTGGGGATACTTTAGCACTTTTCTCCCTTCCACTAGTCGATGCGTCGTATCTGTCTCTGTAGACCTGCGTAGCTTCTGTTCTTTGCATTTTTGTCAATGAAGGAAATTTGAGTCTTTCCTTTGCTTTCTCTTGAGCTTTGCTCCCTTTTCTAGGAGGAAATTCTTTTCTTGGTGTAGTCGCAGAAGTCTGAGGAGGGTCATAACGTCCTTTCTCACTGGACAGGTTCTTCTATGGAGTTGCCCTAGGGGCAGGAGGAAAACCTAGTGGTTGGAGTTCCTTAGGGTCGCCTTGTAATGACTTTTTTCCCGATCTTGTTAGGATCGATACTTGGTCCACCGATGGCATTGCCAAATTGTGGTGGACCTCTCTGATTATGTTCACCTGTCCCTTGCCAGTTTCTTTGGATCTTTCATTAATAACCGCTTGCACATGATGTTGATGAATCATGCATGAATCTTCTCCATGGGGATCATTGCAAGTGGTACACCAGTAGTCAAAATTAGTGGGTTCTCCATTATCTCCTATCTCATTCACATACACCACATTTTTTTTATCTTGTCCTCTTCCACTTGTTGAAGCACCTTCCTTTTGTATCTATGGAAATCTTCTTGCTTGAATATTCCTTTCCACCTCTCTCTTTTTCATGGATGCCATTTCATTTGACAATGTCTTCATTGTATCAATTATGGTCGTGTATTGATCATTGGGGGGATCTGATGCAAGGGGTGTGGCTGGTAATGCAAGGAAAGTAGGAGGTGCAGCTATAGATGGGAGGGCATGCATTGATGGAAGTGCAGGTAGTTTAGAAATTGATGCTTGGGAAAGCTCTGGTAAAATAGGCAATAGAATTTTTGATGGATATTTTTTTGTAGCGATGATATCAGCTTCGCCCCTTGCTGCCTCTACATAGATCCCAAGAAAAGTGGTTACACAGGATTGCCTTATTAACATACTGAGATCTGAATCAAATGCCCTTAAATAATAGCATATAGCTTGTTCTTCCATGGGCTTTAGGCCTTGCGGTACTCTATCACGAGTTCTGGTAAATATGATGTTGAAATCTTGGATTTCTTCTTATGGATGCCTTTCAATGACAGTGAATTGATTCAGCAATGTGAAATGATCTACATGTATATTAAATTCATCGACCAGACGATCGGCCAGTACTGCCCAAGAAGTAATGGATCCAACGGGAAGCGCTCTGTACCAATAGAGCATGTTTCCTTTCAAAGATATAATCAACAATCTGACCATTACATCTTCCTCAGCGATGTTGTAAACAGATGCTAGCTCTGATACATCTAAACAGTGTTCATCTGCTATTTTTCCTGTTTCGTCGAAGGTCGGCAATGCTTTTAGTGTAGCTTGTGGAATTTGGTGGTGTGTTCCCAAGTTCAAAGGGCCAGTTTGATTCCATACAAGATGCGATGGGGCAGGGGTGGCTGCCATGATTGCTAAAAGAGTTACAACCGCTATAGGATTGCTTGCAGATGCTCCTACATCGGGTGTTAAAGAGGTGTTAATGGTGCCGAGTGGATTTGATCTTGCGGCTAGCACAGGGTGTGCTTTTAGGCTTCCAATATGTAGTTCAAAAAACTTGATACGTTCTTCAGAGTTTCTAGCTCGAGATCTGGTTATCATATGGCTATATAACCAGAAGGTTTCTAGACAAGATCTTTCTTTTATGGTCTAAATGCAACGAAGTCGCTAGGTGATTTTTCTTGAGATTTTCAAACAAAAGTCTCTTAAGGTAAAACACCAAAACTTATACAATACTGTGGGATTGTTGTCCCATTAGGCATGCCAAAAATTGTTGGAACAAAATCTGCCTTCGGTTAATAGTGTTGCACCTTAGACTTTGCCAACATTGAATAGACAGATCTTACTTGAGATCATCTGTCTAGTCTTCAGATAAGGCTGGTTCCTTTGAGTTTTTAGAGAAAAGGGAAACAAGAGATAAGGGAAATATAGCCTAAGCTAGAACTTTTCTCATGATACAGATTAGACAATAGCAAACATTGATGATGCAGTTTAGACAACAGCAAAGCTAGAACTCTTCTTTATAGAAAACATGAATTCTTGAGTGTGACTTTTAGATGTTCATCTAAAAGCATGTAAATATCTATTAATGTTCAACTCTAGAAACAAGATTCATACGTGCACAGTCCAGATTTCAGAACAAATACATTATAAAACTTAGAGTGAATAAAAGTTAAAACACCAAATACATACAAGCACATAGAAGTTTCGAAAGCCAGAGGAAGAAATATTTTATTGCTTGTAATCCAGTACATGTACATCAAGCTTGTAAACATCCAAGAGTCGACCCTTTTTCTGGTTGACTCACTCCTATTTATACCCTAAAAAGAGTATCTTCTACTATGTACTTTTAATTTCTTCAATCAATTACAAGTAATTGTCTGTAGTTTCTAATAATACACAAAGGATTTCTCGCATATTGGATAAATTTCCTTTTGGCTAATTTTAGGTGAGCCTGTTATTCTGCAATCATCCAACGGACCTGCTAGGTTATAATCAATAGACCATTCTTCAGAAATTAGCACCTGATGTCAGTGCATGTCCCCAGTTGCCAAAAATATACTCTATTCCTTTATAGTTGGCATGTCACAAAATAGCAACATTTATCTCCTATTTTGCTCATTTTCCGCTTCCAACCGTGAAAATGAGACATGTCGCGAAATCGTGACATTCGTCTCTTCCTTTGCTCTTTTGCTGCCTCCCACCATGAAAATGAGACATGTCACAAAATCATGACATTCTTTCCTTTGCTTTGCTCTTCTGTCGCTTCCAACCACGAGAATGAGACATGTCACGAAATCGCAACATTTGTCTCTTCCTTTGTTTTTTTTTTGCCTCCCACCGTGAAAATGAGACATGTCATGAAATCGTGACATTCTTTGCTTGCTTTGCTCTTCTGCCACTTTCAGCCGTGAAAATGAGACATGTCGTGAAATCGCGACATATTTCCTTGCTTTGCTTTTTTGCTGCTTCTATTCATGAAAATGAGACATGTCGCAAAATCGTGACATTCTTTCCTTGCTTCGATTTTCTGTAGCCTCCCGTTGTGAAAATGAGACATGTCACAAAATCATGACATTCTTTCCTTGCTTTGCTCTTCTTCTGCTTCCAGCCGTGAAAAGACATGTCGCAAAATTGTGACATTCTTTCCTTGTTTTGCTTTTCTATCGCTTCCAGCCATGAAAATAAGACATGTCATGAAATCACAACATTCTTTCCTCGCTTTTCTTTTTTGCCGCTTCTAGCCACGAAAATGAGACATGTCACGAAATCGCGACATTCTTTCCTTGCTTCGCTTTTCTGCTGCCTCCCACCGTGAAAATGAGACATGTCACAAAATCCTGACATTCTTTCCTTACTTTTCTCTTCTGCCGCTTCCAACCGCAAAAATGAGACAAGTCACGAAATCGTGACATTCTTTCCTTGCTTTGCTTTTCTATCGCTTCCAGCCGCAAAAATGAGACATGTCGTGAAATCATGATATTCTTTCCTTGCTTTGCTTTTCTATCGCTTCCAGCCGTGAAAATGAGACATGTCACGAAATCGTGACATTTGTCTCTTGCTTTGCTCTTCTATTGCCTTTAGCCACAAAAATGTGACATGTCACGATATCGCGACACTTTTGCCTCCTTGCTCCCTTTTGTTGCTCTTAGCCACGAAAAAGCAACATGTCGCGATATCGCGACACTTTTTCCTCCTTGCTCCCTTTTGTTGCTTTTAGCCACGAAAATGCAACATGTCGCGATATCGCGACACTTTTTCCTTCTTGCTCTTTCTCTTCTCTTTAGCCGCAAAAATACAACATGTCGCGATATCGCGACATTTTTTCCTCTTGGCTCTTTCTCTTTGCTTTGGACCGCGAAAAAGCAACATGTCGCGATATCATGACACTTTTTCCTTCTTGCTCTTTCTCTTCTCTTTAGCCACAAAAATACAACATGTCACGATATCGTGACACTTTTTCTTCTTGGCTCTTTCTCTTTGCTTTTGCCCACGAAAATGCAACATGTCACGATATCGCGACACTTTTTTCTCTTTGCTCTTTCTCTTCTCTTTAGCCACAAAAATGCAACATGTCACGATATTGCGACACTTTTTCCTCTTGGCTCTTTCTCTTTGCTTTTGCCCATGAAAATGCAACATGTCGCGATATCATGACACTTTTGCCCCCTTGCTCCCTTTTGTTGCTCTTAGCCGCAAAAATACAACATGTCGCGATATCGCGACACTTTTACCTCCTTGCTCCTTCTCTTCGCTTTGAACCACGAAAAAGCAACATGTTGCGATATCACGACACTTTTTCCTCCTTGCTCCTTCTCTTCACTTTGAACCACGAAAATACATGTCGCGATATCTCCACACTTTTTCCTCCTTGCAGTTTTTTGCTTTTTCTTTGATCTTTAGAATATGGGCCACTTTGGTCTTCTTGGGAAATATGCAAAAAAGGTGCATCAGCTGTTTTTCTGTAGTTAGTCACTTTTTGACTAATAGGCACCTACTTTAGTAAGGTGCCTACTTTTATAAGGTACCTACTTGAGTAAGGTGCCAAATTTAGTAAGGTGCCTACTTCATTAAGGTACTTACCATCGTATTCCTTCATCTAATTGAATGAAACCATGCCAAGTCCATGTAGAACCTCAACTGAGTAAAAGACGAAAAAATCTAGGAAATAACTACACAAAACACACTTCACACTTGGATTAGATAATACACATGAATTCATTAAGTACATATATAATATTTAATAAAAATACACAGCTCCTTATATAGTGCCACGCAAAAACCGTTAGTACATATACAAAAATATGAGCATATCAGGTGCTCATCATCCCCCCATGCCTAACATGTGCCACACCCTCATGGCACCTAAAAATGGTAATTAACTCCTCTCTGTAGGACACTACTTTTCATTTCATTTTCTTGTTGGTGGCTTTGGCTTCCTCTCCTCCTTAAGGCTTCTATTTCTACTGAGGGGTCATGGCTTGTTATGGGGCATTCCTGGGTTGTGCTGCCCTTTGGCTACATCGATGTTTGGCTATGCTAGGTTGACCTTCATTCTACACTAACCTCTTACTGTATTGGCTCTATCTCCTACTTGGCCTAGCACCTATACTGGGATTGGCTACCACAGTCATCGCCCCATTTTGGAATTCTACTTTTGTATCCTACCACAGGTTAGCGTGTTGAGGGTGCAACTCTCTGAAGGGAATGTCAGAGTCGCCCCTCTTCCACCTAACCACAATGGCTTTGTATAGCCAAAGTTTCTTAGGGGTGACATCAATATTTTCTACCATGATTATTGTTTCCTCTGCCTCTAGTCCATATACTCCCTATATTTCCAGCCACTTCTTCATTTTAAAGGGTCAACCCGATGATGAACCATAGATATCCCAAATTGATTGTAGTCAGTGAGGTTCACACAAATACCTATCCCTCTTAGTTCCTTTTTGGTAGCCTTCCTAACTGACTTTGCCTTCTAGAACTCCTTACGAAGTTGTTTGAATTTCACCTTTCACTTAGTGAAGGCCTACACACCTTCTTCCCATTGTTCATCCGAATGAGGGTTCGATTCAAAAAATATCACCCTGGCCTTCTTTTTAGCCCTCTTCTAAGTCATTTGGGGCATCTTTTATTTTCTCGTATCTCATGAGGATTAGGTATCACAATCATCTTCGACCTTGTATGTGCTCTGTTCACCATGCTAAGGGTTTGGGGCTGGAAGGTTTTGGACTTTCCTCCATATAATTAGGCAGAGAGCTCTGCCCTTTCTCCATATAATTGGGTAGAGATATCTATCCTTCCTCCATAACATTTGGTGAGAATTAGGGGTGCTCCTCTTCGGACATCCCCCATGATTCAACATCATCCTCTACCTCTATTACCACATGCTTTTATGCATCAGATGGCTCAGCCCTAATTTCCTTGGTCGTTCCTCACAATTCAGCCTCCTGCTCTAGTTTAGCCACTATCTGCTCTTGTGCCCTAAAGTTTTTGGCCTCTACCACTAATGAGCTTTCCTTATGCTCCTATACATGGTGGATCAGGGCTATAATTAGCCCATGGTGGGCTAGGGTAGAGGATGCCCCTATCTGGTATTGTGATGTCTCATCCTGTAGGGCATTCACTAGGTAGAATGGAACATTAATTTCTTGCTTGTGCACCAGGTGGCTCAGAAACTGCATATGATCCGCATTCAGGTGTGAATACTTCTTGATACAGGTAAAGTATCTCACCACATACTCAAAGAGATTTATCATGTGCATCAAGAGCTTCTACTTTGGGAGCCCATGTGGGTTGCATGAGGTGCTCCTCCATCCGAGCAGGACTTCTACGCATTTCTTTGCCACACCATCCTTATATATGCATTCCTTGATAAGGGAGAGGCTAGTGATGTGAGTGATGTGCTCTAGAGTGACTGGAATTTCTATTCTGCACATCTGGATGACTCCTTTGTTCACAGATGCAGGAAACTCCTTTTCTACCTCTACATCTTGGTCTTGGATGACTAGGCGACAGTAATCCATCCACCTGGCTACTTCAAACCAGCATGCAACATCTTCCTTGATCCCCTTAGTGTCTATGGGCTCATTCTTCTTGAGCGTATGATTCTTCGATTGTCCACCCATGGTGAATTCTCTGCTAGTTTTGACTGGTTCGATGCCCTTCCTCAATAAGGCACCTTTTTATAAACCCATTTCCTTACTCTAAAAATTGTTTCCTTATTGGGATTGGCAGGGTATGCCACCCAAATTAACATCCAACATGACATATTAGGCATGCGGGGTGAATTTTAATCTTGCATCGATATTATTTTCAAAGAGGCATATCATATGAAAAATTACATATATATCCAATTAAAATCATGTGCATACCTGATTGGTCATTTTGTGTTGTGTGGAGTATGCCAACTTGCTTTTCAATGATGTTTTTCCTATGTGTTGATTACGTCTTCTTGGGTACTGCATTCCTGGTTTGCTCGAGGTCTTACTACTAAAAATCGATGGATCCTATTGGTTCAGGTTGGGACGCATATCTCCTTTATGGTTGGCCTTGGGACGTGCAAAAATATTGCCCAATGATTTCAAAATATTTTTGGGTGCTTTCGGATTTCCATCACATGACATGATGGTGTTGGCTTCGGCTGCTCCTCGTACTTCCAAGTTGTGCATGTGTTTTGAATTGATCGAGGTGCTTGCTTGAGTAAGGTGCCAAGGTAAGGCACCTACCTCAATAAGGCACCTTCCTCAGTAAGGTGCCTACCTAAGTAAGGCACCTACTTGAGTAAGGCACCTACCTCAGTAAGGCACCACTTGACTATAAAGAATGCTTCGGGGTGGTGCATCTTTTGCAGAGTAAGGCGTCGCTCCTCCGGAGTAAGGCACTAGAGTAAGGCACCGCTCCCCTACAGGAATATATATATATATATATATATATATATATATATATATATATATATATATATATATATATATATATATTTTATATATTTATAAATGCTCGGGTGGTGGTGTATTTTTGGCAGAGTGAAGTGCCTACCTAAGTAAGGTACCTACTTCAGTAAGGCTCCTCCTTCAGTAAGGCATCTACCCGATTAGGGTGCCTACTTCAGTAAGGCACCTACCTCTCGCTTACTTATGAAGAATGCTCCGGGGTGGTGCCTCCCTTGGTTGAGTAAGGCGATGCTCCTTCAGAGTAAGGTGCCTAAGTAAGGCACTTCTCCTCTGAAGTAAGGTGCCCAAATAATATGCTTCCCCTCATACTACTGAAAGAACACTCCAGGGTGGTGTTGCCTTGGCTGAGCAGGGTACCACTCCTCTAGAGTAAGGTATTCGAATAAGGTGCTTCCCCTTGTACTACAAAAATAATGCTACGGGGTGGTGCCATCTTAGCTGAGAAAGGCGTCGCTCCTCTAGAGTAAGGTTCTTGAGTAAGGCACTTCTCCAGAGTAAGGCGCTCGAGTTAGGCGCTTCTCCTCGTACTGCTCTTCCATCATTTGAAAAGTCAACGATGGCTAATGTACCTATTGTTGTGGTGTTGATCAAGCCTCATGAATTTTTGCTCATGCTACATCAACGTTCTCTACATCCAGGTATAGGGATGCATAATTTTTCTTTGTAGTTAATTGGTGCCCATCTTATGCCTGGATCAGTGCTATCCTCCTATTATGTAGGTTCACAGATGCTTAACCGATATTAGGCCCTATTTCCAGATATATTTATTATTCGAGCAATCAGGCCATTCCCTTGCAAAAAGAAAACAAACAAAAAAAGAAAAATGTAGTTTTAATTGCAATCTATGCATATTAGGCCCTAGCTCTTAAGATTCCTTAAGCTTGCATGTGGGCGCTATCCCTACAAAATACACTGTAAGCTAAAAAAAAACTAATCTACTTGTTTTCGTTGGACACCTCTGTGCCCACCATGTTGTTGAGAATTTTGTAGTTTACTTCGATGGGGTCTTCCCCATGCCTGTTCTAGATTCTACTAGTAAGCATTCAAACTTGTGGTATGGGTGTAATCGGTGGCCATTGGCTATTAATATGGTGTTGCTGTCGTCAATTGTCTGCACAACACCATTTCTAATGATTTCCACCATCTTGTACGGTCCTATCCATCTTTGCATCAGGTTTCATTTCCATTCTTGGAATCTAGAGTCATACAACAAAATTGAGTCTCCCTATTTGAACTGTTTCATTTTAATGTGGTGGTCATGCCATTTTTTTCTTTGCTTTTACATGATTTTTATTCTTTGGAGGGCATCCATCCAAAATTCATCTAGCTGGTTTAGCTGTCGAATTCGTTCCCTATGTGCTTCATCCAAGTTCAGGTTCAGTTCAACTACCGTTCTAAGCATCTTGACCTTAAATTCTATAGGCATCATCATGTCCTTCCCATATACAAATTGGAAAGGTTTGAAGCCAATGGTTGATTTCCACATTATATTTTACATCCAGACTATTTTTGGTAATCTTGTAGTCTAATACTTCTTGTGTTGTTGCACAATTTTTGTTAGGATTTTTTCTAACTCCCTGTTGGTCACCTCCACCTGCCCATTCACCTACGAATGGTAGGGGGTGGTTTTTTTGTGCCTTACCCTATATTGTTCCATTAGTTCTTCAATTAATCGAGAGGTGAATTGGGGTCCTTGGTTCGTTGTAATCTCCCTGGGCACTCCAAACCTCATGAAAATATGGGTAACAATAATTCATCCACCATCCTCTCCTTATAATCCCTCAGCACCTAGACTTTGACCCACTTGGTGACATAGTCTATGTAGACTAGAATATACCTCCTTCCTATTGAATGTGGGTTGATGGGTCCAATGAAATCCATGCCCCATTTATCAAAGGGCTCAATGTGTACATGAGGTTAAAAGGGCATTTTTTCCCTGTGGGTCGTCCTACCCATTCTTTGGCATTCATCACACTTACTGGCATATGCAGCTGCATATTTAAACAGAGTGGGCCAAAAGTACCCAATTTTCAATACCTTATATGCAGTCCTTCTTCTTGAGAAATATCCTCCATATGGATCGTTGTGATAGGATTTGAGTATATCTTGAAACTCATGCTCCACTATGCACCTCCTTATGATTTGGTCAGGTTGTGTTTTGAACAGGAGGTCATAAATCCATTGAAAGGTAGCACTCTTCTCATCACCCCTTGTTTCTCCCTGTATGAAAGAGCAAGGGATGTTCTACTTGTGGCCAGGTAATTAGCAATGTTTGCATACCACAACATCTTTTTGTTGATGATGAACATATGTTTGTCCAAAAATTGGTCCTCTACCACTGCATGATCTATTGGGATTAGTCTGGACAAGAAGTCTATGACTACGTTATCCTTCCCGAGCTTGTCAACTATGGTTATTTCAAATTCCTGTAATAGCAAAAGCCACCTAATTATCGTATCATTAATAGTCAGTTTACTCATTAGGTATCTAATGGCCACATGGTCCGTGTGCATGAACACTTTGCATCTAGTAATATAGTGGCAAAATTTGTTGATGTCATGTACCACTACGAGAAACTCTTTCTTCGTTACCATGTAATTGAGCTTAGCCCCTACTAAATTTTTACTGACATACTAAATGGCACATAATTCTTTGCCATCCTTCTGCCTGAGGACTACTCCAATTACATTATTGGAAATGTCACAATATATGTAAAATAGGACAGCCCAATTTGGGCCTCATAATACTAGGGCAAAAATTAGCTTCTCTTTTAGTGTCTTAAATGCTTGTTCATAGTCTTCCATCCAATCAAATTCTACGTCCTTCGCTAGCAAGCTATGTAGCGGTTTAACAATCTTACTGAATTTGGTGATAAATCGACTATATTACTTGGTAGAGCCGAGAAGACTCCTCAATTCTCTTTGTATTTTTGGACTAGGTAGATCTTTTATTACCTCTATCTTCTTCTAGTCTACCTTAATTCCTTCTGTCGAAATATGATACCCCAGCACTATGCCTTCACACATCATCATAAAACACTTCTCTTTGTTGAGGGATAAGTTGTTCTCCTTGCATCTCTGGAGCACACGTTCCAGGTTTCCTATTGCTTCCTCGAATGTCTCTCCATAATAGGTGAATCCGTCCATATATACTTCCACTGTTTCCCCCATCATATCTAAAAATATGCTTAGCACCACCCTCTAGAAAGTGGTTGGTGCATTGCACAACCCGAATGGTGGCACTCTATAGGTAAATGTTCCCCATGGGTAGGTGAACATTGTCTTGTCCTGGTCCTCCTCCCCAATATGGATTTGGTTGTATCCACTAAATTTTTCCAAAAAGAAGAAATATTTCCTTTTGAATAGTGTGTCTAATACTTGGTCAACGAAGGGGAGTGGGAAGTGATCCTTCTTTATCGCTTTGTTTAACAATCTGTAATAAACATAGATTCACCATTTCCAATTTTTCTTGGGGACCACCATGAGTGGTGATACCCATTCACTATCAAAGATTGGGTAAATGAATCCTGTTAACAAAAGCTTTTGTAACTTAGCCTTAACTATTTCTTTCACAGTCAGGTTCATCCTTCTCTATGGCTATCTGACTGGGATCACTTGCTCCTCGAGGTATATCTGATGAGTGCAAATATTTGGGCTAATTCCTTTCATATCCAAAAAATCCTAGGCAAATGCTTGCTTGTGTCTGGATAGGAGCTCTTATAACTTTTTTAGTTGTGCGGGGGTCAACCCACTACTGATGTTCAACATTGAAAAGGATTGAAAATCCAACTAACTTCATATTATTTACAAACTCATTATATAGGCTCTAATGGCCCAAAATACATAACCAAACCCATCAAATCATGGATTTGATCCAATATGCTTAACCATAAGCTACAAAAGTGCAAAGGAGAATGCACGTAACTTCTAAGTTAAGAGGAAAGGAATAATGCTAACTATAAGATCCATTTTAGCTATCTTGAAGTACACACTTCCTACTTTGAGTTCACACTTACTAACTAACACTCCTAAATGACAACTAGAAGATAACTAGTGCCCACAAGTGCATGTGAGAAGGAGACTCACTTACAATATTAATTTGCAAGAAATAAACTATGCAAACCTAGCTAGGAACTACTAGAGGGGTCATATGAGTGATCAAACATCAATCCTCATCATGCCTCCCCACAATAGAAGCATTGGCCTCCAATGCTTTCAGAAGAGTAGGAAAGTCACGGGACATCCGATGAAAAGAAATCCAACGAGCCTCGATGCGGCGAGTTGTCCTCGTCGAGCCACAAGATATGAGGTGGTAGACCCCTGGCGAGTCTGTCGAGTCTTTGTGTCATAGATCTGATCGAAATCCAATGGTAATTGAGAATCAGGAACCACGTCCATAGGATGATCGATAGCTGGTGCGGTCTCCAATGTAGAGTCAAAGTACAACTTCAAAAGATCTACATTGACGACGTCATGAATTCCCAAGTGTGCGGGAAGATCAAGGCGGAAAGCATTCTCGGACACCTGTTGAAGAATAGTATAAGGCCCATAGCGAATCGGTTTGATTTTACTATGAGTCTTATCAATAAAACGTCGCTTGTCAAGATGCAACCAAACTTTGTCACCAACCTGAAATGGATGAGGAATGCGATGTCGATCCATGGCCTTTTTCTACTGCTATTGTGTCTTTTGCAAAATCTCAATCACCTTTGATTGAAGATTGTGCAAGTGCTGAATAAATGAGTGGGCCTTGTCTTGCTCCTTCGAAGATGTGAAGTGACAGGAGAAGGCAAAGACAAAGGTAACTCATAAGGTGCCAAGGGCTGAAATCCCATACAAACCTCAAAAGGTGAGTGACTTGTAGAAGAATGTAGGGCCCTATTGTAGGCATGTTCAATATGAGTGAGACTCAAGTCCCACTTTGTTGGTGAAGCGTGATGATAGATTCGTAAACTTTGCACAAGGGTACGGTTTACCACTTCAGTCTGCCCATCTGACTGCGGATGATAGGCGATGGAAAAGTTAAGGGAAACTCCCAAAATTTTCCACAAAGAATGCCAAAAGTGACCCACAAAGCGTGAATCACGATCCGATATAATGTTGGTAGGTAGACCAAAGGAACGCCAAATGCTGTCAAAGAACAATTGGGCTAAGTCTGCTGCAGAACTTGTCTTGCGGCATGGAATAAACTTAGCCATCTTACTGAATCTGTCAACCACCACGAACACACAATCATGTTGTCGCACTGTCATGGGAAAACCACTAACCAAATCCATGGAAATGCTTTCCCAAGGATGGGAAGGAATGGGCAAAGGCATGCCTAAGCCAAACTTCCTGTTAGCTGGTTTTGAGCGACAACAAACTGCACACTATTTGAGAAATCTCAACACATCCCTCTGCATTTTAGGCCAGTAGAAAAATCTTTGCAAGTGATGAAGTGTTTTGTGCTTCCCAAAGTGACCACCATAAAGTGTAGAATGAGCTTCCTTAAGAAGTGACACTCTAGGCTCACAAGGAACACAAACCTTATCCAATTTGTAAAGAAGTCCTTCTTTGATGTAGAAATCTTGGAAAGGACGCAAATTGGAAGAAGAAGGCTTACTCACTTGCTCAAATATTTTCCCAAAATCAGGATCCTGTGAATACTGATTAGGCCAAGTCTGAAATCCCAAGTGTGAAGTGGACATAACTGTTAAGGCAAGAGCGGCAGGAGGCCTACTCAAACAATCAACAACAATATTACTCTTCCCCTTTTTGTACTTGATCACCAAGTGAAATTGTTGGAGGTAAGAGGCCCACTTCATATGTCTTGATTCTTCAATTTTACTTTGAGATTGTAAAAACTTGAGAGGCATATGATCAATGTGTACTACTGTATCTTTTCCCAAAATATAATGTCTCCAGTACTTGATAGCTTGAACTAATGCATACAACTCCTTGTCATATGTAGAATAGTTCAACTTAGCAGCAGAAAAAGTTTCTGAATGATAAGCAACTGGATGACCATTCTGTTTGAGCACAGCTCCTAAGGCAACTTTAGAGGCATCCGTTTCAATCTCAAAAGGTTGAGAGAGGTCGGGTAAAGTTAACATAGGTGTTGTACAAAGTTTCTTTTTGAGTTTCTCAAAGGCAATCTCTTGGCTTTTCTCCCAATGAAATGGAACTTTAGACTTAGTGAGATAATGCAATGGAGTTGCAAGAGTGGAATATTGAGGAATGAACTTGCGATAAAAATTCGCAAGTCCTAGGAAACTCCTTAACTCAGTGAGAGTTGAAGGAGGGGACCACTTAAGTAAAACATCAACTTTTGTGGGATCTACCTGAATTCCACTTTCACTAATCACATAACCAAGGTAAGAAACTGAAGTATTGCCAAAAGAACACTTGGAAGAATTGGCATATAATTGATTCTTCGCAAGAAGATCAAGTGTATGATGGATATGCCTAAGGTGTTCCTCCCAAGTTTTTGAGAATATCAATATATCATCAAGATATATTATTACAAATTTGTCAAGTACATCATGAAATACATCATTCATCAACCTCATGAAGGTTGCAGGAGCATTAGTAAGACCGAAGGGCATGACCAACCATTCAAAGAGGCCCATCTTCGTTTTAAAAGTTGTCTTCCATGTATCCTCAGCTTGGATACGCACTTGATGATATCCACTTTTGAGATCTATTTTTGAAAAGAACTTAGCTCCTTGGAGCTGATCTAATAAATCATCAATGCGTGGTAGTGGATATCTATTCTTTATAGAAATTCTGTTCAAAGCATGAAAATCAATGCACAATCTCCAAGTGCCATCTTTTTTAAGAACCAACAAAATAGGTGAGGCACAAGCAGAAGTACTTTCCTTAATGAAACCCTTAGACAACAAATCTTCTATTTGCCTTTTTATTTCTTCATTTTGCAAAATAGATTGTCTATACATGGGAGCATTAGGTAGTGAAGAACCAGGAATGATTTCAATGCTTGTGATTAATTGTGCGAATTGGAGGAAGAGACTTTGGCTCCTGAAATATGTGTGAGTAATTTTGCAATATTTTATCCATTGAAGAGTGTTGCTTTGGAATGGATGTGGATGTAGGAGTATTTTGAGAGCGAATGAAAATTAGAGCAACGTCACCACCTTTTTTAATTACTCTTTTTGTTTGCTTGGAATTTAGAATGATGTTAGGAGTGTTGGTGCTTTTAATGAGAAAGACCTGACCATATTTTTGAAGTGTGTAGGTTCTTTTGAAAGCATCATAAACAACTCTCCTATCATACTAAAAAGGTTGTCCAAGCAAAATCCCACAACAATCCATAGGAGTCACATCACAAGTGACTTGATCTATGAAATGTGGGCCAAGTGCAAATTTTAATGTGCAAGTGTGAGTGATTTCTGAGCCCCTTCCACTATCCTTCCAACCCAAAGAATAAGGTTGAGGATGAGGCTCCATAGGTAACTTCAATCGCTCGACAATGGACCTCGCAATTAGATTTTTCTGCGAGCCATTATCCACTATACAATCTATTGCAAAATTATGGAGCAAATGAGCTCGAGTGATGAACAAAGCATCACGAGCGCCCCTGATGAACTTACATTTACCAAGGTAACCTCATTGAGCTTACCTCGTAATTTCGTGTATACTCTACTTTCTCCTACTGACTCAAGGGGACCTTTGGAAGCATCCTCCTCTTGAGTAGTGATGACTAAACTCTTCTTCTTAAGCTTAAAACAATCAGCTTTTTCATGACCTTTCTTCTTACAATAGTTACAAAACTTTTTAGAAGAAGAAGAAGGTTTGGAAGAAGAAGAAGAAGAAGGAGTAGAAGCAGAAGGGGAAGGAGAAGAAGGAGATGGAGAAGAAACATTCTTCTTTTGAGCAAAATTCTTCTTTTGTGAGAAAGAACTATTCCCTTTTGATGAGTTTGCAACCACTTGAGTAGCAGGTGCATGGAATGCCTGCGAATGCACCTTAAACTTGTCCTCCACAAGTTGCGCCTAGTTGAAAACTGAATCCAATGTTTCCATAGAAACAAACATAATTTCCCTATACAAATGTTCCAACAAACCACTTTGAAATTTGAGAATCAAAGCTTTAATATCTTCCTCCACATTCAAAAGTATCCTGTACCTGTTGAATTGAAAGATATATTCCTGCACAGTCATATTAGTACCTTGTCGAAATCGAAACCACTTAATGACCAATTCCTTAGAATAATTGGAAGGATAAAAATTGGTCTTAAGACAGTCTACAAGCTCATCCCATGAGGTGAGTTCATCATGACCTCTTTTTCTTTCAACAAGTACTTTAGCTAAACCAGAAAGTTTGAGCTTAGCATATGGAACCATATCCTCATCTGAAAGTTGAGTGTAAGAAAACCACGAACTCATGTCAAGAATCCAACTATTCAAGACTTCAGGGTTTCGGGATCCATCATAAAGTGGTACTTCACAACGAACTCTCGGGCGAGAATCATGAGCAGAAGTTGAAGCATTGTGGAGAGAAATATCATTTACCTTCATTGCAAGGTTACCAAGAACTTCTGCCATGGTAGTATCATTAGCTTTATCTGCTAAAGCATTTACAACATGTGCAAGTTCTGCCACTTGGGCAGCCAAGTCAGAAGCCATGTGAGACCGGGTATAAGCCAGGAGTAAAAGGAAAAAGCACTGAAAAATCAAGGTAAAATTTGGAAAGTTCCTTGTTACAATGTTGTGCCCTGAATTGAAAAATACTCCTAAGGCTCAAAATTTAAAAATTTAAACTAACCTAAGGTTTACAATTTATATTTTATTAATTTAAAAATAACTTAATTAAAAATTAAATTTTAATTAATCAAAGATTAATTAATTTAATTAAGTTATTAAAAATTAAATTAATAAAAAATAAAAATTACATGCAAAACCTTAGAATAGTAAAATTTTAAAAAAAATTACAATTTTACCCTTGGTCTTGCCGACACTGCACTCCAACTGCTTGCATGAATTTTTGAACTTCAGTGGCATGTTTCCCAAGGCACCAATTTCAAGACCAAGTGCAGTTGAGATTTGGGCAGTTTTTGAACCAGGGACCTCCTGTCCCTTATTGGGAACAACGCATGCCTTTGAGGGTCATGTAGGCTATGACCTGGTGTCGTCAGGTGACTGGCCTGACACGGTAGGGACACGCCAAGGCATCACGCACCTTGGGAGCGTGTGCACCACTGTCAGCTACCAGCATTGGCCATAGGCCCTAACGCTGTTGGACCTGACAGCAGTTAGGTCGATAGCTGACAGGTCGTAGGTGGTCGCTCTGGTGCTGTCAATCGACAGCGATGGTCGTAGACCCAAACGCTATCGTACCTGACAGCATTCAGGTCGATCATTGACAAGTCGCAGGTGGTCACTCTAGCGTTGTCAGCCGACAGCGATGGCCGCAGGCAGCACTACCATGTGCAATATAACACGCACGAAGGTGGTCATCGCGTGCTACCGAAGATGCACCAGTGCTGCCGAAATGCAATCGAACTCTGGCTCAAGGAGCCCCTTCGGCTTAAAATATGTATATATTTTTTTTTTTACAATGAAAATTTTAATTAATATATAAAGAAAATAATATATTAATTAAAATTTAAGTTTTCTAATAAAAAAATGAAATTTCTAAATTAACCAGAAGGGTTAATTTAACAACATAGAAAACTTAAATCTGTACAATTATTAGCAATTTTTGAAGGTAAATTACCTTCAAATTTTCTAAAAAAATTGCTAATTTCTCTTGCATATCACCAAGACCCCTTCAGTAGCTCTCCTTTCAAGATCCAGTCGACACACGACCAGCGTTTGAAAGGCAACCAGACCCAAGTCGACACACGACCTGGTGTAGATGCTCCTCAGTCTTCAAGACTCCTCAATGGCAGAAACCTCAGGAACGAAAGGCTCCCTAATTCGCATTTCACCGTAGGAGAAATCCAAACCTGCCAAGGGATTTTTGTAAGACAGAAATCGGGGTAAACTTCTCCTATACTTCTTGAGCATACGGAGAAAGTTGGAACGAGGATTTTGACGCCTAAGGAACTTCCTTCTACGAATGGTTTTCAAGCTCCCCTTGAGCTTGAACCGAGTCCTCAATGAGAAAGAATTTCTCATAAAAATAATCTATCTCCTACCCTCTCACCTCACAAGCCCTAGTGCAAACTTGAACTAGGCTCTGATACCAATGAAAAGGATTGAAAATCCAACTAACTTCATATTATTTACAAACTCATTATATAGGCTCTAATGGCCCAAAATACATAACCAAACCCATCAAATCATGGATTTGATCCAATATGCTTAACCATAAGCTACAAAAGTGCAAAGGAGAATGCACGTAACTTCTAAGTTAAGAGGAAAGGAATAATGCTAACTATAAGATCCATTTTAGCTATCTTGAAGTACACACTTCCTACTTTGAGTTCACACTTACTAACTAACACTCCTAAATGACAACTAGAAGATAACTAGTGCCCACAAGTGCATGTGAGAAGGAGACTCACTTACAATATTAATTTGCAAGAAATAAACTATGCAAACCTAGCTAGGAACTACTAGAGGGGTCATATGAGTGATCAAACATCAATCCTCATCAAACATATTTCCAGGCTCAATATCAATCTGCCTGGTATGGTGGTCTTGGGCATTGACCAATGGCAACTCAGGAATGGTGAGGGAGGATGCCCCTTGAAGGAATATCATTATGGCACCATCTTCATCGTTGTCCTCCTCCAATTCTATGACTACCATCATAGGCTATAGCATGGACAATGAATTTTCATCCATTTTGTTTAATGTGGGTTCCCCCAGTGTGTCCATGAATTGAGTGGGAGAAGAGATCATCAATTTTTTTACGTTCTATCCATTTGAAATCGTCATCAGTCCATCACGATAGCTGATGTAAGCATCTACCATAGCTAACCATGGTTGACCCAAGATGAGTGGATAACCACCCAGTCTTGTCTTTGATTGTAGCACCAAAAATTCTACTAGGTATTCCCATGTGTCTGTCATTACGATTATGTTCTCAAGCATCCCCTTCGATGCCATAGTTGATCGGTCAACCAACTGCAACACTATTTTGGTGGGTTTTAGGTTCGTAATTTTTAGCTTCTGCATGATCTCCTACGACATCACTTTGATGGCCACACCTAGGTCAACTAAGGTGTTCACCAATGAATATCCTCATATTTTCACCATCAATATCAGGCTACCTGGGTTTGTATATTTGGGATGATATGCATTCCCCATAATCAAATTAGCCAATTTTCCTTTGACACTGATGGTTTATGCCACCTTCATCTTAGTTTTCTCAAACATAACTCATTTATTGCCTTGGTATATATGGGCATGTCTCGGATGGCTTGAAACAATGGGATAGTGACTATAAGGTTCCTCAAGATTGAGAGGATATAAAATTTTGGTTGTGTCAGCTTCCTCTGTTCCTACAACCGTTTGGGAAACGAAGCCTCTATTTTCTCAAAAACTTTCTCTTCTTCCACCTCTTCTATCATATGGGAATCTCCTACGTTTTTCTCCTCTTCTACTAGGGGAGGTACCTCTACTCCTAGTTGCTTGTCTGATCTAAGCTGAATAGGATTACAATTAGCATTGTACATAGGATACATCTCTCCTTCTACCTGTTATGCTAGTTGGTTTACCTTATTGTTCGGGTTCACCATCGGTTGTGTTGGCAATTGTGCAAGTCTCGTCATAGGTAGGTCCAGTAAGCCTTGCTGAGGTGGAGCCTACACCATATTTTTTGGAGCAGAGTTCCATGGAATGTGGTTCCTCCATTGCTACCCAGGGTACTGATACTGCATCCATGGTGGCTAGTTTTGAAATGCTGCCTTTGGAGGTACGTTCATCCAAGGTGGCGGCCCCCATCATCCCATATTATGTGGTTACAACTACCCTTGTGGCATATACGACCCTCCTCCATAGGGTGGCATTCCCAAGGGCATGCTCCCCATAGGGGTTTGTTGCCAATTTCTTTGATTGCCCATGAAATAGGTTTCGGTTACGTTAGCCTCCTCCTTGAAATTGGGCAACTATGGGCACAGTCGAGTTTTGTGGTTTTGCTGGAAAACTGCATATACTTTGAACTTGCTCTCTAGGCACACATTCCTAGCATGCTTCCCCCTGTATTTTGGACAAAAGTAGGTCAACGCTGCATCGTTCTCCTATTTCTTCTTCTCCAACAAAAGTGCATCCAACTACAATTCCATAGAAGATAGCATTTCACTTTTGAGATCTTCCAACATGTTGCCTATCTCCATATTTGTCATCGATGCAGTCGCTTTCATGGCCCTGGGAGCTGGTTTACCTCTCCTCTACAAGTAATTTCGACATAGTTGCTGAATATCTTCCATGGCATGTTGGTAAACATCTCCTCCTGAAATCATGTTTAGCGCTTCCAGTGACTCGTTGTTAAGTCCTCTCAAAAATATGCTTTTGAGAGACTTATCTCCTATCTTGGTGTGAGGAGATCGTTGGAGGTTGAAATTAAACCTCTTCCAGTATTCTTCCAGGGACTCATCCTCATTTTGTGTCATGTTGAGGACTTTTTCCCTAGAATATCATGCTTTGCCAAAGTCCTGGTACTATTTTGTAAAGAGCTTTTTCATCTCTTTCCACGTAGTGATATGCTTTTTCCCCAACCTAATAAACCATCGTAGGTTTGAGTCATCTAAAGTTGATGAAAAGAGATTCAAATTTTGAGCATCTAATTTGTAATCGATGGATCTGCACAGCACATCAAATTTAAACAAAAATAGTTTAGGGTCTTTGGTCGGGTATCCCCTGAAGGTAAGAAGATGGGCAGGGGATATGTTTTTTATCTTGGTTTCCCTTGCTCCTTCCTCTATTGGGAATCTAAAAACATATGATATTTATTCAACCATTTTTTTATAAAATGTGGTCTCTTCTACAGATTTTATGGCCCTTTCGGTCACTCAGGACTTTTTGTGTTAGAGCCTTTAAGTCAATTGGTGTAATTTTTTGATCCTCTACGACTTTCCATAGCAAATCCTCCTTCAAGGGTGTTCTTTAAAATAATGGATTCATAACAATTTATTCTTTCCTAGGTCGATGAGATGAGCAAGCACTCTAGACAAAGAGATTATCCTTACTCCAGTGAACTTCTGGTGGTGAGTCAGGAGAATCTAGCTCAAATTCTAGGTCGTCGACTGACTCAAATTTTTTTGACTAGCCTTTTCTTATAAAATGATCGTCAAATCCTCTTCTTATTTGCGGACTCATACAAGGTCAAGCAGAAGGTTTTAAGGGGTAATGTAATTATTTTAGTAGTGACGCTTCCCCAACAACGACACCAAAATATTGGGTGTCAAACACTGGTTAATTTTCTCTTATAATTGTCACAACACTCACATTTAAATTGTCAACCTGGGAGCACGTAGACTTTATAAGTGCCACGATTGAAACTACATACACTGCCACCTTAGAGGTGAATCCACTAACTACTATTGGGGGTGTTCATGAAGTATCGATCGAATTGTCTTTCAGTAACATGGGTTGGCCAACGCGTGATCGAAATAAATTCTACATTGTCATCAAGTTCTATAGCGTAGAGGAAGGGACAACATTCAACATTTTGCAAACAAATGTGATGATAATTATTTAAATTTTATGTTTTTTAAATCCCACATTAGGTATGTTGTTACCCAAAACACCTTTATATTCACAAACTCACACTCATCTAAGTTACGATTTGTTCGCTTAGGCATGCACTCGCACGTAGGTTAGTATTATCTTTCATGACACTTTGTATTACGTGGACTAATTCCTCTATGTTGTTAACTCGTCGATATATGTGATAGAACTAAGAGATACACATCAGCAACTATTCATTCTACGTACTACCTTTCATGAGGTATCCACCAATTTTACAATAATTATTAATTAGGGAAGAATTTTACATTTATTTCATGAACGAATAGTGCATGATTTATATCCACGCTCATGCTTTAACATCTGACGAGTTTTTCTATTGAGGCCTGCACTCGGTTGGAATACAAGGACTTCATCGCGATATGGCCATCAGACCACTGCAATTCAACCCAATTTTTTTTCTAAATTTCAAATAATTTGACCATTGAAGGAGTCACATTTCCAATTTGGACTACATCAACTCAGCAACTTGGCAAAATTTTGACCGTTTCAAATTGACCGATGGATGAAAATCATAACCATTGTGAACTAGATTTTTGCTGATCGTTGGAATCCAAAAAATTTCGACAACGTTTGTAGCAATTTTGGACGAGATTTTTTGCATTAAATTTGGTGATGAATTTTGTATCAATTTTGGTGATAACTTTTTGCAACAAATTTTGCGATAATTTTTACAACTTTTGCAATAATTTCTGCATCAATTCACCTATGACTGCCAAGTGACTGTTGCACTTTCCAATATTTGATCATTGGAATTCTTTTTCCACTCCAATTCACAAATTATTTTTATTATTGCTCAAGTGACTGTTGTCCTTTTAAATATTTGATCATTGAAATTTTACAAAAAATTGCAAATTATGCCAACCATACTACAATCTGGAGTATATCGAACACGTCAAATTCAAGAGTTCTTAATTAAATGGTAGGAACTTCTAGACGACGATGCTACATGAGAGACAAAGAGTATTTTCCAGTATTTTCTAGTTTTGAGGGCAAATATTTTAAGGGAGGGATCCATGTAACAATCCCAATAGTCATGTTGGTTCTTCAATAGTCATATTTGTTCATTAATTCATTCATCTATTTATTAGTAGAAGGTTTATTCAATTCAATATAATCGAATAACATATTATCTAATTGTGTATACCACAAGAGACTCTACCCTCTCTAAGTGGCTACAAGAATTTACCCTCTCTAAGTGGCTTATAGGAATTTGCCCTCCTTAAGTGGCTTGATTTATTTGATTTATTTGATTTATTTATTTATAGCAGTAGTCTACTTCACCATCTACCATATGGAATTACATAATATAGATTCACCAATATCCATGGTTGATGTTCATAATAAGTAAAGAGTACAATTCAATGTTTGAAACACCACCAAATGAACTTATCTCAATTCTAGCTACATTGCTCAAAGCCTTCCCTAAGACTACCCACTTTCAAGAACCATCCTTCATTGTGGTTATGATGAACATTAAAATTCTCTTTGCACATTATAAACCTCAAGCATTATGTCTATAACTAGGAGAACTACATATCATTAGAGAAGTTCATCTTGGAATTAACTATGGTTTGAACAAAACCGTCTATTAATATTTTACAACTTGAATCTTCTTGTCATCTTCGAAGCATTCCTCCATTCTAAGTTTGTACCAAATTCATTTAAGGTAACCCTACTATTTGATTTACAATTGGATAATTCCTCAAGGAAAGGATTTGTTTCCAACTCTTTGAACCACGCCTTCTTGATCTTCTACAATAGGATACTCTTCTTATCCATATAGAACTCCCATTCTAGGGGATTTGATCAATAATCATCCCTAGTAATTACTCATTTTGGTGCAATTGTTCCCTCTATCATTCAATTTGTTCTTGTATTAACTATACTACATTCATGAGGTTTTCTACCTCTTATAGGATTTCCCCCCAAAAAAATTCCATAGGGTCTAGCTCAACACCCATTTACTATCTAGAATATAAATACCCTTATTTGCTAGAGAATTCACTTCAGAATCAGATGCCCGAGGCACATGATCAATATCAAATTCTTTAAATCCCAAGCTTAGATCCTTCTATCTCTCTACTCAAGACAACAAAATTTCTAGATATATTTTTCCATTCACCTTTGACCTTCTTGCAATCAAGTTTTGCTTCACCTTGGGTTTGAATGTGATCAATTTCTTGATCTCAAGCACACCTCAATAGTACTTAGCTAGTCCTAGATTTTGAGAAGATCCTCTTCTTTTCTTTCTTACCTTGGGTGCAAATTACTTTTACCCCCACAAAGGAGTTTGGATTAGAATGCAACATCCTAATTCATTCCAATATAGGGATAAAAATTGTTTCTTTATAATAGTTAAGGCTCACAAAGATATGCCCTATAGGATCATAGAGGTTCCACCACATTTTTAGTTCCCAGATGCTAAAGACATCTCTCGATTGGATAGGACCAATCACCTTCCTGTAATTTTATTGGGTTTAACCTTGTACACTACCCATACAGCTTAAAGGATACCTTCACATGGTCTCCATATTTCCTAACACTCTTTGCAAATGTAGTACAACTCAACCATAGCATAATAATAAACCCTATCCTAGTGAATTGAAATAGGGGATGTCAACTCCTCTACTAAGCTCAATCCTTCAAGTTAGTATTATATGTAAGAACCTCTCTTCCCATGATGAGCTACTTAAGTTATCCATCACATCCCCCTAATGAGCTAAATTAAGTCATTTATCTCATCTCAATGATGATCTAGCCTAAGCTATCGACTCATCTCCATAATGAGCTAACTCAAGCCACCTGTCTCATCTCAATGTTGAGCTAGCTTAAGATATCTATCCCATCTCCATGATGAGTTAGCCTAAGCTATTTGTTTCAACTTCTTCATGTTTCCAAAGGCTAGCTATATCTTCCTAGGAGATAACTTACTTCATAATCATTCATTTGATATTGGCTATTGTAATTCTTGCTTCATGCAATATACTATTTCCTAGGTGAGCTTATATGTTATCAATCTCCTGATAACGACGATGGCCATCTCACTTCGTGCAAGGTGCCATCTACCTAGGAGTCAAATATAGCTATTTTTAGTTAGTCCCTTACCCTTTTGAACTAACTTATCTCATTATATTTCCTTTGATAATGATTATGGTTATTCTTGCTCCATGCGATATATAATTTCTAGGTAAGCTTACACATTATCACACTCTTGATAATGTTGGTCACACTTGCTTTATGCAAGGCGCTATGTCAAAATACGTTATCCTACCTAGAATAAATTTCTTAAGCATCCTCTAGCTTAGTCCTGTAAGCTTTTAATCTATCTCACCTGGAGCTCTTTTATAGAAGCATCTAGTCCATCACAACCTGGAGCTCTAATACCAAATGTAACAACCCAACTAAATTCAACCTATTTGAGAGAATATTTTTTGGTTATATTCATTAGGTCCCTTTTTTCCCACCTTGCATAAGACCAACTATGGAAGTGCACTAAGCATAATGTAAATAAGCCATATATCTCATCTCTACAATGAGCTAGATTATCCCTCTTAGTCTATCAAGAGGGTATGCTTATCTCTACATTGTACGTAAGTCTGTCTATGTAGGTGTACTAAGCGTATTGTCGATAGGCCATATGTTTTTCTCTCTACAATTCCTTCTAGTCGAATAACCCATGAGCATAGCCATTATTATTCATAAGGATTATTCATACATATAAACCATTCACATGTGTTTCATTATAAATTCATAACCATGTCTCTCCTTCAAAATTTAGAGCAATATGTCCATAACAAACTATATTTATAAAGCAATAAAAAATATCATTGGATAATATTAATCACACACAAATGACACACCATGTATCATAGGAAAACCCCTAAGAGAAAAACCCAACCTTGAAATGTCCTTTTTCATTTCATTAAGTTAATTACCTCCAATACAATTGTATACAAGAAATCCCCAACTCTATTTTATACATCCAAAAATTGAGTACATAAGAACCCCATAGTTCCTTTGTCTAAATACATGGATAGGTCCTTTAATCCATGTTACAAGGCTATGAGGGAACCCCACAATTCCCTCTTACCGAAGGTATAAGAACCCCATAATCCTTATGTCTTAGAAAAATATCCTAATTTCTTCTTTACTCATGCCAATGCATAGGAAACCCATAATTCCTATGCTCCAATACATATCCCAAATTTGTCAATACTTTACAACATTACTAAAATATCAAAAGTCTTTCGTTAAACATGTACTCGGCCTTCACAATCATTCTACATGTAACAAGAAGAGACCCCATAATCCCTTCCTTTATTTCCTTTTATTTACAAGTTTGCACATAGTAGAATACATAGATAAACCATTTAATCTAGCCTTCCACTCATAGATAAGTCATTTAGTCTAGCCTTTCCAAAACATATATGAGACATTTAATATATCCTTCATCACAAAACATAGATAATTCATTTAAATCTATCCATCATCCAATCATAATGAAATACATTATCCGCTAATATTTTTTCTGATCTATGAAATATGTTATCCCCTAAAATATTTCAACTCATTAAATCAAAGAAGTTCATTATCCACTAATGTACATTTTTGCCTCATGAAATTATGTTATCCACTAACACATTTCAATGCAACGAATCAATGAACACATTATCCTCTAACATGTTTCAACTCATTAAATCAAATACATTATCCGCTAATATAATTCCTCACTCATTAAATATACTATCTATGAACATGTTTCAATTAAGCAAATGAAATACATTACCCACTAATTTTTATTTTCATGAATTATATTATCCACTAACATAATTCAACTTAACAAATCACATGAAAAGCAACATTCATTATTGTATGCCAATTTATAAAATATGTTATCAACTAACATATTCTAACTATCTCACTCAGGCACATTGTGCCCCAATGTTTATCAGCTCATGAAATATGTTATCCACTAACATATTCTAGCTTGACCAATGTAATACATTACCCACTAATGTATAATTCTATCACAGGAAATATATTATACGCTAACATATTTCTACTCATCGATTAAAATATAACCATCAATTAGTCCAAGGATTAGAAATCAATACATGTTTTCTCTTTTATCCATAATTGACCCTTCATTTAACCCAGGTCTAAAACAATAAATATCCTTTTGCTAAAACAAATTATAATCCAAATCCCTAATTAAGATTCTTCACAATTTGATTTCATCAAACACTTGATCTCTCCACGAGATTAATCCCAATTAAAATCTCAATTTCTCCACAAAATTGCTTCCTAGGTTTCCTTCAATTGGTCTAAAGTTTTCTTTCAAAAAGTGTATGTAGTCCATTTCCATTTTGTCCCCATTCAAACTTGATCTAAAGTTCTCCTTTAAAATTTTATAAGGTTCTCTTTCTAACTTAGCGTTTAGCAAAGGTTTCCTTTTTTATATCCCCTTTAAAAAAATAAACACTTTTATAATTACTTTAAGGGTCTTATTTCCCCTTTTTGAAATGCAGCTTTTATAATTTCTTTAAGGGTATTATTTCCATTTTTTAATAATAGAACTTTGTATTTACTTAAATAAAACCTTACATAACCATGTTCAAAAATGTTTTACACTCAAGACAAGGTCAAGCTGCGCATATAACGACATGATCATATAAGGCGTTAATTACTAAGGTGATTCCAAAAAGGTGGTCAATTTCAACTTGAAGGCCAAATTAATAACATTTTCATTTAATTGCACTTCAACGACATCTGAATGAAAACAACCACACATAAACCCAATAACCTATGCATTCTATGTGGCGAAGAGGCAACAACTAAATATATTCCATCAACAAACAGACTTGTAGGGACGTGATAAACATTGGACGAATGGGCAATAGCCAAGCGCATCTAGGCTCTTGGCTACTAGCCTTAGGGCTATATAGACCCTTTAAATGGCCACACACCTACTTCTCACCTCATTTGGGATAGTGTTGATGGAATGCCAAGGCCTTCCCTTGGCCTACGCCACCCATTCTCGTGGTGTCGGCATGCGATAGTGGCATAGGGTAGCAACATCAATTAAATTAATTTAATTCTTTTAAACTAACCTTAGGCTAAAATAATATTGAGGTAGTTATGAAAGCATCAGGAGTGGTAGAGGGATACCTTGGTGGTGATGACTCTTTCAAGGGTGGATAAATTAAAATTTAATCATTTATCAAACCTTAGATAAATTAAAAAGTGTTCTATGGTGGCAGAGAAATTTATGGACGATTGAAAACATAGAACCACCTAGTGGTGATTAGCTAGAGTTATGTTAAACCTCTCATTTGGGTGACGATGTGGCTAACCAAGGACTCTACACTCAATAGGGAATAATCACCATGTAAAATAGGATTATACACCAAGTCAATACAAGGTTTGATCATTGGGCAACCATCTCAATGATGGATGAATGAGAATGAGCACTAAGATCCATTGTGAAGAAAACCCATCTTAAAATTGGGTTTCTTAGGGAACCACTCGAATGGGGAAGAAAATAGGTAGATACCTCCAAATTAGAGACCTAAAATATACACACTTGAGCCTTTATGATACAATGATGTACGTCGCATACTACAAGTGATAGCATCCAATAAGATGGGGTACAAGGAGTACGTTGCAGGCAGACACATAGATCTAAAAATATATTAGCATTTCTAATAGAGGTTAGTAGCTAAACATTCAAGGCCCAAAGATAATCCACTGGCTATCACAAGCCATGGATGGTAGATCCAAATGTTCCCAAAAAACAATGATGAAAGGCTTCAAAAAAAAAAGTTTTGTATAAATAAAGAGACCGCAAGCCAGTAGGCCAACTCAGGGCCTATTTCGAAGCATCTTAAATGTCAACAGAGGCATCCCCAAGGGGTCTTTGAAGGTCTACCAATTAATATTCTAACAATATGGAGTCATCTACCAGAATAATCGTAACCCACCTAACCATGCATAGGGGCCATAAACAGAGAGGATTATTCATGCACACAGGGTAAATGCATGTCAAAACAAAAATAAGGAGGCCCAAGTTGTGCATGGGTACATAAAAATATAACATTGGCCACCCAATATAGGTTGTAAGAGGTCCTAACTAGAGATTCTCATGACCAAAATTACAAGGTAAAACCTCAACAAGATAGATATTCAATGAGAATGAAACTATAGATCTAAAAGCAAAAAGTTGAAAATAAAAGAAACTATATTATGAAGGTAGAAATTCTCCAACTTGGCCACCTGCTAGAATACCACATTCTCCTTGCTACAAATATTTCTCCTATTTCATTGTAGTTCATACTCTTTGCAACCTCCATGGTCCTCCTCTCTCATGGCTTCTCTTCCTAGCCCTCTTTTCTCCTTCAGGGCATGATGGCTTTCCTACCAAGCCAACTTCTCCAATTCTTACACATGTGCCCCCTTTTTTCCAAAAATATAGGGGAAAAGCCTCCTTATTGGTACTTACTAGATCTAATAAAAAATACTTATCCCCCCCAAAAAAATATCTTGGGAACTTGCTTATAGTTGAGAGTTAAAGGAGCTCCCACATACATAAAAAAAATATTAAATATTCTTGAGCTTGGCACATTAAATTAAGCCATTATCTCTTTTGCCAAATTAAATCAAAGCAGTATTAAATAAAATTATTAAATGTATGACGGATTTGTAATTATTAATCATTTTATTTAACCATTATATTCAATATGAATATTAAACATTTTCCTTGCTAAGCAATTTAAAGCATTCATCAAGGCAGAAATTAAAATGTAACCTGCCATTTAAATGGTTAATCAATTTAATTAAAAACCATTGCAAGCAAATGTCATGATTTATCTCCTTCACTAATAAATTTTATAGGCATCATCAGAGCTATTATCAAACTAATAGTTTGATAATGTCCACCTACAAACATGGTTAGCCCTGCAAAACCATAAAACATAACAGTGTTATAGGCATAAATCATAATTAAATGTTGCATCATCTTCAAGCATGGCCATAGCGTCATCAAAATTTTACAATAAAACAATAAATCCAATTATATTGTTTCTTCATCAAGGTTCTAACGAGGCGGGTTGTAACACTAAGGTGAGAATTGGTGTTGACCCCTAGGTTGGAAGCGATAATGAGTACATACTTCCTAAGGATATTTTACTACCTCTGCAATATGTTGGTTTTTTAACTCTCTCAAGTGGCAGATAATTATTCTTCTTCTTTGTGGTAGCAAGGTTGGAAGAGTGCTCATCAACTTGGTCTTGAAGGAAGGAATGGTGAGTTATGGCATGCTTATGTGAGGGTACTCATTGCTAGTCATGTTAGGATCAAACTAGATGAGGAGGATGAACTAGTATAGATAAAAATTCTATGAAGGGTGTTTATACTTCTAAGATGGGTTATAAATCCATGTTTGCTCATGATAGGCATGGGGAACATGTCTGGTGGTGGAAACCTATCTAGAAGGTCAGGACACCTTTAAAAACTATAATATTTTTGTGGTTGGCTCTTAATAATAGAGTTTTAACTTAGGATGTTTTAATGAAGAGGGGGTTTCAAGGTCCTGGGAGGTGTACTCTTTATCGTGTAGAGGTGGAAACTATCAACCATTTATTGGTTGGTTGTGCTTATACTAAGTCTATGTGGATGGAGGTAGAGGTGCTAATTGGGAGTACAAGTAATTGGCAAGGGGACACATTGGAAGAGTGTATGAAGAAGTGGTTTGACAAGAGAAATCTAAAGACCTTTAGTTTTTATGGTGGCATGGAGAGTGTGGTTAGCTAGAAATTTTGATATTTTCCAAAATTTCCTTACTCCTACTTTTCAAGTTGCTACTTAGATTCGTACTTTTCTTAATGGAATTATGAAACCAAGCTTTCCTAAATGCCCAATATTGATCATGGATGCCAGTGTTAATAAAATTATTCCTTGGGGATATTTCAACAAGGCTTGTCAAGGTATCCCACTTTTATGTGGGGCAAGGGGAATTCTCTATTTCCATGATTCTCATTTCATAAATTTCAAGGCATTCTTGGGTATGAGCTCTAATAATTACATTGAATTAATTGCATTGAAGTTGCTCTTGAAAATTACACCTGATCAAAATGATTTTTAGATCCAAGTGTTGGGGGATTAACATGTTACCATCAATTGGATGAAGGATCTATACAAAATGGAGAACTTACCCTTGTGGCCTATCTTTGAACAAGTGAATCTTTTAGCGGGTATTTTCAATCTCATCACCTACAAACATGTATATAGAGAACTAAATACTCTTGCAGATGCTCTGTCAAAAGGACTATTGTTGGCATAGGGGTGATGGGAGCAGATTGAAATCAAATATGGTGTGACTATCTATGAGGTTAAGATTTCCATTTTTGATCCTTAATCTTTTATGGTGGTTGTCCTATTATTTTCCTTGTGATAGTGTTTTGAGATTTTGACTTTGTTGTTCTCATTTGTTTTTACTTCGTTGTTGTGGCATTTGTTTGACGGTTCTAGAGTCATATTCCTTTCTTTTATGTTGAGGCAATTTTCATTGTTCTTGTTTTCTTTGTATGCCTTGGGTAACTATGCTATGTAATCTTCTTTTCTATTGGAATATAAATTATGAATTTTTTCTAGGAAAAAAAGAGAGGCTAAAAGGAAAATAATGGATGACTTAGTTGAATTAAAAGCCTTGACTATCAATATTTTTGTAGTTCTATTCTCACAACTCGCTAAGGATGGAAATAAAAAAGTGATGGTAGAATCCTTCTTCCTAGACCCAACCAAGCTTGCTATAGCCTTGACTAAATATGTGACAAGACTATCAAAGATGAACCTTATAAATATAGACCCTTTCTAGATACTATAATTGGCAAAAGTACAATAAGGAGTGGACATGAAGAATTCTCAAGTGATGATAGACACCAAGGCCTACAAGGAGCACACTATAGATAATGCTTAGGTAGTGGTCCAATTCTTGATAAAGAAGTAAAAACTTCAACAATATATAGAAGTATTGAAGAAATAGGTTACTAAGAAAGAATAAACTGAAGAAGCAATTAGAATATTTAAAGGTCCAACTAGTGAAAAATGAAATTTTGAAAAAGTAGCTGGAAGTCCTATCAATATAGTTGTCTTAGGGACAAAACTAGCTCAGGCAACAATTAGGTAAAGAAAAGTAAGATTTGAAGTTATAGTTGGAATAGGTTCAAGAAACCTCACAAAAAAATATTAAGATTTTTTTACTAAAGAAAAATTAAGGAATGAAGGACGAGGTAAGAGGTAACAAAGAGTAAAACCTTAGCCATAGAATAAGTCAAGTCCCTATGGTATGATATAGAATCTAAGGTCATAAATGTTGAGTAAGGGCTATCTTGATCAAACTACCAAAAAAATCCACCATTAGAATAGGAGCTAGCTATAAAGGGAAGTTACCCAAAAGTGTTGCAATAACTAGCTCAAATATCAACAAAATAGGCTAAACAACTTGGGTGTTAGATAGAAAGAATGTAATCAACCAAAAAAAGCAATCCTTGATATCTAGAGAATATTATAGGTATGCAAAAATACGTATGGAACCTTAAAGGCACTAATATAAAAGATGGTAGATAAAATCCAATAGTTGGAAGGCATGGGATTTCTTGACATATCTGACAGCTATAAATGAATCCTTATGAATGAACAAATAAAGAAAATATTTGACTAATAAAGTAGTATAAAAAATATCACTTCACTAAACAATGTCTTCGAGTTGGAATCATTACTAAGAAAGCTCATGAAGATATAAGGGCAAAATGAAGGGCTCTTTGAGAGCCAATATGAGGATATTTTTAGGGAGGAAGAAATGCTATAGACTTGGAGCTACCAAGAAATGTAGTTTGGTGAGTGTTGTTGAAGGTACTACCATAAGAATCCATGAGACTTAGCAATTTTAAAATTTTGTAGTGGCGTTATCCTAATTTTATAGACTCCATGCCCAAGGATATAGGTAGGACCTGGTATATTTTCCCAATTGAACTTGGCACACCAAGAAATCACCAAAAATATAGTAGCTTGACTGCTACCTTTAGATTCTTAATAATCAAGGGCCATAAACAACAAGGAGACACAATGAAATATACGCAACCCTAAAAACAGCTTTTTAGGCCCCTAAGGTTTTGAAGAATGACAAAAAATCAATCAAGTGTGGAAGTAGTGATTCATCAAAGTATTATAATTTTTTAAAAAAGTATGATTTATCTAGAAGGTGCAAATAATTATGAATGAGCAAATCACTATTTTGCATAGTAGCTTATTTGTCCTTTTAGATGAGTGAATCACTAGTTTTTTGGGTAAGCGAGACAAGCAAAATTAAATACAAAGATACCACAAGGAAAGTGGTATTTTTATGTTCTTATGGAACCAAATTCTAGTTAGAAGACCATTAAAGGGTTTCAAGGCATTTTTTAAGGAATGTAACATTTAGTGGTACATTATTTTGCTAAAAATACCTCTCAATTAGTAATTTTACTAGGAGGAGGAATTAATTGCCTTAGCTAGATCTTAGGTGATTATTTTTTATAAATAGGAGTTAAGGGCTTCATTGTATTATATTTTGACCATTGAAGAAATTAGAGCCACACTTTATGGACTCTACATTTTACTCTCAAATCAATTTTAGAATAATAGAAAGACTATGCATGACATTTTATCTTCAATTATGGCACTACTCTTTTGATATATGGAATGCATAGTGATTATGGCATTGGCCTTTCACTTTTTGATAGTCCTTTCCTTCTATTATTTTATATTTCACATGTCTTGAATCATATTGATATTATTGTTTTTTCACATGCATTTATTGGTCACACACTCTCCTTTTTTTTTGTTGGAGAACAAGGGGTTGTACTTAAGTCCCACACCCTTGACAGATCATAACTCTCTCCTTTAGAGCTTGAGAGTTTACAAACATATTCAATTCTAATTTTAATTTAGTTGCTACAGGTATATACCTACATCATTTTTCATAAAAAGTTTGAATCCTTGATTTTCATTTTCTATATCTTCTTCAATTTCTTGTGTGAATATATATATTCCAAAATTCAACATCCTTCTTCTTGATATTTTCTTGCAAAAACCTTCATAATACCAAAACCACACCTTTTTTTTCTATGTATTACTGTAAATTATAAAAATCATGCATCTATCTATTTGTAAACATATAACAAATTGAAACTAGGAAAGCATGTAACCATTGCAAGATAAAGATGAATAAAAATGGGGTGCTCTTTATTAATAACAATGAATCTTGATTATAATATTTCCCTCTTAGGGAATCCCTCAATTTGATACAATTATTACAAAATGTTGTGGCCCCTCAAAGGGGAGAGATGCACTCCAATGATTTTCACTCCACTACTTTGCTTATATGAGGGCTTATTAGATGCCTCCTTCTTTGATGTCAAGAAGTATGATCTCGATGATGCTCTTGGATCCTTGATTGTTCCTATCACCTACACACAAAGAAACTAGAAAACACATAAATAGCACATGATGCCTCTCAACATGAGGCTAGTTTCAAGATAAATGCAAGGAAGAGAGTAAATGCATGAAATGATAAAGAAATGCTTGAAATTTTGAAATAAAACTTGAAAGACTAAATTTAAAAAATTAAAATGCTACTACACTATGTTAGAAATCCAATTAAAATACTATTAATCTAATCTAATGGTTAAAAATAGGAGAAAAGAGACATCATATCCTAGCTACTATCAATCAGAGCAGTGGTAGCCGCTATCAAGTTTGATGGCTAAGCCTGTGGGTTGCTGTTGAAAATAGTGATCTCAGGGTAAGGGATCTGCTCTCTAAATCTCAGGCCTGGCATCAATCGATTCCACTGCAAAGGGGTTTGACATTCTTGGTACGTTCTCTCAAATTACTTTGGATGGGAAATTGGCGCAAATCATGTTGAATTGAGTTCTTGAACAGCGGTGGTTCTTCTCAAATGTGGTAGTCTCCATTGATGGATAGGCACTTATCATTTCTTAATTTTACAACACTTAGTTACTTCTCAAGGGGATATTGATTCACTCTCCAATCCGATAGGGGTTCGCTATGGCAAATTCTCATCAATTCTCCAAGATTTGCTTGATAAATTTGGGGACTTAAGTAAACTCTTGAATTCCTTGGTCTAGCTTCTCTAGGAAGCCAATATCAACAACCTTCTAAGCTGGAATGATTACGTGAAGCTTGTGGAGGCTTCTAGAATCTAAATCGTTGCTAATTTATTAGATACAACTAATTTTTCTTGGATCGAGGAGCTTGAGTTTATTATAGGGTTAGCCACTATCGACAAGCGCAACTATGGGCAAGTTGCTCGTATCCACTATCACCATCAACAACTAGCCTACAGTCGCTCTTATCACTACTAAATATAGAGGTAACCACCAATTTCATCAGCATCTAGGGTTGCATAGGACTTGACTACCCTATATGAGTGGTTAAAAGCATTGCTTAGTTTTGGCAAAGTCCAAGATCATTCATATGGTCTGCATGGGTGCCCATGTGAGTAGTCTTTTAAACATGACGTATTTTAGGTGTCTACAGATGTCCATTTTGGGATGCGTTGTGGTAAAACATGACACTGAGAAAAAATAGACAACCTAAAACCATATTATAGGTTTTTTTATGTTCATTGATCTGGTCAATGCTAGATGTCCCAATCCTGGAAGGGACATACATCTCAGAATTATTGCTTCCAATGGTAATGAAGGCTTAGAATGGTCCTCTAACATATTCGGGCATAATCGGGTAGCATACAAGATATAATAGATCTGATAAGTGATAGAATAAAGGTATTGCATTCATTATTTTTGCTTTTTCCCCAGCAAAAGGGTAAGCTTAAGATAGTTGTTAGCAATGATTCATAAGATGAATGCGATTCACATGATTAAGTTTTTAAGTGTTGATTTTTATTATGAATGATGTCCCCCTCAAGCGATGATTAAATGAGGAAAAGGATAAGTGATGAAAGCGGCGAGTCGCTTGACCAAGATGATTGATTTTGATAGTTCAAGATGATTGCATTTTGTTGTAAGATGAATCTTATTACAGTTGTGATTTCAACCATTAATAGTAATTGTACATCTCGATCCCATGGGGTAGTCTGGTCACACTAGTCTTCTTAGGGAATCAAGATGATAGCAATTCAATTAAGCATGTTATGAATCATGATTTTTTATTATTTATTAAAATTTTCATAGAAGAAATGAAATGAAAACCTCGTTCTTGTGGAGCAGTCTGACCGCAATGGCCTTCTTGGAGATGGAAGTGAGGACATTCAATTCAACGATGAATAATTTGGTTCAAATGGCCTTATGGTAATTTACTCATCCTACCATATTGCATGGAGTGCAAGTCGCTGCAACCACCAAGTATATAGGGTAAATAACTAGATACGAGGTGCAATTGAATTATGATTTTTTTTATTTTTTTGTTATTTTTATGATTTTTAATGATTCTAGACCGGTAGATATGCTTAGATATCCATTTTGAAGTTCCTCATGGTGAGAAAAATATGTACATTAGGTGCTATTTCTTAGCCTTTATCAAGGGCCACGACTATTTTTTGTAATTTCCTTAGTCGTTGTTGATGTTAACGATCGGGGTTGCCCTAATCTATGCTTGCTATCAACATCAATAGCTGGAGGAAAATGGAAAATATAAAGCAAAATTATGGTTTTTATTCTTCATTATTTCTAGCTAGCTTGAGTGAAAAATGAGCTCTAAGGAGACGTAGAAAGAATTTGACATAGAACTCTACCATATTTACCCCAGACTTCTATGGCAGACCAGTCAAAGGCATTAACGAGTGGCAGAGCCGATGCTCTTAAGGTAGACTTTGAAATCCTTCACTCATGATTTTAGCAATAAAATGAACCTCATTAAGTAATGAAGTTAAATGAACCACATTAAACTACTAAAAATAAACCTCACCCCTTAATTAGGTTTAACATTAGGTTAGCTTAGATGGATGGGCTTTAATTTTTTAATTTTTGGGTATTTTTAGGGCGGGAAACGACCTTGCAAGGGGTTTTCCCATAGTCATTGTCGATGATGGTGGCTCCCAATCTACCAAACGGGGGTCACTGTCACTATGGGAGGGTAGGTTGAATTTCTACATTGAGAGTAGCCATGGCGGTTGTTGTCGGCATGAGCAACTAAGGAACCTTAACAAATGTTTTGAATTTTTTTATTTTTTCTTCTTTTTTTTGAGTTTGATTATGCATTTGGATTTTTTGCACCTTAGACCTTGACAATATGGGAACGAGAGTCTGATATGCTAATTGATTTGCTAACCTAGTTAGACGATGGGGATTGGGACTGGTTTGGGGTGTTGAACCTTAGCTATATCATGAGATTATTGATAATAATATCAGACTAGGCCTATATCATAGCCCTATCCCATTGATGGGATGCTAAAACTAACATTTTTTATCTTCCTACTAGTGATATTATGGTGACTTCAAAGGATATCTATCGTATCTTTTAGATCCTGATCGATGGTCGGGCTATCACTTCTTCGTTGACTATAGCTAAGATGCTAGTCTTCCAAAGGGTGTTTGGGGATAGGGTTGTTGAGGCACCAAGTGATATTGAGCATGATGGGGTGTCAATTACTTATTGGTTCAGGGAGAATGTCTTCTTACGACGTCAGGTTGTGCTTATGCACATTATCTATAATATGCTATTACCAGACACATCAGGTGTGAGGTTCCCTTGGAACCTCTTAGATATGGTACAGGACTTGTTGGATAGCACTATGTTGTTGATTATGGTGTGGAGGAGTGTGTTGCTAGCCCATATCTATGATGAGCTCTACCAAATTACACAATGCAAGTGAGCTAGAGTTAGATGCATATTGCTTCTACAAATCTGGGGGTGCGAGCACATCAAGATAGACAGACCTTACAGATTACCCCTAGGGATTATAGTAGTAGCAGTGGTGGTACAGTGTTATGGTGCTAGATGGCCATGAAATGCAAAGATACATTGGATTAGATCTCATGCTAGGGATCTAGATCATTGTATGGGGTCATTGACAGGGCTACAGGTGAGCCATATCATATGGAGACCCTATTTTGATTGTCCAACTTGGGAGGAGGTAGACAGGTACCTGGCCCAGATGAGATGCAATAGATGGGTCATTAGGTGAAAATAAGGGGTGAGGAAGTTCTTCCATTTCTCTTGGGTGACTAGGCAGTTCAAGATCAAGCAGGATATTCCTAAGGATCCAATCCTATACCACCATAGATAGGCTGAGATACAGCTCCCACCACCATAGGTGATAACTTCGATAGAGAAAGTAGATGCTCTGATGGACAACATAGGTGCAGTAGATACTCAAACAAAAATATATTATGACACCTAGTAGACCACACAGCTATGGTAGGGTGGCAGTAGCCTAAGTAAGACTAGATATGAGGTGGTATTATAGGGTGGTGATGGTTATAGGTGATGAGTATATCATAAGATGGATGAGGCATGGGGATAGGCTATAGAGTAGGTGGATGAGTTACACGATAAGGAGGAGGGGGATGAGGAGGACCTAGATTATGAGGTGTCCCAACTACAGGCTTAGGTACACAGTCTACAAGTACAACTCTATATAGAATAGAGATAGATCATGGAGTGAGATACATCTCTCGCTACAGTGCAGATCTAGCTAAGTGCAGGGTAGAGGTAGTGGTGAGGGTATGTAGAGGATAGGACCACTCTACAAGCATAGGTGGATTCATATTAGATTACTATAGATCAGGTTACTATGTAGAGGGATCTTCTATAAGCATAGTTGGATGCTAGGACTGTTGAGAGAGATGCTCTCAGGACATAGTTGGGGGCTGCTCCTATTGATCAATATACATCATCTACTCTAGTTGCTCATGGGTGGATAGGATTGGATGCAGTTGCAAACATCAGATTACTGTAGGGTCTCTTAGAGGATAATGCGAGGTGATAGGCCTCATATGCAGCCCATATAGCTCTTCTAGAGGCTCAAGTCAAGATGCATGATGGCATTGTGCTAGCCATGTCTACAGCTAGAGGTTCATAGTGAAGCATGCAGAGCAAGTTTGGGTGGTCATCAGTGTAGCCCAGTCATAAGTTAGGTTCTTGATCAGAGATATCAATAGGTACTAGCTCTAGATAGCCTTACAGATATGGAGCTAAGGGTGAATGTTACTAAGGAGGTGCAGGTGTCACTTGATATATCATGATGATTATATCATTTTTGAGTGTAAAGTCTGAGGACCTACATATTTGTAGCCTATGAGTATTTTTTTACCCTATGTATTTATTGACATACACATCTTTATATGATACTATTTTATTTCTTATTATGTGTATTATGTTGTTATTTTATTTTTCATGTGATGTAGTTATGGATGCAATGCTTATATGATGCTTTTATTATGCTATATGTATGCAATGTATGTATGACATGTACTAGCTAGATGATAGATGCACGAGTAGGTGTTGTGATCTAGATGTATAGATGCAGTATTATGTATGCATATATGAATGCAATGGTGAATGTAAAATTCATTTTTATTTTTATTTCAATTGTGTGTGCATTTAATCTATGTGATATGATATGATAAATGATATGTGATGTAATGCATTAATTATATGAGAATTATTTAATGCAAATGAACATGGATGCTCTAATCACTTAAAATACAATGAATGAATTTAAAAATTATTTTAAAAAACTAATGGACGACACCACAAAATGTATAAAAATCATGAATGAAAATGGTAAGTCTTATCATAATAATTAATCATTTAATCATCCATACGTGAAAGGAGATGATGTGAGATGTATTTTTTTTCTTATAATCTTTTGTAAATTAAGATATATGCACAAAATAGTTATTGGTTGTCTAAATATCATTGTTGATATCTATCCAGTATCTATCCTATTTCATGAGCATCCCTTAATAAACAAAACCTCATAAGGAAAATTATGATTGATTGATGAGATGATTTGTTTTTTTTTAAATAAATGGGTAAAATTTTATTGATAAAAAGTCTGGATTACAGAGTACAACTGAGCTTCCAACTAGGACTCAAATAAATATCCAAATAGGCTAAAACCACTAGACTAGAATGACACCCAGAAAAGAAAAATAAGAAAAAACCACATTAAGTCTGTACATCCTTTTGGATCAACTCCCATAGATGTTGAGAGTCCCCAGATGGGAGACTCCAAATTATTGATACTCCAAGGATCCAGTAGCTCAGAAGCCCTTTTTGCCAGGTAATCAGCAACCACATTCCATTCCCTTGGAATGTGTACAAAGGATATAAATTTGAACTCTTCACTCATTCTAAGAATCTGAATGGCTATAGAGGCCAACTACCAATTAACTTCCTCCACCCTTTTACTATTTAAAATATTAACCACAATTTGAGAGTCAAACTCGCAGATAATCCTATGCCAGCCAAGATAAAACCCCCTTTGTAAGGCCTCAAGAATTTCAAGAGCTTCCATAAAATTGTTGGAGTGAACACCTTTATAAATGGAAAAGAAAAACTGACACCACTAGTAGAGTCTCTTCCAACATCATCAATGCTAGCATGTCCAAGATTACCCATGGACAATCCATCAGTATTAATTTTTAAAACTCCTCTAGGGGGTGGCCTCCATCTACCATCTCTCCTAACCTTCTTGCTGAGCTGAGGAACCCTACTAGGGCTAGAAGATTTCACACCATCCCCAAAGAGACCAAGGGCTTGTTGTACCTTCTCCTACCTAGAATCCAAAAGAGGTTCCACATCACATTTTCTATGGATGGTTTCTTGAACCATATACAGGATCCTTTGCCAGATCTATTGAGTAGCCAAATAACTACCCTAAAATATGCACCAATTTTTTTCAAGCCAAATTTTCCAGATGATGCAAGAAGGGCCCAAATTCCAAGCCACCCGAAGGAATGGGACCTTGGTCGGAGGTCTTCCCAGACTACTCCAAAACTCCACCAGGGATAGCACATGAAAACATGGATGGTTCCAAGCGCTCCACAAATGGTGCCAAATATCTCTAGCAAAGGAGCATTGGAAAAATAAATGAGAAGAGTCATCATCATTCTTAATGCAAAAGACACAAAAAGAGGGACCCTGAAATCCCCTCTTCCTCACATTATCCCAAGTGAGGCATTTATTATGAGCTACCAACCAAAGAAAGAAGTTACATTTTTTCCAGGAAAATTTGTTCCACACATTTTTCCACCAAGTGACAGGAAGACTCCCATACTTTTTCTTATCAAGAACCTGATAACCATAGGCTATCGAGTAGGTTCCCTTAGGATCAGGGTTCCAAGACAGAATATCTTTACCCCTTAATAAATAGCAAGGCCTCCCTATAAGAATAATATCAAGCACCTCTATGTCCTTGGCCAGTCCCCCCTAGGGCCATTCTTGTAGATCTTTCCACTTGTACATCTCCATATTTCCAAAAGATCTTTTTTTTTTTAAATTCCTCCACATGAGACCAGTCTGCTTCCAAGAAAAAAATACTTAGGGAACATAACCTAGGATATTGATTCAATATAGGAGGGTGACCATCCCAATAATCCTCCCAAAAAAGAGTATTTGATCCCTGATTGCAAATCCATAATAAACCTTGCTTGATTAAATTAGCTCCTCTTTTCAAAGTGTCCCATATAACTGAACCTTTCCCAACTAAGCTGACTCTAGGGATCTCAGCCTTAGAAATACCTCTCAAGTATTTACAAGATAATATTTTAGCCCAAATCTAATATTGAGAGGTACACCATCTCCAATAAATTTTTACAACCAAAGCCTGCCAAAAAAGAGTTATCTATCACAACCCAAGGCCTCCCTCGTACATCGGCCTACATATAGAATCCCACCTAACCAAACTCTATTTGGATTGATCAATTTTTCCAGACCATAAAAACCATCTTGACAAGGATTCCATGTCCTTGATGAAGTTATGGGAGATATTTGTACAAAACATTTATAAATGGGTAAAGCTTGAACAATAGATTTTAAAAGCAACACTCTACCTGCAGTGGATACCCATCTGAAAGTCCAGTGATTCACCTTCCTTCTAAACTTATCAAGCATAGACTTCCAAGAATATCTAGGTAGAGGATGAGATGAAATTAGAATACCAAGATAAATGAAGGTGGGAGTCCCAACCTAGAATCTTAGAATACGAGCAATCTTGTCTTGAAAAGAGGAGGGGTATTGAAGAAGAAAATAGAAGACTTGTCCTCATTAATCAATTGTCCAGAAGCACCAAGATATATGTCAAGAGACTATCTAATATTTCTAGCTTCCCTGATAGTGGAAACTACCAACAAATCAATATCATCAACAAATTGAATGTTGGAAAGAGGTGGCAAACTACTATCCCACTTCCACCCCAAAATGAGACCCTACATGACTTGAGACTTGAGCAATCTTCCCAACCCTTCCGCCATAATGATAAACAAATAAGGAGATAAAGGATATCCTTACCTCAATCCCCTTAAGGCCTCAAATAGCTCTTATGGCTCATTATTAACAATAACAGATAACAAGGAAGAAGAAACACAACTCATCACCCTTCTAATCCATTCCTCAAATCCAAAAGCAGCAAAAACTTTCTAAAGAAAGGACCGTCTAACCCGATCATAGGCTTTGGCCATGTCCAACTTAATGAACATAGTTTTCTCCTTAGAAGTTTCTATCGAGTGAATAGCTTCTGTAGCAATAACAACCCCATCCAATATTTATCGACCATAAAAAACCCTCCTTGCTCCTCAGAGATGATTTTGCTCAACCATATATTCAACCTCTCAGCAATAATTTGTGTGATGATCTTATACACAACATTGCAGAGAGCAATAGGCTTGAACATATCCAAGGAATTTTCTCCCTCTTTTTTGGGTATAAGCACCACAAAGGTATCATTTAGGACTCTTAGAATTTGTTTGTTCTTTTGGGACTCATGGACCACCTCCAAAAGATCAAATTTGATTAAATTCCAAAACTCCTGTTAAATTTCAATCAGGAATCCATCTGGGCCTAGGGATTTTCCTTTTTTCATCTTGAATACAACATTTTCCAAATCCTCAAGGGAAATTGGACCCATCAAGTGCTCATTCATCTCTCTAGAAACAATCACTGGAATATATTTTAGAATAAGCTCTTCATTCTCATCATCTGATAGGGATTCCTCCTTAAAGAGAGAGGAAAAATACCTCTTAGTCTCTTCTAAAATATCCTTGAAAGAAGAGAGCAGGGCACCCTGAGAATTCATAAGAGAGGTAATCAGGTTACCATTATGGTGAGCCTTAACTGAGTTATAAAAGAAGGTTGTGTTCCTATCCCCTTCCTAAAGCCAATCTACTTGAGCTTTTTGTTTCCAAAAAATTTCTTCCCTCAGTTCCCATTCAGCAAGGTCTTTCGCAGCCTCAGATTCCTCAACAAGAAGCTCCTTCATGAATCCCTGATCTAGATTTATGAGATGATTTGTTGCTATAAGAGATTTTTGAGGTTTTCTAGGAGACTCAAACACCCTAGTCGATTAATCAAAAGTTGTATAATAACTACACAAGACTCCTGAAAGATAAAAAAATTTGTTACGAAGACCAAGATATTCATTATCTTTGTGTGTGCAAATGAATATATTAGATGACACATAATACTATCTCATTACCGTGCAGGATTTAGTCATTCCATTATTGTAATGAGGATAACCAAATTTTCATCATGATCCTATGTTTGGATGTAGTTGGACTAGACTACTAGGTAATACAAGCTACCTAAAGCTAGCTCATTTGTAAATCGCTTAGAACTATCCCATTGCCAAGTGGGATTCATTCAGCCCATTACTATAATGGGGATCACTCAATGGCTTAAAATACTAACTATTCCAAGGATTCAATCTCTTTGTAGGAATGAACAGTAATCATAGATTAATCAAACAACAAATAAATAGTACATAGTTCACCTTAGAATAGCTCGGAGACTACGGAGCTAACAAGGCAACAATAGATAGTTGTTGCAACAATGAAATAACAACTAACCTAATAATGTAATAGTAAATAGAGATACGCTAACATCCCCCCTTATTACATTATTTGGGTATGTTGGTCCGGCTTTCATGCACACCTCGGGAAAGGATGAAGCAGGGAAGCTCCGAAGACACCCACGGGACGGATCCCACTCATCTTTAGGATCTAGCTAGTTATCCAAGGTGTGAGTTACAGAGTTGGGTCGAATGGCAATTCACTCTTTTCCACTTCTGGAATAGATTTCAATATGGACTGCTCTGTTACCTTACAGGGGGTTCTTGAACTTGTTCAGTAGTTGCAAAAGTTGATCAGATTTAACTTGAATTCTAGATCTAGCTCTCATGGTTCAATAGATTTAAATAAAAGACAAACAAAGAAAATAAAAATGGATCATTCACCGAAAGCAAAGAGAGGGTAGGGTAAGGCAGAAAAGAGAAGCTTATCAAACATCAACTGTAAAACCCCAAACTATCAATCTTATCTATGCTACTAGCTTCACAACAGAACAAATCAAAGAAGAAAGTGTCCAGTCAGTCTAAGATCACTTTCAACTAAGAGCACAAGGCAGAGTGAAACAGATCTAGCAAAAAATTATAAATCCAAGGGCAGCTGGTTAAAACTGGTATCTTTCATCGGAAGCCTAGCTCACACAGTGAAGACAGAGCAATTAGAACAAACTTACACCTGAAATCTGTAATTTCCCCTAGCAAAAAAAAGAACAACTGAAGCCTAACAGCATATTTAAACTTGATAACTCAGATTTACAACATATATCTAATAAACTTTAATGGAACGGATAACAAAAGAAGATACACTTATTGCACTCTACAAAAGATTAGGCTCCTGGCCATGCTATCACAGAAAAGCTAAAGCACATCAACTCCAAGTCCAGAAAACAAAGGATTTCACAAAATTTGCAAGAAATTGCTTATAAGCCTTTTATTTCTAAGTCTTCGCCTCCTGCGATTACATTTAGAATCTGTATTTATAGACTCAGGACAGACCCTGATCTTTTCAAAATATCTTGCTCAAACCCTAAATCTTATCGCACTTAAACCCTAGGACCCGGGTTTTACAATAAAAATCCATTTAAAATCAAAGTCCGGATAGAACTTAACCCTTCGACAAATCTGTGCAGTTAGCTGCCATAAATGGAGAAGATAAAATCTAAAGCCACTTGCATTCATTTGCAGCTGCAAATAAATGCTTTCATTAATTCTGCTGGTGAGCCGGATGAGTCACCACTTCTCTCAGATCTGATCTCCGTAAAGCCATCCCTGTGTTGAAATTGTCTTCATGCTATCAAGTCTACAATAAATTTGCTATTGAATGCTTTACCGGCTTCTTCTCTTCTAGCATGGCGGTCCTTGACTAAATCCACACTTTATCTTTGCCTTTATGGTCTTTCCCGGTTGTCCCGCAAGTGCCAGATGGAATCTTGCATGAAAGACAAAAAGATGCATTAGATTAGCATTTTAATTAAATCAGAAGCTTTAAAGGTTAAAACAGATTAAAAACCGCAAAATAAGCTTGCATGTCGACCTCTGCATGTCTGCCTCACGCTTTGACACGTGTCGCTACCCCAGGATGCCTTCTGTTTCTCGTCGAAATGCACTTTCAGGTCAACTTATGACTTTCTCTCTCCTATCGCGATTCTGCGACATGTCGCGATTTCGCGACATGTCACGATTTCGTGACCCTGACAGTGCATCGGCAACTTCTTCCCTCGTCGGCCGCGAAATCGTGACCTTCCTGGCCTCCGTACAGCCATCCCGATTTTCAACCGCGATTCTAGAACACGTCGCGATATCGCGACAGTTCCGTACCTGCATGCGTTGACCGCGTTGACCGCGATTTTGGAACATGTTTGCGACTTAGCCGATTTTTCATCCTACAGCCCACTTTCTCTCTCCTACCGTGAAAAATGCGACCACAAAATCGTGCCCTTCCGTACAGCTTGCTTCTCTCTCCAAAAAACTGTCGCGATTTCGCGACATGTCGCGAAATCGCGACCTTTCTGGCACTTAGCCGATTTTCATGCATTTTCTCTCTCCTCTTGCATTTTCTCTCTCCTACCGCGATAATGAGACATGTCACGATTTCGCGACATGTCACAAAATCGTGCCCTTCCATACGACTTCTTTCTCTCTCCTCCGATTGGCAGCGATTTTGTGACAGTTTCCAAAAATGGAAACGTCGCGATATCGCGACACTTCTAAAAATGGAAAGTGTCGCGATTTCGCTACACTTTTCCGACTTAGCTGCATTTTGACTTACCTGTCGCGATATCGCGACATTTTCGAAAATGGAAGTGTCACGATATCGCGACACTACCAAAAATAGAAAGTTTGATTTTTCATGAATTTATGCAACTGTTTTCTGGATTTTCTCGGTACCGGTGCAAGATTTTCTTTGTGCATGAATGATTCTAGCATGTAAAAAGTGAATTCTTGGATAACACAGCTGGAATGCAAGAAAAAGCACAACTTTAAAAAGGAGGCAAGCAAATTTGGATTTAAAACCTGAAAAACATCTAGAGGGTCCCTGCTGCAAAAATGGAAGTTCAGAATTTTCTAAGGATGGAATCTCATTTTTCAGTGGGTGTGTGTTGCTTATCAACAAATGGCGATATCTCATGGGTAAAATAGTAGCACTATTTTAGAACCCAAGACTCTGGTTTCAAAACAAAAATACCATGCATCATGCCTTGCCACAGACATTCATCATAATAAATTGACTGCTAACTGCCAGCTGTTAAAATTTCCCAAGGACATACTGGACTGGATTACTTCAAGGAAGATTTTTGATGTGCAATTTCAAGGGGTATAAAACTTTCTTCAAGGATGACTGAATTGAATGATAACTTTGATTAATCAACTTTTCTAGATTGTAAAAGGGGAAACCGAGTAGAGCTCTGTTTACTAGTTTAGCCTTTTACAGCCTAGACAGAGTTACCCTTTAGATTTACACGACCCAAATTTACAACTGTAGGGCAGAATCTAATATTGGCTGCCTCTTTTAATTGTTCAACTCTTTTTTCTTTTTCTCTTTTCTCTTCTTTTTTTTTTTTTTTTATATATCTCTCCCTCTGAAATATATCACTATCTGGAAGACCTTAGAGAAAATTACAATTTTCTTTTATCATTTGATCAATCTGGGACTGTCTCAGTCTAGGCACTGATAGCCTCTGTGGATACCCAAATAATTGCATGAACCATAGTCCCCTCTCATAACCAACTTTTCTTGGATTCCCCGGGAGTTCCTCCAACTAAACAACATAGCAACTTCTCTATAATTAAAACAATTGTGGCAAGTAAGACACAAGATCCAATCATCTCTCTACCTTTGTCCTGAATAACAAAATAGTTCTACTGTTTAGTGCAAGCAGACTATCTCAATTAGAATGGTGAACAGCATGGGGGGCATTGGATGGAAACTGGATTGATCAGCTTAGAATAAACAATTTTAGTAGGCTGAATTTTCATTGATTGCTCAGGCAAAGGTTAAAAGATAGATTTCAAAATCTGAAGGACTTTGTACAGGCATCCAAGGACCGGCACAGGCTTCTAAAGCAAAACAGAATAAAAAACTACACAGACTGCAAATAAAACTGCACAAGCAACAAAATAAAACTAAAACAAAAGACTGTACAGACTAAAGCACAGAAAATGAATTAAAACAAACTGTAAGGCTATTTACAAAGGATGCAAAGCACAGCTGTACAGGCAGAAAAATTAAGCTAAAACGAAAGCAAAGCAATTAAAACTGCTAAACTGCAGCAAAGCTAAACTGCAACAACACTGAAATAAACTAAAGCAACTGAAATAAATTAAACTGCAACTGTACAGACAAAGAAAGAAAAAGAACTGCAAGGAAGAAAAGACTGTACAGACTAAAATAAAAGCAAGCTAAAATAAAAATACAAAGAAAGAAAATAAAAAGCACTGACAAAAGAAATAAACTGCACAAGCTAAAACTGAAAAACAATTAAAGAAAACTGAAAAACTGCAGATGTACAGACATTTTTTAAAAAAAAACTGAAAAACAAATAAATTAAAACTGCAGAGCATTAAAATTAAACTGAAACAGATTAAAACTGTACAGACATTTAAAAATAAAACTGCACTGACAGAGAAATAAACTGAAAAACTTCAAAGCTTATTTACAATGCATACATATGTTACAACTTCCCTTCATACTCAAAAAATGCAGCAGTTGGGAAAGCAGAGAAATGGTGCCTTAAAAAAAATTGGACCATGTACAAGTAACTTAGAAAAATTACCTTTCAGGTCCTGTTGATGAAATGCACTCCAGACTATGCTTCAAAAATTTGCTATCTGGGAAAGACTTGGGTTTACTGTCTTCCCTGTCCTATTTGAAAAAACAAATCTGCAACTCCTTCAAATTAAACAAATCATATAATAACAAATCATATGATAACATGTTTATGCTTCTAATTGAAGGGTTTGCAGAGTTCTTTCAAAAGGACTGAATGTAAAAAAACCCCCAGGATCAAATACTTTAAAATATTGACAGACCCAGACCACCACATCTTCAAAATTATGTGACAACTGAAAGAAATCATGTTTTATCTGTATGCCCTGGTTCTTAACAACTTGAACATTTTGTGGTTGTTGTACTGCTTCAATATCCAGGACTTCGATTTTTATCCCTCTAGCAGAATGCTTACAATTTTCCTTTTCACCTGAGCCTTGCTTAGATTTAACCTCATCAATGTGCAATGTCCAAACATCATTGTTGTGATTGATTAGAGCTGTAACTGTTCTCACTTCCTCAGTTGCCAAATTATAAACTCCAATATCTGCATCAACATAGTTTATAGCCTTATCTTTGATATTATGTTCAGAAGTTGCAGGCTTATGTTGAGACAGTTCATCAATTCCAAGTTGGCTGACCACATTCATATTTACTATCTTTTCCTTCTTTTCTTGAAATCCAACAGGTGGTCCAGAGTAAGCCTCAATCAAGTTAACCTTCTGTTCAACAATCTGAGGCAGTTCATAGAGGGTGATGTCAGCTTTAAGTTCCCTCATATCCTCAATGATGTTATCCTCGTCAGTTACTTCTGCATAGTGACATTGAATCTCACTTTCATCATCCTCTAATGAGGAAGGATCATTATTAAGTTTTGGACTCTGACATCTCAAATTATAACTGTCCATTTTGAACTGTTGAAAATCTTGTATTTCATCCACAGGAGTCTGTACAAGACTTTCTGTCCCTTCGAGAAAAGTGAAAGAATCGAAACTCCGGTTGTACTATTTTTGGGTGAACTAGAAATATCAATATTTCTTTGATCTCTAGGAAAATTTAACTCACCAGGAAAAACTTCGATTTGGGTGGTGCCGGATCACAACTGTTCGGGCTCAAGCACCCGCACTTTGAATTTGTCGAACTTTTCTCGTATATTTTGCACATGCTCGAGTGGATGTCACGATTAACGGAGTTTCCTTGGGTAGAGCATGACATGTTGGCACTAACTCATGATGTGGAATGGGATTCAAAATAGGCATGTTCTGTGTAACATAGGATATCAAAGGACTACTCAGAATTTGAGGCCCTAACTGTCTTTCAAGAATCAAGGCTTCTTTATAAGCACCTGCCAGGGTTGTGATATTAATGTCTCTCTTGAGGAAATAGAGGTCACCGAATCCAATGCATTCTTGTAGATTTCTAAGGCCAGATTTGCATTTGGGATGTAATGGCCAGTCATTCTACCATAAGCTCTTTGGAACCTCATATTGAAAGACCTGACAGTTTCTCCCAACTCTCTCTTGATGCTGGAAAATTGTTGGTATAACACACTGGGGTCTATCACTTCCCCAAATTGTGATATAAAAGCCTTCTCAAGATCATCCTAGCTAGTAATGGAATTGCTGGTGAGGTTTAAAAACCAATCATAAGCTCCCTCCTGGAGAGTGAACGGGAACAATCTACAGGCAACATCTTCATGCTATATATTTAACAATTTTAAAGCATTTTTAAAAGCTAGCAGATGTTCTTCTGCAGTTCTTGTCCCATCATGTTTATACCTAGGGAGGTATCTTTCTGGATTTCTGGGCAGGTCATGGGCTATACCCGGGATGTTCAAAGCAGTGGGGCCTAACCAATTTGCCATTATTACTTGGCTGACAGTGATGTTCTGATTTGTAATTGGATAACTGCAAGTGATGATAGAACTGTTCTTAACAAACCACTGAACTTAAGGCCTTCTCTGGCAATTTTAAATACTGCACTGACAACTTTCAAAAACTGTACTGACAATTTAAAAACTGCACTGACAATTTACAAAATTGCCCGGAGTTCACTGTGGGTCCTTAAAATGTTGTTGTTATTCCCTTAAAATACTTGAACTGAGTTCAACAGGCCCTCCTTCTAGCGCCAATTAGGTTGTTGGTCCGAGGAGGAGGGAAAAGGATTCAAAAGATAAAATACCAGACTCAGCACATACAATACAGTATTTGTCAAGCACCACATACAGTCAGATTTCTCAACTCAAGTGCACTAAGAACAGATGTTCTCGCCCTCCTTCTAGCACCAATTAGGTTGTTGGTCCGGCTTTCATGCACACCCCGAGAAAGGATGAAGCAGGGAAGCTTCGGAGACACCCACGGGACGGATCCCACTCATCTTTAGGATCTAGCTGGTTATCCAAGGTGCGAGTTACAGAGTTGGGTCGAATGGCAATTCACTCTTTTCCACTTCTAGAATAGATTTCAATATGGACTGCTCTGTTACCTTATAGGGGGTTCTTGAACTTGTTCAATAGTTGCAAAAGTTGATCAGATTTAACTTGAATTCTAGATCTAGCTCTCATGGGTCAGCAGATTTAAATAAAAGACAAACAAAGAAAATAAAAATGGATCATTCACCGAAAGCAAAGAGAGGGTAGGGTAAGGCAAAAAAGAGAAGCTTATCAAACATCAACTGTAAAACCCCAAACTATCAATCTTATCTATGCTACTAGCTTCACAACAGAACAAATCAAAGAAGAAAGTGTCCAATCAGTCTAAGATCACTTTCAACTAAGAGCACAAGGCAGAGTGAAACAGATCTAGGAGAAAATTATAAATCCAAGGGAATCTGGTTAAAACTGGTATCTTTCACCGGTAGCCTAGCTCGCACAGTGAAGACAGAGCAATTAGAACAAACTTACACCTGAAATCTGTAATTTCCCCTAGCAGACAAAAGAACAACTGAAGCCTAACAACATATTTAAACTTGATAACTCAGATTTATAGCATATATCTAATAAACTTTAATGAAATGGATAACAAAAGAAGATACACTTATTGCATTCTGCAAAATATTAGGCTCCTGGCCATGCTATCACAGAAAAGCTAAAGCACATCAACTCCAAGTCTAAAAAACAAAGGATTTCACAAAATTTGCAAGAAATTGCTTATAAGCCTTTTATTTCTAAGTCTCCGCCTCCCGCGATTACATTTAGAATCTGTATTTATAGACTCAGGACAGACCCTAATCTTTTCAAAATATCTTGCTCAAACCCTAAATCTTATCGCACTTAAACCCTAGGACCCGGGTTTTACAATAAAAATCCATTTAAAATCAAAGTCCAGATAGAACTTAACCCTTCGGCAAATCTGTGCAGTTAGCTGCCATAAATGGAGAAGATAAAATCTAAAGCCACTTGCATTCATTCGTAGCTGCAAATAAATGCTTTCATTAATTCTCACTGGTGAGCCGGATGAGTCACCACTTCTCTCAGATCTGATCTCCGTAAAGCCATCCCTGTGTTGAAATTGTCTTCATGCTATCAAGTCTGCAATAAATTTGCTATTGAATGCTTTACCGACTTCTTCTCTTCTAGCATGGCGGTCCTTGACTAAATCCACACTTTATCTTTGCCTTTATGGTCTTTCCCGGTTGTCCCGCAAGTGCCAGATGGAATCCTGCATGAAAGACAAAAAGATGCATTAGATTAGCATTTTAATTAAATCAGAAGCTTTAAAGGTTAAAATAGATTAAAAACCGCAAAATAAGCTTGCATGTCGGCCTCTGCATGTCTGCCTCACGCTTTGACACGTGTCGCTACCCCAGGATGCCTTCTGTTTCCCGCCGGAATGCACTTTCAGGTCAACTTATGACTTTCTCTCTCCTATCGCGATTCTGCGACATGTCGCGATTTCGCGACATGTCGCGAAATCGCGACCCTGACAGCGCATCGGCAACTTATTCCCTCGTCGGCCGCAAAACGTGACATGTCACGATTTCGTGACATGTCGCGAAATCGCGACCTTCCTGGCCTCCGTACAGCCATCCCGATTTTCAGCTACGATTGTAGAACACGTCACGATATCGTGACAGTTTCGTACCTGGATGCGTTGATCGTGATTTTGGAACATGTTTGCGACTTAGCCAATTTTTCATCCTGCAGCCCACTTTCTCTCTCCTATCGCGAAAATGTGACATGTCACAAAATCGCGCCCTTCCGTACAGCTTGCTTCTCTCTCCAAAAAACTGTCGCGATTTCGCGACATGTCACGAAATCGCGACCTTTCTGGAACTTAGCCGATTTTCATGCATTTTCTCTCTCCTCATGCATTTTCTCTCTCCTACCGCAATAATGAGACATGTCACGATTTCGCGACATGTCGCAAAATCGCGCCCTTCCATACGACTTCTTTCTCTCTCCTCCGTCCGGCAGCGATTTTGCGACAGTTTCCAAAAATGGAAACGTCGCGATATCGCGACACTTCCAAAAATGGAAAGTGTCACGATTTCGCTACACTTTTCTGAATTAGCTGCATTTTGACTTACCTATCGCGATATCGTGACATTTCCAAAAATGGAAGTGTCGCGATATTGCGACACTACCAAAAATAGAAAGTTTGATTTTTCATGAATTTATGCAACTGTTTTCTGGATTTTCTCGGTACTGGTGCAAGATTTTCTTTGTGCATGAATGATTCTAGCATGTAAAAAGTGAATTCTTGGATAACACAGCTGGAATGCAAGAAAAAGCACAACTTTAAAAATGAGGCAAGCAAATTTGGATTTAAAACCTGAAAAACATCTAGAGGGTCCCTGCTGCAAAAATGGAAGTTCAGAATTTTCTAAGGATGGAATCTCATTTTTCAGTGGGGGTGTGTTTCTTATCAACAGGGTAATAATATAACTACTAGCTACACTATCCCCCCATACAACAATATTTGGGTAAAGTATATAACTGCCCCAATACAGTGAAAAAGAATAAGAGAAATGAAGGAATGGTGGCTCGTGCTTTGTCTTCGACTCTGGCTCTGGCTCATGGCTCTGGCTCTGGCTCTAAGCATACCTCTAGAATTGTACCTTTGGGTCTATCTCGAGATCTGCCTGTGAAACTGCCTCTAGATTATTGCCTCTGGATCTGCCTATAGATCTGCCTCTGGAACTTTGTCATTGGGTCTGTCTTTAGGTCTGTCTCTGGGTCATTATCTCTGGGACTGCCACTCGGTCTGTCCACTGGATTTGCCTCGGGGTCTACCATTGGTTTTACCTTTTTGGTAGAAGCCATACAATATTTCTTTCATCATGGTCCATTGTGTGAGATCTTTCCATCCACAATCAATATGAACCTTGTTGGCCATTTTCACTTTGTACCAACATTTTGAAGAAGAATGATTCATACATCCACATGAATCACAAGGATGTAATCTCCAACACTTAGCTGCAACATGTCCTGCCTTTCCACAATGACTGCAACAATGCTTTTTAGGAGATGTAGGAGATTTAGGTTTTACAAACATGGAATTACTGGTACTTGCTTGTCCAGTATAGCCAAGGCCTTCATTCTTTGCCCTGACATTTGGCATTATAGGAGTTTTAATGCCTTGTTCCTATTTACCTAATCTCTCACCATTGAATCCCATTTTCTTCATCATTTTGGAACCAAATCCTTTGGTGTGTTTTTCAAAACACCCAATTTCATCATTTTCATCAATGCTTTTAACAATATTACATTTGTCGCTATTGATGAGAGTATGGAGTTCATTTTTAGGAGGTTCAGTTTTTAAGTCACTAGTGTCACAAGCAAAATTTGCTACTATGATGAGATCACTTGTGCTACAACTGATATCTATCATAGAAGGTATGAGATCGCCTGTATCAAAACAAGCATGTGCCACAATGGGTTGAAGGTCACTCATGGCACAACAAGCATTCGCCACAATGGGTTGAAGGTCACTTGTGTCACAACAAGCATTCGCCTTAAGGACCTCGCTTTCCTCATTTATCTCCAATTTACGTTGGGCACGGTCAAGTGAAACAAAGACCAAGTATATGCCCCTTAGAACGCCAATAGGAACTTGAGCACCATTTTTCTGAAGGTCTATGCAAGACTCAGAATGATCGAGGAGAGCTACTAAACCATTTTTTAGTGTGAGGAATGTGCCCTCCTCATAAAAATCCAACCCATCCATCTCTGGTGGAAAGTATGGGTCTTTAACTGATTTAGCAACATCATTTTTTAGGGCTATATTTTTCTTTGATCTTCCCATTTTTAAGGTGTCGGTCTCTGCCGAAAATGCACCTTTTACAATAAAATTTTGCAAAATAATTTGACTAAGGTGTCGGTCACTGCCGAAAATGCACCCTTATAAGTCTTCCCCCTTTTGTTTTGCAAAATTATATATCCCCTTAGTGCAAGATAGGAGATGGTGGAGAGAAAAAAAATGTTATTCCCCCCTTTAGTGCAAAAAAAAATGCAACAATTAAGCCTCAAAAGGCTCTTACAAAGCTTGCCCCGTAGGCAGATTAGCACAATATATCACCAAAAAAAAACCCCCCTGTGTGAAGTACTTCAAACAAACAAGTTGCTATTTATGAAGCCTAAAAAATAGGGTTTGAGGTTTGATGATTTGATGCCTCTTTAATTGCTTTGATGGTGGAGAGAAAAAAAATCTATCCCCCCTTGAAAAAAAATAACTCCCCCTTTTTAAGTTTGATAAGAATATTTTTTAGTTTAATTTATTTTTTTTAAATAGTAATGAACAGTAATCATATATTAATAGATTAATCAATCAACAAATAAATAATACATAGTAGGCCTTAGAATAGCCCGGAGACTACGGAGCTAACAAGGCAACAATAGATAGTTGTTGCAACAATGAAATAACAACTAACCTAATAATGTAATAGTAAATAGAGATACGCTAACACTCTTCACCCCCTTCTTTTCTTTTCATTTATTAGGATACTTGCTCAGGCTTAGTGATAAAAAATCACTGTTTATTTTTTGTTTTCTTTTTGGAGCAAGGGATTTGCTTAGTGATGAAAATCATTGTTTATTTTTCTTTGATTTGAGAATTTGATTATTTTGCATGAAATCAAGGGATTTTTTGGGTAGGGGGATCTTGTCCTTTTGTCAATTATCAACATTCTAGACCATGCACATTACAATATGAGTAAGTAAAAACCTTTCACTTAAGTCAACTAGGACCACTTTATAGTGTTCATATTTCCTTGTTCAAACTAGGATTATTAATGTTTAAAATTGTGATAGGATTTTGATATATGCAAGGTACTATCAAAACTAGACCTCATCTTCAAAAGCCAAGATAGCTTTCTACAAAATTTGAGAAGATCACTAGGTATGGCTGAATGACCAAAAAACCCTAGTATATACCTCATACCAACTAAGGGGGTTGTGTTGGCATGCCTTGGTGGTCTAAATACACTAGTAGTGCAAGCATTACCCAACAATGGAGGAGAGGAGAAGCGGAGGAAGTTTGAAAGTTTCGGGTGGGAACAGCAGAGAAGGCATGGAAGGTTTGGGAAGGAACCTCGAGAAGGTATTAGGCAAGGATCCAGAGGAATGGAGGCCTTCGACGATAGGTGGGGCTGCCCAAAGAGGGCTTGACCCTCCTCAAAAAGATCCGTACAAAGGGACCCAGAAGGACGATGAGAGTCCCAGAGGAGGCCGGTCCTTTGTGAAAATTGTTAAGGGGAGAAAGAGTGATTTCCTTTCGCTCTCGCCCCTCATTCCAGTGAATAATAGGATAATCGCTCCTACTGCTTTGATGGGTTCTTTTTTATCCATGGAAGAGTTTTCTTTAGTGGGTAAGTTTCTAGGTGGAAGGCCGGATATAGAGACTATACGATCCTGGGCTCTATCCAAATGGAGAATAGTGGGGATTATGGAGGTTGTTTCCCTGTCCAGGGGGTTTTTCATCATAAGATTTAATAACAAGGAGGATGTGAACTGCATTCTAACTGGGGGAACCTAGTTTTTAGGGAAACGCAGTCTATTCCTCAGGAAGTGGGGGGAGGATTTTGACCCTAAAAAATAGAATATCAATATTTCCCCTATTTGGGTTTGACTTCCTAACCTACCAGCTCATTTTTTCAATGAGTATTGGCTGCAAGGCATCGCCAGAGCAATTGGAGAACTGGTTTCCATAGATCATGCAACCTTGGCTAGGATAAGGATGACACATGCAAGAATATGCATCAACACTAATTTAGACTTTGAGCTGCCAAATATTGTGGAGCTAGGGTACGACAACTACCTAATAAAATAGGTGATGGAATATGAAAATAGGCCAACTTTTTGCCCTGAGTGTAAAACCCAAGGCCATTTGCAAAATCAATGCCCTAATCTAGCAGCTAGCAGAGAAATCCAAAGGATGGAAGGCAAACGAGCAAATGAGAAAGGGTTTCCTAGGAACCTCACTCTAAAAGGAGGCCTTATGGGCAAAGGAGGGTTTAGGCCATCTAAAAATAACCACATTTATTATGATAATATAAAACAGGGGGCAAGGCAAGGTCAGAGCAAAGACAAGCAACATCTCATCGACGAACAGGAAAATCAGGTAAGCCCTAAAATTCCAAGCTCAAATAAGTTCAAAATTGTAGATGGTCTAATGGTAGAAGGGGAGAGTGAGGAATTAGAGGAAGGAAACCTGCAAGGTGAAATACTTGAAACCCTAGAATCCCCATCAAGAGCGGGTCCTACAAACCCCATAACTAAGAACCCCTCAATCCCCCAGGGAGGGGTAAGGCAAAATCCCATAGAATATAGAAAACGGGTGGAGGAGATAGAGTCTTCGAAAACAGACCTTCTCAACATCATAACCAGAAGCCTGTCAAACCATCTAGAAGGTTCAATATAAAAATTAGGAGAATACAGGAAACATATGGAGGAGTTAGAATCAAGGATTGAGGTGGTAGAAATGAATGATTTTGAGGAATGCGTTAGTCCAGTTCTACAACAGATAGTTCATCCACCTTTTAGCCCCAAGCAGACTAGGTGTACTATTAAGTCACCTATTGACTATGGCAGTGAGAGAAATAAGGGGAGGATTTCAAATGCAAAGCACAACAGATTGAGGACTGACAATGAGATTGCCAGTGGCAAACAGAAAACACTAATACAAGTTATCCCAGGGCATGAAAATAACAAATCAGGAAAACCTCCTCAAGGGAGGGGGAAGGGGAAAAACTCTAAATAATCTAAATGAAGGTTCTCTCATGGAATGTGAGAGGCCTCAATGGCCGACCCACTCAGAGGGTGGTTAGCTCATTAAGAAGGCAATACAATCCAACAATTTTGATGTTGCAAGAAATAAAATTAGACGAAGCCCAATCAAAAACAATAGCAAAAAATATGTGAAGTCAAGGGGACATGGTGTACAAAAAGGCTAGAGGAACTTTAGGGGGGCTCATGGTTCTTTGGGATCCTCGAGTGGTGGAAGGCAGCATTATCCAAGATGATGACAGGGTGCTGAGTGTTTTTTTCCATGATATTGACAACAATAGATCGTGGATCTTCTCAAATGTCTATTCTCCCAATTCTGTTCAAGGGAGAGCTTCTTTTTGGGAGTACCTGGGTATACTGGTTGATGCTTTCCATGACATCCTATGGGTGGTGGCAGGTGACTTCAACACGCCATTATACCCCTCGGACAAAAAGGGTGGAACAAGGCTCCCAACCAAAAGTATGGAAGACTTCAATGACTTCATAAACTTGAACCAACTAATGGATGTGAGGCTAAGAGGAGCCAAGTATACTTGGAGCAATAGGCGAATAGGAAGCCAACTTATCCAGGAAATACTTGACAGGTTTTTCTTATCAAAGGACGCAATTGCTGGGTTTGGAGACTCTACTCTGCAAACTCTTCCCAAAATTTCCTTTGATCACAATCCCATCCTTTTGGAGGTTCCGAAGTCAAACTCCTTCAAAAAACCTTTTCGATTCTAGTCAATGTGGATCAGGCACCCGGAGTTAAAAGACAATATTTCCAGATGGTGGCAGCAACCCTTTCAGGGAAGTTCAAGTTTCAAACTTGCTCAAAAGCTGAAATTAATAAAGGATAATCTTAGAACTTGGAATAAGGAGGTTTTTGGGAACTTGTTTGAGAATAAGAATCAAGTGGGAGAAAGGTTGCAGGTCATTGAAAACTCGATACAAAATGGTATCGGTTATGAAGCTACTAGGAAGGAGGAGCAAGCCAAGCTTTCAAAATATCACAATATTTTGGCTTATGAAGAGATATCCTAGAGATAGAAATCCAGGGCGTTATGTCTAAAGGATGGTGACTTGAACTCAAAGTTCTTCCATGTCACAACCTTGAGGAACAGAAGTAATAACAAGATCAGAGAGTTGACCAAATCTGATGGATCCAAAACCCAGGATTTGATTGAGATCAAAGAGGAAGCAATTGCTTATTTTAGCTCCCTTCTTAGGGATGAATCCCAATGTATAGAGGAAGCCAAGGACACCCTCCTCCAGTTCATTCCTAGCTTGTTTTATGAGGTCATTAATGGTAAGCTTCTTGCTCCCTTAACTTATGAAGAAATCAAAAATGCTTTGTTTAGTATGGAACCTGAGAAGGCCCCTGGCCCTGATGGGTTCCCTCCTCGGTTCTTCCAAGTTTTCTAGGATATTGTGGGAGAGGATGTCATTTTTGCTATCAAAGAGTTTTAGGCTTCAAAACATATCTCGAGAGGGTTCAAGTCCACATTTTTAGCCCTGATTCCTAAGGGCCCAACATCGGAGACAATGGCAGATTTTAGACCGGTTAGTTTATGTAACATATCCTACAAGATCTTAACAAAAGCCATTGCTAATAGGATGAAAGAAATATTGCCTCTCATTATTGACCCTGGTCAAGGAAGCTCAGTTCAGGGGAGATCAATTATGGATGGTGTGATCACAGTCCATGAAGCTCTACACTCTGCTAGGCAAACCAACAAGGAGGTATTTGCCCTAAAGCTTGATATGAATAAAGCTTTTGACCGCATTAACTGGGATTTTTTGACAGTTGTTCTTCTAAAGTTCAATTTTCATCCTCATTGGGTCAGGCTGATAAAAAACTGCATATCCAAACCTTGGTTCTCATTTTTGGTCAATGTCACGATAGCTAGATATTTCCAGAGACATAGGGGGCTCAGATAAGGAGATCCGATTAGCCCAATGTTCTTAATTATAGTAGCAGAGGCATTAGGTAGAACTATTAAAGTAGCTTGCACTACTGGATTAATTTCAAGGATTAAAGCCACCTCTCTCACCAACCCAGTTACTCACTAACAATTTATTGATGACACTCTGATGTTGACCCAGTCATCAGTGGTTGAAGCTAGAAGGATTAAGCACATTCTCCAACTCTACGAGGATGCGGTAGGACAGAAGGTGAACTTCAACAAGAGTAAGCTTTACTTCCTCAACACCCCAATTCAGATACAAGCCAGAATAGCAGAGATTTTGGGATGTTCGATAGCGACTCTTCCTACCTCTTATTTAGGCCTTCCCCTTTTCTATGGTTCTCTGAGAGAATCTATGTGGGATAGAGTGGTAGAAATAATCCAAGAGAAACTGGCTAGTTGGAAAGGACATTTTTTATCTCAGGTCGAGAAACTTACTCTCACTAAGGCATCCTTACAGAGCATTCCAATTTATTTTATATCTGTGTTTAAGGCCCCAACCAGAGTATACCAAAAAATTGAACAGCTCCAAAAGAATTTTCTCTAGTCTAGGTTAGAGGAAAAACAGAGGATCCACCTTGTGGGCTGGGGCAAGGTGTGTAGGCCAAAAGAAAATAGAGGGCTAGTACTGAGAAGAGTTGCTCACCTAAACACATCCTTGCTATCCAAACAAGCTTGGCATTTCATTAACAATGAGGAGAATGAGTGGACTGCCATAATTAAAAGAAAATATCTTCAAGATAACAAATTCCTAAATGACACGGTGCACAGTAGAGGTTCGATGTTCTGGAATGCAATCTTAACAAGCAGAGAGGTCATAAAGAAAGGCCTAAGATGGGTTCTAGGTAACGGGCGAGAAGATCAGGTTTTGGGATGACAGGTGGGCCAAGGATGAAGCTTTATCTCAGGTTCCTCACCTAGCGAGGATCAAAAGAATCACAGAGGATCTCATAGGAAGGAAAGTAGCTAATTTCATGAAATAAGACAGAGGAAGGCTTGTTTGGAAATAGATAAGGATTCAAGGATTTGAAGTTGAATCAGAAGAAATCCAAAGCATCCTGCATCAACAATTCATTTCTATGAGACCTGAGCAGGATCATGTAATATGGGCAGCTATCGAAAATGGGTAGTTCTTAGTCAAATTTGCATACATGCTAATGTTAGATACTGAGGACCCCACACTCCAGACACAGCTGGTGTGGGTCAAAAATCTTATTCCTAAAGTTGCAATGTTCTCATGGCTGGTGATCCAAGGTAGGATTCTTACTATTGACAACTTGATAAGGAAAGGTATGATAGTTGCTAACCACTATTTTTTGTGCAGGGCCAACTGGGAGTCCACCCTCCATATTTTCCTTGAATACCCAATCTCTTTGAGTATCCTCAATGGGTTATTTCAAGCCTTTAGCATTTATTGGGTCAGACCAGTCACCATCATTGACCTCTTCCACCAATGGCCAAATCCCTTTGTTAGCCTTAGGCTAAGGTTTTTTTCGAAGATTTGTCTTCATCATTTTCTTTGGCAGGTTTGGCTAGAAAGAAACCATAGAGCTTTCCATGAGTCAAGCCATGATGTCACCTCCATCACCAATAATATTCTTACCTTTGCCCGTGAAAACGTCAGCCTTATTCCTCATGAAGCTCGAAATCCTTCCCCCTGGGAGAGGTTGATCGGTCAATCCTTAAATATTACTCTGGATGAGAAACCTGTGTCTACTAAGGTCAATTCCATATTAGATTTCAAGTGGAAACTACCCCTGGTTGGTTGGTTCAAGATCAACTTCGATGGGGCCTCTAAAGGTAACCCTGGCAAAGCAGGGGCTGGAGGAGCAGTGAGAGACCATCAAGGCAAGCTGGTGATGGCCTTTTCTGATCAGCTGGGAACAAGGACTAACAATGAGGTGGAAGCAAGAGCGTTATGGAGGGGTCTTCAGTTGGCTCAGGAGATTGAAGGTAAACTAATTATCGAAGGAGATTCAATGCATGTCATAAACCTTCTCAGCAATGGGAAAAATCCTCCATGGCGGATTAAGACTGTCATCGAAGAGGCTAGGATCCTCTACCAAGCTAGGAATGATCGAAAGGCCCAGCACGTATTTAGGGAAGCAAATAAAATAGTTGATATCTTGGACAATATAGGGGTGGAAGCCGATGGGCTGGTCACTTGGGAACATGGGGTCCCAAGTGATGTGGACAAATTTATTCAAAATGATCGCCAATGATGATGAAACTATGGGGTTCAAAAAAAGGGAGAGGAGTTTCATTTTTTTTTTGTCAGTATTTCTTCAGTCCTTCTTATTATGGCTTTAGTTTTCTATGCAACAGGAGAAGTATCCAGGTGGCATGGTGGCCTCATGTTATGGGGTTAGGGGCAAAGGCAGCTGCCAAGGACAGATGTCATGATTTCGCGACATGTCGTATTTTAAGGAAAAGAAAAATACAGTAAGAAATAAAAAGTGTCGTGATATCGTGACATGTTGAGCAAGAAAGAAAAAGTGTTGTGATATCGCGATATGTTGAACAAGAAGGAAAAAGGGTCACGATTTTGCGACATGTTGAGCAAGAAAGAAAAAGTTTCATGATTTTGTGACATGTAGAGCAAGAAAGAAAAAGTGACGTGATATCGCGACATGTTGAGCAAGAAAGAAAAAGCGTCGCGATATCGCGACATGTTGAGCAAGAAGGAAAAAGTGTCACGTTTTGGTGACATGTTGAGCAAGATGGAAAAAGTGTCACGATATCGTGACATGTTGTAGTTTCGCAACCAAAAGAGAAGAGAAAGAGCAAGAAGGAAAAAGTGTCGCGATATCGCGACATGTCGCATTTTCGTGACCAAAAGAGAATAGAAAGAGTAAGAAGGAAAAATGTCACGATATCGCGACATGTTGAGCAAGAAGGAAAATGTGTCGCATTTTGGTGATATGTTGAGCAAAACGAAAAAAGTGTCGCGATATCACGACATGTCATAGTTTCATGACCAAAAGAGAAGAGAAATAGCAAGAGGGAAAAAGTGTCGTGATATCGCGACATGTCGCATTTTCGTGAACAAAAGAGAAGAGAAAGAGTAAGAAGGAAAAATGTCGCGATATCGTGACATGTCACATTTTCGTGACCAAAAGAGAAGAGAAAGAGTAGGAAGGAAAAAGTGTCGCGATATTGCGACATGTCGCATTTTCACGACCAAAAGAGAAGAGAAAGAGTAAGGAGGCGAAAGTGTCGCGATATCATGACATGTTGGATTTTCATGGGAAAAATCCAAGAAAAGGATCAAGGAGGCGATTGTGTCATGATATCGCGACATGTTGCCTTTTCGGGTCCAAATGCAACAAAAGAGGACAAAGAGGCAGAAGTGTCGTGATGTCGCGACATGTCGCATTTTTGACATGTCACAGTTTTGTGACGATCCAGAGCAAATGAAGGAAAAGACTCAAGGATGACGCAATTTCGTGACTTGTCGATTCTTCGTGGTTGGAAGCGACAACAGAACAAAACAGGAAATGAATGTCACAATTTTGCGACATGTCTCAGTTTCACGACAGGCTGTGGCAAAGGAGCAGAATGAAGGTAGATTGTTGTGATTTCACGATAGGTCTCATTGTCGCAACATGTCGCATTTTCATGACTATCCAGATTAAATAAAGGAAAATACTTAAGGACGTTGCGATTTCGTGACATGTCGCACTTTCATGGATGGAAGCAGCAAGAGTGCAAAATGGGAGACGAATGTCATGATTTCACGACATGTCTCATTGTCGCGACATGTCACATTTTTGTGACATGCAACGACAAAGAAGCGGAACGAAGGCAGAATGTCACAATTTTGCAACATGTCTCTTTTTCACGACAGGTCGCATTTTTGTGACTATCCAAAGTAAAATATGGAAACAACTTAAGGACGTCGCAATTTTGTGACATGTCACATTTTCGTGGCTGGAAGCAGAAAGTGTGCAAAATGGATAACGAATGTCGCGATTTCGTGACATGGCTCATTTTCGTGACATGTCGCATTTACGCGACTTATAGCGGCAAAGGAGCAGAACGAAGGTAGAATGTCACGATTTCATGACATGTCTCATTTTCATGACATGTCACCGTTTTGCGACTCTCCAGAGCAAATGAAGGAGAAGACTTAAGGACGTCACGATTTCATGACAGGTCGCATTTCCGTGGTTGGGGTAGCAAGAAAGCAATGCGGTGGGCCGCTGCCTGTGTTCTAAGGTGTTTTTAAATATGGGTAAGGGGTTGTGCTCTTTCTTGGCAAGGTGGCCTCAGAAGGTTACTCGTAGCGAAGGACAGACTGTCTCTATTGAGGTTTTGATCCGTAATAGCATAGTGCTGATTTTTGTAAAAGGTTTTGGGTTAACCTAGAAAACCCGGATGTAATGAATTTGTTCCTTAATTACCCAAAAAAAAAAAAAAACTAAGGGGGTTGTGTTGAAAAACACAATTACTCATAGGGGATGATGGATTATGAGGATTTAAATATGCATGATTAACATACAAACATGGTGTTATTTATAATATTGTAAACACACCCTATCCCAATGCAAGTGCAATGAATAAAAATACCTAATGCAATGCAATTAAATGAATGCATATGCAAAATGTAAAGGCAAATGTTTTTGTGTTTTTGATGTTTTGCAATGTTTTTTGAATTTTTTATTTTTTTATTGTTTTTGGATTTTATGTGGGGAAGGTACGATGCCTTAGGTACCCCTAGTGTGTGTGACACTCAATGAAAGTGAGGAAGGTGTGATACCTTTAGAGTTATCACCATGCTTCGTTGGTTGTGATGTGGATGGTGGGGAAGGTATGCTACCTTTAGGACCCCCAGTGTGTATGTCATTCATCATAATGTAAACAGATTGCTTAGGAAGAGTGATAGAAATCAACTCTCCCTATTGAGGCATGGAACTCTCTGAGGTGCCCAAGTTTTGTTGAGGTAAAATGAGCGAACCATCGACATAGAGCTCATTCCATTCTAGCAGGTCCTCAACCACTTTCCTAAATAAAAATAAGTCACAGATGTCATACCCCTAAATACGATGATAAACACAATAAAGGCTTTCACCAAGTGATCCAGGCTTAGGTGCTTTTTGTTTAATCTTTGGTAATACAAATGCATTTGCCTTATGAATATTTTAAAATAGGGTCACAGTAGTCATCTCAAATTTGACTACTCGTTGAGGTGGTTTTCTAGGCTTACAAGGGTGCGATTGACCTTAGGGTCACAACTGGTCTGATGTGGCCTACATTATGGTAGGTTGAGGAATTATGGATGGACCATCTATGGGTAATGTCCCACTATCAATGAGGTCTTGGACCATGTTTTTGAACCCATGATAGTTATAAATGCCATGGACCTCTATTTTATAATAGAGATAGAAGTGGTCCTCCCTATAACCTTTGGGTTTAGCTCTATTTGGGTCTAGAGTGTTTATGTCAGGTAGGATGATGAGCTTAGCGTCTTGTAGCTTCTAAAAAATGACTGGCATAGGCTTGTTTAATGGAGTCTGTTGTGGCTAATCCACAACACACCCCAAGATTGGGGACCCACCTTGTTGCAGGTTTTCAGAGAAAATCTCACTGACCCAGATGCCAAAAATGAAGAAAAGGGGGCAAAATGTGCAAGTGTAGAAAGTGTCACGAAATCGCGACATGTCGCAAAATCGTGACATGTCACACCGTCGCCACAAAAAAAAGAAAAGTGTCACGATATCGCGACATGTCGCTCCAACGCAGAGAAAATGGTCACGATATCGCGACGTGTTTGGATGAAGTGTACGGACGATGAAAGTTGTAGCGAAATCGTGACATGTTGCTCCGTCGCGGCCCAGAGAGGAGAGAGAAAGGCAGAATGAAAAACTGTAGCGAAATCGCGACGTGTCGCAAAATCACGGTCAACATGGTCAACGGCAGTAGGTGGGCAGAAACGTCACGAAATCGTGACGTGTTTGGTTTTCGCGGCTTGGAAGCGGACAGAAGGCACAAGATAGAAAAGGGTCACGAAATCGTGACAAAACTGGGATAGAGGTGCATAGCTCGAAGAGGCGTCGTGAAATCGCGACGTGTCGCGTTTTCGTGGCGCAAGTGGATAGAAAGGGACGAAGCAGCGAAATGGTCACGATTTCGCGACGTGTTTTACCAAATTGTACGGCCGAAGAAAATGGTCACGATTTCGCGACGTGTTTTGCCAAATTGTACGGCCGAAGAAAATGGTCACGATTTCGCGACGTGTTTTGCCAAATTGTACGGTCGAAGAAAATGGTCGCGATATCGTGACGTGTTTTGACAAAGTGACCCGACAGAGAAAATGGTCACGATTTCGCGACGTGTTTTGCCAAGGTGTACGACACAGAGAAATGGTAGCGATATCGCGATAGAAATGAAGACCATGCCCGAAGCAGAGAAATGGTAGCGATATCGCGACAGGTTTTGGCAAAGCGTACGGAGAGCAAAAATGGTAGCGATATCGCGACAGGTGCGGTGAGACGGCCCGATGGAGATAGCGGTAGCGATTTCATGACGGGCTACAAACGAAGTGTACGGAGAGCGAAGGCGTAGCGATATCGCGACATGTCACGATTTCGTGACATGTCGCAATTTCGCTGCGAAAGCAAAAAAAGCAAGGCCGCATGCTATTTTTGGTCACGATTTTTGAGGAACCGTTACTGAACATGCAGAGAGCGCTGAACACGTGGCAAAATGCACGAGGGTCAGAGTAACGCTTCGAATCGACGGTTATTGGCCGTAGAGAAGATCAAGCGTTACAAATGCATGCAAAGGGTTAGAATATCAAAAGGCGGGAAATTGAAGCGAAGAGTCCTGGACATTGAAACGAAGCGTCGCAGGGGAACCAAGAGCCGAGGCAGAAGGTTTAAAAGTCGAATCGAGTTATGGATAAGGGGCTGGAGATTGTAACAAAAAGCATTATTTGTTGAAATAAAAGGAGTTATTTGGTAAAAGTGACTTTTGTGTGCAAAATCAAAAGGAGATCGAAGCTAAGACTACTGTTTTACTGTCAATCTTTCCTTTGCATCATTTTTTCTTGTATCTATTCGTTTACGCCATGGGATGGGTTACGATAGGTGAATGACAGAATGATGCAGTTATATTCTTTCCATAGAGTCTTGCATCTGATCTGATTGGATTGTGTGTTAGTACAGATCTGCTTCGGTCGGGTTGTTTTAGAACTTCATCTCATTAACTTGGGGTTTTGCAGGGAGGAGATTGCTAACCAGATTAACATCCTTCTTTGGTTTTCCAGCTGATTTTTATAAGAACATTTTCTGTTTTAGTTTCTGATATGTTTAAGCTCATATTAAAGACTAACGTTAAAATAATAGAACGATTAAACAAAGATAAAATGAACCAATTGACATTAGAATAAACCATTAATGTTAGAACATTAAAAGGATTTTGTTTTGTTGCATGATTTGGTCATTTAAACAAATTAGGGTTACAGAGTTTGCTGTGAATCAATAAAGGCCCCTTGTTAATAGTTACTTGCAAGATCTGAGTTACTCTGGGATATTGTTTTATTTATGTGCATTAAGTTGAAATTGGTGTTATGCATATAAAAATCTGTTATACAAGAAACTTGGAGAAATAAAAATATAATAACATATTTCTTTGCAAGAAAGAGTCTTCTGGTTTGAGACTCCAGTTGCGTGTTCATTATTTGTAATGAGACAAATATACACTCAACATTTTGGCGCTAGAAGGAGGGCCTTCTTTATTGCTTTGTGATTTTTAATTTGTTCTAACAACTAACGTGGGTAGTTTTGTTTCCACTTACGGTGCTTGCAGGTATAACATTTAGATACTATATTTTGCAGGAGGGTTGTGGGAAGTCTTTGGAGTTCTAGAATTTCCAAGCTGGCCCAACCTGAGTACATTGCTACTAGGTCTAAAACCACAGGGGAAACTATTTTTCAAAGCCTTTCTCCCACTGCTAAGAGGCCGAAAAACAAAACATTAGAAATTGAAATACCACCCAGTATACTTGAGTTAGGAATTTCTTTAGACTCAAGTACATCTAGCGGGCCTGAACTTTTAAGTTCAAGTGCGACAGTAACACCCGTGATATCTGTCTCCACGGTTCCAAGTGTTCCAATTGTTCCCACAGGGGTAACACCTTCGAATAATATGGCCCAACAACAACAACAACAACAACACCACCTGCCCTTTGGTATGGTGCTCAAAGTTCCCCTTTAGATATTCCCGGGGCAGTCCACGACTTGCCTAGAAACATTGAAAGGGGATTACCCAAATTCATTCACGATGGTCCCACAACAGTAGAAGATCATGTCCAAATCTATAAATATTACATGTTTAGACAAGGGGTTACTCACGAGGATGTTGCTTGCCGAGTTTTCCCTGCTAGTCTAGACCCCACGGCCAATGAATGGTATCGAAATCTGCCAGTAGGGTCCATCACTTCATGGGCCCAATTAGAAACCGCCTTCATAAGCCAATTCAGAATGTTAGTGGATCCCTCCATAACCTACAATTTGTTCGTATCATGCAAAATATTACCCAATGAACCTATACGAACATTCAATCAGAGGTTTCAAAAGCTATACACGAATGTGACTTGTCACTTTGCGGTAGACCCTACAGTCGCCTTGCAATTATATTTTGGAGCCTTGGATCCTTTAACGTCTTTGTTGACTAGAAGGAACCCCCAGGTTACGACCCTTCCTTTGGCCTATGCAGAAACAATGACTCTCGAACAGCAGATGAACCTGCCAGGAGCAGGATTGTCTCAGTTGACTGGGATGGGACAATATGGCCCATACAGTCAATTTGCCATGATGAACCAGTTGATGACACCACAAGTTCCTATGATGAACAATTTCCAAACACCCACCCAAGTGACGCCATTTTCAGGTTATCCGAATGCCTCTGTTCAAACACAGGGATTGATTCAAAATAGCCCGATGGGTTTGCCTGGGTTCGGCATGGGCAATAATCTGTTGACCATGCCGGGGTTTGCTCCGATTAGCACACCAAGCCCAATGACTTATCCAACAGTTACTCCCATTCAAAGTGTGAATCCAGGGTGGAATCCACCTGCCCAGACCCAAACTATTCAAAGTGTGAATCCAGGGTGGAATCCACCTGCCCAGACCCAAGCCATTGTACCTATTCCAGAGGTGGCTAATGCAGCAAACACAACTGGACTCGGCATTACAGTGCCCCAACCACAAGGGTCTGAATCCGCCATAGAAAACATGAAGGAAACCTTGGCCAAAGTTTTGGTCACGGTGGGAAATGTCAATAAAAAAGTAGACCAAGCCATGGGTCACAACCGACCTCATAATCATAGAGGAAAAGGAACATATAACACGCAGCCGAATAATGGGCGAATACCCAACCCCGTAGCCAATCAGGCAGATGTCTCGAAAGATTTTGGAGAGTCGGGACCCAGTGATAACGATTGTATGCACTGTGGCCACGGGAAGCATGAGTCTATATTGATTGAGGTTATACATTCCCAAGAAAGTGAAGAAGAAGAGGATGTAGAATTTTTTGGAAGCGAAGATGAAGAAGCCTTGGAAGTTCATGCCAACAAACGTTTTGGGAAAGGAAATCACAAGTACTACACTAGGAGTTCTAAGGAGCCCAAAACTTCCTCTACTCCTCCAAACAACCAATTACTCCCTCCTGATTTCAAAGGAGATGTCAATCCCCCTCCTCCATCCAAAGTGGAAAAGTCTAAGGTGGGGCAAGATATGTCAAATTCAGAAAAGCCCACTTATGACTTGGTGGAAGACATGAAGAAAACTAAGGCCAATGTCTCGATGTATGACATGTCCCGATTATTAGGCCAAGAAATAAGTTCACCAAAGAGATTAAATCCAGCTGCCCAAGTTCATGAAGCCAAAAGTGCTGAGTCCCGAATGGTTTTACGAAAAGAAAAATGAGATATACCTCCTTTTTTGATAACCATTAGAATTGCAGGTAAAAACTTGCACAATTGTTTAATAGACTCAGGGGCCTCGGCTACCATCATGCCCCTAGAAATCTGTAAAAAATTGGGACTTACACCAAAGCCTTCTAGAAGCAGGGTGGTGCAGCTGGATAGATCAACCATGGAGGAAGTGGGAGAATTGGGTGATGTGCTTATTCAAGTCAATTCAGAACCTAGGGTTCAACATCGCATAGACATATTGGTGCTCGACATTCCTATCAAATATGGCATGGTTTTGGGAAGAGATTGGAGTAAAAACCTAAACGGTTACATTGTGATAGATTCTTCGCATATGTGGTTGCCTTGGAGGGGAGTGGCCAATCAAATTCGGATTGATAGTGAACCCAGGCTCAAAGAGATGATCACAGATTACAACAAACCGAATGAGATCCAGTACATTGAAGCAGAGTTGGGAGCATATTGTTTGGACATAGAAACACTTGAAAATACCCAAGATGAAAGGATTGGGTGCAACGTTACTGGAGGACATCAGGACATTTGGACTTTAAGATTTGATGGATCCAAGTCCAGGCAAGGAGCAGGAGCCGGTATTGAATTATCATGTTCGGACAGAGAGCCTATGTTCGCTGCATACAGACTACAGTTCCCTGCCACCAACAATATGGCAGAATATGAGGCCTTGATTCTCGGACTGCAATTGGCCCTTCGAAAGAAAATTAAATCTATCAAGGTCCTTGGGGATTCAGAACTGGTGGTGAAACAAGTAAAGGGACAGTACATATGTAAGGATAGGCGGCTCAGACTTTACCGAACTAGGGTTAGAGATTTGATAGACGAGTTTGATGCTTTTAACATATCTTTGATTTCTAGAAAAGGCAATCGTCTGGCAGACTCTTTAGCCATGGCTGCGAGTATGTTGAAGCCAGTGGACCATAAGAAATGCAAGAAGTTCTCAATAGAGCTGGTCCCTTGTCCCTCGATACCAGATAATGTCACGAATTTCCAAGTGTTTGATAGTGACAGGCACATATTCCATTTTGTCACTAATTCTGGTATATTTGAAAAGCAGGTTATAGATGAGGACGAAAGGGACCTAGAGGAGGCAGACTTGGAAGAAAAAGTTGCTAAAAATAAGTTGCCAGATGAGATGGCTTCATTAGAAAAAATGTTCGATATCGGATACCAGCCAAGAGAGGGTAAAAAAGTTCTACCTCCCAGAGAGGCCTGTGATTTAGTTAATATTGGAAGTGCAGAAAATCCTCGAGAAGTATTCATAGCAAAAGCATGTACCAAGCAGGAGAAGGATTCTATTGCCAGTGCATTAAAAGAATACATAGACTGCATAGCTTGGAGTTATAAGGAGTTGAAAACCTATGATCAGAATGTCATCATGCACACGATACCATTGAAGCCAGATTCCAAACCCTTCAGGCAAAGGCAAAGGCGAGTTAATCCATTATTAGAACCCTTGATAGAGAAAGAGGTGAAGCGACTGTTAGAAGCTAAGATCATCTTTCCTGTTAGGCATTCCACATGGGTTGCTAACCTGGTCCCCGTGAGAAAAAAGAGTGGAGAAATAAGGTTATGTATCGATTTTAGAAATCTTAATAAAGCCTCCCAAAAGGACAACTACCCGTTACCCACTATTGATGAAATACTCCAAAAGGTGAACGGGTCGGAAATGATGTCATTCCTGGATGGCTATTCGGGATATAATCAGGTCCTTATCCATCCTAGTGATAGGATGAAAATTGCTTTTACCACAAAGTGGGGCACCTTTGCATACAGGAGAATGCCCTTTGGACTATTGAACGCAGGTGCCACTTTCCAGCGAGCGATGGACTTTGCTTTTAAAGGGCTCATTGGTAAGTGCATCATTGTCTATGTCGATGACATTCTTGTCTTTTCTAAGAATAGGGAAAACCACGTCAGGGATCTTAAGAAAGTTTTTCAAAGATGCAGGGAACACGGTATTTCTCTCAACCCAAAGAAATGCATTTTTGGGGTAACGAAAGGAAAGTTGTTGGGGCATATAATATCTAAGGAGGGAATTTCCATTGACCCTGAGAGAATAGAGGCCATACAGCAGATTCCTTGTCCCACTAGCAAGAAGGGGTTGAGATCATTTTTCGGGAAGATCAATTTTGTTAGAAAATTTATTGCAGATTTTGCAGAAATAGCAAAGCCTTTGAACGACATGTTAAAGAAAGAAGTCCAGATCAAGTGGACAAATGAAAGTATAGATGCTTTCCAAAATATCAAGGACGCGATTTCTAAAGCCCCGATTTTAGTGAGTCCTGATTATACGAAGCCTTTCTATATCTACACCTTTGCTTCAGATCACTCCTTTGCGAGTGTTTTAACTCAGAAGAGTGAAGGCAGCATTGAAAATCCCATTGCCTTCCTGAGTAGTCCTCTCAAAGATGCGAAGCTGAGATACTCTATCTTGGACAAGCAAATGTATGCTCTGGTTAAGACTGTAAAGAAATTCAGGCATTACATAGTCCACAGTAGGGTCTTTGCTATCGTCCCAGATCCTGCAGTCAAAGCCATGTTCATACAGAATGAATTGGGTGAAAGACGTGGTAAGTGGGTTTCAACTTTGCAGGAGTTTGACCTTGAGATTCAGTCGATGAAGATAGTTCGGGGGCAAGGGCTGGTTAAGACAATAGCAGAACAGGATCTCGCAATTTCATGTCAACATTATGAAGTCGCAGATCTAACCAAGGATGAGTGGTATGCAGATGTGGTGTATTATCTGCTAAATGGTAAATGTCCACCGCATTTGAATGCTACTCAACGAAGAGCCTTGCATTTGAAGTCTACTAATTTCCTAATTAGATCCGGCACATTATACAAAAAAACCATGAAGGTATTTACCTTCGTTGCATTGATCAAAAGGAGGCAGTGCGAATACTCGAGGAGTTTCATGGTAAACATGGGACGGGGCATGGGTCCGCTAATTCCACAGCCCATCAAATCCTCAGAGCCGGTTATTATTGGCCTCGTCTATTCAAAGATGCCCATACTCATGTGAGGTCATGCCATACATGTCAAACTGCAGCCAATAGAGACAGGAACGCTTCCATGCCTTTACAATCCGTAATTGAGTCTAGACCTTTTGCACAATGGGGCCTGGATTTTGTTGGGATTATCAGTCCCAATTCATCTGATTCCCACAAATACATTCTGATGGCTACGGATTATTGCACAAGGTGGACCGAAGCTATACCCACAAAGAATGCTACTTCGGAGGTTGTTATTAAATTTTTAGAAGATAACATTGTCACTCGGTTCGGGATGCCTAACTCCATTGTAAGTGATAATGGTTCAGCTTTTTCCTCTCTAGAGTTCGCTAATTGGGCATTTGATAACAGCGTGAGTTTGAAATTCTCTTCCAATTATTACCCGCAAGGCAACGGATTGGCCGAATCATCTAACAAGAATCTGTTAAATGTCATAAAAAAATTGTTGGAAAGAAATCCGCGGGACTGGCACAACAAGCTGAAGTTGGCCCTTTGGGCTGACAGAATCAGAGTCAAAGAGGCAATAGGAACATCTCCTTACCATCTGGTTTATGGACAAGATCCCATTTTCCCTACAAATCTCAGATTACAAACACTGCATTTCATGAAGGATTATTTCGGAACTAATGACAAACTTGAGTCTAGACTAACACAATTAATGCATCTGGATGAAAAAAGGGATGAGGCTATGCTTCATTTTAGTAAACACCAGGATGTAGTAAAGAGATGGTTTGACAAAAATTCTAGGGCCAAGGCCTTTAAAATATCAGATCTAGTGTTGTTATGGGACAAAAGACATGAGAAGAAAGGGGAGCATGATAAGTTTGATTACCTTTGGTTGGGTCCCTACCAGGTTTCAGAAGTCCTAGGGGAAAACAGTTTTAGGCTAAGAACCTTGGATGGAAAGGATTTGGCATTACCTATCAATGGGTTGCACTTGAAACACTACTTCCAGGCTTGAGGCAGCTGGGTTTGTATTATATGTAATTATGCCATGCTTTGTTTCTTTTGTGTGCAGATTTTATACTTAAGTGTGTGTTCTTGACATGTCTAGTTTTATGTTAATGTTGTGCTTTGTTTCTTTTGTGTGCAGATTTGATATTTAAATTGTGTGTTTTGACATGTTCAGGTTTTTGTATTAATGTTGTGCTTTGTTTTGTGTGTGCAGGTTGGACACTTAGGTGGTGTGTTTATTTGACATTTTTTGTTGTCTTATATAAAAAAAAAAAAAAAACAAGGAATAAAGTTTGAAATGTTAAACATATGCCTAAGATTGGGAGAATATGAAGCATTGGAATTATTTTGTAAAAGCTCCACATGTAATACAAACAGTTAATTAATATCGCTTGGGGCTTGTGATGCATGAAGTAGTCAGTTTTGCAAATTATAGTAATACTTCATTGGCAATTCAAAGGACAATGCATTCATAGTACATCTCACTTTGCATATTCATGCCATCCTAGTTACATATGCATTTCAGATACAAACCATTAAAGTGTGTTAAATCCTCTTAGGATTATACTATAACATAAATAAAGAAAAATCCTAAGGTTGGAAACTGAGCCCAAAGGTATCTAGAACCAAGCACAGTTTGTACACATTAAAAAGGATCTTGGGCAAAATGATCAAAACCTTGCCTGGAGGAAGAGGGTCAAGCGAAAAGGAATATTTCATGTCTATCCTATTATGCAACATGATCCTTCAAACAGTGGTTTTCACCACTTCCATTAAGCTTAAAGCCTAAAATCAGAGTAGTAAGGATAGGGTTAAGTCCTCATCGAACTTAGGTTGAGGATCCAACTCCCCAAAGCTTTGATTTGACCTACATGGAGTAGTAAGGATAGGGCATAATTCTCATCTCGCCTAGGTTGAGAATCTGATTCCCCAAAGCTCCTATGTCTCATGTCAAGATAAAACTTGGATTGGAAGGATCGTACTACTTGTCCTCTGCAAGGGATGGGTAGTCATCCCCAAGGTCTAAGTAATAAAATAATATTCTTCATTTTCATCTAAAACTTGGGTTGGAAGGATCGTACTACTTGTCCTCTCGCAAAGGATGGGTAGTCATCCCTAAGATCCAAGAAGTAAAATTAACTTTTTCCCATCTCATATTTATATTGGATTGAAAGGATCGTACTACTTGTCCTCTCGCAAAGGATGGGTAGTCATCCCCAAAGTCCAAAGAAATGAAGTTAAGTCATGGATTATGGGGTTAGGTATGCCCATGCATGACAACATGTCTTGTCTAAAAATAAGACCACTGACTGTTCAGAGGGTTAGACTAGCATGATCATTTCTTCCATAATTGGTTAGGTCATTTTGCTCAAAGTGAGGTAATGAATTCCAAATCAGAGTAGTAAGAATAGGGTTAAACTCCCATCTAGATTAAGTTGGGAGTCCGATTTCCCAAAGCTCTGATTTCACTATCACTTACACATGGGTTCAAGATAATAGTGACTCATAACCAACTTTGGGATCTAATAAAACAATTCATTATACGCGTGGTTGATCCTAAGAGGGTTTGACAATCTTGAATATTTGTATATGATGTTAGAAGGTCTATGCATTTGTAGAAGCAAATCTCTAAGCATATTCATTAGGTTTCACAAATCATTTACAATCTCACACATGCATGCATGTAAAGCTGACAATGGAATGTTGATCAAGTCCAAGCGATAAGGAATGAAACAGATAGCACACACTGAGCTAATACTAATGATTCTGATGTTTCATGTACTTCTGATCTGTTGATATTTGTTAATCTTTTATGTGCTAACGCCTGTATCTAAGCTCATATATTTCAGGTTGGGTTCTCACAAAATGCTCTGGAGCATTTGACAGCAGAGTCGCCATTTGTTGTGGCTAATCCACAACACACCCCAAGATTGGGGACCCACCTTGTTGCAGGTTTTCAGAGAAAATCTCACTGACCCAGATGCCAAAAATGAAGAAAAGGGGGCAAAATGTGCAAGTGTAGAAAGTGTCACGAAATCGCGACATGTCACGAAATCACGACATGTCACACCGTCGCCACAAAAAAAGAAAAGTGTCGCGATATCGCGACATGTCGCTCCAACGCAGAGAAAATGGTCGCGATATCGCGACGTGTTTGGATGAAGTGTACGGACGATGAAAGTTGTAGCGAAATCGTGACATGTTGCTCCGTCGCGGCCCAAAGAGGAGAGAGAAAGGCAGAATGAAAAACTATAGCGAAATCGCGACGTGTCGCAAAATCACGGTCAACATGGTCAATGGCAGCAGGTGGGGGAAACGTCGCGAAATCGTGACGTGTTTGGTTTTCGCGGCTTGGAAGCGGACAGAAGGCACAAGATAGAAAAGGGTCATGAAATCGTGACAAAACTGGGATAGAGGTGCATAGCTCGAAGAGGCGTCGCGAAATCGCGACGTGTCGCGTTTTCGCGGTGCAAGTGGATAGAAAGGGACGAAGCAGCGAAATGGTCACGATTTCGTGACGTGTTTTACCAAATTGTACGGCCGAAGAAAATGGTCACGATTTCGCGACGTGTTTTGCCAAATTGTACGGTCGAAGAAAATGGTCACGATTTCGCGACGTGTTTTGCCAAATTGTACGAGAGAAAATGGTCGCGATATCGCGACGTGTTTTGCAAAGTGACCGAAGAGAAAATGGTCGCGATATCGCGACGTGTTTTGCAAAGGTGTACGACAGAGAAAATGGTAGCGATATCGCGATAGAAATGAAGACCATGCCCGAAGAGAAACGGTAGCGATATCGCGACAAGTTTGGCAAAGCGTACGGAGAGCAAAAATGGTAGCGATATCGCGACAGGTGCGGTGAGACGGCCCGATGGAGATAGCGGTAGCGATTTCACGACGGGCTGCAAACGAAGTGTACGGAGAGCGAAGGCGTAGCGATATCGCGACATGTCGCGATTTCGCGACATGTCGCAATTTTGCTGCGAAAGCAAAAAAAGCAAGGCCGCATGCTATTTTTGGTCACGATTTTTGAGGAACCGTTACTGAACATGCAGAGAGCGCTGAACACGTGGCAAAATGCACGAGGGTCAGAGTAACGCTTCGAATCGACGGTTATTGGCCGCAGAGAAGATCAAGCGTTACAAATGCATGCAAAGGGTTAGAATATCAAAAGGCGGGAAATTGAAGCGAAGAGTCCTGGACATTGAAACGAAGCGTCGCAGGGGAACCAAGAGCCGAGGCAGAAGGTTTAAAAGCCGAATCGAGTTATGGATAAGGGGCTGGAGATTGTAACAAAAAGCATTATTTGTTGAAATAAAAGGAGTTATTTGGTAAAAGTGACTTTTGTGTGCAAAATCAAAAGGAGATCGAAGCTAAGACTACTGTTTTACTGTCAATCTTTCCTTTGCATCATTTTTTCTTGTATCTATTCGTTTACGCCATGGGATGGGTTACGATAGGTGAATGACAGAATGATGCAGTTATATTCTTTCCATAGAGTCTTGCATCTGATCTGATTGGATTGTGTGTTAGTACAGATCTGCTCGGTCGGGTTGTTTTAGAACTTCATCTCATTAACTTGGGGTTTTGCAGGGAGGAGATTGCTAACCAGATTAACATCCTTCTTTGGTTTTCCAGCTGATTTTTATAAGAACATTTTCTGTTTTAGTTTCTGATATGTTTAATCTCATATTAAAGACTAACGTTAAAATAATAGAACGATTAAACAAAGATAAAATGAACCAATTGACATTAGAATAAACCATTAATGTTAGAACATTAAAAGGATTTTGTTTTGTTGCATGATTTGGTCATTTAAACAAATTAGGGTTACAGAGTTTGCTGTGAATCAATAAAGGCCCCTTGTTAATAGTTACTTGCAAGATCCTGAGTTACTCTGGGATATTGTTTTATTTATGTGCATTAAGTTGAAATTGGTGTTATGCATATAAAAATCTGTTATACAAGAAACTTGGAGAAATAAAAATATAATAACATATTTCTTTGCAAGAAAGAGTCTTCTGGTTTGAGACTCCAGTTGCGTGTTCATTATTTGTAATAAGACAAATATACACTCAACAAGTCCAAATACGATGTCGATGTTTTGAGCATGTAGCACACTCTAGCTTAGTTTGATGAAGGGGCTGAGCGACAGGTATGTTAATTTATTGCTTAGGAGGTTGTTCTTACTTTTTTGGTACAAGAAACAAATTATTGACAATGATTATTTTTTGGTTAACAAATTATAGCCGATTCCTTTTGAGCATGGTGTATATTATGGCTCTAAAATCATGACATGAGTGAATATCATGACCATTTTGTCTATGATATAGATAGTGCAACTCCTCATATCTTAGGGTTTCGAATGATTTAGATTTAATAGACGAACCTTAGGCAAGGTGATGGCATTTGCGATGCATAATCGATTGAACATCGATACCGCAGGCTCAGTTAATGGGGGATATTTGCTATGTTGTTGGCATGATGGAATTGGTGCTTATTCTTGTGAGGCTTTTTTTATGGTTTTACAGGAGGTGGTTGGACCTCAAATATGGGTTGCTTTTGTAGCTTTAAGTGAGTCTCGAGCTCATACATAATAAATTGCAACATATTATTTTACTGCTCCATCCATGCCTCTATATTATATAGGTGGTATTGCATACGTTCCAAGACTGATAAGGCTTTCATGTGTATTTCTAGCAATGAGTTTGGATCACCATTGTCGACTGAAGGAGGTTAAATAGTGGGTGCTATATAATCCTTAAGTAAATTCAAATCACTAGTTTCCTTTATTAGAGATGATATGGATGCTTCTTGATGATCCACTTTGATATCTGCATGCTCTGGTTTGTTACTCAAGTCATATTTTTGTTTCATTTTGTAGTGTTTAACTATGCTAGCTTTAGTACCCCCATTTTTATGTGGGGGAGGCATCTCCTCTTGCTCTTGAGAGGGAACCATGAGAAATGAATCAAGGGTGACTATTTTCAACGGTTTTGGCCCCTTTGATATGGAAGCAACATTTGATTGCATAATTTGTTGTTTTATCTACTTTATAGTTATTGGGCTCTTTGTCTTGATGTTGACCATTCCCACGAACTCGTGAGAAGGTACTTTAGCTTTCGGACCAGTTGTGGATGGATCATCAACTGGTCGAGATGATCTTGTCTTAGTTATATCCATTGATGTTTTCTTCTCCTCATTAGGTAAAGTGATACCATGAGTTTTATTGATGGGAGAGGGCAATGATGGCTTGATGCAAGATTTAGTCAAAAAAAATCAATTTCATTTGAGTGAATGTTTCGAGGCTCATATGTCACAAGAGTTTATTGTGGCTCTTTTATGACTTTGTAATATTTGAAATATTTGAGATCATTTGGGACCACGTACACTTGTCTTTGGTGTATTAATTTCAATATTTTATGCACTATGGAAGGTATGCATTCCATGTCCCTCGTCCATGATCTATCTAACAATATATTATATTGCCTCTCATCCCTAGGATATGACACAACGTAGGCATGATCTTTATCCCAACCTAGATAGGTAGGGTTATTATGTCAATTTTTGAGGAGGTAGCATCATTAATGGACCTCAATATGAATATTGAGTCCTTAATGTGTGAAGGTGGTAGATTTAAATATTTTAAAGCTACAGACATGATGATGTTGATAGATGACCCAGTTTCAATCAAGACTCGCTTGTATGGAATCTAATTTATGCTCGCTATGATGTGTAGCGATGAATCAGGTTCATCTCTAGAGAATGGATTAATCTCTTGTATGTGAAAAATAATCATAGGGTCCTTATGTAAGTGAGTTGAATTCAATGTTGGCAAGGACGGTGATACATGATCATATTTAGTTGGATTTTTTAGTATGTTGGATTTATCAAGGCATCTTTTGCTTCCTACTGTAGTATTGACCATACCAATAAAGCCCTCATCAGGTGGATCTATGTGCACCTCATTGACGTCCTCCACTTGATTGTTGTTGGTCCCATGATTGGGCATGGGGTTTTTGAATATGTCAATATTTTTATTATTGATAGCTAAGGGGCTATCTATTTGTAAGTCATTTTTATCTAACATATTCTGCACTAAATTCTTGAATGTGATGCAATCCTGGATATCATGGTAATTTTACCGATGATAAACACAATAGAGATATTTCCTATACCCATTAGGTTTGGGGCAATTAGGATCCATAATGTGTATCTCGGGTAATGTTAGAGCCCTAGCATCACATAGCCAATTGAAAATAGATGCCAAAGGTTCAGGTAATGGTTTGTAATTACAAGGTACTTTGTGTTGTTACTTTTGTGCTTGATTATCATTGCATTTTTTGTAGTGCACTGGGGGAGGTTGAGCCTGATAATCATGTGGTTGTTGGCTTTATGCTGCTTTTGGAACATTTAACACGACCTAATTTATAGGTGCATTTTACCTTGATACTATGGTTGATGTCATGTGTTCTTGTTGTTCCAATATTTCTTTGTATGGATCTTAAAGTCTCCTTCTTGCAACTTGACATCTTCAATTACTTTGGCTTGCACCAAAACTTCCTCAAATGTCATATATTGTTGTAGTTGGAGCAACAATGATATGTGCTTAGCATAACTTTTTGTGAATATCCAGGTGAGTTCTATAGTGAGAATGGAGAATGGTAGTTTTACCATTAGTTTTCTCCTTTGATTCCCATAATCCATGATTGGATTGTCATCATATTATCGTAGATTGGCCAAGTTGGATAGATTACTTTTCTTCTTGATACCAAATGAGAAGCATTCAAGAAAAGCATTCACCAAATATTTGAAGTTAGTGATGTTGTCCCTTGGTAATTGGTTATACCATTCAATGGCTACACCTTAAAGGGTGATAACAAAGGTTCTTAATAGCAAGGCATCATCGTGTTGCAGTTGGAAACACGAATTCATAAAGTTGGTTATGTTCTTATGCATCTTCATCACCCTTAAATTTTTCTAATATAGGCATTTCAAAATGTTTTTGATAAGCAGGTTTTTATATTGACAGACACAAGGGTTGATTGTGAATTTTTCTTAAAGTAGGTTTTTGACTAGTTGCATCTTGTTTTTCGAGAGATTTGACTCTCTCAATAAGCACCTTGTTGGCCTGAGAAGAGATGATCTCTTCCTCTTGAAGGGATATTTGGGGTGTTGGTGGGAGTAAGTTTCTTTGAGTTCAAGGTGGTTGATTGTAATCATTAGCCATGTCTATATAATATGGTTTAGGATACTGCTAATCCTGGTCATCCCATTCAGATTCTTCATATTGAGTATGCTATGTCTGTTTTGGTGCTAAACACTTATGTGGTCGAGAAGCATGTTGAGAAGTATGGTGAATATAATCGTCTATTCACCTAGTATGTAGCTCAGGGTGTGATGTAGCACATCTCTCATTATGCTGCTACCTATAGTCACTATGGGGAGGTAATTTCAATTAAGCCAATCTGTTTGATCACTCTTCATGCTCCTTTTGATCAAGGAGGTATTGTTCTTTTAGGAAATGTTCATATAATCATTTTTGGAGCAACCACTATTGTTTGGTGCTTTCTTGTTCTAAATTTTATAAATGCTCATGCTCGACACACAAATCCTCTAGTTGATCTTGGAGCATTTGTTCTCTCTGAATTGCATCTAACCTATGTTATCGATCTAATCGACTTGCTATATAATGCCTTTGGCTTTGTAACTTTGTACGTGGAGTTTTATTTACCTCAAATTGTGTAACTAGGTTTGTGACTCACTTCCCTCGATTCATAGAGGTTGCATTAACATTAAGCTCTTCCCTAGGGGTGTGATCCTCATGTAAGTATGTTACATGGGTGCCACATGTTCACCTGGAACACTCATCATGGGTAAAAATAGGATGAAACTTTGTTACAATTCCTTCATCCATGATGTATTTCTCAACAAACCCAGTAGATCCATGAGGATTTTGATCATGATATATACTTCCATGCTCAATTGTTTCATGTTGGGATATTCTAGCACATTGATCTAAGAAGTTAAGGTGATGGGACTTCCATGGTTGGTCAAGATGCGTACCTCCTCTACCAATACTATGGTAATATAAATGACACCCTCCATGCTCAGAAGGATTTGGTATTACAATGGGCATGCGAACGATCGCACCCCCTCTATCTCGTCCCTCATTAGGATACTTTAGCCTCTTAGTATGATGAGACATGCTAGGTCTAGAAGTATTCTCATCTAGATTATGAGAAGATCTGGTGTTAGGTCTCCTAGGTGTTTTCTTGGTGAGATCCATCGTGAGTGGTGTTGTCTCCTATGAGACTACCTGAAGTTCATTCAGGTATATTAGGGGCAAGTGTGTTGTCTCTAGGGTGGTTTGAGCCCTTTGGTGCATTGGGTGTTGCCATAGTCATGGACCAAGGATGACCCCATGCAGTTACCATAGCTTTATAAATTATCTCTTGTGTAAGTTTTAAGAACAAATAAAGTATACAAGGTGATTATCTCGTTTAAGTTTTGCTTGTGTTTCCTAAACTTGTTTTGTATGTTTTGATTTGTTGTGAATACAATTTGAACTCATGTCATGTTTGAAGTATTTGTTCTAATTCTTAAATTGTTTAAATATTTCACCTATACACTTGCAGTGACAAACCCGATAATGACATCCAGGATGTCTACCTACCAAAATATGGAGATGAAATCCATACCCGATCAAGGAGCATAGGTACTACCGATTCTCACCCAACACATCGTGGTCAATGATACACCCCTTTAAAGAGGAATGCATGTGATTTTCCATAGATAGGACATTTCTTAAATCGGTCTTGGCCATGAATGGGTAACAATTATACAATGTCAGACAAGCCAACCGAGTGGTAATGACTTCCATCGTTGGTCTTGATCAATGGGTTGGATGTGAAATCCCAATGCCACTAATGTTTATGCTTAGATTGTGGTGTGTGATTGGTTCATTTTAAATTTACATAAAAATAAATGCATTAATCAGTGTACAATGCTCTTTTCACCTATATGCATAAAAATTATATTTTATTTTCAGAGATAAATACATACACAAATGATCTTTACAGTTCAGAGAATGTGCATGTAGCTAAAATAATATAGCCTTTGATCAGGCTCCAAGTAAATCCAATAGTAGCTACCTCTGTGATCAATGGTTCACAATCATAGCCATTGTACATAGGTGTATCTAAGATCCTAGTCACTAACTTCTAGGGTGGTTGATAAAAGTGGTCATTATTCCTAGCAGCGACTAGCAACAGACACAGTATTTTTACAATTTGCCCTTAAAATTTGACAATGTGTTCTAATTATGGCTATATTTAATGTTTAAACACATAGAGCTAGGACAAGAAATAAAAAAGCACAGAGAGGACTACTTACCTGTAGATCCTCATCTAATGAAGAAACAAGCTACTGACTATTTTTTTTTGTTTGTGTTTTATGTTGGCCGCTAACGATCAGGGCGGTTGTGAAGCTAGCCACTAAATCTAATGGAAAATGAGACTGGTAGTTGTTGTTGCTCAAAGAAGCTATGCCTACAGTAAGGAAAAATATAAAAACATGAGTAAACAGTTGATAAAATGGATTGGTCCAATTGTGATCACCACTTGTAAAGTGTAAAAATCATGCATCTATCTATTTGTAAGCATATAACAAATTGAAACTAGGAAAGCATGTAACCATTGCAAGATAAATATGAACAAAAATGGGGTGCTCTTTATTAATAACAATGAATCTTGATTACAATATTTCCCTCTTAGGGAATCCCTCAATTTGATATAATTATTACAAAATGTTGTGGCTCCTCGAAGGAGAGATGCACTCCAATGATTTTCACTCCTCCACTAATTTGCTTATATGAGGACTTATTAGATGCCTCCTTCTTTGATGTCAAGAAGTATGATCTTGATGATGCTCTTGGATCCTTGATTTTTCATATCACCTCCACACAAAGAAACTAAAAGATGCATCAATAGCACAAGATGCTTCTCAAGATGAGGCTAGTTTCAAGATAAATGCAAGAAAGAGAGCAAATGCATGAAATGATAAATAAATGCTTGAAAATTTGAAATAAAGTTTGAAATACTAAATGTAAAGAATGAAAATGCTGCTACACTAGGTTATAAATCCAATGAAAAGACTATTAATCCAATATAATGGCTAAAAATAGGGGAAAAGAGACATTAGACCCTGGTCATTGTCAATCAGATCAGCTAGCTTTGCTATTTGCTATCAAGTTCAGAGGCTAAGCCTATAAGCCATTGTTGAAAATAGAAACCGTTGGGAGAGGGCTTTGCTCTCTAAATCTCAAGTCTGGCATCAATCGATTCTGCTACAAATGGGTTTGATGTTCTTGGTGCGTTATCTCATAATGACTTTAGGTAATAAATTGGTGTAAATCACATTGAATTGAGTGCTTGAACAGTGGTTGTTCTTCTCAAAATGTGGCAGTCTCCATTGGTGGATAGGCACTTGTCATTGCTCAATTGGACAACACTTCATTACTCCTCAAGGGGATATTGATTCACTCTCCAATATGACAGGGCTTCGATATGGCAAATACTCATCAATTCTCTAAGATTTGCTTGATAAATTTGGGGCCTTAAGTAGACTCCCAAATTCCTTGGTCTAGCTTCTCTAGAAAGCCAATATCAATAACCTGTTAATATAGAATGCTTAGGTGAAGCTTCTAGAGGCTTCTAGAACCCAAACCATTGCTAATTTGTTAGATGCAACTAATTTTTCTCGGCTCAAGGAGCCCATATTTGTTACAGGATTAGCCACTATCGACAGGCGTGGCTATGGGCAAGTTGCTCATAGCCGCTATCACCATCAGTATTTAGCCCATAAAACTCTTATCATCAATGATCATAGAGGTAGTCATCGATTTCATCAACAACTAGGGTTGCATAGCACTAGACTACCCTCTATGAGTGGTTAAAACCACTTCTTAGTCTTGGCAAAGTCCAATATCATTCATATGGTTTGCATGGGTGCTCATATGAGTAGTCTCCTAAACATGAAGTGTTTTAGGTGTCTACAATTACATCTTAGTAGAGTAATATTTTCAAAAAAAATCACTATCACAATTCATTTTACTATATCTAGATTGCTAGTTTCCTTCTTGAGGTATAAGTGCAACCATAAGAATTGTAATAAAAATTTTATATGAAAACACTTTAATGCTATACAATAAATCAAATATTATCAATAGAAAACAATAAAATAAATATTAATCATTATTTGATTCAGGCAATTAATATTTTTATGTCAGCTTCAGCTAAACTTACTACTTTCTCTAATCATGGAAAAGATAATTGAACAACGTGATCCTCAATTAAAACTCCTCTATTGGCCAGCCTATTTACACATTTGTTTCCTTACCTTAACATACATGTAAACTTAATTTCTTCAAACTCTATAGCAAGGTCTTATATTTCCACAATTATCTATCTTATGCTTCATGGATAATTTTTTCCCTCAAAATTGTATTTATTGCTATTAATGAATCACCTTCAATTGGAAACACAAACAGTAGTCATTGCATTAGATAAAGTTGAATATAAAGGACAAGTCATGGGAGGTTAATGAACCAACCCAAATAACTACCCAAACCACCTATAGAACCACCTACATGCACTTAAGAACATAAGTGCTAAAATAATGTAATAACATAGTTCAAAATAGGCTAACATCCCCCCTTATTACATTATTTGGAAATACAAAGAGCATTGTGAAACAATTTAAATTTGACATGTGCAAGTACCTTAGTGAAAGCATGTGCAAGTACCTTAGTGAAAATGTCTACAACCTGCTCATCAGTGGGAATGTATTGGAGCTATATGTGGTGCTTTGGAACTTCATCACGAATGAAATGACATTGAGTGTCAATGTGTTTGGTACGCTCATGAAAGACTAGATTCTTGACAAGTTTAAAAACACCTTGATTGTCGCAAAACAAGTGAAGTGGAAGATTATTTGGAAGACCTATGTTTGTAAGAATGCAACTCAACTAGATAACCTCATAGACTGCTCCATGTGCTATGCAATATTCTGCCCTTATATAAGATAAAACAACCACCTACTTCTTCTTACTGTGCCAAGAGAGGTCCTGATCCAAGATGGAAAATCTATCCAGAAGTTGATTTTTGACCATCAATGTATCCGACATAGTTTTAGTCTGTGTATCCCTAGAATAAGAAATTATCATTCTTCTTGTACTCCAATACATAGTTTGTACTACCATAGACATAATGAAGAACTATTTTTGTTGCTTTCCAATGACTCACCTTAGGTTCCTGCATGAACCTTGAAAGATAACCCATAGCAAAAATAAGATCTGGCCTTCTGTTTGTCAAATATATGAAAATCCTAATCATCTAGTGATAGATAGTACCATATACCTATGGATATTTATTGCAATCCCCGGTTCCATTGGAGTTTCTTTAGGCTTACAATTAGTCGTGCATATTTTTCAATCAATATCTTGGCATACTTCTTTTGTGTTACTCTGATATGATTATTTTTTGAGTCACTTCTAAACCAATATAATAGTGAAGTCATAGATATATCATTTCAAAAGATTATTTCAGGTCATCTTGCTAGTGATGATCAGATCATCCACATAGAGAAAAAAAATTATTGTGTTAGAACCATTGTTCTTGATATAGAGATTAGCATGTGAAGGACTTATTTTGAATCCATGATGCAATAGGTGACTATCTATTTTGATGTACCAAGCATAGGGAGCTTGTTTTAACCCATACAAATATTTGACCAACTTGTAAACTTTATGTTCTTAACCTTCAACCACAAATCCTTCTGGCTGAGTCATGTACACTTATTGCAAGTCACCATTCAAAAAAGCACTTTTGACATCCATATGATGTAACTTCCACCCGAACTGAGATGCCATAGCATAAAGTACATGAATAGTAGTAATTTTTGTAGTGGGTGCAAAAGTCTCTTCATAATCAATTCCCTCTTTCTGAGCATATCCCTTTGCAACAAGATGGGCCTTATGCTTATCAATAGTTCCATCTACCTGTTGGCATTTTTGCCACATTGATTCTCATTGATTAATGCATTAGTGTATTATTGAAAATCTGACCCCTATATAGGCTTTAATGCGGTTTATGGCGAAAAAAGAAGAAAAAATGAGCAAAAAATGACTAAGTCTAAAAACTGCAGCGATTCGCTGACATGTCGCGAAATCGCGGTCAACGCGATCAACGCAGGCAGGTTGGGCGGAACCGTCGCGATATCGCGACGTGTTCCGGAATCGCGGGTCGGTCGGCTTCAAAGGCACAAAGTCAAAAACTTGCAGCGCGTCGCTGACATGTCAGCGAATCGCGACGAAAAATGGCGATTGGTACGGAGAGAAGAGGCAGTAGCGATATCGCTACATGTCTTAAAATCGCGGTCGCTACGGTCTAAAGGGCAGTAACATAAAATTTGTAGCGATTCACTGCAAATTTTGATGATAAGACCAAGCAAGACACTATGCAGCAAAATTGCGACAAGGAAAATTTGAAGGCATGCGAAAAGCAAAAGGCGTCGCATTTTTGCGACCCATCCATAAGGTCGTACAAGGTGACAGAACATGTAGCGAAATCGCTACATGTTCCGTTTCGCGAGCGCAGTGCGAGGAGGAGCCAATGACAGAAACATGTAGCGAAATCGCTACATGTTCCATTTTCGCGGAACAAGCTTGCGATGGAGAAGAGGAAGCCGAAGACATAGCGATATCGCTACAGGTCCCATTTTCGCGGGTTAAAAGCGGCCAGGGTGTACGGCATAAAAGACGTCACGATTTCGTGACCCGTCGCGTTTTCGCGACCTGCAACTGTTTTCCCGCCAAGTGCAGTATGAACTGCCGAGGAGATATTTTTGGTTTCTGATGATTTAATGCTGCCCCGAATTAAATGATTCACGGATTTCCAAAGCAGTCAAGGTCGAAGAAGCACCCAGGCCACCAAAATTGAAGGATTTATTGGTTCAAAGCTGTTGTTCGTGGATTAATTCAACGGTTTTCATGCACATGTTCGAAGAATCGAATTTAATGAAGGACCGCAACGTTTCATTGCATTTAAATTTTTGTTTCTTCGAGATCGCAATTAAGGGGATCATGTTCCTCGTTTCCTTCGCATAATTGTAGATCTCAAGAAGGTCGGTTTAAAATATTTAATGTTGCAAAGAGGACGGACCTCTATAAAAACCAATGTAATTCTCATTTCGAAAGGTTGGAAGTTTTGCTAAAAACTGGAAGTGCATTTGCGAGAATAAAGTATTGGCTTCAGATTTTTCAAGCAGTTGTTTGGGTGATTGTCTTTTCTGTTCCTTTTGCATTTCTAATCGAATTTATATTCCTTAAGTGCTGTTACATTCAAATTCTGCATATTGGATTTGAATCCTGCTTGTAAGGATATGATTCCTGGAGTGTAATCTTGGAGAGATTTTCTGCATACGATTGTGTGAGAGTTGAGTCATTATCTTCTATTGCTTGTTGTTGCTGCACTTTAAGTTTTCTCGTTGTTGTTCTTCCGATCCCATAACTTCGGCTTGTGGCCATATTTCCATTTCTTTCTGCAACTTTTAATTTCTTTCCAGCAACCCTTATCTTCAAACAAAAATTTAGATTAGTAAAGGGAACCAGCCCACTCTGGAGATTGGTCTGGGAGCCATTTCTTGCTTCCAGCCTTTCAATGTTGGCCAGGTCTAGGGTGCATTTGTAAAATCCTTTCCTGTGGCAGATTTTGGACCAACAATTTTTGGCACGCCCGGTGGGACAGATTTTATTTGTCTCTAAAAGATCCCATAGGGTCGAAGATTTAATGTTCGCCTTCAGACTGTAAATTAGATCATTTGGTAACTCTGTTGTTTGTGGTAACCCTGTTGAACTCAGAAATTATTCATGATCACGAGATCACAGTCAAAGAAATTTTGCGATCTTGTTCAGTTTTTTGAGCTTGATAGTTCGAGATGTGGTGAGCATTCTAGATTAGTTTCCTCATCCCTTCCATATTCTGCTATACAAATACCTAGTATTATTGCTAGTGTTGCACCCCTACAAGTTCCACCAATGGCACAATTTCCTCCACCCAAAAAATTCTTGGCATGGAACAGCACTGGAGCCTTGAATCTGCAGGCTCAGAATCCAGTACCACAGGCTGCACTGAAGGCTTTGCCCACTTACGATGGTACTGGTAAAACAACCTATGAGCACATAAATGATGTGGCTTCTCTGGCTGCTATCCATGATATTACTGATGAAGATGTAATGATCAAATTGTTAGTGTGTTCTTTGAGAGGTAAACTGCTGTTTTGGTACAGAACTCTGCCTCCCGGCACCATAACATCATGGGATCAGTTTGGTGATTTGCTGGTGAAACATTTTCATGAACAGGCTGACCCTTTCTCATTGTTAAATCAGTTTACTATCATACAGAGACATCCACAAGAAGAGATACCTAATTTTAATGTCCGGTTTACCAGAACTTGGCAAAGGATTCCTGATGGTATTCGGCCTGCTGATGAATTAGCTGCGATGTACTACCTCAGAGCGTTTCACTCATATATCGGCTGGGCGGTTCGGCAGTCTAATGTGGTAACGTTTCCAAAAATCTTTGAACAAGCAATTAAAGCAGAAGCTGATCTGGTTGCTGTAGGAAGACTGCCTCCAAAGGTAACTATGCCTCTTATTCTGGATTTGCCTCAATATTTATATGGTTCACAACCACACCCCATGCCAGCTATGTATCCTACACCATCATGGAGTTCTAAAGCACCTTAGGTTGCAACTGTTCCAGCTCCTCAATTTCTTGCTTTAACTCCTTTACCGCTTCTTGCACCCAGCATTCAACTATCTCTCGTTTCCACTGCATTTCCAGCTTTGCCAGCACCACCAGCTCCTTTGCCCTTACCAGCACCTCCTACACCTGCAAACCCTGATCCATATACAGCATTATTACAAGAGGTTAAGTCTGCAAATTCTGCCATTAGAGCCATGGGAAATAAGATCACACTCATTGAGAGGAAGCAGTGAGAGAGATTTCCAGCCAAGGAGATTTCAACCTCCTCAAATTACTAGAGATCAAGCTGCCTCCACAAGAAAAGCACCTGAAAAGGGCTTAGCTGTTCTAGCAAATGAAGATGCAGCCCATGCAGATGGAGTATATTGGTGCTCGACTTGTAATGATCCTCACGGAGAGGATACATGTATGGTTCACTTAAATTATGTGCAGGCCTTGGCGGCCAGCTCCTCAGGTGACCATGTTAATATGATCTTAGAAGCTGGTTATAATTTGATGACTGCAGTGGAAGATCAAGTTTCAGTTCTAACAAGGATTGGAAAGAAGCCTATGAATGTTGATCCTGCTGACTTAGAGCCGTTAAGAGTACCGACTGAAGTGAAAAGGCCAGTGAAAGCTCTTGTGCTAGCTTCAAAGTCTTTGCCCAAAGATCCAACTTTTAACAGAGTTCAAGAAAAGGCAGCAATTGCACCGATGAAGGTCAGAAGCAGAGGAGCAGGCACGTGAAAAATTGAAGTATCCATCACTGACCAAGAGGTTAAGAGTGGAAGCTACACAACAGTACAGGACCAGATTTGAGCAACCTGCTGAGATGAAAAATTCTGCTGCAGTTTCATACAACATTGTTGATGATCTTAAAAAGACCCCTGCTAAGGTAAGCCTTTATGACGCTTTGCAATTACCTGGTCAAGTAGATTTATTACAAGAGTCATTGAAATCTGTGAAGGAGAGTGAAAAAGGGCCTACCCAGATCGTCTATGCCCAAACTTTAACCACTTCTGTTACTGGTAAGAACAGACCTCCTCCTTTTTACTTGTCATTACAAATAGAAGGTTGGGTTGTACACAATTGTATGATCGACTCTGGTGCTGCCACAACTGTAATGCCCAAGGGAGTCTGTGAAGCAATGGGAATGGAGTACACACGGAGTAGTCCTGGAGTTCTGCAATTAGATGGTACACCTGTAAAAACAGTGGGTGTGATTAAGGATGTTCCAATTACTCTGCATACAATGCCCTAAGTTACTGTTATCCAAGAAATTGTTGTGGTTGATTTAGAGCCCTACTTTAGTATGTGTTTATCTAGGGAGTTTACCGCCAAGTTATGGGGTTATTTGGCACTAGATTATTCCCATTTAGAAATTCTCGTCAAGGGTAGGCGTCTCAGGATTCAAAATGAAAAGCCTTCTTCTTTTCACATTGAAAAGTTGGAAGAAACAGAAAAGGAAGTGCAGTCTGTTTACATGCTTACTGACGAGTCTGAAGACTCTGTTTTGTTGAATGAAGTTTTAAATAATATTTAGTTGGATGATCAGTTTTCTATGCTTAATTTTAATGCCATGCTGGAAACTGAAATCGGCTATTATGCCATCCAAAAGCCTGAGAGTGACATGAAGCAAGAATTGCCTAATCAAGCTGATCAGAATGTTGTCACAGATCATTTATGGTAGCTATATTTTGATGGGGTTAAATCCAAAGATGGGGCAGGAGCAACATTATGCAAGTCTTTTGGGCAAGTCGTTGAAGATAATGAGCAGATAGTCAACTTCTTGAATCATGACACTGCCACTGTCGAAGGGAGAACTACAGGAAGAAGCCAGCCCAATTTCAGGGACCGACTCAAGTATGACCAAATCTGGGCGGGACATTGCAGATTTACCGGATAACTCCTGAGATCGGGTTTGTGGTGGCGACATGCCAATCATGTCGTAAACTTATGTATATAGTATAAAAACAAAATATATATATATATATATATAAAAAAAAAGAGGAAGTGAAGAAGAAGAAAAGAGTATGTATATATGTGTTGCCTTTTGTTGTCACCTTGGCTCTTGTTGCTTGTGGGATGTAGGTGTTTGTTTCCCTTTTGTCCTTCCTTTCCCGGCAGTTTGTGGCTTCCAAAGAATTCTTCTTTTCCCTCCCCTACTTTCTATTTCCTTTCTTCATCTTCCTCTTCCTTCTTTTGTTTCTTTCTTCCTGCAATATAAAAAAACAAAAAGAATAAGCCACGGCTGTTGTTTCTTCTCCCCTTTTCTATTTTTCCCATTTCTTCTTATCCCTTTCTTCTCAGTTTGTTTTTGTTTTAAAAAGCATTTATTTTCTAGCTTAGTTCATTTTCATTTCACGCTTCAAAACTTCCACTTCTATTCCATCCATTCGTTCATTCCATCTATTGTCGCTGGTAGTGTATCAACATGATGTTGTTATGTCTATCACATCACTTGCTTACTTCCACATCACTCCATTGCGATCACCGCTCGTGCAATCGCAGAGCTCACTCCACCATCACATTCCATTTCTTCGATTTATAACCGCTTCTATGCGGGTTCTTCCGATTCTAGTTTTCAGCAGCAGAAGAAGTTTTGCAACAGTCCTCTGACATGTTTTGCAGCAGCCAACCTTATTGTTCTGATATGACTCTATGCCCAATGGACTAAGGCCTGGATTCTTGCATACAGCAAGCCGTATACCTCGCGAGCCGGCAAGAATGTTGGCATTTTTGCCACATTGATTCTCATTGATTAATGCATTAGTGTATTATTGAAAATCTGACCTTTAATATCAGCTTTGATGCGGTTTTGGCGAAAAAAGAAGAGAAAATGAGCAAAAAATGACTAAGTCTAAAAACTACAGCGATTTGCTGACATGTCGCGAAATCGCGGTCAACGCAGTCAACGCAGGCAGGTTGGGCGGAACCGTCGCGATATCGCGACGTGTTCCAGAATCACGGGTCGGTCGGCTTCAAAGGCACAAAGTCGAAAACTTGCAGCGCGTCGCTGACATGTCAGCGAATCGCGACGGAAAATGGCGATTGGTACAGAGAGAAGAGGTAGTAGCGATATCGCTACATGTCTTAAAATCGCGGTCGCTACGGTCTAAAGGGCAGTAACATAAAAGTTGTAGCGATTCACTGCAAATTTTGATGATAAGACCAAGCAAGACACTATGCAGCAAAATTGCGACAAGGAAAATTCGAAGGCATGCGAAAAGCAAAAGGCGTCGCATTTTTGCGACCCATCCATAAGGTCGTACAAGGTGACAGAAACATGTAGCGAAATCGCTACATGTTCCGTTTTCGCGAGGCAGAGCGCAGGGAGGAGCCAACGACAGAAACATGTAGCGAAATCGCTACATGTTCCATTTTCGCGGAACAAGCTTGCGATGGAGAAGAGGAAGCCGAAGACATAGCGATATCGCTACAGGTCCCATTTTCGCGGGTTAAAAGCGGCCAGGGTGTACGGCATAAAAGACGTCGCGATTTCGTGACCCGTCGCGTTTTCGCGACCTGCAACTGTTTTCCCGCCAAGTGCAGTATGAACGGCCGAGGAGATATTTTTGGTTTCCGATGATTTAATGCTGCCCCGAATTAAATGATTCACGGATTTCCAAGGCAGTCAAGGTCGAAGAAGCACCCAGGCCACCAAAATTGAAGGATTTATTGGTTCAAAGCTGTTGTTCGTGGATTAATTCAACAGTTTTCATGCACATGTTCGAAGAATCGAATTTAATGAAGGACCGCGAACGTTTCATTGCATTTAAATTTTTGTTTCTTCGAGACTGCAATTAAGGGGATCATGTTCCTCGTTTCCTTCGCATAATTGTAGATCTCAAGAAGGTCGGTTTAAAATATTTAATGTTGCAAAGAGGACGGACCTCTATAAAAACCAATGTAATTCTCATTTCGAAAGGTTGGAAGTTTTGCTAAAAACTGGAAGTGCATTTGCGAGAATAAAGTATTGGCTTTAGATTTTTCAAGCAGCTTGTTTGGGTGATTGTCTTTTCTGTTCCTTTTGCATTTCTAATCGAATTTATATTCCTTAAGTGCTGTTACATTCAAATTCTGCATATTGGATTTGAATCCTGCTTGTAAGGATATGATTCCTGGAGTGTAATCTTGGAGAGATTTTCTGCATACAGTTGTGTGAGAGTTGAGTCATTATCTTCTATTGCTTGTTGTTGCTGCACTTTAAGTTTTTTGTTGTTGTTCTTTCGATCCCATAACTTCGGCCTGTGGCCATATTTCCATTTCTTTCTGCAACTTTTAATTTCTTTCCAGCAACCCTTATCTTCAAACAGAAATTTAGATTAGTAAAGGGAACCATCCCACTCTGGAGATTGGTCTGGGAGCCATTTCTTGCTTCCAGCCTTTCAATGTTGGCCAGGTCTAGGGTGCATTTGTAAAATCCTTTCCTGTGGCAGATTTTGGACCAACACTACCTTATACTTCAATTTGAACACCCATTTGAAGCCAATGGGCTTCTTTCCTAAAGGTAGATTAACTAGCTTCCCTGTGTTATTTTTCATGAGAGATGTATGTTCAACATCCATAGCAGCATTCCACTAAGGCTCACTAAGTGCATATTGAAATAATATGGGTTCATTCTCATCCAATGTAGACATATAAACCCTTTCATCATCCATATCTTCTTCTTTTTCTTCCTCTGCATCTACAGATAGTTCATAAAATTGTTGGTAAAGCTCATCAAATTCTAAAATTGATGCCTCTGCTCTCATCTATTGATTCATGTTATGAGTACAAGGTCGATCTAGAGTTAGATCTAGAAGTGAAGTCAACTTTGAATCTCTCAATGTGCTAGTATATCATTTTTTAACCTTGTTCGGGATGGAGTCTCTTTCTTAGGCTCCTCTTCATCCGGGTATATAGTTGTATATGTGTCATCTGATGTGAAAGCTTCATCAAATACCATGTCTCTACTGGTGTGTATTTTCTTGGTCTTGGGATCTATCAACCAATATCCCTTTGAAATCTCATCATAACTAAGAAACATACACTACAAGGTTTTCTCATCTAACTTCTTTCTCTTCTATTTTGTAATGTGCATGAATGTATTACATCCAAAATCCCTTAGATGAGAAATAGAGGATTTCCTACTACTCCATGCTTCTTTGGGATCATGCCCTATAGAGCTCTTGTGGGTGCTCTATTTAGGAGGTACGTAGTTGTATTCACTAATTCTGCCCAATACTGCTACTCAAGATGTGCCCCCTTAAGCATATAGTGAACCATTTCCATGATGGAATAGTTCCTCCTCTCAGTAACTCCATTTTTCTATGGAGTATAGTTTTTTATCAATTGTCTCTTAATCCCATGTGCATTAAGAAATGATGAAAATTCTTTGGAGTTATATTCCCCCCCTCGTCTGAGTGGAGGGTCTTGATAGAACATTCAGACTCTTTCTCAACACTCTTCTTAAACTGCTGAAAGGACAGAAGTGCCTCATATTTCAAATGTAAAAAGAAAACCCACATATTTCGTGAGTAATCATCAATAAACAATTGAAAATACTTCTTGCCACCATAAATTTTTGGTATAGGACCGCACACATCGGTGTGTACCAACTCCAAAGGTTTCTTAGCTCATGAAGAGTTGACCTCAAGCAAAACCCGGTGTTGCTTCCCTGCTAAGAAATCTGAGCAAACTGGCAATATGGATGAAAGGTTGGGAATGCCTTTCACCATCTCATATTTTCTCAACTCGAGAAAATATCTTGAACTCATATGCCTATATCTCTTATGCCAAAGAGAAGTGGCCTCCTTTGTGTTTTATTCCATGGCAACATGAGGTGTAGAAATGGCATCTAAGATAAACAAGCCATGCTTGTATGAACCTGTTGCTACATGATTTCCCTTTCTGGTGATGAAGCATCTCTTTCTACCATCTCCAACACTAAAAACAACATCCATATTTCTATCCAATATCTAAGGGACAAACAACAAATTTTTTTCCAATCCAGGAACATAGAGAACCTTATCAATTTTATATTTGCCATCTGGAAGAGTGACAGAAACATCTCCTTCACCCTAGACTCGGTAGGTCATATCATCAGTGATTATCATATGCTTACCTTCCTTTTCCTCAAATATCTCAAACCATGATCTATCACCAGTCATGTGTTTGTTGGCACTGGAATCAATATACCACACAAGATACTTCTATTGAGAAGATGTGTGGGTCATGAGCACCTTGTGTTCTCTCTCAGAGTCTGAGTTCGATTCCTCATAAGCAACATATCCCTTGGGTTGATTATTCTTCTTTTGTGGTTTGTATTTCCCTTTGCCTTTTTTCTTGTGATATTGGTTATTGGGTTGTCTATTCTTAAACCAACACCTGTTGGTGTCATGGTTATTTAAATCACTAATTTTGTAATTTTATTTTTCTTTCTATTGAGGTTGTTTCCCTTTTCCTTTTGATGAAGATCCTCCCTTATTAAAGTTACCTTGCTTATTTCCCCCTTGTTTTGAGTAAAGTGTATTATCTTGCACTTCATCTCTCTAAATCTGATTTGCCTCCTTAGTTTGAAGTAAATTTACCAATTCAACAAAAGTAACTTGTCTACCAGATACTTGTAGAGATGTGATCAACACCTTGTAGGATTCTGGAAAAGTTCTCAAAATGATAGAAGTCAAGAGAGTATCTGCCACTGTCTCTCCACAGCATTCAACTTGGCTTTCATTTCTACCACTCTACATAGGAAAATTTCAACTGTCTCACCAGATTTCATACTCAGTGTATGTAGTTGAGACTGAAGGTTAAGAATTGTGGACTAATTCCTTCCTTCATAAATGGCAATCAAAGCATCCCATGATTATTTACCAATTTTTTCATCACAAATATGAGATTGTACATCATCTGTAGGAGCAAGAAGAATAAACATAAGACACTTCTATCATTCTTATCAAATGTCTCTTGATCTTTCCCTGGTGTTGTAGGACGTTTTTTAGTGCCAGTAACTACATCCCACAAATCTTCAACCTGAAGGATAGCTCTCATCTTTGTCTTCCATGGTGCAAAATTAGAACCTTTGAGCAACTATGAATATAATAGATATTGTGAACAGTGGCCATGGTGAAGGTTCCTTTTAACACCAAATGGTTCCCCTTTATTTATACTTACAAAGAGTATGTGAAATGGAATTCAATCAAATTGATGGCACCTACCTCAAAACCCTTCCAAAAAAGTATGATAAGTTGGAGGAGTTTAAGCCAAACAATCAGAAAGAATTAGGGTATAAAATGGAGTGAATATCAAAACTAGTTTTCCTTATTTCTCCCCGACGATTTATAGAGAATAATAGCTCATATGTCATTGTTGCAACTATGTTAGGCGTTATATACAGTAGCCCAAAGCATGATAGCATTACCTATAAGTGTGGGCCATAGGTACCATATATACCAAACACTGTGGTGCAACAAATTGTAGAAATAGGTGTAAAATTTGAGGTCTTTTATTTGCTTTGTATATTTTACCTTATGATTGAAATGCAAAAAAATAGGAAATTTAAATGCAAAAACAACCACAAGTGCCCATAAATTTAAACACTTAGGTGTCGGTTTCCATTGAAAATGCACCTATTACAATGCCAGTTTTGTTACAATGATTTTTGTAAAATATTTGAGGTTTTGGTTTACAAAAATGATATTCAAATCCAAATGTTCTTTTCAAATCTTCAATTTTCTTCCTCCCTTGTCTTAGAAATTTGCAATATCAAAAAACATTGTTGATCCCCCCTTTTTAATTGCAAAAGAAACAAGGAAAAAAAATTATGATATACCCTTATCGATTTTCAAAAGAAACTAAGTGAAAATTTCACTTATTCCTCCATGGGAAAATATGCACTAAGGTTTGTGTTCTTTGTTTTAATGGCAATAAAAACAAAATATTGGCTTGTGAAAAGAAAAAACAAATGCAAGTTGCTTATCCCTCCACCTTTCTTGCTTTGTATTGATAGATTTATAATTGCAAAAAGATAGGTTTATAATTTGCAATTAAAAATTAACCTAAGGTATAAAAAATATACCTTGAATATTTCTCCATTATTCAAAAAAAATGATTTTGGACTCAGGGGGTTTGAACCCCGATCTTACACCCGAGCGCCTACACAAACCGCTCCCAAAAAACTCGACTACGAGCTCCAACGGGAATGAGAAGCACAAGCTTCTATTTGAGATTGATCCTACCATTTATTTAAAAAAAATAGTAAAAAAACCTTATCACTCCATGCAAAAGTCGAACCCCTGACGTCCACCTACAAGCCTTACTACTGAGTGGGCCTACTAGTCGAGCTATAGCACCCAACGTAAGAAAAAAATAAATTTTTCCTTTGTTATCTTCCCAACCTAAAGATAAAAGGAAAAACAATGTGGCCTTTTATCCCACATGCACCACATTAGTGCTTTATATGTTGTTTAAAACCCGCAAGTCGCATGTAATATAGTGACTACCTTCAGGCAATCAGCCCTTCCACCAATTTTTTATCATCTACCACACCAACGTACGAATCAATGCCACGAGTGACACCTCAACCACCAATTGCCATATCAGTTACCACGTCATACCATGTCAGCCACCAACTGCCATGTCAACTGCCAACTGCCATATTAGTCACCATGTTGGATACTACCACATCAACTACCACATCGAACATTGCCACGTCAGCACAACCAACCATTGCCTGCCATATATACATTTACTTTATAGTTCATGCTCAGTCACCAAGTTAGCCTACTATTTATCCTCGATCTGCATGCAACAAGAATGTCTCGAGAAACATGTCATGTAACACATCCTTCATACCTTGATTTACATGAAGATATATGGTTCACGTGCTTGGATCTACCTTGAGAAGCGTGTTTCAAACAACTAAAACTATGCCCTTATCCTTAAATCTTTGATACCAAATTGAAAATACAAATAGTAGTCATTGCATTAGATAAAGTTGAATATAAAGGACAAGTCGTGGGAGGTTAATGAACCAACCCAAATAACTACCCAAACCACCTATAGAACCACCTACATGCGCTTAAGAACATAAGCACTAAAATAATGTAATAACATGGTTCAAAATAGGCTAACACCTTCCATACAAATTTTGAATACTCTTGAAGTACCATGCACCATTCAAGAAAAAAATGGTAAATAAAATGTAGTTTTATAAGTTAATACCTCTGCCATTAATAAGGAAATACTAGAAAATGAGCAAGACAAGTTAAAAGCTTCTATAATAGAGCCAGGAGATAACAAATATGATGAAAAAGAAAGTTTTGAAAGAATATTGAGGAATATAATAATAAAACCTACTCCTGATATAGGCAAGGCAAAAATAGGAAAACCCTCAAATTATCAAGCAAGATCCAAGGAAGCAAGAGCAAACAGAGAGAAAGGAACACAAACTAAGTTGGTTGAACTTCTCTTTACCAAACAACAAAATGATATTAGTAATATGTAGGCAGGGCCAAAAACCCTTAATGAGACATGATTATCATCTCATGGAATATAAGGGGTGCTAATACCCCCTCAAAATAGAGGTGTATTAGGGACCTATGTTTAAGCAATAAGCTTGATATTCTTTGTATCCAAGAAACTAAAATGACAAAAGAAGAAGTTTCAAAAACTATGAAAGCAGTATGGGCAAGATGTGAATGGGATGCTATGGATTTTGAAGGAGAGATAGGGGGAATTCTAACTTGTTGGAATCCTTCTAGAACCTCCTATGTAACCATTCATAAAACTAGGCATTGGATGACCTCTTTAGTCACTTGCTACTTTACAAATATTTATTTTATCCTTATCAATGTCTATGGACCTACAACACAGTTAGGTAGATTAGAATTTTGGAGTGGGATTGAACTCTTTATGAGAAGTAAAGACCAAGAAACTCGATTCATGGTCATAGGAGATTTTAATGCCATAACCAAGCTAGATGAAAAATTTGGGAGAATTAGGAAATTAACCCAAAGTATGAAATACTTCTCAACTTTTATTCAAAACAATAATCTATAGGAGGTTGAGTTTGAAGAAGACAACTATACTTGGACCAACAACAGGAGAGACCAAAAATTAATAGCAAAAAAATATATAAATGAAGGAACTTGTGCTAAAATTAATACCTTAACAAGGATTAGTTCATATCATTGGCCAATAAGAGTTAAAATGGTGGTTAGTGAATTCAAAAAATATCATATTTTAAATATGAGCAGATGTGGGAAGGACATCCTCAATTTTCTAATATGATAGCTCAAACATGGAATTCTTCAGGTAATGGTGGGTTGTATGCTCTTCCAAATCAAATTAAATCTATGACATCTAGATTAAAAGAATGGAACAAGAACACTTTTGGAAATATTTTTTAAAAGAAAGAAGAACTAAAAGATAAAATTCCAAAATTCCAAAAAGGTGAACATAATAATCCAAGCTCAAAGAAAAGGGAGTTTCTTAGTGAATATCATAATATTTTGAGTACGAAAGAGAAATTTTGGAGATTAAAATCAAGACAGACTTGGTTAAAATAAGGAGATAAAAATACAAGGTTTTTTCATAGGATGATTATAGTGCAGAGATCAACTTCCAGAATTAGTAGAATTAAATAAATAAAAAATGGTTTGGATTGAAGACCAGAGCGAAATTAGAAAAGAGACTAAGTCTTTTTATCATAATATTCTAGGATTAGAGGAGTCTAAAGTTCTTAATGGTAAACTTCTTCAAGATATTCCTTCGGTTATAACGAAGGAATACAATAGAAAACTGATGGAGCCTATCACTCTAGAAGAAGTTCATTTAGCTCTTTTCTCTTTTAATAAGGATAAATCCCTAGATCCATATGGGCTCTCTACAACGTTTTACCAACATAATTGGGATATAGTGAAGGATTATTTATTGGTGGCAGTGGAACAATCTAGGGTAAAACAATACATACCTTATAAAATAAATAGAACATATCTTACCCTAATTCCATATAATGACCACCCTTTATTGCTCCTTGTATACTAAATGTGTGAGGTTTTGTTTGCTTGTTTGAGTTTGTTGATATGTTTTTTTTTGTTTTTGTTGTTTCCTGATATGAAATGTGTTTGCAACGTAATTAGAAAGAAAGAACAATGCAAGAAGATATCTAGACTAAATGCCAATTCTAGGAATGCAATCTCAACAACTTTTATGACTCAAAGATGAATTACAAAGTTCTGATTTAGAATTATCATACCTAATATCTTCATCTTCAGACTTTCAAATGCTTACAATTCGCTTTCCAAAGACTCTAGGGATGTCTTAGAATTGTCCTCCACCAATACCAATCAAGATGACGTGTAATAGAAGCTCCAATGATCATGAAATATCAATTGTTTTAGGTCTGAAAAACTCTATACAACTTTTCTTCATAATAAGAACAACAGCTCCAGCTCTCCCCCAATGATGGCATAAACTCCCAACACATGTATTTCTAGTAGCCTAAGGTTACTATGCACCATAAATGAGAGGATATGAGTCTAATTTATACTTGTATTTAGACCTTCGAATGAAGCTTCAGACTTACAAACATTTCATGATATGCATGAAGAAGTCTCCCGTTTGAAACACTATGCTTTGGAGATGACCACAATGAGGTTGGTTGGTGAATTTGCCTTCCAATGTCAGTTGTGGAAGTCTGAAATGTTTATGTCTTCAGACTATAATCAGACTTCTACAGATGTTTCAGACCTCCCTTTATGCCCATGACTTGCCTATTTGAAGGCTTCACAAGGTGCGCTAAGATCAGAAGAATGTCCCTTTCCAATGTAGTTGCCAAATTTGCATGATATCTGCCATATGCTCCAGTCTGAAACAAGTGTCTTCAGATTTGCACAAGTTCTCGAAATACCTTTTAAAACAATCCCAATCAACCACTAATAAAATTTCCAAGTTGTCTCCTTCAAGTGCGATTCTATCCAACATCAAAATGCAACCCAAACACAATGTGAAATGCCAAAATTGTGGTAATGGAAGATGGCGCCTATGCTAGAGAATTCATCTGGCATTCTAAAATTAACACTTCCAATTTATGGTTCAATTATATACTTGATCTCTTTGTCTTGGGCAAACATTTTGGTGAAGTACCCACAAAATTATATGCATACAATATGAATATATGATTGAAAATATAGGTATGCCATGACAAACCAGAAAACCCTAGGATCTACAAAATAAAATAAATACCACTCCAAATATTGCCAAATTTGTGCTCAAAACTATTGTTACACGTCAAGGAATAATATGCACCAATGCCCAAAAAAGTCCTCCTTGAGATGAAATTATGAATCAAAATATAGATCTGCCATGAAAATTACAGTCAACATTAATGGTCTGAAAATACCTCTATATGCCCATAAAATCATCAAAATAATTATTGTTTCCTTCATGGCTGATGAATACCCAGAAAACCCATGTCTTCGTTTACTCATATGATGACCTTCAAATTTTTGCAAACCCTAGTAATGGAAATCTGAAGCACAACTGAACTTCTTGAAGTAGAAGCTCCTCAATGATTGAATAGGTGTGGTCTTTCACACACAAAACCATTATTCTTATGGAGGTAATTTTCCCACAAGCCCAACAATGCAACAATCTTCAGTGTCCTCAGAAAATATAACCAAAAACATACAAACATGGATGATAGAATGACCACACACAACCCTTACTTATTCTTTTTTCCAACCATCTTCTAGAAGCTTCCAAAATCGGTTTCCCATCTTGGCCCCTTCCCTAGTAGTCATAAATTTGTTTTAAAACAACTTTGGCCCCTTATAATTAAATATTATAATTTTCGTTTATAATTTGCTTTTATAAAAATATATTATAATTAAAGGTAAATAAATCAAACTTAGGCCAAAATATATCATCCCATAACCAAAATGGCTAACAAACTACAAAACCCATGTTGAAACTCGATCATGGTAATTTCCTCCATAATGTTGAGTTCCTCAGAAACTCTTTGAATGACCTACAAGGACTCAGAATAGGTCATCAGGGTCATCTTATCCAAGTCACTAAAGAGGGGACATTATAGTCTCTGTCCCTTAACATTGTGTGTCCTCAAGAAATGGTAAGGTATACTAGGATCCCACAACATCCTCCAAAAAACCTCATTGCATGGATGTTGTACCTCTCTAATGATATACAAATCATGCATGACCAACTAAGTATGAATTCCACATGCATTGATACTGCATAAACTGAATAGTTGCATCCAGATAATCTACCTATAATGGTATCTATCACCAAAATCCCAGAGCATCATGTGGACATTAGACCTGTGAGTGACGAATGAAGGAAACATAGCGTTATCAATTCACCATTGATCCAAGAAAAAGAGCTCATCTCCCAAGGAATATCATCATGATGGGACTACATCATCCCCAAATCCATATAGTCAACGGAAGAGGGTGTAATAATACAAGCTAGAAGCACACATGGTGTCTCTCTCTCAATACTAACTGAGCCATCCATAGGCTCCTCACCATGTGGTATGGGTAGAATATCAGAGTAATCTATCCACCCGATCTGATTGTGTCCTATAAGTCTCTCCATGCAGTGGAAAGAGACTATATAAGGTCCTTGAGTAGACATCCCTCTCAACACAACCTTCTATCCATTCACCTCAAACTTCACTTCCAACTTCTAAAAATTGAAAATGACCTCTCCCAAAGTGTGCAACCACTAGATACCAAGAACCACGTCTAAATTCTTTATGACAACCACAAATAAATCATCGCACATCTCTTAGTTTCCTAGTTTTAACTTCAGATGTGGCACCTTTTTTATGCAAGGAATAGAGAACCCGTCTACAATCATGACTTTTAATTCTTTTACATCCATTGTCTTCAATACCTTCTAAACTACAAATCCCTCATTGATAAAATTGTGTGTGGCTCCAGTGTCAATTAATGTCACCACACGTTGTCCCTGTAATACACCTTGTATCCTCACGGATTGGGCTCCCTGAATGCTGCAAATATGGGCAAGGGTGCTGCCATGCATCCCCTCCTAAATTTCCTCAATTGCTGGTGCTTCTAAAACCTTCCCACCATCGATGTTCCAACTTTCTTCTTTTTAATCAAAAATTTTAGACCCACTATCATCATTCGAATGATACTCTATGAGTTGTAACTTCCCCTTAAACTCACATTTGTGTATAGGAGTCCATGGTTTATTGCAAGTAAAACATAATCCCTTCTTCCAAATTTCTTGAAGTGCGTCATAATCAAGTCTTGTAGTTGTACTCTTTTTTTGCTCTGATTCCTTCCTAGGTACCTTTTTATCTTCATCTCTTTTGATCTCTCGACCATACTTCCCCTTGAACTCTTGTCCATATTTTCCTTTTAACTAGTTCTTGGACTTGGCTAAAGTGATATCCATGTCCCTAGCCTATCTAATGGCATCCCGTAGTGTAGTCAAGTTAAATGCTTTAACCCAACCTCTCAATGGCTCGGATAATCCATCCATAAATAGGTTCACTAAGCATCTCTCTGACATGTCGGTAACCATCACAGACAATCTTTGAAACTTGGCTATGTAGGCATCCACTGAAATCCACTACCTCAGGTGATTCAACTCCTTGAAATCTAATTCTTGCTCCCTCCTATCAAAACTCTTTTGGAGCCTCTCTCTAAAATCTGCATAAGTATCCACTCTTTCATGTCCAAGAGTTTGCATCCCACGGTGCCACCAATCGTGAGCGACGCCCTCCAAATGTAAAGTGCAAAACTTAATGGTGTCCTCTTCTGTAATTTGGTTCAACTATAAATATGTGTCCATCTTCTAGACCCAAGCCTTCATTGTCATCTTCCCTAAACCATCAAATAAAGGAATGTGTATCTTGCCTATTCTCTTCTGACTCATCTTGTAGCCCTGTGGTGTATGATATTACTCATCACCCTGACCCTACTATGCTGGTCTCCCTCTAGTCCTGGGTGCTTGCCTATTATGAGTATCAACATAATACCTAAATTACATGAGGTCATGGAACTCTGGACCCAATGCATCCTACTCCTGCCTATACTGCTGGTACTGCCCAACAACTATAACCTCAGGCTCCTCAATAGGTGAAGGTGTGGCTAGAACAACTATCGGTTCTGACCTAGGTATAAATGTAGGCATAGTAGGCCTAGAGTTGTTGGATCTATCTGTCCTAATTTGTGTGGTATATATGTTGGCTACCAATTCTCCATTACTTGGCCCTTTCCTGGCATCCATTGTTCCCTGTTGTTGGTTTTGTGCATTATTAACCAAGAGGTTCAACCCATGGACCTGTTGCTACATAAGACCCACAAATTATTCCAAGTTATGTTGCATGTTATGTTGAGTTTGTCTAATGTCTTCTACCATATTTCTTTTTATCTCCTCTTGTATTGCTCTCTCACCCATTTTTCTATTTCTTAATGCTACAAAAAAGGTACTATCTTCTGGGTATGTGTGAGCAAGTTGATATTGTTCCCTTCTCAAATTCTTGTAGTAGGCCCTCAAATACCTGTCACTCATGTATTATATACCTCACAAGATGGCAAGAACAAGTGGCTCTGATACCACTATAATGATCACCCTTTATTGCTCCTTGTATATTGAATGTGTGAGGTTTTGTTTGCTTGTTTGAGTTTGTTGATATTTTTTGTTTGTTTTTGTTGTTTCCTGATATGAAATGTATTTGCAATGTAATTGGAAAGAAAGAACAATGCAAGAAGATATCTAGACTAAATTCCAATGCTAGAAATGCAATCTCAACAACTTTTATCACTCAAATATGAATTACAAATTTCTTCAAAATTATTAGACCTGATATCTTCATCTTCAAACTTGCAAATGCTTACAATTCGCTTGCCAAAGGCTCTAAGGATGTCTTAGAATTGTCCACCAATTTCAATCAAGATGACGTGTAATAGAAGCTCCAATTATCATGAAATGTCAATTTTTTTAGGTCATAACAGCTCTCTAAAACTTGTCTTCAGAATAAGAACAACAGCTCTAGCTCTCCTCCAATGATGGCATAAACTCCCAACACATGTATTTCCAACAACCCAAGGTTACTATACACCAGAAATGAGAGGATATGAGTCTAATTTATACTTGTCTTCAGACCTTCAAATGAAACTTTAGACTTACAAATATTCCATGATATGCACGAAGAAGTCTCTTGTTTGAAACACTATGCTTTGGAGATGACCACGATGAGGTTGGTTGGTGAGTTTGCCTTCCAATGTCAGTTATGGAAGTCTAAAATTTTTATGTCTTCAGACTGTAATCAGACCTTCTGCAGATGTTTTAGACCTCCCATTATGCCCACAACTTGCCTATTTTAAGGCTTCACAAGGTGCTGTAGGATGAGAAAAATATCCCTTTACAATGTAGTTTCCAAATTTGCATGATATCTGCCATATACTTCAGTCTGAAACAAGTGTCTTCATATTTGCATAAGTTTTGAAAATACCTTTTAAAACAACCCAATCAACCACTAATAAAATTATCAATTTGTCTCCTTCAAGTGCGATTCTATCTAACATCAAAATGCAACCCAAACACAAGGTGAAATGCCAAAATTGTGGTAATGGAAGATGGCACCTATGCTGGAGAATTCAACTAGCATTCTAAAATTAACACTTCCAATTTATGGCTCAAATATATACTTGAACTCTTTGTCTTGGGCAAACAGTTTGGTGAAGTACCCATAAAATTATATGCATACAATATGAAGATATGACTAAAAATATAGGTATGCCATGACAAACCAGAAAACCCTCATATCTGCAAAATAAAATAAATACCACTCCAAAGATTGCCAAATTTATGCTCAAAATAATTGTTACACGCCAAGGAATAATATGCACCAATGCCCAAAAACAATCCTCCTTGATATGAAATTATGAATCAAAATATAAGTCTGCCATGAAAATTACAATCAACATTAATGGTCTAAAAATACCTCTATATATGCTCAAATCATAAAAATAATTGTAGTTTCCTTCGTGGATGATGAAGATCCACAAAACCCATGTCTTGGTTTTCTCATATGATGACCTTCAAATTTTTGCAAACCCTAGTAATGGAAATCTGAAGCACAACTAAACTTCCTGAAGTATAAGCTCCTCAATGATTGATTAGGTGTGGTCTTTCACACACAAAACCAATATTCTTATGGAAGTAATTTCCCCACAAGCCCAACAATGCAACAATCTTCAGTATCCTTAGAAAATATAACCAAAAATATACAAACATGGATGATAGAATGACCACACACAACCCTTATTATTTTTTCCAACCGTATTCTAGAAGCTTCCAAAATGGGTCGCCCATCTTGGCCCCTTCCCTAGTAGTCATAACGTTGTTTTAAAACAACTTTGGTCCCCTTATAATTAAATATTATAATTTCCCTTTATAATTTGCTTTTATAAAAATATATTATAATTAAAGAGAAATAAATCAAACTTAGGCCAAAATATATCATCCCATAACCAAAATGGCTAACAAACTACAAAACCCATGTTGAAGCTCAATCATAGTAATTTCCTCCATGACGTTGAGTCCCTTAGCAACTCTTCGACTGACCTACAAGGACTCAAAAAATTTCATCAGGGTCATCTTATCCAAGTCACTCAAGAGGGGACATTACAGTCTTCGCCCCTTAACATTGCGTGTCCTCAAGAAATGGTAAGGTATACCAAGATCCCACAACATCCTCCAAAAAACCTCACTGTACGAATGTTGTATCTCTCTAATTATATGAAAATCATGCATGACCAACTGATTGTGAATTCCACATGCATTAACATTGCATAAACTAAATAGCTGCATCCAGATAATCTACCTATAATGGTATCCATCACCAAAATCCCAGAGCACCATGTGGACATTAGACCTGTGAGTGACGAATGAAGAAAACATAGCATTATCAATGCACCATTGATCTTAGAAAAAAGAGCTCATCTCCCAAGAAATATCATCATGATGGTACTGTGTCATCCCCAATGCCATAGAGTCAACAGAAGAGGGTGAAATAATACAAGTTGGAAGCACACATGGCATCTCTCTCTCACTACTAACTGAGCCATCCATAGGGTGTAAAACTTAATGGCATCCTCTTCTGTCATTTGATTTAGTTGTAAATATATTTCCATCTTTTGGACCCAAGCCTTCGTTGTCGTCTTCCCTGAACCATCAAAGAAAGGAATGTGTATCTTACCTATTCTCTTCTGAATCATCCTGTGGCCCTATGGCGTATGATGCTGGTCATCACCCTGACCTTGTTGTGTTGGTCTCCCTCTAGTCCTGGGTGCTTGCCTATTACGAGTATCAACATAATACCTGAATGACATGATGTCATTGAACTCTAGATCCAATGCATCCCACTCATGTCTATATTGCTGGTACTTCCCAACAACTGTAACCTCAGGCTCCTCAATAGGTAGAGGTGTGGCTGGTATAGCTATCGATTTTGGCCTAGGTATAAATATAGGCATAGTAGACCTAGATTTTTTGGCTCTATCTCTCCTGATTTGTGTGGTATCCCTATTGGATACTGCTCCATTGCTTGGACCTTGCCTAGCATCCATTGTTCCCTACTGTTGACTTTGTGTATTATTAACCAAGAGGTTCAACCCATGGACCTACTACTGCATAAGACCCACCAATTATTCCAAGCTATGATGCATGTTATGTTGAGTCTGTCTAATGTCTTCTATGATATTTCTTTCTTTCTCCTCTTGATTTGCTCTCTCACTCATTTGTCTATTTCTTAATGCTACAGAAAAGATACTATCTTCTGGGTATGGGTGAGCAAGCTGATATTGTTCCCTTCTCAAATTCCTATAGTATACCCTCAAATCCCTATCACTCATGTATTTTCTACCTCACAGGATGGCAGGAACAAGTGGTTATGATACCACTATAATGACCACCCTTTATTGCTCTTTGTCTACTGAATGTGTGAGGTTTTGTTTGCTTATTTGAGTTTGTTGATATGTTTTTGTTGTTTCCTGATATGAAATGTAATTGCAATGTAATTGGAAAGAAAGAACAATGCAAGAAGATATCTATACTAAATTCCAATGCTAGGAATGCAATCTCAACAACTTTTATTACTCAAATAAGAATTACAAAGTTTTTATTCATAATTATCAGACCTGATATCTTTATCTTCAGACTTGAAAATGCTTATAATTCACTTGCCAAAGACTCCAAGGATGTCTTAGAATTGTCCTCAACCAATGCCAATCAAGATGATGTGTAATAGAATCTCCAATGATCATGAAATGTCAATTGTTTTAGGTCTGAACAACTCTCTACAACTTGTCTTTAGAATAAGAACAACAGCTCCAGCTCTCCTCCAATGTTGGAATAAACTCCCAACACATGTATTCCCAGCCACCCAAGGTTACTATGCACAAAAAATGAGAGGATATGAGTCTGATTTATACTTGTCTTTAGACCTTCGAATGAAGCTTCAGACTTACAAACATTCCATGATATGCATAAATAAGTCTCTCGTTTGAAACACTATGCTTTGGAGATGACCACAATGAGGTTGGTTGGTGAATTTGCCTTCCAATGTCAGTTGTGGAAGTCTAAAATATTTATGTCTTCAGACTATAATCAGACCTTCTGCATATGTTTCAAACCTCCTTTTATGCCCATGACTTGCCTATTTGAAGACTTCACAAGGTGCGCTAGGATCAGAAGAATGTCCCTTTGCAATGTAGTTGCCAAATTTGCATGAGATCTGCCATATACTCTAGTCTGAAACAAGTGTCTTCAAATTTACATAAGTTCTAAAAATACCTTTTAAAACAATCCCAATCAACCACTAATAAAATCGCCAAGTTGTCTCCTTCAAGTGTGATTCTATCCAAAATCAAAATGCAACCCAAACACAAGGTGAAATGCTAAAATCATGGTAATAGAAGATGGCACCTATGCTGGAGAATTCGGCTGGTATTATAAAATTAACACTTCCAATTTATGGTTCAATTATATACTTGATTTCTTTGTCTTGGGCAAACAGTTTGGTGAAGTACCCATAAAATTATATGCATACAATATGAATATATGACTAAAAATATAGGTATGCCATGACAAACCAGACAACCCTAGGATCTACAAAATAAAATAAATACCACTCCAAAGATTTCCAAATTTGTGCTCAAAATTATTGTTACATGTCAAGGAATAATATGCACCAATGCCCAAAAAAATTCCTCCTTGATATGAAATTATGAATCAAAATATAGGTCTTCCATGAAAATTACAGTCAACATTAATGGTCTAAAAATACCTCTATATGCCCTCAAATCATCAAAATAATTGTAGTTTCCTTCATGGCTGATGAAGACCCACAAAACCCATGTCTTGGTTTTCTCATATGATGACCTTCAAATTTCTACAAACCCTAGTAATGGAAATCTGAAGCACAATTGAACTTCCTAAATTAGAACCTCCTCAATGATTGATTAGGTGTGGTCTTTCACAAACGAAACCAATATTCTTATGGAGGTAATTTCCCCACAAGCCCAACAATACAACAATCTGTAGTGTCCTCAGAAAATATAACCAAAAACATACAAACATGGATGATAGAATGACCACACACAACCCTTATTCTTTTTTTCAACCATCTTCTAGAAGCTTCCAAAATGGGTCGCCCATCTTGGCCCCTTCCCTAGTAGTCATAACGTTGTTTTGAAACAACTTTGGACCCCTTATAATTAAATATTATAATTTTTGTTTATAATTTGCTTTTATAAAAATATATTATAGTTAAAGGGAAATAAATCAAACTTAGGCCAAAATATATCATCCTATAACCAAAATGGCTAACAAACTGTAAAACCCATGCTGAAGCTCGATCATAGTAATTTCCTCCATGACGTTGAGTCCCTTAGCAACTCTTTGAATGACCTACAAGGACTCAGAATAGGTCATCAAGGTCATCTTATCCACGTCACTAAAGAGGGGACATCACATTCCAAAAAGAAGGATGATGAATTATTTGATTCTTTTAGACCCATAAGCATATGTAATATGACATATAAGCTTATCTCTAAAGTGATGGAAAATCGATTAAGGTCATTGTTAGACAAAATCATTTCAAAAGAGGAAAGAGGATTTGTGAAAGGGAGACAAATTCTGGATGGGATCATAGTAGCTCATGAAGTTATACATTCAACAGTTTCAAGAAAAGAGAAAGCAGTCATCTCATAACTTAACATGAGTAAAGCCTATGATAGGGTAAAATATGATTTTCTTTTTGCATTTTTAGAAAATTTTGGATTCAAGAAGAAATGGGTTAGATGGATTAAAGTTTGTGTCGCTACATTTTGTTATTCAGTGTTGGTCAATGGGTTCGTAATAGAATCGTTTAAGGCTAAGAGAGGCCTTAGACAAGGAGATCTTCTATTTCCTTATTTTTTCATTATAATGGTAGAGGTTTTGAGTAAGAACTTAAAGAAGGCTTACAAATATGGGATTATAAGTAGACTTAAGGTTAGTATTAACATCGACAACATCACCCATCAACAGTTTGTAGATGATACAACCCTTTTTGGAAAGGTGCGGATTAATGAGGCCAAAGCTTTGAATAACATTTTGAAGGAATATGAAAGAGTATCAGGGTAAAAATTTAATAGGACAAAATTCAAAATTTACTTCCTTAACACTCCTACTAATATCAAAGCAAGAATTTCGAGGTTGCTTCAAATGGAGGAGGCAAATTTTTTGCAACTTATCTAGGGATGTCTTTATTTGAGGGGAGAATGAGGAGAGAATTATGGAATCTAGTTATTAGTAAGGTTCAGAATAAACTTCCAGCTTGGAAAGGTAGATGGTTATCGTTAGTAGGAAGAATGTAGTTAATTAAGTCAATCTTTTAGATCATCCCAACATATTATATGTCATTGTATTCATGCCAAAATCAGTTGGAAAAATTTTAATCTATATTATGCAATCATTTTTGTGGTCAGGTTTACTTGATAAAATGAAATTTCCTTTGGGGAAATGGAGCAAGGTGTGTGATGATAAAACTAGGGTAGGTCTTGCTTTAAGATTTATTACATATGCAAACTTAGCTCTTAGGGAAAAAGATATCTGGAGATTATACAGATAAATTCAAAGACAATGGGCAAGAATTCTTCTAAATATGTTGATCTCAATAACCAAAGTTTAATTTTTACTACTTTCTCTCTACCAAATGGTTCTGCTCTTTGGAATGGTTTAAAAAAAGCTATTGATCTTATGATTAAAGGTTTAAGATGGGAGATGGGAACTAGAGAAAAATTTTCTATTTGAATGGATACTTGGTGTGATAAAAAACCACTTAATTTAGATCCAATTTTGAAACCTTGGATGAGATCGCTTCAAGAAAAATATGGTGATAGGGTTTCAAACATTTTGTACAAATATCAAGAAGGAAGATACAAATGAAAAGAATATTTGTTTACGAGTATACAAGACATTGATGTTAGGATACATTTTAGTAGAAAGATAACAACTGTGATTATTTTGAGGGGAGCCAAGGATAAATTGATTTGGTAGTTGAATAACTCAAGAGAATACACAACAAGAAGTGGATATAATGTACAACACCAACAAAATATAATATCACTAGAATATGGAGATATATTTGGGATAGCCCAAGCATTCCTAAAGTCAAAATGTTTGTTTGGCTAGTAGGTTAGAAGAATTTTTTCTTGGGACGACATTATGAAAAGGGGTTTTCATGGTCCCTCTCAATGTATTTTTTGTAAAAAGGAGAAGATTATAGATCATCTCTTGGGACATTGCTCAATAGTCTAGAATCTATGGCAATGGATTCTTAATATGTTTGGTAAATTCATGGTGATGAATAGTAGAATTGAAAATTGGTTAAAGCAATGGTAGAGCACTTATAAAAGTGAGGCTTTACAAACAATATGGGATATATCAAAAGATTAAATACTTTGGAATTTATGGCTAGAAAGGAATAAAAGAATATTTAAAGGAAATAAAAGTAGATTAGAGGTAATGAAAATGAAGATATGTTTAGACATAGAGGAGTCTAAATGAACCCTATCAACTCACCTAATCCTTAATCTAGAAGCAAAGAGCCTTGATAGATGGATTCAAGTCATTAAATGGAATTATGATGTTGGGTACAAGAGAAGTAAAAAGAAGGAAAAGAATATAAAGTGGAAACCACCAGATGTGGAGTGGGTTAAATTGAATTTTTATGAAGCTTCTAAAGGTAATCCTGGTCTAGTAAGAGGAGAAATAACTAGAAATAATAGAGGAGAGATTTTGTCTCTTTATGCTTTCAATAGTGGATTTAAGAAAAATAATGAAGTTGAAGCTTGGGCGACTTTAGAAGGGTTAAAAACATACAAATAAATTAAATGGAACATAGTATGTATGGAAGGTGATTCTCTCATAGTAATAAATGCAATTTTGAGGAAAGCAAAGGCTCCATCGAACATACAAGAGATAATTGTGAAAGTTCAAGATCTTGCTAAAGAGTTTGAAGAAAATAGCTTTACACATAAATTACAACAAGGTAACAAATGTGCAGATAGGCTAGCCAATAGAGGTATTTTGAATGAGGATCGTGAAGTTAAATTCTCCTTTCCATGGTTAGAGGAAATAGTAAGTTTAGTTGAAGCTGACAAGAAAATGTTGATTGCTTGAATCAATAAATGATTAGGTTTTACTTTAATTTTTTCCATTGGTAATATCTACTTTATTTTGCAATGGTAATGTGTTTTCATATAGACTATTTATTATAATTTTTTGGTTGCACTTGTGTTTCAGGAAGGAAACTAGCAATCCATATTTTGTAAAGCGGACTATGATAATACGATTTTTTGGAATATTACTCTACTAAGATGTAAGGCATATATAGTAGAGGTGAAGTTTTGGTATTGTAAATATTACTATAGAAAAATGTCAAGAAGGATGCTAAATTATGGAATATTTGTACTCATACATAAAATTGAAAATATCCAAATATGGCCTCATCAGTGCAGCTGTTGATTTGTGTGATTCCTTAAATCTTCTGTTTTATAGCCAGCAGTTCCAGGGGCACAAGGAGTCAAAGGAAAAATCTAAATATGATGGCAAGAACGATGATAAGAAGTTAGATGAGGACTACAAGGAAGACTGCTTGGCCTCTTGGCTGTCCATTCTATGGGATGTGTTTTTTTTTTTTTTTTTTTTGACCATATTCTATTATTTTTATATGGGCACAAGCTACTCTGCATGGTGCTTGCATGATTAGTTTTTGTCTTTGTTAGTTCTTTTTTGCGTCTTTCTTTTCGATGGCCATAATATTAGGCTTCCATAGTTTAGTTTGGTTGTATTCTAATGGAAGAGTAGGTCTTGGCCATTTTTGTTGTCAGTTTAAACTTTTAGGGCTTGGCCTTTGTCCAGTTGGTCAGTGGACCCTATTTTGTAAAATGGTTTTGGGTCAACCAGTTAAAACCCGGTGTTAATTATAATATTCTCTTACTTACCAAAAAAAAAAAATATCCAAATATGAAAATCTAGAATTCAAATATTTTATGTAAAATGATGTAGGTTTCTAGTTGTAGCATCTTAATTGAGATAAGAAGTGTATCTATTTATAAACTCTCAAGCTCTAAAGAATAGAGTTGTAATTTGTCAAGGGTTGGGGACTTGAGTACAACCCCTTATTATCCAGCAAAAAAAATAATCACCTTCCATCCATACTTTGTTTCATTTCATTTATCTACATATTTTTAACCCTTCTAAAGTGGCCCAAGCTTCAACTTTATCCACTATTGAAAGCTTAATGAGACAAAATATCTTCCCTATTATTTCTAATTATTCCTCCTCTTATTGGTCCTAGATTTCCTTTAGATGCTCCATCAAAATTCAATTTGACCAACTCCACTTTTGGTGGTTTCCACTTTATATTTTGTCTTCTTTTTGTTTCTCATGTACTCAACATCATAATTCCATTTGATGACTTGAATACATCTATCAAGGCTCTCTACTTCAATATTAGAAATTGGGTGAGTTGAGAGGGTTGGTTTAGACTCCTCTATAGCTAAACAAGTCTTCCTTTTCATTACCTCCAAACTTTTTTATTTTTCTTTAAATATTCTTCTATTCCCATTCCACTCATACAATCCAAAGTATTGTATTTTTTGATATATTCTAGATTGTCTTTAAAGCCTCACTTTAAAATTACTCTGGCATTGCTTTAAATATTCTTCCATTCAACACCATGCATTTACAAAACATATTAAGAATCCATTGCCATAGTTTCCAAACTATTGAGCAATTTCCAAGAGATGGTCTATACTCTCCTCTTTTTTACAAACACATTGTGAGGGGCCATGAAAACCCCTTTTCATAAGGTTATCCCAAGATAAAAATCATCTATGACCTACTATCCAAACAAAAATTTTGACTTTAGGAACACTTAGGCTATCCCAAATATCTTCTTGTTGTCTTCCTATTTTGTTAGTGCTTTACATTATATCTATTTATTTTGTGTATTCTCTTGAGCTATTCAACTCCCAAATCAGCTTATCCTTGGATTTCCTCGAAATAATCCATGTTATATTTTTACTCCATTGCCCCTTAGCATTAATATCTTGTATTATTGTAAAAAAATCTTCTTTCCATTTGTATCTTCCTTCCTAATCCTTGTACAAAATGTTTGAAACCCTATCACCATATTTATCTTGAAGTAATATTATCCATGGTTTCAAAATTAGATCTAGATTGAGTGGTTTTTTATCACACCAAGTATCTATCCAAATAGAATATTTTTATCTAGTTCCCACCACCCATATTTGACCTTTAATCACTAGATCAATTGATTTTTTTAAAATGTTTCATAGTGTAGAACCATCAGGTAGTGAAAATGTAGTAAATATTAAACTTGGATCATTGTTCTGAACATACTTAGAAGAATTCTTGCTCATTGTCTTTTGACTCTCTGTATAATTTCCAAATTGTGTTTCACCTAAAATCTAAGTTTACATCTATAGGAACTCTTAAACCAAGATCCCCCTAGTTTTATCATCACACACCATGCTTCATTTCACCAAAGAAAATAAACTTTTATCATGTAATCTTGACCATAAAAATGACCGCATAATATAGATTAACTTATTTTCACTTGATTTTGGCAAAGTATAAAAGGACGTAATATATATATTTTACATGGTGGAATCGGTAGCCACCACGATGATCCGAATATGTTGATTGTCTTTTATGGCCACCATAATATTCTACATTGTCCACCTTGGAAGCTGCCACATATTTCTCTCATAGTCCACCCATATAATCACCATGTCGCAATCATTTTAAATCTTATACATCACTGAAATCACTAGAAAAGGGATAAGCATTCAATCTGGTGAGGCCCAATATTTAAAACCTGGACTTTTACCCCCCTTACGGGGTTTGGTTTAACCAATTGGTCTACACATCGAACCTTATAAAAGGACATAATGTGTTATAATGGCTTGTAAGACTGATTTAATTAGTTGCACTCTTTCTACTAATGATAACCATCTATCTTTCCATGTCGACAATTTATTTAAAATTTACTTATAACTGTATTACACAATTATATCCTTGTTCTCCCCTAAAATAAGGGCATCCCTAGATAAGTTGCTGGTAAATTTACCTCCTCCATTTGAAGTAACTTGCATATCCCTATTTTGATTCTAGTTGGAGTGTTTAGGAAGTAAATTTTGAATTTTGTCCTATTAACTTTTTTCCCTAATGCTCTTTTATATTTCTTTAATAAGTTATTCAAATATTTAGCCTTGTTTATCCCTACCCTTTTAAAAAGGGTTGTATCATCTGCAAATTGTTGATGGATGATATTGTTGATATTATTACTAGCCTTAAGTCTACTTATTAGCCCATCTTTGTAAGACTTATTCAAGTTGCTACCCAATACCTCTGCCATAATAACGAATAGATATGGTGATAAAGGATCTCTCTATCTAAGACCTCTCTTGACTTTAAATGGTTTTGTTACTGATCTATTGACCAACACTAAATATGATATTGTAGAGACATAATATGCTAGTAAACATCTCCTCCTAAAATCATGGTTAGCGCTACCAGTGACTCGTTGTTAAGTCCTCTCAAAAAGATACTTTTGAGAGACTTATCTCCTAGCTTGGTGTGAGGAGATCGTTGGAGGTTGAAAGTAAACCTCTCCTAGTATTCTTCTAGGGACTCGTCCTCCTTCTATGTCATGTTGAGGACTTCTTCCCTAGAAACTCAGCTCTGCCAAAGTCCTAGTACTATTCTGTAAAGAGCTTATTCATCTCTTTCCACGTAGTGATTTGCTTGTCCCCCAAAATAATAAACCATCATAGGGCTGAGTCGTTTAACATTGACAAAAAGAGCTCGAATAAGCTCTAATTTTTTCTTCCAAATATATATCACGGTGTTCTAGCATCATCACAATAAAATTGGGCTACAACAAAATTTGCATAGATGAGAATCATCACAATAACTTGGGTCTTCACGACTCGCAGCATCAGCAAAGGTAGTTGCACTCAATAAAAATATTGTAGGTTGTGTTCACAGGTTTAAAAAAAAATCTAATTCCTATGCAATTTATGGGCTTCCACAAGTGTCTAGCAATGAGTTGTTTTTTCAACCATATCACGACGAATTTCAATTCCTACTCGAGAAAAAGATTACTTGGGCAATATGCATACATTTGAGCATAGAAGAACAAAGAATATTATGCACATATAGTTACAATGGATATCATGTCGTTCATTCATAGGAAGAAAGATATTTACAAGAATAAATTATAAAAAAATTAAAAATAAAAAAAAAATATTACACATTTCTAAGTGTAAATTGTGCAAGTTATAACCCTAAAAATATCTCTTATCAATCTCAACACGTAGTGTTTCCTTTTGGAGTCACGCAATTTTATTCGATGGATGATTCGTTGAAACTATAATTTATCATTTCAAGTGATGATTAAAGTTATCATTTTGAACGGTGATTAAATCCTCATAAACGAGTTTTTTGAGTTGTGATTAAAGTTATCAGTTTGAGCAGTGATTAAAACCTCATAAAACGGGTGCAATCGTAATTTCAACATGAATAGCAATTATTGCGAGTGATATAATAGGAATTTTTTCATTGAATTAAGCATGTCATAACGCAATATTAAATCTTTAAAGTACTTCCTCATCTTCGAAGTTTCTCTATTAAAAAAATGAATAAGGAGTCTATTTTTTTCGACAAGCCTTGGTTTCGAAGTTAAAACCCATATCATTCACCATTCTTCAGCATGGAATTAAAATTCTTGCTCCCGATAATTGAAGCACAATATCAAATTCACAACATCATGCAATAGGATCTCAAAATTTGAGTAGGATAAATTATTTGAAGCACAAGGGGATGGGTGCCAAACACTGGTTAATTTTCTCCTATAATTGTCACAACACTCGCATTTAAATTGTCAATCGAGGGCACGTAGACTTTAGAAGTGCCACGATTGAAACTACCTACACTACCACCTTAGAGGAGAATCCACTAACTACCATTGGGGGTGTTCATGAAGATCGGTCAAATTATCCATGCCAAGAAAACTTACATAGAAATGAAATGCATAAATGTAAACACACCACACTTGAAAGCAGTAATACGTCTACCATGAAAAGAATACAACTATAAAATAATTATATTTAATATAAGAACTTAAAACACGCTACCACATAATTAAATATATGAAAAATACTAATTAAGAATAAGGGAAGAATACTGGCTTGAAGTGGGTCCAATCTCCAGCAGATTCCACCCAGCAAATCATGAAGACAATGCGCATGTAAGAAATGTTCAAGCTTTATTAATAGTGCAGAAATATTACATGTGATAGTATTGAAAATAAAATGTCTCCCATTCTATAGATAAGTCTGTGTGTTTATATACCACACATAGGAATTCTTGTTGTAGCTCTGTTAAGCCAGGCGTCTCGTTATAGTCTAAACTAGGATAGTTTAGTTGTTGTAGCCAACGCACGATGATCAGCTTCCTTGTCATTTACTTGCAATCGGGTGATTTTTGTTTTGTATGGTTCTACTTTGCAAATGGTTACATGTTCACCTACTCTGGTTGGGACAACTTGTGCATCAGTGGTTTCCCATAGATGACGTGGAACAGTGGTCAACGGGGTTGCCCTCTAGTCCTTGGTCAACACGTGTAATCTGGGTATTCGTTCGAGTAGGGGAACCTAACTCAGTAAGGTGCCTACTTCAGTAAGGTGCCTACTTCTATAAGGTACCTAATTCAATAAGGCACTTACTTCATTAAGGCACTTACCTTCGTATTCCTTCATCTAATTGAACGGAACTGTGCCAAGTCCATGCAAGACCTCAACTGAGTAAAAGACGATAAAATCTAGGAAATAACTACACAATCCACACTTCACACTTGGATTAGATAATACACATGAATTCATTAAGTACATACATAATATTTAATAAAAATACACAACTCCTTAAATAGTGCCACAAAAAAACTGTTAGTACATATACAAAAATATGAGCATATCAGGTGCTCATCATCTCCCCATGTCTAACATGTGCCACGCCCTCGTGGCACCTAAAAATGGTAATTACCTCCTCTCTGTATGCCACTTCTTTTCATTTCCTTTTCTTTCTGGTGTCTTTGGCTTGCTCTCATACTTGAGGCTTCTATTTCTACTAAGGTGCATTGGCTTGTTGTGGGGCATTCCTGGGTTGTGCTTCCCTTTGGCTACGTCGATGTCTGGCAATGTTGGGTTAACCTTCATTCTACACTGGACTCTTATTGCATTGGCATTATCTCCTACTTGGCCCAGAACCTATACTAGTCTTGGCTACCATAGTCATTGCACCCTTTTGTAATGCTACTTTCGCATCCTACCACATATCAACGTGTTGAGGGTGCAACTCTCCGAAGGAAATGTCAAAGTCGTCCCTCTTCCACCTAACCACAATGGCTTTGTAAATCCAAATTTCCTCAAGGGTGAGGCTAGCATTTTTTGCCATGATTGTTGCTGCCTCTGCCTTTGGTCCATATACTCCCCATCTTGCTAGCCACTTCTTCATTTTAGAGGGTCGACCCAACGATGAACCATAGATATCCCAAAATTTATTGTTGTCAACGAGGTTCACACAAAAACCTATCCCTCTTACTTTCTTTTTGGTAGCCTTCCTAGCTATCTTTGCCTCCTTGAACTCCTTATGGAGCTGTTCAAATTTCACCTTCCACTCAGTGAAGGCTTGCACACCTTCCCATTCTTCATCTGAATGAGGGTTCAGTTCAAAAAATATCACCCTGGCCTTCCTTTTGGCCCTCTTCTGAGTCTTTTTTAGCATCTTTATTTTTCTCCTCTCTCATGAATATTAGGTGTCATAATCATCTCCAACCTCGTACACACTCGGTTCACTATAATGAAGGTTTGGGGTTGGAAGGTTATGACCCTTCCTCCGTATAATTGGGCAGATATCTCTACCCTTTCTCCATATAATTGGGTAGAGAGATCTACCCTTCCTCCATAACATTTGGTGAGAATTATGGGTGCTCCTCTTCGGACATCCCCCCAAATTAGACATCATCATCTACCTCTATTATTGCCTACTTTGATGCATCAGATGGCTCAACCCTAATTTCTATGGCCTTTCCTCGTAATTCAGCCTCCTACTCTAGTTCGACCACTATCTGCTCTTGTGCCCTAGAGTGTTCGACCCTTGCCACCAATGAGCTTCCCTTGTGCTCCTCTACATGGCAGATCAAGGCTATAATTAGCCCATGGTGGGCTAGGGCAGAGGATGCCCCTCTCTGGTATCACGATGCCTCATCCTACAAGGCATTCGCCAGGTAGAATGGAACGTTAATTTCTTGCCTGTGCACCAGGTGGCTCAGAAACTGCATATGATCTGTATTCAGGTGCGAATACTTCCTGATACAGGTAAAGTATCTCACCACCTACTTAAAGAGCTTTCTCAGGTGCATCAAGAGCTTCTACTTTGGGAGCCCATGTGGGTCGCATGAGGCACTCCCCCATCCGAGCATGAATTCTATGCATTTATTTACCACACTATCCTTATATGTGCATTCCTCAATAAGGAGAGGCTGGTGACATGAGCAATGTGCTCTGGAGTGACTAGAATTTTTAGTCTACGCATCTTGATGACTCCTTTGTTCATAGAGGCAGGAAACTCCTTTTCTATCTCTACTTCATGGTCTTGGCTGACCAGGCAACAGTAATCCATCCACCTGGCTACTTCGAACCAACGTGCAACATCTCCCCTGATCCCCTCAGTGTTAGTGGGCTCATTCTTCTTGAGCGCATGATTCTTTGATCGTCCTCCCATGGTGAATTCTCTATTGGTTTTGACTGGTTTGATGCCCTACCTTAGTAAGGCACCTTTTTATAAACCTGGTGCCTTACTCTAAAAATTGTTTCCTTATTGTGATTGGCAGGGTACGCCACCCAATTAACGTCCAGCATGACATATTAGGCATGCCAGGTGAATTTGAATCTTGCGTCGACATTATTTTCAAAGAGGTATATCATATGAAAAATTATGTATATATCTAATTAAAATCATGTGCATACTTAATTGGTCATTTCGTGTTGTGTCGAGTATGCCAACTTGCTTTTCAATGATGTTTTTCCCATGTGCTGATTACATTGCCTTGGGTACTACATTCCAGGTTCACTCAAGTTCTTACTTCTAAAAATGTGATGGATCCTATTGATTTAGGTTGGGACGCATATTTTCTTGATGATTGGCCTTGGGACATGCAAAAATCTTGCCCAAGAATTTCAAAATATTTTTGGGCACTTCCAGATTTCCATCACATGACATGATGGTGTTGGCTTTAGCTTCTCCTCGTACTGCCAAGTTGCACATGTGTTTTGAATTGATCTAGGTACCTACTTGAGTAAGGTGCCAAGGTTAGGCACCTACCTTAATAAGGTGCCTTCCTCAGTAAGGAACCTACCTGAGTAAGGTGCCTACCTGAGTAAGGTACCTACTTTAGTAAGGAACCTACCTCAGTAAGGCACCTATTGACTATGAAGAATGCTCTGGGGTGGTGCCTCCTTGGCAGAGTAAGGTGTTGCTCCTCTGGAGTAAGGCACCGCTTCCCTATGGGAACATATATATATATTAAATGCTCGGGTGGTGGTGCCTTTTTGGTAGAGTGAAGTGCCTACCTGAGTAAGGCACCTACTTCAGTAAGGCTCCTCCTTCAGTAAGGCACCTACTTCAATAATGTGCCTACTTCAGTAAAGTGCCTACTTCAGTAAGGCGCCTACCTCCCGCTTACTTATGAAGAATGCTCCAGGGTGGTGCCTCTTGATGAGGCCCAAAAGTGCCTCATTATTGCATAATGTTTGACTACCATATGATAATTTAATTGCCAAATAGTTGACTAAAATATACTATTTGTTAAGTGTTTGCATGATTTTATGTTAGGAATACTATATCTTTGTTTTTGACTATTTTCAGCATTTTGTGACTGATTTTGCTTGATTAAGTAGCAAGTAAAAACATGCATTTCAATTAACCAAATGCGGTATGCTGATATCCATTAACTTCTCAATGGTTTTTGAATGTTTTCCTGCCCTTCAACTTGTTTCAAATCCACATTGAAGCCAAAGGTTTAGGACTGTCATAAATCTAAAAATCTGAAAAAACAGCCATATAAAAATCAGCAAGCTGTCACTTTATAGGAACACCTTGAAGTTGTCAAGAAAAGCATGAGGATATGGATGGAATTAGTTTAGAATGACTACATAAGACATATAACCTATTTAGAAGCATTCCCACATGGTCTAAATAGGCAGCAACAGGGTATAACAGAGCAGGGACAATTGTGCAGCACTGTTGCACTATTTTAGCATGGTTACTTGGTGAATGAAGTGTATAAATTCAATAGCAACTTGATGTACTCTTTCATGTTGATATTTGAATAATTTTTCCATGTTATAATTTGTTTGAATTTGCAAGAAATACCAATATTTTACAACTGTGCAGCAGAGCTTAAAAATGCAATAATTTACCATGTAAATTCGAGCAAGCTATCAATGAATGGCAAGGCATGGAATTAATACATGGGGAGGAATGAAGGCTATTGCAATATGATCCTGAGGGCTAATCCACCTGAGAAATGCAGCTAAAATCACTTGAATAGCACATAGTTTTTCATTCTGAAGATCTTCAAAATGAACAGACATCTTCAGAATGAGAAATGCAGTCTCTTCGAAATGAGCCACTTATCTCCGAAATGAGAATAGAAAGTGCTTTTTGACTTGTTGAATGATTTTTGACGATGGAAAAATGGAAAGAAGGTTAAAAATTTTAAATAAAATATCTCCCAATATGACTTTGCCGTCCTTACCGTCCAAAGCCACCATTCATGGAAAAGATCAATTTTGATCCTCTTCTAGGATAAACCCAAAAAAACTGCAGCATAATAGAAAGTTGTTTTGCAAGATAGGAATGGCATATTATAAAGTGTAGAATGATATTTGAGATATTTCTAGACTCCTCCCATGTACTCCCACAACTGAATATGCTTTCTAAGGGCCAATGACTACTATTGCAACACAAACTGTCCAAATTTGCATTTATTTTAGATCCAAAATTATTGGCAAATCACTATAAAGTAGCACATAGGCTTATTTGAGCATGGGATATGTTGTAAATATTTATATAAATAACACAACTCCCTCCTTGTTTGAGCCAGTTAGTAATTAGAATAGAGGATAGTTTTCAATAGAAGCAATTAGAACTATACAGCAATTTTCTCATAATGATTTTCAGCATGTTCTGTCATCAATAAAAGTGCAGTTATTTTATCATTTTCTGTTCTGATTTTTAATTACTTAAGGAGTGCTTTTCACCTCCTTCTAGATTAGAAAGTATGGGCCCATTTTAAGATCTAGAAAGAGGGATTTTATGGTAGGTTTTAATCTATAATTTTGCTACAGCAAAATTAATAGATTGTTTGCCAGATTTCATTTTCTTGTTTTTATTTTGTATTATGTGATTTATGTTTTCTATTATGTTTGTGTACAACATTTGTGTATATGTCAGCTAACAAATTATATTACGCATTTTCCTTTGCTTTCCATGTTTTTTCTGATTTCTATTTTAGCAACTTTCCATTTTTAGCATATTTCATTTTGCTGTCGATTCCTGTAGCAGAATCTTGACAACCTTTTGTGGCAGGGCATTGACAGGTGTTTTTAGAATAAGTTTCATTTACAAGAATCATTTCAATTATGCAAAAGTAACTAGGTTTCAACTCTGCAAATGTAACTTAGGATTTCATTTCAGCAATTTAAATTCTGCAAGAGTAGATTAGACTTTCAATTTAGCAATTCCAATTCCTGCAATTGTAGTTAGATTTCAATTCTTGCAACTTAGAATTAGTTTTCAATTCCTATAATTTATTTTAGTTTCCATTCTTCAGACTAAGTTTAGTATGACACCAAAAGGCTAAACCAAAATCTGCTGAAGTGCAGCCAAGAAAATTCTTGAACATTATTAGCTGGCTGACTTATAAACAAAAAGTAAAATTGTTGATATTTTGAAACAATATTTCAATCCCTTTACATAGAATTACAAGGGTATATCAATATTTTATCTTGATGTAATAACTTAACATCTTTTGGGAATTGGTATTTAATTGTTTCAAGTATAGATTAACAAAATTTTGCAGACTAGGAGGCATTGACAACACTTGATTGAAGAAGTTTTCAGATATGGAGCAATGATTCTTTCTCTCATTGGTAATTCATAGAGGATGTTAGTGGTGAATGGATATTGCCTTCGGGTATACCATGCACCATTAACTAAGGAGGATTTCTTGAAGGAGATTCCATTGGATGTACATATAATGGAAGAGAATTTCTCTTCAATATCAGATTCAGAGTGATGATAAAAAGTTTGAAAATATATATATATATATACAAGAAAATCAAAAAGAAGAATAGTCTTGTTTGTGAACTTCCTTCTTGGTTACAAGCAAGACAAGAAAAATTGAAAAAAAATAGAGAAAAAAAAAATTACAGCAGAGGCATGTCCCAAAAAATGGGGATACATGAGGACAAGCATCAATTTCAGCAAGGAAGAGGAACAATTGAGCCAATACTTCATTTCCAACACTAAGGAGGCAATTATGATGTATGAAGATTCTTACTACTCATCTAGAAAGGAAGGTTGCATCAATGTTGCAGGTTTCAACAGAAAGATATGGTGTTTTCATACAACAATTGACATGTTTTTGCAGAATAAGGATTGGTCTTATCCAAATAAGAGTGAGAGATGTTCTCTCTCATTGAAGCACTTGACAAAAAAAAAAAAGAGGACAAAAGTTGGTTGAAAACTAGAAATGGTAGCCTCTTCTGATGAAAAAAATGAAAAAAAAAAAGATGAAAAGAAAAATGAAAAAAAAAAAGAAAAGAAAAAAATGAATAATTCAGTAGTGAAAACCTTATTGGAGGTGCTACTGAGTTGGATTGCATGAAAATCAATTTTTTAGCATGCATTGCCTTGTTGATCTACCCATCATTGTTCCACAATTGTACAAATCTCACACTGCACATGTGTTATGTTTATGTTTTCAGATAGCTTGCTAACAATCATCAAAAGCAGCTTGTAAAGTGCATGACCAATTTTCAAGATAGTAAGGTATGTGTTTCTTGCATTTAATTCATAGTAAACTTTTAGCATTTAGTGTATGATAATCGGTATTTGGCATAAACTATTCATACAATATTGACAAGTTGAAAAAGGAACATGTTTAAGATGTCAAGAAATACCCCCTTATGCCCTTAATTGCATGGAAATTCCAAAACTATGCAAAAACCTGATTTTGGGATAGACATGGCAGTAATTCTATTTCAATTTGTAGGGCAAATTTCAGAAGGAGAACTGCAAGTTTATATCTCACAATTGTCTGATAAATTGAAGGAGGATAATCAAAAAAATGCACCTAAAGGTCCTATTTTATTACTACTGGAAAAAAATAGCAACATACAAAAAAAAAGAATAGCATCTAAACAAAAGGATGAAGAAGAGATTTTTGATATTATGAAAGGCTTATACACTCTAGAGATGGGCCCATAATAGAATCTGTAGCTAACTTTTGCATAGGAGGTCATTTCTGCATTTTTTTTGAAGATCTTCAGAATGAGCAGGATATCTTCGAAATGAGCAGACATCTTCGGAATGAGAAATATAGTCTCTTCGAAATGAGCAAGATATCTTCGAAATGAGCAGAAACTGTACCAGAATTGCTGAAAATGCTACATAATAGCAAAAAGAGTAGGGTACATCAAATATTGAGGTTTATAAGGCTCTACCACAAGTACATCCCTCAAGCATTTCAAATCAAAAAAAAAATTATCAATTTTGTTCAAAAGGTGCAAACAACAAAAATAAGCATTTAGGCTGAAATGTTGTTAAGAACAGAAAATTCCAACAGTAGTAGTGCATCTACCAAATACGGTTCCACAATAAGACTATTGCAAGATGAATCATATGATATCAAGCCTTTAAGAGGTACCTTGTAGCACTAAAACTTGTAGAAAAATAGAAAAAGAGTCATACATGTGCTTAATTGCAAAATACTTGATATAGTGCAGCAAGGAGAAATTTCTCAGTTAGCAAGTAGCAAAGGATGTTGTTCACAAGAATAAAACTTGCATATTACTATGGCATACTAAGATGCATGAGGGCATGCATCATTTCAAGTTGGGGGGGATGATGAGGCCCAAAAGTGTCTCATTATTGCACAATGTTTGACTACCATATGATAAGTTAATTGCCAAATAGTTGACTAAAATATACTATTTGTTAAGTGTTTGCATGATTTTATGTTAGGAATACTATATCTTTGTTTTTGACTATTTTCAGCATTTTGTGACAGATTTTGCTTGATTAAGTAGCAAGTAAAAACATGCATTTCAATTAGCCAAATGCGGTATGCTGATATCCATTAACTTTTCAATGGTTTTTGAATGTTTTCCTGCCCTTCAACTTGTTTCAAATCCACATTGAAGCCAAAAGTTTAGGACTGTCATAAATCTAAAAATCTGAAAAAATAGCCATATAAAAATCAGCAAGCTGTCACTTTATAGGAACACCTTGAAGTTGTCAAGAAAAGCATGAGGATATGGATGGAATGAGTTTATAAAGACTACAGAAGACATCTGAACTATTTAGAAGCATTTCCACATGGTCTAAATAGGCAGCAACAGGGTATAACAGAGCAGGGACAATTGTGCAGCACTGTTGCACTATTTTAGCATGCTTACTTGGTAAATGAAGTGTATAAATTCAATAGAAACTTTATGTACTCCTTCATGATGATATTTGAATAATTTTTCCATGTTCTAATTTGTTTGAATTTGCAAGAAATGCCAATATTTTACAACTATGCAGCAGAGCTGGAAAATGCAATAATTTACCATGTAAATTCCAGCAAGCTACCAATGAATGGCAAGGCATGGAATTAACACATGGAGAGGAATGAAGGCTATTGCAATCTAATATTGAGGGCTAATCCACATGATAAATGCAGCTAAAATTACTTGAAGAGCACATAGTTGTTCATTCTGAAGATCTTCATAATGAACAGACATCTTCGAAATGAGAAATGCAATCTCTTCGGAATGAGCCACTTATCTTCGAAATGAGAATAGAAAGTGTTTTTTGACTTGTTAAATAATTTCTAATGATGGAAAAAGGGAAATAAGGTTGAAAAGGTTAAAATAAAATATCTCCCATCTGACTTTGTCGTCCTTGCCGTCCAAAGCCACCATTCATGGAAAAGATCAATTTTGATCCTCTTCTAGGATAAACCTAGAAAAACTGCAGCATAATAGAAAGTTGTTTGCAATATAGGAATGACATATTCTAAAGTGGAGAATTATGTGTGAGATATTTCTAGACTCCTCCCACGTACTCCCACCACTGAATATGCTTTCTAAGGGCCAATGACTACTATTGCAACACAAATTGTCCAGATTTGTATTTATTTCAGATCCAGAATTATTGGCAAATCACTGTAAAGTAGCACATAGGCTGATTTGAGCATGGGATATGTTATAAATATTTATATAAATAACACAGATCCCTCCTTGGTTGAGCCAGTTAAGAATTAGAATAGAGGAGAGTTTTCAAAAGAAGCAATTAGAACTGTATAGCAATTTTCTGTAACAGTTTTCAGCATGTTCTGTCATCAATAAAAGTGCAGCTATTTTATCATTTTCTGTTCTGAGTGTTAATTAGTTAAGGAATGTTTTTCACATCCTTCTAGATCATAAAGTATGGGCCCACTTTCAAATCTAGAAGGAGGGATTTTATGGCAGTTTTTAATCTGTAATTTTGCTTTACGTGAGAATTAATAGATTGCTTGCTAGATTTCATTTTCTTGTTTTTATTTTGTATTATGTGATTTATGTTTTTTATTATGTTTGTGTACAACATTTGTGTGTATGTCAGCTGACAAATTATATTACACATTTTTCCTTTGCTTTCCATGTTTTTCCTACTTTCTATTTTAGCAACTTTCCATTTTCAACATATTTCATTTTGCTATCAATTCTTGTAGTAGAAGCTTGACGACCTTTTGTGGCAGGGCATTGACAGGTGTTTTTAGAATAAGTTTCATTTACAAGCATCATTTAAATTATGCAAAAGTAACTAGATTTCAATTCTACAAATGTAACTTAGGATTTCATTTTAGCAATTTAAATTCTGCAAGAGTAGATTAGACTTTCAATTTAGCAATTCCAATTCCTGCAATTGTAGTTAGATTTCAATTCTTGCAACTTAGAATTAGTTTTCAATTCCTGTAATTTATTTTAGTTTCCATTCTTCATACTAGGTTTAGTGTGACACCAAAAGGCTAAACCAAAATTTGCTTTACTAATAAATGCTTGAAATCTGAATTCCTGAATTGTACTCTACCCTAGCCTTCTATCGTAGACAGCCTTGGACACCACCCCAAATTGATAAATCATTGAGATTAAATGATGAGACTCAACGACACTCATCACCTCTCTTGGCTGAGTAAGGCACCACTTCTCCGAAGTAAGGCACCTGAGTAAGGTACTTCTCCTCTAGATTAAGGTGCCCAAATAATATTCTTCCCCTTGTACTACTGAAAGAATGCTCTGGGTGGTGCCACCTTGGTTGAGCAAGGCACCACTGGCACCACTCCTCTTGAGTAAGGTGTTCGAATAAGGAACTTCCCCTCGTACTATTGAAATAATGCTATAGGGTGGTGCTACCTCGGCTGAGCAAGGTGTCGCTCCTCCGAAGTAAGGTGCCTGAGTAAGGCACTTCTCTAGAGTAAGGCGCCTGAGTAAGGTGCTTCTCCTCATACTATTCTTCCATTGTTTAAAAATTCAGTGATGGCTAACGTGCCTATTATTGTGGGGTTGATCAAGCCTCATGAATTTTTTCTCATGCTACATCAGCATTCACTACATCCACGCACAGGGGTGCATAATTTTTCTTTGCAGTTAATTAGCACCCACCTTATGCCTGGATCGGTGTTATCTTGCTATTACACAGGTTCACGGATGTTGAGTCGATATTAGGCCTTATTTCCAAAGATGTTTATTATTCGAGCAATTAAGTCATTCCCCTAAAAAAAGAAAAATGTAGTTTTAAACGCAATCCGTTCCTATTAGGCCCTATCTCTCAGGATTCCTGCAACTTGCATGTGGGTGTTATCCCTACAAAAAACATCGTAAGCTAAAAAACAAAGAAAACTAATCTACTTGTTTTTGGTGGACACCTGTGCGCCCACCATATTGTTGATAATTTTGGAGCATTTTACTCGGATGGGGTCTCCTCCATGCCTGTTCTGGATTCTACCAAAAAGCTTTTAGACTTATGGTATGGGCATAACCGATGGCCATTGGTTGTTAAGATGTTGTTGCTATTGTCAATTGTCTTGACATGCATAACACCATTTTTGATGATTTCCACCACCTTGTACGGTCCCATCCATATTTGCATCAACTTTCCTTTTCATTACTGGAATCTGGAGTCATACAACAGCACCTAGTCTCTTCTTTGAATTGTTTCATTTTAATGTGGTGGTCATGCCACCATTTCCTTTACTTTTGCATGATTTTTGTCCTTTGGAGGGCATCCATCCAAAATTCATCTAGTTGGTTTAGCTATCGAATTCATTCCCTCTGTGCTTCATCTAATTTTAGGTCTAGTTCAACTGTCGTTCTGATAATCTTGACCTTAAATTCTATAGGCATCATCTCATCATTCCCATATACCAATTGGAAATGTGTGAAGCCAGTGGTTGATTTTCATATTGTATTGTACGTCCAAACTGTTTCTGGTAATCTTGCAACCCAATCCTTCTTGTGTTGCTGCATAGTTTTTGTCGAGATGTTTTCTAACTCCCTGTTGGTCACCTCCACCTGCCCATTCACCTGTGAATGGTAGGGGGTGGTTCTGTTGTGCCTTAACCTGTATTGTTCCATCAGTTCTTTGATTAATCTGGAGGTGAATTGGGGTCCTTGGTCCATTGTAATCTCCCTAGGCACTCCAAACCTCATGAAAATATGGGTAAACATGAAGTCGGCCACCATCCTCTCCTTAGAATCCCTCAACACCTGGACTTTGACCCACTTGGTGACATAGTCTGTGCAGACTAGAATATACCTCCTTCATGTTGAAGGTGGGTTGATGGGTCCTACAAAATCCATGCCCCATTTATCAAAGGGCTCAATGTGTATGTGAGGTTCAATGGGCATTTTGTCCCTATGGGTCGGCCTACCCATTCTTTGTCATTCGTCACACTTACTGGCATATGCGGCTACGACTTTAAACAAAGTGGGCCAAAAGTACCCAATTTGCAATACCTTATACGTAGTCCTTCTTCCCAAGAAATATCCTCCACATGGCTCATTGTGATAGGATTTAAGTATATCTAGAAACTCATTCTCCACTATGCACCTCCTTATGATTTGGTCAGACCCTATTTTGAATAGGAGATCATCAATCCATTGAAAGGTAGCACTCTTCTCGATCACACCTCATTTCTCCTTGTACGAAAGAGTAGGGTATGTTCTCCTCATGGCAAGGTAATTAGAAATGTTCACATACCACGATGTTTATTCGTTGATGACGAACATATGTTCATCCAAAAACCGGTCCTCTACCACTGTGTGATCTATCGGTATTAGTATCGACAGGAATTCTACGACTACGTTATCCTTCCTGGGCTTGTCAACTATGGTGATTTCGAATTCTTGTAACATCAAAAGCCACCTAATTATCCTGTCGCTAATCGTACATGGTCCGTGTGCACAACCATTTTGTATCCAGTAATGTAGTGGCAAAATTTGTTGATGGTATGTACCACTACGAGAAACTCTTTCTTCGTTACCATGTAATTGAGATTAGCCTTCTTCCCGAGGACCGCTCCAATTGCATTATTGGAGGCATCACAATATATGTGAAACAAGATAGCCCAAATCATGCCCCACAATACTGGGGTAGATATCTGCTTCTCCTTTAGCATCTTAAATTCTTGTTCACAGTCTTCCATCCAATCAAATTCTACGTCCTTCGCTAGCAAGCTATGTAGCAGTTTAAAAATCTTATTGAAGTCGACGATAAATCATCTATATTACCCAGTAGAGATGAGGAGATTCCTCAATTCCCTCTATGTTTTTGAACTAGGCAAATATTTTATTACCTCTATCTTCTTTTGTTCTATCTTAATTCCTTATATAGAGAGATGATGCCCCAGAACTATGCCTTCACACATCATCATAAAACACTTCTCATTATTGAGGGATAAGTTGTTCTCCTTGCATCTCTGGAGCACACGTTCCAGGTTTATTGTTGCTTCCTTGAATGTCTCTCTGTAAATGATGAAGTCATCCATATATACTTCCACTACTTCCCCCATCATATCCAAAAATATGCTTAGCACCACCCTCTGGAAAGTGGTTGGTGTATTGCACAACCCAAAGGGTAGCACTCTATAGGACAACATTCTCCATGGGTAGGTGAATGTTGTCTTGTCCTGGTCCTCCTCCCTAATCTGGATTTGGTTGTATCCACTAAATCCGTCTAGAAAGGAGAAATATTTCCTTTTGGACAATGTTTCTAATACTTGGTCAACGAAGGGGAGTGGGAAGTGATCCTTCTTTATCACTTTTTTTAATGATATGTAATAAACATAGATTCATCATTTCCTATTTTTCTTGGGGACCACCATGAGTGGTGATACCCATTCACTATCGAAGATAGGGTAAATGAATCTTACCAATAAAAGCTTTTGTAACTCAGCCTTAACTATTTCTTTCATGGTCGGGTTCATCCTTCTCTATGGCTATCTAACTAGGATCGCTTGCTCCTCGAGGTATATCCAATGAGTGCAAATCTTTGGGCTGATTCCTTTCATATCTGAATAATCCTAGGTAAATTCTTGCTCGTGTCTATCTAGGAACTCTTATAACTCTGTTAGTTGTGCGGGGTCAACCCACTACTAATGTTCAATGTCCTTCTAGGCTCAATATTAATCTGCCTGGTATGGTGGTCCTGGGCACTGACCAATGGTAACTCAAGAATGGTAAGGGAGGATGCCCCTTGAAGGAATCTCATTATGGAACCATCTTCATCGTTGTCCTCCTCCAATTATATGATTTCCATCATAGGCTATAACATGGACAACAAATCGTCATCCAATTTATTCGATGTGGGTTCCCCCAATGTGTACACAAATTGAGCGGGAGGAGAGATCATCAATTTCTTCACGTTCTATCTATTTTAAATCGTCATCAGTCCATAATGACAGTTGATGTAAGAATCCATCATAGCTAACCATGGTTGATCCAATATGAGTGGGTAACCATCCAGTCCTATCTTTTATTTCAGCACCAAAAAGTCTACCAAGTATTCCCATGCATCGACTATTACGATTATGTTCTCAAGCATACCCTCCGATGCCACGGTTGATTGGTCGACCAATTGCAACACTATTTTGGTGGGTTTTAGGTTTGTAAGTTTTAGCTTCTGCATGGTCTCCTACGACATCACATTGATGGCTACACCTAGGTCAACCAAGGTGTTCACCAATGAATATCCTCCTATTTTCACCGTCAATATCGGGCTACCTGGGTTTTCATATTTGGGATGATATGCATTCCCCATCATCAAATCAGTCAATTTCTCTTTGACACTGATGGTTTATGCCACCTTGCATCCTTGTTTTCTCAGACAACTCCTTTATTACTTTGGTATATATGTGCATGTCTTGGATGGCTTGAAACAATGGGATAGTGACTATCAGGTTCCTCAAGCTTGAGAGGATATCAAATTCTGGTTGTGTCGGCTTCCTTTGTTACTTCAACCATTTTGGAAATGAAGCCTCTATTTTCTCAACAACTTTCTCTTCTTCCACCTCTTCTATAATATGGGAATCTCCTATGTTTTCCTCCTCTTCTAACAGGTGAGGTACCTATACTCCCAGTTGCTTTCCTGATATAAGCAGAATAGGATTACAATTAACATTGCACATAGGATACATCTCTCCTTCTACCTGGTATGCTAGCTAGTTAACCTTATTGTTTGGGTTCATCGTCAATTATGTTGGTAATTGTGTAGGTCTCATTGTAGGTAGGGCTGATAAGCCTTGCTGAGGTGGAACCTGCACCACATTTTGTGGAGCAGAGTTCCATGAAACGTGGTTCCTCCATTGCTACCTAGGGTGCTGAAACTACATCCACGATGGCTGGTTTTGAAATACTGCCCCTAGAGGTACGTTCATCCAACGTGGTGGCCCCCACCATCCCATATTGTGTGGTTACGGCTACCCTTATGGCATATATGACCCTCCTCCATAGGGTGGCATTCCTGTGGGCATACTCCCCATAGAGGTTTGCTGCCAATTTCTTTGATTGCCCATGAAATAGGCTTCGGTTACATCAGCCTTCTCCTTGGAATTGGGTAGTTGTGGGCACAGTCAATTTTTGTGGTTATGTTGGCAAACTACGCATACTTTAAACATGTTCTCCATGAAAACATTCCTAGCGTGCTTCCCCCTATATTTTGGACAAAATTAGGTCAACGTTGCATCGTTCTCCTGTTTCTTCTTCTCCAGAAAAAGTGTATCCAACTACAATGCCAAAGAAGATAGCATTTCACTTTTGATATCTTCCAACATGTTGCCTATCTCCATATTTGTCATCGATGTAGTCGTCTTCATGGCCCTGGGAGCTGGTTTACCTCTCCTCCGTGATTAATTCTGACATAGCTATTGAATATCTTCCAAGGCATGATGGTAAACGTCTCCTCCTAAAATCATGTTTAGCAATTTCAGTGACTCGTTGTTAAGTCCTCTCAAAAATATGCTTTTGAGAGACTTATCTCCTAGCTTGGTGTGAGGAGATCGTTGGAGGTTGAAATTAAACCTCTCCCTGTATTCTTCCAGGGACTTGTCCTCCTTCTGTGTCATGTTGAGGACTTCTTCCCTGGAATCTCGCACTCTGCCAAAGTCCTGGTACTGTTTTATAAAGAGCTTCTTCATCTCTTTCCATGTAGTGATCTGCTTGTTTCCCAACCTAATAAACCATTGAGGTATGAGTCATCTAATGTTGACAAAAAGAGCTTCAGCTTTTGAGCATCTAATTTGTAATCGATGGATCTGCACAACACATCAAATTTAAACAAAAATAGGTCAAGGTCTTCGGTCAGGTATCCCTTGAAGGTAGGAATATGGGAAGGGGATATGTTTTTCATCTTGGTTTCCCCTAATCCTTCCTCTATTGGGAAGCTAAACCTAGATGATATTTCTTCAACCATTTTTTTAGGAAATGTGGTCTCTTCTACATCTTTTATGGCCCTTCGATCGCCCATGACTTTTTGTGTTAGAGACTCTAAGTTAGCTGGTGTAATTGTTTGATCATCTATGGCTTTCCATAGCATAGCCTCCTATAAGGATGTTGTTTTAAACAATGGGTTTAGAATGATCTATTCTTTCCTAGGTCGATGAGACGAGGAGGCACTCTGGACAAAGTGATGACCCTCACTCCAGTGAACTGCTAGTGATGAGTTGGGAGAATCTAGCTCAAATTCTAGGTCATCGGCTGACTCAAATTTTTTTTACTGGCTTTGTCTTATAAAATGATCGTTGGATCCTCTTCTTCTTGGCAGACTCATACAAGGTCAAGCAGAAGTTTTTAAGTGGTAATGGAATTAGTTTACTAGTGATGCTTCCCCAACAACAACACCAAAATATTGGGTGCCAAACACTGGTTAATTTTCTCCTATAATTGTCACAACACTTGCATTTAAATTTTCAACCTGGGGGCACGTAGACTTTAGAAGTTTCACGATTGAAACTACCTACACTACCACCTTAGAGATGAATCCACTAACTACCATTAGGGGTTTTCATGAAGTATCGGTCAAATTGTCCACACCAAGAAAAATTACATAGAAATGAAATGCATAAAGGTAAACACACCACACTTGAAAGCAGTAATACGTCTACCATAAAAACAATACAACTATAAAATAATTAGATTTAATCTAAGAACTCAAAACACACAACCACACGTAATTAAATATATGAAAAAAACTAATTAAGAATAGGGTAAGAATACTAGCTTGGAGTGGGCCCGAGCTCCAGCATATTTCGTCCAATAAATCACGAAGACAACGTGCAGGTAAGAAACGCTCAAGCTTTATTAATAGTGCAAAAATATTACATGCAATAGTATTGAAAAGAAAATGTCTCCCCTACTACAGAGAAGTCTGTGTGTTTATATACCACACACAGGACTTCCTATTGTAGTTCTATTACAACAGGCATCCCGATTATAGTTTAAACTGGGATAGTTCAGTTGTTGTAGTCGGTGCACTATGATCAGCTTCCTCGTCATTTACTTGCAATCGGGTGATTTTTGTTTCATATGGTTCTGCTTCACAAATGGTTACGTGTTCACCCACTCTGGTTAGGACAACTTGTGCATCAGTGGTTTCCCATAGATAAAATGGAACTATGGTCAACAGGGTCCCACTCCAATCCTTGGTCAACACGTGTAATCTGGGTATTCGTTCGAGTAGGGCGCCTAACTTAGTAAGGTGCCTACTTGAGTAAGGCACCTACTTCAGTAAGGTGCTTACCTTCGTATGCCTTTGTCTGATTGAACGAAACCATGCTAGGTCCATGTAGGACCTTGACTGAGTAAAAGACAACAAAATTTGGGAAATAACTACACAAAACACACTTCACACTTGGATTAGATAATACACATGAATTCATTAAATACATACATAATATTTCATAAAAATACACAACTCCTTATATAGTGCCTCTCAAAAACTGTTAGTACATATACAAAAATAAGAGCATATCAGGTGCTCATCACAAGGAAATCGAGCATTAGAGCCAAGCGATCATAGCCAACAACAAATTTTTTTGAACTAAGACAACTTAAAGGTTGTAAAAAATTGATGCCCAAGCATTTGCAAATGGAGAAGAGAGAAATTTTAAGGTTGTAGAACCTTAAGCATATGATATTTGAATTGAAATTTTTATCATATACTTCAAATCTTACATAATCAACACAAGGAAACAACAAGTTATAAAACATCTCCACCCAGAAAGATTTTACTCCATGTTATTTTCAAAAGGTGACAATATTTTGCTTTGTGATGTATCACCCAGGGCAATATATTCATGAACAAATTGTGATAATAAAATAGTAAAATCATCGCGATGCATACCTCAATTTGGTATCATCAATAGATTTGGTTAGATCGTTTCACATAATCGAAGCATGTTACAACAGCGCACTGAGTACGCAGGTTGTGAACAATAAATTAGAAAGCAATATTGTTTTCCAAAGATTGCAAGAACTAATCAAATTGCAATTTTTTCTTCAATCCTAAAAGAAAATAATTATCCAACGAAATTGTGCCAAGTAGCAACTTTCAGTGGATTAAGTCGCAACTATTTTTTTTATGTCTTCCTGATTCCCAATGAATCATTTTTTACAGCAAAATTTTTGCAAGGACAAATGTCCAATGTATGATATGTTGAATTAATTAACAATTCTCGATGAAGGTTCACAAAGATATTAATAATATATATTTTCTCTTTGAAGTTTAGTGGCATAGAGAGAATTCGTATGAAGGAAATAAAAATGGCATGGGTTAAATTTTGGTTCACATAAGCGCGAAAACACTAAACATAAAAATAAAAAAATAAAACAAAATTTTGAAGTTTAATTAAATACTATCGAGCGTCCATAAAGGAAATTAAATTTCAAATTGTATCGAGTAGCCAACTCAATATCGATCATCCGTAACATCCCACCACAATATAGTTTCTTTCTCTTAACTAAATCGTTCAAAACGTCATATCAAATCTGCAAGCGGGGAAGAATTTTATTTTATTTTATTATTTTATTTACCACACTATCTCTCTTCAGCCTATGTCTTTCAATAACAGGGGTTGGGCAACGCATGATTGAAACAAATCCTACGTTGCCATCAAGTTCTATAGCGCAGAGGCAGGGACAACATTCAACATTTTGCAAACAAAGGTGATGATAATTATTTAAATTTTATGTGTTTTAAATCCCACATTAGGCATGTTGTTACCCAAAACACCTTTATATTCACAAACTTGCACTCGTCTAAGTGACGAGTTGTTCACTTAGGCATGCGCTCGCATGTAGGTCAGTATTATCTTTCATGACATGTTGTGTTACATGGACTAATTCCTTTGTGTTGACTCATCGAGATACGTGATAGAAACTAAGAGATAGACAACAACAACTATTCATTCTACGTACTACCTTTCACGAGGTAACCACCAATTTTACAATAATTATTAATTAGGGAAGAATCCTACATTTATTTCATGAATGAATAGCGCATGATTTATATCCATGCTCTTATTTTAACAACTGACGAGTTGTTCTATTGAGGCCCGCACTCACTTGGCATACAAGGACTTCACCGCGATATGGCCACCAGACTGCTGTAATTCAACCCAATTTTTTTTGCTAAATTTTAAATAATTTGACCATTGAAGGAGTCGCATTTCCAATTTTGACTACATCAACTCAACAACTTGGCAAAATTCTGACCATTTCAAATTGATCGTTGGATGAAAATCGTAACCATTATGAACTAGATTTTTGTTGATCATTGGAATTCAAATTTTTTGACAACGTTTGTAGCAATTTTGGACGAGATATTTTGTAGTAATTTTGGCGATGAATTTTGCAGCAATTTTGGTGATAACTTTTTGCAACAATTTTTACGATAATTTTTGCAACTTTTGAAACAATTCCTGCATCAATTAGCCTGTGACTGCAAAGTGATTTTTTCACTTTCCAATATTTGATCATTGGAATCATTTTTCCACTCCAATTCACAAATTATTTTTGTTTTTTCTCAAGTGACCGTTGTCCTTTTAAATCTTTGATCGTTGAAATTTTACAAAAAATTGCAAATGATGCCAACCATACTACAATCTAGAGTACATCGAACACGTCAAATTCAAGAGTTCCTAATTAAATGATAGGAACTTCTAGATGACGATGCTACATGGGATACAAAGAGTATTTTCCAGTATTTTCTAGTTTTGAGGACAAATATTTTGAGGGAGGGAGCCATGTAACAATCCCAATAGTCATGTTGGTTCCTCAATAGTCATATCCATTCATTAATTCATTCATCTATTTATAGGTAGAAGGTTTATTCAATTTAGGATAATCGAATAACATATTATCTAATTGTGTATACCACAAGAGACTTTGCCCTCTCTAAGTGGCTACAAGACTTTACCCTCTCTAAGTGGCTTATAAGATTTTGCCCTCCTTAAGTGGCTTGATTTATTTGATTTATTTGATTTATTTAATTTATTGATTTACAGTAGTAGTCTACTTCACCATCTACCATATGGAATTGCATAATATAGATTCACAAATATCCATGGTTGATGTTCATAATAAGTAAAGAGTACAATTCAATGTTTGAAACACCACCAAATGAACTTATCTCAATTCTAGCTACATCGCTCAAAGCCTTCCCTAAGACTACCCACCTTCAAGAACCATCCTTCATTATGGTTATGATGAACATTAAAAGGCTCTTTGCACATTATAAACCTCAAGCATGAATTTTATCTATAACTAGGAGAACTACATATCATTAGAGAAGTTCATCTTGGAATTAACTATGGTTTGAACAAAACCGTCTATTAAGATTTCACAACTTGAATCTTCTTGTCATCTTCGAAGCATTCCTCCATTCTATGTTTGTACCAAATGCATTTAAGGTAACCCTACTATTTGATTTACAATTGGATAATTCCTCAAGGAAAGGATTTGTTTCCAACTCTTTGAACCACGCCTTCTTGATCTTCTACAACAGGATACTCTTCCTATCCATATAGAACTCCCATTCTAGGGGATTTGATCAATAATCATCCCTAGTAATTACTCATTTTGGTGCATATGTTCCCTCTATCATTCAATTTGTTCTTGTATTAACTATACTTAATTCATGAGGTTTTCTACCTCTTGTAGGAATTCCTCCCAAAAAAATTCCACAGGGTCTAGCTCAACACCCATTTACTATCTGGAAGATAAATACCCTTATTTGCTAGATAATTCACTTTAGAATCGGATGCCCGAGGCACATGATCAATATCAAATTCTTTAAGTCCCAATATTAGATCCTTCTAACTCTCTACTCAAGACAACAATGTTTCTAGATATCTTTTTCCATTCACCTTTGACCTTCTTACAATCAAGTTTTGCTTCACCTCAGGTGTGAATGTGATCAAGTTCTTTATCTTGAGCACACCTCAATCCTACTTAGCTAGTCCTATATTCTAAGAATATCCTCTTCTTTTCTTTCTTACCTTGGGTGCAAATTACTTTTACCCCCACAAAGGAGTTTGGATGAGAATGCAACATCCTAATTCATCCCAAGATAGGGATAAAAATTGTTTTATTTATAATAGTTAAGGCTCACAAAGATATGCCCTATAGGAACATAGATGTTCCACCATATTTCGAGTTCCCAGATGCTAAAGACATCTCTCGAGTGGATATTAGTGATCACCTTCTTGTAATTTTGTTGGGTTTAACCTTGTACACTACCCATACAGCTTAAAGGATACCTTCACATGGTCTCCATTTTCTAACACTCTTTGCAAATGTAGTACAACTCAACCATAGCATAAGAATAAACCCTATCTCAGTCAATTGAGATAGGGGATGTCAACTCCTCTACTAAGCTCAATCCTTCAAGCTAGTATTAGATGTAAGAACCTCTCTTCCCATGATGAGCTACTTAATTTATCCATCACATCCCCCTGATGAGCTAACTTAAGTCATTTATCTCATCTCAATGATGAGCTAGCCTAAGATATCGATATCATCTCCATAATGAGCTAACTCAATCCATCTGCATCATCTCAATGTTAAGCTATCTAAAGCTATCTATCCCATATCCATGATGAGTTAACCTAAGCTATCTGTTTCAACTTCTTCGTGTTTCCAAAGGCTAGCTATATCTTCCTAGGAGATAACTTACTTCATAATCATTCATTTTATTTTGGCTATGGTGATTCTTGCTTCATGCAAGATACTATTTCCTAGGTGAGCTTATATGTTATCAATCTCCTGATAACGACGATGGCCATACTCACTCTGTGCAAGGTGCCATCTACCTAGGAGTCAAATCTAGTTGCTTTTAGTTAGTCCCTTACCCTTTCAAACTAACTTATCTCATTATCTTTCCTTTGATAATGATTATGGTTATTCTTGCTCCATGCGATATATATTTTCTAGGTAAGCATACACATTATCACACTCTTGATAATGTTGGTCACACTTGCTCTATGCAAGGCGCTATGTCAAAATACATTATCCTACCTAGGATCAATTTCTTAAGCATCCTCTAGCTTAGTCCTATAATCTTCTAATCTATCTCACCTGGATCTCTTTTATAGAAGCATCTAGTCCATCGCAACCTGGAGCTCTGATACCAAATGTAACAACCCAACTATATCCAACCTATTCGAGAGAATATTTTTGGTTATATTCATTAGGTTTCATATTTTCCCACCTTGCATAAGACCATCTATGCAAGTGCACTAAGCATAATGTAAATAATCCATCTATCTCATCTCCACAATGAGCTAGCTTATCCCTCTTAGTCTATCAAGAGGGTATGCTTATCTCTACATTGTACGTAAGTCTGTCTATGTAGGTGTACTAAGCGTATTATGGATAGGCCATATGTTTTTCTCTTTACAATTCCTTCTAGTTGAATAACCCATGAGCATAGCCATTATTATTCATAAGGATTATTCATACATATAAATCATTCACATTTGTTTCATTAAAAATTCATAACCATGTCTCTCCTTTAGAATTTAGAGCAATATGTCCATAACAAACTATCTTTAGAAAGCAATTAAAAAAATATCATTATATAATATTAATCACACGCAAATGACACACCATGTATCCTAGGAAAACCCCTAAGGGAAAACCCCAGCCTTAAATGTCCTTTTTCATTTTATTAAGTTAATTACCTCCAATACAATTGTATACAAGAAATCCCCAACTCTATTTTATACATCCATAAAGTGAGTACATAAGAACACCATGGTTCCTATGTCCAAATACATGGATAGGTCCTTTAATCCATGTTAGAAGGCTATGAGGTAACCCCACAATTCCCTCTTACCAAAGGTATAATAACCCCATAATCCTTATGTCTTAGAAAAATCTCATAATTTCTTCTTTACTCATGCCAATGCATAGGAACCCCATAATTCCTATGCTCCAATACATATCCCAAATTTTTCAATACTTTACAACATTACTAAAATATCAAAATTCTTTTGCTAAAAATGTACTAGGCCTTCACAATCATTCTACATGTAACAAGAAGAGACCCCATAATACCTTCCTTTATTTCCTTTGATTTACAAGTTTGCACATAGTAGAATACATAGATGAACCATTTAATCTAGCCTTCCAATCATAGATAAGTCATTTAGTCTAGCCTTTCCAAAACATAGATGAGACATTTAATCTATCCTTCATCCCAAAACATAGATAAATCATTTAAATCTATCCATCATCCAATCATAATGAAATACATTATCTGCTAATGTATTTTCTAATCTATGAAATATATTATCCCCTAATATATTTCTACTCATTAAATCAAAGAAGTACATTATCCACTAATGTATATTTTTGCCTCATGAAATTATGTTATCCACTAACACATTTCAATGCAACGAATCAATGAACACATTATCCTCTAACATGTTTCAACTCATTAAATCAAATACATTATCCGCTAATATAATTCCTCACTCATGAAATATACTATCTACTAACATGTTTCAATTAAGCAAATGAAATACATTACCCACTAATTTGTATTTTCATCTCAGGAATTATATTATCCACTAACATAATTCAACTTAACAAATCACATGAAAAGCAACATTCATTATTGTATGCCAATTTATAAAATATGTTGTCAACTAACATATTCTAACTATCTCATTCAGGTACATTGTGTCCCAATGTTTATTAGCTCGTGAAATATATTATCCACTAACATATTCTAGCTTGACCAGTGTAATACATTATCCACTAATGTATAATTCTATCATAGGAAATATATTATCCACTAATATATTTCTACCCATCGATTAAAATATAACCATCAATTAGTCCAAGGATTAGAAATCAATACATATTTTCTCTTTTATCCATAATTGACCCTTCATTTAACCCAGGTCTAAAACAATAAATATCCTTTTGTTAAAACAATTTATAACCCAAATCCCTAATTAAGCTTCTTCACAATTTGATTTCATCAAACACTCAATCTCTCCACAAGATTAATCCCAATTAAACTCTCAATTTCTCCACGAAATTGCTTCCTAGTTTTCCTTCAATTGGTCTAAAGTTTTCTTTCAAAAAGTGTATGTAGTCCATTTCCATTTTGGCCACATTAAAACTTGATCTAAAATTCTCCTTTAAAATGTTATAAGGTTCTCTTTCTAACTTAGCGTTTAGCAAAGCTTTCCTTTTTTATATCCCCTTTAAAAAAATAAACACTTTTATAATTACTTTAAGGGTCTTATTTCCCCTTTTTGAAATGCAGCTTTTATAATTTCTTTAAGGATATTATTTCCCTTTTTTAATAATACAACTTCGTATTTACTTAAAGAAACCTTACATAATCGTGGTCAAAAAGGTTTTACACTCAAGACAAGATCAAGCCATGCATATAATGACCTGGTCACATAAGGGGTTAATTACTAAGGTGATTCCAAAAAGGTGGTCAGTTTCAACTTGAAGATAAAATTAATAACATTTTTATTTAATTGCACTTCAATGACAGCTGAATGAAAACAACCACACATCAACCCAATAACCTATGCATTCTATGTGGTGAAGAGGCAACAATTAAATATATTCCATCAACAAACATACCCATAGGGAATGTGATAAACATTGGACGAATGGGCAATATCCAAGCGCATCTAGGCTCTTGGCTACTAGCCTAAGGGCTATATAGACCCTTTAAATGGCCACACACCTACTTCTCACCTCATGTGGTATAGTTTTGATGGAAGTCCAAGGCCTTCCCTTAGCCTACGCTACCCGTTATCATGGTGTTGGCATGAGATAGTGGCATAGGGTAGCAACCTCAATTAAATTAATTTAATTCTTTTAAACTAACCTTAGGCTAAAACAATATTGAGGCAATGATGAAAGCATCGGGAGTGGTAGAGGGATACCTTGGTGGTGATGACTCTCTCAAGGGTGGATAAATTAAAATTTAAACATTATCAAACCTTATATAAATTAAAAAGTTTTCTATGGTGGCAGAGAAATTTACGGATGATTGAAAACATAGAACCACCTAGTGGTGATTAGCTAGAGTTATGTTAAACCTCTCCTTTGGGTGGCGATGCGGCTAACCAAGGACTGTACACTCAATAGGGAATAATCACCATGTAAAACATGATTAAACACCAAGTCAAGACAAGGTCTGATCATTAGGCAACCATATCAGCAATGGATGAATGAGAATGAACAATAGGATCCATTGTGAAGAAAAACCCACCCTGAAATTGGGTTTCTTAGGGAACCACTCGAATGGGGAAGAAACTAGGTAGACACATCCAAATTAGAGACCAAAAATATACACACTTGAGCCTCTATGATACAATGACGTACGTCGCATACTACAGGCGATAGCATCCAATAAGATGGAGTATAAGGAGTACATTGTAGGTAGACGCATAGATCTAAAAATATATCAATATTTCTAATAGAGGTTAGCAGCTAAACATTCAAGACCCAAATATAATCCATCGGCTATCACAAGCCATGTATGGTAGATCCAAATGTTCCCTAAAAACAATGACGAAAGGCTTCAAAAAACAAAAGGTTTTGTATAAATACAGAGACCACAAGCCAGTAGACCAACTCAGGACCTACGTCGAAGCATATTGAATGTCAACAGAGGCATCCCCAAGGGGTCTTTGAAGGTCTACCAATTAATATTCTAACAACATGGAGTCATCTACCAGAAGAATTGTAACCCACCTAACCGTGCATAGGGGCCATAAACAGAGAGGATTATTCATGCACATAGGTTAAATGCATATGTCAAAACAAAAACAAGGGTGCCCAAGTTGTACATGGGTACATAAAAATATAACATTGGCCACCCAATATAGGTTGTAATAGGTCCTAACTAGAGATGCTCATGACCAAAATTACAGGGTCAAACCTCAACAAGATAGAGCTTCAATGAGGATGAAACTACAGATCTAAAAAAAAAAGTTGAAAATAAAATAAACTATATTATGAAGGTAGATATACTCCAACTTGGCCACCTACTAGAATACCACATTCTCCTTGCTGCAAATATTTCTCCTATTTCATCGTAGTTCCTACTCTCTGCAACCTCCATGGTCCTCCTCTCTCAAGGCTTCTCTTCCTAGCCCTCTTTTCTCCTTCAGGGCATGATGGCTTTCCTACCAAGCCAACTTCTCCCTTTCTTACACATGTGCCCCCTTTTTTTCCAAAAATATAGGGGCAAAGCCTCCTTATTGGTACTTACTAGCTCTAATTAAAAATAATTATCCCCCCAAAAAAATATCTTGGAAACTTGCTTATATTTGAGAGTTAAAGGAGCTCCCACACACATAAAAAAATATTAAATATTCTTGAGCTTGCCACATTAAATTAAGCCATTATCTATTTTGCAAAATTAAATCAAAGCAATATTAAATCAAATCATTAAATGTATGATGGATTTGTAATTATTAATAATTTTAAAATAGGGTTGCATTTGCCTTGTGAAGCTTTTAAAATAGGGTTGCAGTATTCATCTCAAATGTGACTACTCACTGAGGTGGGTTTCTAGGCTTACGAGGGTGTGACTGACCTTAGGGTCACAACTGGTCTGATGTGGCCTAAATTATGGTAGGTTGAGGAATTATGGATGGACTGTCTATGGGTAATTTCCCACTATTAATGAGGTCTTGGACCACGTTTTTGAACCCATGATAGTTGTAAATGCCATGGACCTCTATTTTATGATAGATATAGAAGTGGTCCTCCCTACAACCTTTGGGTTTAGCTTTGTTTGGGTCTAGAGGGTTTATGCCAGGTAGGGTGATGAGCTTACTGTCTTGTAGCTTCTGAAAAATGACTGTCATAGGCTTATTTAATGGAGTCCAAATATGTTGTTGATATTTTGAGCATGTAGCACACTCTGGTTTAGTTTTATGAAGGGGTTGAGCCATAGGTATGTTAATTGCTTGCTTAGGAGGTTCTTCTTACTTTTTTGGTACAAGGAACGAATTATTGACCATGATTATTTTTCAGTTAACAAACTGCAGTTGATTCCTTTCGAACATGGTGTATATTATGGCTCTAAAATCATGACATAAGTGAATATCATGGTTATTCTATCTATGATATAGACAGTGCAACTCCTCATACCTTAGGGTTTCGAACGATTCAGATCTAATGGATGAACCTCGGGCAAGGTGATGGTATTTGTGGTGCATAATCTATTAAACATTAATATCGCAGGATCGATTGATGGGGAATATTTGCTATGTTGTTGGCATGATGGAATTGGTGCTTATTCTTGTGAGGATTTTTTTGTGGTTGCACAGGAGGTGGTTGGACCTCAAATGTGGGTCACTTTTGTAGCTCTAAGTGAGTCTCGAGCTAGTACATGATAAATTGTAACATATTGTTTTACTGCTCCATCCACGCCTCTATATTATATAGGTGGTCTTGCATACGCTCCAAGACTGATAATGCTTTCATGTGTATTGCTAGAGATAAGTTTGGATCACCATTGTCGACTAAAGGAGGTTAAATAGTGGGTGCTATAGAACCCTTAGGTAAATTTAAATCACCAGTTTCCTTTTCTAGAGATGATATGGACACTTATTGATGATCCAATTTGATATCCACATGCTCTGGTTTGTTACTCAATTCATATTTTTGTTTCGTTTTGTAGTGTTTGACTGTGCTAGCTTTAGTACCCCCAGTTTGATGTGGGGGAGGCATCTCCTCTTGCTCTTGAGAGGGCACCATGAGAAATGAATCAAGGGTGACTAATTTCAATGGTTTTGGCCCCTTCGATGTGGAAGCAACATCTTATTGCATCAATTGTTGTTTTATCTACTTTAGAGTTATTGGGCTCTTTGTCTTGATGTTGACCATTCCCACAAACTTGTGAGAAGGTACTTTGGATTTTAGACCAGTTGTGGATGGATCATCAACTGGTCAAGATGATCTTGTATTAGTTATATCCATTAATGTTTTCTTCTCCTCATTAGGTAAAGTGATACCATGATTTTTATTGATGGGAGAGGGTAGCGATGGCTCGATGCAAGATTTAGTCAAAAAAAATTCAATTTTATTTGAGTGAATGTTTCAAGGCTCATATGTCACAAGAGTTTCATGTGGCTCTTTGATGACTTTGTAATATTTGAAATATCTGATATCATTTGGGACCACGTACACTTGTCTTTGGTGTATGAATTTCAAGATTTGATGCACTATGGAAAGTATGCATTCCATGTCCCTCATCTATGATTTATCTAACAATATATTATATTGCCTCTCACCCCTAGGATATGACACAACGTAGGCATGATATTTATCCCAACCTGGATAGGTAGGGTTATTGTGTCGATTTTTGGGGATGTAGCATCATTGATGGACCTCAATATGAATATTGAGTCCTTAATGTGTGAAGGTGGTAGATTTAAATGTTTTAAAGCTGCAGACATGATGTTGTTGATAGATGACCTAGTTTCAATCAAGACTCACTTGTATGGAATCTGATTGATGCTCACTATGATGTGTAGCGATGAATCGGATTCATCTCTAGAGACTGGCTTAATCTCTTGTCTATGAAAAGTAATCACAGGGTCCTTATATAAGTTAGTTGAATTCAATGTTGGCAAGGACGGTGATACATGATCAGATTTACTTGGATTTTTTAGTACATTGGATTGATCAAGGCAGATTTTGCTTCCCACTATAGTATTAACCATACCAATAAAGCCCTCATCGGGTGGAGCTATGTGCACCTCATTGACGTCCTCCACTTGATTGTTGTTGGTCTCATGATTGGGCATGGGGTTTTTTAATATGTCAATATTTTTATTATCGATAGCTAGGGGGCTATCTATTTGTAAGTCATTTTTATCTAACATATTCTACACTAAATTCTTGAATGCGATGCAATACTAGATATCATGGTCATTTTATCGATGATAAACACAATAGAGATATTCCTATACCCCTTAGGTTTGGGGCAATTAGGATCTAGGATGTGTATCTCGGATGAGGTTAGAGCCTTAGCCTCGTATAGGCGGTTGAAAATAGATGCCAAAGGTTCAAGCAATGGTGTGTAATTACAAGGTGCTTTGTGTTGCTTTTGTGCTCGATTATCATTGTGTTGTTTGTAGTGCACTCAGGGAGGTTTAGCCTAATAATTATGTGGTTGTTGGCTTTGTGCTGCTTTTGGAACATTTAACATGACCTAATTTATAGGTGCAGGTTTATCTTGATACTATGGTTGATGTCATATGTTCTTATTGTTCCAATATTTCTTTATACGGAGCTTTAAGTCTCCTTGTTGCAACTTGATATCTTCAATCACTTTGGCTTGCACCAAAACTTCCTCAAATGTCGTATATTGTTGTAGTTGGAGCAACAACGATATGTGCTTGGCATAACTTTTTGTGAATATCCAGGTGATTTCTATAGTGGAAATGGAGAATGGTAGTCTTACCATTAGTTTTCTCCTTCGATTCTCATAATCCATTATTGGATTGTCGTCATACTGTCGTAGATTGGCCAAGTCAGATAGATAATTTTTCTTCTTGATACCAAATGATAAGCATTCAAGAAAATCATTCGCTAAATGTTCAAAGTTGGTTATGTTGTGCCTTGGTAATTGGTTATACCATTCAATGGTTGCACCTAAAAGGGTGATAACAAAGGTTCTTAATAGCAAGGCATCATCATGTTGCAGTTGGAAACACGAATTCATAAAGTTGGTTGTGTTCTTATGCATCTTCATCACCCTTAAATTTTTCCAATCTAGGCATTTCAAAATGTTTTTGATAAGCAGGGTTTTGTATTGACAGACACAAGGGTTGATTGTGAATTTTTCTTAAAGTGGGTTTTTGACTAGTTGCATATTATTTCTCGAGAGATTTGACTCTCTCAATAAGCACCTTGTAGGCCTAATAAGAGATGATATCTTCCTCTTGAAGGGATCTTTGGGGTGTTGGTGGGGGTAAGTTTATTTGAGTTCAAGGTGGTCGATTTTAATCATTAGCCACATCTATAGAATATGGTTTAGGATACTGCTAATCTTGGTCATACCATTCTTATTCTTCATATTGAGTATGCTCTGTCTATTTTGGAGCTAAATGCTTGTGGTCGAGAAGCATGTTGAAAAGTATGGTGAATATAATCATCTATTTGCCTAGTATGCAGCTCAAGGTGTGATGTAGCACGTCTCTCATTGTGCTACTGCCTATAGTCACTACGGGGAGATAATTTTGATTGAGCCAATATTTTTTATCACTCTTCATGCTCCTTTTGATCAAGGAGGTATTGTTCTTCCAAGCATCGTTCATATAATCATTGTTGGAGCAACCACTGTTGTTTGGTTCTTTCTCATTATAAATTTTCTAAATGCTCATGCTCAACACGCAATCCTCTAATTGAACTTGGAGCATTTGTTCTCTTTGAATTGTGTTTGACCTATGTCACTGATATAATCAACTTGTTATATAAGGCCTTTGGCTTTGTAACTTCGTACGTGGAGTTTTATTTACCTAAAATTGTGCAACTAGGTTGGTTACTCACTTCCCTCGATTCCTCAAGGTTGCATTGACATTAAGATCTTCCCTAGGGGTGTGATCCTCATGTAAGTATGTTGTAGGGGTGCCACATGTTCACCTAGAACACTCATCATGGGTACAAATAGGATGCAATTGGGTTACAGTTCCTTCATCCATGATGTATTCCTCAGCAAACCCAGTAGATTTGTGAGGATTTTGATCACGATATATACTTCCATGCTCAATTGTTTCATGTTGGGATCTTCTAGCACCTTGATCTAAGAATTCAAGGTGATGGTACTTCCACGGTTGGTCATGAGGCGTACCTCCTCTACCAATATTGTGGTAAGATAAATGACACCCTCCATGCTCGGAAGGATTTGGTATTACGATGGGCATGCGAACGATCGCACCCCCTCTATCTCGTCCCTCATTGGGATATTTTAGCCTCTCAGTGTGATGATATATGGTAGGTCTAGAAGTATTCTCATCTAGATCATGAGAAGATCTGGTATTAGGTCTCCTAGGTGGAGTTTCTTGATGAGATCTATCATGAGTGGTGTTGTCTCCTCTGAGACTACCTAAATTTCATTCAGGTATATTAGGGGCAAGTGTGTTGCCTCTAGGGTGGTTTGATCCCTTTGGTGCATTGGGTGTTTCCATAGGCATGTACCAAGGATGACCCCGTGTAGTGACCATAGCTTTATGAATTATCTCTTGTGTAATTTTTAAGAATAAACAAAGTATACAGGGTGATTATCTTGTTTAAGTTTTGCTTGTGTTTCCTAAACTTGTTTTGTATGTTTTGATTTGTTGTGATTACAATTTGAGCTCATGTCATGTTTGAAGTAGTTGTTGTAATTCTTAAATTGTTTAAAGCTTTCACCTATACACTTGCAGTGACAAACCCGGTAATGACATCCAGGTTGTCTACCCACCAAAATATGGAGATGAAATCCATACCCAATCAAGGAGCATAGGTACTACCAATTCTCACCCAACACACTATGGTCAATGATAAACCCCTTTAAAGAGGAATATATGTGATTTTCCATAGATAGGATAGTTCTTGAATCGACCTTGGCCATGAATGGGTAACAATGATACAATGTCATACAAGCCAACCGAGTGGTAATGACTTCCACCGTTGGTCTTGATCAATGGGTTGGATGTGAAAGCCCAATGCCACTGATGTTTATGCTTAGATCATGGTGTGTTAATGGTTCATTTTAATTTTATATAAAAATAAATGCATCAATTAGCGTACAATGCTCTTTTCACCTATATGCATGAAAATTACATTTTATTTTCAGATATAAATGCATACACAAATGATATTTGTAGTTCAGAGAATGTGCATGTAGCTAAAACAATATAGCCTTTGATCAGGCTCCAAGTAAATCCAATAGTAGCTACCTCTATGATTAGTGGATCACAATCATAGCCATTGTACATAGGTGTAGCTAAGATCCTAGTCATTGACTTCTAGGGTGATTGATATTCCTAGCAGCGGCTAGCAACAGACACAGTATTTTCACAATTTGCCTTTAAAATTTGGTAATGTGTTCTAATTATGGCTATATTTAATGTTTAAACACATAGATCTAGAACAAGAAACAAAAAAGCACAGAGAGGACTACTTACCTGTATATCCTCATCTAATGAAGAAACAGGCTACTAACTATTTTTTTTTTGTTTGTGTTTTCTATTGGCCGCTAACGATCAGGGCGGTTGCGAAGCTAGCCACTGAATCCGATGGAAAATGAGACTGGTAGTTATTTTTGCTCAAAGTGGCTATGCTTACAATAAGGAAAAATAGAAAAACATGAGTAAACAGTCGTTAAAATGGATTGGTACATTCGTGATCACCACTTGTAAAGTGTAAAAATCATGCATCTATCTATGTGTAAACATATAACAAATTGAAAATAGGAAAGCAAGTAACTATTGCAAGATAAAGATGAACAAAAATGGGATGATATTTATTAATAACAATGAATCTTGATTACAATATTTCCCTCTTAGGGAATCCCTTAGTTTGATACAATTATTATAAAATGTTGTGGCTCTTCGAAGGAGAGATGCACTCCAATGATTTTCACTCCACTACTTTTCTTATATGATGGCTTATTAGATGCCTCCTTCTTTGATTTCAATAAGTATGATCTTGATGATGCTCTTAGATCCTTGATTGTTCCTATCACCTCCACACAAATAACTAAAATATGCATCAATAGCACGTGATGGCTCTCAAGATGAGGCTAGTTTCAAGATAAATGCAAGAAAGAGAGCAAATCCATGAAATGATAAAGAAATGCTTGAAATTCTGAAATAAAGTTTGAAATACTGAATGTAAAGAATGAAAATGCTGCTACACTAGGTTAGAAATCCAATGAAAATACTATTAATCCAATCTAATGGCTAAAAATAGGGGAAAAGAGACATCAGACCCTAGTTGTTGTCAATCAGAGCAGCTAGCTTTGCTAGTTGCTATCAAGTTTGACTGCTAAGCCTATGAGCCATTGTTGAAAATAGCAGCCATTGAGAGAGGGCTTTGCTCTCTAAATCTCAATCCTGATATCAATTGATTATGCTACAAAGGGGTTTGATGTTCTTGGTGCGTTCTCTTAGAATGACTTTACGTGAGAAATTAGCTCAAATCACATTGAATTGAGTGCTTGAACAGTGGTTGTTCTTCTCAAAATGTGGCAGTCTCCATTGGTGGATAGGCACTTGTCATTGCTCAATTGGACAACACTTCGTTACTCCTCAAGGGGATGTTGATTCACTCTCCAATCCGACAGGGCTTCGCTATGGCAAATGCTCATCAATTCTCCAAGATTTGCTTGATAAATTTGGGGCCTTAAGTAGACTCCCAAATTCCTTGGTCTAGCTTCTCTAGAAATCCAATATCAAGAACCTGCTGAGCTGGAATGGTTAGGCGAAGCTTCTAGAGGCCTCTGGAACCCAAAATATTGTTAATTTGTTAGACGCAACTGATTTTGCTTGGCTCAAGGAGCCCACATTTGTTATAGGTGTAGCCACTATCGACAGGCGTGGATATGGGCAAGTTGCTCATAGCTGCTATCACCATCAATAACTACCCCGTAGCCACTCTGATCATCAATGATTGTAGAGGTAGCCATCGATTTCATCAACAACTAGGGTTGCATAAGACTAGACTGCACTCTATGAGTGGTTAAAACCACTTCTTAGTCTTGGAAAAATACAATATCATTCATATGGTTTGCATGGGTGCCCATATGAGTAGTCTCCTAAACATGAAGTGTTTTAGGTGTCTACAATTACATCTTAGTAGAGTAATATTTCTAAAATTTTGCACTATCACAGTTCACTTTACTATATCTAGATTGCTAGTTTCCTTCTTGAGGTATAAGTGCAACCATAAGAATTGTAATAAAAATTTTATATGAAAACAATTTAATTCTATACAATAAATCAAATATTATCAATAGAAAACATTAAAATAAATATTAATCATTATTTGATTTAGGCAATAAATTTTTTTATGTCAACTTCAGCTAAACTTACTACTTTCTCTAATCATGGAAAAGATAATTGAACTCTGTGATCCTCAATTAAAACTCCTCTATTGGCCAACCTATTTACACATTTTTTTCCTTACCTTAACATATGTGTAAACTTGATTTCTTCAAACTCTATCGCATGGTCTTATATTTCCACAATTATCTATCTTATGCTCCATGGATAATTTTTTCCCTCAAAATTGCATTTATTGCTATTAATGAATCACCTTCAATTGGAAACGCAAACAATATTCATTGCATTAGATAAAGTTGAATATAAATGACAAGTCATGGGAGGTTAATGAACTAACCCAAATAACTACCCAAACCATCTATAGAACCACCTACATGCGCTTAAGAACGCTAAAATAATGTAATAACATAGTTCAAAATAGGCTAACATCCCCCCTTATTACATTATTTGGAAATACAAAGAGCATTGTGAGACAGCTCAAATTTGACATGTGCAAGTACCTTACTAAAAATGTCTACAACCTGCTCATTAGTGGGAATGTATTGGAGCTGTATGTGGTGATTTGGAACTTCATCATGAATGAAATGACACTGAGTGTCAATATGTTTGGTACGCTCATGAAAGACTGGATTCTTGAAAATATTCAAAACACCTTGATTGTCGCAAAACAAGTGAAGTGGAAGATTCTTTGGAAGACCTATGTTTGTAAGAATGCAACTCAACTAGATCACCTCGTATACTGCTCCATGTGCTATGCAATATTCTACCCCTATAGAAGATAAAACAACCACCTGCTTCTTCTTACTGTGCCAAGAGACAGGTCCTGATCCAAGATGGAAAATATATCCAGAAGTTGATTTTCGATCATCAATTTATTTGACATTGTTTGAGTCTGTGTATCCCTAGAAGAAGAAATTATCATTCTTCGTGTACTACAATACATAGTTTGTACTACCATAGACATAATGAAGAACTCTTTTTGCTACTTTCCAATGACTCACCTTAGGTTCCTGCATGAACCTTGAAAGATAACCCATAGCAAAAATAAGATATGGCCTGGTGTTTGTCAGATATATGAAACTCTCAATCATCTAGTGATAGAGAGTACCATCTACCTATGGAGATTTATTGCAAGCCCTGGTTCCATTGGAATTGCTTTAGGCTTACAATTAGTCATGCAATATTTTTCAATCAATGTCTTGGCATACTTCTTTTGTGTTACTCTGATATGATTATTTTTTTGAGTCACTTCTAAACCAAGACAATAGTGAAGAAGTCATAGATCTATCATTTCAAAAGATTATTTCAGGTCATCTTTCGAGTGATGATCAGATCATCCACATAGAGAAACAAAATTACTATGTCAGAACCATTGTTCTTGATATAGATATTAGCATCTGAAGGACTTCTTTTGAATCCATGATGTAATAGGTGACTATCTATTTTGATGTACCAATCTCAGGGAGCTTGTTTTAACCCATACAAAGATTTGACCAACTTGTAAAATTTATGTTCTTGACCTTCAACCACAAATCCTTCTGGTTGGATCATGTACACTTCTTGCAAGTCACCATTCAATAAAGCACTTTTGACATCCATTTGATGTAACTTCTACCTGAACTAAGATGTCATAGCACAAAGTACATGAATAGTAGTAATTTTTGTAGTGGGTGCAAAAGTCTCTTCATAATCAATTCTCTCTTTTTGAGCATAGCCCTTTGCAACAAGATGGACCTTATGCTTATCAATAGTTCCATCTGCCTTATACTTCACTTTGAACACCCATTTTTAGCCAATGGGCTTCTTTCCTGAAGGTAGATTAACTAGCTTCCCTGTGTTATTTTTCATGAGAGATGTATGTTAAACATCCATAGCAGCCTTCCACTAAGGCTCACTAAGTGCATCTTGAAATCATGTGGGTTCATTATCATCCAATGTAGACATATAAACCCTTTCATCATCCATATATTCTTCTCTGTCTTCCTCTACATCTACAGATAGTTCATAAAATTGTTGGCAAAGCTCATCAACTTCTGAAATTGATGCCTCTGCTCTCATCTACTGAGTCATGTTGTGAGTACAAGGTCAAACTAGAGTTAGATCTGGAAGTGAAGTCAACTTTGAATCTCTCAATGTGCTAGTATATCATTTTGGAAACTTGTTCTGTGGGGATGGAGTCTCTTTCTTAGGCTCCTCTTCATCCATGTATACAGTTGTATATGTGTTATTTGATGTGAAAGCTTCATCAAATACCATGTCTCTACTGGTGTGTGTTTTCTTGGTCTTGGGATCTATCACCCGATATCCCTTTGAAAGCTCATCATAACTAAGAAACGTACACTGCAAGATTTTCTCATCTAACTTCTTCCTCTTCTATTTTGGAATGTGCATGAATGTCTTACATCCAAAATCCCTTAGATGAGAAATAGAGTATTTCCTACTAATTCATGCTTCTTGGGGAGTCATGCCCTATAGAACTCTTGTGGGTGCTCTATTTAGGAGGTACGTAGTTGTATTCACTACTTCTGCCCAATACTGCTACTCAAGATGTGCCCCCTTAAGCATACAGTGAACCATTTCCATGATGGAATGGTTCCTCCTCTCAGTAACTCCATTTTTTTTTGGAGTATAGCTTTTTGTCAGTTGTCTCTTAATCCCATGTGCATTAAGAAATGATGAAAATTCTTTGGAGTTATATTCCCCCCTCGATCTGAGTGGAGGGTCTTGATAGAACATTCAGACTCTTTCTCAACACTCTTCTTAAATTGTTGAAAGGATAGAAGTGCCTTGGATTTCAAATGTAAAAAGAAAACCCACATCTTTTGTGAGTAATCATCAATAAAAATTTGAAAATACTTCTTGCCACCATAACTTTTTGGCATAGGACCGCACACATCGGTGTGTACCAACTCCAAAGGTTTCTTAGATCATGAAGAGTTGACCTCAAAAAAAACCCGATGTTGCTTCCCTGCTAAGAAATTTGAGCAAACTAGAAATATGGATGAAAGGTTGGGAAGGCCTTTCACCATCTCATATTTTCTCAACTCGAGAAAATATCTTGAACTCAAATGCCTATATCTCTTGTGCCAAAGAGAAGCGGTCTCCTTTGTGTTTTTTTCTGTGGTAACATGAGGTGTAGAAATGGCATCTACAATAAACAAGCCATGCGTGTATGAACATATTGCTACATGCTTTCCCTTTCTAGTGATGAAGCATCTCTTTCTACCATCTCCAACACTAAAAACAACATCCATATTTCTATCCAATATCTGAGGGATGGAGAACAAATTGTTGGTCAATCCAAGAACATAGAGAACCTTCTCAATTTTATATTTGCCATCTGGAAGAGTGATAGAAACATCTCCTTCACCCTAGACTCAGTAGGTCATATCATCAGTGATTGTCATATGCTTACCTTCCTTTGCCTCAAATATCTCAAACCATGATCTATCACCAGTCATGTGTTTGTTGGCACTAGAATCAATATACCACACAAGATCCTTCTACTGAGAAGATGTGTGGGTCATGAGCACTTTGTGTGCTCTCTCAGAGTCTGAGTCTGATTCCTCATAAGCAACATATCCCTTAGGTTGATTATTCTTCTTTTATGTTTTGCATTTCCCTTTGCCTTTTTTCTTGTGATATTGGTTATTGGGTTGTTTATTCTTAAACCAACACCTGTTGGTGTCATGGTTATTTAAATCACTGATTTTGCAATTTTATTTTTCTTTCTATTGAGGTTGTTTCCCTTTTACTTTTTATGAAGATCCTCCCTTCTTAAAGTTACCTTGCTTCTTTCCCCCTTGTTTTGAGTAAAGTGTATTATCTTGCACTTCATCTCTCTGAATCTGATTTGCCTCCTTAGTTTGAAGTAAATTTACTAATTTAAAAAAGTAACTTGTCTACCAGATACTTGTAGAGATGTGATCAACACCTTGTAGGATTTTGGAAAAGCTCTCAAAATTATAGAAGTCAAGAGAGTGTCTGCCACTGTCTCTCAGTGTTCAATTTGGTTTTTAGTTCTACCACTTCGCATAGGAAAAGTTTAACTGTCTCACCAGATTTCATACTCAGTGTATGTAGTCGAGACTGAAGGTTAAGAATTGTGGACTGATTTCTTCCTTCATAAATGGTAATCAAAGCATCCCATGATTCTTTACCAGTTTTTGCATCACAAATATGAGATTGTACATCATCTATAGTAGCAAGCAGAATAAACATGAGACACCTTCTATCCTTCTTATCAAATGTCTCTTGATATGTCCATGGTGTTGTAGGATGTTTTGTAGTGCCATTCACTACATCCCACAAATATTCAACCTGAAGGATAGCTCTCATCTTTGTCTTCCATGGTGCAAAATTAGAAAGTTTGAGTAACTGTGAATCTGGCAGATATTGTGAACAGTGGCCATGGTGAAGGTTCCTTATGACACCAAAGGGTTACCCTTTCTTTATACTTACAAAGAGTACGTGAAATGTAATTCAATCAAATTGATAGCACCTACCTCAAAACCCTTCCAAAAAAGGATGATAAGTTGGAGGAGTTTAAGCCAAACAATCAAAAAGAATTAGGGTATAAAATGGAGTGAATATCAAAACTAGTTTTCCTTATTTCTCCCCGACGATTTATAGAGAATAATAGCTCATATATCATTGTTGCAACTATGTTAGGCATTATATACAATAGCCTAAAGCATGATAGCATTACTTGTAAGTGTAGGCCATAGGTACTATATATATACCGAACACTACAGTGTAATAAATTGCACAAATAGGTATAAAATTTGAGGTCTTTTCTTTGCTTTGTATATTTTACCTTATGATTGAAATGCAAAAAAAATAGGAAATTTAAATACAAAAACAACCACAAGTGCCCACAAATTTAAACACTTAGGTGTCGGTTTCCATTGAAAATGCACCTATTACAATGCCAGTTTTGTTACAATGATTTTTGCAAAATATTTGAGGTTTTGGTTTACAAAAATGATATTAAAATCTAAATGTTCTTTTCAAATCCTCAATTTTCTTCCCCCCTTGTCTTATAAATTTGCAAGATCAAAAAACATTGTTGATCCCCCATTTTTTATTGCAAAAGAAACAAGGATGAAAAATTGTGATATACCCTTATCGATTTTCAAAAGAAACTAAGTGAAAAATTCATTTATCCCTCCATGGAAAAATATGCACTAAGGTTTTTGTTCTTTGTTTTAATAGCAATAAAAATAAAATATTGGCTTGTGAAAAGAAAAACAAATGCAAGTTGCTTATCCCTCCACCTTTCTTGCCTTGTGTTGATAGATTTATAATTGCAAAAAGATAGGTTTATAATTTACAATTAAAAATTAACCTAAGGTATAAAAAAAAATCCTTGAATATTTCTCCATTCTTCAAAAAAAATTGATTTTGGACTCGGGGGATTTGAACCCCGATCATACACCCAAGCGTCTGCACAAACTACTCCCAACCAACTCGACTACGAGATCCAACGAGAATGAGAAGCACAAGCTTCTATTTGAGATTGATCCTACCATCTGTTTAAAAAAAAATAGTAAAAAAACCTTATCACTCCATGTGGGAGTTGAACCCCTGACGTCCACCTACAAGCCTTACTACTGAGCAGGCCTACCAGTCGAGTTATAGCACCCAACGTAAGGAAAAAATAAAGTTTTCCTTTGTTATCTTCCCAACCTGAATACAAAAGGAAAAACAATGTGTCTTTTATCCCACATGCACCACATTAGTGCTTTCTATGTTGTTTAAAACCCGTAAGTCGCATGCAGTATAGTGACTACCTTCGAGCAATCAGCCCTTCCACCAACTTTTTATCATCTGCCATGCCAACTTACAAATCAATGCCACATCAGTGACACCTCAACCACCAATTGCCATATCAGTTGCCATGTCATGCCATGTTAGCCACCAACTGCCACGTCAACCGCCAACTGCCACATTAGTTGCCATGTTGGATACTGCCACATCAACTACCACACTGGACATTGCCACATCAGCACAACCAACCACTGCTTGCCATATATACATTTGCTTTAGATTTCATGCTCAGTCACCAAGTTAGCCTACTATTTATCCTCGATCTACGTGCAACAAGAATATCTCGGGAAACATGTCATGTAACACGTCCTCCTCTCTACCTCGATTTACATGAAGATCTCGAGTTTGCATGCTTGGATCTACCTTAAGAAGTGTGTTTCAAACAACTAAAACTATCCCCTTCTCCTTAAAGCTTTGATATCAAATTGGAAATGCAAACAATAGACATTGCATTAGATAAAGTTGAATATAAAGGACAAGTCGTGGGAGGTTAATGAACTGACCCAAATAACTACCCAAACCACCTATAGAACCACATACATGCGCTTAAGAACATAAGCACTAAAATAATGTAATAAAATAGTTCAAAATAGGCTAACACCTTCCATACAAATTTTGAAGACTCTTGATGTACCATGCACCATTCAAGAAAAAAATGGTAAAGAAAATGTAGTTTTAGAAGTCAATACCTCTGCTATTAATAAGAATATACTAGAAAATGAGCAAGACAAGTCAAAATATTCTATAATAGAGCCAAGAGAGAATAAATATGATGAAAAGAATAATAAGACCTACTCCTGATATAGGCAAGACAAAAGAGGAAAACCCTCAAATTATCAAGCAAGATCCAAGGAAGCAAGAGCAAACATAGAGAAAGGAACACAAACTAAGTTGGTTGAACTTCTCTTTACCAAAAAACAAAATGATATTAGTAATATGTAGGCGGGGCCAAAAGCCCCTAATGAGACATGATTATCATCTCATGTAATATAAGGTGTGCTAATACCCCCTCAAAGCAGAGGTGTATTAGAGACCTATGTTTAAGTAATAAGCTTGACATTCTTTGTATCCAAGAAACTAAAGTGACAAAAGCAGAAGTTTAAAAAACTATGGAAGCGGTATGGGCAAGATGTTAATGGGATGCTAAGGATTTTTAAGGAGAGGTAGGGGGAATTTTAAATTGTTGGAATCCTTCTAGAACCTCATGTGTAACCATTCATAAAACTAGGCATTGGCCTCTTTAGTCACTTGCTACTTTATAGATATTTGTTTTATCCTTATCAATGTCTATGGACCTACAACATAGTTAGGTAGATTAGAATTTTGGAGTGGGATTGAACTCTTTATGAGAAGTAAAGACCAAGAAACCTGATTCATGGTCATAGTATATTTTAATGCCATAACCAAGCTAGATGAAAAATTTGGGAGAATTAGGAAATTAACCCAAAGTATGAAATATTTCTCAACTTTTATTCAAAACAATAATCTATAGGAGGTTGAGTTTGAAGAAGACAACTATACTTGGACCAACAACAGGAGAGACCAGAACCTAATAGCAAAAAAATATATAAATGAAGGAACTTGTGCTAAAATTAATACCTTAACAAGGATTAGTTCATATCACTTGCCAATAAGAGTTAAAATGGTGGTTAGTGAATTCAAAAAATATCATAGTTTACATATGAGCGGATTTGGGAAGGACATCCTCAATTTTCTAATATGATAGCTCAAACATGGAATTCTTCAGGTAATGGTGGGTTGTATGCTCTTCCAAATCAAATTAAATCTATGACATCTAGATTAAAAGAATGGAACAAGAACACTTTTGGAAACATTTTTTAGAAGAAAGAAGAACTGAAATATAAAATTCCAAAATTCCAAGAAGGTGAACATAATAATCCAAGCTCAAAGGAAAGTGAGTTGCTTAGTGAATATCATAATATTTTGAGTACGAAAGAGAAATTTTGGAAATTAAAATCAAGACAGACTTGGTTAAAATAAGGAGATAAAAATACAAGGTTTTTTCATAGGATGATTATAGTGCAGAGATCAACTTCCAGAATTAGTAGAATTAAATAAATAAAAAATGGTTTGGATTGAAGACTAGAGCGAAATTAGAAAAGAGACTACGTCTTTTTATCATAATATTCTAGGATCAGAGGAGTCTAAAGTTCTTAATGGTAAACTTCTTCAAGATATTCCTTCGGTTATAACGAAGGAATACAATAGAAAACCGATGGAGCCTATCACTCTAGAAGAAGTTCATTTAGCTCTTTTCTCTTTTAATAAGGATAAATCCCTAGGTCCGGATGGGCTCTCTACAATATTTTACCAACATAATTGGGATATAGTGAAGGATTATTTATTGGTGGCAGTGGAACAATCTAGGGTAAAACAATACATACCTTATAAAATAAATAGAACATATCTTACCCTAATTCCATATAATGACCACCCTTTATTGCTCCTTGTATACTAAATGTGTGAGGTTTTGTTTGCTTGTTTGAGTTTGTTGATATGTTTTTTTTTGTTTTTGTTGTTTCCTGATATGAAATGTGTTTGCAACGTAATTAGAAAGAAAGAACAATGCAAGAAGATATCTAGACTAAATGCCAATTCTAGGAATGCAATCTCAACAACTTTTATGACTCAAATATGAATTACAAAGTTATGATTCAGAATTATCATACCTAATATCTTCATCTTCAGACTTGCAAATGCTTACAATTTTCTTGCTAAAGACTCCAAGGATGTCTTAGAATTGTCCTCCACCAATGCCAATCAATATGACGTGTAATAGAAGCTCCAATGATCATGAAATGTTAATTGTTTCAGGTCTGAACGACTCTCTGTAACTTGTGTTCAGAATAAGAACAACAGCTCCAACTCTCCTCCAATGATGGCATAAACTCCCAACACATGTATTTCTAGCCACCCAAGTTTACTATGCACCAGAAATGAGAGGATATGAGTCTAATTTATACTTATCTTCAGACCTTTGAATGAAGCTTCAGACTTACAAACATTCCATGATATGCATGAAGAAGTCTCTTGTTTGAAACACTATACTTTGGAACCACGATGAGGTTGGTTGGTGAATTTGCCTTCCAATGTCAGTTGTGGAAGTCTGAAATGTTTATGTCTTCAGACTTTAATCACACCTTCTACAGATGTCTCAGACCTCCCTTTATGCCCACGACTTTCCTATTTGAAGGCTTCACAAGGTGTGCTAGGATGAGAAGAATGTCCATTTGCAATGTAGTTGCCAAATTTGCATGAGATTTATCATATACTCCAGTCTGAAACAAGTATCTTCAGATTTGCATAAGTTCTAAAAATACCTTTTAAAACAATCCCAATCAACCACTAATAAAATTTCCAAGTTGTCTCCTTCAAGTGCGATTCTATTCAACATCAAAATGCAACACAAACACAAGGTGAAATTCCAAAATCGTGGTAATGGAAGATGGCGTCTATGTTGGAGAATTCAGCTGGCATTCTAAAATTAACACTTCCAATTTATGGCTCAATTATATACTTGATCTCTTTGTCTTGGGCAAACAATTTGGTGAAGTACCCACAAAATTATATGCATACAATATGAAGATATGACTGAAAATATAGGTATGCCATGACAAACCAGACAACCTGAGGATCTACAAAATAAAATAAATACCACTCCAAAGATTGCCAAATTTGTGCTCAAAATGATTGTTACACGCCAAGGAATAATATGCACCAATGCCCAAAAAAATTCCTCCTTGATATGAAATTATGAATCAAAATATAGGTATGCCATGAAAATTATAGTCAACATTAATGGTCTGAAAATACCTCTATATGCCCTCAAATCATCAAAATAAATGTAGTTTCCTTCGTGGCTGATGAAGACCCACAAAACCCATGTCTTGGTTTGCTCATATGATGACCTTCAAATTTTTGTAAACCCTAGTAATGGAAATCTGAGGCACAACTGAACTTCCTGAAGTAGAAGCTCCTCAATGATTGATTAGGTGTGGTCTTTCACACATGAAACCAATATTATTATGGATGTAATTTCCCCACAAGCCCAACAATGTAACAATCTACAGTGTCCTCAGAAAAGATAACCAAAAACATACAAACATGGATGATAGAATGACCACACACAACCCTTATTCTTTTTTCCAACCGTATTCTAGAAGCTTCCAAAATGGGTCACCCATCTTGGCCCCTTCCCTAGTAATCATAACTTTGTTTTAAAACAACTTTGACCCCCTTATAATTAAGTATTATAATTTCCCTTTATAATTTGCTTTTATAAAAATATATTATAATTAAAGGGAAATAAATCAAACTTAGGCCAAAATATATCATTCCATAACCAAAATGGCTAACAAACTACAAAACCCATGTTGAATCTCGATCATAGTAATTTCCTCCATGATGTTGAGTCCCTTAGCAACTTTTTGAATGACCTACAAGGACTCAGAATAGGTCATCAGGGTCATCTTATCCAAGTCACTGAAGAGGGGACATTACAGTCTTCGCCCCTTAACATTGCTTGTCCTCAAGAAATGGTAAGGTATACTAGGATCACAACATCCTTTGAAAAACCTCACTGTACGGATGTTGTACCTCTCTGATGATATACAAATCATGCATGACCAACTGAGTATGAATTCCACATGCATTGACACTGCTTAGACTGAATAGATGCATCCAAATAGTCTGCCTGTAATGGTATCCATCACCAAAATTCCAGAGCACCATGTAGACATTAGACCTGTGAGTGATGAATGAAGGAAACATAGCGTTATCAATTTGTCATTGATCCTAGAAAAAAGAGCTCATCTCCCAAGAAATATCATCATGATGGGACTGCACCATCCCCAACACCATAGATTCAATGGAAGAGGGTGTAATAATACAAGCTAGAAGCACACATGGTGTTTCTCTCTCGCTACTAACTAAGCCATCCATAGGCTCCTCACCATGTGGTGTGGGTAGAATATCAGAGTAATCTATCCACCCGATCTGATTGTGTCCTATAAATCTCTCCATGCAGTGGAAAGAGACTATGCAAGGTCCTCTAGTAGACATCCCTCTCAACACAACCTTCTATCCATTCACCTCAAACTTCACTTCCAACTTCTAAAAATTGAAAGTGACCTCTCCCAAAGTGTGAAACCATTGGATACCAAGAACCATGTCTAAATTCTTTGTACCAACCACAAAGAAATCATCACACATCTCGTAGCTTCCTATTTTTAACTTTAGTTGTGGCATATTTTTTATGCAAGGAATAGAGAACCTGTCTACAATCATGACTTTGAATTCTTTTATATCCATTGTCTTCAATCCCTTTCGAACTACCAATCCCTCATCGACAAAATTGTGTGTGGCTCCAGTGTCAATTAATGTCACCACACATTGTCCCTATAATACACCTTGTATCCTTATGGATTAGGCTCCCTGAATGCTATGAATATGGGCAAGGGTGCTGCCATGCATCCCCTCCTCAATTTCCTCAATTGCTGGTGCTTCTGAAACCTTCCCACCATCGATGTTCCAACTTTATTCTTGCTGATCAAAAATTTTAGACCCACTATCATCATTCGAATGATACTCTATGAGTTGTCACTTCCCCTTAAACTCACATTTGTGTATAGGAGTCCATGGTTTATTGCAAGTAAAACATAATATCTTCTTCTGAAGTTCTTGGAGTGCGTCAGAATCAAGTCTTGTAGTTTTACTTTTTTGCTGCTTTGATTCCTTCCTAGTTACCTTTTTATCTTCATCTCTTTTGATCTCTCGGCCATCCTTCCCCTTGAACGTTTGTCCATATTTTCCTTTGAACTGGTTCTTGGACTTGGCTGAAGTGATCTCCATGTCCTTAGCTTGTCTAATGGTGTATCGTAGTGTATTCAGGTTAAATGCTTTAACCCAACCTCTCAATGGCTCGGATAATACATCGATAAATATGTTCACTAAGCACCTCTCTAACATGTCAGTAACCATCACAAACAATCTCTAAAACTTGGCTATGTAGGCATCCACTGAACTCCATTGCCTCAGGTGATTCAACTCCTTGAACTCTAATTCCTGATCCCTCCTATCAAATCTTTGTTGGAGCCTCTCTGTAAACTCTGCATTAGTATCCACTCTTTCATGTCCTAGAGTTTGCATCCCATGGTAACACCAATCATGAGTGATGCCCTCCAAATGTGAAGTGCAAAACTTAATGGCATCATCTTTTGTCATTTAGTTCAACTATAAATATGTGTCCATATTTTGGACCCAAGCCTTCACTTTCATCTTCCCTGAACCATCAAAGAAAGGAATTAGTATCTTGCCTATTCTCTTCTAAATCACCCTATGACCCTATGGCGTATGATGTTTCTCATCACCCTGACCTTGTTGTGATGGTCTCCCTCTAGTCCTGGGTGCCTGCCTATTACGAGTATCAACATAATCCTTGAAAGACATGAGGTCATGGAACTCTGGACCCAATGCATCCCACTCATGTCTATACTGCTGATACTACCCAATAACTGTAACCTCAAGCTCGTCAATAGGTGGAGGTGTGGCTGGAACAGATATCGGTTATGGCCTAGGTATAAATGTAGGTATAGTAGACATAGCGCTCTATCTATCATAATTTGTGTGGTATCCTTGTTGGCTATCGATTCTCCATTGCATGGCCCTTGCCTGGCATCCATTGTTCCCTATTGCTGATTTTATGCATTATTAACCAAGAGGTTCAACCCATGGACCTGTTGTTGCATAAGACCCACCAATTGTTCCAAGCTATGTTGCATGTTATGCTAAGTCTGTCTAATGTCTTCTGCCATATTTCTTTCTATCTTCTCTTTATTTGCTCTCTCACCCATTTGTCTATTTCTTAATGCTGTGAAAAAGGTATTATCTTCTGGGTATGGGTGAGCAAGCTGATATTGTTCTCTTCTTAAATTCATGTAGTAGGCCCTCAAATATATGTCACTCATGTATTTTCTACCTCACAGGATGGCAGGAACAAGTGGCTCTGATACCACTATAATGACCACCCTTTATTGCTCCTTGTATACTGAATATGTGAGGTTTTTTTTGCTTGTTTGAGTTTGCTGATATGTTTTTGCTTGTTTTTGTTCTTTCCTAATATGAAATGTGTTTGCAACATAATTGGAAAGAAAGAACAATGCAAGAAGATATCTATAATAAATTCCAATGGTAGGAATGCAATCTCAACAACTTTTATTACTCAAAGATGAATTACAAAGTTCTAATTCAGAATTATCAGACCTGATATATTCATCTTTAGACTTGCAAATGCTTACAATTCGCTTGCAAAAGACTCCAAGGATGTCTTAGAATTGTCCTCCACCAATGCCAATAAAGAAAACGTGTAATACAAGCTACAATGATCATGAAATGTCAATTGTTTTAGGTCTGAACGGCTCTCTACAACTTATGTTCAGAATAAGAACAATAGCTCTAGCTCTCCCAACACATGTATTTCCAGCCATCCAAGGTTACTATGCACCAAAAATGAGAGGATATGATTGTGATTTATACTTGTCTCCAGACCTTCGAATGAATCTTCAAACTTAAAAACATTCCATGATATGCATGAAGAAGTCTCCCGTTTGAAACACTATGCTTTGGAGATGACCACAATGAGGTTGGTTGGTGAATTTGCCTTCCAATATCAGTTGTGGAAGTCTAAAATGTTTATGTCTTAAGACTGTAATCAGATCTTCTACAGATATTTTAGACCTCCCTTTATGCCCATGACTTTCCTATTTGAAGGCTTCACAAGGTGCGCTAGGATGAGAAGAAAGTCCCTTTGCAATGTAGTTTCCAAATTTGCATGAGATCTGCCATATACTCTAGTCTGAAACAAGTGTCTTCAGATTTGCATAAGTTCTAAAAATACCTTTTAAAACAATCCCAATCAACCACTAATAAAATTTCCAAGCTATCTCCTTCAAGTGTGATTCTATCCAACATCAAAATGCAACCCAAACACAAGGTGAAATGCCAAAATCATGGTAATGGAAGATGACACCTATGCTGGAGAATTCGGATGGCATTCTAAAATTAACACTTCCAATTTATGGCTCAATTATATACTTGATCTCTTTGTCTTGGGCAAATAGTTTGGTGAAGTACCCACAAAATTTTATGCATACAATATGAAGATATGATTGAAAATATAGGCATGTCATGACAAACCAGATAACCCTAGGATCTGCAAAATAAAATAAATACCACTCCAAAGATTGCCAAATTTGTGCTCAAAATGATTGTTACACGCCAAGGAATAATATGCACCAATGCCCAAAAACATTCCTCCTTGATATGAAATTATGAATCAAAATATAGGTCTGCCATGAAAATTATAGTCAACATTAATGGTCTGAAAATACCTCTATATGCCCTCAAATCATCAAAATAATTGTAGTTTCCTTTGTGGTTGATGAAGACCCAAAAAACCCATTTCTTGGTTTGCTCATATGATGACCTTCAAATTTTTGCAAACCCTAGTAATGGAAATCTGAAGCACAACTAGACTTCATGAAGTAGAAGCTCCTCAATGATTGATTAGGTGTGGTCTTTCACACACGAAACCAATATTCTTATGGAGGTAATTTCCCCACAATCTCAACAATGCAACAATCTATAGTGTCCTCAGAAAATATAACAAAAAAAATACAAACATGGATGATAGAATGACCACACACAACCCTTATTATTTTTTCCAACCGTCTTCTAGAAGCTTCCAAAATGGGTCGCCCATCTTGGCCCCTTCCCTAGTAGTCATAACGTTGTTTTAAAACAACTTTGGCCCCCTTATAATTAAATATTATAATTTCCATTTATAATTTGCTTTTATAAAAATATATTATAATTAAAGGGAAATAAATCAAACTTAGGCCAAAATATATCATCCCATAACCAAAATGTCTAACAAACTGTAAAACCCATGCTGAAGCTCGATCATAGTAGTTTCCTCCATGACATTGAGTCCCTTAGCAACTCTCTGATTGACCTACAAGGACTCGAAATAGGTCATCAGGGTCATCTTATCCAAGTCACTGAAGAGGGGACATTACATTCCAAAAAAGAAGGATGATGAATTGTTTGATTCTTTTAGACCCATAAGCCTATGTAATATGGCATATAACCTTATCTCCAAAGTGATGGAAAATTGATTAAGGCCATTTTTAGACAAAATCATTTCAAACGAGCAAAGAGGATTTGTGAAAGGGAGACAAATTTTGGATGGGATCATAGTAGCTCATGAAGTTATACATTTAACAGCTTCAAGAAAAGAGAAAGCAATCACCTCAAAACTTAACATGAGTAAAGCCTATGATAGGGTTAAATATAATTTTCTTTTTGCATTTTTAGAAAATTTTGGATTCAAGAAGAAATGGGATAGATGGATTAAAGCTTGTGTCACTACATTTTGTTATTCAGTGTTGGTCAATGGGTTAGTAATAGAATCATTTAAGGCTAAGAGAGGCCTTAGACAAGGAGATCTTCTCTCTCCTTATTTTTTCATTATTATGGCAGAGATTTTGAGTAAGAACTTAAATAAGGCTTACAAATATGGGATTGTAAGTGGACTTAAGGTTAGTATTAACATCCAAACATCACCCATCAACAGTTTGTAGATGATACAACCCTTTTTGGAAAGGTGCGGATTAATGAGGCCAGAGATTTGAATAACTTTTTGAAGGAATATGAAAGAGTATCAGGGTAAAAATTTAATAGGACAAAATCCAAAATTTACTTCCTTAACACTCCTACTAATATCAAAGCAAGAATTTTGAGGTTTCTTTAAATGGAGGAGGCAAATTTTTTGCAACTTATCTAGGGATGTCTTTATTTGAAGGGAGAATGAGGAGAGAATTATGGAATCTAGTTATTAGTAAGGTTCGGAATAAACTTCCGACTTGGAAAGGTAGATGGTTATCGTTAGCAGGAAGAATGTAGTTAATTAAGTCAATCTTTTAGATCATTCCAACATATTATATGTCATTGTATTCATGCCAAAATCAGTTGAAAAAATTTTAATCTATATTATGCAATCCTTTTTGTGGTCAGGTTTACTTGATAAAAGGAAATTTCCTTTGGTGAAATGGAGCAAGGTGTGTGATGATAAAAATAGGGTAGGTATTGCTTTAAGAGTTATTACATATGCAAACTTAGCTCTTAGGGAAAAATATATTTGGAGATTATACAGAGAAATTCAAAGACAATGGGCAAGAATTCTTCTAAATATGTTGATCTCAATAACCAAAGTTTAATTTTTATTGCTTTCTCTCTACCAAATGATTCTGCTTTGGAATGGTTTAAAAAATCTATTGATCTTATGATTAAAGGTTTAAGATGGGAGGTGGGAACTGGAGGAAATTTTTTCTATTTGAATGGATACTTGGTGTGATAAAAAACCACTTAATTTAGATTCAACTTTGAAACCTTGGATGAGATCGCTTCAAGACAAATATGGTGATAGGGTTTCAAACATTTTGTACAAATATCAAGAAGGAAGATACAAATGAAAAGAATATTTGTTTACAAGTATACAAGACATTGATGTTAGGAGAAATTTGAGTAGAAAGATAACAACTGTGATTATTTTTAGGGGAGCCAAGGATAAATTGATTTGGTAGTTGAATAACTTAGGATAATACACAACAAGAAGTGGATATAATGTACAACACCAACAAAATAATAATATCACTAGAATATGGAGAGATATTTGGGATAGCCCAAGCATTCCTAAAGTGAAAATGTTTGTTTGGATAGTATGTTAGAATAATTTTTTCTTGGGACAACCTTATGAAAAGGGGTTTTCATGGTCCCTCTCAATGTATTTTTTGTAAAAAGGAGAAAAGTATAGATCATCTCTTGGGATATTGCTCAATAGTCTGGAATATATGGCAATGGATTCTTAATATGTTTGGTAAATGCATGGTGATGAATAACAAAATTGAAAATTGGTTAAAGCAATGGTAGAGCACTTATAAAAGTGAGGCTTTACAGATAATATGGGATATATCAAAAGATACAATACTTTGGAATGTATGGCTAGAAAGGAATAGAAGAATATTTAAAGGAAATAAAAGCAGTTTAGAGGTAATGAAAAGGAAGATATGTTTAGCCATAGAGGAGTCTAAACCAACCCTATCAACTCACCCAGTCCTTAATTTGGAAGCAAAGAGCCTTGATAGATGGAGTCAAGTCATTAAATGGAATTATGATGTTGGGTACAAGAGAAGTAAAAATAAGGCAAAGAATATAAAGTGGAAACCACCAGATGTGGAGTGGGTTAAATTGAATTTTTATGAAGCTTCTACAGGTAATCCAGGTCCAGTAAGAGGAGAAATAACTAGAAATAATAGAGGAGATATTTTGTCTCTTTATGCTTTCAATAGTGGATTTAAGACAAATAATGAAGTTGAAGCTTGGGCGACTTTAGAAAGGTTAAAAACATACAAATAAATTAAATGGAACAAAGTATGGATGGAAGATGATTCTCTCATAGTAATAAATGCAATTTTGAGGAAAGTAAAGGTTCCATGGAACATACAAGAGATAATTGTGAAAATTCAAGATCTTGCTAAAGAGTTTGAAGAAATCAGATTTACACATACATTACGACAAGGTAACAAATGTGTAGATAGGCTAGCCAATAGAGGTATTTTGATTGAGGATCGTGAAGTTAAATTCTCCTTTCCATGGTTAGAGGAAGTATCAAGTTTAGTTGAAGCTGACAAGAAAATGTTGATTGCCTGAATAAATAAATGATTAGGTTTTACTTTAATGTTTTCCATTGGTAATATCTGCTTTATTTTGCAATAGTAATGTGTTTTCATATAGACTATTTATTATAATTTTTTTATTGCACTTGTGTTTCAGGAAGGAAACTAGCAATCCAGATTTGGTAAAGTGGACTATGATAATACAATTTTTTGGAAATATTACTCTACTAAGATGTAAGGCATATATAGTAGAGGTGAAGTTTTGGTATTGTAAAGATTGCTATAGAAAAATTTCAAGAAGGATGCTAAATTATGGAATATTTGTACTCATCCATAAAATTGAAAAGATCCAAAAATGAAAATCTAGAATTCAAATATTTTATGTAAAATGATGTAGGTTTCTAGATGTAGCATATCAATTGAGATGAGAAGTGTATCTATTTGTAAACTCTCAAGCTCTAAAAAATAGAGTTGTAATTTGTCGAGGGTGGGGGACCTGATTACAACCCCTTATTATCCAGCAAAAAAAATAATCACCTTCCATCCATACTTTGTTTCATTTCATTTATCTACATATTTTTAACCCTTCTAAAGTGGCCCAAGATTCAACTTTATTATTTGTCTTAAATCCACTATTGAAAGCGTAATGAGACAAAATATCTTCTCTATTATTTCTAATTATTCCTCCTCTTATTGGTCCTAGATTTCCTTTAGATGCTCCATCAAAATTCAATTTGACCAACTCCACTTTTGGTGGTTTCCACTTTATATTCTTTACCTTATTTTTTTTTCTCATGTACCCAACATCATAATTCCATTTGATGACTTGAATCCATCTATCAAGGCTCTCTACTTCAAGATTAGAAATTGGGTGAGTTGAGAGGGTTGGTTTAGACTCCTCTATAGCTAAACAAGTCTTCCTTTTCATTAAACTTCTTTATTTTTCTTTAAATATTCTTCTATTTCTATTCCACTCATACAATCCAAAGTATTGTATTTTTTTATATATTCTAGATTGTCTTTAAAGCCTCACTTTAAAAGTGCTCTGGCTTTGCTTTAAACATTCTTCAATTCTTCCATTCAACACCATGCATTTACAAAACATATTAAGAATCCATTGCCTTAGTTTCCAAACTATCGAGCAATGTCCCAAGAGATGGTCTATACTCTCCTCCTTTTTACAAATAACAATTTGTAAGGGGCCATGAAAACCCCTTTTCATAATGTTATCCCAAGATAAAAATTATCTATGACCTACTAGCCAAACAAACATTTTGACTTTAGGAACACTTAGGCTATCCCAAATATCTCTCCATATTCTTGTGATATTCCTATTTTGTTAGTGTTTTACATTATATCTGCTTCTTTTCTATATTCTCCTAAGCTATTCAACTCCCAAATCAGCTTATCCTTGGCTTTCCTCAAAATAATCCATGTTATATTTTTACTCAATTACCCCTTAGCATTAATATCTTGTATTCTTGTAAAAAAATATTCTTTCCATTTGTATCTTACTTTTCAATCCTTGTACAAAATGTTTGAAACCCTATCACCATATTTATCTTGAAGTAATCTCATCCATGATTTCAAAATTAGATCTAGATTGAGTGGTTTTTTATCACACCAAGTATCTATCCAAATAGAATTTTTTTCTCTAGTTCCCACCACCCATATTAGACCTTTAATCACTAGATCAATTGATTTTTTTAAAACTTTTCATAGTGTAGAACCATCAGGTAGTGAAAATGTAGTAAATATTAAACTTGGGTCATTGTTCTCAACATACTTAGAATAATTCTTGCTCATTGTCTTTTGACTCTCCGTATAATTTCCAAATTGTGTTTCCCCTAAAAGCAAAGTTTGCATCTGTAATAACTCTTAAACCAAGATCCCCCTAGTTTTATCATCACACACCATGATTCATTTCACTAAAGGAAACAAACATTTATCATGTAATATTGACCATAAAAATGACCGCATAATATAGATTAACTTATTTTCTCTTGATTTTGGCATAGTATAAAAGGACATAATATATATATTTTACATGATGGAATCGATAGCCACCACGATGATCCGAATATGTTGATTGTCTTTTATGGCCACCATAATATTCTACATTGTCCGCCTTGGAAGCTGACACATAGTTCTCTCATAGTCTGCCCATATAATCACCATGTCGCAATCATTTTAAATCTTGTACACCACTGAAATCACTATAAAAGGGATAAGGATTCAATCTGGCGAGGCCCAATATTTGGACCCTGTACTTCTGCCCCCCTTACGGGGTTTGGTTGAACCAATTGGGCTACACCTCGAACCTTATAAAAGGACATAATGTGTTGTAATGGCTTGTAATACTGATTTAATTAGTTGCACTCTTTCTACTAATGATAACCATCTATCTTTCCATGTCGGTAATTTATTTTAAACTTTACTTATAACTGTATTACACAATTCTATCCTTATTCTCCCCTCAAATAAGGGTATCCCTAGATAAGTTGCTGGTAAATTTGCCTCCTCCATTTGAAGTAACTTGCATGTCCCTACTTTTATTCTAGTTGGAGTGTTTAGGAAGTAAATTTTGGATTTTGTCCTATTAAATTTTTGCCCTAATGCTCTTTCGTATTCCTTTAATAAGTTATTCAAATATTTAGCCTTGTTTATCCCTACCCTTTTAAAAAGGGTTGTATCATCTGCAAATTATTGATGGGTGATGTTGTTGATATTATTACTAGCCTTAAGTCTACTTATTAGCCCATATTTGTAATACTTCTTCAAGTTGCTACCCAATACCTCTGCCATAATAATGAATAGATATGGTGATAAAGGATCTCTATCTAAGACCTCTCTTGAATTTAAATGGTTTTTTTACTAATCTATTGAACAACACTAAATATGATATTGTAGACATATAATATTTAATCCATCTGACCCATTTCTTCCCAAATCCAAACTTTTCTAATACTGCAAAAAAGAAAATTATATTTAACCCTATCATAGCCTTGACTCATATCAAGTTTTAATATCATTGCTATCTCTCTTCTTGAAGTTGTTGAATGCATAACTTCATGAGCTACTATGATCCCATCCATAATTTGTCTCTCTTTCACAAATATTTCTTGCTCTTATAAAACAATTTTGTCTAATAGTGGTCTTAATTGATTTACCATCACTTTGGAGATTATCTTATATGCCATATTACATAGGCTTATGGGACTAAATGAATCAAACAATTTTGCATCATTCTTTTTTGGAATCAGGGTAAGATATGTTGCATTTATTTTATAAGGAATATACTATTTTACCCTAGATTGTTCCGCTACCACCAATAAAGAATCCTCCACTATATCCTAATTATGTTGATAGAATGTTGCAGAGAGTCCATCCAAACCTTGGTATTTATCCTTATCAAAGAGAAAATATCTAAATGAACTTATTCTATAATAACAAACTCCATTACTTTTCTAGTGTCTTCATACGTTATAACTAAAGGTACTTCTTATAGTAGTTTATCATTAAGAACTTCAAAATCCTCTAGTCATAGAATATTTTGGTAACTAAACCTTACCTCCTTTTTTATTTCACTTTGATCTTCAATCCAAAACCCCTTCTAATAATTTAATTGTACTAATTTTGGAAGTTGATCTATGTACTATTGCCATCATATGAAAAGCTTTGTGTTTTTATCTCCTTTTAACCAAGTATGTCTCGATTTTAATCTCCAAAAATTCTTCTTTATTCAAAATATTATGATATTCACTAAGCAATTCCCTTTCCTTCGAGTTTGAATTATTATGCTCACCTTTTTGGGATTTTGAAATATTCTCTTTTAGTTCTTGTTTCTTCTAAAAAATATTTCCAAAAGTGTTCTTGTTCCATTCTTTTAATCTAGATGTCATTGATTTAATTTGTTTTGGAAGTGTATACAACCCACCATTTCTTAAAGAATTCCATATTTATACTATCATATCAACAAATTGAGGATGGTCTTTCTACATTTTCTCATATTTAAAATATGATATTTTTTGATTCACTTACCTCCATTTTAACTCTTATTGGCCAGTGATCTAAACCAATCCTTGTCAAGGTATTAAATTTAGCACAAGTTCCTTCATATAGCGAACGATCTCAAAGTATGCATCTTTCTAGTTTCTTATTATTAGGTTTTTGTATCTTCTGTTGTTGGTCCATATATAGTTGTCATCTTCAAACTCAACCTCCCATATAAAAGCTAAGAAATCTCTCATACTTTGGGTTATTTTCCAAATTTTCCTAAATTTTCTATCTAGCTTGGTTATGGCATTAAAATCTCCTATGATCATGAATTGGGTTTCTTGGTCTTTACTTCTCATAAAAGGATTTAATCCCACTCCATACTTCTAAACAACCTGACTGAGTTGTAGGTCCATAGACATTGATAAGGATGACACTAATATCTAAAAAGTAGCATTTGACTAATGAGGCTATCCAATGCTTAATTTTATGAATGGCTGCACATGAGGTTCTAATAGGATTCCAAAATATTAGAATTTCCCTTGTCGCTCTTCTAAATCCATAGCATCCTATTCACATCTCACCCATACTATTTTCATAGTTCTGGAAACTTCTTCTTTTGTCATTTTAGTTTCCTGGATATAAAGAATATCAGGCTCATTACTTAAATAGAGGTCCCCAATACACCTCTACTTTGAGAGGGCATTAACACCCCTTATATTCTATGAGATGGTAAAAATGTCTCATTAGGGGCTATTGGCCCCGCTTACAAATTACCAATATCATTTTATTGTTTTGTAAAGAGAAGTTCAACCAACTTAGATTATGTTTCTTTCTCTATATTGCTCTTGCTTCCCTAACTCTTGCTTGATAGTTTGAGGTTTTTCCTCTTTATTTCTTGAATGTATTAGGAGTATGTCTTATTATTCTATTCCTCAATATTATTTCACAAATTTCCTTTTCATTAGATTTATCCTCTCCTGTATTTGCTTTGAAAGCTTTTGACTTGTCTTGCTCATTTTCTAGTATTTCCTTATTAATGGTAGAGGTATTAACATCTAACACTGCATTTTGTCTCCACTTTTTTTCTCCTGAATGGTTGCACAATACTTAAAGAAAGACTTCAAAATATGATGAGGCACATTTCTTAGGTTTAGCAAGAATGTTCATCTCTAAATCAAGATCATGCTCAATATATGATTCCTTGTTAATAAAGGAGAGGAGAGCACCCTCCCTCTTAAGATTATAGATAGAGAGCTTTGCCCCTTTTAAAACAGAGGATAAGCGAGTCCTTATTTATTAAAGATTTTTTTGATCCTATTGTATCTCATTCTCTAAGATTAGATCTATTTTTTCTTTATTGGCTAAAGCCTTAAAAGAATTGGTATTTATTTCAATATCCTTCCTTATTGGTCTTCACTATTTATTTACTTTCATTTTTTTGGACCTATTTTTTAGAAGTTGAAAACCATCCTCATTCATATCCATTTGTAAGTTTCTCTTGTGGTTTTCTACATATGTTTATGTTGGACTCTTCTTAGGGTATGATCTCTCAGTATGGTCCACCACATGATTATATATATATATATATATATATATATATATATATATGTTTGCATAATCTATGGTTTAGGTCCACAAATTATCCCCATACTTAAGAATTATTGATTCTAGTAAAGGTTTACTTATATCAATCATGACCAATATCAAAGCATATATAACCAAGAATCCATATTTTGTAGTTTCTAAAAATAAAGGAATTCTCATAGAGTGTTGCCTATTGCCTTGAAGGTATCAATTTCTTATAAGTCAATGGATAATCCATACATCCTAACCCAAACTGGTACTAGGAATAGATTTATATTTTTAGGTGCAAAGCCTTCATACCAATGGGTAAAGAAGAGTCTTGCTCTTTTCATAAATCAAGGACCCAATTTTAGGATTCTATCTCTTTACTCCCTAGAACCAAAAATGAATAGGAAGAAACCTTTGGAAGAAATAATAGACTACTCTTGGAGACTTTCAACTCCTATCAATCCATTTCTTCAAGGCCAAATCCCCTAGCCAAGACACATTAAATTTACAAAAAAAATACCCTATATTTGATCAATAAGGATTGCTTCTCTATGAGGTCCTCACTAACCTCTACACCTAGGTATGATTTTAATTCTTTAGCTATAAATTGATCCATGGAAAGGAAACTATAACTTAAAATCTACTAAAATTTACCAATATATCCTATAGTGATTATATTATTTGAAAATAAACCTATAATAATTTGCATGCAAAACTTCTAAGATAATGAAGCGAAAAATAAACTTAGCTAAAAAAAAATTTTATGCCTAGATAGAATTTCCTGCCACACTAATACCCAAGCTCTCCATTCATCCAAACCCTAGTTTGGATGATATATATATATATATATATATATATATATCCGCAATTTCATTTTCTACAATCCCTATACTTATTTTAGATGGTTGACTTCAAAGGGTTGTATCTCCCTTAATACCTCTTGGATTCCTTTATATAACCACTAATGTTAAAGATATTCAAATTTTGCATAATTTGATCCAAGAATCATCTGAATTGGACAACCCTTTGCAAAGAAATGACTTCTAGAAGATGATTTTTTTGTAAACAAATATCCTAAATTTACTCTAGTTTTGAATGACTATCTTCACATGGTCATCTATCCCTAAATACTACTTTAATTCTTTTTAATGACCACTCATTCCAAAGCTTTTCAAATTCCACATAAAATGGCACAAGAATCGTCTGAATCGGACAACTCTATGCAAAGATATGGCTCTTGAAAGATTGTTTGTTTTTCGAAAAAAATGCCCTAGCTCTGCCTATTCATAAATTCCTTATATATATATATATATATATATATATATATATATATATATATATATATATATATATATATATATATATATATATATATATATATATATATATAGATAATGATATTAAGGAATATAATGAGAGTAAGATCTAATCTCCCTTGTTTTAATTTTTATGTTACATAAATCAAATATGAGGGATGTGGTTGTGTTGTGTCAACCACACACTTTTCTTGTTACGATCATAATTGTATTTTATTTTTATACATTTACTTTTAATCTCTTGCACCCTTACCTTCTTGCATTTACTTTCTCTCATTTACTTTCTACATTAATTTAGATTAGTGAGGTTAGTAGGGATTCAACCTCAATCCAAATATTGAAGAATGCAAAATCCTCCTTCTAACTATTTAAAAAAAATTGTGGGTGCATTAGAAGTTAGACTTTTTCACGATTTAATAAGAACATATTTCTTTTTTTGGGTGGTATTAGGTAGAGGTGGTTATAAGGTCCACAAACCTTTTACATAGTCAAAATGGGCTGGTTCTAGCTCCAAGCCCATATAATCCAAATACAAAATGTATCTTCCCAAGACCCACATTAAGCCATACTTAGAGTCTGTAGTCCTATACTTGTCGTTGGACTATTCAGGATAAAACAAAAACCAGACAACACCTAGCACTTACTAAACATAACACTAGGTTGTTGTATCATAAACTTGTCACTTCCTAGGCCCTAATAAATGGGTTGCCTTTTGTCCCTCTACCTAATTCCATCTGTCGAATTACTCCTCATCAACCACTATGATCTCCTGCTACTCTAACAAGTTTGATATTAGATCTTCTTTAGAAGCCAACACCAGTAATTCTTGAGGGAAGTTATCCTTCCAAATTTGTATCTCCCTAGCAAAAACTGCAATATTTACCATTATATCCATCGCTTGGTTCCCTTATTTAAAGGTGTGTTGGATTCAGGCACTAACCTAATGGGATTTATAAATATTTGCTTCTAGGATAAGCTTCGAGATGGTCCAGTTGAGGTCTTTATCCTCCTTAATTGCCTTGATTATATTAAGTGAATCCCATTCAAAGATTACTTCCTTATAACCCTCTAGTCTGGAAATTCTCATTGCCTGCATGCAGGCTCAAGCTTCTGCAAAATGATTTGTTTGAGTTCCCAAAGGCTTTGCAAAGGCAAGGACCACTTTTCCTTCCTCATTTCTCAGAACTCCTGCTACTCCAACAGCCCTTGGATTTCCTTTGGCTGCCTCGTCAAAATTGAACTTAACCCACTTTTGTGTGAGGGTATCCACTTGACACCATCTCGTGGGTTGGTTGTAATGACTGGGTCTGGAGGTTCCTCTCAGGAGTTCCATAAAATCCTCATTTTCTAGGAGACAAGGTATCATTTTTGAAGTAAAATATTTTCTAGTTTTCTTTCAGAGCTCTGATTATTTTATTACCACATAACCTGGGATCTTTCTTCCGTCCTTTAAATACTCTCTTATTTATCTTGATCGGTTGTAGTAGCTTACACTTAATTTTGTCAATTCGGGTTAATCCAGGTTATATTTAAAGAATAGAAACCCAGTATAGATTGTACCGTAGTAATTAATACAAAGCTTAGTTTTGATCTCTTTCTGGTTTCATGTGTTGAAAAAATTAAAGTTTACAAAAAATTAAATTAAATTAAATTAAATATGCAATTTATGAATTATTCTAATGTGGATCCACTAATGATTTACTTAATGCATTTATCTACTATAATTTCTAATTATATTTTCATGTAAATTAATATTTAATCTAATTCTATCTACCATGTTAGTGGGGGGAAGAGATTTAGGGACTAACCTTTCGGAGTGGGCCCTCCTCCGAAAGGTTAGTGTTAACCCCTTCCCCTATTTCTATTTTACTTTAACTTCAACAATCTACTCTCATTTAATTAATATAATTCTTAATTATTTCATAATTACAAGAGAATAAAAGAAATAAAAATTACCAAAGTAAGCAAAATATAAAATAATTATAAAACACAGTTACCATATCCTGAAGAAAATATTGCTACTACTTTATTATTGAAAATCAAACGTACATGGTTGCGCATCCAACTTCCAGAATTGCATACAGAAGATTACATCAGGAATAATCACAGATTACATATATTTCTCCATTAGCTCGCCATCCATCTTCAAAGGTCTCATATGCAAATATATATTGTCACTCAGACAATTTCGAACATAACTCCTCGTATTTCTCCCATATGGTTTGGACTTGATACGCAACAACATTCCGAACATAACTCCCCGTATTTCTTCCATATGGTTTGGACTTGATACGCAACAACTATGTTCTTAACAAGAATAAAGCTAAATTAACACATCTCCTAAAATACTTGGACTCAATAAATATTCTAATTGGTTTAAGTGGCAACTAATTATAACATAATCCTAACTTTGACTTGGTGGGATAGCTACGTAACAATACAACCCTTGATTTAGACTTTTTCTACAGCTTTTATCTTTTCTTTTAGGTAAGGATACATCTATTACAAATATTCACGTAACAACTTATATGCCCCAAATAAATGGTGAGTCACCCACATTTGATTCTTCTAATCGCCCATGTGGAATTTGAAACCTTTTGTACTTGATTCTTTCAGCTGCCCACATGGTGTTTGACCAAGCCATAGCTTATGTGGCATTTATGTGAAACAGGTTCTTCCATAGATTTTTCCAAGTTTTCGTAGCGCCCTTCCATAGTGCCCTTTCGTAGCATGCATCCACATGTCTCCTCAGTATTTTTTCATCCTTTCTTCAATATATGACCTGTATTTTGTTGTAATATTACCTGCCAAAAACATACAAAAAATTCGCACAATTTGTGTAAAATATGATCATTTATCATTTTAACCTCATTCATCAAATTAAGTGATAAATCACATAAATAAGGTAAAATAATCATTAAAACACATTTACTTTCATGATTTTGCAGATAGAAAACAGATAATCCTTGCATAAAATATGTGTCAATTTGGCACTCATCATCTCTCATTCCATATCCCTCATAAAAAGCTGAGCTTCCAGAACCAAGTCAAAAGTTTCGCCCAGAAGCGAGAAGACCACTGTATGCAGAAGTTATACATGCTATTTGGGCTGACCCAATCTATATGAAATTTGGACATAATCATTTGGAATATTGCACAAGAAAATTCGCAAGTTAGAAAGATATGACTTACAGATTATGTCGCTTTCTTACATAGGATACATCGGTTGATGAATTGGAAACCTCTCCTCTACATATTATCTGTTGTTAGAATCTTATTTTGAACTGCCAGCCAAAATAAGAAAGCTATTTTTGGGATTAAATTCTTTAACCAAATAATAGAAATCGAAGTCCAACCATTAAATCCTGAGTGGATTAGTTTATAGGCAGTTTTTACTGAATAGATCCCACTTGTAGTTTTGCCCCAAATCATATTGTCTCTTCCTCCCCCTGGAATGATTGGGAACACCCTTAGAGCATCATTTAGTTTGGTCAAGGCCACCTTCTCTTGATCTAAATGATTTTAAACTATGATTTTCTTCCAAGAGGAAGTTTCCTATGCTACAGCAAGAAAATCCCCTACTTTTCCTCCCATTTCCTCTAAAATTTTGTGTTAGAGGACTCGAAGTTCTAAGTTATCTTGCAGAGGGACTTATTCCAACCATGGATCTTGCCAAAATTCCACTTGTATTCCATTACCAATTCTCCATTTGATGTCTTTCTTGACTACCTCACGATATTCAAGGAAACAATTCCATAAATAGGATCCTCTAGGGAGATTATCAGCTTTCAAGAAGTCCTGATTATTTCTGATATATTTTTCCTTAAGAAGTTTTACCCATCCTAATTCATCATTATTAACAAATCTCCAGACCTATTTTCCAATCAGATATTGGTTCATTTATTTCATTCTCTTCAGCCCCAGGCCCCCTTGATCTTTGCTTGTACACCCCTGATTCCATGCTACCAACAAAATTATCTTTCTCTCCTCCAAACCTGACCACAAGAAGTTACGTTGAATTTGATCCAATGTAGCTCGAACATTTGCAGGCATTCTAAATAGAGACATGCAGTATATTGGAATGCTCTGTAAAGTAGTTTGAACTAGTAAGGCTTTCCCTACGGAGCTGAGAAGGCTGCCCTTCCACCTTGATAACTTTTTGGAGATCTTGTCAATGACTTTTTGGAGATCCTATCAATGACTGAGTTTCAAAGAGGTGCCTTCATTCTTCCTTTGAACATAGGCATACCTAGATAAGTCACCGATAAAATCTCCTTTCCACATCAAAATAGGTTAGCTATTCTTTCCTCCCTCCCACCAGGCATGTTAAATAAATAGATGCTACTCTTCTTATAGTTTATGTACTATCCTACTTTCGTCTCATACTTGGTTAGAATTTTCTTCAGCTTCCTAGCCTGAGGCACCGAGGCTTTGGACACAATGATAATATCATCCACAAACTTTTGGTGAGACATTGGCTCTTCTGTTGAGACTGGTTTGAAACCTCCCAATCGACCTTCTGCCATAACTTATGAAATGTTCCTACCCAATGCTTTCGCTAAAATAATAAACAAGTATGGAGACAAAGGATCTCCTTGTCATAGCCCCCTTTCACTCTTAAAGTAACCGAAGGGTGACCCATTCACCATGATAAAAATGTTGTGGTAGAGATACAACTAAAAATCAACTTAATCCACTAGGGACAGAAACCAAAGTTACCCAAAATCTTGGTGAGGAAATACCATGAGACCCGCTCGTAGGCTTTATTCATGTCTAGCTTTAGTAACATACCTGCTTCCTTACTAGCCACCATTGAATGAATAACTTCGTGAATTATGATGATACCATCTAGTATTTGCTGACCTTTCAAAAAACCTCCTTGGTTCATATCAATGATGAATGGTAGGCTAACCTCCAGCCTATTGGCAATTGTTTTCGTGAGAATCTCCATCAGTGTTACATAAACTGATAGGGCAAAAATTGGAAAATTCCATTGCTCCCACTAGTTTAGGGATGAGGACTAAAAATGTAGCATTAACTCCTTCTGGGATTTCCATGTCCTTTTAAGCCTCAATTATAGGTTCCACTACATCATTGCCTAGGATATCCCCAAACTTTTGAAAGAAAGCAACGGGGAAGCCATCCGGTCCTAGGGAGCTGTTACCATCCATGTCAAAAATTGCCTTCCTAATTTCTTCCTCTGTAAAAGGGCTGAGTAATAATCCATTAACACTCTCAATGATAAGGGGTGGAATGGCTGCCAACAGAGAGTCCTCTTCTTCAATAGTAGGATTTACATCTTCTAGCAACGATTTAAAGAACTCGGTCGCTTCCCTCCTTATGTCTTCCATATCTTTGGTGTTAGACCCATCGGCCATCTTGATCTCCTTAATTTTGTTAGTACTCCTATGGCGAAGAGTAGAGACATGGAAGAACTTTATATTTCTGTCACCCTCCTTCAACCAACGCAGTCTAGATTTCTACCTCCAAAAGGTTTATTCAAATCCTAGCACTATGTGGTATTCGGCTAACAGCTCCCTCTCCTGGTTTTTCAGATCTTCTATAAGCTGATCTAACTTCAGCTTCTCCTACAGTTCATTGATCTTATCTTTTAGTTATGCCTTTTTTGCAAAAATATTTCCAAAGGAAGTTTTGTTCCACTCTTTAATGTTAGCCTTCACATTCCTTAGTTTCAAACCATTATACTTTTTGTCCCACCATTGGGCAACCAGATCCTTGAGATCCTGGTGTTGGAGCCACATAAGTTTGAATCGAAAGGGTTTGATGTATTTTTTCTTAGAGTCCTCCCTAGTTTCCCATAAAATTGGGTTGTGGTCAGACCCGATTCTTGGTAGTGTCATTAATGAAGAGTCCCCAAAACTCTCTAGGAATTCTTGAGAAATAATAAACCTATCTAATTTGATCTGAATTTGGTTTTCCTTCAGTATTTTGTTAGACCATGTATAGGAGAATCTACGCAATTCCACATCCATCATCTCATGTTGATCAATAAAATCTCTAAACTCATAGATATCAATAGTTATTCTTTGAGAGCCCCCAAATTTATCTGTAGGATTAAGGTAGCAATTGAAATCCCCCTCCACAATCCAAGGGTAGTTGGAGATCGTATCCCTCAGTTCAGCTAGTTGACCCCAGAGAACCCTTCTAAGTGCCTATCTAACTGGAGCATATACATTCATTAAGATCCACTCTTCCTGCATGGTTTTATCCAAACATAGGAGACAAATAAACCAACTAGACATCAAAATCACTCTACTATCAATCACATTCTTGTTCTACATAACCAAAAACCCTCCTACTACTTCAGTGGCCTCCTGGGCTACTACTTCAGCTTCTCGCCAAGTCCTATTCTTAAAAGGGATCACTCTGCTCTCCTCCATTTTGGTTTCTTGTAGTACTTATTGACAATTTTGTCACATTTCTCAAGGGGTAGAAAAGGAAATCAAATTTTGTACAGTGTTTTGTAAAGTTTTTCTTTGTTGTTTTTTTTATTTGAAAAGTTGCAGCAATTTTGGCTTTCAATGCCACCCCTTTGTATATAAAATAGAAAAGAAAGAGCTTCACTGCCGAACAAGCTAGAGAAAAGAGCTTCACCGAAAGAAAATGAGAAGAGCTTCGCACCCGAAGCATTTCCAGCACTACTTCGGGTAAAATTTTTGCGAAGTAGTATTGCCGAAGAAGAATACAAGGGTAGCGATAAAAAGAACTTCGGGCCCGAAGCGCTTCAAGTATCTACTTCGGGCAAAAGTTGAGCGAAGCGGCATTCAAAAGAACAACTTCGCCGAAGAAGGAAGGTCCAGAACATGGTCCAAATTGGCTAAGGCAAGAAAACTACTTCGGGCCCGAAGCATTTCCAGCAACTACTTCGAGCGAGATTTCTGTGAAGCGGTGTTGCCGAAGTAAAATACAAAGGAAGGAGAATGAAACTACTTCGCACCCGAAGCATTTCCAACAAATACTTCGGTCAGAAAATTAGCGAAGCGGAACTCAAAGGAGCATTGAAAATACTTTGCCAGAAAGTTGCCGAAGCACCCACTTCGGGTCCCTCCATCAGCGAATCATTTTTACTTCATCGAAAGTCATTGCGAAGCATCTGCTTTGGCTAGCTTTCATGCGAAGTACTTCTACCCGAAGTGACGAAGGTCATGGAGAATGCAACATCTTTTGAAGACAATTGCTTCGGCCGAAACCTTCCCGAACCATAGTTTTGAAAGAAGATCACAACGAAGCATTTCTCCAAGGCATCAGCGAAGCAATTTTGTCAGCGAAGCGGCGAGGACGAAGAGGCCCATTTTGTGAAGCAAATATGCTTCGACACTCACCACCCCCAAAGCAGTTTTGCGAAGCTCAATTTTGTGAAGTACAAACCAAGGAGGAGTTTTTGCTTCGGCTCATAACCATTGCGAAGCGAAGTTGTGAACGAAGACTTAGCGAAGCGCTTCACGGGCACGCGTTCCAAGCCGAGTATTTTCTCGAGGCGATCAAGTGCCTCATAAATGCAAATTTTCATGCCTGATAAGCTCGTTGCTCATTTTTGGCAATCAAAAACGAAGTATCAGGCCATGATGAAGAGCTCGACGAGCATGGCGGCCACTCGAGCACCGCACCCAGAGACCAAGGACGTCCAGACGGCTCATCAATGCATCTTTCCATGGTTGACCCGGTCATAGTTGCCAGTTTTGGTAATAGATTTGAGAGCTCGATCACGAGAGCCTCGAGGAGCCGAATTCTCAGGGCTCGAGGGCGTACTTCTCTTTGCTATGTAATTATGACTCAGAGGGTCGGGTCCTCTATAAAAACCTAGGCATTGTAATGAAAAAGGGGGGGAACTATCTGCTAGAAAGCTATTGTAACTTGATGTCCTACGATTAATACTAAAGAGCTTTGGGCTCAATTCCTCTCTTTTATGCTGCCTTCTGTGCTTGATTCTTTTGTCTTTCTTCATTTGTATACTGAGACGTTGAATCCTGCGTCCGATGTGCGATCGGGGATTGTACCCTAAAACTCATCTGAAGGATACATAGGAGTGGAAAAACATCATATTGGCTTTCTTTTATGCTGCCTTCTGTGCTTGATTCTTTTGTCTTTCTTCGTTTGTATACTGAGATGTTGAACCCTACGTCCGGTGTGCGATCGGGGAATGTACCCTGAAACTCGCCTGAAGGATACATAGGAAGGTTGATATTGCGTTTCTTTCATTTATTCTTGGTGTTCTTTGCTTCTATTCAAGTTGCTAGTTAGTGATCGTGCTTCCTGTTCTCTCCCACTTTAAACTACCGATCTCTCTTCCCTTACCCCTTTTTATTTCTTTCTCTAACCCTTACTCCTTTTATCTCTTTCCTGCACCCTTATCTCAAAACACCCAAGTAGTTTAGCATAGGAGCCGGCCTTTCTCCAGAGATTGGCACGAGGGGCATCTCTTCCCTTCGGCCTTTCAATGTTGGTCCAGGTCTAGGGCGCATACACTCACCCAAAATCCTTTCCTAGGCAGATTTGATGACCAACAATTTTTGGCACACCTGGTGGGACCTTTTTGGTCTACCGGTCAAGGTCCCATATTTTAAGCGCAAATCTCAAACCCGTCTTCACCGGGGCCAATAGTTCTAACCAGTTCCCGGTGTGACCCGGTCAGTCTCACCTGACTAGTGGTAGTGAGGACCGATGCCCTCATTACCGAAAGACTCTTAGCATCTGGCGACTCTGTTTACCCGAGAATATTTAAGTCGTAAAGACCAGTACCAAAAGTCTGTGCCTTCATGCAAACGAGATGGAGAGTTAAGAATAGAGGAGAGGAAACCGAGTTCTTTGAGCTAGATATCGATGCCTTTGGGGAGCGATCAAGGTTGGTCACCCCCGAGTCACTATTACGAGGAACGTCCTCGCAAGAGGCTGTTGTTGACGAACAAGGCCTAACTTCTGATAGCACAGCATCTAATTTTCCTCCCAATCCTCCCAACTCACCGAAGCATCCTAGTGCCTCCATTCCTATTAGTCGTCCTATTAGCAATCAAGGGGGAGCTTTGGGAATACCTGTTTCTCAAAATCCAGGAGCAAGTATGGCACAACAACAACAACAACAACAACAAATGTAGCAGCCACCGCCACCCAAGTTGTCCCCAGCATGGGATTCTTTGTCACCACTGAATCTAGCGGGACAAGGGCAAGTGCCGCCTACTACCATAAAGAAGATCCCAACGTTCGATGGAACTAGGAAGACTGCCCTGGAGCACATCCAGGACATAATATCTCTGGCGGTGATCCACGACATCACAGAAGAGCAAATTATGGTAAAGCTTCTGGTTCTTTCCCTTAGAGGAAAACTCCTCTACTGGTATAGATCTCTACCACCCGGTAGTATTACGGGATGGGACCAGTTAGTCGGTCAACTAATGGGAAACTTCAATGAGTCTTGTGATCCTACCTCTCTCCTGCATCAGTTCACTTCGATCAAGAGGCATCCACAAGAAGAGATCATAGATTTCAATGTTAGGTTCGCTCGAACCTGGCAGAGAGTGCCAGTTGGACTTCGGCCAACCGACGAAGCTGCAACACTCTATTTCCTTCAGGCTTTCAACCCTGATATCGGTCTCATGGTAAGATATTCTAACGTTAATACTTTTCTCGAGTTATATGAGTTAGCCAAGAGGGTAGAAATGGATTTGATAGCTATGGGCAAGCTTCCCCAAAGGATGCCGATGCCCATACTTCCCGAATTCCTTCAATTCTAGTATGCAAGTGCAACCGCTTCGCAAATCTCTACAACCCCTGCACTCCCGATCTCATCTTGGAACCCGAATCCTATCGTGTCTCAAATCACCGCTCCACAAATTCATTTCCCTACATTTTCAACTCCGTAGCCCACTGTCACTTCGGCATTTCTTGTACTACCAGCACCACCTCAACACCCCGCCCTGCCTCCAATATCGACGATGGCTTCATTGCCACTCGTTTCGAAAGCCGATGATATACAAACTAAAATTCTGCAAGAGATGCAGTCTCTGAACTCTACAGTTCAGATGTTGTCCAATGACATGACAATTGTGAAGAAGAAGCAAGCACAGCATGAATTCCTACCGAGAAGATCTTATCCTACGCCTACGCTTACCAAAGACCAAGCAATCCAGCAAGGGAAGGCTTCGACGAGAAATGCTGCAATTGATGAAGCTCCGAGCACTTTCGATTATGTATATTGGTGCTCTACGTGCAATGATCCACATGAAGAGAATACCTGCATGCTGCACCAACACTATGTACAAACGCTAGCAAGCAGTAGTCATAGCGGTCAAGTCAACGTCATTAGGCAAATGAGTCAGAACCTGACAATTGGCGAGGAGGAGCCGGTTGTAGTACTTACCAGAGGAGGAAAGAAGGCAATAGAAGTAGATGCTACTCAGATGGCTCCCTTAAAAGGGGACGATCAACCCAAGAAAGGACAATCATCTTCTTCGGCCCCGAACGAAGCTCCTCCACCTGCACCAATCAAAGAAAAGGCTCAAAAGGCCTCTGTCGAACCACCTCAGGTAGAAACTAAGGAGCAGGCTAAGGAAAAGCTCAAGTTTCCTTCACTGACTAAGCGACAAAGAGTTGAAGCTACAGAGCAGTATCGCACCAGATATGAACCTAGAAAGGAACCCGAAGTGCTCAAATCCTTGGCATACAACATTGTAGAGGAGTTAAAGAAGATTCCAGCCAAAATCAGCTTGTACGATGCACTGCATCTACCTGGACAAGTGGACCTGCTGCAAGAATCATTGAAGACAATTAAAGCAAAAAAGGTAGCACCGCTTGCTCTTGTGCAGACCCTATCCACATCTATCATGGGGAAGAATAGACCACCTCCGTTCTACCTATCTCTACAAATGGAAGGGTATATTGTACATAACTGCATGATCGACTCTGGGGCCGCTACAACAGTCATGCCAAGAGCAGTCTGCGAAGAAATAGGGATGGAATATACGCGAAGCAGCCAAGGTGTACTCCAGTTGGATGGAACCCTAGTGAAGACTGTAGGAGTGATCAAGGACATTCCTATCCGACTACATAAGATGCCTCAGATCACGGTCATACAAGAGGTAGTGGTAGTCGACTTGGAGCCATACTTCAGTATGTGTTTGTCAAGGGAATTCACGGCAAAGCTGGGTGGATATCTGTCTATGGATTACTCTCATCTGGAGATTCCATTCAAAGGAAAGAAGGTGAAGATCTATAATGAAAAGCCTTCTTCCTTCCTTGTGTAGAAGATGTCCGAGGAGGAAAGCAGTGATCCAGTGAATGCAATAGTGGAGGAAATAGAGCAAGTAGACCTAGTCAAGGAATCTCTTGCGCAACTAAGTTATGAAGATGAGTTCTCATTGGCAGACTTTAATGCCATGGTAGAGACCGAGATAGGATGTTATGCGATCACCAAGCCTAAAAAACACTCCCAACCAGAGAATAGAACAAGTGCTCAAGAAGGACTATGGAAGTTGTTCTTCGATGGTGCCCGATGTAAAAATGGTACTGGGGTAGGGATTCTTCTAGTTTCACCATCCGAAGAGCAAAAGGAGTATTGCTACCGGTTGATATGGAGCTGCACCAACAATGCAGCAGAATATGAAGCATTATGCCTAGGACTCAAGAAAGCTGATAAGTTAGGCATAAAGCATCTCCAAATCTTCGAGGATTCTGAACTGGTTTGCAACCAAGTCACAAATAAGTGTACTTCAAAGAAGCATTATCTAAAGTCATACCGCAATAGGGTATGGGACTTGTTCGACCAGTTTGAATCTCTCAATCTGTAGTCTATCCCAAGAGAAAAGAATCGACATGCCGATGTTCTGGCATCCATCGCAGCCAAGTACTCTCTAGCAGAAGACATGGTGCACAAGCCCAAAGCTATGAGGATGATCTACAGACCCTCTGTCCCGGACAAAGACCTACATTGGCAAGTCTTTGACAATGATGAGCAGATTGTAAATTTCATGATCCAAGAAGCCGCCACAGTCGAAGATAGAAGCTCTAATGAAGAAGAATATGAAGGGCTAGTTCAATTGAAGAATAACCACGTTCCCAAGGGACTGATCACTCTTGAAAGCCTCTTTGATCAGAATGATCGAGCACTCTCTCACATGATCAAAGTTAATGAAAAGTAGTATCGAGATTTAGAGCTTGAACCTGGAAAGGCAATAAAAGTTGGAACCGATTGCACTTCAGAAGAGATAGAACAGATCCAGACTTTGTGCAGGAAGTATCCCGACATAATTGCTTGGTCTTATCAAGACCTCAGGGGGTACAATCGACAGCTGGTTCAACACACAATCGAATTGCAGGAGGGGGTCAAACCCTTCCGACAAAAGCAAAGACCGGTTAATCCTAAGATCGAGGTCCTAATGAAGGCCGAACTCCTGAAGATGCTCGAGGTGAAGATCATTTATCCCATCAAGCATTCTTCATGGGTAGCGAACCTGGTCCCAGTCAGAAAAAGAATGGAGATATACGGTTATGCGTGGACTTTCGCAACCTGAACCAGGCTTCTCTCAAGGACCACTATCCTCTCCCGCAAATCGATCAGATCTTACACTCGATGGCTGGAGCTCAACGTTTTTCTCTGCTCGATGGGTTCTCCGGATACAATCAAATCTGGGTCAGGGACGAAGACCAACATAAAACAACATTCACTACCAAGTGGGGGACATTTGCTTACCAACGAATGCCATTTGGTCTTTCGAATGCTGGTGCCACTTTCCAGAGGGTGATGGATCTTGCTTTTGGTGAGCTTCTAAATAAGGTTATCGTCATCTATCTAGATGACATGACCGTTTTCTCCCGAAGAAGAGAGGATCACCCCATACATCTACAACAAATTTTTGAAAAATGTCGAGAGTTTGGCATCTCGATCAATCCAAAGAAGTCCATATTCGTAGTCAACAAAGGATATTTTTTGGGACATGTGATATTAGAAAAATGGCTAGTTGTAGATCTTGACAGAGCCGAGGCTCTAATGAAGCTCCCACTCCCAGCAGACAAGAAAGGACTTCAATATTTCTTCGGCCAAATCAACTTCGTGAGGAAGTTTGTCCATGACTTCGCCCAAGTCATCAAGCCAATGTCCGAGCTTTTGAAGAAGGGCACCGAATTTAGTTGGACGAAAGAAAGAAAGGAGGCATTCGAAGAGATTAAGGCCCGAATCGCTCAGGCGCCGGTCCTGATCAACCCTGACTACGGTCGAGATTTTATCCTGTATGCTATAGGGGAACCCGAAAGCTATGCTGTTGTCCTGACACAAAAGGGGGAAGATGGTGAGGAGCGTCCCATCGCGTTTCTGAGCCAGGTGATCAATCCCCATGAAGAGAAATATAATTTCATAGAACGTCAGGTGCATGCAGTAATGAAATCCCTTCGAAAGTTCAAGCAGTTCATCTCCCAAAGTCGGGTCACAGTCTTTGTCATTCACCCCGACGTGCGCAATTTCATCATCCAAGGAGAATTGGGGAGCAAGAGAGCTGGTTGGGTGAATAAGATACAAGAATTTGACATTGAGATCAAGCCCACAAAACTGGTTCGCGGTCGTGCATTGTGTCAAGAATTGGCAAAGAGCGCAGCGGCCGAAGTGACAGAATCTCAGTGGGATGACTTACCAGCCAAAGGATGCTTCGCTAACCAGGAAGAGGACGAGAAAGACTGGGTCAGTGAAATAGTTGAATACTTCCACACTGGCAGTTGTCCTTCGCATCTAAATGCTTCGCAGCGAAGACATTTCAGGATGCGGTCCTCCCGATACACTCTGCGCCCCGAAGGCCTATTTTTCAGGAACATTGATGGTGTCCTTCTCAAATGCATCAAAGATGATGATAAAAGAAAAGTCCTAGGAGAATTCCATTCAGGACTATCTGGAGGTCACTTCGTAGGGAGAACAACGGCACTAAAGATCATCAAGGCGGGTTATTATTGGCCCACACTCTTCGTCGATGCCTTCGCCGTTTGCCACAAATGCGAGCAGTGTCAGAAGTTCATCGGCCAAAGCAGAAATGCTTCGATGCCCCTTCATCCGATACAAGTAGAGACACCCTTTCAACAATGGGGGCTGGATTTCATAGGGGCCATATCACCGAACTCCTTCGTGGGACATAGGTTCATCCTGACTGTGATCGACTACTTCACCAGGTGGGCCGAAGCGATTCCTACGAAGCATGCAGATCAAGAGACTGTAATCACCTTCCTAGAAGGATTGATCACCAGGTTCGGCATCCCCGAAGCGATCATCACGGACAATGGCCCTGGCTTCACAGGCACCAAAATCAATGAATTCTTCTACAGATATGGGATATACCATAAAGTATCCTCCAACTACTATCCACAAGGCAACGGCTTGGTAGAATCCACCAATAAGACTCTGTTGAGGGTGCTAAGAAAGCTCATAGAGACAAACAAAAGGACTTGGCATCTCCTTCTAGATCGGGCCTTGTGGGCCGATCAAATTTCTATCAAGAAGTCAATCAAGACTTCACCTTATGCCCTGGTCTACGGCAAGGAGGCCATCTTACCCATCCATGTGGAGATCCCTGCACTGCAGCTATTAGAAGCAGAAGATGGAGTTAGTCCAATGGAAAATAGATTAGCTCAGCTGTTGCAACTAGAGGAAGATCGCGAAGAAGCCTACCAGAACTTCGCTAAGCATGCTCAGGTCACTCAAGACTGGTTCAAGAAGAAATCATCCGATCACACATTCAAAGTGGGAGATCTGGTATGGAAGTGGGACTCCTGGAAAGCCAAGCCTGGGAATCATGACAAGATGGACGCCTTCTGGGATGGGCCGTTCGAAATCATCAAGGTGAACTCGGCCAACTCTTTCATCCTCAAAGATGCAGATGGCCAGGTTTTGCCGATCTCTGTCAATGGTCTTCATCTGAAGACTTTTCATCGCTGAGTTTCAATTCCTCTCTAAAAAAAAAGAAAAGAAATGTATGTATATTTACTTTTGTGTATATTTCATGTGTGTATATACAGCTCCAAGATTGCATAAACCAACAACTACACTTCAAAATCTCCTTCGGAGACTTTTTATGCAAAGAAACAATTGCAAGGAGGTTCACCGCGAAGCATGTTACCCAAAAGGGAGCCAAACCAAAATTCGAACAAAGGCATGAAAAGAGCTTCGCACCCAAAGTATTTTTAGTAGCTACTTTGAGCAGAAATTTTGTGAAGCAGTTTTCAAAAGGGGAAGCTTCGGTAAGCGGCCTTCGCAAAGCAGAGCGGCAGCATGGCAAAGGAGAAGTACTTCGGGCCCGAAGCGTCAAAAGGCTATCCGAACCAAAGGTTCACCGTGAAGCATTTTCAACATTGATTTCACATTCGCCGAACCAACAATGCGTGAGGTGGAGAATTTAAAATGTGCCTCGAGGAATGTGCAACCAACAACCATGAAAAGAGTTTGGAGTAGATGAATTTAAGGCAAAAGTGGTGGAGCACATCTCGAGGTGATTCGGTTAAGAGAAAATCCCACGTCGAAGTACGAGGTGGCAACAAGTTGCATCTCCAATGCAGAACATAATCATCAAAGCATGTGGCCCCGCGTACTATGCCGCTGTAGAACTGATCAAAGGACACGGTCGCTTCTTCCGTCCGAAGCTTTAAATTAATTTTGGTAGGTGCCATAAATTAAGGTAGTTACCTATTTTAGGCTATAAAACATGAAGACCTATCAAGGAGAGGTTTATTTGTCCATCAATTCATGCAAAGCTAAGAGCCTTCAGTTACTCTACCCTTCGCATCCAAGCTCGTTACTTCAAAACCCTCTGTATCAAGGATTCCACTGCCATTATTTTCGACATGGGGAAGAAGAATTCCAAAGAGAAAGGGAAGGAACCCGAAGTTGCAGGCCCTAAAAAAACAAAGAAGGGCAAAGAGGAGAAAAGGCATACTCCAAAGAAGATCGACCCCGCCCCTCGCCCTGAGAAATGGCCGATAGAAGAAGGAGATGACTCTGAAGAGGAGCAACTTGTGGACCCACCAATTGATGGGTGGGAGAAGATTAGAGATACGGAGCTCTCTAAGGATGTGTCTGAGCTCCGACGCACTATTGAGTTTATGGTGAGCAGACTCACCCCAGAGAATAAAAGGGCTGCTGCCTATTATTCTCAGATTTACTGGTATTTGACCCCGCCTGCTCACCACTGCCCAGAGCTAATCTATGCTATCGCACAGAATTACCAGCCTGCATCCAGGCAGGTATTAGACTCTTCAGGCCATAAATTGTTTTCCATTCTGAAGGAAGATGTGCAGGCAGCATTTGCACCACGACAAGGGCCACCCAAGGGTTATTCAGTTCACAATGTTATTCTAAGCGAACAGATGGAGAGGTTCACCTCCAATAACTTCATATTGAAATTTTTGTGCGAGAACCTCAAAAGCGGGCTCCCTTCAAGCAAGCTGCCCCAAATGCCTCTACCTTTGGCAGCTTTCAAGAACATCGATATTTTCTCCATCATTGCATGGGTGGCGGGCCTGTCGACAGATGCTTCGGTACAACCCTGGCAGGTGTCTTTGGCCGAATGTATTTCAAGAGGGGAATTCTATGCCCCTGATGCTGCAAGACCAAGCACCAACCCAGTTTTCTTTGATTGGGCAGAATGGGTGGCCCGAACCTTGCATACGCGACTTACCAGTATGAAGAATTCGGCGACGGGCCAGTACTTCGCACCCTGCTCCCTCCTAGTCTGGTTGTTTTTCTACCAGGTTCATAAGCGATTCCCCCATATCGCTATCTCTTCGAGCGACAAGGATGGAAATCCTTTGCCTGTATACCAGTGGACTCCTCTCCTGTTGAGGATAGAGTCCTATTATTCTTTTAACCAACAATTCTTGGGGCCCGCCATGCATTTGTTGAAGGGTTCTTGCCCTCGGGTCCCCCTCAGTCTGAGAGATAAAATAGTGCAAGAAAAGAAGGGAGATGTTTTTCAATTGACGTAGGGATTGGTGATTCGTATGTTCGGCTTTACAAGAAAACCCTTCCTGCTCCCTGTTTTCCCTTTCGAATACCAATTTGCATTGGAGGTCGCTCGACAGAGTGACGCAACCAACGTCGTGTATGGCCATGGTCGAAAATGGGCACATACTTGCGACTTCCCCTTCAGGATGGGAGTAATCGAGGTATTTGCCTTGAAGCAAAATGTTTTCCTGGAGGAGAAGCTTGCCAATTTTGGCCTGCTCCAAATTCCTCAGCAATGGCTCTATGATCCCTTGGGAGTGATGAGGGATCACTTAAAATTTAAGAATTTCCACATCTGCCCTCATCTCAAAATTGTGGAGCAGAGGAATAATCCGAATGGGAAGGATCTGGAGTGGCATTTGGAGAGGATGAGGACATTGCCGCCCTGGCATGAATTCTACCCCATGGAGGTCGAATTTGACCCTGACCAGTACCCCCTCCCAACTCCAAGCTCCACATTTTGGAGAAAAGCAAAGGATGATTTAAAAGAGGAATTGAAGGATTGGAGCGAGGAAAAATTAGGAGAATGGTGGATAATGAGAGTCCATCACCAGAAGATGAATTCTTACGGACTCTTGGCAATAGATAAAGACTTCATGATTCTTTATGATGCCAACGTTGAAACTTGGAAGTCTATATCCTTCACTGATTTTGTTCCTCCAGCTCCCCATGGATCGGGTGAAAGTCCAAAAGGAGCTGAAGATGCCTCGAAAGAGGAAGAAGCTGAAGCTACTCCAGAGGCACTGCCACAAGGACCATCCGAAAGCCATGACACAAGTGCCGAAGAGGCAGAATAGCCATTGGAGAGAAGGAAAAGAAAGAGGCAGGAGCAGATTCAAGTGCCTCCGAGCCACCCAAAGCGACCTCGCACAAGGCCCCCAAGCGCTCATGCTGAACAACCTGCATTAGACCCAGCCGAAGTAGGTGTTGAAGGTGCGATGCCACCAAGTGCTGAGACGGTCCCAGACATAGACGTCATCGATGTGGAGGAACTCCTCCAACAAGAAGGGGACCCTGAAGTAGAAGTCGTAGAGGTCAGAAGTGCCGAAGCCCAAAAGGAGCAGGAGCCGATCACGCAAGAAGTCACCACGACCGCTTTGCCAAGAGGGCATGCAGGTACGCACTCTCCCCCCTTCGCCTCGATCTCTGACACGTCCACTATGGTCCCGGTTGAAAGTCATCATCAACCCCTCCCTCCCCTACAAGGTCAATCACCTCCTCAAGCATTGCCTGTTTCCATTCCAACTTTGCCTAGCCCCACTCCACCCAAGTCTTCTGACCAAGACAAGCCTATTGAAACCACTTCACCCACCCACTCCATTGTTCCTTCAATCCTAAGCCAAGGCGAAGGCAGTGTCCCAATGCCAAGCCCCGTAGCCCACTCTCCCATTGCTCATAGTATAATCCCGCTTGCCAAAGCCCCTGCTACACCCGTCTCCGAACCATCTGGGGAATCATTCCCCGTTAATTCTTTATATTTGTTCACACCTTTGGCTGGAGATCCAGCCTTTTTTGAAATAGATTTGTCTCTAATAAAGGAGCACCCCTTAGCCGAGAAGCTACTCTTAGCTCGACAAAACATAGAGAAAATGCTGAAGGAGGCAAGGAAGAAAAGAGGGCGATCTCTGGCCCAAGTTGAAAAATGTGTTGTCTTCGATTTGAAGGGCAGAAAGTTACATAAGGTTAAGAAGGTCCCTAAAGTCCAGAAGCCTCTGGATGAAATGACTCCAGCTGACTATGAGTACCAGGAGAAGACCAAGGACTTGGAGCATTTGAATATAGATGATGAATCCGCATCCATGCATGTCAGGATCGAAACCTTCCGAGCACATGCAAATATTGCCAATCAGCGCAGGTTTGAAGCAAGAAAGTGCCAATATCAAGTTGGAGGAAGAGTTGGCTAGGATCCGCTCCAAGCTGGAGGAATCAGAGGGGCAGTGCAAGTTGTTGAAAAAAGAAATACACACCCTCAAACAACAAATCCTACAACTGCAGTGTTCAGCCGAGCAACAAGCACAGAGGCAGGCCGAGAATGAGCTGAAGGCCAAGGAGCTTGAAAGCAAGATCTTGCAGACGTAGCAATAGTTGTTCGAAAAGGTAAACTTGGAGCTGTTTGACAGGAGTAGAATCAAGGAGATTCACTCACACCTGCTTAGAAACTTCAGATCTCGGGCCTCCAGTGCCCTTTCAATTTTGGCCTATATTATGGAAGCCCGAAATGCCATTGCCGAGGGAGGGCCAATCATCGATCAGATAACTCAGAAAGCTAGAAGCCGGCTCAAATTAGCTTTCGATGTCCAAAGCGCCAAATATCAAGATTTGCAAGTCCCCGCAATGAGTCGGATAGCTAGGGATTGGTCTACAGCCTGGGCCACAGTGCGCGCCTTCTTCTCTAAGGTGCAAAAAATGTAGAAGGCGAAGGACCTCCTGGACATGTTCGAGAACGAGCAGCATGCATCAATGGGCTACTTTCAAGATCTCTCTTCCATGGGCTTCCCAAGCTTCACAGATGACAATGGGAACCTCCTGACCAAGGAAGAGATTAAGCCGACATGGCTTCAGTTTGAAGGTGATGTCTCAGAGATAGACGAATGGGCGGAACCAATAACAGAAAGGCAAATCACAGATTACCTTTTGAGATACTGCAAGATCGTGGCCTGCCTGAATGATCTGTATACTAGAGCCCAACATGCTGATATCGGGCAGATTGATCGGTTTCGCATTTTGATCAAGGCTCTACAAGATCTAGAACCTTTCTCTAAGAGTGCCTGGTCTCAGGTCCGCCGAACCATGAGGAAAATCCGCGAGCGCCTTGCCCCATCGCCGCCGCAGGAGGCTGCTCCCGAAGAGGCCGCAGAAGAAGAAGGTGAAGAAGAAGAAGAAGAAGAAGGAGAACAAGAACCAGCTGCGGAAGCGCTCCCAGAGGAAGAAGGAGGAGAAGGATCTGGAGGTGACTCTGGCCCAATGGATCAAGGCTAAGGGTTCTCCCACCGAGATGAGCTCGTTGCCCCGCGAGCCACCAAGAATGTTGACAATTTTGTCACATTTCTCAAGGGGTAGAAAAGGAAATCAAATTTTGTACAGTATTTTGTAAAGTTTTCCTTTGTTGTTTTTATTATTTGAAAAGTTGCAGCAATTTTGGCTTTCAATGCCACCCCTTTGTATATAAAATAGAAGAGAAAAGAGCTTCGTCGAAGGAAAATGAGAAGAGCTTCGCACCCGAGGCATTTCCAGCACTGCTTCGGGTAAAATTTTTGCGAAGTAGTATTGCCGAAGAAGAATACAAGGGTAGCGATAAAAAGAACTTCGGGCCCGAAGCACTTCAAGTATCTACTTCGGGCGAAAGTTGAGCGAAGCGACATTCAAAAGAACAACTTCATCGAAGAAGGGTCCAAATTGGCTAAGGCAAGAAAACTACTTTGGGCTCGAAGCATTTCCAGCAGCTACTTCGAGCGAGATTTCTGCGAAGCGGTGTTGCCGAAGTAAAATACAAAGGAAGGAGAATGAAACTACTTCACACCCGAAGCATTTCCAGCAAATACTTCGGTCAAAAAATTAGCGAAGCGGAACTCAAAGGAGCATTGAAAATACTTCGCTAAAAAGTTTCTGAAGCACCCACTTTGGGTCCCTCCATCAGTGAATCATTTTTACTTCGTCGAAAGTCATTGCGAAGCATCTGCTTCGGCTAGCTTTCGTGCGAAGTACTTCTACCCGAAGTGACGGAGGTCATGGAGAATGCAACATCTTTTGAAGACAATTGCTTCGGCTGAAACCTTCCCGAACCATAGTTTTGAAAGAAGATCGCGATGAGCCATTTCTCCAAGGCATCAGTGAAGCAATTTTGTCAGCGAAGCGATAAGGACGAAGAGGCCCATTTTGTGAAGCAAATATGCTTCGACACTCACCACCCCCGAAGCAGTTTTGCGAAGCTCAATTTTGTGAAGTACAAACCAAGGAGGAGTTTTTGCTTCGACTCAGAACCATTGCGAAGCGAAGTTGTGAACGAAGACTTAGCGAAGCGCTTCACGGGCACGCGTCCCAAGCCAGGTATTTTCTCGAGGCGATCAAGTGCCTCATAAATGCAATTTTTCATGCCTGATAAGCTCGTTGCTCATTTTTGGCAATCGAAAACGAAGTATCAAGCCATGATGAAGAGCTCGACGAGCATGGCGGCCACTCGAGCACCGCACCCAGAGACCAAGGACGTCCAGACGGCTCATCAATGCATCTTTCCATGGTTGACCCGATCACAGTTGCCAATTTTGGTAACGGATTTGAGAGCTCGATCACGAGAGCCTCGGGGAGCCGAATTCTCAGGGCTCGAGGGCGTACTCCTCTTTGCTGTGTAATTATGACTCAGAGGGTCGGGTCCTCTATAAAAACCTAGGCATTGTAATGAAAAAAGGGGGGAACTATCTGCTAGAAAGCTGCTGTAACTTGATGTCCTGCGATTAATACTAAAGAGCTTTGGGCTCAATTTCTCTCTTTTATGCTGCCTTCTGTGCTTGATTCTTTTGTCTTTCTTCATTTGCATACCGAGAAGCTGAATCCTGCATCCGGTGTGCGATCGGGGACTGTACCCTGAAACTCATTTGAAGGATACATAGGAAGTGGAAAAATGTCGTATTGGTTTTCTTTTATGCTGCCTTCGTGCTTGATTCTTTTGTCTTTCTTCGTTTGTATATTGAGAAAGTTGAACCCTGCGTCCGGTGTGCGATCGAGGATTGTACCCTAAAACTCGCTTGGAGGATACATAGGAAGGTTGATATTGCGTTTCTTTCATTTATTCTTGGTGTTCTTTGCTTCTATTCAAGTTGCTAGTTAGTGATCGTGCTTCCTGTTCTCTCCCACTTTAAACTACCGATCTCTCTTCCCTTACCCCTTTTTATTTCTTTCTCTAACCCTTACTCCTTTTATCTCTTTCCTGCACCCTTATCTCAAAACACCCAAGTAGTTTAGCATAGGAGCCGGCCTTTCTCCGGAGATTGGCACGAGGGGCATCTCTTCCCTTCGGCCTTTCAATGTTGGTCCAGGTCTAGGGCGCATACACTCACCCAAATCCTTTCCTAGGAAGATTTGATGACCAACAGTAATATCATATTCAATTTGTGTTCTTGTCTAAGAACATAAGGAGCTATCATTTTTTTAGGATTGCTCCCACGTATATTTCATGATAGAATATTCATTTGTGGACTTTGGATCCCCGAGCCTTCACCCCAAAGTGTAAAACTGCTTGAGTGTCATCAACCACTCCTCACTCTGCTTCTTTCTGCCTTAAGGCAGCATTACTAGGTTTCCCTCTTCCTACCAAACCATATCCCCATACATCCACTTTAGGCAGGGATTCCTTGGGTTTCACTCGGCTTTTGATCACCATCTTGTATGGGTCAGTCTTAGCATTTGGCTTAATAACCTAGATCTCTAGGTTAACTAGTCTTTCTGATAGTGGAGATGATTACGTGCTCTTAGCTTCTTGATTAGTAGGTTCTTTTTCCCCTACTTTGGGGGTACACTAATCTTGGTGGTTCACCTCTACCTCCTGAGTATCCTTACCCGTCTTATTAGTTTCCTGGTCCTTCCTCTGATTTTGCTCCTCTAAATCCTTCTCTTGGGTATCCTCTACCTCAAATTCCACTTCTTGGCTATCCATCTGATCTCCCTTTAGATGATTTAATGCATCAAAATTGTTCTCCACTGGGATGTTGATCTCCTTGGAATTTCTTCCCATAAATTCCTCTACAATACAGGGGACCACTTTTTTTGAGCCTCCATAGGTCTCTCGTATTACCCAATCAAACTTACTTGCTCCAGGGCATTGATCTATGTGGTTTTTTCCTTTGTGATTTGATTTTGGAGCTTGTTGCATCACCTTTGGAGCAGGTTCTACTTGAGGATTCCCACCAAAGGGACTAGCTCCCCTATGAGAGGATTTTGGGGCATAGGTATTTCTGGGAGGAGGGTTATAACGTTACCTCTTTCTGACATTAGGCCTAACAGGGTCTCTGATAATCGAATTTCGAGCCCCACGTCCTTGAGGTTCATGTTGGGCAAGAATGGAGACCTGCGAAGGAGGGATATTATTTTAGGTTTATGGAACAATATTTTTGGGTGGGGGCTAGTTCTTGGAAAGGCAGTGGATACCCTGGTGCACTACCTTCCCATAAAAACTACACTTAAAAGATATATTTTCATATTCAAAGTCCTGAGTATGAAGGCCATACATAGATGACAGTATAATAGATTTAGGGAGTTCTTTACTCAGGTCCACCAACACACACATGCAAGCAGAAAGAAGTTTTGTTCTGCTCAAGGTTCCAGGATTGATAGCTACCAGTTCCCCAATATCTGTAGCTATCTCAGCCAAGATTTACTCATTCCAGCAAAGCAGAGGTAATCCCAACATCTTAACCCAAATAGGAGCCAAATCCAACACCTGGGTCTGGGGGTTGAAATTGAGGGTCCAACACTTCATATACAAGCCCCTTTTCCCAAAAAACCAAGGACCTCCTTGAATAATCCTTTCCATGTCCTGGTCACATTGAAATATCACCAAAAGGAAACTCTTGGGTAAAGCCCTAATCATCATACCGACCCTTGTCCACCATTTTTGGATGGCCCATCTCCTTATGACTTCCAAGTTCGGTCGAACCCCCATAAATTTTGCCACTAGAGACATTCTACCCTCCATAGCCATATGCTGAGCTAGGGTATCCTGGATGTCTAGCCTACCATTAATAGGTTTTAGATTAAAACAAGAGTCGAATAATTTTTACTTACCATAAAGAGAATTAAGATAAGATGGTCTCCAGTTGTCAAGATTCTCTCTGTCTCCTTCCTCGGTCTTCCCTTGATCCTAACGCACAGATTCTTGGTCCCCATCAGAGATATCTTCAACCGCATTCACCCAATTCCCTGGGTCCAGTTCCAACAAAATTTTCTTGTCCACATCCTCTGCTTGGGGCCCTACTATCTCACTAGAGCTCCCACCTATCGCGCCTGTTGTTCTGCCATCTAAAGCCCCACATCTAGGGTTTGCCACCCCTAGACCTCTCGCTCCTCCTCCTTGCTGCTCCATCGACCAATATAAGACGCACTCAAATGATTTGGATGGGACTACCACCTTTCTAACAGGCTTTCCCCGAGTTTTCAACCTGGTCTCTTCTTGGTAAGTGCCCAATCCATCTAGCCCTTGGAGGTTCCTAATAAGAACATATTTCAATTGAGCTAGATTCACATATTATTATTAGCATTGTAAAGAAGTAGATGTGAGGATAAAATCAATAATAACATTATTTAAAAGTGACCATCAATTATTAATGGATGTAGGATCTTAGAAATACTTAGAGAGAGAGGGGGTTGATCTTTGTCTTGGTGATATTCAAATTTTAAAGGAAAACTAGCCAAAGGAAATTTTCTCTCAATTAAAATAATATGAAGAGTTTAAGACAAGAAAATAAATTCTTTGAGAAATAGAAAATATATTAACAGAAAGGAAAGTTAAATATGGTCTAATTGACCTAAAAGTAGATGTAATATTTTGTTATTTTTACGATAGTAGCCCCTACGAGAAGCCACATTCAACTTCAAAAAAAATATCAAAAGCAAAAATGAACTTCACTTCACTACTAGTGTGAACAGTCTCCTGATCTTTGCATTTTTTAACAAATGGTTTCTTAAAGTCATGCTTGTGGATTTTCTTGGAGTCTTTATTCTCCCTTCCTCTCATAGTTGTAAGAAGCACAATCTTCCACTATTATAAGGTTTTATAGAAATTAGTAGCTATGAATAAACAAATATTTCTATGTAAATTTATAATTTCTCAATCATGCAGGCATTAAATATATATTTTTTAAATTACCTTATAGTTTCTATGTTAATTATTTTTATTTTACTCTCTTAGTTACATATGAACATGCAAAGACTAATATATGGAGTACCTTAACATGGAAGCAATTTATTGGTTTGAATAATTAGTTTAATTTTAGTCTAGTTTTTATGTTAATGTAAGTGAATTTATGTTAATATGATTGATCTTGATTAATTGATTAATAATAATAATAATAATAATAATGAAATTCTATGAATAATAGTTACATGTAAGATTACATAAAAAAATGTGGTTGCACACAAATTAAATTCACAAAAAACCCTTATACAAAAAAAAAAGTAACATTAGCATATAAAATTTCATATCAAATAACATTAAGCAAAATAATAGGAGGAAGTGCAAACCAATCTTGTTGTGTTTACGGCCTGAGGATTGGTAAGTGTAAGTGTTGAGAACCATGAAAGTCAAAATTATTATTTAATCTATTTATAAAAGACTCATGATTGTTAATTCTTTATATCAATCTAATGATATTTGTAAATTATCGTTAGTATTCGCAATGGAGTGCACAAAACAAGGGAGTCGGGTAGGTTTGTAGGGTTTTGCTGGAGGATAAGGTGGTAGTAATAGCATAAAGGTCAAGGGGGCTTAGGATTTTGATGCTTTGGAGGAAATGAACAAGGGTTGTCCCAGGCATTTTGACCCAAGGGCCCATTCATGGGTTAATATCCACAAAGGAAATCAAAAACTTCATAAGGGTTGCTTTAATCTCTAGCCAACAAACAAGGAGCTAGTAGTTCTAGACGATTTGGTAGACTTGGTTGTTGATAAAGGAAATATGTCTCTAGTGGGGAAATTCATCGATGTTAGGCTTGAACTTGACACTATTAAGAAGTGGGCCTAGGAGAAATGGAAGCCCGTCGGACATATGGAGATCATCACCCTCCTTAGAAGCTTTTTTTGTTATAATCACAATGACACTGAGAGGGGGGGTGAATCAGTGTGTTCTTTAAAAACTTAAAAGCAATTTAGACTTTTAAATAAAGCTATGGCAAATTAAAACAGAAATAATAAAAGTACTAAGAGCATCACACATAACACGACATTTTAACGAGGTTCACCGATGTGGCTACTCCTCAAAAAGACTGCTTGGACTACCATCCAAATCCAGTCAAATGCAAAGCTACAACTTTACATAATCATTCACCAGCACCAACTGGTAAGAGGCACCAACCTCTAAATTTTATCTGCTACAACGAGAATGGAGCACCAACTCCAATTTTTCCAGCACCAACTGGAAAGAGGCACCAACCCCTTTTTCAAGCTACAACTTGAAGATAATAATAAAAATTGCAGAATGTAAACTTTCACCTCAATTATCATGATCTGCTATTTTTTTGCGATCTGCTTGCTTGTCGGCATTCGGCTGCTGCTGTGAAAAATGATTCGCACTTTTTCAACCACTCCTCTATATCTCTCCGCGTTCTCTGCTGCAACTTCACAGAAATATTACTTCTATAGCCAGCACATTGTCATTTCACACTCGAAACACGACTTTTGCATACCGCGTTCTTATCTTCTCTTTGCACCACTCACTCTGCTGCACCTTCCATGAAATCTCACTTCTACCATCTGCGTATTTTTGCCTCGGACTTTAAACACGCCGTTTGCATATCGCTCTCTTTGTTCTCGATCAGTCGATACGCACTCACTCACTATCTCATCGCTGCGATCTCTTTTCTTTAACTCCAAAGAACTATCACCGACTTACACTCTGCTGCACACGAACTTCATTCGCATATATCGCATCACGCCCACTCTTTAACCTTGCAACAGTCCCACCTTTTTATAGAATAGAATATCCCATCAAAACATTCTCAAACACGTCAGTTGCAACCCTAATTAGGTCAACATGAAACCCTAGAATTTTTCGGTTGCTTAACCTTGCTTTGTCAACAGGAAACCCTAATTGATCCGTTGCAAAACCCTAGCAACGTCGGCTTTGAAAACAAGCCGGTGAACGACTTTAATTTAATTTTGAAATATTAATTTAAATTTTAAATAAATAAATAAAATTTAAAGCTGGATATTTAAAATTAAATATCTTCATCATCGGAGCACCTTTTTCAACAAAACGAAGAGCTAACTTGGGTTTTAAGAAAAACCCATTTCAAAGCTGTCGACCATGGATTTAAACAAAACCTATAATTTAGTCTGCCTTGGTTTTCACAAAAACCCTTCCGCTCTTTGACATCAATGACAACATCAACACTTGAGCAAGGGCAATGTACCCAAGGTACCCAAAATTGCCAACAATCTCCCCCTTTGTCATTGATGGCAACCCTTTACTAAAAACACATCTTCAAGAGCCAAAACTGAAATCAATCTCTTTGAAGTTTTGCTCCCCCTGACTTGAAGCTTTCCTCTTCACTTGAAGCTCTCCCCCTTACTCATATCTCTCCCCCTTTGTCATCAATGGCAAAGGGCCACCTTTGGGGCTCGAAACTAAGAATGAGCCTCTTAGCTTAGTCCCTCCCCCACCTCTTGATGAGGTGATTAATTCAGGGGTGGGAGTAAAACTCCCATTAGGCACCGATCAACATCAACGTCTATAACTTCCTTGTCGGGTCTTCTCTTGAACTCTTTGACCATATTCTTGTTCCTGTCATTGTTTGATCCTTGGACCTGATCATGCCACTGTTCCTGTTCCTATATCCTGGAATTTCAACTCTGCACTGTCTGACAGTGTGACTTTTATTGTTGCACTTATAACAAGTAATAGTGTTGTTTCTTTTAGGCATACCTGTTCTTTGAATCCACATGTTCTGACTAAGCCAGTTCTGACTAAACCTGTTTTGACCAAGCCTGTTAGTGTGATGTTCTTTTGTTTTAAACGAAACTCTAGTCTGTTTACCCTTCTGACATGAAGCACACATACTATTTGCAGGTTTTTTAATGATTGGAATATCTCTCACTGCTTGTTTAGCGCTAATTCTTACCAGATTATCAAAACTTATGTGTCCAAGCCTCTTATGCCACAACCAGTTCTCTTCTTCTTGTCCCATGAAGCACATACCTTCTAAAAACTACGAGAGTGTGTACAGATTGCCAGACGTCCTTGAGCCGGTTGCTATTAATTTCCTGCTTGTTTATTTTTCGACTTCACAACCATGCTTCTTGAAAACTACTTCATGTCCTTTGTCACGATTTGACTCACACTCAATAGATTATGTTTCAAACCATCCACATATAAAACTTCCTCTGACTTGATCTTTCCTTCACTAATTTTGACCGTTCCTTTACCTATTATTTTGGCTCCGTCATTGTTGCCGAATTTTATAGAACCACCCTCATACTTTTGTAGATTTTCGAATTTTTGTTTGTCACTGTCATATGACTTGAGCAACCACTATCAAGAATCCAAGGAACATGTTTATTCTGAGCTCTAAAAGCTATCTGCACTATTAAAGAATCCTGTTCTTTCCTAAGTTGTTCTTTTTGTTTCCATTCTGTTTTAACTGTGGTATTGGGTTCTAGCTGTGACTTCCCCTTTTTAGAATTTTGCACATATCCTTCAGTATAAATTCTATTTTGTTTTGCTCTATACGGTTGAAATCTGCTTTCATGAGGTTGATATGAAACAGACATACTACGACAATTTTTGGCAATATGACCAAAGTTGTGACACTTAAAACACTCTACTGCATAACTCATTAAAGGAGCAAACGCATTTCTACTAGTGAAACTTCTTGGACCTACGTTGTATTTGCGAGTCAACAATTTTATGCCCATAAACATTACACTTGAAACAAAAACCATAGAAATAATGATTAAACACTGAAAGATGGTCTTGGCCAGGTTGTTGCTTGGAGCCTTGGATCTTCTATTCTTTTGATGTGTGACCTTAGTAAAGCCATCATTGTCAGTTGCTATTTCGGGTCTGGCATTATATCTTTCTTTTGCCTGATTCTTGTCTTTGTTCTTTTCACTTTCAACATTGCTTGCTTTTGGTCCAGTTGATGATTCTCCTTGAGAAAATCCGAGACCAAATTTGATACCTGTGGATCTTTGATCGCTCAGAATTTTGTCCAATTTCATCGAGCTTTCTTCACGTTTTACATGACGAGTTGATTTTTCGATCCGGCTCTTGTATACGTATTCGAAGACTCACATTTTCTTCTTCCAATTTCTTTGCGAGTGGTCTATCTTCATGGATACCTGTATTTCCAGATCTTCAGACATTTTCTTGTATTCTTGATCTGTATTTTTAAGCTGGCAATAATGTTGTTTGCATCCTTAAGTTTCCTTGACAATTTTTCATTCTTCTTTTTCTCCGATTCCCATTCCGTAAGGGCAGACACTAGCTCACCCTCTAAATCAACTTCAGCCTCAACTTCTTCAACTTCAGAGTTCATTCCTTCTGCCATTTTTGGTTCAATTTTCTCAACCATAGGAACTAAAACTGGTTGGGATGCCTTTTTGGATGAGGATCTATTCTTCTTAGCCATTGTGTACTAATCCAAGATCAACCCTGATTGATTTAGCCAAAATTGGGAACCTTGCTCTGATACCAATTGTTACAATCACAATGACACTGAGAGGGGGGGTGAATCAGTGTGTTCTTTAAAAACTTAAAAGCAATTTAGACTTTTAAATAAACTACAGTAGATTAAAACAGAAATAATAAAAGTACTAAGAGCATCACACATAACACGGCATTTTAACGAGGTTCACCGATGTGGCTACTCCTCAAAAATACTGCTTGGACTACCATCCAAATCCGAGTCAAATGCAAAGCTACAACTTTACATAATCATTCACCGGCACCAAGCTGGTAAGAGGCACCAACCTCTAAATTTTATCTGCTACAACGAGAATGGAGCACCAACTCCAATTTTTCCAGCACCAAGCTGGAAAGAGGCACCAACCCCTTTTTCAAGCTACAACTTGAAGATAATAATAAAAATTGCAGAATGTAAACTTTCACCTCAATTATCACGATCTACTATTTTTCTACGATCTGCTGCTTGTCGGCATTCGACTGCTGCTGTGAAAAATGATTCGCACTTTTTCAACCACTCCTCTATATCTCTCCGCGTTCTCTGCTGCAACTTCACAGAAATATTACTTCTACAGCCAGCACACTGTCATTTCACACTCGGAACACGACTTCTGCATACCGCGTTCTTATCTTCTCTTTGCACCACTCACTCTGCTGCACCTTCCATGAAATCTCACTTCTACCATCTGCGTATTTTTGCCTCGGACTTTAAACACGTCGTCTGCATATCGCTCTCTTTGTTCTCGATCAGTCGATACGCACTCACTCACTATCTCATCGCTGCGATCTCTTTTCTTTAACTCCAAAGAACTATCACCGACTTACACTCTGTTGCACACGAACTTCATTCGCATATATCGCATCACGCCCACTCTTTAACCTTGCAACAGTCCCGCATTTTTATAGAATAGAATATCCCATCAAAACATTCTCAAACACGTCAGTTGCAACCCTAATTAGGTCAACATGAAACCCTAGAATTTTTCGGTTGCTTAACCTTGCTTTGTCGGCGGGAAACCCTAATTGATCCGTTGCAAAACCCTAGCAACGTCGGCTTTGAAAACAAGCCGGTGAACGACTTTAATTTAATTTTGAAATATTAATTTAAATTTTAAATAAATAAATAAAATTTAAAGCTGGATATTTAAAATTAAATATCTTCATCATCGGAGCACCTTTTTCAACAAAACGAAGAGCTAACTTGGGTTTTAAGAAAAACCCATTTCAGAACTGCTGACCATGGATTTAAACAAAACCTATAATTTAGTCTGCCTTGGTTTTCACAAAAACCCTTCCGCTCTTTGACATCAATGACAACATCAACACTTGAGCAAGGGCAATGTACCCAAGGTACCCAAAATTGCCAACAAGGGTGAAACTGAGTTATCTCATGGATAGTGATAGGATTTTACAAGGAGGGCTATGGTTTTTTGGTCGTAAGGGTCTCTTCTTAAGGATATGGAGCCCTAACTTTGACCCTTTCTCTTAGGGGATTGATTTGGTGCCTATTTGGGTCCACCTTCCGGGCTTACCGATTCATTTTTGGCATGAAGAGATCCTTGTTGGAATAGCTAGAAACATAGGGTAATTGGTAGCTATGGATCCTTCTACTCTTACTAGTACTTGTATGTTGTCTACAAGACTTTGCATAAATGCTTATATAAACCAAGAACTCCCTAAATCGATAAATTTGATCTCTAATTTTGGCTTAAATAATCAATTTATTGAATATAAAAACATGGCGATAAAGTGTGGTTTATGCCATAAAGTAGGGCATCAAATTTTTCATTGCATTACCCAAATAAATAAGCCTCAAAACAATAGAATATGGGTGTGACGACAAACAAGAGAGAATACGATAATTGATGCACCAAGTAAGGAAGGCAATGTTAAAGTTACAAAAGGAACCAATGGTGGACATGAACAAAATAAAAAAGATAAAGAACCATTGGAAGAAGGTGAAATTAACCCTATGAATTTAGAGGTAATTCTCCAAGTACAATCTTTATTGGACAAAGAAACTATTCCCCTTTCCAATTCCTTTTCTAGTTTAAATGTTGTTGATAAAAATATTGAACAAACACATAGCCTGGTAACCTCTTTAATGCTAACTTTGGCCCATCCCCATTCTATTGGGGAACCTTCAGTAATCTTGGATCCTAAAGGATTAGAGGTTCCTTAGCCTAAAAAAGCTCAAAATATAGTGGAGGTCGACCTCATGGTAAAATATGGTTCAAAAGGGATAAACCCTGAGAGTTCAACTCAAAAGTAGTCACTCACAATCATTCTAAAAACTTAGTGGATGTAGGTCCAAAAAGGGGCTCTAGTAGACCTTCCACAACAATAGTTATCCATAAATAAACAACCTGGGAAGTAGCCAATGGATCCCTAGATAGTTTTAAAATTTGGGGGGAAAAACATCCCACCAAGAATAAAAGATGAATATTTTATCTTGGAACATAAGGGACCTTAATGCCCCTTCCAAGCACCATTTGGTGTATGCTCTTAGAAGAGAACACAATCCAGATTTGCTACTTTTGTAGGAGACTAAGCTAGATGAAAGAAAAGTGGAAAGAATAAAAAACCTTCTCTAGAAAGATGTAAAAATAGTATTCAGTGAGGCTGAGGGCTCTTTTGGGGGTTTGTTATGTCTATGGAATAATAAGAAAATTGAAGGGAGGATAGTGGTCAGTTTGAGATGGTTCATCACAATTTTTTGTCATAACTTGGAGTCTAAGGAAAATTGGATTCTAACCAATGTGTATGCCCCAAACACAGTTGTTGGTAGAAGGTAATTATGGAATGATCTCAGCTAGATGAGGACTACATTCAAAGGGATCCCATGGATCTTAGTAGGGGATTTCAACTCCCCTCTAAATCCTTTAGACAAAAAAGGGGGCTCTTCAATCCCTTCAAAAGGTATGCAGGATTTCAAGAACTTCATAAATGCTAATGAATTGATGGATATAGATTTAAGAAGATTTCAATTCACATGGAGCAATAGGTATTTAGGAGATCAACTAATTCAAATACACCTAGATAAATTTTTGGTCTCTCAAGAGGGGTTAGCAACCTTTGGGGATTCAACCCTCACTACCCTTCCAAAATTTGGGTTAGATCATAGCCCAATAGTTTGGGAGGTAGTAAAGGATGGAAGAAAGTACAACAACCCATTTAGGTTTGAGCTAATGTGGCTTAGACATGAAGACTTAGCTCTAAAAATTGAAGACTGGTGGAAGAAAACCTTTACTGGTTCCAAACTGAGTCAAGTAGCAGGGAAATTGAGATATATCAAACAAAATTTGAAAGCATGGAATAGAAACACCTTTGGTAATTTGTTTAAGAAGAAAATGGAATTAAGAGCTGAGTTATCAGAGATTGAAAAGAAAATCACTAGAGGGGTCTTGACTGAAGACATCAGATTTAGGGAACGAGAGTTGCTTTCAAAGTATCACAATGTCCTTGCTTGTGAGGAAATCCATTGGAGGTAAAAGTCAAGAATTCATTGGCTAAAATAGGGGGACAAGAATACAAATTTTTTCATGTCTCTACCCTCCACCATCAAAGCTACAACAAGATCAAAGAAATAATTAAAATAGATGGAGCCCTCACTGGCAACCTTGATGAAATAAGAGAAGAGGTAGTGGGTTTCTTTGAAGAGCTACTAGGGGTTTTTGATATTAGGGAACCAGAGGAGGAAGACTCTCTACTCAAGCATATCCCAAATATGATCAATGAGGACCTCAATACTTACCTTCTTAGCCCCTTCTCTAAAGAAGAGATCAAGAAGGCAATTTTTGACTTGGGAGGGGACAAAGCTCTAGGTCCGGATGGATTCTTGATTGTCTTATTTCAACACTTCTAGAAAATTATGGGATCTGATGTTGTGGAAGCCATTAAATAAGTACAAGTTTCTCACCAGATTCCTATGGATGTTAATTCTAATTTTTTGGCCCTAATCCCCAAGATCGTTGGTGCAAGAGACTTTAAGCAATTTTGACCTATAAGTTTGTGCAATACACTTTATAAAATTCTTACAAAGACCTTGGAAAATTGTCTCAAGACCATACTTCCCTTCATCATCAACAACAATCAAGGTGGGTTTGTGAGAGGCCACCAAATTTTGGATGGAATTGTAACTATCCATGAGGTCATCCATTCTATGGATAGAAGTGAAGAGGCCAGAATGCTTTTAAAATTAGATATGGATAAAGCCTACAATCGAGTTTCCTAGGAGTTTTTGGGTAAGATTATGAGAAATTTTGGGTTTCATAATGATTGGGTGGACTTGGTCTTTAGTTGCATCTCTACTGCTAGGTTTTTTGTTTTAGTGAATGGTGCAATAACAGGTTATTTTGGTTGTAAGAGAGGGTTACGACAAGGTGATCCCTTGTCTCCTTTTCTATTCATCATCTTAGTAGAGGCCCTCGATCGTAGCATTACTGTAATAATAAATGATGGAAGGCTAGGGGGCTTCAAGCCAGCTTCAACAATCGATCTAGTGTCACATCAACAATTTGTTGATGACACTATAATAGTTTCCAAATCTTTAGTTTCCCAAGCATGTGAACTTAAACTTATCTTGACAAAGTATGAATAAGAGGCAAGACAGAAAGTAAACTTTGTAAAGAGTAAAATTTACTTCATCAATACCCCTGAGATAAGGCAAAGAAGAATCTCTTAGATCTTTGGGTGTGAAGTAGGTGATCTCCCTACTACCTATTTAGGCATGCCACTTTTCAAAGGTTGAATGAAATTAAAACTCTGGAACCCAGTGATTGATAGGTTCACAAAGAAATTGATAGGGTGGAGAGGTAGCCTCTTAAGCCAGGTTGGGAAGGTGCAACTAGTTTAGTCAACCTTACAAAGTATTCCCATATACTTTATGTTTGTATTTAAAATTTTGGCCAAGATCAGGAACAAACTAGAACAAATCCAATGATCCTTCCTCTAGTCAAGATCTAAAGATAAGAAAATATTGCCTCTAGTGGCTTGGGAGCAAGTGTGCTCCAAGAAAGAGTATGGAGGTCTGGGTTTCAAATGATTGTAGGGGATGAACGAGGCTCTTATTGGTAAGATGGGTTGGAAACTATTGAAGAACGATCAATTGAGCTGGGTCAAAATCCTTAAAGCTAAATACATGAGAGATAGACAAGACTTCCTCAATTTAGAAGATCTTCCAAGAGGGTCCACTTTTTGGAATAACTTGATGAATTGCAAGGCCCTTTTGAGGAAAGGGATCAGATGGCACATAGGGAATGGAGAAAGAGTGGACTTTTGGAAGGATATCTGGTTGAAGGAGACCCCTCTTGAGTGTGATCCAAAACTAAACACCCTAAAGCTAAAAACTACAGAAGCCTTTGGAAGAAAGGTTAAGGACTTCTTGGATTTTAGAGAGGGGAGATGGCACTACAAAGGTATAAATCTGGCAAGTCTAAATGAAACCCAATCCAAAGCTCAAAAATCCTTGATGGACCTATTGAGGGTGTTCCCCACTAACCCTATAGGTGGGAGTGACTCGATGATTTGGAGCAGGGATAGTAAAGGCCTATATACAGTGAAAATTGGATACTCTATGATTGACAAGGATGGGTTGGGTTGGATTTCGATAAAAAATATTTGGGTTAAGAACTTAATTCCTAAAATAACCATGTTTTTTTGGTTTGTTGTTCAAAACAAAATACTGACTATTGACAATTTGTGTAAAAGGGGCTTCAACATTGTCAACAAATGTGCTCTCTATGAGAAAGAGGTTGAAACCACTCATCATCTCTTTATTGGGTGTGAGTTTGCTTATGAAGTAATTAGTCTTCTTCTAACCAGATTTAAGATCTCCTGGGATTTCCTAGATAATATGGTTGATGTGTGCCTTTAGTGGATATCACCCTTCAAGAGTAAGCATCTAGGGGACCTGTGGCAACTTTGTCTTCCACACTTCCTTTGGGGGGTCTGGAGAGAATGCAATAATCGGATCTTTAAGGATAAGAGAAGGGATGCCTACTCAATTGGGGCTCGTATTGGCAATGCATTAGTTGAAAATATTAAAATCATAAAGCATTATCAAGAGAATGTTTTTGTCCAGGAGTAGGATGTTTTCAAAGCTTGGTATTTAGATTTTAGTTCTCTACCTATCTACTCCAAACCTTCTAGGGAAGAGGTCAAATGGGAAGCCCCTTCAAAATATTAGATTAAGTTGAATTTTGATGGGGCAACTAAGGGTAATCCGGGTGTTGCTGGTGCAAGGGGAGTAATAAGAGATGAGAAAGGCACCATCCTGCTAGCCTATGTTGAGTCATTGGGGAATCAAATGAACCACTTTGTAGAGGCTAGAGCCTTATTATTGGGAACTAAGTATATTTTACAAATAGGGGCTATGAATGTGATAATTGAAGGAGACTCATTAAACATCATCAAGGCTCTAAAGGAGGAACATGAGGCTAGTTGGTCCATTGTTGAACTAATTTTGGAGAGTCGACTAAACCTAGAGAAGCTTAGGTAGGTGAAAATACAACATATCTATCATGAAGGAAATCAATCAACAGATTGGATGGAAAATTTAGGAGTTGGACTCAGGAAAAAACAAGGCTGGTATGTGGAGTTTACTCTAGCTTCGATGGAATTGGAACTAAAGGATCATCCAAGGGATGAACACTTTTTGGAGAAGCATGAGGTGAATAGACCCAATGAACCAATCACTTGATTCCCATTTTGTAGATCGAAGTATATCTACCATGTTGGCAAAATTGAGTTGCACATGTTGGATCAAAGGAGGTATTGGATACCCTCAATTATTTGGAATGGGATGACTAAGTTTCTTTTGTATTATGCTACTATTATGGTCTTATTGTCTTATTTTGGTGTTGGGTTGTTTTGTCCTTTAGTGTTGTTTGCATCTATTATGGTTTTATTATTATGTTTGGACTATGTATTATGTTAGTAATGCCTCTAGTAGGAGTGTTTTGTTTCTAAGGGTGTTTTTGTTTAAGTTGAACAACTTGTATCCTAAGGTTCAGTTGATGTTAGTAGTTTGGTTTTGGACAAGTTGTTGCACCATATTATAATACTTTTTACCAGTTAGGTATACGGGTTTGGGGAACAAAAAAACCTCTATTACCTTAATAAAAAAAGAGGAAGTGTGAGTCAAGAGCGAGTGCAAGCTAAGAGGGAGTGTGAGCCAATATTGAGATCTTTAGATATGGTGAAAGAGTGACATATTTTTTTGGAGTGCAACAATACTTCAAAACCTTATCATGAATGCGATGAATATTATATTTGAAAAATTTTCAGCAAAGGAATGCTAGGAGAATGAAGAGATAAGAGTGAGAGTAAGCCAAGATGGAGTGCAAGCTAGGAGGAAATGCGAGCCAGGAGCAAGTGCGATTCGAGAGGGAGTGTGAGCCAATATTGAGATATTTAGATGTGGTGAAAGAGTAGCAAATTCATTTGGAGTGTATCAATGCTTCAAACCCTTACCATGAATACGATGAATATTATTTAAAAAAAAAGATGCAAAGAAATTTCGGGAGAAAGAAAATACAGAAGCAAGTGTGATATAGGAGGAAGTGTAAGCTAGGAGGAAGTGTGAGTCAGGATCAAGTGTAGGTTGAGAGGGAGTGCAAGCCAAGAGTGATCCCCAACCCCAACCCCCACTAGTCAATTTGGAAGAAAATTTATATTTTAAAGCCCTAGCTGGAAGTATAGATGCCCAAGCTGGAGATAAGTGGAAGAGCAAATATATAGAAAGTTCGATCCAAGTAGCAAATGTTGCACCAGAAGTGATCATCAAGGATAAGATGATTGAGCATGATATAATGGTTTTGAAAAGCAAGGGTTCATATGTAATTTCTATAGATCCTAGCCAAGGCTTTTGGAGATTCAATATTGGATCAAGTGGAAGTGGGAATTGAATTCAAATTACTCTGTGATTTTTCTTTCTAAAGATTTTTTCCTTGTCATATTTTCTAATTAAAAAATCAAGGATAAAATATTGAGTGATGGCCTATGGTTTAGAGGGAGAGATGCCCTTTATTTAAGACCATATAATATTTTTTTTTCTATTGAGACAAACTATTAAGAAGCTTTCAATTTGGGTTAGGCTTTTTGGAATTCCATATCAACTTATCAATTAAGATTTTTTGAAGAATATTAGAAATACCCTAGGATAATTCATCAAGGAAGAACTAACTATTAAGGAGCAGAAGCATGCTATATATACCAAAATATGTGTTGCTATGGATATTTCAAAACCTTTGCCACAATCCATTAAGATTAAATTTGAATCAATAGAATGAGATCAACAAGTGGATTATGAAAACATCGCATTTCATTGCCACAATTGTTATGAGATTGACCACTTGGAAAGAGTTTGCAAAGTGAAAACTATGAAGAAAGAGACAAAAAAAATTGGTCATAATAAAAACTTCAAGGCAAAGCAAGGAAATCATATATTAATAGAAGGTAGATCAAATCAAGGATATTCCACTCCTAAAGAAGGGGCAAAGAAAACCTATCTACAACATATTATGGAAAAGGCCACCATAACTCACTTGGATCAATAGTTAGAATAAATAAAGAAGGATATAAGGTATGAGAAAATACAATATGTAAGTTCAAGTTTAGAAGGAATTAAAGGTGCAAAGATAAATTTGGAGAAAAACCCAAACACAAAGACGATATAAGAGGTCAAGATATTTCTAGGTAAATCATTTTCATTTTCCTCAAGTAGTATAGAATCATCTTTAGGTAATAAAAGTGAAATGGGTCAAGATGTTATCCCTTGCAGTTTAAGGTTTCAAGAGCAACATAATAAAGAAGTGAGGATGAAGGAAACCCATAACAATTTAGGTTTGTTAGGACAAAACAATAAGATAATTGCTACAAAAGAGCATCCTTTCACTTTAGGGTTTCGAGAGCAATATAAAGAAGAATGTGCTTATGAGGTTATTCCTTGCTCTACAAATCTTGCACAACAAGACAAACCTATAAATGATAAGTCTTACTCTGAGCAGTGTGAGAACATTGAAGAGATGTATGAAGATGAAAGTATTGGTGAAAATAAAAAAAATAGAGGAAGACCTACAAAGCAAAAACAAAGAGAAAAAGAAACCTAGAGGGATATTAATATGGGAAAACAAAAGCAAATATCACAAGTGTTAACAAGAAGTGGGGATAAACCCATAAATAAAAACAAAAAATAACAGTGAAAATAATATCTTGGAATATTAGGGGCATGAATAATAATCCTAAAAAAAGGTATTAAGAAACTCTCATATTGTCATAGACATTATATTTATAGTTAGAAATATGAAAAATGGTCAACAAATATTTTAGTCATTCATGGCGTTGAATTTTATCTTGATAAAATTTCAATTTTGGAAGGCATTTGTATGAAATGATAAAAAGGAGTTGATTGCAAAAACTTAGCAGTTAGGAAGATGACAAATCTCTTTGATAAGAAAGTCAAATGAAGAATATTTTTGATAGAAAGGCAAGTTGGATATGATTTAATTAATTTTATAGAAATGTAATGAGAGCAATGTAATGTTTTGTTTTTGTAATGGGAGTGGTCCCCAATAGAAGCCACACATAGTTTATAAAAAAAATTAAAAAAATTAATTACAAGTGGCATTAGCTCAACCAATTAGATTCCTTGACTTTCAAGAAGGATATCCATGTTTAAATCTTGTTAAACAATAGATGCATAATAGCCAAGCTATTGTAATACTGCTATGTGGTGATGATGTAAGACATTGGTACTGTCTCAATCCCATATAACCAATTGAGAAAAAAAAATATAACAAAAATTCATACAACCTTTTTTAAGTATAATAATTGCCACACAATTTTTATTTTTTTTATTATTTAAAATTTTTGTTTGAATACAATCTTCTATGTCAAATGAAAAATAAAAAATATTTGTCTATATTGAATAATTTCATTTGATTAAATATGGGAAGCACCATACAAAAAATGGTAGCCAAAGGCCTTACTATCCGTATGTTCACTTATACATCATTTCCCGATTTAATAATTCCCTACAAGCAAAATGTGAAGAAAGCTCAAAAACCATAGTTTAAAGTCCTCAATATAAAAACTAAGGAATACATCATAAATTTGAAAAACAAGAAAATATTAAAGTAGGCTGAAGAAATTGCTAGAACTAATGCTACAACTAATAAATCACCATCGAGATCTCTTTAGGGTTTCTATGTTACATGGGACATCTCCCTAAAACTCCAACAAATGACAAATGTACTCTGGTTCCATCTACACCTTTTGAGCTTGTATTGAAATCTATAAATTTAGAGAAGATAATTGTATCCATATACTCTCTTTTGTTGCCTACATTGCCAACTTCACTGTCACCTTAGAGCACTTCAAACTTGATAAGTGAGGCAAGATCACTATATTTAGATTTTCCCTGAGCAAAACTAGGGTTCTTTCTTTTTTTCTATGGTCGCCCATGAGTAGGTTAGAGTGAACCGATGACTCAATATGAGTATGCCTTTGTGCATTCATAGGAACAAACCTTTGATATTTTTAAGGCCTTATCGAGATTGGGATCTGAAAGGTTTTGTTGGACCCAAGGAACAAGATATTTGAGGCTTGGTAATTACTTTATTGGATTGAGAAACTAAAGAAATTTTAGGGCTAGAAGGCTAATGGTCATAATTAATTGTTAGAGGAGTTGGCTTAGGGTTTATTTTTCTTTTGATCATTTGGGTCTAAGCATCAATTTCTTTAGTTTGTAAATTATCCAAATCTTCTTGCATCATAGGAATCACTTGTTGTTGGTTGAGAAAATGGAAATATTTGACCTAGTGCTTCATACTTTGGCATAGAAAGTAGACATTCAAAAATTAACATATCAAAACTATTGACAACAAATTTTATCGCTAAACCTAAATCACACCTCATCCTTTAGGTCTTTGGAAAGTGAAAAGTGCACACGGGCCCTAGGCAATGGTTGTGGCTAGAATCAACAAGGAGCTTCAAAATAAGTGAATTCTATAAGCTCTCATAAAATTGAGGGATAAGGTCCTTGAAATGCATGGGCAAACCTAGAAATACAACCCGCGTTGGACAACAAAGACTCATTTCACCATAAATTATAAATTTAGGGTCATAATTGGACATGACTAACAAATGGCCATGACTAACAAATGGCAAAAGTAAATCTATGTTCTTGCCTTATAAATGACTTTGGCCTACTCGACTACCCCAAAGGAAAAGAAATAAAGACTCTAAACAAAATCCTAACTTCAGGAACTTGAAGGTCCAATGGCTCCTACACCTCCTATATTGAAGACTAGATATGAGCAACCATGGCAGCTCGATCGCCCATGAAATATTCATTGGTAACCTTATATTGAATTTTTTGTAATATGAGAAAAATTATTGTAATCCACCTCAACCAACAACTCTAGATCAAAGTCAAGAGGGAGCTCAAAATCACTACTTCATTTAACATTTTAGGGATGAATTTCTTGGGTTGCTTCATTGGTGGCACCATTCCTAGTGAAAACTCATTCATAAAATTACGAGTAAAGACTTGTTGGATGGCCATGTATTACAAACCCAAGGCCTAAGGTTATACAAGAATGTCAACAAGAAACCACTAATGATGACCTTCATAATGGTTGAAGCATAGCAAATTCTTAGATCTAGCTCAAAAAGCAAATCCTCAACAAAATAAAAAACAAATTAAGAATAATTTTGAGTTTAAAGTATTTGATTTTAATCAAAAACATACTCAGGTGGTTAAAAATATGGTTTTTAATGTGAAGGCCTTTATTCAAATCTTACAAGATAATTTATTCATATTTGTTAATTTTAGTAGCATTGTGTAACTTGTTGAAATATTGTGGTAACACAACTATTTAATACATGTTATCCATTTTAATTCCATATAACCAATAATGTGGTAATGAATAGAATATAAATATTTCAATGCATGAGAAGCCAAAACAACCTATAAGACAACTAAGCTTTGTTATCAAACATCATATTATCTTACTCATATCTTTAAAGGAAAACAAGTTCATGTGAAAATCAAATTTAAGTCATCATTTATCTTTTCTGAAAAACTAATAATTTGTTTTGATCTTGTTGATAAATGCTCCTAACTTCTTTATGCTTGTTATTCTTCAAACAATTCAAACACAAACCAATTGCTAAGTGTTAGCATAACTATCCCAAATACCATTATAAGTTTTGTATTCCAAGATAAAGTGTTTTCCTATTTCCACTACCTTGAAGTGCAATAGCTACATATTATCTCTTCCCATTGCTCTCTAGGTCTCTTCCATTTACATGTCTCGTATTTGAGTCGATGTGAGCTAGTCTTCAGTTGGGTTAAAAATATTTTTGCTTTCCATTTAGTATTTACATCTATATGTGCTTTTTGATGATGCTCACATGTGGGTCAAACTTAACAAGATAATGTACCTTTGCTCTTCATAGTACTTTTGTCCACGTTGCTACCCTCATTGTTTTTCTTTGCATATACTTTTTATAGCCTTCTTATTGTTTGGTCATTTTATTAAATCGAATATCCCACTTATTTATTCGTTATTAAATCAATATATGATGAGTGGTGCATGGGTAGACTTAGTACCTAAATGGGATACTATATTTTCCTCCACATCATAATTTCATTAGTGTATTAGATAAGCACATGAGCTCAACATTTGTGCCACTATCTCTTGCTATCATTATGGGGTGGTCACTCCTTATCAAAACTCTAATCATGGGTAGGGTTAAGTTCCAAGCAAAGTATCATAACCATCATAAGATGTATTGGGAATCCATTTAAGAGTGAAAATGTAGAATAAGAGATACTTGGATGTGAGAAAGATGTTGGCATAGCACTTGATAAATGACATAAATAAAGGTTGGTGAGTTCGATTTGTGTTTGATTTTATCTTTTATTGTTATTTTATTTTGTTCAACTCATATCTTATTAATACCTTAGGCCACCTATATACATCCAGTTGGTCAATTTTTTCAAATAATGGGGTGGTCACTCCTTATCAAAACTATAATCATGGGTAGGGTTAAGTTCGAAGCGAAGAATCAAATCCATAATAAGATGTACTAGGAATCGATTTAAGAGTGAAAATGTAGAATAAGAGATACTTGGATGTGAGAAAAATGTTGACATAACACTTGATAAATGGCATAAAGAAAGGTTGGTGAGTTTGATTTTTGTTTGATTTTATCTTTGATTGTTATTTTATTTTGTTCACTTTATATTCTATTAATACCTTAAGCCACCTATATACATCCATTTGGTCATTTTTTTTCAAATATCCTAAAAGATGAATCATGGCAACTACTTGTCTAAGAAAAGTACCTATTTTTACTAGTAGTATTTTACATGGAACTAAGTTTTTTAAAATTGACTTATAATCAAATGCTTATAGCAACAAACTTATTATAGTGGTAAGGTCTTCGGCTTATCTTTGAGAGGTCCAAAGTTAAATCCCCACTCAGTATGAGGGGACTAGGACCTCTCATAAAAACCTGTGATAAAAAAGTTCCAAGGGGGTAGTGCAATGGTTAGGGCTTTGGCTCTTCTTTGGGAGGTCCAAAATTCAAGCCGCGACGTGTGTGTGGTTGTGTGTTAAATTCCCTATCGATAAGCTCAACTATCCTCCTTATGAGAGGTCATGGTGGGATGGGGATGCCTAGCCCTAAGCGTCGATCGTAAGAGTTTCTTACATTAACCAAACCCAAAAAAAAATGCTTCCAAATATATATTTGTTAACCTCAATTTCAAGTTTGATGTATTGTTGATCTATGCTTCAAACCCATAAAGCACTATTAACACTACTAATAAATTAAATAACACTTGTATGGTTTATTGATCTCATAATTATGTCTCCTTGCATTTGTTCTATGATGTAAATAATGCTTTTGTGGTTGTTATTATTCTTTTCAATCTACACGTTATCCAAATAAATCTATCGTGAAAGAATGAATAAAAGATTTTAATTACATCCACGAGACCCAAAACATGGCCTATGGGACCACCAAATATGGAAACACAGTTATTCAAATCATATGACCATTAATATCCTTGAGAAGGTTGTTCCTTCTCCTACTAATTTGGGTTAGCAACTCCCAATTTTTTAATTTTATTGTCTTCAAATAACTCTATCATAGACCCTTTTCCAAGTGTTTCTTTGTATTTGCCACAGATGTTCAAAAAACTCAAGCATTCATAGATGAAATGTTCCTCTATCTCTATTACCCCTATGCTGCATAGAGTACATATCCTTTATTCCCATTGTTCCTTGGGCGTCGTCCATCTCCCAATGTCACATCTAATCCTATGAGAGCTAGTCCTTATCTATGCAATGAGGATTTTTTCCCTCCACTTAATTTAAGCGCCTATATATGCTTTTTCCTTGCGGTCATATGTTGGGTTAAACTTTGTAATATAGTTTTGTCTTTTCTTGCTTGCATTTTTCCACATTCCACTTCTAAACTTTTCATTCACATAGTTTTTTTTCCCTCCATTTAATTTTAGTGCCTATACATGCTTTTTCCTTGTGGTCATATGTTGGGTTAAACTTTGCAATATAGTTTTGTCTTTTCTTGCTTGCATTTTTCCACATTCCACTTCTAAACTTTTCATTCACATAGTTTTTTATTTCTTTATTGAAATTTGGACATTCATTTATGTTGATTTCCCAACGTTTCATCCATTTCTGATTTTGTTTCATTCGTGTGTTCTTCCGTTTATGTAGCTCTTCATCCTTAGTTACCTTAAGCCATATGCTTGGTCATAACATTTGCCTCTAAAGGGAACATTCCAGTTTCATCTAGAATAATTTCATAAGGGACTGTGGTCTTAATTCTAAGAAAAATTGTAATTAGACGTTTTTGAATCCTTTCTATTTGCCTCCATTTTGTATTTGTCGTGCCACTGGCCCACACCTCGCAACCATACAACACAATCGGTGTGACAAGTAGACCAAATAAGACCTTGGTGGTCTTCCAGTCCCACAACTCGGTATTCCTACACCAATTTTGAAGTGCATATAGCTCTTTCCAACCACTTAGAGTTCTTTACATCCTACATGTATTCCAATTGAGTTTGTAATAAAATTCTATGCCTAGGTATTTGTATTCTACCACTACCTCAAGAGGTTCTCTTGCAAACTAAAATTCGAGATGTTGCTTCTTCTTTTTTGCTGAAAAAATCATGATTTTTATTTTTCTTGTGTTCACCTGCATCCCAACTTCCTTACAGAAGAGTTATAGAGCTCGAAGGTGATCTTCTAGATCTTTAGTTGTTTCGACCACAAGAATTACATCATCTGCATACATGAGGAGTTTCTTGTGATTTTTTTGGATAAATACACACCCTCTCCCCCAAATTTGTTTATCCATTCTTCTAACTTGTCAATGTACAACCCAAATAATATCGGAGATAGAGGGTAACCTTGTTTGATGTCTCTGTCACTCCTAAAACATTCAGATAACCCTTCTTGCGTTGTAATTCTAGCCTTTATATGTTCATATAATCTGTGAACTACTGCCATGTAGTGAATTGGAACCTCTAGCTCTTCCATTATGCTCCATAATTTTTTCCTTAACATTGTATCAAATGCCTTTTTGAAGTCTACAAAACAACAAAAAACCTCCTTTTTTTTCCCATATTTTTTTTCACTGTGTCTAAGCGTGATACAATGATCAATAGTTGAGTGCTTGGGCCTAAAACCCGCTTGCCTCTTTGTTGTCTTTCCCTTATCTATCACCCATATGTTGATCCTATGCTCTATCATACTCCCAAACAACTTTGCAGAGAGAGGGTTGATCATGATAGTTCGATAGTTTGAGGGATTATTTACATCTCCACTTTTAAACAAAGGGATCGTCAAGCTAGTTGTCCATTCTGCAAGGAAGCCATTTTGTATGACCTCATTGAAAATCTCTTTGATCTACGGTGCAAGAATATCTACCCCCCATTTTATATGCTTTTCCTAAATATTAGCTATGTCATGGGCTTTACCAGTTGCTAACTTTTTGATCCCTTGAATAATGTCTTTATTTGTGAAAAGTTCTTTATTGACAATGATAGTATGGGGTGTCTCCTGCTGGTTACTACACTCATACAATTTTTTGAATACTCCAACCACTGACTAGCTGTTATGTTATTTTCAGTTTGCATATTTTTCACGCTTAGTTCCTTCCAAAATTCTTTGGTTCATGTTTCCCTAAGTAAATTAATTCTTTCCTCCTTGTTCTAGTGCATTCTTCTTTTTTTGCTGTTACCAGTTTCTCATATGCTTTTTTGTTTGCTCTTGTTTTACCCGTTGGTTCCTTTAGAAATCTTCACGCTTCCTTGCAATCTTCATCAAACCATGGGTTGGTTGGGAAGCTATTTCTTTCTTTCTTTTTAGGTTTAGTTCTCTTGCATTTTTTTACAACTTCTTGGATAACGCGCATTAACCATTCACTTTTATTGTAATCTCTGTTATTATAAGGTAGTCCCTTTCTTTCCCTTTCCTGTAACTTGTTATTCAATGCTACCTTGAAACTCTGTCGATTTTCTTTTGTTAAGAGAATGTTTCCCTTGTGAGGAAGTTTGTTTTGATTGCCTTGCATGTGTTTTTCCCTTGGTTTATCTCCTTGCATTTGAAGTTTTATAACAATTGGGTTGTGATCTAACTTAAGTTCCACTAGGGAATCTTCCACTTCTAGCTCCTCTATTTTTGGTATGTAGTTTTGTGAACATATAACATAGTCTATTACACTTTGTCCCTTATATGTTTTGCATATATACTTTCCTGAATTTTTCCAACTTTTCATCCCATTGCAAATAACCAAGTTGTGTATGCTGCAAAGGCCTAATAACTCTTCTCCATATTGCGTGATAGCCCTATGCTCATCTTTTGAAGTCTTGGTCCACTGTTGATTTTCCTCTTCTGGCATCCAAAGAGGATTAATATCAATATCTTTGTTATCTACTAGAAAGTTAGCTTGCTTATTGGTTGTCCTTTCATTGAAGTCTCCAATTAGTATAATCTCCCCAACTTACCATATGTCAAAATGTCTCTTTTTAAGAAGGAGTATGGGTCTTCTCTGTTAAGGTCATGTTTCTTATAGAGTTTAGAATTCTTGAAAGCAAAATAACATGATTCTATGCTACTAACTGACTTATTTTCTAGGATCTTTATCCAAATGTACCGTTTGTTTTTATCTTGTTCTTCAATTTTAATGACCCTATCCCACTTCTCTTTTATTAAAATCATAATACCCCCTGCCCCTTGCCATTTTTTGCTGCTTTATTCCATATTGCTATTTGCTTGTATCCCACAAAGTCTGGAGTCCTACATCTATCGTGTTCATGTGTTTTTGTCAGGATGATTATATCTCTGTCCCTAGCAATGGGCCCTAACCCGAGTCCTCTTCTCCAAGGGTAACCTCTACAGTTCCATATTACCATTGTAAGATATTCTCGGGCGGGCCATACTCCATATTTGTTTTGGTTTTGTTTATATGTGATATATGCCTTTCCATTTCTTAAATATGCCCATCTCCCTTAATTCCTTGCTACCCTCACCTTTTTCCATTCCTTATTTCTTTCAACCTGTTGTAGAAAGGTTAGGTTGCCATCTAAATAGAATTGTGACCCTCTCAACATGGCTCTCTTTCTTAGTAACCTTGTTTTATCCTCATAGCTTATCAATGTGACCCGAATATGCCTATCTTTACCTCCTCTCAAATTATCAAATCTGCCTGCTTGTTTGATCTGACCTTTCTATTGTAATCGATCTGACAAGAAATCCCTGGTTAAACGATTTGTGTCTTCTCTATCCCCGTAATATTTTAACCCTTTGATGATTATGTTTGATAACTTCTCATGTCTTTCTTTCTCTTATGTTATTTGAATTTTTACTTGCTTCTTTATCAACTCTTTTTGTTGATTGACTGGTTATTTTACTACTTGAGACCATGAATTTGCCTTTGCTAATTCATTTCGCAACTCATTTTCTCTTGTTTTTATGTTTTGAAGTGTTTCCCGTACCTCTTTTATTTGTCTTGCATTAGTTTTTTCCATCTCTATTGTATCATTGATTGGGGAGTGGATGGATTGTTTGAGGACATGCCATTCACGTTGACCCATGTTTGCAAGATTTTGTAGCTTTGACACTTGCTCCTTGAGTTGGTTGTTTTCCTTTTCCAACCTCTGATTGATGTTTATGACCTCATCTAATTTAGTATCTCTTATTTTCTCCCTCCTTTCCATGCTCTCAAGTTTCTCTTTCATCTTTATTAGCTCTTGCACATAAAGTCTTGGTGCCCACATGAGTGGCGTGGTTGTGGGACTGTAAATTTCTTCCCTATCTTGAATCTCATTTTGGTGACTCGCACTTTCCATGCTAAATGTTTTCTTGCTTTCATTTTTTTTATTTTTTATCCTTGTTTGTTTTTCCTTTTGTGTTCTTGTGTGTTGCCGCTTTGCCTTCGTCTCTTTTTTTTATCCTTCTTTTTTCCCCTATGTTGGTCTGATTGATCTCCTTGTTTGGCGATGTTTAGTGCCTTTGATTGTTCCTTATTCTCCACATGTTTATGTGGAAGAATATTCTTTATTGTTTTTCAATTGGTCCTCTTCATTGTTGCTGCCATTGTTCGAGCTTGTATGCACTTTATTATTCTCCAATATTGTTTTGCATTGACATATATAGGTTTATCCATTCCTTCTTCGGGTGTTGTAGATGGTAGTATTGTTGTATGCCCCATTGCTGATGGATATGTCAATCCCTGTGTTTTGTTAGCTTCATTGATTGGAATAATATGTGAATTCATGGAGACCAACTTTCCTATGGTTTCTACTTGTTCTTGTTCTTGTTGTTTCCCTTCTTCCATTATCAAACCATCCATGTCCTATCGATCTGTTATTTCCTGCTCCCTGTCAAACTTTCCTAAAATCTAAATAATTTCAAGCACTAAATCAGATATGCTGAAAATTATCTCACAGTCGCTCCCTGACTTCAAACCCTCTACAATCACTGCCACCTGACTCAGTTGTGGATTAAAAACCCTCTAGAGCCGTTGTTGCCTAGCTTCAAACCCTTTACATCCACCACCGCTTGACTCAACTATGGATTAAAAAACCTCTAGTGCCACCATTACTTTGATTCAAACCCTCTATAGTCGTTGTCGCCTGACTCAGTTATGGATTAAAAACCCTCTAGAACCACCGTTGCCTGGCTTCAAACCCTCTACAACCACCATCACCTGACTCAACTGTGGATTAAAAATCCTCCAAAGCTATCGTTGCCTACCTTCAAACCCTCTCACCGGATCTTAACTCAGTTGTGGATTAAAAACCTCCAAAGCCATCTTTGTTTTGATTCAAACCCTCTACAACCGTTGTCGCCTGACTCAATTGTGGATTAAAACCCTTAAAAATCGTTGTTTCCTGGCTTCAAACCCTCTATAATTGTCGCCACCTGACTCAACTGTGGATTAAAAACCCTCCAAATCCACCGTTGTCTGGCTTCAAATCCTTTACAACCGCCGCTGAGAAGTGGGTGTTTTGTTTTTTTGGTCTTGTTGTTTGTCCCCACACACAAAAAATAAAAGGAAAATACTCCCTTTACACTAAATCAAAGATGTCGAAACTTACCTCACTACGCTTCAAACCCTCTACAGTCACCATCGCTTGAGAATTCGATCAGCTTTCCGCCACCACCGCTTGAAAATTCGATCAAATTTCTGCCAGACTACTAGTTACAAGACTACCTTACATCTATTTTACAATATAAAAATGCTCTCTTGATTTTTATTATTCTTTAAAACTTATATAATCTTCAAATCTCACAATTTTACATCCTTACATTTATTTTTTAATATAAAAAATGCTCTTTTAATTTTTATTATTCTTTTCAATCTACGTTATCCAACTTAATCTGCCATTAATAAGAACTCTCTCCTCTAAAAGCTTAACTATTTTCTTTATTTGTAGTTGGTAAAAATCATCATTATAATCTTACACTTTATTTCAATTTCATATAATTAATTAAAAATTAATTTTAATTTTTAATTTTATAACATTTTTATTTAAAATTTAATAGAATCAAATACTTCAATATTAGTACTTGGGGGATAGCACAATCATTTATGGTTTGTTTCTTCTTCAGAGGCAACGATTCAGGGTTTGACTCTTCGTCGGGAGGTCCAAGGTCCAAGGTCCAAATCGTGACTGTATGTTAATCCTCTACTGATAAGTTTAGTTCTCAACCTTATAAAGAATCATGATTGGGAGAGGACTCTCCAACTCTCACTATGGCTCATAAAAGTTTTTCGCATTAACCTAATAATAATAATAAAAACTTCAATGTTAAATTATCCTTATATTAAAAAAATATAATTTTTGGTGAGAATCTTTTAACCACTTCCACTATTCAATAGTTATCTCCTTCCAATTTCAAATCGTTACACAATCTGTTGTTTCCGAGTCGGAGTCTCGTTAGAGCGAGCTATAGTTTATAGTGATGGATTTGAAGTTGGATGCTAAGTTCTAGTGCTTCATACGGATAAAAGTATTATTGATTTGTTTATGTATATAAAAAAAAATTCATTTCATTGTTCGACGTTAATACCTATCTATCTATTTCAACCATGACTTCTCGTAAGGCTAAGAACTAAGCTTAACAACAATATCTATCTATCTATTTCAACCGTGACTCCTCGTAAGGCTAAGAACTAAGCTTAACAACAATATTTATCTATCTATTTCAACCATATCTCCTCTCTATTTCAACCATGACTCTTCGTAAGACTAAGAGCTAAGCTTAGCAACATTCCAAGCATGACTCCTCTTAAGATTAAAAGCTCAGCTTAACAACAGGAGATAATATAATGAGATAATATAATAACACGCTGCAATTTTAAGCTTAACTTGAGGTTGCCAATTCCAATCCGGAACCCCTCCAAGTCCTAAAAATGTAGAGCATGGATTATAAATTTATAGGTATAAATTTCATTCCATCTGGTCTCGTAACAAACCTCCCTTTTGTTTCATCTAGTGTTTTGTTTCTTAACTCATCTAAGACCGTTAAGGTCTCGTATAACCACCTGCAACAGTTTAAACATTGGTAAGACGGCCCATTCACATCACTGTGAACATATTAAAAATGAAAATAGGGCATATAACGAAGAGCAAAATGGTGGAGTTAACAACATTGAGTGCACGCAAAACAGCACAAGGAAACAAAAACAACTAAGGAATGGCTCGGTGATCGCAAACCTTTGGTTCCCTGCCACTGACAGACAAGCCCAAATAAATACCATTTTTGGGCATCAGGTTCCGTGAACACCATTCACCAGTATCATCTCTTTCTTTTATGTATAGAAGGAACACACCAAGTTGCAAACCATTTCCCTTTTTTTGGGGTCAATACTTCACCACAATTGTTTTTGTTGTTTCAGGTGAGTTCTTCGATACTGTATCGAAATTGTTTTTAATGATTTGCTTTTGCATACTCACAAGCCCAAATTTCTGGAATTTCCCTGTGTGAGCTGGCCCCATTTTTTGGGTTTTAACTATTATTATGTTTTTATATTTTCCTGTTATCTGACAGGAAGATCGACAGAAATACTCAGGTGAGTCATTCTGCACCACATTGAAATCGCTTGTCATGATGAATTTTTGCAGACGCACAGCCTGCTGTTTTTCAAAATTTCCTGTCGCTGACCACCATTTGTGGATTTTTATCTATTTCCCTGTTATTGGACAGGAAGATTGACGAAATACTCAGGTGGGTTCTTCAATACTACATTGAAATTGTCTACTAGGATGAATTTGTACCTACAAGCTCAAAATTCTAAAAGTTTAGTGTCTTCCTCAAACATCACTTAGGTTTTAATACCCTCAGGAAGATCGACAGAAATAAGCAGGTGAACTTGGCTACTATGACGAGTTTTTGCATACCCACAAACTTAAACTTCTCTGCTTTCTCAAATCTCCCACTCTGAGTTTACCTTCAAATTTGGGTTCGGATTTTTTTTTTGGAATTTCTTAGTGTGGTCTTTCAATCCAATCAATACTATCTCTAAATCTCTTCACATGGAGAAATTCTTCATACCCACAAGCTCAAAGTTCTCAAATTTATCAAATTTCCTACAAGCTTAAAATTCTCGATTTTATCAGATTTCCGTGTCTGAGTTGATCTTATTTTTGGGTTTTAGCTTTGTTCTGTTATTTTGTAGAATTCAATCCCGTTGTTGACTTTAGTTTTTTTATTTTTCATCAATCTATTGGAATTGCTCAGTATGATGAATTTCTTCACACCTTTAAGCTTCAAATTTCGTGTCTGAGCTGACTGTTGTCCTTGGGTTGTCTGTTATTTGACAGGAAGTGAGAGACGTAATAAAAATGGTGACTAAAGTGGATTCCCCCAAGGGAATTGCAGCAGAAGGGAAGCATTACTATTCAATATGGCAGAACATATTTGAGATTGACACGAAATATGTGCCCATAAAGGCCATTGGGAAGGGGGCCTATGGAATTGTTTGCTCTGCCCAGAATACAGAGACTAATGAGAAGATTGCAATTAAGAAAATTATCAATGTTTTTGAGAACAGGACCGATGCTCAGAGGACTCTTAGAGAGATCAGGCTGCTTCGCCAGATAAGGCATGACAATATTGTAGCTATGAAAGATATCATGAAGCCTTCGGAGAGGTATACTTTCAATGATGTTTATGCAGTGTTCGAGCTCATGGACACGGATTTGCATCAGATTATTAGGTCTTCTCAGCTTCTGAGTGATGACCATTGCCAATATTTCATCTACCAGGTTTGAGCTGGCTTTTGGTTGTTTCTCTTTAAATAAGACTTTTAGTTATTGCAGCAATTATTGGAGATTGTGTCCTTATATTTTGGATGGAGGTTGGTAGTCTTACGATTGAGATGAATATGAACAGAATCTTCTTTTTAATTACGATTGAGATGAATATGAACAGAATCTTCTTTTTAAATTTTTATTGGCAAACTCTTTTTTGTTTCTTTTTTTTGTCTTTTTTAATATAAGTATAAAACCAATGTAGGGCAAGCCCACCAATTTTGAACATGGGCCATCTTAGCGGTACCCCACCTTACCTTCAGAGCACAACCTGGGCATAGTGTGTTCTCAGTGTACTGGACTTATCCATTCTAATTTTGCACTGCCTCTTTCTACAGTTTACTTTCCCCTTTCTTTTAGTGGACAAGTAGCAGTTGTCACCCTTCATTGAAGCTACTTTTACTTGCATAGGTTCTTATTTGTGTTTTCCTACCTTGTTCCAGTTGCAAAACTCTTTTTTTTATAGACCAACCACCCCCCTCCCCAAAAGTGACTGACCTGGATACAATCCCAGGCTTGTCCCAAAATTTTACAAATATTTCTCAAATTATTGATTTAATCATTACATCAGCAATCTGTTCAGAAGTTGGAAAATAATTTAGACAAATTTCTTCATGATCCACCAGCTGTCAAATATAGTGATTATGAACTTCAATATGTTTTGTTCTTTCATGATATATTGGATTCTTCACTAAATTGAGCATACTTCAATTATCACAATGAAGTGGTGATGATGTTCTTGCATGATATTGTTGAGCAAGGTGCAGCAACAGTATTGTCATTGTTGTTAACACAGTCAGATAGATCTGTTGTTTCAGTGGACAGGAAGTCCAAAAACTATTCAGATGCAGACGACAGGAGTTCAAAGGTTATTCAGAGTATGGATTGTGAGTTTCCAAGAAGACCGAAGTGGCCTATTTGCAAAAGATCAAAGAAAAAGACAAGTAAGAAAAGTGTCGCGATATCGCGACATATACAGCAGGCAAGAAAAATTGTCGCGATTTCGCGACATGTTGGAAGAGAGAGAAGAAGCTGGAAAAACTGTCGCGATTTCGCGACATGTTGGAAGAGAGAGAAGAAGCTGGAAAAACTGTCGCGATTTCGCGACATGTTGGAAGAGAGAGAAGAAGCTGGAAAAACTGTCGCGATTTCGCGACATGTTGGAAGAGAGAGAAGAAGCTGGAAAAACTGTCGCGATTTCGCGACATGTTGGAAGAGAGAGAAGAAGCTGGAAAAACTGTCGCGATTTCGCGACATGTTGGAAGAGAGAGAAGAAGCAGGAAAAACTGTCGCGATTTCGCGACATGTTGGAAGAGAGAGAAGAAGCGAGGAAAAACTGTCGCGATTTCGCGACATGTTGGAAGAGAGAGCAAGAAGGACAAAGTGTTGCGATTTCGCGACATGTTGGCGAGAGAAAAAGACAAATGAAAAACCGTCGCGATTTCGCGACATGTTGCGAGAGAAAAGGCAAGTGGAAAAACTGTCGCGATTTCGCGACATGTTGGCAGAGAAAAAGGCAAGTGGAAAACTGTCGCGATTTTGCGACATGTTGGAAGAAAAAGAGAAAGCAGGAAGAAGTGTCGCGATTTTGCGACAAGTTCGAAGAAAGAGAGTAAGTTTGAAAAGTGTCGTGATTTCGCGACATGTCGCATTTTCACGACTAAAACAGGAGAGAGAAAGTAAGTTTGAAAAGTGTCGCGATTTTGCGACATGTCACATTTTCGCGACTCGGAAAGGGCAGGAAGGAAGAGAAAGAAAAAGTGTCGCGATTTCACGACATGTCGCATTTTCGCGACTCGGAAAGCGCAGGAAGGAAGAGAAAGAAAAAGTGTCGCGATTTCGCGACATGTCGCATTTTCGCGACAAAAGAAAGAGTGGAAGCATACGGAAGCAGAAGTGTCGCGATTTCGCGACAAAAGCAGAGAAGAAGACTTCGAAGGTAGAACTGTCGCGATATCGCGACAAAAGCTAAGACGAAGTTTACGAAGGCGAAAGTGTCGCGATTTCGCGACATGTATTTTCGCGGGCCAAAGCTAAGAGAAAGAGGAGAGAGAAAATAGTGTCGCGATATCGCGACATGTTGTATTTTCGCGGGCCGAAGCTAAGAGAAAGAGCAAGGAGAAAAAGTGTCGCGATATCGCGACATGTATTTTCGTGGGCCAAAGCTAAGAGAAAGAGCAAGGAGAAAAAGTGTCGCGATATTGCGACATGTTGTATTCTTGCGGTTAAGTTGAAGCCGACGAAGACCGATGAACAACTGACTAAAATTAGGGTTTACAGATGTCATGAAAACTGACTAAGATGAGGATTTACAGCCGACTAAGATTAGGGTTTTCATCTCAAACATTTTGTTATAAAAGGAGGGCTGTTTGGAGATTTCGGTGTTGTCGAAGTGTGCGGAGTTTAGGTCGCAGCGCTCAAAGTGCAAGTTGTGTCGAATTGTGCTAAGTGCGAAAATTGCAAAGGAAGCAGAGAGCGCAAAAGGGAGAAGACGATCATTCGACTGTGACGCAGCAGATTGTGCGAAGTGATTTCGCAGGGAGAGCAGAGTGCGCAGAGTTAGTAAAGGTGAAGCAGACTAGTCATAATCTTGCAAAAGCAAAGGTATCTGTCTGTTGATCTTCTAGATTCACAATTCAAGTCCAAGTTGCAGCTTGGCATAAGGGGTTGGTGCTCCTTCCAGTGGGTGCTGGTAAATCAGGGGTTGGTGCTCCTTTCTGTTGGTGCAGATAAATAAGGGGTTGGTGCTCCTTCCAGTGGGTGCTTGTAAATCAGGGGTTGGTGCTCCTTTCTGTTGGTGCAGATAAATAAGGGGTTGGTGCTCCTTCCAGTGGGTGCTGGTAAAGTGATTGTAAAGTTGTTGCTTTGCAAAGGCTGGATTTGGATGGTAGTCCAAGCAGTCATTTTTGAGGAGTAGCCACATTGGTGAACCTCGTTAAATCTTGTGTTGTGTGATGCTCTTGTGCTATTCTTGCTGTATCTTGCAATAAGTTTTAATTGCTGCTATTATTAAGAGCTGTAAATTTAAAAGTAAAGAGCTACACCGATTCAACCCCCCCTCTCAGTGTCATTGTAAGACTAACAGATATATTGGATTCTTCACTAAATTGAGCATACTTCAATTATCACAATGAAGTGGTGATGATGCTACTTGATCTATCTAAAGATCATACAATATGCACTACAACCAAACAACTTTACAATCTGCACTGCATGTTGACTTATATTTTGCTTCAGTTGATGACAAAACAATGATATGCTGAAGTTTGCTTTGCTAAGAAATAGTGCCTAATCCGAGATCAAACATAGAGCCAGTAGGAGATTTCCAATCATCAATTGATCCTTCCGAGTCTGCATCGGTGTATCAAACCAACTAAAAATCATTAGATTGTTGGTACAGTATACCAAAGTCAAGGGTACCTTTGATATATCTGATAATACGTTTTGCAGCTTGTCAATGCTCTCTTTGGGGATTTGACATGAAACAAGACAAATTACTCGCTTCAAACATAAATCCATTTGAGTGGTCGTAAAATAAATCAATCTGCCCACCAACTAATGATATATTGACTCATTGACTAGAGATCAATCAGAAGACTGACAATTTCAGCCTAACTTCCATAGGTGTAGATATCGGATTACAATCTGTCACCCATCTTTCCAAATGTGTCTTGGCATACTTGCTTTGTGATATAAAACTAGTATGATTGCGTTGCCAAAATTTTACACCTAGGCAATAATGAAGGAGCCTTCCATTTGTCATATAAAAAACTGAACACAAATCAGGTTTTACTTGTTGAATAAAGTGGACTTCACTACCGGTAATAACAAGGTCATCAACAAGCACAATTAGAATGAACACAAATCAGATTTTACTTGTTGAATAAAGTGGACTTCACTACTGGTAATAACAAGGTCATCAATAAGCACAATTAGAATGACAATGTGATTACTTGTAGTTTTGCTATAAAAGTCAGGATTAGAAAAGCTCTAACTAAATCCTGAATCTCTAAGATGTCGATCAATTTTGAAGTACGAGGTTCGGGGAGCCTGCTTAAGTCTGTATAGGGGCTTAATCAATCTGCAAACCATATGTTTTTTTCTTGGTACCTAAAACCCTAGTGACTGCACCATGTAGACCTCCTCTTCCAAATCTCCATTTAGGAAGACACTCTTAAAATCCATCTGCTATACTTGTCAATCAAACTGTGCTCCAATGGAGAGAACAATTGAAAAATCACCATCTTTGCAGTTAGAGCAAATGTCTCTCCATAGTCTATATGTTCTTGCTGTGCATACCCTTTAGCAACAAGATGGGCTTTTAATTTGTCATTTGAACCATCTGATTTACATTTTACCTTGTAAACCCGTTTAACCAATGGGATTCTTTCCATGGGGTAATTCACACAGTTCCTATGTTTTATTTTTCATCGAAGAGTCAAATTATGCCTTCATTGCAGCTTCCCAATCTGGTTTACCTCTAGCCTGTAGACAGGCAAATTGATATGTTTGGTGAATCAGTTTTGGTATTATATGTTATTTTGTAATTGTACGCAAAGTGTTTGACAAAATGAGCATACATATATTTAATAATGTTATAAAGTGCAATTTAATATTGTACGTAATAATAAGGTGATGTTAAGTCATGTAAGTCGGCTAAATCATGTCATAAACTAGTTTGTCCTCTAGTGGGAAATGTCATGTAAAAATGCATATGAAATGTAATTTGGGGAAGTTATGAGGTAGTTGGAGGGCATAACTACTTTTTGGTGTATAAATAAGCCCTCCCCTCATTCATTCAAGTTGTTCGGTGGTTGTTCATTCATTCATTCAGCCAGGTCATTGAGGAGAGTCATGCAGGTTGATGGATTAATGGAACAACATTGGTACGTGTGAGAGTTGATGCATATGTGCGTAATGCAGGTACGTCTTGTATTCAACCGTGGAGAAAATTCTGCATGGGGTTTACAGGCTGCACATTGTAACGCTGAAACTGTAATGCCGTACTGTAAATGCCATTGTTAACATAAAACTTCCTGTATTTATTGTCATCCTCTATTGCTGCTGTTATTGCCATTGTTGTGGCTATTATTATTGCTATTGCAGGTTTTGTGCATTATTATTACTATGACGTAGGTTTTGTGCATTATTATTACTATGACGACAAATCTGTAAAATTATTTAAGTAGAAATGGAATTGTGTGTAAGCATGTTAAATTTCATTTCTACATTCTGGCACCGTTGCTTGTACGAAGTTGGGTCTCATCTGGTGACATGGAGTTCCAAGAAGCAAAACCCTAGGGAAGATGCACAACACGAGCATTGGATTGCAGTCGGTGAAGATGCCGCAAATTTGTTTTTTGATGCAGATGCAGGGCTGTCCAATGAAACGTGTGTAACAAACGTGCAGACAGGATGCCAAAATGAAGATGAAGACTTTGCAGATCGAGGATTCGTAGATGCAACAAATTCAGTCACGAATGCAAAAATTTCAGTCACGAATGCAAAAATTTCAGTCACAGCCGCGCAAATCCATCCAGGAGACATCTGCAGAACCAGCCTAGACGTCTTCAGCACCAGTCTAGACGCCTGCAGAACCAGTTGAGACATCTACAGTCTAGATGTTTGCAGAACCAGTCTAGACGTCTGCAAAACTAGTCTAGACGTCTGCAAAACTAGTCTAGACGTCAGTAAGATGAATGGCAAAAGCGCAATTAGACGTCAGGATGACGACAAAAGCACAATCAACGATCAAAATGACAGCAGAATAGGTAGACCAGTCAATCGTCAGGAAGATGACAGAACAAAGAGAGGAGCAATCAATGCGAAGTTGCATGCCGATGCAGACTATTTGGTGTTGAAGCAATTGCAAGTTGTGGTGCATGATGGTGAGCGGGACACGAGTCCGACATTGGTGCAAAAGAAAAATGACATGTCCAATAGTGTGCGAGATGGGAGTCCGGCACTAGGGAAACTACAGGTTAGTATGCTCGATGGGGAGCAGGACGGGAATTTGACATCAAAGCAACTGCAGGTTGGAATGTTTCATGGTATGAACAAGAGTACAACGGAAGAGCAATTGCAAGGTAATGTGTGTCAAGCTTCGCATAAGAAAGCAATATGCCACGAATCACTGTCGAGGTTAAGTCAACCTGTGAAATCGAAGGCCAATTTGGGCATACCATGTAAGTGTCCACTATTTCATGGCAAATCAAGAGAAGACCCAGTAAGGCATTGGAGAATTTGTCGCATGATGTGGGCAGCGATTGGACAAAATAATGAAGCAGATTGGAGGAGGTGGTTTCTTGCAATGTTTCGTGGATTCGCAATGGATTGGTACATGAAATTCCTTGCGAACAAGTACCAGACATGGGAAGAGTTGCACGATGCCTTTGTGCAAGAATTTCGGTTGTTTGACAATGATGATGCAGTCATTGCTGAAATCTATGGCATGAAACAGGGTGAGAACGAGTCTGTTTGTTCCTATAATAGGAAGTTGAGTGGGCTATTTGACCATTTTGAGGAAGACCAATCAGACACATTGAAGAGAAGATGGTTCATAGATGGACTTTTTCCTACATATCGGGAGAAGATGACAACGATCCCTCCGATGTCATACCAAGAGGCTCTGGAATACGTCTTTATTTGGGAAAGTGATGCAAAATATCGAAGTATTGGCATCATCTCAATGAGAGTGATTTTGAGGATGAAAGCGATTTTGATATTGAGACTGATTCAGACATTGAGAGTGATGATTTTGGGGAAGAGCATAGTTCATCGCTACAGTATTGGGGTCAAGAAGTCAAGGAAGGAAGTGAATCCCAAGAGACGATTGATGACTTTGAGGACGAGTATGACTTAGAGAGTGCAAGATCATCACTACCAGTATATGCAACACCAAGGGAGATTGTTCAAAGAGCGATCCCACTAATGAACCAGTCTATCACAACCGTCAGAGCACTTGTAGACGGAGACTTTAGTATGATAGTGAGGGTAGACCTATTGTGCAATGTTGGCAATGCCAATTATGGGGGCATTTTGCACGTGATTGTCAAAGTACTGCAAAGCAAGAAGAACCAGTTATTCAACAAGAGTTTGAAGAGTTAGAGGAGAGTTATAGCCCTTGCCAAGAAGCAGAGGTGGTGAAGCCAATTGCAATGGAGGAAGGGAACCTGGTTGAGATGATTAACTTGATGAGCTTGATTCAAATTGAGCAAGTGAATCTGATTTCAATTGAGGACGAAGACTTCCCGCAAGAAGTTGAAACATTTCAGGAAGCTGTCGAGTGTCGTTAGTCAAGTCACCAAACGGATGAGTGTAGTCCGCAAGAAGACAACTAGATGACAAGGCTTTGTCAGGAGACTGGTCAGACAGATGAGGCTAGGACGGCTGGAGAATGTAGTTAGATGGCGGAGGAGCCGTCATGCTTAGACTCGTTTGAGGAGGACTCGTCTAAGGTGAAGATGTCTGAGGCGAAGCCATTTGAGGAGGAGCCGTTTGAGGAGAACCCGTCTGAGGCGAAGCTGTCTGAAAAGGAGTCGTCTGGAGGGTACACGTTTGAAGGCTACCCGTCTGGAGGCTACACATCTGAGGCATACCCGTTTGGAACCTACCTGTCTGGCAAGTACACATCTAGTAAGTACACGTCTGCAAGCTACCCGTTTGAGGCGTATACGTCTGGCAAGCTACCCGTCTGAGGCGTACACGTCTTTATATTTTTTGGGTTGAAAAACCTGTGAAACTAAAGCAAAATTTGCTTGCTCATTCACCTGTCTAGGCTCTTTTCTAGCTTTGCCTACATCACCTAGCTACCACTTTCTCATCTTCCTTGACATATTTCATTGTCTCTTGTTGTTGGCAAACTTCACTTGGGTGTACATCTATCAAGCTCTATCCTCCAAGGTCATCCCAAAATGGGTTTTCAACACACGAATGTGGCTGAGTCTTCACATCCTTCTTTTCATTATCAGTCTCCGATGTATTTACATCCAAGTGAACACAACTTGTTGCAGTAGTATCAATAGTTCTAAAACATGTAAAAATCTCAATAGGTTTACCATCATTTGAGAAGCAGAGAGTCTTTTCATGTACAATAATATCTTTGCTAATTACAATATTGTTAGTAGAGACATCAATATGTATGCCTTAGATTGTTCACTATAGCCAATAAACATGAACTTCCTGCTTCTTGCATCTAACTCACTTCTTTTCTCCTTTAGGAATTAATGCAAAAACAACACAACCAAAAATGTGGAAATGACTAATCGGAGGTTTTCTTCCAGATCCCCTTCTTTAGGATTAACATTATGTAGAGCTTTACATGGACATTTTTTGAGTATGAAGACTGCAGTATTTACTATATGGTACATTTCGGCGATGCACCATGCCTCTAGCCATCTCCATGATTATCTTGTTCCTCCTCTCTACTACCCCATTTTGTTGTGGAGTGTAAGGATTTGTATACTGCCTGTGTATACCCTCATGCCTACAGAATTGTTGTAACTATTTTGAGGTTAATTCACCTCCATTAGACCTCAAGAGTCTAATTTGCTTTCCAAATTGTTTCTCTGCAAGGGCCCGAAAAAGTTTGAAAGTATGAAAAACATTCATACTTAGGAAGTATACCCACATCTTCCTCGAATAGTCATCAACCATCAAAAAAAATATTTTGCACCACAAATCAAAGGTCTATGCACTAAATTCAAAACACTTTGTGCATGTTAAGACTTACTTGTCTCGAACGGTTGTCGACTTTGTTTTCCAAGTTGACATTTTGCACATGAATGTTGATGCTTTTGAATGGATGGCAATCCATGAACCATGCTAGTTATAATTGATAAATACTTATAATTGAGGTGGCCAAACTATTGAGGAGATGAATTGGTAGACTTGGCATCAACTAACTTGTATAGTCCCTTCTCTCCTACACAAAGAGCAATGAGCTTGTTTTTACCCACATGTATCACCTCACATATGTTTTTATGAAAATTCAAAACACGTTGAGAAGTCTTGTTAGTAATGGACAAAAGACTTTTGTTCATATTAGGAACATACAAAATATTCTTGAAGGTATATGTAAGATTGTTGTTCAATGTCACACTAACATCACCACACTCTTTAAGAAAGTATGATCTACTATCACCAAGTGAAACAATCTCATTGTTACTTAGATCTTCAATGAAATTAACATACCATTCTTTCTGATATGTGTTATGAAATTTTATTCTTATTAATAGAAATCATTCACCCAATATGCATAAATAATAAATCTTTCATCCACAATAACAATCCACACAATGAGATAGAGATAGATAGTATCCTTAGGATAGGGCGACACCAATAATACTCCTTAAAGAAGGAAAACTTCACAAGATCTCCCAAGATGAGAGCGCCACTTAGAGAGGGCAAAGTCTCATAAGCCACTTCGGGGCAAAGACGATTACAAGTAACACTTCATATGAATATCTCCAGGATGATTACAATGACAATATCCTTTCTTTATATACCTCTCTTCTAATTCTGCTTTAGGGCCAACTACTAAACCCTCATCTCATTCATTATTATAATATCATATAATAATATAATCAACCTTGGGTTATGTGTGGCCCATGCCAACTATCCATAATACCCTTATACAATATAATATCATATCCCCATATACCTATTCCTAGGTACCATAACATTCCACCCTCCTTACAAATGTTTTGTCCTCGAAACATGAGAAGAAACTAAATAATATGATCTTCTAAGCAATGCTAACAATTGGTACCAATATTGATCATCCATCTATCCAAGTGAAATCTTGATTAGTGGTGGTCTTCGATGATGCCAATATGTCATTGTGCCACTTGAATATCCATAATTGCTCTATTGCCTCCATGCTTTTGTTGCTCTACTTTGATATTTCGAACGATTGGTCCTATTGTTCTCTGATGTTGCTACACCCCTTTGAAATCTAGAATCACTATGCTTTTTTTTCCAAACACTGCCATACTTGATGCCTTTTTTTCCAAACACTGCCATACTTGATGCCTTTTTTACTCTATGTAGATCCATAATATTGATGCCCTAAGCCATGCCTCCAAGATTGTTGCTGCTCAAGGTTGTGTGAGTGGTGATATGCAGCAACTTTAACCCGATGTTTTGTTTCCTTTGAGTCTTTAGCATTTTGTTTCTCTATTATAAATTCTTCCTCATGCTCTTCTCTCTTGTGCCCTTGTTTTGGTGCATCCTTGTGCGCTTCTGACAAAGCTTCCTTGGACTTTGCTGTTGCTTCTTCCACGGACTCTATTGTTGTTGCTACTGTTTTGTTTCCTTTGATTCTTTAGCATTTTGTTTCTCTATTATAAATTCTTCCTCATGCTCTTCTCTCTTGTGCCCTTATTTTGGTGCATCCTTGTGCGCTTCTAATAGAGCTTCCTTGGACTTTGTTGTTGCTTCTTCCATGGACTCTATTGTTGTTGCTATTGTAGATTCAACTTTTGATTCTTTTGTTGGTTCCTTAATTTGTTCCCCTACCATAATTGCTTCCTGCTTCTCCTTGGATCCTTGCTCCTTAGGCTGAGAAATATCCTGCAATGTTATCTTCTTTTTCCTGTACCATAAATTCATAAACTTCTTTTGCACATTAATGTTAATAGTACCCAAAGAATCCAACCAAGAATAACCAAGAACAATATCCACATTATCCATATTAATAGCATAAAAATCTAAATGTAAAATATATTTATCTATGGTGATCTTCAAATCTTCAAAAATCTGAACGTTCTCACCCTCAAGTCACATGTCTTTATTTTTTGTTGCTTGAACTTGCAATCTCTTAGCCAAAGCACTGTTAATGAAATTATATTAACTGCTCGGGTTAATGGAAATAATAACCTTTTCCTTTTGAATGCATCAATGAACCCCAAATTGACAAATTTCGTCTTCCAAAAAAATCGCGACTTGAAAATTCGTCACTACCCTTGTTCCAGACGACTGACTTTATAGGGTTGTATCTCCCTCACTCAAATTCCTTCATATGACCACTCATTTTAAAACTCTTCAACTTTTCATTCTAAGAATTGTTTGAATCAGACAATTTTTTGCAAAGATATGGCTCTTGAAAAATGAGATTTTTTTTTGGAAAAAAAATTGCCCTAATTCTACAATCCACAAAAACACAACCCCCACTTTGCCAGAATCGTTGCTCTGATACCGCTTGTTATGAAACTTTATTTTTATTAATAGAAATCATTCACCAATATACAAAAATATTAAATCATTCATCCACAATAACAATCCACACAATGAGATAGAGATAGATAATACCCTTAGGATAGGGCAACACCAATAATACTTCTTAAGGAAAACTCTACAAGATCTCCTAAGATGAGAGCGCCACTTAGAGAGGGCAAAGTCTCATAAACCACTTCGTGGGCAAAGACGATTACAAGTAATACTTCATATGAATGATCTCCATGATGATTACAATGACAATATCCTTTCTTTATATACCCCTCTTCTAATTCTATTTTAGGGCTGACTACTAAACCCTCATCCCACTCATTATTATAATATAATATATTTATATATTCAACCTTGGGTTATGTGAGAACCATGCCAACTATCCATAATATCCTTATACAATATAATATTATATCCCCATATACCTATTCCTAGGTACCATAAGAATATGTATAATGTTTGGATGCTTCGGAGTCAAAGTACCACTAAGTTGATTGACAAGATGAACTTTAAGTTGTTACAAAAGTAAACTACTCTTCTTGATCTTTTATATCAACAACATTTACCTGTTTCTTCCCTTGTTGACCTTGTTTATTCTTCAACTTACTACAATCCCATTTGAAATGACTAGGTATCCATCTATAAAAGAATGCTTGACATTAGAAGTTTTACCTTACTTGTGATCAGATGATGAGGACTTGGCATTTTGATTGTCTTTGTGTTTGGCTTTAGCAGTAAATGCACTCTCTGTATTTCTCGAGATGGATACTTCCATATGTGTTTGTCTTCTCTCTTTTTGTAATAGTAAAGAAGACATATTTTCAAAATCAAGAGTTTGAGTTTCAACAAGCAAATGCAAAGACTGAATAAAAGACTCATAAGACGAAGGCAAATGTTGCAAAACAATGCCAACCTTGTCCTCATCATCGACTATCTAAATAGCAGTCATTTGATCTTGTAGATATTTTAGATACATGAGGTACTTAGAAACAAACCCTCCTTCCTGCTGAAAGAATCATTGCATTGCACCACATTGAATTACATTTGTAGATAAATATATAGCATAATATATACTCCAAATAACTAATTGCCTCATAACAACAATCTTTAACTACTGGTATAATTTAGACATGAATATAATATGCTGATACACATATCATACCAAATTAACTAAATTCATCGTAACACCCCCTCTTAACGACTAAACTAGGCACACAAGGTTTAGTCATTAACGCATGCACAAGCACGCCTATTTAAGATCTTACTACCAACCATCTGCTATAATAGGTCTTACAACAACCATGCATTTACAAGAGTGTCCCTATGGCCATCATTCCATCTTACTGAACTGCATGGGTAACTAATTGCTATCATTGCGAGGTCAATGAGACAATGACACTAAATACAAGGTTCAATCTAAATGCATACACGAACTGGTGTCAAATTCTAGAAAATAAGTACCAACATCCAAACATGAAGATGTTAAATTTTGGACTACGATCATCAAATACAAAATGCTGAATTGGGGAGGCGTTACTGTCACACTTAAACAATGAATACTTGAATACTAAAACACAAAAAATTGAAATTAAAGACTTAACTTAGAAGCTTCTTAAACCAAAACAAACAATTGAATCGAATTTGAGACTTCCACAAGAAGAAAATTGTAACCGACAAAGACAAAAATTGGTAATCAAAGACTGGACCGAACAAATTCTATAATGCCAAAACATTGATCTTTGAACAATTTGACCAATGAGTTAAGTTGATCAAAGTCTCAACCGAAGTTTGAACTATGCACACCACAAGCTGGATTGATATCCAAACTTCACATCGAACTTCGAACTGTCCAAGTGACAAACTTTACCAAAATTGGCAAAGCTCAACCAATTTAAATTTGAAATGTCGAACATCAAACTTTACTCTAAAGATCCATCGTCCAAATGTTTGTTTTATGTTAGGAACCTTCTCACTAAAATCAACACATTCACAAATATAATGCAATAAAACATAAATGCATGAAACATAAGATACTACAATACGAAATATAAGTGTAGAAACGAAACAATCTCACAAAGTAACATAGAATCGCAGGCCACTTCGAGGGGGCAACCTCCTTGAATACTTTCTTTCAATTATGCAAAAAGATACACTTATTCTTGCCCCTCGCAGTTTTTAAGACTTCATCTCTGTACCTAATGCTCAAGGTTGGCTTACATGCAAAGTGCCACCCTAGCTTGAATATTTTACCAACAAAACGATTACATTCTTGATAACAGATACATATAATTGTTAGGAAGTGAAGACAGTATTCAGTTTACTGTCAGCAGACGCGAGACTGCAGCTGACTTCTGGGTTGCTAGACGTCATGGTTAGACGTTTAGGCAGCAGACCAGACGTCTGGGCTGCTAGACGTCTAGGCCAAACGTCTAGGCAACAGACTAGACGTCTGGGCTGCTAGATGTCTAGGCCAGACGTCTAAGCAACAGACCAGACGTCTGGGCTGCTAGACATCTAAGCAAGTAGACGTCCAGGATAGACGTTTAACCGCGGAAGACGAACAGGTTCAAGCGCCTTCCTTGGGAGCGGAAACGAACAATTTTTGGAGGCTTCCTTTGGGAGAGGAAACAAACAGTTTGGAGTCTTCCTTCTGCTCTATAAAAGGGACTTGATCCCTTGCATGTTAATGTTGAAACGTTGAGAAACGTGAATGTAAAGTTTGTTGAAAATAATAAAAGGAGAAGTTGCCATTGCCCCGTGGTTTTTCCTGCACATTGCAGGTTTCCACGTAAATCTCTGTGTTACTTGTGTTGCTGTTTTTGTTTTTCAGTTATTGTGTTTCCACTTGCATGTAAAATTTGAAGTTTTTCCTAACATCTGGTATCAAAGCTCAAGGTTTTGTGCGAGTGGGAGTTGCAACAATGATAGGAGGTGTAACCAAGTTCGAAATTGAGAAATTTGATGGCAGGAACTTCGCTCTATGGTAGATGAAGGTAGAGGATTTGTTGGTTCAAAATGACCAAGCTCAAGCCTTGAAAGGGGTCGTGAGTAAACCAAGTAGCATGAAAGATGAGGAGTGGGCAATGCTAGACAGGAAGGCGGTCTCTACAATCCGTCTCTGCCTAGCGGACTTCGTCTTGTTCAATGTAGCTGAAGAGAAGACCGCGGAAGCCCTTTGGCAAAAGCTTGAAAAGTTGTATGAAACAAAATCAGCAACAAATAAGGTTTTTTTGAAAAAGCAGCTTTATAGCTTGAGGATGAAGGAAAGTTCATCCGTGGTAGATCATTTGAATGAGTTTAATACTCTTATCAGTAAACTGGTTTCAGTTAATGTGAAGATGGAGGATGAAGATAGAGCTATCACCATACTTTGTTCCCTCTTGGACACTTGGGATCATATGGTGATGACAATCAGTAATTCATCATCAAGAACTCTCAGATTTGATGATGTGGTAGCCGCTTTGTTGGCAGAAGAGTTGAGGCGAAAAAACGTCTCTAGAACCCTCAACCAATGAAGCCCTATCCGTGAGAGGTCGATCTTTCGAGGGGAGTAAACAAGGTAGAAAACAGTCCAGATCTAAGTCTAAAGGACGTAAGAAGAAAGGGAAGTGTTGGCATTGTGGGAATCCAGGACACTCAAAGAAGGACTGTTGGCAATTAAAGAATGGTGAAAAGCAAAATCAACCATCGGTTGAGGCCAGTGCAGCAGATTCAGGAGAGACGACAACATGTGAAGCCTTCTGTATCAGTAACAACAAATCCGTTTTATATACCTGGGTTTTGAACTCAGGTGCATCTTTCCACATGTCTCCCCACAAAGACTGGTTTGACAAATATCAACCATACTATGGTGGAAAGGTCTATTTGGGTGATGATCACCCTTTAAAAATTGAGGGAAGAGGGGATATAAGGATCAGGTTGGACGATGGTAGAGAAAGGATGTTATGTGATGTGTGACATGTGCCCGATTTGTGGAAGAATTTGCTCTCAATCAAGATGATGGATAAGCTAGGATATTCTGACACTTTTAGTAACAACTACTGCAAAATTACCAGAGGAGCTCTTGTAGTAGCAAAGGGAGAATCTTATGGGACCCTATATCGTTTATGCGGTGATACGGTGACAAACCATGCAGCAACAACAACTTCTGTTCAGGATGCAGTAATGCTATGGCATCAACGCCTGGGACATATTGTGTGAAAAAGGCCTGAAAATTCTGCATGACAGAGGTATGCTTTCTGGGATTAAGTTTTGCAATTTAGACTTGTGTGAGCAGTGTATTTTTGGTAAACAAAAGAGTGTTCGGTTTACTGCAAGTCCTGGTAAGAGTTCTGATTTTCTGCAACTTATACATTCGGATATATTTGGACCAGTCCCTATTCAGTCCTTAAATGGCGCCATCTATTTTCTGACTTTTATAGATGATTATTCTAGGAGAGTGTGGGTTTATTTTCTGAAGAAGAAGTCGAAAGCTTTGCAAAAATTTAAAGAGTTCAAAGCACGGGTAGAGAAGAGTTTGGGCAAGTCGATTTTATGTCTCAGGTCAAATAATGGGGGTGAATATTGCTCCAAGGAATTTGATAAATTTTGTATGCAGGAACGTATTAAGCACCAGAAGACAGTACCATATACTCCACAACAAAATGGTGTGGCTGAACGGATGAATCGCACAATCATGGAACGGGCAAGAAGCATGCTTAGCACAGCCATGTTGGAGAAAACGTTGTGGGCAGAGGCTATTAATACAACTATTTATCTTATTAACAGGTCACCTACAGCTGCGTTGGATGGACAGATTCCAGAGGAGGTTTGGTGTCGTAAGCCAGTTGATTACTCTCATTTGCGTACCTTTGGCTATGATGCGTTTGCCCATGTACCCAAAGAAAAAAGGTCCAAGCTTGACCCGAAGTCAAGCAAATGTGTTTTTCTCGGCTATGGAGATATAGGGAAGGGGTATAGACTGTGGGATCCTACTGCCCACAAGGTAATTATTAGCCGGGATATAATTGTTGATGAAAAATCCATGCAAAGGAAGGAGGTACAACAAATTCCTAATGTTGTACCAGTTGAAGTAGAAATGAGCGAAGATGAATATGAAAATCAGCATGCTGAAGTTTTTGATCAACATGCAAAACAACAAGTAGAGCAGCCACAACGATCACAAGACCAAGAGCCACAATCGACAGATCATTGGGTTAGAAGATCTACACGTCCACAAAAGTGTCCGGAAAGGTATTCTCATGTGTATCAGTCCTCTTTTGCTTTGTTAACTGATGATGGTGAACCTAGTTCATTTCAGGAAGTTAGAGAGTCTGAAAAAGCAGAAAAGTGGAGGAAATCCATGGAGGAGGAAATCGAGGCATTTCGCAAGAATAAAACATGGGAACTTGTGGATCTCCCACTTGGAAGAAAGACTGTTGGAAACAAGTGGGTGTACAAAGTGAAGAAGAACATCGAAGGGCTGTTGGAATGCTATAACGCTCGCTTGGTGGCAAAAGGCTATGTGCAGAAGTCAGGTATTGACTTTAATGAAATTTTCTCTTCAGTTGTGAAGATGACTACGATTAGAGTTCTACTTGCACTCGTAGCTGCACAGGATTTAGAATTGGAGCAGCTTGATGTAAAGATTGCTTTCTTGCATGGTCATCTCGAGGAGGAGATTTATATGGATCAACCTGAGGGCTATGAGGAAAGAGGCAAAGAGCATTTGGTTTGTAGACTGAAGAAATCACTGTATAGGTTGAAACAGGCGCCAAGGATGTGGTACAGGAAATTTGATACCTTTATGAAGAGCCAAGGTTTCAGCAGGAGTGAAGTTGACCATTGTGGATACTATAAGAGGTTTGATGATGGCAGTTTTATTATTTTGCTGTTGTATGTTGATGATATGCTGGTTGCAGGCCCCAACATGAAGAAAATCATTGAACTTAAGGCTCAGTTGGCTAGGACATTTGAAATGAAGGATTTAGGAGCAGCAAACCAAATTTTAGGGATGAAGATACACAGGGACAGAAAAGGAAGAACGATCTGGTTAAGTCAAAAGTCATATGTGGAGAAGATTCTGCAGTGCTTCAATATGCAAAACGCAAAACCAGTTAGTACCCCACTTCTTTCACACTTAAGTTGTCTTCCAAGCAGTGTCCTAGAACAAAAGCAGAGAAGACAAGCATGTCTCGTGTACCGTATTCATCAGCAGTAGGAAGCCTCATGTATGCCATGGTGAGCACCAAACCGGATATTGCCCAAGCAATGGGAGTAGTCAGTCGGTACATGGCAAATCCTGGTAAGGAGCATTGGAATGCGGTGAAGTGGATATTTAGATATTTAAGAGCCACTTCAGATGTTGCCATTTACTTTGGATTGGCAGATTTGCAAGTTAAAGGTTTTGTGGATTTTGATTATGGTGGAGATAGAGATGGGAGAAGGTCCACTACAGGATATACCTTCACTCTTGCTGGTGGAGTGGTGAGTTGGGCTTCTAAGTTGCATTCTGTTGTGGTTTTATCAACCACTGAAGCAAAATATATTGTAGCGACTCACGCCAACAAAGAGGCAATTTGGCTAGAGCGATTGTTGGGTGACTTTAAGGTAATGCAGGAGAAAATTACGTTGCATTGTGATAGCCAAAGTGCTATTCAGCTAGTGAAAAACCCAACATTCCATGATTGCACGAAACACATTGATGTCAAGTACCACTTTATAAGAAATGTGGTGGAAGAAGGTAGGATCTCGTTGTAGAAAATCGACACTTAAGTGAATCTTGCAGATATGCTTACAAAGCCGGTCAAGGTAGAGAAGTTTGAGTGGTGCAGAACTTCTCTGGGCTTGCTGAAGAAGTAACAAGGGCAACATTGGGCAATTGGCACTGGATGAAAATATTTGGCAGAAGAATTCTTGAATGCTAACTTCAAGTGGGAGAATGTTAGGAAGTGAAGACAGTATTCAGTTTACGTTAGCAGACGCCAGACTGCAGCTGACGTCTGGGCTGCTAGACGTCATGGTCAGACGTCTAGGCGGCAGACCAGACGTCTGGGCTGCGAGACGTCTAGGCGGCAGACCAGACGTTTGGGCTGCGAGATGTCTAGGTCAAACGTCTAAGCAAGTAGACATCCAGGATAGACGTCTAACCGCAGAAGACAAACAGGTTCAGGCGCCTTCCTTGGGAGCGGAAACAAACAGTTTTTGGAGACTTCCTTTGGGAGAGGAAACGAACAGTTTGGTCTTCCTTCTACTCTATAAAAGGGACTTGATCCCTTGCATATTAATGTTGAAACGTTGAGAAACGTGAATGTAAAGTTTGCTGAAAATAATAAAGGAGAAGTTGCCATTGCCCCATGGTTTTTCTTGCACATTGCAGGTTTCCACGTAAATATTTGTGTTACTTGTGTTGCTGTTTTTGTGTTTCCACTTGTAGGTGTAAAATTTGAAGTTTTTTCTAACAATAATGGCACCACTTGTCTAGGTGCTTCTAATGCCACAAACTATTACAAAATATTACAAAACATTATCATGGGTGTCCCCCATGTTAAGCAAGGGTTATTACATCATAGTGTTAGGATGGGGTCCTAACATGCCCTTCCCTTTCGAAAAGCTTTGTTCTCAAAGCTGAATATGAGGAAACAGCTGCTGAAGCTGTTGAAGGAGATCCCACGTAGCATCTTCAGGTTGTAAGCCACACCATTGGACAAGAACATTGGTGATGACATGACGGCGAACAGTACGTGATTTGCGGTCGAGAACGCATTCAGGTTCAAGAATGATGGAGCCTTCATCATCCAACTCTAGTAGTGTGGATTTCATCGGGACCTTGCTGCCGACAACCTGCTTGAGAGAGGAAACATGGAAGACTGGATGAATTCTGGAAGTAGTTGGAAGGGCTAGTTTGTAGGTTGTTGACCCGATCCTTTGTAATACCTAATATGGACCATAATATTTTGCAACAAGTTTCTAACAACCACGAAGTTGGAGAGAGGATTGTTTGTATGGTTGTAAGCGAAGAAAAAACATGTCCTCGACTTCAAAGCTACATTCATAGTGGTGTTGATCAACTGCTTATTCATATGGTTATGAGCCAAGTCTAGATTGACCTTAAGTTGGCAAAGAATGGAATCACGCTGGCGGAGAGTGGAATCCACAGCTTGAACCTTGGAATTGCCTGGAATGTAAGAGGATGGTGTTGGTGGATGATGACCATAGATTGCTTTGGGCTCACCTTAGTAGCAATATGATATATTGTGTTATACCACTGTTTGGCCAAAGCAAGCCACATGGCCCAATGTGTTGGATGTTTAGAGGTGAAGCAACTAAGGTATGTTTCCAAGCATTTATTTACAATTTTATTTTGGCCATCAGTTTGAGGATGATAAGCCGAACTCATCTTGAGTTGGGTTCCCTACAACTTGAACAATTCTTGCCAAAAACGACTAATGAAGTTAGGATCCCTATCAGAGACAATGGATTTAAGCATTCCATGGAGACGAAAGATGGAGTCTAGGAAGATCTGAGCAACAACGGAGGTGGTGTAAGGGTGGGATAGGGAACAAAAATGAGCAATACTTTGTGAGACAATCCACCACCACCAGAATAACCGATTTTCCTCTAGATTTAGGTAACCCTTCAATGAAATCCATAGAGATATCTGTCCAAACTTGTTAAGGAATTGTCAATGGTTGAAGGGTGCTAGGGGAACAAACATTTTCACCTTTCATATGCTGGCAATGATCACATTCAACTACAAAATTAAGAATCTCCTTTTTCATTCTCTTCTAGAAAAAGGTACGCGTGGTCCTTGTATAGGTTTTGAGAAACCCTGAATGGCTAGTTGTTGGGGATGCATGCATCTCTTGTAGGATGAGGTCCCTGATTTGTGAATGTTGGGGCACAACAAGACAATCACGGTACCTTAAGTCTTGACCATCCCAAGTATAGCCAGGGCATGAATGAGGATTTGCTTGGATTCTGTCGACTAAAGTTTGCAAAGAAGAGTTCTTGCTCAATTCTCCCTCGAAGATGATGAATCCATTGAGGAAGTGGTGTGGATATAGCATGTAGCATTTCTTGTTCTTCATGTAGTTGGGACAAAGCATCCGCCACCATGTTCTCCTTACCCTTCTTATAGGTGATGTCATAGTCATAACCCAACAATTTAGAAACCCATTTTTGTTGTTTTGGGGTAGCCATCCTTTGTTCTAAGAAATATTTGAGACTTTGATGATCAGTCTTGATGGAAAAATATCTCCCAATGAGATACGGTCGCCAATGACTTAAAACATGTAAAATGGCAAGCATTTCCTTTTCATAAGTAGACTTGCCCAAATTCTTGTCTGAGAGTGCTCTACTAGTGAAGGCCAAAGGTCTACCTTCTTGCATTAAAACCGCCCCAATGCCATTTCCAGATGCATCACTTTCAATTACAAAAGGTTTAGAGAAATCAGGCATTGCTAACACGGGGGTAGTGGTCATGGCATGCTTCAACTCTACAAAAGCCTTCTCTGCAGGTTTTGTCCACATAAAAGAATTCTTTCACAACATAGCTGTCAAAGGAGTTGCTTTCTTTCCATAATTCTTCACAAATTTCCAGTAATATCCAGTGAGTCCCAAAAATCTGTTAGCTTTCCTTATAGATTGATTCATAGAAAGCTTATTCCAGGATCAAGTATAAATCAAATATATGCCACTAATCAGAAATAACAATGAAACTCAATATTGAAATAACAACAATATCTCACAAATATAACTCAGATGTACACAATATCATAAGATTACATGAATGATACAAATTGATTACATTGCATGGAGCTTTGCCTCCAATATATGTTTCTACATGACTTTTAGTACTTTAGCTATTGCTCTCCTCAAACATCCGGAAGATGCAACGTTTCATATTCCTCTTATAAAAACAAAACTCTTATCTTGCCACATATCATGTGACTCTTCATTCTCTATCCTGACACCTTGCACTTTCTTGCATATTGACACATACATTATATAAAATATAAATAGTCTACCAAACTAATATTACAAGGGGGCCAAATAATATAATATCTCCAACACCCCCCGTATTACATTATTTGGCAGGAAGGATTTTTGCCTTAATCTTTGATACTTCTTCATTCTTCAGCTCTAACTCTGTCATGGCTGGATATATACAACCTTCATTAGGTCTTCCTTGATCTGTGTCTGCCTTTGGATCGATGTATCTGAGTTGCCTCTGGGTCTCTGCCTCTAGGTCATAGTCACTGCCTCTCCGGGTCTTTGCCTCTGGGTCATTGCCTTTGGGTCACCTTTGGATTATCATTGTCTTTGGGTCATCCACTAGAATATTCATAAGATCATCATATCTATAGGATCATCACTACATATGCTTTCACTATAGGCCATCTTCCAAGCTATGCTTGGGTCATAATAATCTTAGCAAACTTTGATTATACTTGGTTTCCTTTTGTAGAAACCATACAACATTCCTTTTATCTTATCCCATTCATTCATGTTTATCCATCCACAATTCATTTTTAATCTATAATCTTTCTTTTCTTTTTGTAGACAAAATATTTGTGAATGATTATGTCCTCCACAAATTTCACAACTATGGAGATTCCAACATTTCTCTATCTTATGTACATATCTACCACAATGATTGCATTTGTTTTCTATTGTAAAATTCGTTTTACCAATCTGTCCTTTATTGTTATTGAGTCTATTAGTCTCTGTCATAAATTTGATGTCACGATTTCCTGTCACGAATTTAGGTCCCGATTCTTTGCTGCTCATTTGTCCTGTATATCCAAGACCTTCACATTTTGGTCTTATTATTGGTACAATTGATTCTTTTATTCCTTGTCTATGTATTCCCAAACCTGTGTCTTTATATCCCATTTTACTTAACAAATTTGAACCAATTCCTTTAGTATGCTTTTCAAAATAACCAAAAAGATTATTAGATTGATACCTATCAACATTAACACAACTTTGAGCATCAAGGTCTCTATCATCATTTGAATCCATGTTATCTTCAATTCTGATAGCATAGGCTTTTTCTAGACAATCACGAACTGTATTCAAAACATTTGTATCTCATGTAGCATCTATTTTTGTAACAGGTTATTCTATCTTTGTCATGAATTCTAAGTCACAAGTATCATTGCTTGCATCACAAAATTTCCTTTCATTTTGATGAGAATCACAACTTGTATCTTTTTCTTTTTGATAAAGATCACTAGTATCACAACATGCATCTATCATCATGGGCCTTAAATCAGTTGTATCATAAGAATTTTTCATTGTCAAAGGCCTTAAATTATTTGTTTCATCAATAAACTTGTTTTTCAAATCTTTAATCATTTCCTCTTATCTTCTATTCTTGTCTTTAAGGACTTCATTAGAAAGAAATACCATATACATCATTTTTCCTATATCACTAGGTAATGTAAAAATACTTTTAGAATCTTTATATGCCTCATCAAGCTTTGAACTTAGATAATTACCAAGTATTGAAAATTTTTCATCTTTGACTTCTCTCATAATTGATTGTAAGGCACTCTTTTCAATTATTGATGTATCCTTTTGTTCTTCATTTTTTCCTATCATGTGTTGTGTATGACATTTTAATCTTTCCAAACTTTTTGAAATATCTTGAATGTTTATTTGTTTTTCTTGAAAACATAAATTTTCTTCTTCAATTGTTTTTGATAACTCATATCTTTGTATTTCTATTTTTTGATCATTTATTTTCCTTTTCACTTGCTTTTTCTTTGCCATGTTCCTTTGAAGTAGTAATCCTTTTAACTCCCTAGGTTTAGATAAATCAAAGTTTCTAAATTACAAAACCTATGAGGTTGAATTCCTTATTTCTCCCAAATTGTTAGAAACTAAGTTTTGCAAATTTGATTTCCTAAGTTTGATGTTGTAAACCTTTTGACTCCCAAATAATTAATTTGCAAAAATAATCTTCTATTAAAAAAAAAAAAAACAATTTCAAATTTATTTAACAAATAAAAAACCTATTAAATAAACCTTATAACTCCAACTTCAATTAATAAAATAAATTTAACTCTTAAGTTTAAAAACTTATCTCTCCATTAATTTATTTTTATTTTTTATTCCAAACAACTTTCTATTAACTACTTATATCTCCCAATAAAGCTTTACTATTAAATCACTCCAAAAGATTAAATATCCTTATCTCTTCTAATAATAAGCTTTAAATAGAAATAAACCCTAATATTTTAAATAAACCAAATATTTCCTATATAACTCCAACAACTTAAATTACTTCAACTTTAAAACTTATATCTTATCACTCCTAGAAATAAATAATCCTTATTTCTCCTACATAATAAAACTTAAAAATTTCTACCTTATCTCTCCTTTATAAGCTTTAATTTATTAAAAAATCAAACCCTAAACCAATATTAATTTCTTACTCGAAATTTCACACCATCTTGTTGTTGCTCGTTGATTGCTGATCACGCTCGCTCGTGTGAGATCTTCAACTGACTTCCACGTGTATGAAGGTGCTTCACCAATGTTTGGGCTACTTATTGAACGTTAGGTTTTCCCTTATATGCTCCTTGAGACGTTACATCTCCCCGTTTTAGTTGATTATTTTGCTTGCCATTCCTTTATGAACGTTTCTCTAGCCAGTCCAAATGATAACTTAAGACGTTATACTTCTGTCCAAAAAATAATCATTTCTTGTTTGCATCGTACGATTAGCACTATCTTGAGTTGACGTTTCATTCATGCGGTAGCTCTTATCATTGTTCTCTGTCGCTTCTTCTTCCTCTTTGTATATTGTCGCTCACTGGTTGAGTGCTTATCCTTCTTGGAAACTAAGATATGCCTCCGAATCACTCAATGCATGACGAAATTGGCGAATGTACGTAGATTGCCCGACTGTAATGGCAACAGATCTGTATGCTACAAGTAATGGATAAATGTCCACCTCATCGGCGCCCATCCATGTGGCGGACCATGAGACTACACATAGGTCCAAATCCTGGGCGTGATCTTCGCCTCCCATGCTCTCATGGTGTCAAGCCGCGAATATAATCATTCAAAAAAGGGACGTTAGATTATTGCTTGTAACATTAGGATTTATTGCCGAATCTTTGCTCACCACACTATCAGCTGCGCCACTTTGTTGTGTTTGCCCCTGCTGCAACTTTCACTGCTGCGATGGCCACTATCATTGTCTGAATACACTGAGCTTAGATAAGATCCGCCTAACCTTTGCTTTATGGACTCATGAACAGGAGATAGGGTATCACCTCCGCTAGGGTTTGAAGAGAGCTTTGTTCCTTTGGAGCCTCCTTCACGATCACTAGGGTTTGAAGAGAGCTTTGTTCCTTTGGAGCCTCCTTCACGATCGCTAGGGTGCGATTAATCCTTCTATCTAGGGTTTGAAGATGGCTCTATGCAGTCCTTCGAATGATGCTTGTTTGCTTCTTCAACTCCTTGTAGGTGGCGCTCGATTTCTTTTCACTTTGGCGCTTTCACTTCCTCATGGATTGCACTCGAACAATGCTGACTTTGATCTCCTACTCTACGTAGCTTGACTATGCACTATGTTGCTTAGATTTATGTCACTTAGCCCTCGGCTCCTGTACTGCGTTGCCCTTTTGTGTTACGTCACTTGGCCCTTGGTATTTTTGCTGTTCAGCTCATTGCTAGACTTTTGTCTCTAGCTCCTTGGCTTTGCTTCTATACAGTGCTTGGCTTCTTGGCTCTTATGTATCTCAGCTTTGCCTTAATGCATGTCTTCTTTAATGACAATTCTCTCTGTGACTTGATGCAGGTTCAAATGGAAAAGAGACTACCTTGGCTTTTAACTTGTACCTCTAGCCTGAAACTTAATCACTACACTGTCCTTGCTTCTGAGTCTCTGGCTTCGTTGTCTTCTTAACACTGTCTTCCACTTTCTTATGGCAATACTATGAATGTTGCCCTGCACTCTTTAAATTTGTTGTCCTTCTAGATGCTTTGCTTCAATCTTTTCTTTGACCGAATATGCTGCCTTCAAGTCTTCTTGCTTGTTTTCTATCTCTGTAGAACAAGCTTAGATTAATGGTCTCTTCTCTTGCTTTCAATGAGACCTCTCTTTTCTTGGGTCTCCTATTTCTATCAATATCAAGGTCTGTCTTCAAGACCTGAAATCAATCTTATAGACTGCCTTCTGTTCGGAATAGAGTTCTTGGAATAGGTAAACTTAATCTATCTTATCAAGGTCTATCTTTGAGACTTGATAATATACTGCCTTTTGGGCCTGTCGTCGGATGGCGACGATTGTCCCAACTCTAGTGCACACAATGTTGTTGTGGCTCTGATACCACTGTTAGCGTTCCTTATAGATTAATTCATAGAAAGCTTATTCCAAGATCAAGTATAAGTCAAATATGTGCCACTTATCATAAATAACAATGAAACTCAATTTCGGATTTTTGAGCATAGGGATATTGGTAGGGACAAACATTTGGGGCAAGGCTACCAGGAAAAAGCTGAATTGCATGGTCATGAGAGCGATGAGGAAGTAGTCCTTTGGGTTCCTCAAAAACTTGCGCACATTTGTTCAATAAACCCTACAATTGCATTGAATGGTCCTTTTCTCCTTCCTCAGAAGCATCTATAGAAAAAAATTGTGCGACCACTCCATAAGAGGACTTTTTTAACAACTTTTCCATCTTATGGGTGGAAATAAACTAAGCAGTACCAACTTTCATGCCACGTAAAGTGTATTTGGTCCCCTCTTGACTAAATTTTATCCACAACTCAGAAAATTCCCACAAAACTGGACCTAACATCCATAACCATTATGCTCCCAAAACAATATCACACCTACCTAATGGTAGGGCAAACATATCTGTCTTGAGATTATATTCCCCAATTTGGAGTTTGACATTACGACACTTTCCTTTGCATGGTAGGGTGCCTCCATTAGCAATCATGATTTCAAAGGAATTGCACGTAGTAATGTAACAGTTTCTCAGTTTGGCCACATGTGGATCAATAAATTTTTGTGTACTTCCAGAGTCAATAAGAATGATGACCCTTTGTCCTTTGAAGTATTCGATCAATTTCATCGTTTGGGGAGTTGATATTCCGGCTAAAGCATGCACTAAGATTTCCGGCTGGGATTCTTTGGAACTTTTGTTTATGGTTTTTGCCTCTTGATGATCCTCTTCTCCCTCTAAAGATTTTGCGGTTGGTGCCTCATCCATATCAAGCAGATACAATTTTTGGCGCACACACTTATGCCTTGGGGAATACTTTTCATCACAATTATAACATAGTCCTTGGGCCCGTTTGTTCTCTATCTCTTCTAGAGTTAGTTTTTTGATGGTTGGAGATTTGTTGGCAGGATTAAGCGTAAGCTTGGATGGAAAAGGTGGCCAAGATTGAGGAAATTTGGAGGTGCGTCCTTGAGCCTTGAATTTTTCTTCTGCCAATCTAGCCAAAGCTATTGCCTGTTGTAATGTTTGGGGCCTCAACATTTTAACCTCAGCCTTAATGTCATCCTTCAAACCACTCATAAAACAACTTTGAAAGAAGTCGACACTCAAACCAGTGGTATGATTGGCCAACTTTTCAAATTGAGTTTGATAATATCGAATGTTTGAACTTTGTTTAAGTTTAGAAAGGGCTCTTGTAAAATCTTCAAACTCACTAGGACCAAAGCGAGTGAGTAGGTGTTGCTCAAGTTTAGCCCAAGTAAGATTAGGTTGGACCTCCCTAAGCCATTGAAACCAATTTCAGTCCATTTGATTCAAAATTGAAAGACGCAATCATCAAACACATGTATTGTGGGACATTATGAAGATTGAAATATTGTTTTGCCCTACAAATCCACCCCTTAGGATCCTTTCCATCAAATTTTGGAAAGTCCAATTTGGGTAGCTTAAATCCATTGTTATTGGGAATGTCCCATTGAGGGTGGCTCGTTCCTTCATCCTTTTGATTATGATGACCCAATATTTCATGTGGGAGGGGATCAATAGATAAACGACTATCCAATTCTCCATGTTTTTCATTTAATTTTGCTTTCATTTCCCTCTGTGTCCTGATGACAAAGTTCATAGACTCTTGGAAAGATTTGAGTTTTGATCTTAACGGGTTTAAGCTATCATCTAATTGGTCCCCTAATTGTTTTCCCATACATTCCACGTGCGTAGCAAATTTTGTCATTAATTCTTGTTGCTTTTGTTGTTCCCGAGTACCCGAAGCCATGTTCTAGGATTTATGACCTGTTGATGATACTGACTAAAAATAGAAGTTGATTTAAAGGGTTACTATTTTTAGTAAGGATCTCAAAAAAGTGTTTGGGTGCTATATATTAAAATGATTAGCTCAAAAAGGTGATCGTAATGGGTAGGTCCCATGATGGCGATTTTCGGCACCCCTAAAAAAATACATGGAGGCTATATACCAAACCGATCAACTCAAAATAGAAGTTTGATTTGAAGGGTTACTATTTTTAGTAAGGAGCCTGGAAAAGTGTTTGGGTGCTAGATATCAAAATGATTAGCTCAAAAAGGCAATCGTAATGGGCTATGTCCCATGATGACGTTTTTCGGCACCCCTAAAATAATACATGGAGGCTATATAGCAAAATGATTAGCTCGATGAGACGGTCGCAATGAGCTATATACCACAACATTAGTTTTTGGACGCCCTTTACTTTAAAAAATGTTTTTTAGGGGGGTGTTGTCTTCAAGTGTTGTCGGTTTTCCTCCTAGAGGCTTGGTTTTCTCAAAAAATTGGTTTCTTGTCGGACAACCCCTTATGAGACTGCACTGTCTGTTCTGACTACTAACACTGTTCAACCAATCCTGACACTATTTTGTCAACTGTCTAGTTGGACTCTGTCACAAACTAGTCCTTGTCTAATATGAATTCTGACTGTCACAGGCAACTATTGCTGACATTGACAACTGACAACTCTGTCTTGATTGTTACTGATTGTGTTTGAATATACCTAATTGTTACTGACACTGACAACACTGTCCTCATTGTTCTTGACTCAGATTGTTTTGTTTTAACCGTTATGTCCCTCTCCAATTCTTTCGTCTATTTTCACAAAGTAATTTTGGAATAGGGATGTCTTCTTTGTATGCTCAATTTTTGTGGTACGGTTATGGTTAGAGGTTTAATATTCAGTAGAACAGGATTTTGTTGCAGGCTTAACATTCAACACAACAGGGTACTCTAAGCCATGGTGTATGTACTGTCCATAGGCCCTTTGTTATACCGCAATGACGAACGATAGTGTTCGGACCAATATTTCAGGCCACTACTCAAGGAGGATTCCATGCATACCCTTGAGCACACTACTTGCCTCTCTGACAGTACGAGAGGGTGATCTTTCCAGATGCTGTGTTTGGTGTACTATGGATAATACAAGGCTGAGAATCTTCCTAGGGCTAAAGGTTTCTCCTAATCCTAGGGGATATCCTAATATACCTTGAAGATATGTGGGAGCTCAATTCTGTAGACGGGTGTTGTCTAAGGCCTGGGTATTGGAGCTTGATCGCTTCTCACTTTATTAGATGCTTTTCGGGCAATCTAGCTTAGCCAATAATGACAACTCCTTTGTGATATTTTAAAACCCTTGGCACAGGGTTTCTAACCTAAAAACTAATGTAGAAAACAAAGGCTGGATTTTTTTTTTTAATAAGGAAACTGACAAAAAACAAAAACACGAAATCTTATACCTAACAGTCGGAATGGCAGAAACTGTTGCAGTCACAATAGAACACGGCCTTGGAAAGTGCTTTGATACCACTTGTTAGCAACCTTCTCTTTAAAATCAACACATTCATTACAAAAAAACATAAATGCATGAAACATAAGATATTGCAATACGAAATATAAGTGCATAAATGAAACAATCTCACAAAGTAACACAGAATCGTAGGCCACTTCGAGGGGGCAACCTCCTTCAATACTTTAATTCAATTATGCAAAAACAATAATTCATTCCTACCCCTCGCAGTTTTTAAGACTTCATCTCTCTACCATATGCTCAAGGTTGGGTTACATGCAAAATGCCTCCCGAGCTAGAATCTTCTACTAACAAAACAGTTACATTCTTGATAAAAAATACATATAATGGCGCCACTTGTCAAGGAGCTTCTAATGCCACAAACTATTTCAAAATATTACAAAACATTATCATGGGTGCCCCCCGCGTTAAGCAAGGGTTATTCCATCATAGTGTTAGGATGGGGTCCTAATAGTTTCGACGATGACGTCTTTGTTTTGAGTTGTCTTCTTTATAGGCTTCATATCCTTGATTAAGGTGTTGCTTGAAATGACGAGCTCAACAATGAGCTTCAAATATCAAGTGATCTAAACATCCTCGTGATACCAGATGTTCAAAAGACATTTGTCTTGTCTCACGTAGAAGTTCCTAAAAGGCATAAAACAATCCATAAGCCTTCTTCATAGTGATCAAAGACAGGTTGCATTCAAACATAGGCTGAGTCGAAGAGATTTACCCCTTTTTAAGAATGTTTCTCTAGGTAAATAAAACGCTTTTGCAAGACTCACCACTAAGATCAATTGGATAATAATGAAAATATACAAAATATCAAGACATATGGTCTTGACCATAACACCACACAGAGACTTTAACACTACTACAATATCAAGATAACCAGACTTGATTGGACTTGACCAAAATACTTCGAAAAATATGTATTTCAATCAAGATACTTGACCCAAACACCACCAAAAACAATAAAAACATATAAACTTGACAAGACAACACTTTAAATTCTATAAAGTTGGCATCGGTGAAAATAGACCGTATGTCGACTATTTATTGAAATCTGTTCCACTAGTGACATGTGGATCCAACCATGATAACAATTAAATAATTGTTGAACCAGAACACAACTTATCAATGCCCTCCAACACTAGACATGACAAATTAACATGAATTTTAATTATGATTCCTCTCTCTCTTTGGTCGTTGCCCCATGAACATCTGGTATGATGAGGAATGTAAGTCTGCCCACCAAAGGTTGAAATATGCCATTCAGAATCCTTCCTAGCTCTATGCCATTTCCCACAAAGACTACAGGATGCTTCTTCGAAAGAAGAAGCATCTCTTCCTCTTTGAACATCGACTTGATCTTATCCACTCCCTTCAGTAGTCTCCTAAATCCTTTTGGCGCTTTATCCTCCCTCGTGATCCGATTACTCATGGGATCGACCTTTCCTCTTGGACCATTCATGCCTCTTCCCTCTATACTATCCGTAATCAGCCTCCTATTATTGTTCCCTCCCCCCTCTTCGTGCCACCTCTTTTCTACTAGTCTTGTTAGGCAGGCTATCAGGAAACTTTGTACGAGCAAAGCAGCAGATTTGGATGGGTTATAGGCAGAATTTCAGAAGCATGGTATTGACCCTCTTGTTGGGCCCCTCACTGATCTCTTTAATCTCTGTTCTGGGTTTCCTGATTCTTGGATTGAGCATATCATTCACCCCATTCATAAAGCAGGTGATCCCCATGAACCCAATAATTACAATACTATCATGATTGGGCATATCTTTGCCAAGCTTTATGCCACAACATTGGATGTGCTTCTCTCTCGAAGGTTGAAGGAGGAGGGTTTCAGGGCGCTTGGCCAAGCTGGTTTTCGCCAAGATCACCAAACCACAAATCACATTCTAGTCCTCAGAGTTATTATTGAGGAGGCGCATTCCAGGTCCTCGAAGGTTTATTTTTGCTTTGTTGATTTCAGGAAAGCCTTCGACACGGTGCCTCGGCATTTACTTCTTGAGAGACTACGGTCAGTAGGCATCTCTGACAACTTTTGACAGCGGTTACACGGATATATGAGACTGTGAAAGGTCGGTTACGTTCCCCTCAAGGGCTTTTAGGCAGTATTCTTAGCAACATAGGAGTGAAACAGGGGTGCCCCCTTTCCTCGACACTTTTTGGGATCTTCATCGACGAGCTTGAGACTTTTATTACGGAGAACGCTCATGCAGAGGATGGTTGCCTTCTTCACTATGTGCTGATTTCTATTCTCCTCTTTGCTGATGATGATGTTCTTTTGGTCTCTTCCCCTGAGGGACTTCAGCGCCATATGGACAAGCTTGCCGCTTTTTGTGACTCAAGACAGTTGACGGTGAATCTTTCTAAGGCCAAGGTTATGGTATTCATTACTACCAAAGAGGCTCTATCTCATCTCCACTTCTCTTTCCAAGGTCGGGAGGTCGAGATCACGACCTCTTATGTGTACTTGGGGGTTCTTTTAACCGGTCCCACTTTTAGTATGAAATCTGCCACCCAGGCTCGGGTGTGTAACGGATATACAACTGTATTTGCTAGAGAGGAATTGTTTCAAAGCACATTTTCAGGATATACCTGTGAAGATGAGGATTTTTGATGCCTTGGTCAAGCCAACTATTACTTATGGGTCAGTGGTTTGGCGTCCTAGCCTTTTCCTGACTGAGTGGTCATGGGTTGAATAAGTCCAGACACTCTTTCTTCGACGATTCATTTGTTGCAAGGGCACAATCCCCCGCCCTGTTATTTTGGCAGAGATTAGGGCTTCTCCTCTCCATCTTGAGATTATCTTCCTGATTATCGGTTATCTTCACAGGATCCGTACTTTTGGAGATACCCCTGAGGGTTGCAGGCGGTATCCTTACCTTGCCCTTCGCTCCTTGATGGAACTCTCTCCGAGTTCTCAATGAGGCCGGAGGAGCTGGTATTTTCAGGTTTCTACCCTCCTGGCCAACATTCAGATACAAATAGATAGGCTCCCCCCTTATTCTTTGGGTGTTCTCCCCCCCTCTCGGCTTAGTAAGGAGAGGATGCTCCACGAGATCCGAAAGGATGTTAGTCTCCAGTATACCAGATGCACTTGTATCTCTCCTGTTGCCCCTGTTTCCCCCAAGTTTTCTACCATGAGCACTTCTTACAGATATAGGAGGGCAAAATAGTTCCTCCACAATACCTTCAACAACACACAATGCATAGTCTTTGGATCACTATTGGGCAACTTAGGGTGTGTTCTCACCAACTTGGGATTGAGTCAGATCACCATCTTCCGAGGGAGGAGCGGATTTTCTTGTTTTTCCCCTTGGGTGAAGTTGAAACCCTTCATCACTTTATTTTTTGTTGTCCCATTTATTATGAGATCCGGGGTAGATTCCATTGCCTTTTCAGGGACAACTCTCGATCTGTTTCTACCTTCTTCAGATACCCGGACCAGCGGTGTCTCACACTCTTTCTTAGGGAGATAACTTAAATTTGACAACATAAAAGTTCTCCTCCAGATGGATCTCACCCTCCTCAACATTGGCTCATCACAACATACTTCACTAGCTTCGTTGGACCAAGTGGCTGCGGACGGAAATGTCCCACATCATCCAGTTCAGACGGAAGCAGGGTCACTAGACAGCTCACCCACAGTTTGTCAAGGTTTCGAACTAGTGCTGGTCAAAGACATATCAGGGACTTCTTTAGCTCCAGTACTTTGGCCTCGATCGTTAGGAGAGTTTAGTTTTTGGGGGGTCCTTGGAGCTTGCCCCTCCTGGGCTGCTCCCTCCCCCCTCCTTCTCTCTCTCCGTTCTTGCGTGCACTCCTCTCTTCTGGACTACAGCCCTCCCCCCCTTTGCTCTCCCTTTTCTTTTCCCTTTATCTTTGGCCAAGTTGTTGGGTTTTGTCGTGTATTATCTTAGTTCTTTTCTTTGTTGGGATTTTTAGCCTGCTAGCTGGCAGTCATTATTGTCCTTCTTATAGTTCCTTGGGTCTTATTTTGGCCCACCGCGGATATTAATAATATTTCATTTCATTTCTCCCTCTTTTTTTTTCCTCAAATGAATGTGACTTGTTTTTTTTTACTACTTTCACAAGAAAAAGAAATAACAAAGTGAAAATGCACTTAAAATATCAATAAGAATGTGTAGGGCCAAATTGATATTTTAATGTCAAATTCATAGGCCTTGGACAAAAGATACTTTCATGTAGTTTTTTGACAATTGTGCACTTTGGAGAATAAGGTGTTGAGAGGTGAAAAGCTTTCGTCTCTAAGTGGTGGACACCACGTTGAATCCTACATGCTTTGGGTAGTTTTTCACCATGTGCATGACAATGTTCACATACCAATTTGAAGATAAGTATTCACCACGTGGATTTGGTGGTCCTTCACATGCATGTTCAATCAAACTGTTGTTGTAATGCTGTGAAGGAGAAAGAACCAGTAGTTGCGCTCACATTTCCAAATGAGAACACCGCAAGATGAGGAAAACTGTATCGTTTTCCCTAAAACACCGAAGATCTTGAGTGGAAGTAATTGTGAATAAGAAGTACAATGCTGGATGAGGCGTTCACTATAATAGCAAGTTACATCATGATATGCATTCCTGTTTCCTCCACTCCAAAACACATATGCATGCCTTGCTTGGTTGGAGACAAATATGTTCTGACGAAGGGCACACTTGTAGCCAAGTAGCTTTCTTTTATTGGAATTTGATCCACCTCTGGAATTCTCTCCACAATTCTCTGTCCAAAGTAACTAAATTCACCTATCACCATTAGGGTCTTGTGCTAAGGCAATTACATCACAAAACGAAAGGTCACAAAGTTGAATGTCCTGTTGAGGATTCCTGTGGTGTCCAAGCCCACGTGAGCAGGTGTCAACCCCTTGGGTATGTTGTGCTTTGACAAGATTAGACTAGACAAGTTCTTCATCTAGAAGGCAATGGTTCTGATACTCACCGAACCTGGTAGCGAATTTCCACTTGGGGGAGGTGAAGTGAGATTCTTGTGCCTTATGGGTGCTAACTACTACAATATGTCTGCCAACAAATCCTCCCTTTTCACGCTTCACCTGAACACTCCTTTCAAATTCTATCAAAATTGGAATGCCTCCTCGTCTGTTCATAGTTTACTGAGATAGTATGGTCATGTACTCCTGGTTCTCCAGGTGTGTCTTCTCTGCCCCTAAATTGATTTGAAGCTTCTTGTTTGACTTTAACCAAGTATGTCAGCCTATAGAAGGCACCTCATTCTATTTCCTTCTCCATCGTGGATTGCTTCCCTGTTTACCTCACTTCACAATATTGCAAGAACTGTGATTTGTCCAAGAAAACTATCTCAAATTGTTTTCCAGATCATATGCATCCATAGAAACAATTATGCCTACCGTCTAAACAGTTGTCTGCGATAGCTTGTCATGGTATTGATTTGTTGGTTGAAGTATGGCATGTATTAAGAGTAAAGATTTGCACTACTGAAATGAGCCAAAAGTATAACAGAAAAAGTTCTTCGTGCAGGAAAGATGCAAGTGTTTTGGAATAAATCCCACGTGTGATTGTTGATTCCAGCGATGGGCAACAAACCTGCTATAATATTGTCAATTGTTTAGGAGAATAATTGATCTCCTCATGGTAGCATTGAGATTTCACAATTTGCATCAAAGATGGGAGTGCTCATGCAAATATTTGATATCCATCAAAGGTGCAACAGCATATGGCATAACAACAAAGCTTCGTGGGAGGGATTTGTGAGGAGGTTGTGGCCTAACGCTATTTACATTCAGTGTAGGAGGTCCTCTCATGAAGCCTTATGTCTCCTAGATCAATCAGTACTTCGGAAATCTATAAATTGATGGTCTTGCTGCTGCGTTTCTTTGCTACAGCACTGGCACGATCTGGCTACTTTGAGTCAACATGAAAGTATTCTTTTACAGGCTGTAAGCATGTGATCTCGAAGCAAAGGTTACTCCTCATGCAGATTTGGTCCGAGCTGATGAAAGCAATCTCATATTTGGACTTCTCATCGACTTGGCTCCTTTCTAGGGCAAGAACAGGCTGATTCACCGACTGTTGTTTGTTCTCCAAAGTTGTCTGATTGGGGCAGGCAATGGGGGATCAAGCAATGAAACACGGGTTGCTGAAAAATCAGTTTGGGCCAGGATGTCATAGCGATCCACATGTAAGGAGTTGAAAAGAGATGTGGACAAAGTCAATCGCCAAATCAGTGAGCACCAAAGCCCTGAAGAGGCACCATTAAAATGCATACACATCTCTAAAATGCTAGAGCCGTCAAACTAATGCAATTATCAGCAGAGAAACCAGATCTTGAGGTTAAAACAGCATGTGTTGATATTTTCATTTTAAGACTGTGAGCCCCAAAGCTAAAATGTCATAATTGCTATCTCAGGATATTCAACTAGTTAAGCAACACAGATGTGTTACTTCCACAATGGAAACAATACTTCCACAATGGAAACAAGACGCACGTAACTATCCACAGATCCTCTACAAGCTGAACACCTAGACTGCTACGTCAGACACAATTAATATCAGGTGGGAGGTGAACCTCACCAGCCCTTCAAGTGCACAAATCAAACTGACTTTGATAAACAGGCTCTGATAGCATGAAAAAATCATTGCAGTGCACTGCATTGAATTATATTTGCAGATAAATATATAGCATAGTACATAATAGCTAACTGCCTCATAACAACAAATCATAACTGGCAATATAATTTAGACATGAATATGATATGCTGATATGCATATCATATCAAATTAAATAAATTTATTCTAGCACCTGCAATCGAGAAGAATAGAAAAGATTCTTTAAAACAAAGCACGTCCTGCTTCATATGTCTGATACTTATTCTTCAACTTTGTCCACAGTGTTGCAGCATCATTCTTATTGCGAACTTTAGTAATCAAATCATCTGCAACAGACAATTTGAGAAGCATCAAAACTTCTCTATGTCACTTGTTGAAGTCATCAACATCATATTTTGGTCTAGTTTCTTTCTTGCGAACCATATTTGCCAAATTTCGACTCACAAATTGTAAGTATCTTATGGCTCCACACATCGTAATTTCTTCCACTCAGTTTCTGTGAATCTGGAAGAATCAGAGTCGGAACATTTGCCATTCTTCCACTAAGGAAAGCCCTGAACAAAAAACACAGAATGCCGAATGCCAAACAAGCCTTGAACACTAGACTCGAAATAGGGGATGCCAAACACTGCACTCTGCTCCACCCAAGCTTAAAACTTGGGCAAACTCCAAGTTGTGCTTTGCCCAAGTTGGAAACATGAACAACCTCCAAACAACGCTTTGTCCAAGCTGGAAGCATGGGCAAATGCCAAATCTAAACACAATGCAGGGGAAAACCTCCATCGACAATGCAACAACACCAAAACCGACTGCACAGTAACAATTTAATCGGCACTGAGTACCAAAGAAAAAAAGGACAAGTTGGCTGAAATGAACGGTGTGAGACAAACTCCTCCTTTGTCCATTCTGTGGCTCTAATACCATTAAAAGAATGTAACTTTGGCTGATCTATACATTTCTGAGCTCCAATTTATAATGATTTACAATCTGGTAATTGTTTGGTGTTGATAAAATCAAATTCTAAAATTCCTAGCAAGTTATCCCAAAAAAACTGTTGTAACAAAACAATACAATAAGAGAAATGCCTATTGTATATAGTAACAGACCATATTTGGACAATATCATACCTTCGTGACTTGAATATTGTTTGGTAACCATCTCTAGCTTTATGATAATTGCAGGGCATTACCTTTATGAAATGTCCCCTTTTCTTTCCAAGACATCTCCCGTCTCACCTTCTTAAGAAGGTTTCTAATATTTAGTGGGACAAAGGTATGGGGACAGGTTCAGCCTTCTATTTTCCCTTGTAGTTCAAAAGATAGCGAACACTGCCTTCTGCTCAATACAAAGCTTTAGGCAAGATACACAGAAAGCTACAAATATAACAGAAAGCTCAGAACTGATTATTTTAAAGGTTAGTGCACTAGCACCTTCATTATTGGAGTTTGGGTGCTATTGTCTTAGGCAGCAGGTTTACATAAACTAATGACAATAAAGTCTTACATAGACTGAAATGAAGTTTTATTCATAGGTTTTTCAGTGTTAAATATTGGGTTTCAATTTGTGTAATAAGAAGGAAAGTGTTTGTTTAATAAGATTGAATTTGTAAAGTTATGGAAAAGCTTTACAATATTTGGACAGCGAAGGAGACACAGTACTATCTGAAAAGAAAATAAATACGACTCTTACCATATTCCAATTGACATTTCTAAACCGCACATAAAATAAAAGAAACTTTCCTGAGAAGTTATGGGCATGAAGTCAGGACTAAATTGTTCAAGGATAATATGGATGCTGCAACTGGCCAATATAATTCGTTTCTCATAGACTACCTATAGAACAGATTATCCAAAGCACTTCTTCCTATGTCTGCTATACCAGTGTGTTAAAATAGATTCCTAACCCTCTACAATCAGACAAGATAATAATAGGATAACATAAGAACAATTATAGACTTGGGAATAGAAAATAGAGGAAGATGGTATCTTGGAGATGATTATTAGATTTTGGCCCAACACAAGACATATTTCATTATACAAAATCAACACATTTATACAATTATGAGTTCATATGAACAACTCCAACTATAGAATCTCATGGACAAGTATGGTTACTGACCTCAACCAATTCATTCAACATGGATTGTCGGTGAACTGTGCTTTATCTCAAAATATCAAATAATAAAAAATAATATTCTCATGAATAATATATTCCCAACTCTACAAAGTTGGGCTTTGGATCACGTGCTGACAAAAATAAGAATCCTAATTTAAAAAGGATAAGAATGCTAACTTGAGAAAATAAGATGAGAATCCAGGTTTGAATAAGATAAGAATATTAACATAAGAGAGGATAAAAAAATAGTATCTTACTTTTTGAAGCCATTTTAATACAAGCTAGATATCTTTGTCATGTCACATTCCTTAGCATGCTTGGTCTGGAATAAGTGTAAAATGTTCAGGTGCCATAACCATGTACTCCTTGAATTGGTTTTCCCCGAAAGCAAGTGGAGTGGTCGAAGTTTCAAAGTTTCCCTTTGCTTTGGCTTATTAATCTTAGTTCACATACTTATCTTTATAACTGATTTGGTTGTACTCCTGAAGAAGAATTTTTTTGACATAACATTGTCTATATTGGACATATATTTGAGTTGAAATGACATCTTTACTGGATATGTTTTTGAGTTGAAAACTAGGACATCTAGGTCCATGATTCCTCTATTGCATGGTCATAAGAAAGTCAGTACTTGTTTTTAACAAACTAAGAATCTTTTCAGTAAGATATCATTCAGTCTGAATATGTGAGCTTGGTTTGCTGAAGCATTCTGTATCAAGATACCTCTAACAAAACAAACATTTGAAACCTTATCTATCTCTATGTGAGTACGCTCTTCAATTAGGATAATAGCATGGTCAAGAAATTTAAACTCATGTCTTGTATATAGTGCAATATTCTTTGATTATTTGGTAGAACTCCTGCCATAAGCGACAATGTATGAAGATGACAACGTCAAAGCAATTTCATTCTCTAGATCACCAAAGCTATGATTTTGCTTACTGGTTTTCCCCATGAATTCAGTTTCTATTGTTAATCTGGTTTTGATCTCCAAGTTCTATTCTTTTTGAGTAAAATAGAGGACAATCCTTAAATTCGAGTAATATCACTTAAAGCTTATTGTTCATAAGCAATTACTCACCTATGAAATGGAATTTTTTTGAGGTTCCTAGTTGGAAAGTTTTGGATTGAAATTTATAAGTGTCATATGGAATTGGAAAAGGCCCCACCCATTATTATATCACGACCATGTTACTGCTGTATTTCAACAAACCACAAGATGGTATTACAACTAGCAAGTATGCGTATAGTGCTTGGCAAGATTTGAACCTGGGTCTTTACATTGAAAAACCACATTTTTTGATCACTTGTGTTCATGCCATTTGATACAAGCGTTAAGGATTTACCCAGTATCAAGTTATCATATTTTTCAAAGGATGATGGAAACTGCGTTTGGTTCATCAACAAGGTCGGAGGTTGACGTGGTAACAACTCTGTGAACGAACAATTTGGTATGCTTGATTATCAAATAAATCATTGAAATTGTGAAATGTCTTTAGAAATCCTAAACACTATGATTTTCCTTTGAGGTTACAAAATCTGGAGATGCAAATGCATTGTCTCCCTAGTGGTGCCTTTTCCTAAAATATAGTCATACAAATATTTGATTCCTTTTACTAAGGCAATATGCTCTTTGTCATTCACCACAATTTCAATTGGCCTGTAGAAAGATTTCAAATTAATAAGTAATTAAATCATCAGTTTACCTAGGTATAGCTCCAAAGACATATTTGACGTATTTGTTTCACCTTAAGGGGTCCCAGACAAGTTAGGAAATGCTGCGATAGAAATAGAAAACATGCTTTGTATGAGATTGTTAAAAAGCTTGTTCCTGTGCAAATGTTGAAAAAGGAGGTTTCTAGATGTGAGTCAGTTGTTGCAAGGAGAACAGAAGATTTGCGTAAGGAGAACAGAAGATTTGCGTAATTTGAAATGATGTTTTGATTATGGATGTCTAAAGACTACGATGTAAACTGTGGAGTTCATTGAGTCTTGGGGGTAAGCCAATTTGGACTCTCAACAGTAACTAACTAGATGGGCTACTTCTGTGTCACCAAACAGACAAACAAGTTGGCTTGAAAATGATGAGTCCAGAGTAATTGCATGGCCTTTCAAATAGCTGTAAGTTTTGTTTCTATGATTTACCCTAAAAATGATTATTGTGCAAGTAGATAATTATGAAGTTATCTAGAAAATGTTAGAGAGACTACACATTATCTTCATATATGTATATAGTGGCCTCTAAAGGCGACAAAAAAAAAAGAAAAGAAAAGAAAAAAAGACCAACCATTTTTATCTTGAAAAGCAAATTCTCAAGTATTAAAGATGTCTAATATGAAAACTGTGAAGGTCAACGAGTCTTGGAGGGAAGCCAGTTTGGATTTTCAACAATAGATAACTTGAAATTCGGAGATATAATACTATTTTAATCTTTATTAGAAATTGAAACATATGACCCAGCAGTAGTCTGCATTGTATCGGACCTACAGTAGTTCAACCAAAAAGGACGGAGAGAGGAAGCGAAGAATAAAAAGGAGAAGAAAAGGGTTAGACTAGTTCTTCTAACAAAATGAGAGTAATAAGCATATTGAAGTAAACATGACAGTCGATTAGTCCCAAATTTTCAATACAACCGACAACAAGATTAGCTTCCACAAGAAAGAATATAAGACCAAACAGTTAGAAACTAGTGCAGCAGTCCTAAGTAAACTAACTAGATATCAAGCTTCAAGAAGTATCTTTGAGTTCCTTAGTCTCCTGGTCCTCACAGGAAACAAGGTAGTCCTTGGACTTCGTGGGCACAGGTCTGATGGCGTTGTCCTAAGTAAACCAACTAGATATCAAGCTTCAAGAAGTATCTTTGAGTTCCTTAGTCTCCTGGTCCTCACAGGAAACAAGGTAGTCCTTGGACTTTGTGGGCACAGGTCTGATGGCATTAATCTTTAATCCAATGGTTCTCTTAGCCTGCTGGAAACATGCACTGTCACATTTCTCATGGATATTTCCGACAAAAGGCCTCAAGAAGACCTATTATAGCATGCTAAACTAAACCCATGTTTTAGCAGGGACAAGAAAAGTCTCATTATCAATAACAAGTTAACAGCGGTAGCTGTTGAAGAATACTTTATCAGACTGGCGTTCAGAGGAGACATCCCTAAACTGATAGATTTAACCGAATTCTTCTTACAAGTAGTACTAACTGATACATTTCTCTTATATTAGAGGAAGAAAGAAATTATGTTGTTGTCCATAGATGGCAAAAATATGTCAATAAGGCGTTGCTTAAAATGAGTTACAATATTAGCCCTGCCATAATTTGTTGGCATCTATGGATTGAAAGGAATAATAGAATTTTTTAAAAACAAATCTGAGAATCATGCCCAAGTTTGAAATCCTATTATTGCCTCCTGTAGAATGTTCACAGTTATAGTGCTCATCATGGGAAGTCTCAAGTGTGGAAAAAGAGGTGCTTTCCTCTTGGTTACAGGATTTGAATGTATATACAAGGGTCATCTGTGCCAATGTAGTTAACCCAAAGGATTTGCGTTGATCTATGGTAAAATGCAAATGTCCAGAAGTTGGATTTACTAAAATTAAAATTTTGATGGTGCTTACAAAGAAAATCTAGAGAACGCTCGTGAAGGTGACATTTTTTAGAATAATGAAGACAAAACTCTACTCACTTATTCAAAGTCATATGGAACTTCAACTAACAACTATGCAAAGGCTAGATCCTTTGGTACATTGATCAAGATTGCCAAAAGGATGAAGATATATTTCAATTAAGGGGGTTTCACAAATTATTATAAATGCTGTCAATTAAAATGGATGTGGGGATTGGATCAACAATAGCATTATTTTTTATGTCCATCAATTATTATTGGGGGCAATATCTTGGAAATGTCACCATATTCGTAGAGAAGGAACTAGGGTAGCAGATGATTTGTGGTATTGACCTTCATCTTTGCAAAATTCAAATTTTAGAAAGTAACTATCTTTTATCTATAAATGAAAGTGATATCAAAAAGTTAATAAAGGAAAAATAGTAGTTTAAGGAAGATGATAAATATCATTGATCGAAAGGTAAGCTTGATATGGTCAAATTGACCTATTAGCAAATGCAACGTTTTGATATTTTGAAGGGAGTGGTCCTGTTGGACACGAAAATCATCAGATTAGATTTGTGCTTGTGACCATAGCTTAAAAAATGGAAGGAAAGGGGTTTCTCTTCCGAACTTCTAGATTTGGGGCGGCTTTCAGCTAATCTAAATGAAACAACAAAAGAATCTAAGCTAATCAAACAAATTAAATTTGATCTACTCTTGTTGGGGTAAAGGGTGCAAGAAAATAAGCAAATGAGAAAATAAATATGGTTGAAGCCGTAGCGAGATCAGTGTTGGTCCAGTGATGGTCCCAAGTTTTGGCCAAATAACTTTAGTGAATTAATTTTAGAATACATGCAAACGAGAAAAGGGACTAGTAGAAGGTGGAAGAGTGGAGACACTAACACCATACACATGAATGAAGAGGTTGTGTAACACAGTTGATCCATGAATGTTGGGTTTAGTTTTCGAATCCGTACAACCTGATTGGGCCTAATGGTAAAGACTTTGGAACTCTAAAGAGGAAGTCCAAGGTTCGAATCCTACGGGAGGAAGGGTTGTACACCGTGTGTTGGTGATCGGAGTATGGTTGGGTTACCATCTATTGGGTAAACAACATCCTCTATGAGGATCACCCCATATGACCTATGGTTTCGTGGACGTTAAAATCTACTTTACCTTCTTTAATTGATTGCAAAAATGGAGTACAAATCACAATTGACTACAAAGAGTAGCCCTTGCTCTTTTGAAATTGCCTAAGGATCCTTTTATAAGTGATCCCATGGCTCTTATTTATAGATGAATTTTAACACCAAAGGATAAAAAATACGATTATTACAAGCAGGGTGCATTTTTAGTGAACGGGGTGCACGTGCATCAAACGAGGCATATTGTTTTTGAACAAGGCACACTATTTCCAAACGGGGCACACTATTTTCGAACATAGAAAAATCAACAAAAAAAAGGCTAAGAAGGTATTGGGGTGCATTGCTTCGAAATGGGGAGCAGTAGACTAGATTAGGGCACATTTACGGCGAATGAAGTGCATTGGCTCTAAATGGGGCACACTTTTCCAAATTGGGCGCACTTGCACCGAATGGGGCAGATTGTTTCCAAACGGGGTACGCTTGCACCAAACAAGTCTTATTGTTTCCAAATAGGGCACATTATTTTCGAACAAGGCGCATTGCCTAACACTTAAACATTTTTTGCTGATTTATTTATTGCTGTCTTTTGCTTCAGCTTGTGGGATGGATCTCTGTTCAGAGCATGATGGTAGTCGCAGGCTATTACAATTCTAGCCGCTCACAAGGATGTCAATCCTAATTGATAGAAGATCTTAGATTGTGCCTTATTCCTGGGCATAGAGTCAAAATTGAGGCTATCTTGTAAATTTTCCTAACCCTAGATAACTGCTGTCCTATGTTTCTAAATAAATCAGATCTGAAATGAATTTATTCTAAACATTCAACAGTCACACAGATGGCTGGAAAATGAACAGCGGAAGCAAAATACACTACTGAACCTGCATATATTATAAAATATATGAGGCTACAGCTACAGCAGGATAGCCTGCTCTCTTGCTACCTTTCTGGCCAGCAATTCACTCCTCTCCTCTTTGCCTTGCAGTTCTCTTTCAGCAATATGCTCTTCTTCTTTTTGTTATGTAAAACACTCTTGCCCTTCTCCTTTTATGCTTGAAAAGGAAACCCTAATCTCTCTAACCCTAATCTCTTGAGATGTATGGTCAAGATTAGATCTCATCTCATCTTGAGATGTATGGTCAAGATTAAATCCTAGTCTAAATCACTTAAGTGAATTACAAATTAGAATCACTAGAGTGAATTACAAAATAGAATTCGAAATGTCTCGAACCACTTCTAACACATTCATACTGAATCTTGTGCAAGAAGTTCCTGTCCAAGCTACATTTCTCAACAGTCCCTCTTAGTGAGGAAGGAATTCTGCACCAATCCAAGTTTGTCTCTGAATGCTTCAAACTTCTCTTTCACTAAGGGTTTGGTCAGAATATCAACTACCTGCTGATTTGTGGGTATATACTGGAGCTTTATTGCTCCTTTCTGAATCCTGTCTCGTATGAAGTGATATTTGATCTTTATGTGATTGGACTTCTCATGAAATACTGGATTCTCAGAGAGTTTGATACAACTTTGATTATCAAAGTATATCACCATGGGATACAACTCTTGATCAATCAATACTGTAAGCAACTTGCAAAGCCAGATGGCCTCACAACTAGCAATATTGGCTGCCATCTATTCAGCTTTTGTTGAGCTAAGTGCCACAAAAGTCTGCTTCCTGCTGAACCAGGATATCATGCCTGATACCAAGCTAAAGCAGCACCCTGAGGTGCTCTTCCTGTCTGCTGCACTGCCTGCCCAATCTGAGTCTGTATACCCTTGCAACCTTACTTCACCATCTCCAAGATATCTCAGACCATACTCCACTGTGCCCCTCAAGTATCCGAGCACATGTTTTGCTGCTACTCAATGCTACTGCTTTTGCTCCACCATGAACTGACTCAAGGTGTTCACTGCAAAACATATATTTGGTCTAGTGTTGATCAAATACATCAAGGATCTTATTAGATGCCTGTACAACGTAGGGTCCACCAACTCTAAATCTGAAGTTGTCACGTTCTTCAAATTAGTGATCATGGGTGTGGCCATAGGTTTGCAGTCCTCCATCCTAAACCTCTTTAGGATCTCAACTGCATACTTACCCTGCCCAAGGAATATCTCCCCTGGTCTCTGCCAAACCTCCAAACCCAAGAAGTAACGCATCATGTCGATGTCCATCTCAAACTCAGCTACCATATCTGCTTTGCACCCTGCAATGAGCTTCTCTGCACTTGTAAGAAACAAGTCATCTACATATAACACCAAAATGAGCAGATCAGTCCCAACAAATATGTAATATAGATTAGGATTTGCATCACTTTTGGCGAAGTCCACACTCTGCAAGTATCCATCTATCCTGGAATACCATGCTCTCGGTGCTTGTTTGAGTCCATATAAGGCTTTCTTAAGCCTACAAACATGGGACTCCTTCCCATTTACCTCAAAGCCCTGAGGCTGCTCTATGTACACTTATTCCTCAATGATCCCATTAAGGAAAGTTGTCTTCACATCCATTTGATGAATCCGCCATCCCATAGATGAAGCTAAAGATATAACTGCGCTAATGGAAATGTATTTGGTGATTGGAGCAAAAGTCTCCTCATAGTCCACGCCCTCGTTCTGGGAGAACCCTCTTGCCACAAGCCTCGCCTTGAACTTCTTGATGCTGCCATCTGTAACATGCTTAATTTTGTAGAGCCACCTGGAACTCACAACTAACTTCCCCCCCAATATTGGCACTAAGTCCTAAACATGATTCTTCCTGATGGAGATGTACTTCTCCACCATGGCATCCCACCGAACTTGCTGGTCTGCCGCCTCCTGAAAACTGGAAGGCTTCGAATGTATGATGCCGCTCATTAATGCCATGTAGTTTTGAAACTTCCTCGAAGGTCTGCTCTCCCTAATCATGTTGCTAGGATCCTCAACATACTCCTAAGCATCTCTCAATGTCTGTGTAAGACATTGAGGTCTCCTGATAGAACTGGAAGGGGCTAATGTCTCCTCCTCCTCTCCTGAAGGTTGTTGTCCTGAACTGGAAACCACTGGTGTCTTTGGTGACCCTAGCTCAACCTTTGAAGCTTCCTGCTCCTCATTTGCTATCACTGGAATAGGCAAATGGGACTTCCTGGATGCAACGTCCTCCTCAAACTTTACATCCCTGCTCACTACTGTCTTTCTCTGCTCTGGAATATAGGCTCTGTAAGCTTTTGAAGTCTCACTGTATCCTAGAAATAAACCCTTTGTACTGGAAGGCTCCAACTTGGTCCTCTTCTCTACCGGAATATGGATATAAACTGGACATCCAAAGATGCGGAAATGACTCACCTTTGGCTTCACACCAGTGAATGCTTCCTTTGGTGTCTTGTCCTCAAGATCCTATGAGGACACTTGTTCTGGATGTAGACTGCTGTGTTGCATGCTTCTGCCCAAAGAAACATTGACAATCTTGGTCATGAATCATGGCTCTAGCAGACCCTATGATGGATCGATTCTTTCACTCTACAACCCCTTTTTGCTGGGGGTTGTATGGAACAATCAGCTCCCTCTTGATTCTTGCCTGCTTTCAGAAACCATCAGACTCCTTGGAGGTATATTCACCCCCATTGTATGATCTCAAGACCTTGATCTTCTTCTCTGTCTGGTTTTCAACTAGATCTTTGAACTCTTGAAACCTGCTAGACTTCATCCTTGGTCTTTAAGTAGATCCATGTCTGGCGAGAGAAATCATCAATAAAGAAAACATAGTACATGCTACCTGAAATTGATGCTAGTGACATCGGTTCACAAACATCCGAATGTATGAGATCTAGTATCTCCTTAGACCTATTCTCGTTGTTTGGGAAAACAACCTTGGCATGCTTGCCAAGAGTGCACCCTCTGCATACTCTCTGTTGCTCAATGCTGAACTTTGGAAGACTTGTGACTATCTCCGTCAAAATAGGCAACACTCTATGATTCAGGTGCCCCATCCTCTTGTGCCACAACTCACACAATTTGTTACTGCTATGAAGTAGGGCTCGAACAGGTTCACCTTGCAACCTGTATAGACTGCGTTCCTTAACCCCTATCACTCGTGCTATTTCTGGGCTAGATTCTTTCGGTCTAATAAGGATATGCTGGTTCTTGAACTCTACTGCATAACCCTTATCCTCCATAACCGAAACTGAAAGCAAGTTCTTCCTGAGACTTGGAACAAACGGAACATCATCAAAGTCTAAAGAGTTCCTTGACTGGAGTCGAAAAGGAATGGTATCAATTCCTTCAACTGGATACTTGGCATCATCACCAAGCTCAACCTAAACCCCTGAGTCTTGCTCGTGTACACTGGTAAAACACTGTCGAGTTGATGTCATGTGCCGAGATTCCCCACTGTCCACATACCAAGCATCCCTCGGAACCGTGCTGGTAGAAAGGCAAGACACCAACGAGAAATCCTTCTTGCTCAATGGTAGAATGGCCGTGCTTATGATAAATGAAGCACTTGATCTTGCTCAAGTCCTTCCCTGACTGTGAGGTTGACTCCTCACTCTTTACCTTACCCTTGTTAAGTCCTTTACCTTTGCTCTTCTTGGTTTGCCTAAAGAGAGATAGGTTATCGTCACCACCCTTATTGTTGGCCTTAGACTCCATCCGAGTCTCCTCTTGGATGAAATCATCCCACAGTTTCTCATAGGTGGGAAGGTGCTCACGAGCACAAATGCCTTTGACAAATGGTTGCCATGAAGCTGAGAAACCATTTAGTGCCATGTTCACCAACTCAGTGTCTTCCACCTTCCACAACTACTGCCGATTGATCACGAATCTGCGTGATCTTCATCAGGTAACTGGTAACGATGTCAGATTTGGTCATCTTCAAAGATTTGAGTTTGTTCCGCAATATCATCTTTCTGTTTATGTTCTCGCTCTGGTAGAGGCTAACCAGGGCATTGAACATCTCCTTTGCCGTAGTTTTCTCGGATATGTGAGGAATTAAGTGATCCTTCACTGCATCCAAGATCATCCGCTTGGCCTTCACTTCCTTCTTTCTGTGAGCTGCCAACTGTTGCGGATTTGTAGGCGATGTCACAACATCCTTGACAATATCCCAGAGATCATTCTCTTCCAATAAGAACATTACCCTAACTTTCTAGGGCAAGAAATTGGAGGCACCTTCCAATCTATCCTCAAATCTGAGGCTAGCTGTTGCCATCTCTGAGATCTATTGCACAAAAACTGTCTTGCAAATAAGCTTAGTCCTTCAAGCAAAAGTATGAAACCCTCAACTGCTGGTTTTTAATATCCAACAATGGTAAACTGTTGTAAACCCTCGAGGATCTCAATCACAGATATTGGCTCTGATACCATGTAAATTTTCCTAACCCTAGATAATTGCTGTCCTATGTTTCTAAATAAATCAGATCTGAAATGAATTTATTCTAAACATGCAATAGTCACACAGATGGCTGGAAAATGAACAACGGAAGCAAAATACACTACTGAACCTGCATATATTATACAATAGAGGAGGCTACAGCTACAACAGGACAGCCTGCTCTCTTGCTGCCTTTCTGGCCAGCAATTCACTCTTCCTCTCCTCTTTGCCTTGCAGTTCTCCTTCAACAATCTGCTCTTCTTCTTCTTCTTTCTATTATGTAAAACACTCTTGCCCTTCTCCTTTTATGCTTGAAAAGGAAACCCTAATCTCTCTAACCCTAATCTCTTCAGATGTATGGTCAAGATTACATCTCATCTCATCTTGAGATGTATGGTCAAGATTAAATCCTAGTCTAAGTCACTTAAGTGAATTACAAAATAGAATCACTTAAGTGAATTACAAAATAGAATTCGAAATGTCTCGAACCACTTCTAGCACGTTCATACTGAATCCTGTGCAAGAAGTTCCTGTCCAAGCTATATTTCTCAACATATCTCATAGTAAAATTGCAAAATTGTGGGTCACCTTTGTTTAGCTTTAAAGCAATAGGTTTGAAAGCACTTGCCGATTTGCATTAGAAGGTGGAATGAGAGACAAAGTGTACTGGACACACCTAATGTTGTTGGAGGGAAGAGTGTCATTGTACCTGCAATGATTTGTGGACCATTGAGGGTGAGGATTCTAGTTTGATGTGATGACATAGACAATGGTGTGAATAGGGTGATGAGAAGGGTTAAGATAAAAACACATGAGGTGACAACTACGATTGCGATATGGGGAACCAAAGCAATCATGGATGGTAGTGGAATAGTTAATGAAGGTGGCATCAATGACAATATGACAAACTAAGATGGGATGTTGTAAGTTGGTAATGGCGAATGGGATGGCACTAAAACTAGAGTAGGAAAACTTGCTGGTGACCTTTGGACTAAGGCTGTTTTTATTGGAGGTGAGATGGGTGTAACAGAAGAAGCGAGGGGGATTTTAGAATTGGGAATAGGAAAAGTAAAAGGGTAAGAGGGAATAGTGATGAAAGAAGAACAAAGGGGGTGGAGGTGAAGTGATTGTGGGGCAAATGGTGGAAGTGATTTGTGTTTTTGAATCAACAACTTTTGTCTTTGTTGCGCTTTTCATAGTGGGTGATCCTTCTTTTCTCCAAGAGCCCTTCTCTTCAAGGTTATCCATTATTTTTCTTTCTTCTTTTTATCCTTTCCCTTGAGTCGTTAAAGAACTCATAGCCTCATTCTTCATTTTATTTGCCACCACGGTATCTAGGAATAAGTCATATTCATCGACTCTTGTGTTGTTTGTTATTTTTGTGACTTGTTGTTATCATTTTCCTAGGTTGGCACATCATCTTATTAGTTTAAAAAAAGAAATGATTGATTTTAGAGATATCTTCATCTAATCTTGGAAAGAAAGGGATGAGAAGAAAAAGAAAGGGATGTGAAGAAATAGGGACTTGAGTGTCCCTTGCAAGATTTTCGCTTAGGCAAGACATTTTTTTTTAAACAATTAGTCTAGGAATGGGTTGTAAGAGAAAATGGAAAAGCCAAATGTCCACATAGGGATTTTCGTTGGGTTGGATAGGGCTTTTTTCTTACAATAAACTTATAAAATTATCATTATGCAAATGTTTCAGAATGGCTGGATGAGAAAGATGTGGAAACGGATTGAAAGAAGTGGTAAATTGAATGTCCTGTTCGAGATTTTTGTTTGATCAGTCAAGATTCTTCCTTTCTTTTTCTGTTTTCGAAGTTGAACGGGGTGTGTTAGGCTTGGGTAGGGCACACATCTCAGGGAGCGGGGCGCACTGCCACTAAACAAGGTTGCATTCGACACTCAATAATTTTTTTCTTCTTCTTTTTTGGCAAACTCTGTATTACATGAATCACTTTTTGTGGGCTTGTTGACGGCTATCTCGTTGAGCGGGTCGATTTTGTTGACAAGCTTAGAAAAGTAGCTGCCTTTCCTCTTAATGCCAATGTTCCAACATAGGATCTTCCAACACCGATGCAAATGCAACAAGTCGGATAGCATCAATGGTGCATAAGGAGGGTCCTTACCAAGGGGTCTTTCCCATTCTAGAGCTTCATAGATGCACTTTGGAAGGTAATATGTTTCTTCATCAAAAGAGTAAGGACTATGGGTGAATTTCGAAGTCTGAGCCATTTGGAACAACTTTCTCTCTCATTACTCCGTTCTGATCTGATTCTTGATGAAAACCACCTTGAGAAAGATTCTTTGCCTTAGCCAAAAAGTTGATGGGAGCATGGGTGGGTGCTAGGATTTTTGCAATTGTGATAGCGTCCTTGTTACTTTGCAGTGATGATTCTTGCTGTTGCTGCTCCTTGGAAAACCTACTAGCATCCTCCACAACGCCAAACTATTGGAATGGAAGCCCTACCTCTCCTTCACCCTCATAATTGTAGGAGACCGCATCATTTTTAGAATAATGACCTCTATTAGCTTAGTGTGATCCTTCATCTATACTTACATAAACAATTTTGGGATTTGTAGGTCAATCCTTCCCCATTGGTTGGACGATGCCTACTTCTGAAATTTCCTCTTCATGGAGATGGAACCCTTCCATAAGAGGTCTTGTTGTGAATTCTTTAGAACATGTGGATTATTTTACCTCTTGAATAAAACGAAACGTTTTATTTTTTGGATGAAAATTTGCTTCCACTACTCCCATAGGATCTTTCTTCTTCTAGAGGAAACATGAATGCCATGTATTCTGTTTAGACCTCTAAATCTTCATCTTCCACTTCAAGTTCTCTTTCTGGCTCATGAGGTGTTTTGCAAATTTGGTAGTCTTTTTTTGGAATTTCTTCTTCAAGGAAGTGAAACACAACCACATGTGGGGGCTTGTTTGATAACTCCTCTAGTCTTGCCGACTTTTCTTCCTCTCACATTGTTTCCACAAGAAGTAGTGTAAGCGTCTCATGCCTCGATCATGGACTTGTCGCTATCCCCTTTATAGGTTCTTCTCCCCTCTTTGGAGAAACAAATACCTTACACTCCTCTATGAGTTCTGACCCTTAATATTTGGAATCTTTGTTTACTACCTCAAGTTCTATCGTTGGTCGAGGGATATTCGACTCTTGGCAAGGGGATGGGGGTTTCTTCAGAGGAATTGTCAACACATTAGAATGACTATTTTACATAGCAACACATTTGGGAAGTTGAACAATTTTTGTCCATGGAGGATGTTTCAAGCATCGCATACACTTGCATCATATTGGCCTGAGGTACACTCACTTGACTCATCATTGGTTGGTTCACCATGAATTGATCATCCACTGGTTGACTGGTTAAAGTGGGCTGATTCACCATATAGCTATGTGCCTGATCAATCATCAGAAATTTTCCTTGTTGGGGCACTGGCCAAGTCCCCTTAGTGTGTTCATACTCTTGTGTTTAGAATGGATGAAGGATTGAAACCATGTACTTGAGTTCGTCTAGTTGTGTTTAGACGTCTTGCTGATTCTAAGAAACTTGTTGGCATTGCAAAGCTTGCAAAATCTATGGATATTTGGGCAATTGCTGTGGGGAAGGGTGTTGGAATTGCAGAATGTGTATTTGGGCTGTATAGGCCAGGGTATTCTTGCTAAGTGAGTGTTATGAGGCTTTGATGGCGAATGATTTGGGATGGCTAAGGTACTTGCCCATATTGTATGGGTTGGCCATACTGCCCCTTCTCATGGGACATATGGTATATGGGAAGTTTATAAGCATATAAGCTAGCTATTGGAGGGATAGTGATTTGGTACCCAAGACATACATGACATCATTGGGGTGTTTCCTCCTAGCGGGGTTGTCATATCGTTGATTATTAGTCAAAGGTTTTATCTTGTACTCGTAGATGAGAACAAGAGATTTCGAAAAATGGATTGAAAAGGGGGCTTTCAGGGGGGCACACCTCCCTTAGAGCAGGGAGCATGTTAGACATGGCACACTCTTGCCTTAGACAATGTTTTGGCCGATTGATGCACTGGTTCGGAACGGGGCTTGTTTTGATACTTAGCCAAAAAATAGAGTGCACTTTAGACGAATAGGGTGACTATTGAGAAGCGGGGCGCGTCAAATACTTAGCAAATTTTCTCTATAAAGCCTCGGTCTTAATGAATCCTGAAATCACAAATTGAGAAAAGCAAAAAACACATTTGTCGAACAAATACTTCAATTTTGGAATCAAGTTAGGCAAAATTCTGGGATAGCTTGAAAAACAAAGTCGCCATTACATGAACATTATGAACAAAAAAATATCTCAAGGGGATTGGTGTCTCCCGTAGGTTGGTGCCTATGTTTTTGTATAAGGGGATTGGTGTGTCCTGTGGGTTGGCGGTTAGGCTTTCACGAAGGAACCTGCTCTGATACCAATTGAAGAAACAAACGCTTATATTGAGAGGGAGGTGAACAGTATAAGATAAAACTTTTCCTTCCAAAACAATAACTGCAATAATATGAATGCAATAATGAATCAATGCACTGAACACCACACCGCTTGAAGGAAGATCTTACAAGAGCACACACGGCTTACCAAGAAGGTTTTTCGTCAAGTAGGGCTCCATTGTTCGATGGGACTAACTATACATTCTGGAGCGTGAGGATGCGAACCTATTTGATGGCACATGGCTACGATATATGGCAATCCGTTGTGGATGGGTTCACACCACCTACAACCCCTCCCATGGATCGAGATGGCAAGAAACCATTTGAACATAATGCCAAGGCAATGAATGCAATATTAAGTGGGTTATGTGAATTAGAGTTTGTAAAAGTCATGCACTGCACCTCTGCAAAAGAAATATGGGACAAGTTACAAAGAACATATGAAGGAGACGACAAGGTTAAAATGACAAAAATTCAAACCCACAGGAGGGAGTTCGAAGACTTAAAGATGAAGGATGAGGAAAATATTGCCAAATATCTGCTCCGTGTTGATGGAATTGTCAACACCATTCGTGGACTTGGAGAAAGTATTGATGACCATATTATTGTTCAGAAAGTCTTAAGGTCACTTCCCATGAGGTTTGATGCGAAGGTCTCGACGATTGAAGAAATGAAGGATCTTAATGCTTTAAGCATGGATGAGCTACACGGAATTCTTACAACCTATGAGATGAGGACTGAAAAAGATCAAACATCCAAATGGGAGGCCATGTTTAAAGTTTCAAAGAAGACAAAAGAAAAGGAACCAGAGTCAAGTGAAGGATCGAGCAGCGGAGAAGAAGCCAACTTTGTGCGAAGGAATAAGAAGGGATCAAGTAAACACAAAGGTAAGTATACTTTGAAATGTTTTAATTGTGGTAACATTGGTCACTATGCAGCTAGGTGCCCACAAGCAGGAAGTTGTAGCGGTGAAGAAGAAGAGGAATACAAGAAAAGGAAAGAAAGAAAATATCATCATGAAAAGAAAAGGAGGCACGGTCAAAGCAAGCATGAGAAGAAGATCTATCGAAGGCACAAGGAGAGTCTTTATATTGAAGAAGCAAGCAGTTCTTCCAGCAACAGTGACAAAAGCCTCTCCGATAGTGAAAGAGAAGAAATCCTATTTATGGCTATGGAGGTGAAAGAAGATTCTCCTGTTGTCGAAAACCAAGAAAAAGAGAAAGATCCTAAAAAAGAAGAGGAAGCCATAGTTGACATAGAAGAGGAACTTGTTTGGATCTTGAAGAGGTGAAGAGGCTTAGAAAGAAGAACTCAAGATTGAAGACTCAAGTACAAGAGGATGAGAAGACAAAGGTAAAGTTTTTGCAAGATCTCATCGACTTAAAAGTTAAAATTGAAGAGGTAAAGCGAATTGAAGAAGTCATGAGGCAAAAGTGTTGGAATGTGAAAACTGGAACATGAGATTGTCTCTCTGAGGAAGGAAGTGGAAAAATCTAATGATAAGCTACATCAAAATATTAGGTTTGAGAAAAGCACATAAATCTTTGATGATATTATCATAGCACATAGCACAGAGATCTCTGTTTATAAAAACTGGACTTGGTTTTGAAGAAAGTCAAAATTTATGACTCTTAGGCTAAAGTTTGTTTAGCTTCTCAATAGGGACATGTGCGCATGGAAATGAACCATATATTATATAGTGTGAAATTGAGGGTCTCTTTCTTGTCTATCTCTTATAGTCTCTTCCGCCTCTCATAGGGGGTCATCCCCTTGAATGCACGAGTGTCTTGTTGATGATGTACATTTCATGATGTTCCACCTCGCCTTAAAATCTTTATTTGCTTTGCATGCATCATGCAACGATCCATTATCATTATGGTCCTATTCTCTTGATTAGTTACTCCACTTTGTTGAGGGGTGTAGGGAACGGTTTGCTGCCAATCAATGCCATGATAGGTGAGAAAATTCTCAAACTCATTGTTGGCATACTCTCCACCATGATTGGATCCTTATGCACTTGATCTTCTCTCCTGTCCAATTTTTTGCCAATGGCTTGAAAGCCTGGGACTTTGCAAAAGCTTGATCCTTGGATTTGATGCTTTAGATTGAAAGCTATGTGGAAAAATCATCAATAAAACATCTATCACCCACAAGGGAGCAATCCACCATAGGACACAAAATATCGCTATGAACTAACTCTAAAGGTTGAGAAGCACATTGAGCTCTGCTCTTAGGAAAAGACTCTGTGATTATTCCCCAACACATATCCCTTGCACACTCCTTTAGGTGGATCAATTGATGGAAAATTATCAACCATACGAAGGCGACTACTGTGCCTCAAGGATCCAAAATTACTATGCCCTTAACCACTATAGCAACAAAACTCTTCCGATCTAAAGATGATAAGGCCTCACTAGGCTTATACATTTTATTTTTATTGTCAAAATATCTTGAAGCAACCACTTTGAAGTCATCATCAATATTCTTGACCACCCATTGATTTAGCCAAAATTCCATCTTGGTGTGTGTGATATGAGAGAAAATTGGGTAGAAATCTCGCAATATGACGAACCTCTCCGTATTTGGTGTTGCCAATAGTGACATCACCACAACCTTCAACTTTCAAGGATAAATCATGAATAACATCTATCTCTCCCTTATGCTGAACAATTATTGGAAAGAAGATGGTAAGGCTTGGTCATGTGCCTTGTAGCTTCAAAATCAACAATCCACTCTTGAGATAATGAAGAAGACTAATGTGCCAAGTGCACAACACAAGCACCATGTGAGGTATTTCCATCCTCTTCATTTGTAGTTTGTGGTTTGTCACAATTGGATTTTGTAGTTATCTCCCTAAGACGTTGAATCTGTGTAAAATAAGTTAGGGCTTTGTGATCCATTTCCTTGCAAAACCCGCAAACTGTCTGTGCTTTTCTCGGCATCTATCTAGTAATTACGCTTCTCTGATTCACTCTTTAGAGACCTTGGAACATTTTTTGGATGCACCTGGAACTTGGATGAAGTCTTCCCCATAATTCTCAATATAACGTGATGCTGATTAGGATTGGCAAGTACCTTGTTAAGTGATGGCTCTTTTTACTTCCTCTACATAAGTGCATGGTGCACAATCCTCACAACCTGTCAAGGCAATGTCCACAAGGGGAAGGGTGCTAACCAGGGGCAATATTCGTTGGGGGCATGCTGTAATTTTCCTCCAAATAATCAAATTCAAATTTAAAAAATTGAAAAACTTTGCAAAGATAGTAACTTTTTCTCTAAACTTAATGAAGATACATTGGATGGGGGATACTGAGAATGTTCAGAATTGGTACCCCCCATATTTTTCTGTGAAGATTAAAAAAATCTAATTTCTTTTATTCCTGCAATTCTTGATAGCTTTCTTGTACAACCATTTTTTTGGAATATGGAACACTGGCTATTACTTCTATGTTTGGAATATCAGAGAGTCAGGAACTTGGAATTGAATTTTCTGTGGATCTGAATTTTGGAGTCATCCGTGACTTATTGGGTTCCGTCCAAAAACCTCTTGGTGTTTGGGGATAGTCCATCCATGTCCAACACCATCTTCAATCCTTCAGATGCCAAAGTCTTTGTCCTTCTAAATATTCTTGCTTTGGTGCCAAAACATCTCCAAGAGGGATGAAGGATAATAGACTTTTTTGGAAAAACCCTGAAAGATAGGCTAGGATTTTTAGAAAATCCTTAAAAAAGATGTTGGACCTCATTCCTCAATGCTCCTCCAGAAGTGACTTCAGAAGATTATTAAGAAATAAGAACCAAGCTCCTGAATCAAGTAATAAAAATTCATTGCCACTCTGATACCATGAAAATATTCACAACAGAAACAAAATTGAATCAAATCAAAACATTACTCAGATTTTGAACAAGGGAAACTGAAGATAGAGCACATAGCAAAAGTAACACAAAAATATGCTGTGGTGCCCTTAAACACCAGTAATCTCTTTCTAACAAATAATGGAATCTCCAATTCATGAACAAAATGGCGGGCAGGCAGAGGGGGAGGGGGGAGCTCATGGTATACACACCTCCTACGATACAATCTCATGGATCCAAAAACTGTGAAAGCCACCATGTTATTGGATCATATGATATAATACAAGGATTACCTTGTAAGGTGAACATGGGCCTGTGGGCCAGTACACTAATACATTACAAATACAATGTTCGTCTTGCCCTAGAGTAAATAATTGCACATTTGAACGCATAGGAGAAAGACATGCAAATTTACCACCCACAAGCAAGGATGCTGCATCCTTTAGAGGTTGAATCTTTACCCTTGGTTGCATTGTCTCTGCTTCATGTAATTTTAATTTTTAATTTTTAATTGCATGAAAATACTCCAGAACATGTGAAACTATCCTGTCTCGAACAATTTAGCAAATTTCCCTCAGAATTCAACAAATCCAATGAAATACAGGCTTCAGATGTGTGTGCCATAAACAATTTTGTAATGATATATTTATTCAAAAGTATGTTTTGTGTCTATATATAAGGTGCAATTGACAGTATTATCCTTTCTCATTTGCTAAAATTAGTCTAAATTTGCCCTTTATTTGTTTTACATATATTTAAAATTGAAAGTTTGTCTCCTTGGTAGAGTCATATGAACTAGACGAGCAATTGGGAACCTAATAGGTTAGGTATGAGATTCCAATTCAATTCCAATTTTACTTTACTTTTGAAATTTTAAGGGAAAACTTACAAAATATGACTTTAATTTTTTTTTGTTCTTGATTTACTTCTTGCAAGATAATATTCAATCTTCAGCACAGATTTTAAAATTCATTTCTATAGTTTAATTTCCTTAACTTTTATGGTTCTGGTTTGCGGGGGGGATTATTAGTGCAGAATATTTGGGAAGTAATGATGTATGGAGAGGAAGAAATTTATTTTTAGTTAATCTGTTCTTAAAGGAGATGTGCTACAGGTGATTTCTTTAGAGGTTGGCATGTTGTAGCAAGGGAATGCTGTCAAGTTGCATAATTATTTTATAGAACATTCAGTCAAAGGACCTTGTTGATCAGCGTGAAAAAGGAGTTTGAAAGAGCTATGGAACTAGGAATTTCATACCGTAAGCAAGGTTCCAATCCTATGGTTGAACCTTAACATTTGCCCAACTGGTGAGAATGCTGGGCTCACAAAGAGCCAACTGGTGTTCTACACCTTTAATTTCTATATATAACATAAGAGCATTACATATATGCTCATCATCAAGAGAGTAAAATTAGACTGGACACTACAGGGACCATCTTTATACAGCTTGCTACGGAATTGGGCAACAGCATTTTCTCAATTCTGATGGCAGACATTAATAAAGTTGCCATATACTCAACACTTATGTCATAATTAAACCGTGGATGTACAAGGAGATCTATTTAGGCTATTTGGACACGAAAGAAACCCTGAGACTTCCATTTGGACACTTCTAATTCTGACATAAAAGGAAGAAAAACTGGTCTTATGCCAGTGTTCTTAACCATGTTGGAAATTACCATTAGTAAAAGGTTAAAAATTTGATTTTAACTGGGGTAAAGGTAACTTACCTTTTACCTTACCTGGACGGCAGTGGACGGCAGCATTTGGGCGGCAAGAGAATTCCTTCCATCCTTCTTTTCCCCCAATTTCTCCTTTCTCCCTTTCTTTCTCGAATAGGTTATTTACCGCCTATTTAATCTATGTAACCTAAGTTTGAAGGTTAATGCAATAATTCCTTTTTCCGTAATCACTCACCTTTCACATTTGGTATCAGAGCGGCGCGATTCCCGAGGCGGTGGGAGCCCCGAGGCAGCCCGTAGGAGCCGAGGCGGCACGGATCCCGAGGCGGCCCGCAGGAGCAGTCCGACACGCTTTTCGAGGCGCTGGAGGAGCTGGACGAGGCGGCCCGCAGGAGCAACAGATCCGCACGATTCCCGAGGCACTGTTGACGTGGCGTCGACACGATTCTCGAGGCACTGTTGACGTGGCGATCTGCTGCACGCGACCCGAGGCACGAGACTGACGTGGCGCGACGCGTGGCGACGTGTGACTGGCACGCGGCCCGAGGTGTGGTGACGTGGCGCTGGTGCGCGGCCCGAGGAGGGTGACGTGGCGATCCGCAAAGTGTGCGCTGACGTGGCGCTGGCGCGCGGCCCGAGTGGTGACGTGGCAAAAGGAACTCGCGTGTTCGTGATCGCCCGCAGCGAGTCAAAGTACAATAGGTGTTTAGTTATTTTTAAATAACTAAAACATCGCCCTACGGGCGATGTGGGACAATTAGTCCCAACAATTTTTAAGCTTCGCGCCGAAGCGCGAAGCCAACACTAGCTTCGCGCTCGACGCGGAAGCCAAGGGGCGGGAGCACGCATTGCTCCCGGATCAGCCCGGTAGCGCAGCGGCTACCCTCAGCCCTGACACCCGCGAGGTCGCAGGATCGACTCTCGGCGGGGTCGATAGATAGTTAAATTTTTTTTAATTAATTTAAAAAAAAAAAAAACTAATGAATAGTTTAAAAAAATATATATAATATTTTTTTTGTGTGTAATTTCCTAAGAGGAAATTTCTGTTCATTAGTTTTTTCAAAAAAAAAATTTTTTCAAAGTTAAATGAAATTTCCTAAGAGGAAATAATTGTAAAGTTTTTTTTATAAAAAACTTAGAAAGTTAATTTTTTTTTATTACTATTTCCTAAGAGGAAATCTTTGTAAAAGAAAATTTCTGGGAAATTTTCTTAAATGATAAGATCGGAAGGTTGTTATCATGCCCTCTGCAAGTTGTTACTGAGAACAACTCCTGAAAACTTTGATAGGCACGTGAAAACACTAGGACTTAATACAGTTTTTTTCACAGTTGCAAAACGCGGTTATTGCACACCAGAGAAATCCTGATCAAGGATACGAAGCAGATTCAGAAGATAACTCCTTTGGCAGCAAGTTTGAACAATCTGACACAGTTGCAATTGCTCCACAAGGATCAGAATATACTCATTATAGTAATTCAGTTGAAATCCTACAACCTCCTTCTCCTGAAATAATATTGATCAGTGACGATGATGAACAAGTCGCTGACAATTTTGTAATGGCTGAACAAGTTTGAGTTGTTTATGATTTTAAATCAAGCAGGGCTTGATAGTTTGTAAAGTCTTTTTTGCAATAAGACTATAAAAGAGAGGTTTCTTGTTTTAGTAGATAAATGGGATCACATAATAATCTACCAATTCCCGAATTCAGAGGGGATAATTATGAGTACTGGTCCATCAAGATGAGGACATTACTCATCGGAAAAGGACTATGGGATATTATTGAAGACGGTTACATTGCTCCAACAGATTGGACTACCTTAAGTGCAAATGATAAAAAGATCTACAAAGATGCACAGAAAAATAATTCATTTGCCTTATACCATCTTCAATCAGCATTAGATCCAAGTATCTTTCCGAGAATTGCATCTTTCTTAACTGCAACAGATGCATGGAATGCCTTGAAAGAAGGATTCCAAGGAAGTGATAAAGTAAAGCAAGTCAGGCTTCAGACTTTGAAAAGAGATTTTGAAAATCTCATAATGAAGGAAAATGAAAGAGTTGGAGACTACTGTGTTCGAGTTAAAGCAGTAGTTGATATGATGCAAACTTTAGGTGAAGACACAAAAAATGAAACAATTGTGAAGAAAGTGTTGAGAACACTTCTTCCTAAGTGGAATCACATTGCAATCATAATTGAAGAATCCAAAGATCTTTCTACTCTTACATTTGATAGTTTGATTGGATCATTAACATCACATGAAGAGCGACTTCAAGGTGCACCTTCAACAAGCTATGGAGGTGATGACAAAGCCTTCACTTCGAATGAAAGTGCAAGACGAGGACAAGGAAGAGGCCGAGGCAGAGGTCAACAACAAAGAGGCAAGGGCCAAAGCAACTCCTACAGAGGAGGTAATCAAAACAGAGGTGGAAATCAAAACAGAGGAGCCAATCAGAACCAAAGCGGCAATGCAGGCCGTGGAAATCAAGGACGAGGAAGTAACAAGACTAAAACAGCTTGTTTCAATTGTGGGAAACAAGGCCACTTCGCTCGGGACTGCTGGTCAAAGTCTACAAAAGATCAAAGCAGTCAATATGGCTCATTCTACGGAGAAGAAGAAGGTCCACCAAACCTTTTTCTCTCTTATGGACAGCCAGATCAAAATCTAAATGATACATGGATTTTGGATACTGGTTGCTCCAACCACATGAGTGGCAAAGAAAATCTCTTTGCTACATTAGATTCAAATTACAAATCTCATGTTAAGTTAGGGGATAATAAATCCTTGCAAGTTGAAGGCATAGGAGCTATGGAAGTTCCAACAAAAGAAGGCCTTAAAAATGTGAATGACATATACTATACTCCACAACTACAACACAATTTGTTAAGTGTTGGCCAAATGATGGAGAAGCATTACAAATTAGTTTTTGATGAAAGAAAATGTACAATCTTTGATAAAAACAATTGTAACCGGGTCATCACCGAAGTACCTATGACAAAGAATAGGTTGTTCCCTCTAAAATTTGGTGAGCCAGGGGGAGCTCAACTTGCAAACATTGCTATTACAAATCCAAGTGAATTGTGGCACTTGAGATATGGTCACCTCAATTCCGCTAGCTTGAAAATGTTAACATCACAAGCTATGGTGACAGGACTACCAAAAATTCCAGAACATAAAAAGGTATGCGAAGCATGTGCTTTGGGAAAGCACTCCCGAACGAAGTTTCCAAGAGGCCGAGCGTGGAGAGCAAGCTATCCTCTTCAGCTAGTACATTCGGACATCTGTGGTCCAATGCAAACAAAGAGCCTTGGAAACAATTCTTATTTTCTAACATTCATAGATGATTATTCTAGAATGTGTTGGCTTTATTTTCTGAAACACAAAGATGAAGCATTTGATTGCTTCATAGACTTCAGAAATAATGTAGAAAAGCAAAGTGACTACTATGTCAAATGTCTTCGCACTGATAAAGGAGGAGAGTACTCCTCAAATGAATTTCTTCATTATTGTAAGCAAAATGGGATAAAAAGGCAGTTCACCATTGCCTACACCCCACAAAGAACGGTGTGGTCGAGAGAAAGAACCACACCCTTGTTGAAATGGCACGAACAATGCTTCATGCAAAACATCTCACAAACAACTATTGGGCAGATGCAGTGAGAACAAGTGCATATATTCTAAATAGAAGTCCGACTTCTAGTTTAGATGGTATCACTCCTTATGAAGGATGGTACGGTAAGAAACCAAATGTCAAACATTTCAGAGTATTTGGTTCTTTAGCATATGCACACATTCCTGAGGAGAATAGAAAGAAGCTTGATCCAAAGAGTCAAGCATGTGTTTTTGTAGGGTATTGTGATTCAACCAAAGGGTATAGATTGTACAATCCCACGACACATAAAATCATTATCTCCAGGGATGTAATTTTTGATGAAGGGGGAGAATGGGGTCATAAAAAATTTGTTGATTTTGACTCTAATTCGGACAGTTCTACATTAGTACCTCCCACATTGGTACAACCCAAGAAAAGCAGTGTAAAAAGTCCTCCTCCACAAATTCCACATCAGGAAACTTCATCAAGTACATCAAGTGGTACACCAAGTCCAAGAAGGAATTTGTTGGCACCCCCAAATTCTCCAAAACGATTTCAAAGATCTGTAAGCGCTCCAAGCCCGATGGATATTGATTCAGCTTTCTCAAAGGAAAGAGACAAATAGAGGAAAGCGCATACTGCAGAGTCATCCATCTACTCAAATGTTGGATAGGAATTTCCAACAAAGATACACTAGGAGTCAAGCTAGTGAGATGGATGACATTTTGTCAAGACTTGAAAATCTTCAAATGTCATGGGATGATGAGTCTCATGAACCAAGGGGTGATGTAGTCAATTATGCTTTGTTGGTCGCCGCACGCCTAGAACCTTCTAGCTATGAAAAAGCATGCACCGAAAATATATGGCAAGATGCCATGGAAGAGGAAATATCCTCAATTAAAAAGAATGATACTTGGGAGCTTGTGAAGCTTCCCAAGGGAAAAAAATGTGTTGGATGTAAATGGGTCTATAAGACCAAATTCAATGCTCGATGGGAGCATTGAAAGGCACAAGGCGAGATTAGTAGCTAAAGGTTTTACTCAGAAATATGGAATAGATTATGAGGAAACCTTTGCTCCAGTTGCTCGACAAGAAACAATTAGAACTGTTCTTTCCTTGGCAGCCCATAAAGGATGGAAAATTCAACACATGGATGTGAAAAGTGCATTTTTAAATGGATACCCAACGTGAAGAGGTGTATGTTCAACAACCTCAAGGTTTCCAAGAACCAGGAAAAGAGAACCTTGTTTATAAATTGAAAAAAGCACTTTATGGCCTCAAGCAAGCACCAAGAGCATGGTACTCACGAATTGATGGCTATTTCAGCAAATATGGTTTCACAAAAAGCAAGAGTGAACCAACATTATACTACCTGAAAAATGGAGTAGATATCCTCATAGTTTGTTTATATGTGGATGATCTAATATTCATGGGTAGTAATGATAAAATGAATATGGAGTTCAAAAACTCCATGATGAATCAGTTTGAGATGAAGGATCTCGGATTAATGAGATACTTTCTAGGAATGGAAGTACATCAATCAAAGAATGGGATCTTCATATGTCAACAAAAATATGCTCATGACATGATCAAGAAATTTGCTATGCAGCAGTGCAAATCAGCTGCAACACCAATCTGGACATGGAATCCAGCTAAGCAAAGAAGATGGAGCACCAAAAGTTGACTTGACCAATTACGTAAGCATGGTTGGGAGTTTAATGTTTCTCACCAACACTAGGCCGGATATACGATGATGTTGTTTCTCTTGTATCACGATATATGGCATGCCCATCCGAGCCGCATCTTCAAGCAACCAAACGAATTTTACGATATGTAAAAGGTACATTGGATTTTGGAATCCATTACCACAAGTCTAACTCGTGAAGTTATTTGGTTATAGTGACAACGATTGGGGCAGTAATATAGATGACAGAAAATCTACATCGGGGAACTGTTTTAGTCTAGGTTCAGGACTAATAACTTGGAGTTCCAAGAAGCAATCTGTTGTAGCATTATCATCTACGTAGCTGAGTACATAGCCATTACTCATGCCAATACTCAGATCCTCTGGTTGAGGAAAATCCTTGAAGAGATTGGCGAAAAACAAATTGGTCCAACCAAACTGAATTGTGATAATATTAGTGCCATACAGTTGGCATATAATCCGATCCACCACAAAAGGTCAAAACATTTTGATATGAAGTATCACTTCATAAGAGATATGGTGGAACAGCAGACAGTTGAGCTTCAATATTGTAGCACTTTGGATAATCTAGCAGACATCTTCACCAAAGGCATGGCTAAAGCTCAATTTATAAAGCTGAGAGACTATATAGTTAGTCCTCTCAACTTTAAGGGGGAGAATGTTGGAAATTACCATTAGTAAAAGGTTAAAAATTTGATTTTAACTCGGGTAAAGGTAACTTACCTTTTACCTTACCTGGACGGCAGTGGATGGCAACATTTGGGCGGCAAGAGAATTCCTTCCATCCTTCTTTTCCCCCAATTTCTCCTTTCTCCCTTTCTTTCTCGAATAGGTTATTTACCGCCTATTTAATCTATGTAACCTAAGTTTGAAGGTTAATGCAATAATTCCTTTTTCCGTAATCACTCACCTTTCACAAACCATAATATTAACTTCTGCCTTTCTAATGCTATTCAACATTCGAGCTTGAAACCCGTTTATTTATACAGATCAGTTTTAAGAGTTTCTGGGAATTTAAATACTCCTTGTTTTCTTTTTCAAAAATCAAATTGTGTAAAGTCTGTGCATTATCCGGAAAAGCCGATCCAACTATCCCGACTGATGCAGAAGAGCGTGATCTCCTTAATGACTCCATTATTTTAGACTGCAATGGTATTGTCAGAACTCTGAAACTCACACTGTCGATCTTCAAAACTAAAGTTACCAGGTGAGGCTGCACTTCATAGGTTGCTCTTCAGCACTCTGGATTTACACTTTTGCTCTGATTCAAACACGGAGACTTTAACATGGCTTTGGTACTAGATTAGAGATGAAAGCACTGTTTGTATCTACAGCATAAGAGGGAGAACGGGGATGAAGGGAGGGAGTGCTTGTTGAAATTTCTTAGCATGGTCAATGAACTTTGCTAGGTGTAATGACCCTCCCCAAACTGAGTTTTGATGATTTGCACTGTTTTTGGGTTTTTTCGTTTTTTTTCTGATTTTTTTTGTATTTTCTGAGTTTTAACAGTTTCAAACCCCTAACTTTGCACTTGAACAACTTTTAAACAAATAGAAGAAAAATTCTAAAACTTGGAAATAACAAGATAACACCTTTATCTAAACTTCTACCAAAGGAAATGTCAAATTATGATCATACCCGGAAGATACGATTTTTTGAAGTTGATAGAAAATAACACTGGTTATCAGCAACCCAGAAATTTGATTTTCATTGATATCTTCAATTACATCGCTTTCTCCACCATGAAATTGATACAAAATGATATAATGGAGCTGGGCGCCCCTGCTACACAACAAACTAACCAAAATGCAAGAGACTGAATTATCTAAACCCACGCCAGGCAAGCACAGGTACGGCCAAGTGTTGGAGTTGTACGACCAGCCTGAAATACCACAATCTGAACTCTAAATCCCGGGAAACTCTCCTCAATATAGTCGCTATGCATAGAAAGTGACTGTGCAAACCCTGGAATATCAAACCCTCACTGAAGATGCCACAAAATCTGAAATATAGAGGCCCAGAATGGTACGGCCTATGCTGGAGAGTGAATATAATATAATATCAACAAATAATACCACAATCACCTCCAAAAACCCATTGATTTCTGAAAACAATGAAGCTCTATGCACCCTTTGTGCTGAAGATGCTCAAAATCACCCTGAGAGTATCTTTCAACTCCGAAGATGATGTTCCTGTTGGAGGATTTCGTCTCCAAACAAGCTCAAACCCTTGCAAAATGCCCTGCAAGTTTTCTCTCCAAGAGAAGCCAAATAAAATATATCCAAGCATGTCAATATGAGAGCAAGCAATCAAATAAATAGACTCCTCATTGAGAAGTTTCCTCCTATGGGCTCAATGTGGGATAAAACATAAAGTCACCTTATAAAGTCACTTTATAATTAAAACTCCTTTTTGCTCCAAAAAAACCCCTTTTTAATTAAAAATATAGATATTTGATGGGCAAGGCTCCAAAATAAAACGTCTATGATTTAAAACTTTTAATTCCCTTCCCAACGAGCTATAACACTTAGGTGCCCATTAAATTATTTAATTAAAATGGCAACCTTAGAAGAAAATAATTAAATATAGCTCGTATTAACACCCAAATTACGAAAACGGTCGGAAAGCATCGAAATCGAAAACCGACTGCACAGGAGTGATACCGATGATGAATACTGATGAACAGATCTGACTGGGTGACTTATCAGAATTTAACAAATGAGTAGTTGTTTTTGTAGTACTCGAAACCATAGTTGAGAAAATCGGCAAAAAATTGGCACTTTCTCGATTTTTTGCCGATTTTTTCGTTGGCCGATTTAATCGGCAAACTATCGCGAGTTTGACGATTTATTGCCGATTTTTTGTCGATCGGCGATTTTTTTGCAAAAAATCTGCAATTTGTTTTTTAATAATAATTTTATTTATTTATTTAAGGCTGTGGCCGATTTAGGGTTTTTTTATGCAAGCCCATTTTTCAGCTGTTAATGTTTGAACTTCGAAGTTTAAAGTTTAAACCCTAAATCTGAAACCCTAGTTTAGGGTTTCGGGTATTTTTTTTCGCTCTTTTTAAGTAAATATTGCTGCTTGATAACTATGTATGCAAGCCATTTTTCAGTTGTTAATGTTTGAAACTTTGAAGTTAGCCTAGGGTTTGTGTTTAGGGTTTGTTTTTTTTAAGTAAATAAGTAAATATTGCTGCCTGGTAACTATGTATGCAAGCCCATTTTTCAGCTGTTAGTGTTTGAATTTGAAACTTTGAACTTTGAACTTGAAGTTTAAACCCTAAACCCTAGTCTAGGCCCTAGGGTTTTGGGTTTTTTTTCCTCCTCTTTTTAAGTAAATATTGCTGCCTGATAACTATGTATGCAAGCCCATTTTTCAACTGTCAATGTTTCAATTTTAAACCCTAAACCCTAGCCTTTTGGTTTAGGGTTTAGGTCCTTTTTCCTTTTTTTTCAAGTGATTGTAACTTTGTTGTTACTTGTTTCCATGTGCAAGCATATAAAAAATGAAACCTTTTTTTCCTTGTTACTTGTAACTTTGTACCTTTTCATATTATAAGCAATACAAGATGTGTTTTGTCACTTTCATGTGTACTTAAAGCTTAGCCTTGTATGGTGTCTTGACTTGAATTGTTGCTTTTATTGCAATATTTGATTTGCATAATGTTCATTCATTGTAAAATGCATGAAAAAAAAAATTCATTTTTTTTTTTTCGTTTTCTTCAGTTTTTTTTTTTTTTGGTTTTTTTGCCGATTCATTGCCGATTTTTTCCCTCGATTTTTTGCTGATTTTTAAAACTGCCGATTGACTCCCAATTCCGATTTTCTCAACTATGCTTGAAATGATCTATATGTTGGAATAAAAATCTTCTAAAAATGACTGCTAAACAAAAAGCAGTGTAACCGGGTTCTCGCACCCACTTGGCTGGGTTCGCGAACCCGCACTAGCACCCGCATCGGGTTCGCGGGTTCACGATCGGGTACGGCTAGGCCGAACCCTATCCGAACCCTGTCGGTTAGTTAGGGTTCACCCAACCGAACCCAACCCAGTTTGGGCATTAACATAGGAAAAAAACTTTTTTTTTCTTATTATTATTATTTTTAAGGTGGGCCCGAACACACCTAGCCCATACGGGCTAAAAACAATTATTAAGGCAGGGTTTCTATAAGGCAGTCAAAGACATATATGGCATTGGACAGGAGGCAACAGGGATTAGAGAGCAGTTTGCATCTTTTGTTTGTGCACGGGGTACATTCTAGTCTATTGAGGCCTTATATGACAGGAGTTTGAAGAACCCCATATTTTGGTGGACATTGCACGGACATGGGACGCCACAGTTGCAACGACTAGCATGTCGTTTGTTGTCTCAAGTGGCCAGTTCCTCAACTTGTGAGAGGAATTGGAGTACATATGGATTTATCCATTCAGTGAGGAGAGGTCGATTAGAGGTGATTAGGGCAAAGAACCTCGTGTATGTCCATAGTACTCTTCGACTCATGTCTCGTAGGGACAAGGGTTATACACAGGGGCCTTTTGCACGTTGGGATGCAGTTCTTGATGACACCAGAGATGATAGTAGGTGTGATGGATTTTTCAGATCTACCACCACCAGATCCACAGGAGGAGGGCCTAGAAGATGATGATGAGGAATATGATGAATGAGAGCCAAATATCAGATATTTGATGTTATCTTTGTACATGTCCACTACTATATAGTATATTGTTATCTCTTGATTCTATGATTTGACATCTTGTCATTTGTTTACATGAATATGGAATATCATATATCAATATGATTTTATGATGCCATATTTAAATATTTATTATTTTGTAGTGTGTATGAATGATTTATTTTATTTCACAATATGTATGACTTATCATATATTTAATTATTTCACAATGTGCATATTTATTTTATTTTTTAATTTTCTTGATTATATATATATATATATATTAAAAACTAGCCGCACCCGCACCCGGCGAACCCTATTTTTGACAGGGGCCGCACCCGCACCCGCGATTCCCGCCGCACCTGCACCCCCGCACCTGGTAACCTTGACAAAAAGATATGGCTCACGCAAGATGAGACATTTTTTGGAAAAATATGCTCTAGCTCTACAAAAACAACCCCATTTTGCTAGAATTGCTGCTCTAATACCAATTGTTGTGAACCTCTCTTCTCATTAACAATAAATCATTCACCAATATGTAAAAATATCAAACATGAATCTACAATAAATTCCACTATAACAATCCACACAATAAAATAGAGATAGATAATACCCTTGAGGTAGGGCAACACCAAGAATACTCCTCAGGGAAGGAATCACTCCACAAGATCTCCAGCTCCACAAACCAAGACTCTTTACGAAGAATTCTTGATAGGACTTACTTCTACAATTGGGGGTACATCTTTCTTTATACAAGAATGTGATGGTTCACCTTCCATGAGTTAAAAGGTCACCCATGTGGTGATTCACCTTCCATGAGTTACAAAGTGTATAATATTATAATATGACACTATGTTATATATTATTATAATTTTGTGTGACCCATGCCATAATACAATATTATATTATATCCTCACAAGCATATACTTAGATACCTAACAACTTCCTCTCATGGTTTGACAAGGGGTATGAAAAGGTCTTATACTTGAAAAGCATCATTGGGAGAAGTTTGGAAAGGGAGAGAATGGAGGGAAAGAAAACAATTGGAACTTGTTAATGGTGACTTTGTACAACAAATAGTCTATGCCTATTAGATAATACGTATGTCTTGACCTTTATTGATGATTTATAAGAGGAGAATATTGATTTATAGTATCAAAAGCAAGGACATGGCATTTAAAAAGTTTGTTGAATTCCAAGGCTTTAGTTAAGAATCAAAGTGGTTGTTCAATAAAATACCTTTGCATCGATAGAGGTGGAGTACACGAGCAATATTTCAAAGATTCTTTAATCAATAGTGGAGTGTGGAAAATTAATTCCTCAACATAATAATGTTGTGGAAAGGAAAATAGGGTACTTGTGGAAATACATAGTTGTATGATGCAAACAAAAGGATTGGATGATAAATTCTTGGGTGGGGCAACCCTATATGTAAATTATGTTTTGAATAAGGTTATCATCAAACTTTGGAAGGTATTTGGAAATCAAAACTTGAATAGAAGTGGAGTGGAAGCAGACATAATCTTAAGCATCAATGTGTATTTGATTGTATGTCATGACCTATATTTCATATGAAAATTGTTGAAAGTTGGATCCCAAAGGCCATCCTTGCATCATGTTTGGATACTCAACGTATCTTACTATCTAACACCTGTAGGTTTTTTGATCTAGTCAAAGAGAATTTGATTATTAGTAGAGACGTTTTTTATGAATCGAGGAGTGGATCTAGCTTTTTCTTAGGATCATCCACTATCACTTTCTAAAATATACATGACCATGATCCTTGATATTATTTAGAGGGACTATGTAGTGGACAATGATCTTCAACAAGATGCATTTTCACTAGTTGTAAAGAAGGAACCCTCAAAGGAACACCATTTAACCATCCGAGGGTGCTTGACACACAAGAAGGCATGAATCCAAGATGATCATGAATGCCCAAGACAGATGCCATAGGGATGTCACAAGAAGTTTGTTTTGACACATGTGAGGAAGAGGGTTGGCTGGGATATTTTGTGAAGAGTACCATAGTATACACATAGATGCCCCAAAGTGCTTGGAGAAGAGTGGAGCATTAGACAAGGGACTCTTGATAAAACAAAGAGGGTTTCTCAAGGATAGATGCGCTCGAATATGGATGCTCAATAGAAGGTAGAGGGTGATATGAGGCAGGATGCTTGATTACTGTCCAAGAATAGACCCTTGATAAAGGGCAAAAAAATGTTTAGGCTGGTACATCTGGTTGAAGGAGGATGGTTGTTTGGATTAGGAGTTTGAATGCATGGCATGGGGTTATCTCACTTGGTACACTTGACAAAGGGTCATTTAGGTTAGGATGCCTACGAGGAGCTAGAGTACCTAGGTTGGAACAATTAGTAGATGTAGGCTATTAAAGGATTATGTTGAAGATGAACCTTGAATTCTAAATTCAAGATAGACTAATTTAAAAAAATAGCAACATGCCCAAACCTAGGTAGGAAAGGATACTTCTTGAGGAAGTCAACATACTCTTGAATGAAAGTCATATTGCACTCATGACTAAAGACACTGACATTGCTGCACTACTTATGTAATAACTCAGGGGATGAAAGAATGGTGCTATGCTATGAATGAGGAATAACATTCTTGATTAAAGAACCAGATCTAGGAATTGGTCCTTTCAAGGCAATAACATTGCCAAGTGTAAATGGGTAGATAAAATGAAATATGCTTTAGAAGGAGAAATGGACAGATACAAAGGTTGGTTTCTAAAGGATTCTTTGAGCATAAGAAGTTGACTACATCAAAAATTTTACACTATGGTTGAAGATGAATGCTTTTAAAATCAACCATCCTATTGTTGGCCGCCACTTATGGATAGGAAATACATTAAATAGACAAGAAGTGTGCCTTATGCAAGTGTTTTGCATGAAGAAATCTCTATAAAAGATTGCCTAAATTTGGCAAAGGAAGTGACCAATCACTAGTTTTCAAATCAAAGAAACTTCTTTACGGACTGAAACAAGCCCCAAAAACATGATATGAGAAAATTGATAAGTTTCATCAATAGTTTCCTGAAGCAATACAAACGGGATTATAATGCTTGCTTTCAAAGTCAATAAGATCAAATTTTTATAATTGTCTTGTAAATGAATGATTTGATTGTCACTAAAAGTGACACCTCATTCATTCATGAGCTCAAGACAGATACATAATACCTTTGAGAAGAATGGCATCGGACTTCACCTCTTGGGAAACCAAGTACTTAAAACCAAGAATGGCATTGTCATTTCTTAGCAAATATGCTCTTGATATTTTGCACAAGTTTAAGATGGAATATTGCAAACCTTGTTAAAGTCCATATTGGTCAGGCGTCAATAAACTCAATATTGATTAGGCATCAAAATTTTCAAAGACTGATTCACCCAAAGTTGGTTCCTCCCTATATAGGCAGTGTGTTGTTTTTCATTTATATACCATAGTCAACTTGATATTGCTTTTGTTGCGGGTGTGGTTCACATGCAGGATGTAAACAAAATTATGCGATATATTGAATATTCTCTTGTAATAGTCTTGGCTTGTGGAGCGGATCTCATTTTGGGAGATATTGTGGAGTGGTTCCTTATGGAATGCCATTTGTGCTGCCCTACTTGAAGGGTATTATCACATCTTATCTTTGGATTAATTATTATGGTTGATTTATTTAATTTTTAGCATATTGTGGATGCTTTTATATTATGAGAAGCAAAGGTTCATAATAGGGACCAATCATCTTATTATCACATTCCCCAAGAGGAAACCCTGGAGCTGAATGGGAAAAGTGAATCATATTGTCGCAGATGCAAATGATTGCAAATTTGCATCAAGGTGCTCGTTCAACCTTAGAGGAGGGCACATTATGTGGTCTTATGAAATGTAGTAGCACTAGCCCCTACGAAAGTTGAGTAGTGATGCACTTAATATATATATATATATATATATATATATATATATATATATATATATATATATATATATATATATTGGTGTCATATGGATTTGAAACCACCTTCATTAGTATCGATTTGCAAAGTAGAAATTGACTCCTATTTTTGTAAATTTAGAGTATTGTCAGCTTGGCATGCAACCTAGTTGTTGAATACAAAATAAAAGAAAGTATATTGAAATTTATTGTTGTTATATTCAATAGCTAATTTGGCCTTAGGGCCCAAAATGATTGGCGTTGATGACAACTTAAAGAACCAGTTAGTGGTGCCTGCAAGTTTTAGAGTGATGTTGTGGAAGCTATGGCGTATTGCTTGGTTGGTGATGATATGACACCTCAATACACTCATATAGGAGAATGTTGCAAATGTTGAAATAGAATCCAAAATATAAAGCTCTTATATTAAGCAGGAGGTGTCATTACATAAGCTTGGTACAATAGGCGTTGCAAAGTGCAAGGCATTTTATCTGTAGAGGTACAGTAACAAGTAGAAGAAACGAAAGAGAAGGCAAGAAGAATGAGAAGTCCTAGGTTCTTTGATCCTCGATTTCCAATAGAAGAAGGTTTCTACCATATATATAGAATGTGCAAAGGAGCTAAAAGAAGAGGTGCTTCAGCTTTCGACGATTCTTGATTGTTTCAAGAAACAAGCAAGAATCTGTTTCTTTGTTGTTAGCAAACTAGGTGTCAGCTTGTGAAATCTTGAATTGGTTGAAACGACTTAGTTAATTTGGGATGAGTGTTGCACTGACCGCTTGACGATGACCCATGGTTTGTTGTCAGCGACTTTTTCCATCTTGCATGCATGCCAATTAGATGGGTCTAACATGGTCTTGGAGTGAAAGTGGGGGTTGGCACTAACCTGTCTGGTGAAGAGTCTAGATGGGTGCCAAGGATGACACTCTCAAGCAGCTTTGGTCTCATGCCTTGAGGAACTATGAGCAACGCTTGCTTTGCTACAATCATTTGTCCCCCCTTGAGGAATGATCCACATTGCATTAGCTTTAAATTGTGGGAAAGGGCATTTGAGTTGGTTGAGCATGTACCCCTTTGCATTTGATGGGAATTGATCCTGTTTTGCAACCTTGAATAGGTTGTGTCTCCTAGCGAGTGGTCTTGTTGGTAACCTCGATCAACTTGTCTGCGGTGACAAATTCCAATTGTATTGGGTTCAAAGCAACTACATGTTGTACTTCCATGGGCTCTAGCAGAGGAGGTAGGTATGGTTTAAGGAGTTATACGTGGAACACTATATGCATCCCCAAGTATGGCAACAGGTCAAGAATAAAAGTAGTCTATCCTGTGTGGCACTAGATGATGTAAGGACCATAGTGCAATGGTTTGATCTTCTGGTGTGGGCTAGAGAAGCTTTCCTTCTTCAGGTGGAGCCAAACCTTACCCCCAACTTGGAATGTATGTGGTGCCCTATGTTGAGAAGCCTCTTGAGTTCAGAGTCTGATACTGCTCAAAAGGGATGTAAGAGAAGATGCAAGTCATGTTTCTATGCAAAAAATGTATTCGCTTGGGTCGTGATGTTGGTTGTCTCTTTATAGAATGGGAGGACACAATTCGTATTCTCGATAAGGAATGTGTTGGTGCAGGTCAATTTTTTGTGTAGAGATGTATTGGTGTAGGTTGTGAGGCTGTTTGTATATTAGTTGCTCAAATATATGCATTATTTATTACTCCTCTTCCTCTTACAAATGTATCATATAACTCTATTACAAATATGATAACAATGCTATGAATGCTATGCTCGCTATGGAGTAATATATAGCCATAGTAGAATGACTCTTCATATACTTGACTATTCCTTTCCTTATGCCAAGTCTCATGACTCTTGGCTTCTCTACTTGACACTTGCATACACATGACTCTATCTTGTATGCACACCTAGACATGACTCTTCACTTAGCACACTCTAATCTAAGAACACATGTGCACACTTACATATAAGACACTTGTGCACATATACACACATAACACCAATTGGTTATATGGGATTGAAATAGGCCTCACCCGTATTACATCATCACCACATAGTGGTATTGCAACAAAGCTTGGATATTATCCATGTATCATTTGGCAAGATTTGAACCTTGGTCTCCTCCTCAAATGTTGAGGAATCTAACCGGTTGAGCTAATGCCACTTGATCATAACACTTGCACACTTGCTCACATGACACTTGTGCATTTCCTGTACATTATTACATTACATAAAATATTTACTCACACTCTAATCTAAGACTCTACCCTAGTCTAATATTTACAAGGTGTACCATGAAGGTACCATCGGGGTACATTAGCATGTACCAAATAATGTAATATTCTCCAACAATGTGTTGGCTAAGGTCATATCTCTATGTAGAGATGTCTTGGCTAGGTTGTGACATTGGCTGTATGGATGCAATCGATAATCATCCTAGAGAGATATGACTAGTGGCGATTGTTTGGACTCTTCTCTTTCTGTTTGTACTGCCTATATTGGATACTTTTGCCTTGAATTGATATGGGATCCAATGTCTTTCATATGTGCAAATTGGGTAACCTGTGAGGAAGTTATGGCCTTCAAAAGTGGGGACAATGAAATTTGATGTTGGTGCCAAAGCTAAAAGATGACATTGTTGTTGGCAACTATGGTGAAGGTTGACACCAATACATGATGATGGGACTCATTTGCATTGGTGCCCAAGATTGGCGCTAGCGCCGTACAGGTTAATGCCATAGTACTTTGGCAAACAGGTTGGTGCCAAGGTTGTTAAGGTTAACTCCAAGTTTGGAAGTGATACCCTGTCTGCTATTATTAATGCCAATGGTGGATGTGACGTTGATGCTAGAAACTACTTCTAATCCACTATGTAGGTTTTGACATCTATTGGAGACATGAATCACTGTTGCTAGATGCGTTGCTATATGTTGGTGCTAGCGCCATAACATGCATGAAGCCATAGAAGATAAAACGTTGGAGTTGATGCTGGCGCACAAGTGGGGTTGGTGTTGTGAACAAATGTGGGTTCCTAATGCCGAAGATGAGGTTGGCGTCATAGGTGGAGTTGGCACCATAACGTTGAAGATGAGATTGGCAACATAGGTGGAGTTGGTGCCATAACGCTAAAGATGAGGTTAGTAACATAGGTGGAGTTGGTGCCTTGAATAGGTGACATTGTAATGTTAACGATGAGGTTGGCACCATAGGTGCAGTTTGTGCAATGAACAAGTTTGATGTTGTAGGTTGTCATGACATTAGCCCATTGACTGAGAAGTCATGATGGTTGCCAAAACGTATCGGTTGGCATTTTTTTGGCACTGACCCATTAGGAAGCTAAGCAACGCTTGCCTTGCTTGGATCATTTGCTCTCCTAGAGAAAAATGGTCCTACATTGCTCCTAGTTCAATCTTCGAAATTTTGTCTATATGGCACAAAGAGTGGCATTGAGTGATGACACACCCTAAATGGCTTGTACTCAGGAAGAGGAAGCGATGAGAACAAACATTGGCGTTTGTGGGAGCAACCCACAAAACACAAAGTAACAAAGCAAAAAACATAACATATGTACAAAGGTGGGGTAACAATGCTCTATGGCACCCTAGGTGTGTAAAGAGGACCCTTGAGCACGAATGCTAGGCTTGAGCGCTCCAAAGGGATGTGAAGATGATCCTTGTGTAGGAAAGGGAGATAAAAGATGCAAAATTTGCTTCTTGGCAAGTGTAAGTGTTTTGAATGATTGTAATGAACTTCTTCCAGCTTTGGGAAGGATCCCATCCAAAATGCATTTGTAATAGCCTATCTAACCTCTAGATGGGGACTTTAATGAACCAAAAGGTTGAGCAGCTTTGGTTGTCCCTGTAACAAGTATTGCATGCGTGGAGATCAAAGCATCTAATGTATTCATGTCCTTGTCTTCCATAGTGATTGCATATGTACCCAATTCTTGCATTCTTAGGTTGTTGTTCAACTTTGATGGGGTGTCTTATGCATAGGCCATGCTTTTCCAATCCTTGGCCCGTTTAACCCATCTTCTTCAAAAGGTTTGAACTAATGCCCTTGGTGTGCTCCTCAAAAACCAAATGATTTGGAGGAGCAAACTGATTACTTAGGAATAAAACTCACCAAACAAGTGTTTGTTTGTGCGTGAGACTCCTTGAGAAGCTTCTCTCAAACTTGTCAAACTTGTTTTATAAATGTAGAAGTTTTTGTTGGATGGAATCATAGATGGCTTCTTTCTCTTTTAGTTCTTTTTGAAATCACTCTATAGTTTGGTTGTATTGCCCCTTGATCTTGTGGATCCATTCAACAATTGGATCTTCCAAATGTGAGAACTTTATTTTTATCTCTGACATGGATGCAATGGCAAAATGAAGACTCTCCTCCTTTGCTTGGGTGCTATCTTGCAATTTTGGATATGACTCTTCAAAAGCTAAAATCTTTTTGTAATCGTTGGTTCTACTACCATAAGCTTTTGTGCCCTTCCCATGCTGAATGGGAATGAAAATGAAAATGTTGGAGTGTAAACAACTCTGATACCAACTTAGTCAACGCATCGAGGCCCATGATGGTTGGCACAAAGGACAACTTACAAAACCAACTAGTGGCACCTACAAGTTATAGCAAGAGTGATGTTGTGGAAGCTAGGGCATATTGCTTGGTTGGTAATGATACAACCCCTTATTAGACTCACATAAAAGAATGTTATAAATGTAGAAATAGACTCCAAAATATAAAGCTCTTATATTATGCAAGAGATGTTATTACATAAGCTTGGTACAACATGGGTTGCAAGGTCTAGGGCACTCTGTTTTGCGTAGGTGGAGTAACAACAAGTAGAAGAGACGAAAGAGAAGGCCAGAAAAATGAGAAGTCTTGTGTTCTAGGTCTCCTAGATTACCAATGGAAGAAGGGCTATACTATATTTATAGAATGTGCAAAGGAGTTGAAAGATGAGGTGTTTTAGTTTCCGAATTGGTAAGGGCTATACTATATTTATGGAATGTGCAAAGGAGTTGAAAGATGAGGTGTTTTAGTTTCCGATGATCCTTGAACAAGAATTTTGTCAGTTCGTGGAGTCTTGAATTGGTTGAACGGGCCTGGTTAATTTAAGTTGAGTGTTGCCATGGCTGCTTGATGGTGACACATGGTTTGTAGTTAGCGCTTTTTCCATCTTGCATATGTGCTAAATGTGTCATGTCCCCTTTCTGAGCTCGTCAGCATTGGCATAGTGCATAGCCTATTCACGCGATCCTGTAGGCTATGGGAGCAGTTTAAGGATCTTGGAAGTCAGTTGGAGCAGTTTCCTATTTTTTAGGGCCGTGCTTTTTTCAGAACAATTTCTATATTTGGACAGTTCGACCAAAAGGGTATCCAAAAATGCTATCAGATGTTGGCTTGGGTCTTCTGGTGCAATTATTTTAATACTCGTAATTATTTAATTATAAAGTCGTATTTAATTAAATAGACTTTATATTATGTGTGCACATAAGTCACTTAAGTGAATTATTAATTATTTGATAAAGTGACTTAGGGAGACATAAGGTTTATTAAAAAGGGGGTTTTTTATCCCACATTGGTTATGTTATGATACAGCCAGGCCCGAGTCAATAATAAATAAAGTGGTCGGGCTCTCATTCTAGCATCCTTGAACATTGAATATATTGCTTGATGCATTTTGGAGAATTTGCTTGCAGATTCGAGCTTGTTGAGAACGGAAACTCTCGGCAAGGACATCCACTACGGCTGTGAAAGATCAGCTCTATTGGATTTTGATTGTCTTCATTCAGAGGGCAAATTGGAGATCAACAAGAATTTCTGGTTCGTCACTGATATCTTGTGTGTGTTGGGAGATAGCAGCGATTTAGACCTGTAGACGGTACTTATTTGGAGGCTGTAGCAGTTTACTATTCACACGGCACTGTAGCAGTTTACTATTCAAGCGGCACTATAGCAGTTTACTATTCAAGCGGCACTGTAGCAGTTTACTATTCACGCGGCACTGTAGCAGTTTACTATTCACGCGGCACTGTAGCAAATTACTATTCACGCGGCACTGTAGCAAATTACTATTCACGCGGCACTGTAGCAAATTACTATTCACGTGGCACTGTAGCAAATTACTATTCATGACACTATTCACAAACTATTTCCAGAACGTGGATTGCTGCGATTTGTTTTCAGACTTGAGGAAAATCGGGTATTTTCAGTGCTGTTCATCATTGTAATTTCCCTTGCAATTAAGTTGTTCCAGTTTGTGAAGCTTTCTTCAGCAGTATATCCTGTATGTTTAAATCCCATAAAAATACCTAAAAAAAAAGAGCATATATTTGAATAAAAAGAGCAAAAATTTGTGTTTTTCTTTTACTAGTCAAAATAGATAGGAAACAATCCAGAATAGGGTGGGTTGTTACAAAATGGATGGGGCTAACGCAGTCATGGTGCCAACTTGTCTAGTGAATTGTCTAGATGGGAGCCATGACCACTTGATGGTGACACATGGTTTGTAGTTAGCCGCTTTTTCCATCTTGCATATGCGCTAATTGGATGGGGCTAATGTAATCATGGTGCCAACTTGTCTGGTGAATTGTCTAGATGGGAGCCATGGCCGCTTTATGGTGACACATGGTTTGTAGTTAGCCGCTTTTTCCATCTTGCATATGTGCTAAATGGATGGGAAGTGTTTCCATGGCCGCTTGATGGTGAGACATGGTTTGTAGTTAGCCGCTTTTTCCATCTTTCATATGCGCTAAATGGATGGGGCTAACGTTTTCATGGTGCCAACCTGTCTGGTGAATTGTCTAGATGGGAGCCAAAGCTGATGCTCTAAATTTGGCATCATGCTTTGAGGAGCTTTAAGAAACCTTGATTTGCTCATTTCAATAGCTGATTAAGCCATGAATCTTTTCCATGGAGTTTTTAAGAATAAATGATCAAATTGCTGATAATTTTCACCAAACCACTACTAGAAGCAAAGTTTTTATGCTTAGATCAATGCTTGAACTACATGAAGCTAACATTAAAGGGGATGAAAGATAGCGTCATGTTCTTGTCCCCTCTAATTTGATTGAAGGGGGGATGTTAAGATTGCGTGTTAGTGATAAACCTGACTATCGAGGCAATTTATATTTTACTTTATCCTTTGTAGTGTTGATTTACGTCATTCATTGGTGCCCAATGGATCACCTAATTATGGTTTCTCAAAATCTATGATTCCATATGATTTGGGTCATATAAACATGCTAACATTTACCCATCCTTAATGAGTAAGTTGCAAGAGCATATGATGGGTTCAACCTTGCTTTGTTGCACTAGATGTAGTTGGTCGTTTATTGATTTTAGTTAGCTTCTAAGTGTATGAAGAGGAGCAAAATCTATTTTTTGCCGTTTTTCTTGATATGATCCGTGACAAACACCAGCAGGAAAATCAGAATAAATGATATTCTTCAAAAAGAAAATAATCGAACTAGTGTCACGAGATCTTGTGAATTTTATCAAAGATGTTTGGATTTGGGCTATTTTCTAAGTTAGGCTAACAAATTCGACAAAGGCATTTGAACAAACAACAATCAATGAAAAGCCCTATATATAACACCTATAACTTTTCCTATTTTTGTCTTTCATTCTAACATCTGCTTGATTCTATTCTACATCTATAAAAGGCAAACATTTAAATAGAGCAACTAAAGAAAAAGTTAAAAAAAAAACAAGCAAAATGATTTTGAGGCAACTTATTCATAGAGCCATTTGCAAGTCAATATCATTTTTGTATGAAATGTGAAGTTCTTTGTACATATTTATATTTATTTTAGATATTGACATTCATGAAATTGTTTATTTTTCTTTTTCGAACATCAGGATGAGTTTTATAGATTTTTTCTTCTAGTGACGTTTCATTTTAATATTTATCCTTGTCGAACTTGAACATGAACCCAAACCTTGTAACTTAGAATCCAACAATGTTTAATATTCCAATTCCAATATGAACAATCTTGTATATAAATGAAATATCCGATGAAGAATAGTTGGGGCTGCTTTGAAGCAAAAAAATAGTTTTCAACTTCTTTTTTTTAATGTTCCGTCATTTTGTGTATTGGTTTATGTAAAAAGGTCGCTTTGTTCTATGCAGGAAAGAAGGGTTTGGCAAAGGCACTTACAAAGGTAATGCTTGAAGAAGTGTGGATTTTGTTTAGTTTTGTATTAGAGCCTAAGGTTTATGAGCAGTAGACTTGTGCATGGTACATACCAGGGGTGCATATGAAGCTAGTGGAGAGCCATTGTGATGCAACTCAATCGAGCAAAGAAGAATGGCGTAAATGGAGTTCAAAAAGGCTGAGTGACAATGATGCTAGAATTGCTTGGTTGGAAAGAAGTATGGAGATCCTACAACAAATGTTCACTCAATTCATGGTGTTCACAATGCAACAAGTAGGATCGAAGAGGAAAAGCCCCCATCTCTGTAGTCTCCTAAAGAGAATAGGTCTAGAATTTTTTTAGGAATGGAAGTATTAAGCACCTTCAAAATCCCATTTAAAGGGGAAGCTAAACTTGGAATTCCATCTCATGATGTTTAGGGGGATGCGGAAAAACTCAAGAATTGGCTGTGACAACTAAAATTTACTTTGGTTGCCATGGCCTTAAATTTTAGTGGTATAAAGAAGATCAATTTTGCTTGATTGAAGATGACGAAGCATGCATTGATGTGGTGGGAGATAAGATACTTTTAGTCTTTTATTAATGTCCATGGATGGCCAAAATTAGGCCAATGGGACTTATTGCAAAGAGTTGTTACAATGCACTCTAGTAACCAAAGAGTACTATGAACGTAAGCTAAACTAGAGTAAAGAATCTAGTGTCAACTACATTAAAGTGGAACCATTGTACAACATTAAATTACAACCTTGAGGGTTATCCAAAAACGACAAAGCATGCATTGATGTGGTGGGAGATAAGATACCTTTATAAATGTCCATGGATGGTCAAAATTAGGCTAGTGGGACTAGTTGAAAAGAGCTTTTACAATTCATTATAGTAACCAAAGAGTACTACGAACGTAAGCTAAAAAAGAGTAAAGAATCTAGTGTAAATTACACTAAAGTGGAACAATTTATTGGCATAAAAATACAGCTTTGAGGGTTACCCAAAATGTATAAACCTTGGCGTGCTAAAAGTAATGATGAAGAGAGAGCCAACAATCATGGTAAAATAGAGATAGAAAGGAGTTCTAGTGGATCCAAGCACCAACGCTAATCTATAGTGGGATGTAAAGTAGAAGCACAATTGTCGTTAACACCTCTATCCCAAAGGGCTAACACATGATCTAATGATGTGCGTAGGAGAATGGCCAGTACTAAGGGGCTTGGTTTGATAATCTCGGAAAAAGATGGAGTTCAACCCTTTTAAGATTTTACTAGCATCCATGGTTGTGGAACCAATAGAAAAATATTGGAAATTGGTAAGCTGCATTTGTCTGCAACTCCTTAGTATGTGAGGGATGGCGAAAACTTGTTGCTGGAGAACCACAGTCTTGCTCCATTGCATACAAGCAAAAGAAAGAACTGAAGCCCAAGTAGCCACTCGTGTATGTAGACAAGGGCACATAGATCTGTCAATAACGTTCTAAAGAGCTATAACTCAAAATGAACGCTTATTACTCCCGACTATAGAGAAGAGTGAAAGAATGAGGTGATTAATTGAGTAGTAGTCGGTCTCCCTTATAATAACTGACACCGAAGAGCGATAGATTTCCCTAAAGGTACAAAGCCAAGCATCCTTAGTCAGAATAGCTTAAAAATGTGGAAGTGATCCATTTGAGTCTCTATACAAGCAATAGTACCTCCCTTGAATCTCATAATAAATAGGACACTTGAAGATGAAATGTTCTTCAGTCTCCACTTGTCAAAGAGAGCAAAGACGACATGCCCTATCCTCACGAGGAGTATGGTGGTCTGTTTGCATTCACAACTGATGTGAGCACACTTTGAGCTGACCAAGAGGAATCTTGAGGTTGTCTCCAATGTTGCTATACATAATTAGGACGAGTAGTAATGCCATTTTCAAATCCTCATGAAATGTTTAGTGTAGAAGGCCAACTTAGGACTAAGAGGCTGAGATCGAGCAGCCCAAGTGATTTCAATATATTATTTATAAATATCGTTTGACTGCTTGATTAATCACCCTCTTATTAGTAAGAGGGTAGAGAGGAGCATGTAAAAAGTGTTTGAATGGAGGTAATCTATCTTTGGAAATGCCAACTAATTGAAGAAGAGAGATAACTTTTGAATACCATCATGATTTCAACCGTACGTGCTTCTAGAGATGATCTAAGTGCTTCTAGAGGTAATCCATTCTAAGGAGCAAAACACCAAATATGGGTATCTCTCTCAGCTTGAGGTGCAATCACACATGGATCTAAGATGATGAAGCTGAAAAATAATTCGGAAGATGCTCACAAGACAAAGAGGACGAGCACCAAAGCCTGAATAAGACATTGGGGAATTGTTCCTTAACATCAGATAAATTGTTGAAGCAAAATGGTTTGGACCCTCTCAATGCAAGCCCAATCAACACACCCTAGACTTGAACCCCAAATTCTAGATCCATACAGGACTGTGAGTTTGATGATGCAATCAAAGAGGCGCATCTTTGTAGGTATGTCTTGGAAGTGCTGCTGGAAACATTACTGTTTCAACACTAAGAAATATGCATATCCCTTTCAAAGCAATGATGTGAAGCTAGCCGAAGATTAAGGGAAAGACCTGTAAACTGAACCGCCAAATAGGTGTAAGTAATGGTGATCTCAATTGGATCACCATAATAAAAGAACTGAAATTTAGATAGGGTACTCTGTAATGTGTTGAATCTGATAACCTTAGTCTTGCTAAGATTGGCTGCAAGCTGTTTCAAGTCATAGAAGCAAGCAAGAGCATCCAAATGTCTTTACAGGCCTTTAGGAATATGAGCAAGAAGAATGACACAATTTGCAAAAAGCAATATAGTTATGAAGACGTGATGCAGAAGGCAACCATTGTATCAGTAAAATGAAGCATTAGTGTCCAATTGCAAGCAGTTCAAGACTTTGCTGACGAAGTGATTTATCCAATTGGATATGAGGATGAAAGAGAGAATTCTGCCTTCTTCAAGCACTAACTTCATATGGGCCTTTTCCTGACCCTTTTCTTCTGCACAAACCAATACATAGGAAACATAGGAAACAATAAAGAATAACTGGAATATATATAGCATAAAAAAGAAGCTGAGTTATATGTTTTTGGCTTAAAAGCCCCCATCTCTTCTTTATTAAATATTGCATTTATATAGAAGATTGTTTACAGTAGAATAGGAAGCTGAAACATTGTTGGATATATTTTTTTCCTTCTGTCAATATTTTTTATTCTGATTTTCCAACTAGCTTTTGTAACGATTCATAATATGTAGAGAATTTACAAGATTAGAGATGAATTTAAACAAAATGTTGGGCTGATCTAGACAAGCATGAAATCGAGTATAGCCCATCAAACCTTAGAAGTCAGTTACATAGGCTTCTAGGAATGAATTTACAAGACTATAGATGGATTTAAACAAAATGTTGAGCTGATTTAGACAAGCATCAAATAGAGTATAGGCCATCAAACCTTAGAAGTCAGTTACATAGGCCTGTAGGAAAGAAGCAATATGTCTGGTCGTCTGTTGAAGGTTTGAGATGAATCTCATTGTTATATTCAAGTGTTCTCCACTCTTGAAGGCAAGGCAAGTGTGCGTGTGTGCACATGTGTGTGCTGGTTTTAAGTTAGAGGTTCAAGATGCTTGACGAAGACAGCAAGTGAAGAGAAAAGAGCTGTTGGAATATCTAAAGCTGCTTGTTGGGTTCTTTGCCATTTTTTTAGTTGACCTATGGTTTTCTTATGTGTATGCCATTAGGAATATATTATTATTCTTTAATGTGTGGTTGAGGCCAACTTCTATATACCTTACCAAGTCATCAGCTTGAGCCTGTTTAATGCATCTTATTTGCTCATTGTAATCATCTTATTTGCTTATTGTAATCAATATCCAATCATTACTAGAATTATTAGTTCTGCGTTTGTTATTTGTATATTTCTTTTTGTTGTTCGATTGCTTTGTACTTGGAATGGTGGATTCTTCAACATGGTACTATAACTTAAGGTGATGAACCTTAGGACCTACTCCTTGTCGGTTTTTTCAAGTGGCAAATACAATTCTTAGCAAAGCAATAAGTTTATGGGAGGGCACTTTTTCTCTCAAAAGAATCATCTGAAGCATAGTTGAGAAAATCGGAATCGGGTAGTAAATCGGCTGGTTTAAAAATCGGCAAAGAATCGGAATCGACAAAAAATCGAGGAAAAAATCGGCATTTTTTATTGAAAAAACCGAAGAAAATGCAAATTTTCATTGAAAAAAGCTTTTCTCATGCATATCAGAATTTTTCGGGAAAAAATCGGCAAAATCGGGAAAAAATCGGCTAGCCTGTGAATCGGGGAAAAATCGGCATAATCGGGATTTTTTGCAGATTTTCTCAACTATGATCTGAAGAAGATCGACTTTATTTTCAGCTTAGAGAAGTACTCCAAGAGCTTAGTAGAAAAAGCAACAAAATATGTTTTCTTTATTGATCTGACCAATTTGTTATACTTGATGGTTGGTGAAGATTCAAGGAGAGTCTGGTTTGAGTGAGGATTTGCAATTCCTAATTGTTGTGGAGATATTAAAATTTTATGATTTTGAGAATAGGGTATATCTTGAGATGTAGGACGATTTTATCTGGATTAGTTATAGATCCTAAATCTACATGAAAAAATTAGGGGGTAATAGTTTTGCACTTTATATGGGTCAGTCATTTTACCCCTCAAATTCACAATAAAGTTTGTCAATCTGGTCATCCTAAGTGGGAGCAAAATCATACCAAATTTTCAGAAGTTGGAAGGTTATACCAAAATTTTTGAGGCTGTAATGCCTGCATGAAGACTGTTTCCACGATTTTTCAGAAGATTCCTTCCATGATTTTTTATTTTTGGATTTCTTTTTTCAAGCACTTTTATCTAGTGCATACAATTTTCATCCATCTATTATAAGGTGATTCTGCATTTTGGGTTTTGCATAGAGCTTTTGGATGGTAAAAATTATTGATAATGCAAAAGAAATCAAAATGATACTCCCAAAACATTAAGGATGGACACCTATTTGAGATTTTTAAGACGATGAATGCAAAAGAGGCTTGGATAGTCTTGTAAGAGAACTTTGAAAAGTCCGTTGGTGTCGATTTTGCTACAAGTAATAGTGAGGGTGTTGTTTGATTTAATGAGGATAATGACAAGTATTTTGCCTATGAGGATGATTACTCTTTTGATGAGGACATTATATCGTCATCAAAACTTCTGAAAAAAAATTGAATGAGTTTAATTGCTGAGAATGGCGAATAAAAACAAGACTGAAATTTGATGTTAAGAAGCTAAATAAGAGATTCATTGAAACGTGAGGAGGATCACATTAATAGGCATGGTCCAACTAATGATCAATTCATTGTTGAGCATCTGTTGTAGGGAAACATAACAAGGAAACCTACTTCATCTGGTGCTATTACTAGTTATTCTCCTATTGATAATACTCCTAATGATTATCATAACATCCATGTTTCCTTTATGTTGATGTCTCTCTTGTTGGTAATGAGGTTACTTCTAATGCTTATACTTTTTGATGATTGTTGTGGTGATAGTGATATTGCTTCTAATGCTTCTAAAAATATGGCACTAGTTCCAAGCTCCTTAGAATATGGGTTGGTCAAGTGCAAGAATTGGCAAATAAAAATAGGTTATTGTTGCTCCTATTGAGCCATGGTTGCATCTAAGAGGGGTGTTGGTTAACTGAAGTTATCTTAGTGTATGTTTATTATCTTGCTTTGATCGATATGTTCTTCATTTTGGAGAGAAGAGATATGGATCTTTGAGGAGGTACACATGGTAGTATTGGAAATAATTGCAGCATGGAAAGTATTCAAGTTAAGGCAACACAACATTCACAAAGCGGTAAAATAACAAGGAATAAAATATTTTGCAATGAAGTGGTACACTAAGGAAATATAAACGGAAAATCAACTTACAACAAAGAATGAAGCACAGATTTAATAGCGATAAACAGGTATCATTCTCATTTCAATAATTGAAAATACATCTTTGAAAGATAACCTGGTCGAGCATATGACACACAAGATATTGAGCGTGCCTCGATGATGTTATTGACTAGACAATAGGATGTACATATAGTCCTTCGGGTAGAGGTTGGAGTGCAATTGTAGTACTCAAACAACCATCTACACAACAACAAAAGTTAAATGCATCCCTAAACAATTTTGTACACATGCTATTTATTACATCATTTATTTTCAACTCACCATGACAACGAAACATAACAAAGCATATCTATGTTTATGGACAACTCAAACAAAATCTTTATGTTCATGCAGACCGATTTATTTGATTACATCTCACATATTTTGAGCCTCATCGCACTTCTTCCACTTCTTCACATTCATATGCCCTTTACATGTGGAATTTGTAGTCACTCTCGACCAAACCTCCTCTTTCTCTTGGTGACCGGCAACTTGATCTAAGATTCAACACTTGACATAGTTTCTCAGCCAATATGACTCCTATCTCCAATCTTTCTTTTTCTCGTTGACAATTGGAGTGTTGCTAGCGTTGTGGCAGCTATTGTCGACTATAGTCCCCAACAACATCAACTCAAATGACGTTTCCCTTGCCTTGGACAATGTTCTGGTCTGGCTACTATTTTCCTTGGCCCGGATGATGTTCTTGATTCAAATGGTTTTCTCTATGACTACATGTAGTTCATCCACATGGATGACATTCCTTTCTTAGATAGCAACTGAAAAGACCTTCTTGCTTGGATAACTTTTTGCTATTCGTGGACAATGTTCAAACAAGTCTTGAATGACATGGAACCTTTCTTAGACTTCATTCATATTGACAATTTTTTTTATGTGATGATGATGATGATGATGATGATCATGTAGTCCTCCTAAATGACATTGCCATGCAACACTTCTTCTCGGATGGCATTCTCTTGAATGGAGGGTAATTCTCCAACTTTTGAATGATGTTTTCTTTGTTTTGAACAACAATTGTGAAGTATAAGATCTCTCGACATTTGACATAGTGTGAAAGATAGGAGCTCCTACTCAGACGATTCCCCCAAATTGCACTTCATGAACAAATTTCCAAAACTGCATCAGTGCATACTCTTCCAAACAACTTCGGAATAACTAGGATAATGTTTTCAAACAAAACAAGTCTTGGATGACATTTGCTCCATGTTCCAGAACGTTCAACAAGTCTCAAACGACATTTGTACGTAATCTAAAAATCAATAAGCTGTTTTTAGATAATGTTTGTCTTATAACCAAAAATATCCTCTCTTTTTTGCCTTGGATGGCATGTAAGATTTTGTCCACGACAACAATCTCTCTAGCATTCTATTCTCATCTCATCTCTTCCTTTCACAAATTGGATGACGATGACAACTTCAATGACATTATTTTATGTGGATGACGTTCATTTGATCCTAGATGAAGTCTACATGGACGACTTTGCCCTTGATGATATTCAAACCCTTCTCTTCCCTGCTCGGATTGTGCCCTATTTAGCTTTGGATAACATTACTTATTTATCTAACCGACATTCCACACTGTAACTCATTCTTCTTGTGAATGCCAAGTGAATTTATTCTCCCTTGACGATGTTGTGATTTACAATTCACTTGGAGAAATGGTGTTTGGAGGGTCTCACTTTAACTTATTTTCAAGCTTGTTGTCTCCTTTAATTGTCGGTTGTTAATATTCACTTGAAAGTAGATCCCACTCGGTCTCAATTGAACTGCAACTGCCTCTTTATCAAACGACCATCTATGGGTTGGGTGCTTTGATTGTCATCTTGGACAACTTGGTCTTGAACTCAAAAAATACATTGAATTCCGAATGTACTTGTCCTTAGTATAGTGCCTTGGGTTGATATCGTCCTCCTAGAGGCAACCTAATCTGTAATCATCCTTTGAAATTGTAGTTGTTCTCAAAGAAGTGAGCACAATCATGCTTTAGGAAGTGTTTTGGATCTCATTTTTCTAGTAGATTACATTCATTCTTTGGAAGACACCATTTTGACATGTGACATACTTTCTTATTTGAACCACATTTCCCTTCTTTCAGACGACATACATTCTAGTCTAGATGATATTCTTCATCATATAAATGACATCTTTTATCATCTTGATGACAAGATTCCTCATTCAGATGACATCCTCCATCTGGGTGACATAGTTTCTCATTTGAATGACATCCTGCATCATCTAAACGACTTTTGTCCTCAACTAGGCCGCTTGCATCCTGAGCTAGATGAACTCTTCTTAGTCTAGATGGCAACCTTCCTCATTCAGATGATGCGCTTACTCAATCAAGTAGTCTTTATTTTCATCCCACCAACACTCTTCATCTAGATCGCTCTCTTCCTCACTTAGACAACCTCTTGTCTGTTGGAAATATTACATCATAGGATGTTAATGGAGTCATCAAAATAGTAATAGGTTGTATGTTACACTTGTATAGATAAGTTGGTTATAGGTAGTGATGAAAACCAACTCCATTCTCTTTGTATAAATGTACCTATTTTGTAATAAGGATTTGTTTGACATCATTCGTTGGTGCATCATGTGGTATCAGAGCACCATTTTTCCTTGACATTTTATGAGAGAGCTGGTGTAGATGGTCAAGTGTTGGAAGCCTTTCCTTGCCATTAATGCACGTATGTAGGTGTTTGTTGATTTTCTTGTTGATTAAAATTAAGGTGATCAAAGCGACCTTGCAATTAAGATTGCAATGAAGGTCCCTGGCCATCTAGTGCGTGAAGAGGGTATGAGAAGGGTCCCAGGCCATTTTGGGGTGAGTCAAGTGCGAATTTTAGATAAGGCAAGTGTAGATGTGGCGACAATGAGCCATGGCTCCACTTGGTAAGGTAGGTACCATAGAAGGAATGCTCACACAATATTATGATGGGACTTTTGCAAGGCCCTTCCATTTAGATGCCAAACTTGCCCAATTCAAAAGAACCATACTTCCAAATATGTTGCGGAGTCAACCTTCCCCTATTGTAGTATCAAAGGTGGGCCTTGTAGTAGAGTTGAAGCTCTGCCAAATTCACCATGGGATCTTCTTCTATCTTATTTCCTCCTGTATTGTTGCAATATCAACAATAGCTTGTTTTCGTCCTTTTTTATTGAGTGTCTCGGTGTTCTTCATGAACACATTGATGTGCACCTCTGGGAACACCATTTGGATGTCTTCATTTTCAATTGCATATGAATCCATAATTCTTTTTGTCTTGCTTGTTGATGACACCATGATGATAGCTATAGCTATAGAATCATAGTGCAAACCATTCCAGTACTAGTTTGATGGAATTTGTGCACTTGCTATCAAAGTTCCTGTGTTGATTCATTGCAGCTAGAGCTATCAGTCTGTTCATTATCCATGTCATAACAAAATTAGAAAGCAATAGACTATTGGAAAAGATTGCAAGCGCCAAACTGAGAAGAATGATCTATAGATTGTGTTGAGCCAATCTGCGTTGAACTGTTCACTAGAAGATGTTAATTTGCAACGGAGAAAGCACTTGTTTCATAGAGTATAAAAGAGGCATTTACCAACATCAAGAATGCAAGACATGAGCATTTATTCTTGAAGGTAAGTATCCATTTTCTGTCTGATGATTTTGGCAATAAATTTAAAGAAAACCAATTTGTGAGAAGAAGAGAATGAGGACATGTTTGAAGGAGTTGGAGCCCTGCACTACATTCATAATTTTGTTGGGAGGATACGGAGATATCGTGAATCATAGGATATATTTTTGGAGCATTGTGCTAATTTGAATCAAGTTGATTATTGAGGTAGAGTTACCAAAGAAGTATTTGCTCCTAACAATTTTCGGAGCAGATTTGAACTAGCATAGTTGTGTTCCCAAAGAACCTAGTCCGTACTTTTGGAGAAGAGGTGCAAACATTATCCCACATGCATCAAGTAAGGGTGAGTTAAAGATTTTTATAGTAGTCATCACATTAAATATTGGAGTTGATTTAGGGAGTTTTTGTTCGTGGATTGAGAAGCTTTCAAAACTCTATTATGTTGCACAAAATTATTTTTGCAAACATAGGTTAATGTATAGTCATTGGAAGACTCTTTCTAAGCCCAGTACAACAAATACAATTTTTTTCTTGGCCTTTTTTCAAGAACTCAATCCAAGGGTAAGAGAAGTCGTTCAAAAGAAGTAGACCATTGTTCCATGACATTCAGTGACAGAAGACCATATGAAGTGAAGAATGACTCTAGTATTTGATGTCATTGATGAAGTGATTACCCAGATTTTATTTGATCCATTCCAAACATCAAAGTTGCAAAGAAAATGAAGAATGCATTGTCTACTGTTGTAGAGGCCCATGCCACACATGTAATAGTGAATAGTAGAGTTTGTTCCTATTCATGAGAAGATGTAAATTAGTGAGGTTCATTGTTAGCTGATGATTGATAACTAGTTGTGCGAGTCCCTACTCATAAGGTTGTGAATAATTGTGTATACTCCTATTCACATAAAGAATCATGTATTTGTGATTGATTTTATTTGTGCCTAGTCACAAAGGTGTTGTGGACAAGTGTGTGTCCCTATTCACAACTGCGAAGAAGGATAGCATGTGTGTTCCTATCCACATTTGATAAATGATGGATAGTCTTGTTTGTCCCTATGCATTTAGTGAAGCCATTTCCACTGAGTTGAGTAGTTGAGTATGTCTCTATTCATAAATGATGTAATTCATGGATTGTTATGTGTGTCCTAGTCCATGATTATTTATTCACTTTGGTGAACTACGTGTGTGTCCTACTTCGTCAAGTGATTAGAGACATTTGGATTGTTGTGTTTGTCCCAGTCTAGTTACCACTGTTCTAGTTACCACTGTTCTTGCTCCTATATGGAACATGATGTAATAGGGGGGAATTTTGGAAATATTACATCATAGGATGTAAATTGAGTTGTTAGAATGATAATGGGTTGTATGTTCCACTCTTATAGATGAGTTGGTTATAACTAGTTATCAAAACCAACTTCATTCTTTTTGTATAAATGTACCAATTTGGTTTATAAGAATTTGTCTAGCATCATTGGTTGGTCCATCATTGGCATAGACACACTTACCTTACATTTTGATATATGACCATTTTCATACTTAGAATGACATAGATGACACAAAGTATACACATTTTGACTACACTTTTTCACCTTGTATTCTTTGAATTGCATTTCTTTGGACTACACTTGCGTGGGATGCACCTTCCTATTCTTCATCTTTGTCTTTGCGTATAACAAGAGGCAAGGACAAGTTTTTGGTTTTGGCCTTGTCTTGACCATCGTTGGTTTGCGAAAATAGACATCCTAGAGCAATAACTTAGTAGTTTTCCAAGGTTTACAATATATGTCTCGACTAGAGGGAGGCACTTTTGGTTCCAGCATCTATGCAAACTCTCTTCTATGTTAGTCTATCGTCCACCACAACTCACGCCAACTCTTTTTCTATTTAAATCATGTTTACATTTCCCATTGCTATTTGCTTTGGGCATCGACTATCATCTTGGTTCCCTATATGACAACACTTGCACAACATTGTTTTTTTTGACTCATGCTATTTTGTCATTTTCATGCGAAGTGCCCCCTAGATGATAGTTATGATGTTGGACAATTGATTTGCCCTTTGCATCATATTTGATTTGGTCATTGCCACCTCCTTGGTTGGTATTTATTTTGATATGATTTGCTGTTGCAACCTCTTTAGAATTGTTGGGTGCATTCTTTGCTTGAACTGTAATCACCTAGTTCTGGTTGTTTTGTATATTAAAATGACATTCCTTTATGGAATGTCCTTTTACATCGCATATATTAAGGAATGTCTTAGTCAGACATGTAGGATTAGTGTATTTAGACATGTAATGTTAGTGTGTCCTACTTTGCAAATCATTCTCTAGATTTCCTTGTTGTTCCTTGTTTCTTCTTTGAATCCTTGGAATATTCTTATAATGTCTTTTTGGAGAGCATTTATCGATTCCCCCTTGCCATCAATTTCATTGTTGGAGTCACTTACATATTGACCTTGTCTACCTTCCAACATTTTATACTAACGTTACAAGTTCATTGCCCTATTAAAGGCTTCTTGGCATGATTTTGGGATACAATCATATTCTTGTAAACTTTGGAAGAAGTCCTTTGATAAACCATTATTTTTTTCAACCCATTGGCTAGTTCACTCTCCAATTTCTTAAGTGGCTCCTTTAGTTGTCAATTGTAAAAGCAAAATTTCTTTGTTTTGCTTTGCGTTGCATTGTCGATTGTTGCAAGGACCTAGTTGTCATCACATAAGAATTTAAATTCCTTCATGGTTATTGCGCACACCTCTTTCTAGTTGCACATGGGTTTGGTAATTTTTAATAACAATCTATTGCAACTTCATGTGACGTTGCAGGAGACATTGTCATCTAGTCAACTTCATCAAATTGGCAATTCACTTGCTAGATTGTTATGCATGTTCTATAGTGTCGAACTGGTTCCTTCTTTCCAACTCTAAGGAACACTAGACACTTGCTTTCTACCCACAATAGCTAGGACCTTCCATGTCATCTTTTATGTCTGATTTTTGATTGACGATGTTGGTTTTTGTGAAGTTTCTCTTCAAGGTGACAAGACAATCTCCCTTGGTAGCCTCCTTATGTCTCCTTTCACTTGCATTACTACCAAGATCCTTGGAATTCTATCATGTATAGGCAAATATGTGTTCCTATGCTAGACTCCCACTTCACACGCTTCCTTGTAGTTGCTCCCATGGCGGACACCAATCTCGTGCACAACTCAATGCAGTCCCTAGCACTTGCTTCCATGTTGGATTGCCACTCCTTCAATTATTTGATACCACTCATTTATTGATTGTTGCTATTCCTTAGGCAATCCTAGTTGCTTGCTATTGAGTCTTGATGCTTCTGCTTGAGATCTTGTTCTTTTGTCATCAGTAACAGGCTCTTCAGTTGAACAAGGATTGATCAAGTGTGTGATGTATTCCTCATTATTGAAGAGATCTTCTTGCAAAGGATTGCCCTCATTTTGAGGGGGCCAAATACGTTCTATCTTTGCTAATGATGTTCCCTTCTTAGGCCAAACATGTTCTACAACTAGAACGACTTCGTGGCTGTCTTCCTTGTGTCTTTGTTCTTGTTGAGTGAATAGAGGCATTTTCATAACATCTCTTCGCTTGTTGTGAGTGATCATTGTAGAAGTTACACCTTCTACAATTCTAGTTGTGGAAGGTGGTTGTGGCATGCTACTAATAATTGATGGATCCTTTACACGTGGTTTGCATCGTTGTCAGTCATGGTGCATGCTATCCACTTTATTCTTCTAGTGCTATACATCACAACGATTGTCATTGTCTTCACCCTTAATAATTGATGGATCCCCACGATTGTCATCGTCTTCATCCTAGAGTGAGGTTTGGATTCTCACTCATCAACTCTTCAAATCATCGACAACTCCATGTCAACAACATTGCCAAAAATGTAGTATGAAAAAGCATTCAACTATACATCACAACTTACACAATTCAGTAAAGTAACAAGGAACAAAGTATTCCTCAATAAAATGCTACATGAAGTAAATGAAGACAACAATAAAAGATCAACTCACAACCAAGTATGCAGCACAAGTAAACAGAAATCTGTTCTTATCATTTTCATTCCAATCATTTGCAATATATCTTTGGAAGATAGCTTGGTTAAGCATACAATCCACAATATTGAGTGTGCCTTGATGCTCTAGGCCAAACAATAGGATGTACACATGGTCTTGTGGGTGGAAGTTTTTGAGTGCAAGTATTCTACCTGTTCAACTACTTTCACACTAAAATACGTAAACGTGCCCCTAAACAATTATGTGCAGCTTGTATAGACTCATTCAGCTCATGCAAGACAACTTGTTTGCCTACAGTAATTAAGATTAATTATGGTTGGATTGATATTAGATCATGGAAATTCTTGTGCTATGATACAAGGAAATCATATAGATGTGTTTGCTGCTTTGTAGAGCCTTTTGATAATTTCCACTACTATGTTTGGTCATGAGTGGTCTTTTGGATGTTTGGACCATTCTATGGACTGATCACATTACATGATTGTTGGATTGTTGAGATTACGTGGAGATCATGCCAGTTTGTGTGATTTGGGTAGGATATGTCCACATGTTTTGGGCATGGCCTTTTTTGACTTTCTATCATGATGGCTTGTGTAAGGTGTGTTTGGGAGGCTTTTCTCCATGATGTCACTGAACTTATTGGCATTTGCATCTATTGAAAGTTTGAGTCACAAAAAATCCAGATACTGCATTTTGCTTCATTGGAAGTCATTTGTTAGAAGATATTAGAAACTTATTCATAATTTGCGAATCATTCTGAATTGAGTATTTTAGCTTGGATCACGTGGTGATGGGATGACTATCCTTGGATTGTACACTTATGTGGAAAGATGCCCATAGTTGATGCTCATAATCTTGATGATCATAAATTTTTTGGTTCCAGTTGTGGATTTTTTTTTGATTGCAAAGAGTGTGTAGAGGACTTCATTAGTAGCATTCCTTGAGTTTTGGACACCTCTGCTAGGAGTGGGTCAAAGAGACATGCTCCAAGTATTGAAACTGTCATTAACTGGGGGATGTTAGGTACTGAAGCTATCATTAAGGGGGGATGTTGGTATAATGCCACCTTCTTGGCCCCTCAATGTATGTCGAAGGGGAAATCATAGTTACCAAGTTTGTCTGAACCTAGGCTAGGTTTTGTTTGGTTCGGTCCTTTTTTTTGTTTGTAATTTTTTATATATTCATAAAATTTGAGAGGCATAAAATATAACTTATAAAATATATCTTATTAATTTTTGAACTATAAAATATACTTGAATCTAAATTTTTCTATGTTTTTTGATTTTTTGTATGTAGTTTTTTTTTAATGAATATTTTTTATGGGTATATATATATTATATATAATAATTATTCATATTTTTCCAAACTGAACCGAACCATCCTGACAAAAACAAACCTCTGAACCAAACTGTACCTGGTAACAATGGGGGAGATGTTAAAATATTTAAATATGTAAACCCCCTTGCTGGGTCCTTTGGCATCTTTTGTAATTGACCTACGTTTGGTTGTATATATGCCATGAGGAATATTTTCATCTTATTTTAATTTTGTAATGTGTGGTTGAGGCTGACTTTTATATACCTCATTATCTTGACCTTATAAAAAAACATACCATTTGTTTTGTAGTCAAATCAATCTGATGTAAACCACCCTGTTGGACCGTTAGGCATTTTTTGAGGGGGAATGTTGGTATAATGCCTTCTTGATCCCTCCAATCTAAGGGGAGATATTAAAATATGTAAACCCCCTTACTGGGCCCTTTGGCATCTTCTGTAATTAACCTATGTTCGATTGAATATATTCCATAAGGAATATTTTCTTCTTATTTTAATATTTTGTAATGTGTGTTTGAGTCTACCTTTTATATACCTTAATATCTTGCCCTTATAAAAAAGCATTCCCTTTGTTTATTGTAGTCAAATCAATGTTGTCTAAGACTCTAAACCCCCTTGTTGAATCCTTTGTCACTTTTTACAATTGACCTATGGATGACTTGTATATATGCCATGTGGAATATATTATTTTTATTTCATGTGTGGTTGAGGCTGACTTTTATATTCCTCTCCATCTTGAGCCCTGTTTACTTATTATAATCAGTCAATACGAAATCATCACTTGATTATTCATTCCTCTTTGGCAATTTACTCTTCATTTTTATATTTCTTTTTCTTTCTCCAATGCTTTGTGTTTTGGAATCTCCAACAAGATAAAAAATATCAATTCAAGCTTGGAGAATATGCCATCTAAAGTTGAGGATTAGCATTGTCAGATGGATTTTGTAACACAAAGGTCAAGGTTCATCCACTATAGGGATACAATCTTTGTATGCTATTGATGGTATCCACATTTGGTGGACTGCACCTATTAACATTGAAAAACAGCAATTATTTAAGGTGTATGGAAAAGTCATGAGATTTGGCCAAAAAACCTGGTGCCCTTGTTTCAGTGGGCGTAGGCAAGTTGGTCAGGCCTGGTAGAACATGAGGCTTGATCACCCATTAAAATCTTGTGGGGTAGGATGCATGTGTCCCTTCAGGAGTTAAGACCACAAACCAGGAGTACTGGGCTAGAGCTATGATCTATAAAAAATCCTTATCTCGTAACCCTTATTTTTATGTCTACCTCGGTTGGACTTCACCTGGCAGAAATGGAGGTGGAGGGATATTTTTGTGTCTCGGCCATATTCTTGGCCTCATGATGGGAAACGAGTAGAGCCTTCATGGATAAAATCTTGTTGCCTACAAGATGTCCCTGTTGTCGATTTTTTCCTGGATAGCGAAAAATACTTTAAACGGGCAATACAAAATCTTTAGAGAAATTAAATGGATGACAATAGAAGTGAGAGTTTGGAGCATTAGCCTCTAGACTGGAGCAAGACAAGCAAACCTGTTCAGTGCCATGATGGATATGAAAGGAGCTCAAGCAGGAGAGTTGAAAATGAAAAGAATATAAAAACACTTTTAATTTATTTGTTTTCACTTTTTAATGTACGGTTGACTAATCATGATAAATGTTTTTAAATCAGTTTAAAATTAAATTTATTGTACATTTATCATATTGTGTTTTATATGCTTTGAAGTTATTCATAAATATACATTTAACTTCCTTTTATATACGATAAGGAACTATTTATAAGTGTGTATTAATATTTATTTAGAAATTTGAAAAAAAAAAAAAAATTGTCTAATTCTTTAATCAAAACTTATGAAAAAATTTATACACTGCTTGTCTACTGGCCAACGTTTTTCAAAATTTGTTTTAGTCAAGTTCAATGCAAACACAAACCAGTTGACTAGCCTAACAATCTTTTGTGCATTCTTCTCATGCATTATCTTTGCATTTGTGTTATGCCCTAAGTGGGGAAAAGTTTTTTGTAGATGGTTTTTGCCAATGCATAGTATTTGACTTTTCTTTGCATTAGCATTCTTTTTAATGAACTTTTCCTTGGTCATTGCTGATCCAAATGTCCTCAAGGTTTTGAAAAGTAGGGTAGGTTTCTTCTTGGCATATTTATAAATCTACGGTAATGTCTTTCTTAATGGTGCTTGCAATTGTTGAACAACTTTGTATCATTCTAGAAATTTATGGTGTCACATAATCTGTGCATTTATCTTGGCACCATATTCTTTCTTGTCTTCACCTATCTGATTACCTTCATTTGATGGAGGAAACTCAAATAATTGTTCCTCATTGAGAATTAATTTATGAAGGTAGATTTCATACAAACCCAAGTCAAAAAAATAAGAGATACATTTCTACAAACTATTAGCATTGAAAGGTGTATCTACTTCCCTTCTAAGCAAAGGCAAGTAACCTATTTATCTGTATAACTTTTTGAAGCAAATCCTATGCACCTTTTTTTATTTAATTTTTTTTTTTTCGGGGCTTCTGAAAACCAATAGGTTCCCTGTTGTCTGCCTCCAACATTTTTTAGGTTTGTCTATTTTGTGACAATTGAGGCCCCTTCTGGCAGTTTTACCTGTTGTTGCTTTGCTTGTATAATAAGATTGAGGTAACATGAGCTTGAGGCCCCATTCTTAAGATTGACAATTGAGGCCCCTTCTCAAGAAATTGCTTCAAAACGGGAATCCCGGATTAAAGAGTTTTTTGAGAGAGAGCTCCAGGCCGGGAAAGTTGAAATGCAGATCCAGAGAGACATACAAGAGAAAGCCAAAGCTGCTCGAGAGAATGCTGCTTCAAAAGTCCCAAAAGTTAATATGTTAGAAGCTACAGAAAGCGTAGCCTACTTGGTTAAAAGAGAAATCAAGCAGCAGATCGATCGTCTGGAAAAACTAATCACTGGTGCACAAAAGAACTTTCCTGCACAACACAACAGGAATAGAAGTTGCAATAGAGGGCCAAACCAGAGAGCCTCTACTACACAGAAAAGGCAATCTCAACAACATCATCCACAATACAAAAACAAACAACAACGACATCCACGACAAAGGCATAAATAGCCAAAACGAAGGCAGAAACAACAGGGGTGTAATTTTAACTTTCGAGGCCCTTCTCCAAGAAGACGAAAGAAGGGGACGAACTTCCAAAACCACACTTCCTCTGTGCAGCAACAATCACGATAGGACAATGGAAGAAATTTTCGCAACTTTGGTTTCGGGAATCCAAGACAGGTTTTTGCCCCATCTGTTCAGAAGTAGCAAGGGCAGGGGTTCTTCTGTCACCAAAATGGCAGCAGAAACCAAAAATAACCCCTTGGTTTTGCATTTTTCAGCCCACAGGATTTTGGCTGCCTGTATTTATATAGGAGTCCTATTTGGGCTGTGGATGGCAAAATCACAAATCTTGCTGTCCATAATTTTTCTCCAAAGAACTTACCCAGAATGAATTGAGGCCCTCTGCCTAGGTTTAAAGTTCCTCCTTGTTCCTTTTCCCATGGATAAAGAGGTTCTAAAACAAGAGTTTTTAGCCTTCTATAGACGTCTTCATATTGAATGGTTCTGTGGATCGAGAGGTGGCCCTCCTAAACCACCTAAGTCCATTGATCCTTTTCGTGTTCCCAACCCAAGTTTCAATCCCTCATAGTTTTATAGGCCATTGGAAGAAATTATTGGCATGGGTGAAAGATTCCTCAAAACAAATTATCTGCTGCCAATCCCACCCGTCAACGTGCCTTTCCGTCCCATATCTGGTTTGCCATTCGTTCCCTTGCCAATGACAAATCCATTGTCATTAGGTTCACAGATTAAAACTTGTTAGAGTAATATTCCATTCTTTGGGATATTTACCTTTTACTCCACTAGGTAAAATAGGTAGTATATTGCATTACACTACTTAGGTAGATTATTACATTTACTTTTTCTACTTTCTACCATGTAGATATTTACTGTCTTAAATATCTAATGGTAATTCCTAAATATCCTAGGTTAAGAATCCTAAACCAAACACTCTACCTCCTATGGTGCGTTGGTTAGCGTGGATGCAGGAATATAGTTTTTATTTCTATTTTGTAACCTATTTAAACTATAGTTTCTAAACTATATTGTTAATGCAAATTTATCATTTTATCAAATCTTCTTTATTCCCTGGCCACATTGGCATCAGAGTTGGAGGAGGAGCTACAGTGCGACATCTTCGTTCCATAGGACAAGGCGAAGGAGACACCTTCGTTCCACAGGACAAGGCGAAGGAACTTCTCGCTGCAGGAAGAAGCACCATTTTATTGGTGACTTTAATTTTCTCTAATTCCTAAGTTTTGAAGTTTTTGATTTGATTAATTTTGCACCTAACTCTGTGGACCGACGACCGAAGATCAAACCCGGCGATCGGCCCAACACGGTTCCCGCGAGCAAGGGCGCGAGAGCCCTCTGCCGGCGACTGGAGATTTCTTTCTCTCTGGCACGGCCGCGGGACCCGAGGCCGACCTGCACGCGATGGCAGGAGCGCCCTCTGTGCGGCGGTGGACCTCCACGAGAGGGCAGGAGCGCCCTCCGTGGGAAGCCACGTGGCAACCAGGCCGCCTACATGTGAGGGCAGGAGCGCCCTCTGTGTGGGGCCGGATACCTGGCACCAGACCCAGACGGGACCCTAGCAACCGGAGGGTTGGCCACCTAAGGGAGGGCAGGCGCGCCCTCCCAGGTAGTGTTCGGCCACGTGAGAGCCGACGGACGGCGATCGAAGACAAAGCTCGACAACCGCCGACTAAGAGCCAGGGCAGGAGCGCCCTGGCTCGGACCGGACAGAACAGAACACGTGGCATTGATCGAATCTGACACGCTAGACACAAAAACCTTAACCTAAGCTGACTCGACTGAGGGACAACCAACCGCGTGGTGACACGTGGTGAAGCAAGGAGAGGGGGCAAGACAACTAGTTGACACATGGCACCAACTGGCCACTGACCCATGTGTGAGGAAAATTTGGTGTTTCAGGCATCAAGCGCCACATGGTGGTTTGTGATTCGATAGGCGGAGTGACGTGGCGGGCGGTCAAAGGCCGGAGCAGCAGCGATTGCCCGAGGCAGTCACGCGTTCAAGGAACGCGTCTAGGCCTTTAAAGGCCTAAATCATCCCTTGCGGGATGAATGTGGGATAAATCCCACCGAGCCATTCCAAAGGCTCGCGGCGCGTTAATACATCGCACGCCGGGGATGGCTTTCAAAGCCGCCCCAGCAGTGCAGTGGTTAAGGCTTACGCCTTGACATGCGTGAGGTCATGCGATCGACCCCGCCCGGTGAAATTTTGCAAAGGCTTTTTAAAAATATTAATTTTTTTTGGTTTTAAAATTAAATTTTTTAATTTTTCTATAGTTTTCTAATGTTTTTAATATTTTTTTAGATTTTTTTTTATAATTTAGCATATTTTGGCTTAAAATCATCAATTTTAAACCATTTAAGTTGATTTTTTTTCCAAAATGCTTTATTATAAAGATTATTCATCTTTAAAAGTATTTTTAGCATTTCAAACTTAGAAATTTTTTAAAGAAAACCAATTTTTTTTTGCAATACCTCCTCTTATTCCTATAGTTTTCTCCCAAATTTTTGGAGATAAAGAGACATAGGGACTCCATATTATATTGCAAAACCAAAGGCCATTTCAATTTTTGAAAAGACATAAACTTCACCATTTCATGCAAATTAAAACCCTACATTCTTCTCAAAACTTGTTAAATTTGCAAACATGAAAGGGGACAAAATCAAACACATTTGATTCTTTATTTGCAAATTTGGAAAACAAGGAGACTCAAAAACAAAATTTTGCAAAACATCAAAGGCAAAGTGTGCATTTGTTTTCTCCAAGGGGGGATATAAGACATAAAATTGCACATTCTTTTTGCAAAATTGAGAAGAATTTGAAGCTTTGGGTCCATCAAAACCAAGTCGTTTGTCGACTGGTCTGGAAGCCTTTCAAACGCGGGTCGTGTGTCGACTTGTCTTGGAAGGAGTGCTCGATTTGTTAATTTTGCAAAATAAAGGGGGGAAGACAACATTGTACTTCTTTTGCAAAATTGTAAAACAAAGGAGGAGACATAAAATATCAATTTTTTGCACAACACAAATCCACATTTTGTTGCAAAAATTAAAAGGTGCATTTTCAATTTTACTCGACACCTTCATTGGCAAATTAGGTGCATTTTCGGTTGCATCCGACACCTAGGTGATAAGAATTTTGTGGGCATTCTTGTTTGATTATTGCATTATTTCTTTTGCAATTATAAGTCATAGAATCAAGAACACTCCATACCCCAAAATTTCACTAATAAATTTGTGTTAACCATTGCACAGATTTAAAGCCAATTTCACTTGATATTATCTCCTAAAACAAAGACCCCTAATTCACTCTTATTTGTTTGGCTTAAACTCCTCAAACTGATCATCCCTCTTCAAAGGGATTTTCAGGCAAGTGCCATTAAATATCTTTTTGAGTGAATTATCTTTCATCTCTTATTTGTTTGGCTTAATATCCTCCGGTTATCCTCTTCAGAGTTTTCGTTTTTCTGGGAAAGAAAGAACAAGTTTTTTAAAATAAAGGAACCTTGAAAGTTGCAATCCTTTTGCACTAAGGGGGATAATTCCTTTCTTCCTTCAAAACACAGATTTTTGACAAGAGGGAGATAAAACTTGTAAAGGCAATCATAAAAGTAGAAGCCATCAAAATTATACCTTTTCTTTTAGACTTCATAATAGCAACCATGCTTGAAGTACTTGCAATAAGGAAGGATGATTTGGTGAACTTTTTTGATAAAATTGCCTAGAAAGCATAGTTTTGCACAAATTGTAAAAATGACAACCAAGACACCATTCAGTGTTGGTTTCAAAACAAGCAAAACTAAAATGGCAAAGGCACACCACAGAAGCTATGTTTCTAGTGAAGTGTCTCATTCTGATTATGATTCTGGTTCAAAGAGAGCACACAGAGTGCTCATGGCTAAGACAGTATTGTAGAGGGAAAACACATTTGTCACCTTGGGCAACCACCATTTCCTCTCTCTTTTTTTTAGGCTTCATAAATAGCATAAGTTTTTGTTTGAAGTACTTGCAATAAGGGGTGATTGTACCTCTTTTAGGCTTCATAAATAGCAAACTCTCAATGTTTGAAGTACTTGTAACAAAAGGAGGGAATTTTCTGGTGTAAAATTGCCTAGGAGGCAATATTTGTAAAATCCTTCACAAAGCTTCTTAAGTTGCACATCTTTTGCAATTAAGGGGGATATACTTTCTTTTCTTCACAATTTTTTTGTAAAAAGGGAAGAAGACTTATAAGGGTGCATTTTCGGCAGCGATCGACACCTTAGTCATACTTCTTTCAGAAATTAATTACAACATGTTTTGCAACAAGAAGGGGGAACTTATAAGGGTGCATTTTTGGCAGCGACCGACACCTTAGCTACCTTATCTTTTGCAAACTCATATTGTAAATGAATGAACCTCGTATGAAGTGATCTATTCTACTACACCTAGCGATTGCAGTGGCTAGTTACCCATGCAATTCGGTTGGATGATGAGATTACTATAAGGACATTCGTTGGTGTGAAGACAAAGTGAGGAATGACCCATTTTTTGCTTAGGAGCAGCCAGAGTACCGTGACAGAGCAAGAACCAACAGATCGACATCTTTTTCACTGTATTGGGATAGTTATATACACCCAAATATTGTTGTATAGGAGGATGTATTGATTACCCAAATAATGTAATAAGGGGGGATGTTAGAGTAATATTCCATTCTTTGGGATATTTACCTTTTTACTCCACTAGGTAAAATAGGTAGTATATTGCATTACACTACTTAGGTAGATTATTACATTTACTTTTTCTACTTTCTACCATGTAGATATTTACTGTCTTAAATATCTAATGGTAATTCCTAAATATCCTAGGTTAAGAATCCTAAACCAAACACTCTACCTCCTATGGCGCATTGGTTAGCGTGGATGTAGGAATATAGTTTTTATTTCTATTTTGTAACCTATTTAAACTATAGTTTCTAAACTATATTGTTAATGCAAATTTATCATTTTATCAAATCTTCTTTATTCCCTAGCCACAAAACTTGGGTGTCTGTGTTTTATCCATGGACTCTTACATTTCAAAAGGCCTTTCCCAGCTTTCAAATCAGAATGTGTACTATGAAGTGAACAGGGTCCCCTAGCAGGATATTTTTTCTCAGCTCCAGGATTTGCTTGGCCAGGCTTTCAGGAGGAATCTGCTTCCAGAGAACCACAAGAAATTTATGCTCCAAGACCATCCTTTGCCAGAGTGTGTCTTTTACCTGCTCCCCAAAATCCACAAGCCTAGGCTTTCTGGTCGACCCATCTGTTCCTACTATGGTTTCATGCTTGAACCTGCCTCCAAATGGCTTCATCATCTGCTCTTGCCAATTTTGTTGAAGCAGAAAAATCATCTCTTGGATTCCATCTCTCTAATTAAAGATCTGCATGGCCGTACTTTTCCTCAAGACATAATTCTATTCTCTTTTGACGTTGAGAGCCTCTATTCCGACATCCCCACCTCTCAAGGGTTGGCAACCCTCCGTCATTTTTTGAGGAACGGATTTGATCTGGCCATGACAAACTTTGTGGTAAGGTTTGCAAAGATAGTGTTAACATAACAATACTTAGAATTCAGAGGGAAAACATACAGGAAAGATAAGGGGAACAACCATGGGAAGTAATTTGGTTGTGGTTTATGTTTGTTTATTTCTTTGTCATCTAGAGGAATAAATATTTATTAATGTTGTTGTGGAAAATCTTTTATTTTATGAAAGATACATTGATGGTGCCATTGGAGTTTGGCATGGTCCTAAGGAGGATCTTAATGGTTTTCTTGTTTCTTATGGTTCCTTCTATGACAATATTAAAATTACTACCTTTGTTTCTGATTTTGAAGTAACACTTCTAGATACTGTCTTTTAAGGGGCCTAATTTTGCTCAGACTGGAGTTCTCTACACCAAATTATTTCAAAAGCCGAATGCCTATCAATACATCCCTGTTTCCTCCCTTCATCCAGTTCATCAACAAAAGGCCTTTATCATGAGTGAACTCAACAAATTTTTAGTTAGAGAAAGCTCTAGGGATGGATTTATTTCTATTAGAAATAAAATTTTTAACAGACTCAGTGAGGGGATATCAAATTAATTTTCTCTTGCCTTTGTTTGAGAAAATTAAATATGATGGTAGGCCTTCACTTTTGGCTAGAGTTCTGGAGTGAGCAACACGCAGACATGGACCCAAAATAAAAACAATTCCTCTTATTTTGAAGCTGGACAACTGCAGTTTTGTCAGAGATATTTGAATCAGCACAAATATTATTTCTTCAATGTTCGAAAAATGGAGAAAAGCTAGAGAGCTTAAGCACATTACTCAAGGCATCATCTTCTGGAGGAACCAAAAACCTCTTTGATCTTATCTTTGTAAAAATAAAATTGTTTGAGGGACTCTATTTCCCACCTTGTATTTTTGCATTTTTTAATGCATTTCTTCTCTTTTCTGGGTGGGTGTTTTTGGGGGGTTGAGCCTGGGACTTCTCTTCTCTTCACCGTCTTGGTCTATAAACCTGCTGTTTGTAACAATGGTTGGGTTTTGTTATCCCACAGGCATTACTCTTTGGCTCCCCCCCAGAGTTAGGTCTTTATAAAGAGAGGTTGTACCTTTTCGAAGCTCACTCCGCTAATGAGACCTATAGGTTGAAACGCGTTCAGAGTTTTGTTGATGTATCACTTATTTTTTTTGGAATAAAAATTCAATCCAATGTTTTTTGTTCCTTTCCTAACTCGTCTCTTTCTTTAAGTTTCTAATCCCCTTTTTTTTCGAGTAATACTTCTTATACACATCCACCATGGGGATTGAACCCGGGTCACATCACCAATAATGCAAGTGGCGTCCTTGTCGGTAGACCACACTCACGGGGATTAATCCACTTTTTTTTCTTCCTGCTATTTTCTAATACGTTTTTGTTGCCGGTATTATGCTCTTCATCTATGCGTATTGCGTTCTATTGAACCAGAAAGCCTGCAACACTAGGAGTATGCTCTTCACTTGCACATTTACAATTTGGTGAATCGGATTCTAGTTTACGTTTTTAGAGTACTGCTTCACCATGTTTTGTTTTTTCAATTTGATGAAATGTGGAATATGATGAGGATGTTCTCTAACGAGATCACAACCTTGAAAAGGCAGCAAAACGCTCAAAGGTTTCCCTACCAAAACTATCTAAAACCTCCTTTCCAACAAGAAATTTGAACGCCTGACCTCCAAATGGACATCAAAAGCCTCTACTTCCGACCAATAGAATTTCGGGTCAGCCGCAAGTCCCCGACTTAATAGATGGTACTCATGCCAGTTCCATCCCAACAAATTTCTTCAAACCTGGTTAGGGACTTGGTCACTACACAAAACAATTATGTAGAAGATCCGAATGTGTGGTACTATGCTACTCTCGACTTTTACCCTTTTGACTTTCATGTCGGAAATGAGTCTCAGGTAGTTGGAATGGTTCTCTCCAATCATACACCCACTCCATATAGTCAATTGGAAGCTCAAATGCCTAGCCAAGAACCTACTGCCCAACCTTAGACTGCACCACCGGCTGTTGATTCCTCAGTTTGGGAGCAAACCTTCATCACTTGGGATGAAGTGGAAGTATATGCCGTATCGGATGAAGCAAGCACCTCTACTTCTGGGAGGCCGCAAGTCTAGTTGGACTATATCACCATGGCCGAGAGGAAGGCCATTGAAGAGCAAGGGTGGTCTAGTTTGTCAAACCATAGACCCCAAGGTAGAAAAGTGGATAATCAGAGGAGCATCCTGACACAACCTCAGTCAGACAACTGGGCCTAAGTTGTTCCGACAATTGCACGAGTTGGTTCGGAGCTTTCAAAGCAGCCTGTTGCAGATTCACCAAGACTGCCTTCGACGATAAAAAGGTCCAGGCCTCCGACAACGTCAGGAATGATTTTGAAGGCTCTTTCCATTAGGTCCTTCAACGTAGTGGAGCATTTAAGGTCCATTGTAGAAATGCCTCTCCGGGATGTCCTCTCAATTTCTGAATAGATGAAGCACTTAGAAGAAGCCCTACTAAAGATAAAGGAGTTGGGCAAACATAAAGCATGTACATTGCTGCAAGTATTTGGCTAAGAGGCCAGCCAACCCAAGCCTATACCTTTCTATTTGACCTTGATCTGCAGAGAGAAGTTGATACATGTTTGTGTGGTTGACTCTGGGTCTAACACATCAGTCATGCCCAAAAGAGTAGCGGATGCACTTGGCTTAGTATGTGTGCCTGCCAACAACATGGTGGTTCAGCTAGATGACACTCCGGTACCAATCTTTGGGACAGTTTGTGGCCTTCCTCTTGCTCTCCAAGCTTGTCCTGACTTAGTAGTGCATTAGGATATAGTGGTGATCGATTTGTTGGCCACATTCGGAATATGCCTTTCGAGGAAGATCGGAGGATACCTGTCCCTAGACTGGACTCACATGCTACTCCGAACTAGGTACGAGGCCAAATTGAAAATTTCATCGGAACCTCTCCACATCCACCAATGGAGATTAAAGAGGAGCAAGCCTACATAATTGAAGAGGAGCCGTCGGAATCAAACCATTCTATGGACGAGCTGCATTTGTACATTCCCGACGACCACCTAGAGCAATGGGGCATCTGAGACATGGGGTTAGGTTTTGATGGGTCATTCGATCTAGCTGGGATGGGATTATTCGTCCCCACAGGTAGGTTGTATATATTGTAAATAAGTTAAAAAAAAAAGGGATCGAAAAAAGGGGGGGAAGTTTTTTGCTTGCAAATCGGAAGGTATTTCCAAAGCGTAAAAGTGTGCCGCTTGATCTATGAATCAAAGCCCAAGGCGAACCTGTTATTCCTCTGATCAAAAGGAGGCATCTCTCCATGGAGACATGAGGCTTAATCTCGAGGACGAAGTCTTGATGAATAGAGGGCCTTCACCAAAGGAGTGTCGATTGTTCAATAAAAGATCAATGTAAGGCAAAAGTGCTAGGATGTTTTGGCTTTGCGAAATGGCAACAACTCTTGGACCAAGCACGTGGCAAATCCGCGGCAACCCAAAACTGGGAGCAAAATGTACTAAGGGCGAAGCAACACCCATCGTCAGATCAAAGACCATTATCAACTATAAGCGAGACTGCCCTGAGAGATCCTGCAAGTGGTTGACATTTAAGATGGCACACACTTCAATCTCAGGCTATCAGGAGACATAGGCGCTCGATCCTAGGGAGGTATACCTTGACATCTACCGTAAGGCAGTTGCTTGCAAGGCCACGATGGCTAACACTTGGAGAACGCAAGCGCGATAGGGAAATCTTTGTGGCAGGTACGTAGATCTAACGAATGGGATTTGTTTGCAAGAACCAAGGAATCATGCGACCTCCCCAATTGGATGCAAGAAAGGCCTCGAACTGTTGCGGAGTGGCATGCCTTCCCATCGCACTAATTGTGCACTTAGCCAATATGCCATTAGGCGAATTTGAACAAGGGGGTATTAACGCCACACCAACTGTTCCCCATTGGAGCTGTTGACAATTTTGTCACATTTTGTCCAAGGGGTAAAATTTTCGAATATCGCTTGTTTTTCATGTCAAAATTTTCCTTCTCCATATTTAGTTTTCTTCACTTTTCTGGCATTTCCATGGCGCTCCGACGCAACAAGTACCCCGCCTTTCGCTTGCCCTCATGCTCATTTCAGAGGTGAGGTCCTCTATAAAAACCCACGCATTGTAATGAAAAAAAAGGGGGGGAACATATTGCTAGAAAGTTGTATTCCAAATTTTGCTACAATACTAAGAACTCTTGGCTCTGACTCTATATCTTCTTTGTATGACGCCTTTGGCAAGCATTTTTGCCAATTTCATTTATTTTTCTGATTGCTGTAATTCTGTTTTTTTAGGATTTAAGCATTAGAAGATAAGTGAACCTGGAATTTTTCCAAAGGATACATAGGGAAGTAAGCGCAGTGTTAGTTTTTGTTTCATTCTCTGTGTTGATAGCTGCTGGTTTAGATATAGATAAGTGATTGTGCTGCTTGTTCTTCCCCACTGTTACTGCTATGCAATTTACATTTCTTTCTGTAATTTCCCAATTTTTTTGTAGGTCCCTAATCTAAAACCCCAAGTAGTGTAGTATAGGAGCCAACCTTCTTTGGAGATTGGCACGGAAAGCATCTCTTCTTTCCGACCTTTCAAGGTTGGTCCGGGTCTAGGGCGCGTATGTAAACCAAATCCTTTCCTAGGGCATTTCCGTGATCAACAGGAGCAAGGTGTGCAGATTTAGTGCATTGGTTCAAGTGTGAAGCCATATTGCGCATTCATGGTGGACATGATGGCCAATCTCCCAAATGAAGGGCTCTACAACTGGAAAAGGTGGTAATCATTTCAAAGAATTAAACAGACCAAGGATGAAGCGACAACGGACAATTCTCGTTGCTTCCCCATAAAAAGAAAATATTTCACATGCATGGAGAATTTAAAGCTGATTTGCATGCCAATGTCCCGAAGGACAATCTATAAAAAGGGAAATCTCAGCCCTCAAATCTCTTCTTGTCATAATCTTCAAGGAATCCCAGAAGTTCAGAACAACAAAGCTAAAGTAGGTCCTAAGTTAACTAGAGCCCGTTTGCACAAAAGTGTTCAGGAGGTGATGGAGAGGAGAAGTAGCACCCATAAGGAACTAACCTAGAGCAGGGCCTCCCCACGTCTCATCGGATGCCTCCCCATCTACTTTTGACCAGGAAATGACGATCCAATCCTCCCAGGCCACGGTCCCCAAATTATGAAGAGATGATGGAGGGGGTGACAAACCCCAAATTGTCAAAAAGTATCAAAAGTTTGAAGGATGAAGCATTGGAGAGATTCAAGAACCCTCCCTAAAGCTTCATGTTCTCGAATCTAGAGCAACATATTGGCTCAACACATGGTGCTTTAGGTGCACAACTGCTTCAAGGTAGTGGTTGCATGTGCCGAGCACTACAATCCCAAGTCTCAAGAGATTCAATCCCAAGATGGAAGTTTCGAAGGATTCTTATGGTGGAGATGGGTAAGACTATGGTGAACTTCGAAAGCGCCACAGAGCTCTATGGCACCATTCCCAAAAAAATAGCCTATCTCCAATAAGAGTGCGGCCTTGAAGGTGGCAAGTTGCCAAGGTTTCCCTTGGGCATTAACAATTTAAAAGATTTCGCCAAGGACGCCGTAAAAATGTTGGCATTTATTTTTTGTCGAAAAGAAGAAAGAGTTGTTCCAAGCTTAGGTGGGTGTCTATCAAATGAGATGCATGACTAGCAAAGAAAGAGTAACGTTCGACCTTGTTGACAGCATTTCTAACAACATTCATGAAGAGTTGGTCAGATTACAAGAGACCTGAAGTTTTTGGTTCTCAGCATTCCTGGCCCTTCTGATCTTATTTTAGAACCTAGGCACCTACTTGAGGCTAACTTTGAAGACCGTGGATGGAGCGGGCTATCCACGGTCTGTTTCCTCGTGGACGGAGGGCTTGAGGAGGTCCTCATATTATGAGTCTGTAGAAAACTTTTTGATTCCAACATTAGTGGCCCTAAAAGGGCAAGAGACCAAGCAACTCCCAACAGGTTGTAGATTTTTTTTGGGAGGGTAGCATCCTAGGGTTTGGTTCTTTGCAAAGGACAAGAATCTTATCAAGATGCATGGCTTCTGCAAGCATGTCTATTGGTTATTGAAGTACGTAACTGAGCGGCTCTTCACGATAGAGATGCTCCACCAGATGGACCTCATTGACGCGACTTTCGCAAGTAGGAGAAACAAGACTAGCTTCTTCAAGTTGCCTTTCTCTCATGGCGTGATCACCCTGTTGAAGTGGAAGACCCACGACCTCCTAGGGAAGAAGCTCGAGGACCTCAAATTACAGGGCGCTAGGGGAATGGAAATACAACCTTGAGAAAAAGTTGTGGAATGGCTAGCCAAGGTCAAGAACTTGGCAGAGTTCGTGTATGAATCCAGACCAGACCTAGAAGCTCTTTGGAATCCCACGAATGAAGACAACACACCCCTATTGAAGTAGTTGTTAGAGCAAGTGCCCATGCCACCACCAAGGAAGAAGGCTTACGAAACCTTCTACATCGATAGGTAAAGCAAACCCGAACTGCAAAATCCACGTGGCCAACTTAAAATTCCTAACAAAAAATGGGTGGAATATGGAAAAGATCAATACTTGGTGGGAATTTTGGCACAAGATTGAAAATACAACGCCTGCATTTGAATAGATAGATGAGGATATGGACTTCGAGAAGAACGGGGAAAAGGAGCAAAAGAATGAAGGAAGCGCCAACGCAGGCAGAAGCAGTGAAGATATGGTCGAGGAGGAGATTGCCTAGGCAATAGCAGTGGAAGAAGCAACCTCTAAAGAAGTCATACGTATAGAAGAATCCCCTATGTAGATCATGGAAGTCACAGCATCAATCGTTTGCCTCGACGTAGCAAAAGCAAAAGAGAAGGGAGTCACCTCACGACGCCAACCCTCTGCCTGCTAAGAAGAAGGGATCTTCAAAGGCAAAGCTTGAGGTCGCTATATACTAGGCAACTGGAGAATCATCTAGCACCCCTCTTCCCTTTGTACTAGTTGTAAGTGCCCCACCACCGGTGATTCCAACCCAACCAACGCAAGCCTACATCACCTCCTCAATGGCCACCCTCCTTTATGTAGCTCCCACAACATTACTTCAAAGGCAAAGCTTGTGGTCGCTATATACTAGGCAACTGGAGAATCATCTAGCGCCCCTCTTCCCTTTGTACTAGTTGTAAGTGCCCCACCACCTATGGTATCAACCCAACCAGTGCAAGCCTACATCACTTCCTCCTCAATGGCCACCCTTCTTTATGTAGCTCCCATAACATTTGCTTTCCATATGGGGCTTCCGCTCTCAAATCTTGAAGCCCTCACTCCGTTTGCTTTTGCTTTCGCCACCCCACGGGCCAGTCTTCAGCCTACCTTAACCAAGAGATTCTTGCCCTTCCCTTCTGCTTTGCAACACCTTCCATCATGCCCATTTTTCCAGTTGGTATTGCTGCCCTTTCCCTCACAAGGGTAATTGGTTTCACAAAGCTCTGTCGTAGCACTGGGTGTATCATTGCATTTTTGAGAAATCCAAGAGAGAGCCTCTCATTACGCCCAAAAGGAGGCCAAAAGGGCGACTAGGTCGACAAAAAAGGGGCTTAGGACCCAGTTTGATTTGCAAGAGAGGACTCTCCACTTTGCTCACATGGACCCAACGATCTACAAGCTTGAAGGGCAAATGCAGCCACAAGATTATCAAGTAACCTTGGCAGCCATCAATCTTCAAGGTGTTGGAGTCAGGGATACAACCAAGCTAGCCGAGCAAGCAAACAAGATCGTCAATCACGATTTCGTGGCCCTCAAGAGGAGGAGCTTGAGGAAGTCAAGAACACCCTTAGGAGCTCACAACTCGAGATCAAAGGGCTCCAAAATCAAATATAGCATACCACAATTGCTCAAGCAATGACTGCCCTCTTGGAGGAATAAAAGCGGAAAAGTTAGGGCTTGGTTGATCGCCATGGAGGTCGAGATCATTGCAAATAGGGTTGACTTCCAGAGAGAGCTAGAGGAAGAAAAGAAGAGCTTGAAAGCCCTATAACAAAATATCATTGGGCTGATAAGAGGGATTTGTACTGCGTATTTGTACAACATAGCTAGGTCCATGGCCTCGATGTCCCAACTGACCAAATTTATCAGCACTGCGTCCTGGCAAAGCGTGGAGATTGCCCAGGAGGTTGAGCAAGCTCTAGCGATGGGAGGTCGAAACAGGAGTCAACATTAAGGAAAATATGGGACGCCCTCGACAAGGCACAAGCAGCACATGAGTGCATGGCCCAGGTGGGAATTTTGGTCATAGTGGTTGCCATCTTACGGGGTCCTATAAACTCCCTAATTTAGAACGGTCTGACCTTTCGTTGGACGAACGATGATAGGCCCTTGTTGGAGCAAGAATACATGCAGGCATTAGAGGCTCAGAAAGAAAGGAGGCGGAGTTCTCAGAAGCGACCAAAGCTTCTCTTTGTCGAATATGCTGTGAGCCATCAGGCCCTTGGCAGAGCTTGAAGTAAAAGTGCAAGAGGTCATGTGCAGAGTGACAGACTTTTCACGCATAGGGCAAATTGAGCTTCAGAGGTTATATCGTCACTTCCAAGAGGTGAGAGCACCCTCCGAAGACGAGTGGGAGGAAGTGAAAGCCCAGATGAGCAAAATCCTACCGCAGTAGCTTCTCCACTCCCTTTCTTGTTTTGTTCTTTCCGTTATTTTTATTTTGTATTTTTGGCTATCACCAGTTTCCATCTTTGACTCTGTGCCCAAGAATAAGGCAAGTGGTCTAGGATTCGCCCTCTTCAGCAAGCTGAAGAACCCCTAGAAGCCACCAAGACCAACAAGAAGAGCCATACCAACAACGTCAACAGGCGAGGCATCCCCAAAAGTAGATGAAGACCCAAGGATGGAAAGAGCCCTAATCCCAAGCTATAATTCCATTGTAAAGGCATTGGGAGCTGCCTACTTGTGCCTCATATTTGTCCTTGTGAGCTCTTCCTTTCACCTCCTTCTTGATTGTATGAGCGGGGTTCGAACCTTGAGTTGCTAAGGAGCATCGAGCCTCTTCAAGTCGCATGCCCCTTAATTATAAGACACATGAATGAAAGCTGTGACTAATTTCACTGTCTTACTTCTTGTGTGTTTTCAATTATGGGTTATGTGTGATGAAGTGTGTTCAAATCCTAGCTATTAGACTGTGGTGAATGTGTTCATTTCTATCTTGTTCATGCATTCGAGAGGGGAACCTTGATCTTGGCGCATCACCCCCATAGCTTAGGTTTTACTTTCCTATTTTATGCTTTCCATTGCTTTCTTGTCTTTTCTTTCCCTGCACCCCCAAGAAATGTAGGCTTGAGCCCGCGAGGACCAAAAGTGTGCAAAGATCAAATCCGACAAGGAGCTGATCTCGGCTAAAAATCTTGGAGGTTGCCCCGCAAGCATTCCCTTTGCCTGCAGAGCTTCCCATTGTGTCGCTCTATGCGAGGCGTGGGTGTCCCAAGTGTGTCGGGTTGCTGCCCCAATAGGGCAGAACATCCAAAGATGACAACACCTCCAAAACTCAAATCTCGTCATTCTATCAAGAAATCCCACATAAATTGGAGGAATTGGCAAACATGCATAGATTTTGCTCTAGACATCTACCAAATGCAGCTTGAGATAGGTAGAATTTGTGGAAATGTGACACTAGTTTCTGCCCTAGATGCCACCTAAGTAAGCTTGGCTACTTACTTGAGCAAATTGTTGTGTTATTCATGCACCTAAATTATGAACATTGACCTCCGTATACAGCATTCATGACAGATGCAAACTTCAGTTCCCAATAATGCATTTGATAAAATGCAACCTACATGGGAGTACTCATCCAAAGTAAATTTACCTACACTAATTACAATCTAAACCATACAATTATGTGCCAGCAGTAGGTTCCTCATTTTGGGGTTCTTATTTTAGTATATTTTATTTTATTCAATTCCACTGGAGGAGGCTTTATCGTACCTACGTCCGTAAACACTCGTAGCAAACACCTGTAACTAAAAACATTTAAAAGATTAAATGAAATGCAACAAAGTGAGAGATGATGGTGGACATGATATTATTTACAGATAGCTTTATATATATATATAGACACACAACTATTTTGTGGCTGTGCACAAAATACTCATTTCTAACTATGCACAAGGCCATAAGATTAGCAGGAGAGTAAAGTTTTGCATGTATTTACACATAAATTTGAGGCTACAGTTTTTCCGCATCACATAAGAGTCATTGAACTTAGGAATGACCTCTCCCTGAGTGTAATGCATACCTTTCAACAAATTCTGCCTTCGTCTTAAATGCAATTCATCAACCCAAGACACTGTTTGGCTCTCAGTGAATCCAGGTCAAAGAGAAGTGATGTGAAATATAAATGATAAAAAACCAGACATGGCCTTGAAAACCATATGATTGTCATTCTTGTGGCTAGCTACTATTAAAACTCTCTCTTAGGCCTTATAAGTGTAACATCATTGTGCCTGCCAGAGTTTTTGGACTTCGGCAACAAATTTAACAGTACTATGCTAGATTCTTCTGTAGTACCTGTCCTGTTACTCATGTTATGTGGTTTGACTAGGACGTAAAATATATTAATTTTATTAGACTTTAGGAAGCCGATTGGGATATTCTAGTCATGATGGAAAGGTAAATTACAGAATCTTATTATCTATAGTTAGGATGTCGATATTCATGTAATTTACCATGTTGCAGAGTGTTGGAGGTTGACGGATATATTTCTGGCATACCTATTGCTTTTTGGTAGTTAACCGGGCAAATAAATCGGTTGATTAGGGTAGGAAATTTGTAGTTGTGGAATCATGAGTGGGTGGGGGATAGTGCACCCTCCTCCTTGACTTTGTATTTTGTTTGCACATTTTGGCTACTGACTGTAGCTGTTTCTTTCTCTCCCTGTTTGAGGATTTTTAGCCTATTTCTGCGTATTCCTACCAGTTGTCAATATCTGGCTGTGTTGGAGTACCATTAACCTTCTTTGATCATGTATGGAGATTAATATTTCCAGTTTCAACTTTCTGGGATTAAAATGCATTTGCAAAATAGATCTTGAATTTGATTATGAGAGGATAGTTAAATGCATTATATTTTTGAGATTAGCATCTTGGCACTTTGTTCAAAGAACAATGCAATGCAATTGTTGCCCATAGAACTGGAACTAGAATCTGGGTTTCAATAGCCCTTTTAGGGTTTTAAGGTGATCTACACTGTTGACACCATTGTCAAAGCCATGAAGCTCAAGTAAATTATTATGAGAGCAAGCTTAATATGTTTGTGTTGTAAACATAATATAATAGAAACGTGTCAAAGTAGCCAGCTACTATTTTATTTTTCATCAGAAAAAGTTGCCTGTGCCTTCTTCAACTGCAGTCTTGGTCAGCTGTAGTCAGTTGTAGTTTGAAATCATCTGTAAATGATGTTTTACCTCTTGTAAAGTTTGGGCCAATTGGGATGTTTAAGTTTCTTATTTTTTCCTTTTAACATGACCCTCAGTCATAAAAGCTATTTTTCTTAGGAAATAAGCATATTGCATGGTGCTTTTGGTTTTTAGTTTTTTGTTGATTAAGGATCAATACATTATTTTCTTCCATATTGATAAGCCATTCATGTTTTAGCTTTATATTGATTTAGGATTAATACGTTGTCCTTTAGAACTTCGATCAAATGTGAGTTCATTCACATTCATAATGGTGTGCAGTATTCCAGTCATAGAAATGGTATTCTCTGTTTAATCAATTTCTCAAAATCAATCTTGATTTAAAGAATATCTTGTTCATCTCTTTCCAGATTTTGTGTAATTGGTTGTGCTTTGAAATAACTCAAAAGGCAAGATAGTTCAATTCTTACATTTTCTCCATCGGAAATTTTGTTAGAAGAGTATTGTTTCTTGGATAAAAAATGTAAGAACCTCTTAACTTCTATGCTAACCCTAAATTTTTTAAATATAATTTTCTTTTGCTTACCAAAGAAACTCTTAATGTGAATGAATGCACATACCGGAAGAGGCTTCAACTAAAAATCATGAGAAAGCCCATACACCCTTTTGTTATTAAGTAGTTAAAGTAAGAAAAAAAGATGATATTGAATAGAGTTCTACAGAGCAAGGGTTCCTTGCAGTTTTTTTATTATCCACATATTTCAAGTCCACTAATTGTAAATATATAGTCCAATTCTGGTATTTTAGATTGCATGTATTTATTATATTAATGAAATGTATGTTTTTCTGAATCCATTGTATCTAGTAATTAATATCTTGTGATCCAATCTCTAAGCCTAATTAGGAACCTTTGTTTTAATGCGTTTGCAGTTGCTTCGAGGCCTAAAGTATCTGCACTCTGCAAATATTTTGCATAGGGACCTGAAGCCCAACAATCTCTTGTTGAATGCCAATTGTGACCTTAAAATATGTGACTTTGGTCTAGCTAGGACAGGCAGTGAGAAAGGACAGTTCATGACTGAGTATGTTGTTACTCGGTGGTATAGAGCTCCTGAATTGCTTCTATCCTGCGATGAATATGATGCATCTATAGACATTTGGTCTGTTGGTTGCATCTTTGCAGAGCTGCTAGGTAGAAAGCCTATCTTTCCAGGCAGGGATTATCTCAATCAGCTTATGTGTATTATCGATGTTATTGGAAGCCCAGATGACAGTGATTTGGAATTCATCCAGAGTGAAAAGGCATACACCTACATAAAGTCACTCCCATTTAAGCCTCGAACCTCTCTGCAACGGCTATATTCTCGTGCAAATCCTGTAGCAATCAATCTACTCGATAGAATGCTTTGTTTTGACCCACATAAGAGAATTACTGTAACAGAGGCCCTTGAGCATCCATACTTGTCCATGTTACATGATCCTAGCCTGGAGCCTACTGCAGCAGCTCCCGTAAATCTGTACCTTGAAGATGAAGAGGCATTAAGAGAAATGATCTGGAATGAAATGTTGTGCTATCACCCTGCAGCTGCAGATTTACCATAGACACGTAAAATGTTTGAACTAAACTGTGCTTATTATCATCTTGAGCATCTAACAAGGCATCAAGATAACATGAGAAGTGGTGATCACCAAGCTGTTGAAAAATATGTTTGTCAATTTTACAGAGTTCCTTAGATTATCTTGTATTTTATTTATGTTGAGAATCTCCCTGAAAGCCAGTAGGAACTTTTTTCCTGTTATGTGTACATATATTGTAATCAATCTGTGCACCATTCATGTAATTTTGAAATTCATTTGAAAGTGTCCTAGATTTTTCCTCTTCGTTTAATGCTTTATTTCTTTTCTGGGTCGTTTTAAAGGAAAAAGCACTTTCGTTATGTTAGAACCTTTTGTTAGATATGTGTTAGATCATGAAATGCAAAGAGAATTTTGTAGATAACACGCGTGACTTGGAATGTTGACATAGCGATTTTATGATTTGTTTTCCATACTTCTTCCAGTTGTCCTTGTGTTTGAGTGATGAGTTTATTTTATTGTCATTATCAAAGTCATTTTGGCTTTGCCCTCTTTCCAATTGTTTCTAAATTCCTTGCTTCAATAAAATGCATGATTATCTTTATATGATTAAGTGATGTTTTTTTTTTTCATTCCACTATGAATTTTTCTTATCCCAAAATATTTATCCTGTCACTGCATATAGGTGTTTATATGCACCTTATATAATTTACTTTTCTTGTGTGCTGTGCAAAGTCCTTTAGAAGTGAGTTTCTTACCAAAGAGCTCTGGTTGGTCATTTGGCGTGGTCTTAAATTCACATGGTTCTGAGTTTTAAGTTCTATATTCTTTTGCAGATGATTTTAAATTGGTTCGAAATTTGGAAGTTCTAACTTGTTAGCCATAGCCAGAGTTTTGCTAGGTATCCATGCTCGTAAAAATTTCTGTTAGAGACCATAATCCACCACATGTTCTGATTTGAAGTAAAAGTTGTCGAGGCTACAAGTTATAGGTAGTGGATTTTATCTTTGGCAGATAGCATCTCTTTGCTCTGAGTTGAAAAATTTCAAATCATCGACATGACTAATGACTCACTGTTAGAATCATTCATACGCAAATATGCTTGAAGAACCACTTCGACAAAGATTGAAAAATAATTTGTTGAAATTGTGATTGCAATTTTTTTTTTAAAGAGAACCAAAATAATTGTGTAAATCAAGATGTATAAATCTGTAAAGATTCAGTAAAGATGTTGGCAAAATCAATACAAGTTTCCAATGTCGCTCAAGCCTACCAACTATATATAGAGAAATTATTCTCTAAAACATAATATTCTTTAATGCAAATGTTAAAATCTCAGTAAAGAAGTTCTTTTGACTGTGTTCCTTGTACTTGAGATCCTTTAGAGTAACACAAACCTATGGATGATAAGTCTAACAATGAACAATATGAAGAAATCAAGGAGATTGACGAAGATAAAGTGTTGGTGGGAATGAGAGAAGGAGAGGAAGATCTACAAAGCAAAAACAAAGAGTAAAGGAAACCTAGAGGGATATTAACATTGGAAAATAAAAGCAAATATCACAAATGTTGGCAAGAAGTGGGACTAAATACAAATAGAAACAAAAAACGATGATCAAAATGATATTTTGGAAGTAACTTGATAGTGGAACAAAATTGTGGTATTTGTGGTAATGCTTTACTAGGGTTTTGTTGCAACGCTCTTAGTAGGGTTCAAAATTTGCTCTCTACCTGCCCATGGCTACATTTGAGGGCCCTCCCTCTACTCCCTTCTCTAAAGTGGTCCATTACAAACACAATGAGGGAGATACAAGAAGCTGAGGATGAATATTTGAGTAGTGATGATTTAAAATCCATCTTCTTTGTTGTTGTCGCCAAGAAGCCAATGGATAATGGTTTCCATTCTAGAGATAATGGTTGTCTTCCCGAGGCTACCCATTGTCCCAGTGTCTTCTAGAGATAATGGTTTACATTTTGTACAAGAGTAACCATGATCTAATTTGCAAATTTATTGGCATGACACTGTCTCTAGGGTTTATAGCCTCTTGGGTTCAAAAGAATTGGGAGCCTTTAGGGGATATTTCAATATTACTCATCAATAATAGATACTAGATAGCGAGTTTCTCTTCAAGAGTAGATAGGGATTGTTGGAGATTTTTCTTGCATCCTTGGGAAAAGTTGTCACGCTACAAGAAAAACCAATTGTCGAGCAATTATAGGCTCTGGTCGACCCATCTCTTTAACCTATGAATATAGTTCTTTATATTTTCTAGACAGACCAGGTATGGTAAGGAAACCCTTGAGTTAAATTTTAAAGTTTTTTAACGTTTTATGTTCATGCTCTTCCAAATTTATGATGGTGAGTTAAAGTTTTATAAAATTGACCAAGCTTAAACAACAACAGTTCAATTATGCCTTATGTATGATTGGTGCCTTAATCCTTTGGGCTATTGTAGCAAGATTTAATAACTTGGTGAAATAGAAAGAATCGGGAAAAGAAAGGATTGAGGCAATTACATTCTTTCGAATATCGTAATAAACATAATAGTTGACCAACGAAAGAATTGTTCATTATACGTTCAAATAATGTAACCCATAATGAAGACACACAAAACTGATTAAAAAGATGACAGGAAAGAAGCCTAGAATTGTATTATTATCAGAATTGATTACATGAAAAGTTGGCTTGAATTTGCCATTGAACTCTTGAAATATTAATACAATAAAAATCCTTGTTCAAATATTGTAACAAGGACTTTTCACTCTTCCGTTATAATTTGGTAACTGTTGAGTCCCTAGACCTCTGGCTCAATAATATGGAAATAATCTCAGTTTCTTGAGTATCTCAGTTTTATGTGCAAAGAGGTATACTTGAGTGCCCTTTTCTTTGCTATTGTATTTCCCTTTGTGTCTTTCTTCTTTTCCATCCCTTATTCTCCCCATTAATATGGAAATGAATTAGTCTGACAACTTATCTTCATCTGTTTCATTAAATTGAAACTCCTAAATATCATTAATGAGTAATCGATTGAACCCTTATGTGCTGAGTAGTTTTGGGACGCTGAGATTAGCCTGTCCTATTTTGGAAATCATGTCGTGTTCAACCTCTTCAATTTCTTTGATTGTAGTCTTCCATCGGGACCTATTAGCCATAAGGCTGGTGAATTTTTCAAATTCTACTTGGCAGCTATGACTTTGGCCATCTGCCGTGACCACCTGTTTAGTCCTGATCTGATCATACTCAACATGGCATCTTTTGTAGATTGGAGAAATAATCGTCATCCTTTTATCTCCCCTTTCTAGTAGGGGCTTTATTTTCTTGTTGGTTTCTATTATCTCTCTGAAATCTCTGCAACATCCATCAATCATATCAGATTCCTCTTCCATGATTTTGATCATCTTTTCCTTGTACTTCTTAACGAGCACCAAGCACTACAGTTGCTTGCTTCCTGAAGGCATTTGTCCCTGGCCTTTACTAACTTCAGCTTGTAGCATTTTATTTTATGCTTGTAGCAATTCTGCTTGAGTTTTCCATGTCGTTATTTCCTTTTTCTATGGTCAGAGCAGTCTGTGCATGTACTTGCACTCCATGTTTCAACAAAGCCACTGTTTCTCCTGCTACATTCACATCCACTGTTTCAGGATTTATTTGGAGTAATTCTACTCCCTTCGTAGGAATGGTGATCGTGGTCTTAGTGGCAGGGCAAGAAATTGTTGAGGGAATTGAACTTTCTATTCTGCTCCTTGACTGTGCTGTTGTCACTCTCCCTTCCATTATTGTTTGAATATGTTCTTCCTCAAGAGTGAATTCCGTAATCTCTTTCCTTTTGACCAGGGTGATGCTTACAGGTTCACCAGTACTCATTCCAATTTTAGCTCTCTTATGAGTGGGAGAGTTTGAAGGGTTGGGAGCTTCTACTTGGTAGTCACTAAAAACGTCGGAAAATCCGCCACTTTTTGTATCTTCTCCCAAGCTACTGCAGAAATCTTAATCTCTTTGTTTTTTATCCTCAAGGCTACAGGTACCGCGTGAGGTGAACCTATGGCCATATGTTGCAAGTACTGTGGGACCATAAAAGCCTTTACCAACTTTCAATTGTAGGCTAGCTTGGTGCAGAGGAGGCAAGGACCATCTCCTTCCCCTTATCTAGATTTGGGGTTTGAGGAGTGGTAGAGGTACCAGGGGTACTTTCTGTTGTTTGTTTGACAATTTTTGAAAGAGAATTTATGAATTCCTCTAGGGGTATGACAAATACCCGTGACATTATTTTATCCATTGTGGTGTCCTTTATCAACTTGAGATCTGCAGAATAATTCCCCACCATATCTATATGAGTATGTGTCCTTATTAGGTTCATATTATTCCATTTGTCTTCTAAATTCAGCCGTTGTTTCTGAGCCCACAAAATATTATCTTCAAATTCATCTTCTTTGTGTGAGAGGTTTTGGCTCAACAAAAACACCCTTGTAGCATCTATCAGGATCATATGACCTCCATGTGAATTTTGCGAAACAGTGAGTCCATTTTCGGCAAGTCCTTCATTAGACCAGGATATCCCTTGTAAACATACTGCCCTATCTTACTGGGTGCAGTGACCCATGGAATTCTTGTCTACTTCCTCCTGAACCTCAATCTGGCTTCTTTCGCAGATTGCCTAACTATCTCCAAGGCAACCAACGATTTAGGCTAGAAAGTAGGTAAAGCCTTGGGTGGCAACTTAGCCCCATATGTCCTAATGAAGTTGAAGTTCTAAAATAAGTCCCCTTCCCCTTTTTCTTCAAGGTATTTCACTATGCCCGGGCTCATCCTGGGGGGCTCTTTCTCAATGATCACATCATACATGATACTATGTGGATCATGTTGGCAATGTCCTTTGCCCACCTGTGAAGTGAGGATTTGTGAATGGGGAACTCTATGGAAACTAATTTGTCATAGTCGAACAAATTTCCATAGAAGGTGGTGCCAATCATGTGTCTAAATTGCGTAGAGACCATTGCTGTTTTGTAAACCAACGTAGCTTTTTCTAACCCGAAGACCTGTTCAATCCTTTTCGACATAATTCTTTAAATGTGTTTGTTTATGCTATTTACTATAGCCTTGGTCTTAGGATCGTACGACACAACTAGCCATGAAAAGTCAAGGGAAAAATGCACCCTTGGGCACAATAGCTTTGCCAGATTAGTCCTCCATTTATTGCCGCAGGGGATCCTCTTATCTTTGTCTACATACACCCTTTGAAAAATCTCTTTTAGTAGATACTGGGGGCATTGCCATTCTTCCGTACTGGACTTGAAACTGAATTTTGCAAGGTTCTCTTCACCCCATTATTGTTCAATGGCTTTCCTAGCCGACATCTTAAATGGTACCTTCTCTTCTATTTTTTTGAGCTTCATCTTAGGGGCAACTGCTCTTGAAGGTGCCATTTCTAACCACTTTGGTTCTAAATCTCTGTAACCAATATTCATAGCTCTTAGTAATTCAAGGATGCTCTTAGCTTCGTGAGTCACTTACTATTGCCGATTTTAAACTAGTTCTCGTACGATGAGTCATTAATGTTATACCATTTGTCGCTGTACTGCTGCTATACTTAGTCTGCCACCTCACTCTCTATAACGGTCTTCCTATCGTGAATCATTGCCCTTTTCGTTGATTTGTGTAATCGATCGTCAGATCATACATATGTTTGATTTCAGGTCGTCTGATTAACTCACATTGTATTAAAGCATGTGCCAGAATAGATCCGAGGAAAAGTTTGTAGTTGGCCTGTGTGCCTGCGACTTCCTGATTGGCCTTTAGTTGTGTCAATGGGATCATCATCAATTTGAGTATCCTATTAGCTTTTCTCGGATGGGATTCCACAAGATCTTGCTTTAGTGCAGCGCCACTCCAATCGTGTGATTGATCGATTATATTCGTCATTGATTTTATGTGACGCGTGCATCTGTGACTGTCGATAGTTGGTTAGTCGATCGGTGCTTTAATTGCTTTCATTATGTAGGTTTTTGGTCGATGGTCTCTTGTGAGTCGATCGAAACTTTCTCGTTCGTTGATTCGAGACTCGACTGATCAACCCTCGTTGTCCATTAGTTTTCAATCGATGGTCTTTTTGTGGTTTTATACGAATCATTATTTCGATCGATTGGCATTAACTTTCGATCGACTAGCCTGGAGTACTCTTGTACTTCTTTGCATTAAATCCATGCTAGCCTTTAGGGAGTTCAACATAAGAATACTGGCATTAGTTAAATCAAAGTTTATGTGAAAAATTAACTTTGTGTACCTTGACTTCTACTTGGTTGAATTTTGCCTTGTCCGATCCATCTCGATCGGCTATCTCGTTCGGCTGAAACTTTCAACGACTCAAGTTTGCTCAGTCGATGTGTTCAGGCATTTATCTCCTTTCAATCGGTAGGTCTTTCCTCTTTTACGTGGACCATAGGTAGTAAAATCTCCCTCAACCAAAACCTATTAGTCATGACTTATACAAATATAGCGCAAAACCTTTGGTTAGCTTTAGGGGGATTTCGAACTTAGGAGGGGACGAACATGTTAAAGACTCTCGCGATATGTTAATATGTAGGGTTATGTACTTAGGAAATATGCGGGCACATAAGTTTATTTTGTTCGCATTTAACTCTTCCCTTTTTTCTTTTCAGCCGATGAATCCTGGTCGTAGATCTCTGTCGGCCAAGAAAGGCTTTTACCACTCTGATGTTTCTACATCATTCCTCTGCTTGGTCGAATGACCTTTGTCCCTTCGATTTGATCGACCAATCATTATAAAAGACTTGAGGGCGGAGGACAACATAACCATGACCCTTGAACTCATCCTAAGGTAATTGATTGATTTTTTTATTTGGCTTAGGTTTTAAAGCTTTTAAGTATTATATATGCATGTGACCCTCTTCGATTGAAATTTGCATCAATTAAAGGTGAGCCCTAAGGTTGTAAGTTCAAATTTAATAATGCTAAGGGCCATGATTTATTCCAAGCAAATCCTTATGACCATGAAAGCAATACCTCGAGTGGCGCTTTTCGGCTTTGATTGAGATAATTTATTGGTTTTCATTTGCCATACCTTGAACTGAAACTTTGTTGATCGTTGATTTGAGCCTCGACCGACCATTTTGAGACTTTGATTCCCGTTCGACCGAATCGCTTCCTTCGCGCCAACTCGATCGGCTGAGCTCTTCTTCCTTTTGACCGAAAGTTGACAATAAAGAGGGCTTCTAGGCGTTGAGTTGGCTCTGACCAAGCAGGTTGACCGGGTTTCGATCGATGGGATTCAAAACCGAAAACTCTCAGTCGTTGATCTTCGATGTGCATCGGTCGATCGATTTGGGATCTCGATTTGTTTTTGGTCGAAAGGTTTCTTTCGTGTCGAATCGGTCGGTTGATCTCCTCTTCCTGTTGACCGAAAGACTCTCACGCTTCGTCTTTTAACTTTCGGGCTTTCAGATTTGATCTGGTCTTTGACTTTGTTTCGACTGATCCTTTTAGGTCAAACTGTTTCTTTCGATATATGACCTTTTTTGTGTTCCCAATCTTCGATCGATTGGGCCGATATCTTTACTAAAGGTAGGCTTGGTGGAATGTTTTTCATGCTTGTGTACTTGGAAAAAAATGATCGATAAACCTTTTAGTCCTTAGGTTAAGCTATAGCGAGGCAACTTTATGGAAAAATCTGAGTCTTTTTAAAATTTTGACAAATGAACTTGGAGGCTCTAGAGATTAAGTCTTTAGTTATGAACAGTGTAGGGGAAAAGGTGTAATTCAGCGTAGCGAGGGACATTTTTATCTTTTCATGGTGAAGTACACTTCCTTATTCTTTGAAGTTTTAGGCAGATGTATGAAGGATGATCAACATGATAGCAAGAATCCATGGGAATAAGTGACTTAAGCTTTTGAAGGGTTTCATTAGGATTGAAAAACAGAGCCCAATGTAAACTTTTGAAATGCTTTATTCTTTCAAACCTCAAGATTGACTTTGTTTATTTAAAACATCACAGAATTCATGGACCTATAATGACCTTCAAATTTTTGAAATTATGGGTACATTCATGTTGTATCATTTTAGGCTACAATAAGGACAAAGCTTTCGAATTAGGGAAGACAAGCTATGGAGCAACAAGTCTTTTTGTGCAACCTTGGAAGCTAGGATTTGATCCACGAATGGGACCCACTACAATCTCTGTTTGGGTTCGATTATATGCTCTACCAATGGAAATTGGTGTGAACCAGTTTTTAAGAGATTGTGCAATTTCTTGGGATGTTATTTGGGAGTAGCTAGAGATACAATGATAAGAGCTTTAGCCATTTATGCTCAGATCTGTGTTGAGATGAATCTTAATCACTCATTGCGAGCTGAAATAGAAATAGATATGGGGGATTTAACTTGGATCCAACAAGTAGACTATGAAGCGATCCCCTTCTGGTGTAGGATTTATCATAAGCATGGACATCTTGTCCGTTTTTGCCCCAAGACTATCCAGAAGGAGCTCATCCCATCAGAGGATAATGACAATAAAGACAAGATGAAAGAAAAAACATAAGCTTAGCCCACAACCTCAAGCCTAAATACACCAAAAGAAGGTTTTGAAGCACCTAAGAGGAAGAAGCAAAAGAAGGCAGCAACGTGATCAAACTAGACAGAAGAGAAATTTAAATAGTTATAAAATTTTTAATACCCTAACGAACACAGAGAATGAGATAGCTATAAGAAGAAAATATGCCCTCCAAAAATATGGTAGTCTAGCGGAGGATAATTCAACCAGTGTTGGAGATCAATATCCAACCAATCCCAAACCATATGGCCATCACAACTTCAAAGAACCTCAACCTTGCTATGGTCTTGGTTGATAGGGATGTCTCAATGAAAGACAAAGATAAAGATAGAGGTATGTCTGCTCTTGGAATTCAACAAGTAGAGAAAATTAAAAAAACACCCAAGCCAAGAGTGTGGGAAGACAATCAAACTAGGAGCAACTGGCAATGGAGGGTGACCAACTGGTAAACCATGGGAGCATAAAGCATATTGATACTTATTGGGTTCCAGGTTTCCAATGATTATATAATCATGGAATGTTAGAGGCTTAAACAATAGGTCTCATCAAATTGTTGCTTAGTTTAATTGAAAGTCATATTTCAAATTTTATTCTCCTTCAAGAGATGAAATCTTCAATACAAGTGATGGATAGAATAGCCAAGAAAATATGGAGACAAGTAGAGCATATGGTTTTTGCATCCCAAAGTGCTTTAGGGGGTATAGTGACTTTGTGGAACCCTCTAAACTGGACAACAATTGGTCATGTTGTAGGGAGGTTCTCACATCTCTCTTCAAGAGTAAGAGTTTAGGAGAACTTTTGTTAATTTCATATTTCTACGGTTCAAATAATTTTTGAGAGCAACACCTTCAATGGTCAGTTTTACATGCAAGTAGGATAGGAAAGAAAGAGGTGAATTAGATAGTGGTTGGTGACTTCAATGTTAAGCTTTCAACTAGGGATCAAGAAGGGGGCATCTCATATTTGGATCAAGGGGACAAATTTAAGATCTTTAAATTAAAACAACTCAATTTGATTTATGTCCAAGATGTAGGGCCTTATCATACTTGAATAAACAAACCAGCATAATTAACAACTAGGAAGGTAAATCTAGATAGATTTTTGGTGTCTAAAGAGGCTTTTCTACGATGGTCACTCAAGATGAAAATCCTCAATTGTATAGAATAAGACCACTTTCCAATTCTCTTGGAATGGGATATGGACCATAAATATTTTTGTAGAAAATTTCGGTTTGACAATTTACGACAGGAAAAGGAAGAGATTAGGGATAAAATCCTAGTTTGGTGGGAGGAGGGGTGCCCTGCCCATGGGACAACATTGTTTGGAGTCTTTAAACAACTCCAACATGTCAAATCCCAACTCAAAATTTGGAAAAGAAACAATAAATAAGACTTTCAACTTTAGAGGGTTCTATTGGTTGCTAGGATGGAGGAGTTGGCCATACTCTTTTGGACTGAAAAAAGCACAGAAGACTTGAGAGTTGAGCAAAAAAGAGTTAGTGAGTATAGACAAACATGAGATCTATTGGAAAAAAAAAGCTAGAAATTCTTGGTGTAGCACCCTAAAATTGGCGCAGTAAAACCTTAATAATTACATTTACTCTAGTAAATAATTCAAATTCAAATTTTAACCTCCCAAACCGCTCCCAAACTAGTCGTTTAATCCGTTTCCTCCTTTCCCGTGCCATTTTTAGAGTTTGTTTTGACCGTTTGACGATATCATCGCCGATCAGACGATATCGCCTCAGATCGAACGATTTCGTTGCAGGCTAGGATGTCCATACGATCTTGTCCCAAAACTGATTTTTCACAATTAGCTTCTGTTCCAACGGCGTCTCTAATCCGAGCAGAAGTGTGTCTGCGTCGTTAGAGACCCTCCCCATTGGAGATCTCCCAAATAGGGATGATCTCCAACCTCCTAACCTCCCTCCTAAGCCTATTTAATCCTAAGCCCTCCCCTTAGCACCCCCTGGCTGAAATTCCCTATAACTCGACTTCACACACATTAAAACATCCTAAATTACTATTTGCATTAGTTCTATTCAAATTTTGTTGCAGGTACCTTAGTGTTTTTTAGCCGGAGCAAGCTTACATCGTCGCGGACGATCCTGTTCAGATCGGAGGCGATCTTGTCGAATCAGAGACAATTTCGTACCAATGCGAGACGATTTCGACTGCAGTCAACATTGAGGCAATCAGTGCCCAAAGTTTGCATTTTCCTCTCTTCAATCTGCTATTTTATTCTGCAATTAGCTAGTTTATTTATTATTTTATGCTATCTTGCATTTTGGAGTTCACCCATCTAGCTTTAAATGCATAATTAAGTCATAATTATTATTTAATCAGTATAATGCATTCATGTTTCGTTTATAGTTATCATGTTTAATGTTATTATTGTCATTTTACATTATTTCCCTCTGTTAGCATAGTTGCATTTTCTGTGTTTTGCACCTATTTCTCTGTTTGCAGGTCTTTGACGAATTCGTCTGACGAATTCGTCAGATCTCAGACGATCTTGTCTGATAGCAGACGATCCTATCAAATCAGAGACGATCCTGACTGCTTCAAGAATCAGAATCTTCATCAGACATCCGGATCAGGTATTTTTTTTTAATCTTGCTTAATTTCTCTATTTTTCTATCCTAATTTGCTTTTTTGTATTCATTTAATCTGCATCTTCATATAGAATAGCTTAGACGCATTTTGGCCAAACCTAGGACTTGGATGTTTAAGGCTAAAACTGAACACATAAAACACATTCCCAACCTAGGCATGGAAGCGCCATTAAATGTTTCCTGGTGAACCCACCATCCATCGAAAAATCACCATAATACACCTCCCTCGAGAGGCGGGACCTTCGCAAGGCCTCTCGGTCCGAGGTACCGCGCCATCCTTTTCCCATCCCCCTTCCGGGCATGGATCCTATAGCCTGAAGGTAAGGGTGTGAAAAATTTGGAGCGATACATTTTGGTGAACCCGACGTGAATGCATTTTAAACCTTTTGAAAACAAAAACAAAATAAAAATAAAAACAACCAAAACATAGATGCATTTCAAATCATTTAAAATTAATAAGTTGCATATCATGTTTAGATGGTAGCTCCTAAGAAAATATTAGCAGTTACTATAAATGTTGAAAACCAATTGGCAGCCATAGAAATCAATTTTGTGCTTAGTGTGCCTGAAACGGATAGAAATCAACTTTTGTGGGACGAACTTGATAGAAGACTTAGTGTCATTTCATCTAGGTCAACAAAACTTAAACAAATCAAGAGGCTTGTCCTAGATAGAATCCTGGATCCTCATCAACTCGTCTTTTATCATGAACTTCAGAGAGCCTGCCATAGATGGTTAGCTTATAGGAGAGCTCTTGTATCTTCAAAATTGTTCACCTTCGAGGAATACCTCAAGAACACAGCTGTGGTACGCCAATTTCTAGTTCATATAGAATCCCAAGAGGTTGTTCTTATGATTAGAAGAATATGGAATAGAGTTCCTAGAGCTATGTTGTATCGTGAATATTGTCGTGAGAATTATTATTATCAACCAGAATCTGAAATACATGGTATTTCTATAGCTCTTTTCATTAAATTTTTGAAAGAAAATTTTCAATTTGAAGAAGAACACTTCATGACTCCTGAAGAACTCGAGCCCATTAATGATATTTATAAATTGTTTATAGAAAACTAGATCATTACTTTCAGTATTATTTCTTGCATTTATTGTGTTGTTTGTTATCTTTACAATATTATTACAAAAACAAGAAAAACTAAAAAAAAACATAACAAAAAACCAAAACATTTCATTTTAAATATTGTAGTAGGTATATAATTAATATATACCTCTTAAACTTGTTGCTATATATATATATATATATATATATATATATATATATATATATATATTTGCTGAAATCTAAAATTAAGCACAATGCCTAAACTTAGGAATGGTAAACAAACTGAAGGAGAAGAAGAAGATTGGTTAGAAGATAAAACTAGAGACCCAAATGTCCTTCCTCGAAGATCCAATTCCGGAAGGAGAAACTCTAGATCAACCGAGAGGATGACCTAGGTGAAGACAATGAACAAGAAGAAAATGTTAAAGAGGATGGATCCTCATCCCCTAGAGTAGCTCCAGATGGAACTATTGCTTTTGACAACGTAGATCATTTCTGGAAATTTTTCAATAATAACATTGGTGCCCTTAATATGGCAGTTCGTATTGATAAAGGGCAAATTAGTGACACTCAAGCAGCCATGGAACATATGTTTGATGTGCGCACTAATCCCTTGTCTTTCATTGATCAAGAAAGTGATAAGGCTGGACCATCCAATAGAGATATGGTCACTATGATTCAAAACATGCCAAAACAATAGGTTACCCAACCTCCTAAGGAACTTGTTATTGAGCCTAAAATCATTCCCACACAAAAGAAAACTTCCTTCACTGCTTTACTTCGCCAAACTATTGATCAATATGCTTCAAGTAAACAAAAACCTAAAATGAAGCCAAACACCAATTTTCAACAATCTGGAATACAACATAATACAACTTCAAAATTCCTTCATAACACCTTTCCTACCAACAATTTACACAATAGCAACATAGCATCTAATCTTCATGTCCCTCCATCATATGCTCACAAATCCCATATCAATGCCCTACCGAACCAATATGGTGGGCAAACTAGTAATCTGGAAGCCATGGTGAAACAGTTAGCTTCGCGTATGGACCAGATAGATCCTTACCGTCCCTCGTACAATTATCGAGAGATATGTAGTCAACCTTTGGATCCCATAGTTGTAGCACAACCATACCCTAAGCATTTTCCCATGCCCATCTTGCCTATATATAAAGGAACCGAAGATCCCATAGAGCATCTTCGCATGTTTAGGATAGCATGTCATGATATATCACATGATGACTTGCTATTACTAAAAATGTTCCCAAAAAGTTTAGGTGGAATGGCATTAGAGTGGTACTATCAATTGCCCACTCATTCTTTGAGAAACTTTGAAGAAACAACTGAATCTTTTGTCCATCAATTTAGTGCCTACATCGAGAGGCATGTAACCATTAAAGATTTATACAACTTAAAACAAGACAAGGATGAATGTTTTGCCGATTTCTTAGCTAGATGGAGGCGATTGATGAGAAAACCGCACTTTGTGCTACCTTATAGGGAAATGTTGGACATTTTTATCAATAATTTACAAGAACAAATATCTTATGAGCTATCAACGACTACTTTAACTACCTTCGATCAAGGCTATAGATTTAGCTCGAAGAGTAGAAGATGCCCTCATTAGGAGAGGCCAACTTAGGAAGAAGGATGATGAGAAAACATCCAGAAATCAATATAAAAACAAACAAGTTGTAGGTGACGGAGTCATTGACAACATAAATGTTGCTAATATCAATGCAACGAAAACAACAAAAAAATTTATATTGAAACCGCCTGATAAGCCTCCTCGAGAATTTACTAGATTGAATCAACCATTATCAACTATTTTACCTCAATTACTCGAAAGAGGTTTGATCCAATTACCAGCTATCCAGGAACCTGATCCAACTATACCCGGAGATAGAGCTGACTTACACTGTGATTTCCATAGAGGACCTGGACACTCTACCAACGCTTGTAAAAGGTTGAAACATAAAATACAGGATCTGATTGATAATAATGAAATGGAGGTGCAAGCCTTCCAACCTAAACAAAATGCTCCTAATAACCCTCAAAAGAACATTCCCCAAAATCAAAATCAAAATGCTAATCAATCATTAGACATATTTCAACACCCTTTACCAAGACATGGTAAAGAGGTGGCCAATCAAATCGAACATCATAATGTTCCTCCTCCTACCCGATATGTAGGAACCATTAGTGGACATTTACTTAATCATGATCCTCAAATATTTGACACAACCTTATCCATGGTCACGACCAGGCCCTTACATAATATTCAAACTTTAGATTCTAGTGATATAGAATCGAGATCATCGAAAGTGAAATAGACATCACTTCAAACCAATCGAATAGTTCTGAAAATGAATCAGATCCTATTCAACCCATCACGGATGCTATGGTTCCCGGAAGAACCATTTCCTAGAAGAGTTACTACTCGACCCTCTTCTAATCAATTCCTCCCTAATGAACAAGCCATAAATGCTCGACCGAGACCAGTTCAACGTCCTCAATATAACATTGTAGGTACCATTGGAGTCGTTACCCGACAACCAGGCTCAAAATTCTCAACAAGAACCAAACCAGAATGATGGATCAGCTCCATTTGTTTTGAAAAATCCCAATAAAGGGAATCATGCTTCCAATGTTCAACCTAAACCCCCTTACAATATTAATGAGCAATTATCCAATACTACAGCCAAAATTTCCCTTTTGGATTTATTAAGATCTTCTCCTACCCATAGGGATGAGTTGATGCTTACATTAAGCCAAATGATGGTACCTCAAAACATTCAACTCTGAAGCCATGGCCAATACTATCATCACTCGAGAAGTTGATTGTATTGACTTCGGGATAAAGATATCCCACAACACAGTTTACATAAGGATAATCCCTTATATATTACTGCTCTAATTGGAGATGTAGTCATTAAACGAGTCTTGATTGATAATGGTTCATCTCTAAACATTTGCACTTTTGACTTCTACCAACGATTTGGCTTTAGAAGTGATGAAATGAAGAAAATTGACATGATTATCAAAGCTTTCAATGACAAAACACAAGAAACGTGTGGAGTTATTACCATCCCATTGCAAGTTGGTCCTAGAACTCTAGATACCACCATGTTTATTGTACATTGCCCCGCATCGTACAATATACTCTTGGGTCGTCCTTGGATCAATGCAATGCGGGCTGTCCCATCAACTTTACACCAATGTGTTAAATTCGAATTTAAAAATCAGTTGGTCACTATCCATGGTGACCCTAGACCCTTTGATATGTGTGCTTTGGCGAGAACTCGTTGGAGTGCAATTTTGCCCCTCTCTGTCATCCACACATCCTAATTCTTATTTTTCATCTAAAACTGTGAAACACACACCCATAGCTTCACCTATTTCCCCTCCATTAATTTCATCCTCATATATAGATCAACAATCTTCTAAACAAACCACTCTAGAACCTCAAAAAGATCTTCAATCTACAACCAATCCTTCATGTTCTATCCCTATAATTTCAAAACCTATAGACCCATCTATTAACACTTCCACATTATCAACATCTATCATACCTTCCACATCTAAAGATATAGGGAATGATCCTTCTACATCTTATGCTCTTTCTGATGAACTTTTACCAGATTTATCCACAATCTTAATATCAGAAAAAACAAATGCTTTCATGCAAGATTCAATTCTTTTAAATAACTTGCCGCCATCTCCTCGTACTTTGGGCCTCCCACAACCTATGGGAAGTACTTACCAAGTCGGGAGTTGTGCCTTCATTTATAAAGGAAATGAGTGGGGAAGAATCCCTCGGAATATCAAAACTCATCATGAGGGATATGCTCGATGTTATTTTACCAATGAATATATTAAAGCTAAACCCATAATGCTTAAAATGGGATATAAAGGGAAAGGCTTGGGACCTTTCCAAAATGGCATGAAAGAACCTTTCGAGGTAGAACCGTGGCACTGCTCGCTGTGGTGTGGGCCTATTTCCTAGTAAGGGTCAACCCTTTCCTTTTGAAGATGATGATCAACTCATATGTTATCAAGATTATTTGGATAGGCGTGATGATTTGCCTCTAAAAAATCAGCCATTTACATGTAACATGCTATCCATAGCTTACCCCGAAATGATTGCTTGACTCCGATGAGGAGTTGGAAGGAGATATCTTCCATGATGTCTCCGTTGAAGAGATGTTACACAATGGATTTTATTTTGATGGTTCTATACCAACTATAGCCCAACTTGAGACCACTAATCCTCAAGATGAATTATCCAAATTAACCTTACAAGAATTACAAGAATTGGGCGTTTCACCCGCCCCACCTAATTTTGAAAGAGATCTACACATGGAGGTAGAAAACGTCATTAAAATTAATATTGGAGCCGAGGATAATCCTCACATAATCAATATTGGATCGAGAATTAAGTCAAGAAAAACAAGAACAATACATTGCATTCCTTAAAGAGTATGAAGATGTCTTCGCTTGGACATATGAAGATATTCCAGGTCTAGACCCTTCCGTAGTCATGCATCATCTAGTGGTCCATCCGGATGCTAAACTCTGTTAAACAAAAACTTAGAAAAATGCATCCCAAAGTGGCTCTGCTAGTCAAAGGGGAGTTAGAAAAACTCCTGAATGTTGTTTTTATACAAGCAATTGATTATGTTGAATGGATCTCAAATGTAGTTCCAGTCACCAAGAAAGAAGCCACCAAAGTTAGGGTTTGCACAGATTTTAGAGATATTAACTGTTGCATGCCCTAAAGATGATTTTCCTCTTCCAAACATGGATCAAATCATTGACTTTACTGCCGGGAGTGGGATGATGTCCTTAATGGATGGATTCTCCGGTTATAATCGGATCAGGATAGCTCCCGAAGATCGAGGCTAAAACAACCTTTATTACCCCCTGGGGTACCTTTTGTTGGAAAGTGATGCCATTTGGCTTAAAGAACGCAGGTGCAACCTATCAACGAGCTATGACTTATATTTTTCATGATATGATGCATGATATCCTACATGATTATGTAGATGATATTATAGCTCGCTCTATTAATGAAGATAATCATTTAGATGATTTGAGAAAAGTTTTTAATCGATTACGAGAATATCTTATTCGATTAAATCCAACAAAATGCATATTCGGAGTTAAGTCCGGTAAACTATTAGGGGTTTTAGTTTCTTTACGTGGTATCAAAATTGACCCTCTCAAGATTGCGGCTATCACTGATATGCCCGCACCTACTAATATATCTGAGTTACGAAGTTTACAAGGTAAGCTTCAAGCCATCCGTCGCTTCATCGATAAGTTGGCGGACAAAACCGGTCCCTTTCTTAAACTTCTTAAGAAGGATGTCCCTTTTAATTGGGACGACGAATGTAGAGAAGCTTTTGAACTTCTCAAACAATACCTCCTTAATCCACCTGTGCTTTCACCGCCTAAACCTGATCGCCCATTTCTCCTGTATATTTCAGCTTCAGATTCTGCCTTAGGAGCTATGTTAGCTCAGCTTGATGATGAAAAGAGAGAACGTGCTAATTATTATATTAGCCGAACCTTCATCAATTATGAAACCCGCTACACAACATTAGAAAAACTATGTCTAGCAGTCATTTTTGCTACGCAAAAATTACGCCATTATATGCTTAGTCAGAAAACTTATGTCATTGCTAAATATGATCCCTTGAGGTATCTCATGAGTCGACCTTATTTATCGGGTCGCACGACCAAGTGGGTTCTTGCTCTAAGCGAGTTTGATCTCACATTCATAGGACAAAAGTCTGTTAAGGGTCAAATCATAGCGAGATCAATTAGCTGCTGCACCCTTAGAGTCTACCCATCCCCTCATCATTGAGTTTCCTCGATGAATGCCTTCAATTAGAGGTGGACCATATTGAACAATGGTCCTTATACTTTGATGGAGCCCGATGCATGAGTGGGGCTGGTGCGGGTATTATTTTAATATCCCCGCAAAAACATCTTATTCCTCTGTCCTTCAAATTAACATTTGCTTGCACCAACAATACTGTTGAATATGAAGCTCTAATCCTTGGATTACGAGCTGCCTTGGCGCTAAAAATTAAACATCTGTTAGTTTTTGGTGATTCTCAACTGGTTATAAACCAAATTAATGAAGTTTATCGGACCGGAGATGATAAACTGTGCCCATATAAAGCCTATGTCTTACAATTAATGTCTCTATTTGATCAAGTTACCTTGGAAGCTATTCCTCGAACTTGCAACTGTGCAGCTGATGCTATGGCCGCAGTTGCATCTCTCCTCCCCTTGGAGTTAGATGACGAATATGCCACTATCATTATTCGTCGACTCCAGGAACCCGCTTCAAATAAGTCATGCTTAGAACCTTTGGATGTGTTTCTAATCAATGAAACTACTCCGAAACCTTGGTATATAGATATATTTGATTTTCTCCAAAATGGGACTTTCCTTGCCAATTCTAATAGAAACCAGATGTCGGTTATTACGTAGACGAGCAAGTCGATTTGTAATAATTGGCAATACTTTATATAGGAGATCTTTTGAAGGTATCCTATTAAGATGTTTGAATTTAGAAGAATCCAAATCAGCCTTGAGTGAAGCCCACGATGGATCTTGTGGAGGACACTTCAGTGGTAGTGTCATTGCTAAAAAGCTCCTTAGGATAGGATACTTTTGGCCTACCATGGAGAATGATGCACATGATTATGTGCGCCATTGCGACAAGTGCCAGAAACATGCTGACCTTGTCCATGCGCCTGCACAAGAACTGCAGGCTATTTCATCTCCTTGGCCCTTTTCAAAATGGGGTTTAGATATTATTGGCAAAATCAATCTTGTGTCATCTGATGGACACAAATTCATCATAACCGCCACTGAGTATTTCACGAAGTGGGTTGAAGCTATGCCTTTAGCTTCCTGCACTGGCACACAAGTCTCTAAATTTATTTTTAATCAAATCATTTGTAGGTTCGAAATTCTTGCAAATCTCATCTCTGATAATGGAACTTGTTTCAAAAATAAAGATGTTAAAAAATTATGCCAAAAATATAAGATTCAACATCGTTGGTCCACTCCCTATTATCCTCAGGGTAATGGTCAAGCAGAAGCATCTAACAAAACCTTAATCAAAATTCTCAAAAGATTGGTCAATAAAATCGTCGCGACTGGCACATTCAAGTTATATCCAGCCTTGTGGGCCTATCGAACTAGTGTTCGAACCCCCATGGGAACTTCACCTTTTGTTTTGGTTTATGGTGTTGAAGCCGTTTTTCCCTTTGAATTAGAAGTTCCTTCTTTGGCTCTACTACTTCAAGATACCGAAGTAGGAGATGAATATCGAGTCGTGAGACTCGATCAGTTGGAACTCCTAGATGAAAAATGCATCAATGCTTTGGAGCATCTCCGTGCCTACCAAAACAAGCTTAAAAGATCATATGCTAAAAAAGTTCGTCATCGATCCTTTGAGATCGGCGACCTTGTTTTAAAAGAAAATAAAAAAAATACTAATGCAACTAAGGACCTTAAAGGTAAATTTGAGCCCAACCGGCTTGGACCATACATTATCATTGCTAAATTTGAATCGGGAGCATACAAATTATCTACCTTAGATGGTAAAGAACTTAAAGAACCCATGAATATTTTGCATCTTAAACGTTACTATGTATAAATTTGGTCATTTCATCCTTGTATATATTTGTTTAAAATATTTCAAAATCACTATTTTGTATTTCTTTCAATTTATAAATTCAAAAACACCAAAAACATTCATAATCATCAAAATCTTCAAAACTATTTGTTGTATTTATTTATGGCACTTGTTAATTCTTTCAAAACAAAAAATAATAAAAATAAAAAACAACAATATTCTTGACTCTTTCGAAACCAAAACAACATAAAGAAGAAAGAGAGAGTCAACATTCTCAAAACTTCTCAAAAAGTATTTATTTATATATATCTTCTTACAAATGTTGCAATTATATGTTTCAAATTATTTTGGATAAATTAGCATTTATTTGGAATCCCTCACTTTCACACTCACAAAAATAAATATCTTGATTTTATCTGGCATGATTACTAATCTCTCTTATATCAAAGTCCACAAAATTCAATTAAATAAAGTTTGAGCACAGAGAATTGATCTTGTTATTTACTTAAACCAAGCACATCTTTTCACAATAAAATGATTATATTTGTAATTTCCATGCTTTGCTACATAGTAGAAGTGGTTTCTTGAGCGAAAAGTTTCCCCTGCTATCCTATCATGCACATGGTCTAGAATCTTTGAGAATTGGCAAAAGGACAAGCTCACCCCTACCCGAAATAAAAATCCCTTGCTCTACAGACTAATCCGAGCAAGTATCCCTAGCATAGAAAAAGAAAAAGCAAAGTTCAAGAAAAAGAGAAAAAGAAAAATGTTATTTTATATCATTACAACAATATTTCAAGCATTATCTCAAATCAAGCAAAAATACAAAAAAAAAGAAAAAAAAGAAAGAAAGCAAAAAGCAAAAGCAATAAAATCCCTTTCCCTACCCTTTGAAAAGAAAAGAAGGGTTGATGAGCTTGAATCCCTGGAATTCTCAATTATTCGAAAAGCGTGAGGTAAGCCCCATAACAGGTGGTTTGTGCCCAACCTTCTTGGCCTTGGGTAACTCCTAGCGTGGCGATATGTCTGTCACATTAGCGACCTTCTTTTGTATAGACCTATGTCTGCTTATGGATTAGCTAGCTCTTGATAATCCGACTTACATAGTAGTCTAGTATGGTTATATGCATCTACATCATGGTTAATGAACACTTATTTGGTTCATTCAAATCACTTGTATCATATTATCTTGCTCAAAACTGGTAAATGAACATAGCAATTGCACACACATTTTGTATTTGAGAGATTTTGTGTATCATTATGATAAATCAAGATTGGAAATGAATTCACATATGCACATGGGATTCCTTATAAATCTAACTTTTGTCTTTAAGATACTTTGAAATATTTTTTTGCAAATTGTTTGGAATAATTCATTTTCTTCTTTAAAGTACAGTTGTTTAGTATAAAGACAACTACATGCATAATAGAAAAATCAAAATTTCTTTCAAAACCATACAATCAAAACACATATATATATATATATATATATATATATATTCGACTTTCGCGACGATGGTATAGTTCCAAAACCAAAATTGGAATTTTATGCCTAGCGCAAGTCCTCATCTTCATATTTTCTGTTTATTAAAAATCAACCATGCAATAAAACTATCTCTTTTTTGGATTTTCGCGATGATGGTATAAGTCTATACCTACATATTCTATGCCTAGCGCAAACCATTGTAACAATTTTTATTCCCCATTTATTTAAAAATCATGAAAACCATATGACTTAAATCATTATGTTATACAATTATGCTTTCAAAAGCATACACATTATCACTATTTCATGTCATTATGTCAACCTTCAATTTTGCAATGATGGTATAATTCCTAGGGAATTATCCAAAAATTTTATCACACTTAGGAATTTATGCCTAGCAAAAATCATTTTAACATTATTTCATGCATACTATTTTTATGAAAATCTGAAAACAAACCATCATCATCATCATTTGCACCATTGCACCAAAGTCTTAAGACAGTCTCTTAAGCACTCTTTTACTTTTAACAATATTTCTATAATTGGGATTAGCTTGACGACCGAGTGAGCGGCGACTCCATGAAATGGTCTATAATAGCGACAATGTCCTTTGAAATTATTGTTAGAAGTCTCTTTTATCTTTTATCACATCACATCACAAACAACCAATTTGTTACATCAGATTATTTCATTTAAAATCTTACAGCATGACATCAAAATCATAATATTTCCAATGACATAATTACATGAATCATCAAATCAATCAATCAAAACATTAAAAGCATCATAAAAATACATAAGACACAAGTCATATGATCAAAAAATATCTCATCTATATATATCACAAATATATATACATCATCTCAAAACTGGATTGGTATGCCACAATCTGTACCTCGGCATACTCAATCCTCTATCAAAAATAATAAATGCTATCATATCAATCTGTACAATGTCGTGCAATAGTCTAGCCTCGAGAACCCCTCGAGCTCTCAGCCTCATCTCCTCCCCCGCCCTGAGGTGGACGAGGTGGCCCCATCGTAGTATGTGTGGTACTACGAGTCCTAGTCGTCGATCGAGACGAAGTCCTCGATGACCCAATCCGGATCGGATCTACGATGTTAGCTGACAGTGGTAGTCTATCCTCCTGCACCATCTAATAGTATAATGTCTAATAGAAAGTGATCTGGGCAATAGCCCGTGCCAGCTCCCCGGTGCTCGCCCCTCCGCCCCGTGCTCTGAGGCATGCAATCTCATCTCTGAGCTGTGTCACCTCAGCTCGGTGTCATGCAGCCTCCTCCTGCAGGGTCTGCACCTATGCTTGGAGACGGATCGTCTCCGCTCAGAGAGTCGCTATCTCGCTACTCTCCCCAGTGTCGACACCCTTGCCCTTATCGAGCGATGGTGGCCTCTCTCTCTATGGAGAAGGGGGTCTCTCCTCCCTCCTCTCCCGCTGCCGCGGCCTCTCCTGTGCCTGTGGCCTCCTCTGCTCTCTCCCGTCGTGACCCTGGGCCGCCTCCATAGCCGCCTGGCACCGCCTCCCTATCCGACGCACAACTACATGAATCGGACCACCGAGCCCTCGTCATCCGAGGAGGGCGGATGCCTGTGTACCAGGCATCGTAGCCATCGGCTACCCTAGCATCATCCCCATCCACTAGCTGAATGGGGGCATCGTCCGAGTCCTGACTCCAGAAGCGCTGCATATCTGGAGCCCCGCTAACTATAGTGTTATCCCAGATAGTCCGAGAAAACTCGTAATCCCTGAGAGATGGGATCCCCTGCTGTAGACCGAACTATCACAAAACTCGGTCGTAGCGGTGGAGCTCCACCTCTCCCCTCTCCATCCTCAGCCAGCAGACTCGCCTGATGCGAGCCAGCTCCTGTCCATCCTCGGCCCACCTTGGGTGCTCTCTCCATGGCCTCTAGGTGATCTGGTCCGGGACAAGGTCATCCAGTAGTCTCGGGACATCGGTAGGTCAATCCGCCACTGTGACCCTCTCCGGAGCCACCAGTAGAAAACTCGAGGCCTCTCCCCGTCAATCCCTGTCAAAGGAAGCCCTATCGGCCTCCGCACTGCAATGTGCTCCCAGCACCAAACTTGTAGGAGCGATGTCATAACCAGACATCGACCGCCCTTGTACACGACCCCATGCAGGATCCTGTACAATCGACATAGCACAAAGCTGCCCCAAGAAAATCTGTAGCCATGGTCTCGCATGTCACAGATCACATCTGCTAGCACCCATGGTACCCTGCACCCGCTCTGGTGGCACAACAGAAGTCCACCCACCACTCCGACCAAAACCTGTGTGAGTCTAGATGCCCCAGGCATCTGACACAGCGCCTCGATGTTCACTCCGCCCTTCTCCAGGGTGAAGCTCGGGTCACCACACAACCGCATCATAGCATGGCCCTGATTGGCCGTAGGAGTGATCAACCGTCCTTGTATGGGGATCCTCAGAATCCTCCATACATCCTCCAATGTGGGAGTCATCTCCCCTGTCGGTAGCCAAAAATAGGAAGAACCCGGATACCACCTCTCTGCTAGGGCTGTCAGTAGCCCCATGTCTGTAGACACTTGTGGCATTTCTGCCACATGCTGTAAGTCGACTTGTGCCAGCTGATCCCGCTCTGCCTGTGTTAGAGCGGCCAAGTCATCTCTCAACCCTCCATATTTCCATTCTCTGCTCTTTAGTAATCCTCTCTGCAACATAAACAACAATAAAATAACAAATCATTAATAAAAAATGCAAGTTAAAATAAGTTCAATTTTATACAAATGATGATATCGTCCACTATTGGACGATATCGTCCCCAATTTGAGCATAATCGTCTCCGATTTCGCAAGCCGAAATCGTCCCTAATTTGATGAAATCGTCCCCCTTTCACCGATTTCGCCCTTAGACGAAATCGGCGAACTTGAGACGATTTCGTCGAAATCGGGACGATTTCGTCCCGACGACGTCGACGGCCCAAAAATGGTCGCGATGCTCAAAATTTATTTAAAATTCACCTAAAAAGCATGTAAATTCAACTTAAGACATTCTAAGCTAAGTTTAGACTCTTACCCGTAGCCCGCGTCGGACCTCTGTCGATCTGTGCGCCGTCTCCACCATTTTTGCTTGCAGAGCTCTAAAACCGAGAAAAATGAACAGTAAAAATGAATTAGGGTTTTACCCTATTTTTCTTAATTTTATTCAAAACATAATTAAAAATAATTTTGCTTTTCGCGTTTTTACCTCAAACGTTCGATTTGGGTAAAAACACGGAGGGGGCACCATAGTAAGCTGTCGTACGATTCGACCAAGAATCGTCGCCTAAAAATGGGAATAATTTTTGCTTTCTCGTAGATCGAGAAGAACTCATCTTTAACGCATTTTCTTCAAAAAATTCGCTAAAGAGGGGGCAAAATGTAGCACCCTAAAATTGGCGCAGTAAAACCTTAATAATTACATTTACTCTAGTAAATAATTCAAATTCAAATTTTAACCTCCCAAACCACCCGTTAACCGTCGTGTAATCCGTTTCCTCCTTTCTCGCACCATTTTTAGAGGTTGTTTTGACCGTTTGACGATATCGTCGCCGATCAGACGATATCGCCTCAGATCGGACGATTTCGTCTGGGCTAGGACGTCCAGACGATCTTGTCCCAAAACTGATTTTGCACAATTAGCTTCTGTTCCAACGGCGTCTCTAATCCGGGCAGAAGCGTGTCTGCGCCGTTAGAGACCCTTCCCCGTTGGAGATCTCCCAAATAGGGATGATCTCCAACCTCCTAACCTCCCTCCTAAGCTTATTTAATCCTAAGCCCTCCCCTTAGCACCCCCTGGCTGAAATTCTCTGTAAACTGACTTCACACGCATTAAAACATCCTAAATTGTTATTTGCATTAGTTCTATTCAAATTTTGTTGCAGGTACCTTAGTGTTTTTCAGCGGAGCAAGCTTACATCGTCGCGGATGATCCTGTTCAGATCGGAGGCGATCCTGTCGAATCAGAGACGATTTCGTACCAATGCGAGACGATTTCGACTGCAGTCAACATTGAGGCAATCAGTGCCCAAAGTTTGCATTTTCCTCTCTTCAATCTGCTGTTTTATTCTGCAATTAGCTAGTTTATTTATTATTTTATGTTATCTTGCATCTTGGAGTTCACCCATCTAGATCAAATGCATAATTAAGTCATAATTATTATTTAATCAGTATGATGCATTCATGTTTCTATTTATAATTTTCAGTTTGATATTGTTACTGTCATTTTACACTATTTCCCTCTGTTAGAATAGTTGTATTTTCTGTGTTTTGCACCTATTTCTCTGTTTGCAGGTCTCTGACGAATTCGTCAGATCTCAGATGATCTTGTCTGATATCAGACGATCCTGTCAAATCAGAGGCGATCCTGACTGCTTCAAGAATCAGAATCTTCATCAGACATCCGGATCAGGTATGATTTTTTAATCTTGCTTAATTTCTCTATTTTTCTGTCTTAATCTGCTTTTCTGTATTCATTTAATCTGCATCTTCATATAGAATAACTTAGATGCATTTTGGCCAAACCTAGGACATGGATGTTTAAGGATAAAACTGAACACATAAAACACATTCCCAACCTAGGCGTGGAAACTGCCATTAAATGTTTCCTGGTGAACCCACCATCCGTCGAAAAATCACCATAATACACCTCCCTTGAGAGGCGGGACCTTCGCAAGGCCTCTCAGTCCGAGGTACCACGCCATCCTTTTCCCATCCTCCTTCCGGGCATGGATCCTATAGCCTGAAGGTAGGGATGTGAAAAATTTGGAGCGATACATTTTGGTGAACCCGACGTGAATGCATTTTAAACCTTTTGAAAACAAAAACAAAATAAAAATAAAAACAACCAAAACATAGATGCATTTCAAATCATTTAAAATTAATAAGTTGCATGTCATGTTTAGATGGTAGCTCCTAAGAAAATATTAGCAGTTACTATAAATGTTGAAAACCAATTGGCAGCCATAGAAATCAATTCTGTGCTTAGTGTGCCTGAAACAGATAGAAATCAACTTTTGTGGGACGAACTTGATAGAAGACTTAGTGTCATTTCATCTAGGTCAACAAAACTTAAACAAATCAAGAGGCTAGTCCTAGATAGAATCCTGGATCCTCATCAACTCGTCTTTTATCATGAACTTCAGAGAGCCTGCCATAGATGGTTAGCTTATAGGAGAGCTCTTGTATCTTCAAAATTTTTCACTTTCGAGGAATACCTCAAGAACACAGTTGTGGTACACCAATTTCTAGTTCATATAGAAGCCCAAGAAATTGATCTTATGATTAGAAGAAGATGGAATAGAGTTCCTAGAGCTATGTTATATCGAGAGTATTGCCATGAGAATTATTATTATCAACCAGAATCTGAGATACATGATATCACTATAGCTCTTTTCATTAAATTTTTGAAAGAAAACTTTCAATTTGAAGAAGAACACTTCATGACTCCTGAAGAACTCGAGCCCATTAATGATATTTATAAATTGTTTATAGAAAATTAGATCATTACTTTCAGTATTATTTCTTGCATTTATTGTGTTATTTGTTATCTTTACAATATTATTTCAAAAACAAAGAAAAACTAAAAAAAAAACATAAAAAGAAAAACCAAAACCTTTCATTTTAAATATTGTAGTAGGTATATAATTAATATATACCTCTTAAGCTTGTTGCATATATATATATATATATATATATATATATATATATATATATATATTTGCTGAAATCTAAAAATTAAGCACAATGCCTAAACTTAGGAATGGTAAACAAACTGAAGGAGAAGAAGAAGATTGGTTAGAAGATAAAACTAGAGACCCAAATGTCCTTCCTGAAGATCCAATTCCGGAAGGAGAAACTCTAGATCAACCAGAGGATGACCTAGGTGAAGACAATGAACAAGAAGAAAATGTTAAAGAGGATGGATCCTCATCCCCTAGAGTAGCTCCAGATGGAACTATTGCTTTTGACAACGTAGATCATTTCTGGAAATTTTTCCATAATAACATTGGTGTCCTTAATATGGCAGTTCGTATGGATAAAGGGCAAATTAGTGACACTCAAGCAGCCATGGAACATATGTTTGATGTGCGCACTAATCCCTTGTCTTTCATTGATCAAGAAAGTGATAAGGTTGGACCATCCAATACAGATATGGTCACTATGATTCAAAACATGTCAAAACAACAGGTTACCCAACCTCCTAAGGAACCTGTTATTCAGCCTAAAATCATTCCCACACAAAAGAAAACTTCCTTCACTACTTTACTTCGCCAAACTATTGATCAATATGCTTCAAGTAAACAAAAACCTAAAATGAAGTCAAACACCAATTTTCAACAATCTGGAATACAACATAATACAACTTCAAAATTCCTTCATAACACCTTTCCTACCAACAATTTACACAATAGCAACATAGCATCTAATCTTCATGTCCCTCCATCATATGCTCACAAATCCCATATCAATGCCCTACCGAACCAATATGGTGGGCAAACTAGTAATCTGGAAGCCATGGTGAAACAGTTAGCTTCGCGTATGGACCAGATAGATCCTTACCGTCCCTCGTATAATTATCGAGAGATATGTAGTCAACCTTTGGATCCCATAGTTGTAGCACAACCATACCCTAAGCATTTTCCCATGCCTATCTTGCCTATATATAAAGGAACCGAAGATCCCATAGAGCATCTTCGCATGTTTAGGATAGCATGTCATGATATATCACATGATGACTTGCTATTACTAAAAATGTTCCCAAAAAGTTTAGGTGGAATGGCATTAGAGTGGTACTATCAATTGCCCACTCATTCCTTGAGAAACTTTGAAGAAACAACTGAATCTTTTGTCCATCAATTTAGTGCCTACATCGAGAGGCATGTAACCATTAAAGATTTATACAACTTAAAACAAGATAAGGATGAATGTTTTGCCGATTTCTTAGCTAGATGGAGGCAGTTGATAGGAAAACTGCACTTTGTGCTACCTTATAGGGAAATGTTGGACATTTTTATCAATAATTTACAAGAACAAATATCTTATGAGCTATCAACTACTACTTTAACTACCTTCGATCAAGCTATAGATTTAGCTCGAAGAGTAGAAGATGCCCTCATTAGGAGAGGCCAACTTAGGAAGAAGGATGATGAGAAAACATCCAGAAATCAATATAAAAACAAACAAGTTGTTGGTGACGGAGTCATCGATAGCAGAAATGTTGCTAATATCAATGCAACGAAAACAACAAAAAAATTTATATTGAAACCTCCTGATAAGCCTCCTCGAGAATTTACTAGATTGAATCAACCGTTATCAACTATTTTACCTCAATTACTCGAAAGAGGTTTGATCCAATTACCGACTATCCGGGAACCCGATCCAACTATACCCGGATACAGATCTGACTTACACTGTGATTTCCATAGAGGACCTGGACACTCTACCAACGCTTGTAAAAGGTTGAAACATAAAATACAGGATCTAATTGATAATAATGAAATGGAGGTGCAAGCCTTCCAACCTAAACAAAATGCTCCTAATAACCCTCAAAAGAACATTCCCCAAAATCAAAATCAAAATGCTAATCAAACATTAGACATATTTCAACACCCTTTACCAAGACATGGTAAAGAGGTGGCCAATCAAATCGAACATCATAATGTTCCTCCTCCTACCCGATATGTAGGAACCATTAGCGGACAATTACTTAATCCTAGGATCCTCAAATATTTGACACAACTTTATCCATGGTTACGACCAGGCCCTTACATAATATTCCAACTTCAGATTCTAGTGATATAGAATCAGATACTGAAAGTGAGATAGACATCACTTCAAACCAATCGAATAGTTCTGAAAATGAATCAGATCCTATTCAACCCATCACAGATGCTATGGTTCCGGAAGAACCATTTCCTAGAAGAGTTACTACTCGACCTTCTTCTAATCAATTCCTCCATGATGAACAAGCCATAAATGCTCGACCGAGACCAGTTCAACGTCCTCAATATAACATTGTAGGTACCATTGGAGTCGTTACCCGACAACAGGCTCAAAATTCTCAACAAGAACCAAACCAGAATGATGGATCAGCTCCATTTGTTTTGAAAAATCCCAATAAAGGGAATCATGCTTCCAATGTTCAACCTAAACCCCCTTACAATATTAATGAGCAATTATCCAATACTACAGCCAGAATTTCCCTTTTGGATTTGTTAAGATCTTCTCCTACCCATAGGGATGAGTTGATGCTTACATTAAGCCAAATGATGGTACCTCAAAACATTCAACTTGAAGCCATGGCCAATACTATCATCACTCGAGAAGTTGATTGTATTGACTTTCGAGGATAAAGATATCCCACAACACAGTTTACATAAGGATAATCCCTTATATATTCTTGCTCTAATTGGAGATGTAGCTATTAAACGAGTCTTGATTGATAATGGTTCATCTCTAAACATTTGCACTCTTGACTTCTACCAACGATTTGGCTTTAGAAGTGATGAAATGAAGAAAACTGACATGATTATCAAAGCTTTTAATGACGAAACACAAGAAACGTGTGGAGTTATTACCATCCCATTGCAAGTTGGTCCTCGAACTCTAGATACCACTATGTTTATTGTACATTGCCCCGCATCGTACAATATACTCTTGGGTCGTCCTTGGATCAATGCAATGCGGGCTGTCCCATCAACTTTACACCAATGTGTTAAATTCGAATTTAAAAATCAGTTGGTCACTATCCATGGTGACCCTAGACCCTTTGATATGTGTGCTTTGGCAGAACCCGTTGGAGTGCAATTTTGCCCTGCTCTGTCATCCACACATCCTAATTCTTATTTTTCATCTAAAACTGTGAAACACACACCCATAACTTCACCTATTTCCCCTCCATTAATTTCATCCTCCTATATAGATCAACAATCTTCTAAACAAACCACTCTAGAACCTCAAAAAGATCTTCAATCTACAACCAATCCTTCATGTTCTATCCCTATAATTTCAAAACCTATAGACCCATCTATTAACACTTCCACATTATCAACATCTATCATACCTTCCACATCTAAAGATATAGGGAATGATCCTTCTACATCTTATGCTCTTTCTGATGAACTTTTACCAGATTTATCCACAATCTTAATATCAGAAAAAACAAATGCTTTCATGCAAGATTCAATTCTTTTAAATAACTTGCCGCCATCTCCTCGTACTTTGGGCCTCCCACAACCTATGGGAAGTACTTACCAAGTCGGGAGTTGTGCCTTCATTTATAAAGGATATGACTGGGGAAGAATCCCTCGGAATATTAAAACTCATCATGAGGGATATGCTCGGTGTTATTTTACCAATGAATATATTAAAGCTAAACCCATAATGCTTAAAATGGGATATAAAGGGAAAGGCTTGGGACCTTTCCAAAATGGCATGAAAGAACCTTTCGAGGTAGAACCGTGGCCCGCCTGCTTGTGGTGTGGGCCTATTTCCTAGTAAGGGTCAACCCTTTCCTTTTGAAGATGATGATCAACTCATATGTTATCAAGATTATTTGGATAGGTGTGATGATTTGCCTCTAAAAAATCAGCCATTTACATGTAACATGCTATCCATAGCTTACCCTGAAATGATTGCTGACTCCGATGAGGAGTTGGAAGGAGATATCTTCCACGACGTCTCTGTTGAAGAGATGTTACACAATGGATTTTATTTTGATGGTTCTATACCAACTATAGCCCAACTTGAGGCCACTAATCCTCAAGATGAATTATCCAAATTAACCTTACAAGAATTACAAGAATTGGGCGTTTCACCCGCCCCACCTAATTTTGAAAGAGATCTACACATGGAGGTAGAAAACGTCATTAAAATTAATATTGGAACTGAGGATAGTCCTCACATAATCAATATTGGATCAGAATTAAGTCAAGAAAAACAAGAACAATACATTGCATTCCTTAAAGAGTATGAAGATGTCTTCGCTTGGACATATGAAGATATGCCAGGTCTAGACCCTTCCGTAGTCATGCATCATCTAGTGGTCCATCCGGATGCTAAACCTCGTTAAACAAAAACTTAGAAAAATGTATCCCAAAGTGGCTCTGCTAGTCAAAGGGGAGTTAGAAAAACTCCTGAATGTTGTTTTTATACAAGCTATTGATTATGTTGAATGGATCTCAAATGTAGTTCCAGTCACCAAGAAAGAAGCCACCAAAGTTAGGGTTTGCACAGATTTTAGAGATATTAACGTTGCATGCCCTAAAGATGATTTTCCTCTTCCAAACATGGATCAAATCATTGACTTTACTACCGGGAGTGGGATGATGTCCTTAATGGATGGATTCTCCGGTTATAATCAGATCAGGATAGCTCCTGAGGATCAGGCTAAAACAACCTTCATTACCCCCTGGGGTACCTTTTGTTGGAAAGTGATGCCATTTGGCTTAAAGAACGCAGGTGCAACCTATCAACGAGCTATGACTTATATTTTTCATGATATGATGCATGATATCCTACATGATTATGTAGATGATATTATAGCTCGTTCTATTAATCAAGATAATCATTTAGATGATTTGAGAAAAGTTTTTAATCGATTACGAGAATATCTTATTCGATTAAATCCAACAAAATGCATATTCGGAGTTAAGTCCGGTAAACTATTAGGGGTTTTAGTTTCTTTACGTGGTATCAAAATTGACCCTCTCAAGATTGCGGCTATCACTGATATGCCCGCACCTACTAATATATCTGAGTTACGAAGTTTACAAGGTAAGCTTCAAGCCATCCGTCGCTTCATCGATAAGCTGGCGGACAAAACCGGTCCCTTTCTTAAACTTCTTAAGAAGGATGTCCCTTTTAATTGGGACGACGAATGTAGAGAAGCTTTTGAACTTCTCAAGCAATACCTCCTTAATCCACCTGTGCTTTCACCGCCTAAACCTGATCGCCCATTCCTCCTGTATATTTCAGCTTTAGATTCTGCTTTAGGAGCTATGTTAGCTCAGCTTGATGATGAAAAGAGAGAACGTGCTAATTATTATATTAGCCGAACCTTCATCAGTTATGAAACCCGCTATACAACATTAGAAAAACTATGTCTAGCAGTCATGTTTGCTACGCAAAAATTATGCCATTATATGCTTAGTCAAAAAACTTATGTCATTGCTAAATACGATCCCTTAAGGTATCTCATGAGTCGACCTTATTTATCGGGTCGCACAGCCAAGTGGGTTCTTGCTCTAAGTGAGTTTGATCTCACATTCATAGGACAAAAGTCTGTTAAGGGTCAAATCATAGCAGATCAATTAGTTGCTGCACCCTTAGAGTCTACCCATCCCCTCATCATTGAGTTTCTTGATGAATGCCTTCAATTAGAGGCAGACCATATTGAACAATGGTCCTTATACTTTGATGGAGCCCGATGCATGAGTGGGGCTGGTGCGGGTATTATTTTAATATCCCCGCAAAAACATCTTATTCCTCTGTCCTTCAAGTTAACATTTGCTTGCACCAACAATACTTGCTGAATATGAAGCTCTAATCCTTGGATTACGAGCTGCCTTGGCGCTAAAAATTAAACATCTGTTAGTTTTTGGTGATTCTCAACTGGTTATAAACCAAATTAATGAAGTTTATCAGACCAGAGATGATAAACTGTGCCCATATAAAGCCTATGTTTTACAATTAATGTCTCTATTTGATCAAGTTACCTTGGAAGCTATTCCTCGAACTTGCAACCGTGCAGGTGATGCTATGGCCACAGCTGCATCTCTCCTCCCCTTGGAGTTAGATGACGAATATGCTACTATCATTATTCGTCGACTCCAGGAACCCGCTTCAAATAAATCATGCTTAGAACCTTTGGATGTGTTTCTAATCAATGAAACTACTCCGAAACCTTGGTATACGGATATATTTGATTTTCTCCAAAATGGGACTTTCCCTGCCAATTCTAATAGAAACCAGCATCGGTTATTACGTAGACAAGCAAGTCGATTTGTAATAATTGGCAATACTTTATATAGGAGATCTTTTGAAGGTATCCTATTAAGATGTTTGAATTTAGAAGAATCCAAATCAGCCTTGAGTGAAGCCCACGATGGATCTTGTGGAGGACACTTCAGTGGTAGTGTCATTGCTAAAAAGCTCCTTCGGATAGGATATTTTTGGCCTACCATGGAAAAGGATGCACATGATTATGTGCGCCATTGCGACAAGTGCCAAAAACATGCTGACCTTGTCCATGCGCCTGCACAAGAGCTGCAGGCTATTTCATCTCCTTGGCCCTTTTCAAAATGGGGTTTAGATATTATTGGCAAAATTAATCCTGTGTCATCTGATGGACACAAATTCATCATAACCGCCACTGAGTATTTCACGAAGTGGGTTGAAGCTATGCCTTTAGCTTCTTGCACTGGCACACAAGTCTCTAAATTTATCTTTAATCAAATCATTTGTAGGTTCGGAATTCTTGCAAATCTCATCTCTGATAATGGAACTTGTTTCAAAAATAAAGATGTTAAAAAATTATGCCAAAAATACAAAATTCAACATCGCTGGTCCACTCCCTATTATCCTCAGGGTAATGGTCAAGCAGAAGCATCTAACAAAACCTTAATCAAAATCCTTAAAATATTGGTCAATAAAACTGGCCGTGATCGGCACATTCAGTTATATCCAGCCTTGTGGGCCTATCGAACTAGTGTTCGAACCCCCACGGGAACTTCACCATTTGTTTTGGTTTATGGTGCTGAAGCCGTTTTTCCCTTTGAATTAGAAGTTCCTTCTTTGGCTCTGCTACTTCAAGATACCGAAGTAGGAGATGAATATCGAGCTGGCAGACTCGATCAGTTGGAACTCCTAGATGAAAAATGCATCAATGCTTTGGAGCATCTCCGTGCCTACCAAAACAAGCTTAAAAGATCATATGCTAAAAAAGTTCGTCATCGATCCTTTGAGATCGGCGACCTTGTTTTAAAAGAAAATAAAAAAAATACTAATGCAACTAAGGACCTTAAAGGTAAATTTGAGCCCAACTGGCTTGGACCATACATTATCACCTGCTAAATTTGAATCGGGAGCATACAAATTATCTACCTTAGATGGTAAAGAACTTAAAGAACCCATGAATATTTTGCATCTTAAACGTTACTATGTATAAATTTGGTCATTTCATCCTTGTATATATTTGTTTAAAATATTTCAAAATCACTATTTTGTATTTCTTTCAATTTATAAATTCAAAAACACCAAAAACATTCATAATCATCAAAATCTTCAAAATTATTTGGCACTTGTTAATTCTTTCAAAAATAATAAATAAAAATCAAAACAACAATATTCTTGACTCTTTCGAAACCAAAATAATATAAAGAAGAAAGAGAGAGTCAACATTCTCAAAGCTTCTCAAAAATAGTATTTATTTATATATATCTGCTTACAAATGTTGCAATTATATGTTTCAAATTATTTTGGATAAATTAGCATTTATTTGGAATCCCTCACTTTCACACTCACAAAAATAAATATCTTGATTTTATCTGGCATGATTACTAATCTCTCTTATATCAAAGTCCACAAAATTCAATTAAATAAAGTTTGAGCACAGAGAATTGATCTTGTTATTTACTTAAACCAAGCACATCTTTTCACAATAAAATGATTATATTTGTAATTTCCATGCTTTGCTACATAGTAGAAGTGGTTTCTTGAGCGAAAAGTTTCCCCTGCTATCCTATCATGCACATGGTCTAGAATCTTTGAGAATTGGCAAAAGGACAAGCTCACCCCTACCCAGAATAAAAATCCCTTGCTCTACAGCTAATCTGAGCAAGTATCCCTAGTATAGAAAAAAAGAAAAGCAAAGTTCAAGAAAAAGAGAAAAAGAAAAATGTTATTTTATATCATTACAACAATATTTCAAGCATTATCTCAAAAATCAAGCAAAAATACAAAAGAAAGAAAAAAAAAGAAAGAAAGCAAAAAGAAAGCAATAAAATCCCTTTCCCTACCCTTTGAAAAGAAAAGAAGGGTTGATGAGCTTGAATCCCTGGAATTCTCAATTATTCGAAAACTGTGAGGTAAGCCCCATAACAGGTGGTTTGTGCCCAACCTGCTTGGCCTTGGGTAACTCCTAGCGTGGCGATATGTCTGTCACATTAGCGACCTTCTTTTGTACAGACCTATGTCTGCTTATGGATTAGCTAGCTCTTGATAATCCGACTTACATAGTAGTCTAGTATGGTTATATGCATCTAAATCATGGTTAATGAACACTTATTTGGTTCATTCAAATCACTTGTATCATAGTACCTTGCTCAAACTGGTAAATGAACAATGCAATTGCACACACATTTTGTATTTGAGAGATTTTGTGTATCATTATGATAAATCAAGATTGGAAATGAATTCACATATGCACATGGGATTCCTTATAAATCTAACTTTTGTCTTTAAGATACTTTGAAATATTTTTTGCAAATTGTTTGGAATAATTCATTTTCTTCTTTAAAAATACAGTTGTTTAGTCTAAAGACAACTACATACATAATCACAAAAATCAAAAATTTCTTTCAAAACCCTACAATCACAACACATATTGTCGACTTTCGCGACGATGGTATAGTTCTAAAACCAAAATTGGAATTTTATGCCTAGCACAAGTCTTCCTCTTCATATTTTCTGTTTATTAAAAATCAATCATGCAATAAAACTATCTTTTTTTGGATTTCGCGATGATGGTATAAGTCTATACCTACATATTCTATGCCTAGCGCAAACCATTGTAACAATTTTTATTCCCCATTTATTTAAAAATCATGAAAACCATATGACTTAAATCATTCTGTTATACAATTATGTTTTCAAAACAAAAAAGAATGCACATTATCACTATTTCATGTCATTATGTCAACCTTCAATTTTGCAATGATGGTATAATTCCTAGGGAATTATCCAAAAATTTTATCACACTTAGGAATTTATGCCTAGCAAAAATCATTTTAACATTATTTCATGCATACTATTTTTATGAAAATCTGAAAACAAACCATCATCATCATCATTTGCACCATTGCACCAAAGTCTTAAGACAGTCTCTTAAGCACTCTTTTACTTTTTAAACAATATTTTTATACTGGGATTAGCTTGACGACCGAGTGAGCGGCGACTCCATGAAATGGTCTATAATAGCGACAATGTCCTTTGAAATTATTGTTAGAAGTCTCTTTTTATCTTTTATCACATCACATCAAACAACCAATTTGTTACATCAGATTCTTTCATTTAAAATCTTACAGCATGACATTCAAACCATAATATTTCCAATGACATAATTACATGAATCATCACATTAATCAATTAAAACATTAAAAGCATCATAAAAGTACATAAGACACAAGTCATATGATCAAAAACATATCTCATCTCATATATCTATCAACAGTATATATACATCATATCAAAATTGGATTGGTATGCCACAATCTGTACCTCGGCATACTCAATCCTCTATATCAAAAAATAATAAATACTATCATATCAATCTGTACAATGTCGTGCAGTAGTCTAGCCTCGAGAACCCCTCGAGCTCTCAGCCTCATCTCCTCCCCCGCCCTGAGGTGGACGAGGTGGCCCCATCGCAGTATGAGTGGTACTGCGAGTCCTAGTCGTCGATCGGGACGAAGTCCTCGACGACCCGATCCGGATCGGATCTGCGATGTTAGCTGGCAGTGGTAGTCTATCCTCCTCTGGCACCATATGATAGTATAATGTCTGATAGAAAGTGATTTGGGCAATAGCCCGTGCCAGCTCCCCAGTGCTCGCCCCTCCGCCCCGTGCTCTGAGGCATGCAATCTCATCTCTGAGCTGTGTCACCTCAGCTCGATGTCATGCAACCTCCTCTTGTAGGGTCTGCACCTGTGCTTGGAGATGGATTGTCTCCGCTCGAAGAGTCACTGTCTCGCTACTCTCCCTAGTGTCGACACCCTTGCCCTTATCGAGCGATGGTGGCCTCTCTCTCTGTGGAGAAGGGGGTCTCTCCGCCCTCCTCTCCCGCTGTCGTGGCCTCTCCTGTGCCTGTGGTCCCCTCAGCTCTCTCCCTCCGTGACCCTGGGCCACCTCCATAGCCGCTTGGCATCGCCTCCCTATCCGATGCACAACTGCATGTATCGGACCCTGAGCCCTCGTCATCCGAGGAGGGCGGATGCCTACGTACCAGGCATCGTAGCCATCGGCTACCCCTACATCGTCCCCATCCACTGGCTGAATGGGGGCATCGTCCGAGTCCTGACTCCAGAAGCGCTGCATATCTGGAGCCCCGCTCACTGTGGTGTTATCCCGGATAGTCCGAGAAAACTCGTAATCCCTGAGAGATGGGATCCCCTGCTGTAGACCGAACTATCACAAAACTCGGTCGTAGCGGTGGAGCTCCACCTCTCCCCTCTCCATCCTCAGCCAACAGACTCGCTCGATGCGAGCCAGCTCCTGTCCATCCTCGGCCCACCCTGGGTGCTCTCTCCATGGCCTCCAGGTGATCTAGTCCGGGACAAGGTCATCCAGCAGTCTCCGGGACATCGATAGGTCAATCCGCCGCTGTGACCCTCTCCGGAGCCACCAGTAGAAAACTCGGGGCCTCTCCCCATCAATCCCTATCAAAGGAAGCCCTATCGGCCTCCGCACTGCAATGTGCTCCCAGCACCAAACCTGTAGAAGCGATGTCATAACCAGACATCGGCCGCCCTTGTACACGACCCCATGCAGGATCCTGTACAGTCGACATAGAACAAAACTGCCCCAAGAGAATCTGTAGCCATGGTCTCGCATGTCGCAGATCACATCTGCTAGCACCCATGGTACCCTGCACCCGCTCTGGTGGCACAACAGAAGTCCACCAACTACTCCGGCCAAAACCTGTGTGAGTCTAGATGCCCCAGGCATCTGACGCAGCGCCTCGATGTTAACTCCGCCCTTCTCCAGGGCGAAGCTCGGGTCACCACACAACCGCATCATAGCATGGCCCTGATTGGCCGTAGGAGTGATCAACCGTCCTTGTATGGGGATTCTCAGAATCCTCCATACATCCTCCAATGTGGGAGTCATCTCCCCTGTCGGTAGCCGAAAACAAGAAGAACCCGGATACCACCTCTCTGCTAGGGCTGTCAGTAGCCCCATGTCTGTAGACACTTGTGGCATTTCTGCCACATGCTGTAAGTCGGCTTGTGCCAGCTGATCCCGCTCTGCCTGTGTTAGAGCGGCCAAGTCATCTCTCAACCCCCCGTACTTCCATTCTCTGCTCTTTAGCAAACCTCTCTGCAACATAAACAACAATAAAAAACAAATCATTAATAAAAAATCATTAATTAAAAATGCAAGTTAAAATAAGTTCAATTTTATACAACTGATGATATCGTCCACAATTGGACTATATCGTCCCCAATTTGAGCAGAATCGTCTCCGATTTCGCAAGCCGAAATCGTCCCTAATTTGATGAAATCGTCCCCCTTTCATCGATTTCGCCCTTAGACGAAATCGACGAACTTGAGACGATTTCGTCGAAATCGGGACGATTTCGTCTCGACGACGTCGACGGCCCAAAAATGGCCGCGATGCTCAAAAATTGATCAAAATTCACCTAACAAGCATGTAAATTCAAATTCAAGCATTCTAAGCTAAGTTTAGACTCTTACCCGTAGCCCGCGTCGGACCTCTGTCGATCTGTGCGTTGTCTCCACCATTTTTGCTTGCAGAGCTCTAAAAACCAGAAAAATGAACAGTAAAAATGAATTAGGGTTTTACCCTATTTTTCTTAATTTTATTCAAAAATAATTAAAAACAATTTTGCTTTTCCGCGTTTTTACCTCAAACGTTCGATTTGGGTAAAAACACGGAGGGGGCACCATAGTAAGCTGTCGTACGATTCGACCAAGAATCGTCGCCTAAAAATGGGAATAATTTTTTGCTTTCTCGTAGATCGAGAAGAACTCATCTTTAACGCATTTTCTTCAAAAAATTCGCTAAAGAGGGGGCAAAATGTAGCACCCTAAAATTGGCGCAATAAAACCTTAATAATTACATTTACTCTAGTAAATAATTCAAATTCAAATTTTAACCTCCCAAACCGCCCGTTAACCGCCGTGTAATCCGTTTCCTCCTTTCCCGCGCCATTTTTAGAGGTTGTTTTGACCGTTTGACGATATCGTCGCCGATCAGACGATATCGCCTCAGATCGGACGATTTCGTCTGGGCTAGGACGTCCAGACGATCTTGTCCCAAAACTAATTTTGCACAATTAGCTTCTGTTCCAACGACGTCTCTAATCCGGGCAGAAGCGTGTCTGCGCCGTTAGAGACCCTTCCCCGTTGGAGATCTCCCAAATAGGGATGATCTCCAACCTCCTAACCTCCCTCCTAAGCTTATTTAATCCTAAGCCCTCCCCTTAGCACCCCCTGGCTGAAATTCTCTGTAAACTGACTTCACACGCATTAAAGCATCCTAAATTGTTATTTGCATTAGTTCTATTCAAATTTTGTTGCAGGTACCTTAGTGTTTTTCAGCCGAAGCAAGCTTACATCGTCGCGGACGATCCTGTTCAGATCGGAGGCGATCTTGTCGAATCAGAGACGATTTCGTACCAATGCGAGACGATTTCGACTGCAGTCAACATTGAGGCAATCAGTGCCCAAAGTTTGCATTTTCCTCTCTTCAATCTGTTGTTTTGTTCTGCAATTAGCTAGTTTATTTGTTATTTTATGTTATCTTGCATCTTGGAGTTCACCCATCTAGATCAAATGCATAATTAAGTCATAATTATTATTTAATCAGTATGATGCATTCATGTTTCTGTTTATAGTTTTCAGTTTGATGTTCTTATTGTCATTTTACATTATTTCCCTCTGTTAGCATTGTTGTATTTTCTGTGTTTTGCACCTATTTCTCTGTTTGCAGGTCTCTGACGAATTCGTCTGATGAATTCGTCAGATCTCAGACGATCTTGTCTGATAGCAGACGATCCTGTCAAATCAGAGGCGATCCTGACTGCTTCAAGAATCAGAATCTTCATCAGACATCCGGATCAGGTATGATTTTTAATCTTGCTTAATTTCTCTATTTTTCTGTCCTAATCTGCTTTTCTGTATTCATTTAATCTGCATCTTCATATAGAATAACTTAGACGCATTTTGGCCAAACCTATGACATGGATGTTTAAGGATAAAATTGAACACACAAAACACATTCCCAACCTAGGCGTGGAAACTGCCATTAAATGTTTCCTGGTGAACCCACCATCCGTCGAAAAATCACCATAATACACCTCCCTTGAGAGGCGGGACCTTCGCAAGGCCTCTCAGTCCGAGGTACCGCGCCATCCTTTTCCCATCCTCCTTCCGGGCACGGATCCTATAGCCTGAAGGTAGGGATGTGAAAAATTTGGAGCGATACACTTGGCTACTAGAAGGAGAACGAAACACTAAGTTATTCCACCGCTCGACCTTGGCAAGAAGACACTTCAACACATTGCACAACCTAAAAGACCTTCATGGTAATGTGACGAACACTATTCCAAGTATGCAACAAGTTGTAAATATCTATTTTGAAAATATTTTTTCTACTTCTATCCATCCTAATATTGTAGTGCAACAAGAGATACTTAATTGTATCCCATAGATTATAAAATCCAAAAAAAACCGGATCCTCTTTAGAACTGTGGATCTAGAGGAGGTTAGATATAATTTTCAACATGAGAACTGGAAAGCCCCCATGTCTTGACGAGTTCTCCATTGATTTTTTCTAGGTTTTTTTGGGCGACATATGGAAGAATGTAACTAGAGCAGTGGAGGAATTTCGTGCAAATTAAAGCATGTTACGGGCTATGAACCACACTTTCCTTCCTTTGATTCCTAAAGTGGGAGAGGCTTCCAACCTTGGAGACTTTCGTCCGATTGTACTTTGCAATATAGTTTACAAGATCATTATAAAATTAATGGTTGAAAGAGTCAAGAAGGTATTGGATAGTATTATCTCTCCAAAACAAGGATGATTTGTAGAGGATTAACAAATTTTGGATGGAGTAATCTTGGCACAAGAAGCAGTCCACACATTGCATTAGAAAGGTGGAAGGGGCATGTTTATCAAATTATACATGTCTAAGGCGTATGAGAGTCCCTTGGCATTTTTTGGATCGAACGTTAGAGAACTTTGGTTTCTCTTAGGGATGGAGAGAGTGGATCATGACTTGTATCTTCGACCTCCTCCTTAGCCCTCATTAAGGGTATTCCTTTGGCTCCCTTTCAGACCTCTAGAGGAATTCGACAAGGAGATCCTATATCCCTGTACCTATTTATTATTCTTGTTGAAGGATTGGGCAAATTTCTTCCAAGGAACAAGTAACAAGGATGGAGAGAGTGGATCATGACTTGTCTCTTCGACCTCCTCCTTAGCCCTCATTAACGGTATTCCTTTAGCTCCCTTTCAGACCTCTAGAGGAATTTGACAAGGAGATCCTATATCCCTGTACCTTTTTATTATTCTTGTTGAAGGATTGGGCAAATTTCTTCCAAGGAACAAGTAACAAGGAGTCATATTAGGAATTCAAGTGAGAATGGTGAATTTGACCCATTTACAATTTGTGGATGACACGGGGTTGCTTGGGGTGGCCAATGCCAAGGAGGCAAGAGCACTCAAAGTGGCCTTAAATACATATCTGGAAGCAGCAAACCAAGAAATGAATGCAACCAAGTCTAAGATAGTGTTCTTTAATACCAAAAGGGGGATCTAAGATCAGATCCTAAGAATCTTAGGCTTCCTCACCTATGATAATTTACAAAAGAGAGGTTTTCATGACCTCTTTAAATGTATCATGTGTAATACCCAGGAGACAACAAGTCATTTGCTCTTCAATGTGACTTTACCCTGGAGTTGTGAAGTAGATGGGTTGATCTCTTCAAGGTCCGTCTCAACCAATAGTTAACACTTACTAATATATGGAAGGTCAATAAATGAAAAAGGTTAAAAAATAAATCAATTCAGTTGGGTTGGTCTCTAGGTTTGAGCTTTATCTGGTGGCACATATGGCTGAAATGAAATGCTGAAAATTTTAGAGAGGAATACACTTTTAGAAAGGAATACACTTCAATAGAGCTATTTTGATAGAATATATTAAACAAGGCTATAGAAACAGTAAAAGCTCACATGAGAACAAAAAACAAGAGGGAGAGAGTGTTGCTAGGACGCAGACTCATGGGGTTTGGCAACCCCCACGCTTAGGTTGGAAAAAAATCAACACATTTGATGCAGCTAAGGATAACCCAAGGGTAGCGAGCATTGGTTTCTTCATAAGAGACTACAAGTGGAAGGTCCATTGGGAATTCAATGGCCTAGGAGTAGCAACAAATAATGAAGCAAAGGCTTTGGCAACCAGACAAGGCTCTCTTAATGCTTGGGAGAATGGAGTTGGAAAGATCATAGTGGAGTTCAACTCATAAATTTTGGTGGGGTCGCTAGATTGGTGTAAATCCAGTTGCAAGAGGTTAGAACAAGAACCTCCAATCACATAAAATTGTGACAAAAAGAAACAAAACAAAATACAAAATTCCCAATCACACAAAAGTTACAATAGATGGAAATAATCTAATAAATGCTTTCTTTCTCATTCCTGGATTTCACCCCTTTACAATGCAATACCAAGGGAATACATATCCCAAAAGAAATCCTAAAACAAAACCCTAAATCTTAAGCCCTAAAAATAAGAAATTACTTTTTTTTTTTCTTAGGCTATTTCGTCTTTAGTGCCAAAACCTAAATCATCCAAAAAAACTCGGATAGCCCTCAAAATTGATACGCACCTTTGTATCATCTATATTAAGCTTCCTAGAAAATCTCAACACCTACCCATGCGTAAATAAGAAGTTATTCCAGATATGTTTTCTTCCAATTTTTCAAAAAAACACTAAATCCCATTTTCAGGGTACTAGATGAAGGAATTAAAACTTGAAAAAGGTCTGAAAAAACAACTAGACGACTAGAGTTATCTAGCCCATGGCATGTCCACATATTTATCTAATTACTCGTAAAATTTCAAGCCGATCCAACGATCAGATCAAAATTTATGCCCTTCGAAAGATAGGCTCTTGCATCATAGATGAGATTACGAATTTCAAACTAAGTACATGATGAATCAAGAACATAGTGAGTTAAATCAAAGCCATTTGACAATGGTTTAAGGATGCCATTTTGGTTCATGTAGGCAGAGGGAAGAATGTTGCGGTTGAGTTTTTTGCTAAAGAAGGAAGCGAGCATCTTGTTGGTTGTTGAAATCTAATCGTAATAGGGATACTGTAGATTGGATAGAGGTGAACCGACAAGTTATATTACTAGCCAATAGGAATTTAGGCAATGAAGTGCGTTGGACCAAGGTATATGATTATGATGATTAGCCTTTGGTCTAACATCACGTTGTTGCTTGTAGCGCTCTTAGTCCTAATTTCAGGTAGCCCCGAAGTCATGGCAAGAGGGAGAAGCTAATATGGGCTCTCTAGAATAGTATTAATCAAAATTGTAATCAAAATAGAAGTTTCTACTCTTTGGATTGCACTAAGAAATTTGTGCTCCAATAAAATGTTAGAGTTAGTTCTATTAAGATCTTGGGGCTAGCCAAATGTGGAAGGCCAATTATTATAACTTTGGACCTGTCTTTTTAATAAGATTTTCACTTTAAAAAAATGATATCTTAGAATATTAGGGACAAGAATAAGACCTCTAAAGAAAATTTAAGGAATCGATAGGTCATTATAGCTAGCATGTTCATATATAATAAGTTACTTTTTAATCTCTATAAATGTAGTACAATTTTTTTTAAGAGAATCTTACTTGAAATGTTATAAAATCCCTTCAACTTAAACATTAAATTAAGTGATCAAAGCAATTATTTATTTGTTTATTTCCTCATAAGGTAGTGCATAATTATCTCTAATTTAAATAAAAAAACTTATAAATAATTTTTTTTCCTTCTTTGCCAAACGGTTGATTCAAAACTCCAATGTCTTAGTATAGAAAATCCAGGGAAAAGGTAACTTTATAAACTTTAAAACAATTGCAATTTGCCTTTTTTTTTCTCTTATTTGTTTCTAAATATTTGTAAAGAAAATGCTTTAAGAACCAAAAGTCAAGCTAGTTTAAGTGAATGTTCAATGATCATATGTTTATTGTTACTATTGTCGTTCGATTTTTTTTTAAAGCCAAAAATCCCTTTGTGGGATTGCCTTGGTTTGAGAGATCACACCTAAAGGGTTCTACACTGTCAAAGTCACTTGGGAGTTGCGCACGACCCTACTCGCACCAACATTATCAATTGGATTTTGGGTACTCAATTCAACTTTTTGGTAGGGTGAAGATTTGAACCTGGGACCTCCCTTGGAGGATTGTCCTCTCCTCTCCAACTCACCTGGGTAGTCGTCGAAATTTATGGTAATAATGAAGAGCCTTTTTTAAAAAACCCAATTTTGGTATCTTTTGAAGATATAATTTATATAATTTAAAATAATAATTAAAATTCCTTTATTTTTAAATTACAATCTAAATTGTATAAATGATTTGTTTCTAAATTTAAAATTAAGGATAATTAATGAAAATGATAAAAAAAATAATAATTAGAATGCAGAATAAAAAATAGATTTTCTTTTTGTAAGTAGAGATGGTTTACAAGAGAAAGAATATTAGAGGAGTAGGTTTATAAAATTGTTTACTTATATATTTGTCATTAGAAGAAAAACTTGGCTAAAGATTATTCAAATATTGAGACAAGACTTGGGAAAAAATGTTAATTTAAAGACATATAGGTTCTCTTGATGCAATAAAATTGTTCAAGAATCAAATGGCATTAGCTTAATCAGTTAAATTCTTCAGCATTTAAGAAGTAGACCTAGGTTTGAATCTTGCTAAGTGATACACACATAATAGCCCAGTTGTATTACCACTATGTGGTCATGATGTAATTAGGTGGCACCCGTTTCAATTCCATATAACCAATTAAAAAGAATAAAATTGTTCAAGAAACAAACCCTTCCTAAAGGCTACATTAAACTTCATATTAGATAGTTTGCAATTGATAAATATATTAAATGTTCTCCAATAGATGGGACTTTGCATATTTTTGGTCTGATGCTTTGTTAAAAAGCAAGATTCTTATAGGTGAGAGTATGCAAAGAAGAAGATATCATGGACCTTTTAGGTGTGCCTTATATAAAAAGAATCTAAAAACATAAGATCATTTACTTCTTCATTATCTCTTTGCTTACACCATTTGGGTCCACTTTTTCAAAAATACCAGAATATATTGGGTAGCTCCATCAACATTAAAAGAGAATGAAATGTTGGATTACTTGTTTCAAATATAAAACATTGCGCATTACGTGGAGAATTGGTCCATATATTGGAATTTATAGCTTGAAAGCAATAATAGACTCATACTATTGCCTCTTGTAGAATGTTTATAAATATGATCATCATGGAAAGTCTTAAATGTGGAAATAGAGGTGCTAGCCTCTTGGTTACATGATTTGAATCAACATGGAAGAGTCATTTGTGATAGTGGAGTTAATGCAAAGGATTTGCTTCAATCTATGGTAAAATAAAAAAGTTTTGAAGTTGGGTCCATCACAATTACTTTTAATGGTGCTTCCAAAGGGAGTTTAGGAAAAGTTGATGGAGGTGTTGTTCTTTGAAATAATGAAGGCAAAATTCTCTTCACTCAAAATCATACAAAACTTCAATTAATAACTATGTAGAGGCTAGGGAAATTCTTATAGGGATCAAATTTGCAATTGAAAATAGATGGAAGTATTTTTCAATTGAGGGAGATTCACATATTATTGTTAACGCTATCAATTAAAATGGATGTGTGGATTGAATCAAATATAACATTATTTTTTATATCCATCAACATATTTATAAAGAAGGAAACCGGATAGTAAATAATTTAGTCAATCACATTGTTGTTCTTCATATTGGAAAATTTCAAACTTAAGAAGGAAACTGACTAACTAATTTTATCTCATAACAAAAATAATATCAAGGAGCTTGTTGTAGATACATAGAAAGTTGAAAAACACCTTTGAAAATGAGTCAAGTTGAATGTGATTTAATTGACCTAAGAGTAATACAATATTTTTTTATTTTGATGGGAGTGGTCAGTAGAAGCAATACATAGCACATATTATATGTGTGTGTGTCTCATTTTTTTTGTTATACAGGGGAATTGGCAACGTCTCCATAATATTATACCAGTGGGCGCAATTCGAATATGGAAAGCTACCACTATACCCCCGCCCCACCTCAGATAAACTTTAAACCCAAGTGGGGGGACCTCGGAGGTGCTCGATATTGGAACCACTGACCTCAAGCTAGTAAAAAATCAATAGAAATTGGTCGGTCTACTACCTCCACCCTTTAAATGAGTTTACACAAGTTTTTATGAGGGTCTCGATCCTCTCATACTGAGTGGGGTTTGAACCTTGGACTTCTCATAAAGAGGCCAACGCCCTTTTTATGAGTTTATACAGGATGTGTCCCCTTTTAATTAAAAAAATATAAACAAAAACTAACTAGTAATTGAAACTTATTAAGAACTAATTAAAAATGAAAATGAGTTAACAATTAAATCTAATAACTATTATCATACCAAATTAAAACAAAAAAATAACTTGCATGCAAAAATGTTAAAAAAATACTTGTAATAAGCATTTGTTATGAACACAAATTGGTTGTGATTAAAACTTTGCATTGATGTGACAAATGTGTATATACAAGCAAGAAGTAAGAACATAGAGGATAACTTTCAAAATGAACTACATGATTAAAACATATTTGTAACATTCCCCTCCCTATTACATCAATAAAATACAAACAAGAAAATCTTAAAAAAATCATACTTAATACATGCAAAAGACTTTGTAAAAATGTTTGCATGTTGATCTATATTTAAACAAAATTGATGTTATATGTTATGTTCTTGAACATATTTGCTAATGAAGTGGCACTAAACTTCAATATGCTTCATGTGCTTATGAAAACCTAGATTGGTAACAAGTTTCATAACTCATTGATTGTCATAATTCATGATTATTTGTTACTTTTTTTTAATGCCCACTCCTAATAAGATGTGATATAACCATATCGTGTCGCAGACAACTCTTACAACACAACATTTAGCCTTAATAAAATATTGAGCAACACATTTCTTATTACTTCCTCAAAATATTAGATTAGAACCCAAAAATAATATATATCTAAACACGGATCTCATATCATCAATAGGTTCTACATAGTCTACATCCGTGAATATTATCAAGAAGAATTGATCATTCATGTAATTGAGACTATACTGAGTCGTACTTGGATATACATAAGTATGCCCTTTGATGCTTTCCACTGACATCTTTGGTTCTTGCATTAACCATCAAAGAAACCTGACATCATAACTAATATCTAGTTTGGTATAAATCAAACAAATAAAACTCTCAATCAATTGGCAATAGATAGTTTGATTTACCTATGGGGATCAATAATTTTGAGATAATTGCAACCCTGTCTCCATTTGAGTAGCCATGGGATTACAATCTATCATTTGAAACCTCTCAAGAAAATATCTTGGTATACTTCATTTATGACATGAAAACATGATTGTTCATTTGTCAAACCTCCATTCCAAGATAATTATGCATAATACTAGATTAGTCATGTCAAATGACCTTTTTAACTTTCTCTTGGTCCCTTAAATTAGCTTCACTAAACTTCTACTAATGACCAAGTCATTGACATACGCAATTATGATTATGAATGGTCCTCCTTGCCATTTAAAGTATAGATTTGGATCATAAGGACTACAAAAAAAGTGGTATGGCACAATATGCTCATTGACATTCACATACTAGGCTCTAGGAGCCTGCTTCAACCCATAGAGAGACTTGATGAACCTATATTCCTTCGTCTTCTGATCAAGTACGACAAATCCCTCTAGCTACATAATTTACACTTCTTTATTAAGGTCACCATTGAGGAATGTACCCTTCACATCCATCTAATGCAATTTCCATCCAAATTGATCTACCATTCTAGATACCATCTAAATGATCTTGATTTTAATTGTTGGTACAAAGGTCTCATCATAATCATTTCCTTCCATACATAGCTTTTTGCAACAAGTCTTGCCTTACGAATACTGCCATCAAATTTGTATTTGATATTGAATACCCACTTACAACCAATGGGTCAAGTTGACCAATCACTTTATAATTGCTTGAGCCAAATGAGGCTTCACAATGCTTTCCTATTAAGTAACTCATACAAATTCAATGAGCCTTCATCAATGGGGGAAGACCTTTTACCATGTCATGATTAATAAATGCTTTCATGTAGAAAAAACTCAAATGTCTAAATTGTTTATGCAAATTGTGTTAGTTTCATCATGCTCATTGCCAAAGCTTGGTTGTCTCACAATACAATTGGAAGTTTAAACATCTTGGCTCTATCTATAGCACAAGAAACACTTATCAAACCCTTTGATTTGTCTCAAATAAGACAAAGTTTCTTATCACTTATTTTGTCAAATTCAAGTTTCAAATTAAGATTAAGCAATTGATTCATAAAGAGTAAGTTCTTCATGAGGCTAGGCACATAGAGAACTTTAGTCAAGCGATAGGTATGCAAACCATGATGTAAAGAGACATCATTAATACCATTAATAGTGTATGTCAAGTTTTCACCAAGTGTAATTACCCATGATAAGATGAATGGTCAAGGTATATAAACCATCTCTTTTAGCTTATCATATGTTTGGTAGTCCCCAAATCAATATACCAAATTGGTCTAGGTTATGTAACAACATCAAGAGCTTGTGCAAAATGGATAATCTTCTCCTTTTTTAGAATCAATATCCTCTACTGTATTGTCATTTTGACATTAAGGTGCATTCCACCTCTACCATTTAGGACCCTTATACTTTCCTCCTAATGTATTCTTTTGGTTCGTATTGAAATAACCTCAAGAACACATATTGTACTTACACTCCTTAAGTAAATGGTCTAGTTTCCCATAAATAAAACATTGATATTAGAATATGAAAAGTTACCTTGTCATTGTTCCTATTGTTGGTTCTTGTTGGGGGGATCACCACCTTTCTTTGACTATATTGGCTTCTTGTATTTTTGATGCATGGTTAGAGTATGTTCATCTTTAGTATTCTTCCAAATTGCTTCCTCTTGTTGAAACAAATTCACAAGAGTCTCAAAATCGAACTCTTTTTAAGAACATTCATAATTGTCACCAAAATGCTAAATGCAGGTGGCAGTGCTTGAAGTATAATTGGAACAAATATATCATCTCTTACTATTTTGTATAGTGCTTGAAGTGAGGTTCTCAACTTAGCAATTCTCCATAGAAAACTCTCTAACTTCTCATCACTCTTCATATTCAAACAATGCAATTAACTTTATAGGCATAGAATCTAGTTCAAATTTTTGGATTCAAACATTGTATGGAGTTTATCCCATGCCTCTTTGGTAGTTATTTCATCATGAATGTATGATTATATCTCATTGGTCATGCCAAACATTATGATCAATTGGATTTTATGGTTTGCTTTGTCAAATTTTCTCTGTTCATTGAGGTCTTGGCACGTATTTGTATAGTACCTAAGACCACTCCCCATAGATCCTCAAACTTAAGGTAGTTTTTCAACTTCATCTCCCATGTGGAATAGATTTATCACTTGTTAACAACTGCAAATTGGGCAACATATTTGGGGTATTAACAACTATGTCAAATAATCACAAAACTAAAAAGTTTGGTTTTTATAGGATTTGATCTCATAAAGAAATTTTTGACAAGTATATATATATATACTCGTAAAAAAATAGGTACGTTTGATCACAAATAATAATAGTGTTTCTCTAAGAAAAATCTATATGGGGTACTAAAGAACACAAGCTTATACTGAGAGAGGGGGGTGAACAATATAAGATAAAATTTTACTTTTCTTTCCAATTCAGTATTATCCAATGTTATAAATTGAAATAAATTTACAAAGCAATATTAACAAGTATCATCAATAGTGTAGACAGGGGTGAGTACATTTTTGGGATAGGGGTGATGACAATCAGGACAGTCAGGTTCCAAATTATACACCTATATACTGGTTATGGATGTCAAAGGATCAGGGGTATGGAGGCAATAGATAGACGTCTAAGACCAGATGTCACAGAGGATTGATGTCACTAGCAACCAAATGTTGCAAGTGATTGACATCCACAAACCATCTAGACGTCACGAAAAGCTAAATGTCACATTGGGTGGATAGACGTCACACAGGTAGCTAGACATCATGCCAGGTGGATAGACGCCATGATGGTATCTAGATATCACGTCATATGGGTAGACGTCACACCGATATCTAGATGTCATAGGGGCTATTTTGGATGGCTATCCATCTGACGGTTGCCTAGACGTCAAAGGCTAGATGTCTACAATTTGTTCACCTTGTTCCTGCAATAAACCTCACCCAACCTGGTCCTTGTTAAAACCATTAACCTGTACTTCTTATCAAGATGAAACCCTGCAATCACTAGTCAGTGCAATACAACCTTCAATCTCATAAACTCACAACATCACCATACACAGAATAAAACTTCCGTACAAGAGCATTGGAATTCGTAGCAAAATATGATCATGATGGTCTCTCGTACAATGTTTGAAGAGGGGTATAAATAGGAAGGCAAAGTATTTACTACAACTACTTCACTCTCAACTACCCCAACCATATTGCCTTAACATAATTAGACGTTAACTAATCCTAGATGTCTAACAACTAGACATCTAACCGTGGATGTCTAACTAGACGTCTAACACACTAGTTAGCCTATTAACAATGATGGCTAGTTTTGTCATCTAGTTTCCTGCACATTTATAATCAAGCCTTCTTTTTCATTTTTTGATTTTACAAAATCACATGCAACATATATATTCTAAAATTACTATCTACAATCAAAATTGGTGGACAACATTAATCCAGCTAGTTTTAGAATTTGTCTTGCTTAGAACTGCTATCTACAACTATCCTCCCCTTCGAAGAAGTTGATGTCATCAATGACTTTCTTCATTCCACTGAAGGGGTTCCAAAATTTGTGGATGTTGAACTTTGTGGATTGATAGCCTAGAATACCTTCGTGTACTCCTAGAGTTGTACCCGTAATCTGTTCCGTTTGTCCTTGAGCCTCTTAGAATAGTTGAAGTACTTGGCCCATTCTACTCCCAAGGCATTGGCCCGATCTTCAATCTACTTGAGACTAGATAACAACTCTATTTTCCTACTTCAAAACATGTCCTTCAAATGTTGTTCTGATATTGATGGAGTGGTTGTAGCCTTTTGCTGTTTTGCCAGCCGCAGTTCTTCCTTCAAGGCTGCCTGTTCTTTTTGCCATTTTTTTCTTTATCGAGTCCAAGAACGCTCCTGTTGGCTCCTATTAGCTACAAATGATTCTTCCTATTTGATCAGTAGTTCCTTCACATTTTTCAGTTGTGAGACTTTCACTTTTGATTCGAACAACTGTTAGTACTTTTTCTCCAGTTGGGTTTTCAAGTACTCCATAGTCTGTCCGAGCTCCTGAAGTTCCTTTTTAACTTCATTTATTCATTCCATTCCTTCTTCTAAGAGTTGATAGTTCCTTTCTAGATATTCCTTGGCTTCTTTTTGAACTGCCTAGTTTGTTGAGTGCAAATGATTGATCCCTTATCCTAACCAGGTCAACAGGTGTGCAAGAAAATTTAACTGTGTGTATATTGGCAGTAATTCTGGTACTACTTCCACTTGTGTGTTGTATTCCATGGGATTATGAGGAGGGTTATTACCATGTCCGCAGATATATACCTGCACTATCTCCAGATAGAGGCTTTGTGTCTTATCTAGCAACTTCTCAATGCCTTCCATCTTTTACAAATGGATAGTGGGTAGTGACCATGGTTGTCTCGCATAAATTCTTGAGATGTCCTTCCGCCACGGACCCTGTGCCATTCACTTAACCAATTGGTCTAGTTCCTCCTCTATCATACCTTACCACTTTTTCCATTGACCCACACATGCAATATTGAACTACAAGTGAAAACTATCCATAATCTCCCCCAATTTTTCAAAGCATGCTACCGCTTGCTCATCCATCTTATCTGAAGGATCCATGAGATTGGGCACTCGAACAAGGAAATCCTTGGACCAAGTGTCTGTCTGTTCTTCCTCCTGAGAAATTTCTTTCCCTTTCTTTGCTTGGTGAATAGGTGGTTTATCTATGACTCTAGACTGTACTGGAATCTAGCTATTTTGCCCTTCCTGTTTCTCCATCTTTTCCAAATCTATTATTTGTGGGGGTTTTTCCCTTCCCTCGTAGGGATATCCATCTCTTTAGACACCATTATTTTCTCCAAAATAGGCTTTTCTGCCTTAGGTGTCAACTGTCCTATAATTGGTGGTGGGAGGCCCTCCTCTACCCTAGGGTTACTGCTTGTTTCTAAATACCTATGACGACTGATTCTCTAGCTTCTGCGACAAACATGTCATCTATTAACAATATACTCATCAAAGTAGACACTAGTGAAGGCAGCCTCGCCAAAGATACCTCAGTCAGTTCTGGTGAACCTGCATGGGCCATAAATTCAGCCTTCGCCAGATACTCATTAGGTCTAAATTGTTCAGTTAAACTAGTTCTGATTTCTTGATCATGAAGAGCTAGAGGTATGGAAAAATCCACTTCCTCCTATGCTAAATTTTGTTGCTTCCAAGTGCGAGCTACCTCTAAATTCTCAACTATCTTCTGCAGTGCTTCCTAGGAGAAAGCTGGGGGTGGCACATCAAATAACCCTTTCTTCTTCTTTTGTTTGGGCTCTTCTAAAGACTGGGCATCCTTCTATTTTTGTGATTTTTCCTCCCTAAATTGTGCTACTATGCTATCCTCCCATTCTAGTGTGGCCACCTGCTTCTCTTGATGTGGTTTGTGCAAAATCTACTTGACTCAAATATTATTCAGTGGTATCATCTTCTTTACTTGTTGGGCATCCATCCACCTGTATATGGATGGTGCTAGATCTGGTAGCTGTCTGGGGGGATTAAAGTCTGAGATCGGGACTCCTGCTCTTCCTGCTGCATCCAAAAGCAACCCAATGGCATGGAAAGCCAAAGAAAAATTCTTTGTATTCCTCATTAGAAAAGTCTATATACGCATTGAAAAGTATGTTTCCCAATCATATTGTACACCCTGTGCTATCCCTTGTAGGTATGGAATCAGCCATATGGGTAAGTCTTTACTGCGTTGTTATCCTGACAACCTTGCCATGATGAAATTCATAATTACCTCCAGTTCGTAATTTTGCAGTTGTGCATGTTTTATTCCTCTTCCACCATGAACACTTAACATAGCATCCACATATTCTCTCTTCAGGTTGGTGATGCTCATGATTACTTCAAGTGTCTTTTTTAGATCCACTCTCTCATTCATCACTGGATTGCTCTTTTGTGGAAGTCCAAATACATGTTGAAAAAATCCGAGAGAGAAATCAATCACTAGTGTAGTATCCCTTATTTCTACAAAAATATTGTGTCTCCCTTCATCGTACATCTCCACCATCTGTAATAGATATTATTTGAAAAAATCTTTCTCTAAATTAGGAGCCTATAAGATGAAGTGCACTCCTACATCTTTGAAATTTACCTGTACTGGGTGGTTGGCTTGTGTCTCTGCCCACCATTGACGATAATAGTCTCCTGTTGGACACAACCAGGTGATTTCCTCCAGTGGTATGGGAAATTTACCGCTTTGATGGATCTCCTTATTTTTACGGGTAGCCACCTTTGCTGCTTATCTTTAGCTCTAAACCTGTCCTCCTTCTAGACTTTTGATCTGTCCCCATATTTCAACTTCTTGTTGGTGCCGTAATATTTTGGCTACCACTGATTCAGGTTCGAGCTTAGTGCGAACTACAATTTTTTTGGATTTTTTGTGTGCCATCCTTATCAATTTCCCTCCTATTTATTCACTTGTTTAATTCTTTCAAATGTCGAATCAACCCATCACTTCTGCTATAGATGTCTTCCTCCTCTTCTTAACATCTGTTCCGGCTAGCATCTTCCTTTTTTTGACCTGAATGACTTCTACCCTAGATGTCTCCCATCATTGCCTAGATGTTTTCTATACTTGCTTGACATCTACTATTTTAGATGTCAAACCTATTGTCTAGACGTCCACTGTGCCTGCTGTCTTAGCCGTCAAGCCTATTGTTTATATGTTCACCATGCCTATTGTCGTAGTCATCAAGATTGTTGTCTAGACGTCCACCTTGCCTTCTATCCTAGCCATAAAGCATGTCATCTAGATGTTCGCCACACTTTCTGTCCTAACCGTCAAGCTTACCATCTATATGTTCATTGCGTCTACTTGACGTCCACCATATCGTCTAGACGTCCACCATATCGTCTAGACGTCCACTGCGTGCTTGCTTATCCTTTCTCCTCTTCTTCCTTGCATATGAGAGTGATGTTCCAAATGAATGGTATATCCTTTTATATTTGCTTTGCCAACCCTCAAAACATTATGCAACTGCCACATCACAACTACTTCCTTGCATGCATGCCACATCAGCTTTTCTAAACGTCTAGGTTGTCTTTTTGTATTTTTTCTCTTTTGTCTTATTATATTTTTGACTTTTTCTTATTTTTATTTTATTTTTCTTATTTTTCAAAACTGCATGTGACGTCTTCTCTTAGAGTCGACAGGTGAACCGTATGGCCAAGCCAATATGCAGTTCCCATGTATATAATGTCTCACTTCGATGATGATGGCTATTTTATCTGAAACTGCTAAAGTCATCATCGTTGGAACTATTTATTTCCTCCGTCGACTGACGTCTCTGGCGATTATGTCATCTTGGGGGGTTTTTGGTCATTACTAATGCTGGCGTCTTTTCATATTTCTTGGTATAATACGCCAGTCTGGCCATTTTGCTTCTTTCGGTTGATTTTGTGTTTCTAGTTTATGGGATTGGTAGTTATTGGCCCATCACCTGATATTATTAGTGGCTTGCTGATTTTTTTCTGCTACCAGACATGTTTGTTCCATTCATTCTTCTACCATGCATATTTCTCCTTCTTCTGGGTTAGCATTATTGTTATCTAGATGTTTTGCTACATCCTCTAGGTGTCTACTAGTCAGATTTGGGCATTCTGGATGGGCGAGCACCAGTGGAATTTGTTTTGTACTTCCATCATTTTGTCGGATTATTATGCAATAATACAAGTAGTGAAACCTCTCCCCTTCTTGTACTTGTTGATCAAGTTTCATTTTGAACGGATTGTTGTTGTCTTTGGTGTCCCTTGTTTTGGTGGGGTTGTCTAGCTCTTAGACCTCTTCCTCGGCCTCTGTCATTTCTTGCAACTACCCTCTCTTGATCCCTTTGTTCTAAATTGGGATTTTTATCCCAATTTCCTCTTTTGTGGACTTGGTTACCACATCCTTGGCCTCTTTTCAATCGAATCTCCCTAGTGTTGGGTTACCAAACTCCCAAATATCCGAGATTTGGTTGGTCCCCCAGTCATTCTTGATGACATCTTCGGTTCCTATGATCTCGCTGATATGGGCCTATCGATCTGTTCTCAAGAGCACGTAGTAATGGGTTGGCTTGGACTAAGTTCTTAGATGGCCCTTGCAGTCCAAAATGAGAACCATTTGACTTGTTGGTAACTAGAGGATAAATTATTCCTCTCTAGCTACTGATATGGAGGTCAACCACACTTCTCCCTTGGTTAGGTGCTCTCAAAATTCTTGGCGGTATTTTGATAGTACCTAAGTTATCTCTTCTATGGGCTTCGTTTATCAGTTGTGCTCTTGTCTTTGGTGGATGGTGTAAATGCATAGGTGTTAGTTGGTGCAATATCCTCAATATCCTATCGACCCTTATCAGTATTCATCTCCATATACTTTCCTCAAAGTGTTGTTGCATGGCACAATGAGTTAAGTTCTCCTGATACTATTTCAAAAATACTGAATTAGTGTCGGAGTCATTCCCTCTCCTACCATGTTCATTGGCCATTCTGAGGTTTCTTGAACCCATTGCTCCAATATTCTTACTTCCCTTCTATGTTTTTGTAAGTCAAGTGTAGCCATTCAATACCTGGCTACCTCTTCTCATTCCTTTGGATGTATCATGGCTCCAACATATGGTGTTTTCCATGGATGAGGTGGTGGTACTTCTGGCATAATGTCCTCATTCAATCCTCCATTGTACTCATCATGTGGGCTTAGTGAAGCATAATATTCGATTATATGTGATGTTTCTATAAATATGACACCTGCTTGTCGATTGCAATATTCATCTCTTTGTCTCCTATGATCTAGGTTAGGACTGGCATATCGTATATCAGGAATCTGTGGTAGGTTTTCTTTGCTACTTGACTCCTCCCAAAAAATTTTGGTTTTTGGATTTTTTGATACCATCTCGATATCCTTCCATATGATGGCTGCCATTTCCTCCCTTATTATTTGATATTTGGAAGTCGAGCTTTGTCCTGCTTCCCATATCTCGGGTCTTTCTGGAGATTCTCTCATCTCTTGATGGTTCACTAACTTCGAGCTTGAGGAATATTCTGAATTAAGCATGATTTTTAATGTGACTGAAGAAGAACTCCTAGAATGTGCACCTGTTGCTATTGATTTTTCTCTTCTATTTTATACTGGGCTTACAATATTTTCGTATTCTTCCTCCAAGAAAAGTAAATTGCTTTCTAAAGAGTTGGATGTTGCACTTCCTCTTAGTTCCTCTTGTTCTAATTCTACCCATTCCGCTTGACGTGCTTCATGTATTTCATTTACTCATTGCATGGTTGTGTCCAACTCCTGAATCACCTGTTTTTGCAACTGATTATTGTATTGTCTTAGCATTTCATATTCTTGCAACCTTTGTGTCTCCAATCATATTCATTGTAGAAATTTAGCTCCCTCTTCCTCATCATCTTCTTTTTCTTCTTCTTCTTCTGAAACTTCTTGTAGAGCAACCTCTGTCAGAGCTTGGAGTCAGTTTACTTCATTCTTATTTGGAAATTGAACATGTACTTGCAACCTTTGCTGCTCTTCTTCCTTGCATTCAATTGTTGATCCTCCTCCAGTCCCAAATAACTAATCTAGGTTATGCATTTCTGCCTCTCGAACAACATTACTCTGCTAATCATTTTTAGGGGATTGTGTTCTTGGATCTCCTTCTCCTGTCCTTGTTCCAAAATTTCCTGATTGCTCCAAGTTGATCATGTTTACCTGAGCATGTGGCTTGTATACCTTCAACTTAGAACCATTAATTACCTTAGGGCTAGTCTTCCATCTAGTTTTCTCAGTTTTACGACCCCATTCTCCAGTACTTCTACCTGGAAGGGTCCAAGCCATAGGGTCTTCAATTTTCTTGGCTTGAGTTCTCTCTTCCCGTTGTATTTCAGTACTAATTCACCAGCCTTGAGATCCATATTTCAGAGATGCTTATCATTCCAGAATTTCCTTCTCTTCTGTGCGATCTTCGTAGCCCATTATGACATTACCCTCTTCTCATCCAACTGTACCAAAGCTATAAATCTCTCTTTCATGCTATCTTCATTATTCAATCGATTATCCACTGCCACTCTTAATATTGGTACAACGAATTCAAAAGGTACTATTGCTTCATTTTCGTACATTAGTTGGAAGGGTGTATAATTTGTGGTGGGCTTGAAGGTGGTTCTGTATACCCATAATACTGCTGGTAACCATTCCTCCCAGTTGGCTCCAACTTCACATGTATTATACATGATTGAAACCAGAATTTTATTTATTGCTTCCACCTACCCATTTGCTCTGGGGTAATACAGACTTGACAAGGAGTAAAAAATTTTGAATTCTTTTGTCAAGTTTTGGATAATTGCATTTAGAAAATGGCCTCCTCTTTCGCTTGTCAATTGTAGAGGTATCCCAAACCTTGTAATCACTTGTTTGTACAAAAAGTGAGTTGTACTTTTTGTGGAGTTATTTGGTAAATCTCTTGCTTCTAACCATTTTGTAAAGTACTCCGTAGCAACTACGATATATCAAATTTTCCTTCTTCGACTTGTTTTTAAAGGACCTAAAAAATCCAGTCCCCATATCTCAAAGAGTTCCTGAGACTAGGATGGATGTAATGGCATGAAGTCTCTTTTCAATGGTTTCCTTGTTCTTTGACACGTATCACATGCTGTCACAAAATTCTTTGCATCGTGAAAGAGGGTGGGCCACCATAGACCTACCAACAATACTTTCCTGGCTATCGCATCTGGTCCCATGTGTCCTCCTACCAATACCTCGTGTATCTTTCAAGGTTTGTTGTACTTCATATTCCATTATGCATCTTCACAATATGTGGTCCTCCTCCATCTTGTAGAGAAATCTTGCAATCAAGGTGAAAGGTGCAGATTTCATAATCATTTTTCTTCATTTGGCTATCATTAGTTCCTTTGGTAGCTCTCCTATCGATAGATATTGCCCTATATGATTGTATCATCCTGGTATTGCACTAATAATAAAAAACTAGGAATCGAGGAATTCTTCTAGAATTCCTCCTTCTGCAGGTTCTCCAGAGCGAATCCTTGACAGTTGATCCGCTATTACATATTTCTTTCCTAGTATTACTACCACTCTAAACACAAATTCCTACAGGGTGACGAGCCATCGACTCACTCATCCATATATTTTTGGTTTATTGATCAAGTACAATAGGGCCTGATGATCCACATAGAAAGCAAAGGGATTTGCTAGTAAATAGTGTATATACTTGTGTACCGCATACACCATTCCTATTGCTTCTCGCTCTATTGTTTTGTAATTCTTCTTTACTCTGGACAATAGCCGACTTGCAAAGTATATGGGTTGATCTAACCCAAATTGGCCTTCTTGTGCCTATGCACATCTAATGGTGAAGTTTGAGGTATCAACATGCACATGGAATTCCTTCTCCCATTCTAGGTAAACTAGGATAGGTGCTTTCACCAAGTGTCCTTTCAATCCCTCAAATGCTCCCTAGTATTCCTCTATCCATTTAAATGGAACACCCTTTCATGTAAGTGCATCTAGTGGATGAGATGTCAGGGAATAGTTCCAAATAAACCTCATATAATATTTGACTATACCTAAAAATATCTAACTGAGCTCACATCATGTGGCTCCTCCATTAGCAATATTACCCGTATCTTATTTGGGTCTGGTTTCAAACCCTCCTAGCATACTATATGCTCTAGTAGCTTTTCGTATAGAACCAATAGGACACATTTATTTGGATTCAATGATATTCGTGCTTTCCTGCACAATTCCATACATTATTCCAAGTCTTTTAAATGTTATTGTGTCCTTCCATACAATGACCAATCATATATGAAAGCTTTGAAGTTTCCTGTGGATATTTTATCAAAAATGTACAAGACGATCCTCTGAAAAGTAGTTGGTGCATTGCATAGTCCAAATGGCATGCAGTTATATGCATATATTCTATTTTCCACAACAAAAGTGGCCTTCAACTTGTCTTCTTATGTTATGCTAATATGGTTATAGCCCGAGAATCCATTGAAAAATGAATATATCTCATGGTCGGCTACGTCTTCCAGTATGGATTTTGTGAAAGGCATCAGGAAGGGATCCTTTATGGTTACGGTATTCAAATTTCTAAACTCCACACAAATTTAGATTTTATCTACTTCTCTTTTTAGAGTAATGACAATCAGTGAAATCCATTCGCTTGTCGTAACTTTGAAGATAATGCCTGCATCTAACATTTTCTCAATTTTGGCATTCACCCTTACTGCATATTTGGGATTCATTCTGTAAGGTCTCCTTCTAACAAGTTGCACACCTTCAACCAGAGGGATCTTATGTACACAGAGTTATGGTGGTACTCCCTTCAAGTCCTTATATGTCCAAGAAAAAACATCCTTATAATCCAAAAAAATCTTAAATGTTGCTGCTTTCAGGACTGGATCCCAATCATCTCCATATTTGATCATATTTTCCTCACCATTTTCTCCCAAGTTTACCTGAATCATTTTAGGACCTTCATATTTGATGGATTTAGGGTAATTTGCTGCTTTTAGTGCAACAATGAGGTGGGTTGGTTTATCTTCAATAATTGCCTCCCCCATTGTGAATTCTGTAAAATTCTTGGGAAATTTCCACTTCTCTCTTTCCTTGTCCTTTCCTGTTGTTGTTTGTATTCTATTTATAGTTCCCTTTTTAGGTTCTTGTATCTCATCCTTTTGAATATCCTTCTCCGCATCGATGCAAAAACATTAGGGAGAGAATATCTTCTAGTCTTCCAACTGCCAGTGTAATAGACCCTTGTCCTAATCATATTCATATTACATGCAATCCTCAAGGTGCAACACTCCTTTCTCATCTAGTTCATATCCCATTTCACCAATTGATGAAGAGGATCCTGAATCTTATGAAGTGGCTATATCTTGACTCACAGTTTGATTCTTAAGATTGATTATATACTTGTGCTACCCCTATTTGAAGGATAGACATTATTTCTCCCAATTGTGGTTGACTTTTGCTATTCTCAACCATCTCTATCCTAGGAGTGCATCATATGTAGGTTTCTGCTTAACAATGACAAAAAAATCCAAGATGAAGTCTTCCTCTACTATGCATACCTTCTAATTCATCAAAACACCTATTGTTTCAATACCATATTGATCAATGTCATATAGTTTAAAATTTGAATACCGTAAGGCGGGTTGCCCCATAACCCACCATGTCTTCTCTGGCATCATGTTCACACTAGACCCTCCATCTACAATCACCTGATTCAATCTATGGTTAAAAAATTCCATCTTGACTATATCTAGCCTTCTCTCGACTTCAATCACCAAGATTATTAGATAAAAAAATTGTCCTTGCTTGATGGTTGCTACCTATAGAGTTTTATCCTTTCTCTTGATGGATTCCTGGATCATAGCATACAACTCAAGTACTATACTAAATAAGTTGGTGACCTTCATTTCCACCTTTGTGTTAAGTACCTCTATTACCAAACCTTCTACTGATACCTTCTTGGTGATCTCCGGTCTCTTCAATACTTTCTCCAAAACTAGTTGTCCCTGCTTCTCCTTTGCTAGTTCTGTTTTGATTAATTCTTGGGCTTCCTGCCATCGTTCTTTCTCCTTGGTAGAGTTTGGGTACTATTCTATTTTCTTGGTCTGCGCTCTTTTTACAACCAAGACTTCTTTGTCTACCTCTGTCACCTCTCCAATGCCAATGAGGTTGATATTTTGAGTTCCAATGGTACTTGCATTATTTGGATAATTGGCTTCCTTGTGGTTTCCCAGACCACATCATTTACATATTTAGATAGTGTTGTTACCATTGTTGTTACTTGCATTCTGGAGTTTGGAAAAATTCTTCGCAAAATGGCCCCATTCTTGACAATTTTGATATTGGATAACTGATCGAACCTCAGAGTCGTACTATAATTGACTTTAGCCTCCTTGTATTCCTCCTTGGTGACTATTTCTATATCCTGTGCTAGTGACTCCTTATCCATTCCTTGGAGAATTTGGCTTCTCTTCTCGTTCTATAGATAATGTCTAATACCTCTTGCTTTTCAGGTTGAATGGACAATTAGCTATAGGATGTCCTGCTATATCACATATGTTACAGTATGCTTTATTTGGACAATTTATATTTGAATGTCCTTCTATCTTGCAGTCTGAGCACCAAATCTATTTTCGATCCTTGCGGTCTTCTCCTTTCATTTCCTTTAGAATTTTATCAAATTATCTCTAGAAGGTGTGGATAGTGCTCTGAACTTTATCTTCTACTTCACTATTCGAATCTTCATTATGCTTTAAGTAACCTCCAATACCTGCAGTTGTTTGTTTACCTTCAATTTCAAAGTTTTTATCCTTCTCTAGTGCTTACGCATATGTTGAGGATGGTACTTCCCTCATCTTATTCTTAAATTTTGGTAGTAATCCATCCAAAAACAACCTCTTTATCATACCGTCAACATGTGTCATATCCATTTTATCTGTTAATTATTTCAATATTCTATTGTAGCTTTTTACATCCTCATCCTATTTTTTCTTAGTGACGCATATTTTTGTAATGATGTCAGTGTCATCCCTCAATGCTTGGAATTCTTCTATGAATGTAGTCTTCAAATCCTCCCATTATGTAAATGCTTGTGTACTTTGTCTTTTCAAGTACCAGTATATCACCATGCCTCGCAATGTGGCTAGGAATAGTTGCAACCATTGTGTGTCTTATGTGATCCCATTTGATACCCAAATGGTAATGCAAGTTCCCACATGCCGAGATGAGTCCTTTCCTTAACCTAAAAAATATGGGCATTTTTGTTGTATTTTTCTATTGGTGATATTTGTCACCATAGTATTTGTTCTATTGTTCGTATTTCCTAGTTTGGTGGTTGTAGAGTTTGATTTAATTGTTTGTTTGTTGTTGGTGGTGCAAAATTGTACTCAAATAGCTTTCTACCCAACTCCAATTGGTCTCTACTTCGTGATCTCATTCATGAATATACCAAACGTGGCTTTGGTATTCCTCCCCATGAACCTCCGCGTAGGTGCTCTGATACAAGATTATCTCCTTCAGTATCCTTTGGACAACTCTCCCTTGTCGAAACTGGTGTTGCCATCCATTTCTCAATGATGGGCTCTTCCTCAGTTATTTGTTCTTTTTTATTTTCTACAATCACCAACAATGTTTTATTGCTCGAATTATCTCCGTCTTCTAGGTTCCATAATCTCTCCACTTCTGGGTGAGAGACTTATGTTGCCTCTTGCGTCCTTAAGTTCATCATTCATGCACTTCTTATTACCAGTATTTAATTTTTGCTTTGTGACCTAAAATAAGTCATTCACCTTTTACACCTATCACTTATGTCACTAAACTCTAAGTTCACTTAGGCAATGGTGCAAAATGTAGACAGGGGTGATTACGTTCCCAAGATAGGGGTGATGACAATCATGACAGTCATGTTCCAACTTGTACACCTATAGACTGGTTATGGATGTCAAAGGATTAGGGTCTAGAGGTAGTAGATAGACATCTAAGACCAGATGTCATAGAGGCTTAATGTCACCAGCGACCAAACTTCATAAGTACTTGACATCACAGGCCAGATAGATCTCATGAAAAGTTAGACATCACATCAGGTGGGTAGACATCACACAGGTAGCTAGACGTAAGGCCAGGTTGGTAGATGTCACACAGATAACTAGACATCACAGGTCCTAGTTTGGATGGTTAATCGTCTGACGACTACCCATATGTCAAAGGCTAGACGTCTATAATTTGTTCACCTTGTACCTACAATAAACCTCACCCAAATTTGTCCTTGCTGCAACCATCAACCTACAATGCTTATCAAGATGAAACCCTGCAATCACTAGTCAATGCAATACAACCTGCAATCTCATAAACTCACAATATCGCCATACACATAATAGAACTTCTATACAAGAGCATTGAAATTTGTAGCAAAATGTGATCATGATGGTCTCTCATACAATGTTTGAAGAGGGGGTATAAATAGGGAGGCAAAGTAGTTACTACAACTACTTCGCTCTCAACTACCCCAACTGTCTTTCCTTAACATAATTAGACATTAAATAATCATGGATGTCTAACAACTAGACTTCTAACCATGGATGTCTAACTAGATGTCTAACACACTAGTTACCCTATTAACAATGATTGCTAGTTTTGTCATCTAGTGTCTTGCACGTTTACAATCAAGCCTTCTTTTTCATTGGCTGATTTTACAAAATCACATGCAACATATATATTCCAAAATTGCTATTTACAATCAAAATTGGTGGACAACATTAATCTAGTTAGTTCTAGGATTTGTCTTTCTTAGAATTACTGTCTACAAATAGAAGTAATGAGACAATGCACAAATCATCACACACATGAGAGACACAGATTTAACATGGTTCACCCAATGTGGGCTACATCCATGGAGAAAATATTTCTTATAAATTTTCTCAACCAATCTCTTGGGAACCAATTCCCAATTACAATATTTATGGGCACCAACCCAAAGGAGACACCAATCCCCTATGCTCAAGTTCATGGACCTCTATCCATAGGAGACCTCAATCCCCTTTGTTCTGATTCATGGACCTCTATCCATAGGAGACCTCAATCCCCTCTACTCTGGTTCATGGACCTCTATCCATAGGAGAACTCTATCCCCTCTACTCTACTCTGCTTCAAGCCTTTACACAAAGCTTGCTCAAATCTATTTACCAAAACCTACTCTTAACTCTGCTCAGATCTGCCTCAAGCCTTCACACAAGACTTGCTCAAATTTGCTTACCAAAATATATTCTTAACTCTGCTCAGATCTGCTCCAAGTCTACACACAAGACTTGCTCAAATTTACTTACCAAAATTGTTCTTAACTCTGCTCAGATCTGCTCCAAGTCTACACACAAGACTTGCTCAAATCTGCTTACCAAAACCTGCTTTAAGTCTTCTCACAAGACTTGCTCAAATCTACCTCAAACCTGCTTCTAGTCTTCTCACAAGACTTGCTCAAATCTACCTCAAACCTGCTTCAAGTCTTCTCACAAGACTTGCTCAAATATGCTTACCAAAATTTGATCATAACACATGCTCAAATCTGATCATAACACATGCTCAAATCTGATCATAACACATGCTCAAATCTACTCATAACACATGCTCAAATCTGCTCATAACACATGCTCAAATATGATCATAACACATGCTCAACTCTGCTTCAATCCTGCTCACAAAAACTTCTCAAACATTCCCAATTCTTGCATACAAACAATTTCATATATCATTCCCAAAAGTGCTTTTCTTGACTAAAGTAGTTTAGACATATTCTACCTAGAATTCGTTTAACCTCTTGAACATATAGAGAATGATATGTACTATTAAATGCCCAATATGTTCTTCACATTCACATGTCTCACATTTATTTCATTTTAATGGTAGCTCTAGTCTAGCACTTTGATAACTGACCTTCTTATGAATTTTCCACAATCAAAAATTGATGCACACACTTGCTTCACAAATCTGATTTCTAACACTTGCACATTCACTTTTCAATGTCACTCAAACCAATGCCTAAATGCTTCACAAATCCATTTAACAATGATGCACAAATTTATTCTCAATCTCTAGCACATATATTTCCAACAATGCTCATGAAATCAATCCTTTTATCTCCACCTCATATAACAACACAAGTATTCTTTCCAAACCAAAATACCTTGAGAAGGAGTTAAAACACCATACCTCACAAAGCTGCCTTGAAGAAGATGTGCCCTTAAAAACCTGTCTCAAAATAATTTCCTTTCTTTGCAACTTCAAAATAGGGTTAGCAAATCTTCTTTTCAAAACATTCACCCTAAGATCCTTTCTCAAAATATGTGCACAAGAATGCTCAAGAATAATACTCTATAACTTTCCTTTTAGTCTTACAAAATAGAGCTTGTAATAAAGACTAAAACATCAAATCCCTCTTTTCTAATATGTGCCAAAATACAAAGAACCATGAACATAGATACACCTTATATCTCCTTTATTTAAGTGACAACCAACCTTATAAATATTTCACTCAATGTGCAAAAGCAATTTTCAAATAATCATAAATTACTTTATATCTCCTTCAAAAATAATTCTCTCACACTTTATACAAAACATAAATTTCAAGCAAGTCTAATACACCTTATAACTCCCTCTTTAAACATGCAACCTTAACCCTTTTTCACACTAAATAAATACAAATTTTAAACTCTCAAAACACCATAAAACTTCCACTTTAAATTCAATGCAGAAAATAATACTTTCACACCTTATGGTCTCCAAGGTAAAAATAAAATCAAATTATTTCAATGCACCTTGTAAACTTTTGTGACCACCTCAATCAATGCAAAGCAATTTAAAATTTAAGTAACTTATGCATGACATGAATCAAAACCATGACCTCCCCAATGTAGCACTTACCCAAGCACCTTTGGCTAGCTGCACTACCGTAGTGGTTAGAGCCAAAAGGAATGCTCACAACTTTATCTCTGCCCTCTATGCACATCGAAGGGAATGTCCTACATTTTTCTCTTTACCTTTTGTACACATCAAAGGGAATGCCCTACATTTTCCTCTCTGCCTTCTATGCACATCAAAGGGAATGCCCTATATTTTCCTCTCTATCCTCTACGCAATCAAAATGGAGTGCCCTATGTTTTCCTTCTGCACTCTACGTAAATCGAGATGGAGTGCTCTACATTTTCTCTCTACACACTTCTTAACAATCATTGGATTTCTCACTTGTCGTTCGCATCATTTATCACAAAGTGTTTCAGTCAAAAATCCATTGGATATCTCTCTATCATCCACATCAATATATCAATCAAAGTTTATTGGATATCTCTCTACCATTCGCATAAGCACACACGTATATTTCAATATCAATGCTTACACCCTTAATGGAGGAGAAGTGACTAATATTTATATTGCATAAGCCAAGAACCTTCGAAACTTTAATAACGTCGGTGCATCCTTGAAATCGAAAAACGTTGGCCCTTCAAACCTTTGGAACTTTATAATATTAAAAAATATTATACCATAGTCTTATATGTTGGAGCCTAAATCCTTTATAAAGTTGAGTTATAATATTATAACATAATCCTTTTAGGCCCATTAAAATATCTTAAACCTTTTGGATAAAATAATACAAACTTGTGGCCCATGTAAACCTGGTTCTTCATTCTGTAGAGTCCTTTTATCTCATGCCTTTAAACCTCTTTGTTCCAAGCCTCTTAAACCTTTTCTTTTATAATATTTAAATAATATATTTAAATATTATAGTCCTTAAGAATATTTGCCTTGCTTTGTAATAAACCTTGCTATATGTGTCTTGAATACCATGCTCTCTTTATCATCCAATTATAACTACCTCATGTAACTTTTGACATCAATGACAACTCAACTACTCAATATTTCCAACAATCTCCCCCTTTGTCATTGATGGCAACCCTTTCAAAAAATATTCTTTTAGTGCAACTGGATACTAAAATTGCTCCCCCTGAGAAGTTGCTCCCCTCACTGAAATCTCTCCCCCTTTGACATCAATGGCAAAGGGCTCTTTGGGGCTAAAAATTAAACATTTAGCATAGCCCCCTCACCACCTTCTCTTGAGGTGATTAATTTTGGGATGGGAGTAAGGCTACTCCCAACTTACAGTGCTCTTCTTCTCTTCCAATATTTTTCCAAACTTTTGAAGCCATACCTCTTTGAACATTTTGACTATCCTTCTTCTTGCTTGTCTTTGGAAGTTTCGGAAATTCTGTTCTACACCACTTTGCTTTATGCCCAAAATTATTGCAATTGTAACATCTGATACTGTAATTCTTGAGAGGTGCAAATGAATTGAAGTTTCTCTTGATGAAGCCAAAATCATTCCTGCTATGAACCCTACAATGTATAGCTCTATGACCAAAATGATTACATGAGTAACAATGTCCTTGAAAGAAGTATTTGTCTTGTCTTGGAGAGTGTGGTCTCATAGTTCTTTCCTTGCCCTTTCTGTGATGATCCCTGTTCCTTGTTTGTGCATTGTTTTCTTCCTCTTTGATGCTTCCACTTCTCAACTCACCATCATAGGTCTTAGGTTCTTCTTCAATTACTTCCTTTGAAACTTCTTTTTCTTTTGAACTTGACTCCCCTTTTTGTATCTCTTGGCCCTCTTCATAACCTAGTCCTGTCTTGATAAATGGAGATCTCTGTATTTTGAGAATGCCATCCAAGGTTTTAGAGCTTTCCTTAAACCTAGTTAACTTATCAAGATATTTCCCAAGTCCTTTATTTAGAGAGATAACTTCATCTTCTAGCTTTTCACACTCTAACTCTTTTACCTCTAATTTTTCAGCCATACTTTCTTCAACTCTTCTTGCCTCTTCAACCTGAACACTTAAATTAGTGAGATCTTGTAGAAGCTTTGCTTTTGTTTTCTCTTCCTCTTGAATTTGAGCCTTTAATCTTAAGTTCTCCCTTTTCATTCTTTCTAATTCTTCAAGAGTTGTAGTAAATTCCTCTTCCATATCAACTGTGGTTCCTTTATTCTTTTCTGAATTCTCTTCTTTTTCTAGGTCTTCAATTATAGGAGTAACTTCTTTCTCTTCTACTCGGTCTTCAATGGAAGTATCCTTTTCCTCTTCTATTTCCAAAAATAGAATCTCTTCTTTTTCACTATCTGAAGAACTTTCATCACTGTCACTTGAAGCACTGCTTGCTTCTTCAACATAGAAACTTTTCTTGTGCCTTTGAAAAATCTTCTTCTCATGCTTACCTTGACCATGCCTATATTTCTTTTCATGCCTGAATTTTCTTTCTTTCTTCTTCTTGTAATCCTGTTTATCCTCACTGCTACTATACCCATTTTGTGGACAATATGCTGCATAGTGACCAATATTACCACAACTAAAACATTTCACATTTTGCATACTCTTTGGTTTCCTTGAACCCTTCTTATTTCTTTTCACAAAATTAGCCTCTTCATCACTGCTTGATTCATCACTTGATTCTGATTCTTTATCCTTTATTTTCTTTGAAGCTTTGAATGTTGCCTCCCTTTTGGATGTTTGATCCTTTTCTATTCTCATTTCATAAGCTATGAGAATCCCATGTAGTTCATCTATCCTCAAAGTTGTGAGATCCTTTATTTCTTCTATTGTTGAAACCTTTGCATCATACCTCATGGGTAGTGATCTTAAAATTTTCTGGACAATAGTAGAATCCTCCATATTTTCTCCAAGTCCATGAATGGTGTTAACAACTTCATCAACACGAAGTAGATACCTAGAAATATCTTCCTCATATTTCATTTTCAATTCCTCAAACTTCCTCCTGTGAGTCTAAAGTTTTGCCTTCTTAACCTTGTCATCTCCTTCATATGTATTCTATAATTTGTCCCACATTTATTTTTTTGATTCACAAGTGCATAACCTTCACAAATTTTATTTCTTGTAAACCACTTAAAATTGCATTCATTGCCTTGGCATTATTTTCATAAATTTTCTTACCACTTATATCCATTGGAGGAGTTGTGGGTGTTGTGTACCCATTCTCAACTGATTGCCATGTATCAATTCCCTATGCCATAAAAAATATCTTCATCCTGACACTCCAAAAAGCATAGTTAGTCCCATTAAACAATGGAGCTCTATGTGTTGAAAATCCTTCCTGATGAGCCATCTGTGTTCCTGTAAGATCTTCCTTCAAGTTGTTAGGCTTCCCTGAAGGAACCCACTCTGATACCAATTGAAGAACACAAGCTTATACTAAGAGGGGGGTGAACAATATAAGATAAAATTTTACTTTTCTTTCCAATTTAGTATTATCCAATGTTATCAATTGCAATAACTTTCCAAAGCAGTATTAACCAATATCATCAATAGCAGTAATGAGACAATGCACAAATCATCACACACATGAGAGACACAGATTTAACATGGTTCACCCAATGTGGGCTACGTCCACGGAGAAAATATTTCTTATAAATTTTCTCAACCAATATCTTGGGAACCAATTCCCAATTACAATGTTTATGGGCACCAACCCAAAGGAGACACCAATCCCCTATGCTCAAGTTCATGGACCTCTATCCACAGGAGACCTCAATCCCCTTTGTTCTGATTCATGGACCTCTATCCATAGGAGACCTCAATCCCCTCTACTCTGGTTCATGGACCTCTATCCATAGGAGAACTCTATCCCCTCTGCTCTACTCTACTTCAAGCCTTTACACAAATCTTTCTCAAATATATTTACCAAAACCTACTCTTAACTCTGCTCAGATCTACCTCAAGCCTTCACACAAGACTTGCTCAAATATTCTTACCAAAATTTATTCTTAACTCTGCTCAGATCTGCTCCAAGTCTACACACAAGACTTGCTCAAATATTCTTACCAAAATTTATTCTTAACTCTGCTCAATCTACTCCAAGTCTACACACAAGACTTGCTCAAATCTGCTTACCAAAACCTGCTTTAAGTCTTCTCACAAGACTTTCTCAAATCTACCTCAAACCTACTTTTAGTCTTCTCACAAGACTTGCTCAAATATACCTCAAACCTGCTTCAAGTCTTCTCACAAGACTTGCTCAAATCTGCTTACCAAAATCTGATCATAACACATGCTCAAATATGATCATAACACATGCTCAAATATGATCATAACACATGCTCAAATCTGCTCATAACACATGCTCAAATATGCTCATAACACATGCTCAAATATGATCATAACACATGCTCAACTCTGCTTCAATCCTGCTCACAAAAACTACTCAAACATTCCCAATTCTTGCATACAAACAATTTCATATATCATTCCCAAAAGTGCTTTTCTTGACTAAAGTAGTTTAGACATATTCTACCCAGAATTCGTTTAACCTCTTGAACATATAGAGAATGATATGTACTATTAAATGCCCAATATGTTCTTCACATTCACATGTCTCACATTTATTTCATTTTAATGGTAGCTCTAGTCTAGCACTTTGATAACTAACCTTCTTATGAATTTTCCACAATAAAAAACTGATGCACACACTTGCTTCACAAATCTGATTTCTAACACTTGCACATTCACTTTTCAATGTCACTCAAACCAATGCCTAAATGCTTCACAAATCCATTTAACAATGATGCACAAATTTATTCTCAATATCTAGCACATATATTTCCAACAATGCTCATGAAATCAATCCTTTTATCTCCACCTCATATAACAACACAAGTATTCTTTCCAAACCAAAATACCTTGAGAAGGAGTTAAAACACCATACCTCACAAAGCTGCCTTGAAGAAGATGTGCCCTTAAAAACCTATCTCAAAATAATTTCCTTTCTTTGCAACTTCAAAATAGGGTTAGCAAATCTTCTTTTCAAAACATTCACCCTAAGATCCTTTCTCAAAATATGTGCACAAGAATGCTCAAGAATAATACTCTATAACTTTCCTTTTAGTCTTACAAAATAGAGCTTGTAATAAAGACTAAAACATCAAATCCCTCTTTTCTAATATGTGCCAAAATACAAAGAACCATGAACATAGATACACCTTATATCTCCTTTATTTAAGTGACAACCAACCTTATAAATCTTTCACTCAATGTGCAAAAGCAATTTTCAAATAATCATAAAATACTTTATATCTCCTTCAAAAATAATTCTCTCACACTTTATACAAAACACAAATTTCAAGCAAGTCTAATACACCTTATAACTCCCTCTTTAAACATGCAACCTTAACCCTTTTTCACACTAAATAAATACAACTTTTAAACTCTCAAAACACCATAAAACTTCCACTTTAAATTCAATGCAGAAAATAATACTTTCACACCTTATGGTCTCCAAGGTAAAAATAAAATCAAATTATTTCAATGCACCTTGTAAACTGCCGTGACCACCTCAATCAATGCAAAGCAATTTAAAATTTAAGTACCTTATGCATGACGTGAATCGAAACCACGACCTCCCCAATGCAGTGCTTACCCAAGCACCTTTGGCCAACTGTGCTACCACGGTGGTTAGAGCCAAAAGGAATGCTCACAACTTTATCTCTGCCCTCTGCGCACATCGAAGGGAATGTCCTACATTTTCCTCTCTGCCTTCTACACACATCAAATGGAATGCCCTACGTTTTCCTCTCTGCCCTCTACGCACATCGAAGGGAATGCCCTACGTTTTCCTCTCTACCCTCTACGCAATCAAAATGGAGTGCCCTATGTTTTCCTTCTACCCTCTACATAAATCGAGATGGAGTGCTCTATGTTTTCTCTCTACACACTTCTTAACAATCACTGGATTTCTCACTTGTCGTTTGCATCATTTATCACAAAGTGTTTCAGTCAAAAATCCACTGGATATCTCTCTTTCATCCACATCAATATATCAATCAAAGTTCATTGGATATCTCTCTGTCGTTCGCATAAGCACACACGTATATTTCAATATCAACGCTTACACCCTTAATGGAGGAGAAGTGACTAATATTTATATTGCATAAGCCAAGAACCTTCAAAACTTTAATAACGTCGATGTGTAGCACCCTAAAATTGGCGCAATAAAACCTTAATAATTACACTTACTCTAGTAAATAATTCAAATTCAAATTTTAACCTCCAAAACCGCTCCCAAACCGTCGCTTAATCCGTTTCCTCCTTTCTCGTGCCATTTTTAGAGTTTGTTTTGACCGTTTGACGATATCGCCTCAGATCGGACGATTTCGTCTGGGCTAGGACGTCCAGATGATCTTGTCCCAAAACTAATTTTGCACAATTAGTCTCTGTTCCAACGATGTCTCTAATCCGGCGAAGCGTGTCTGCACCGTTAGAGACCCTCCCCATTGGAGATCTCCCAAATAGGGATGATCTCCAACCTCCTAACCTCCCTCCTAAGCCTATTTAATCCTAAGCCCTCCCCTTAGCATCCCCCTGGCTGAAATTCCCTGTAACTTGACTTCACACGCATTAAGACATCCTAAATTGCTATTTGCATTAGTTCTATCCAAATTTTGTTGTAGGTACCTTAGTATTTTTCAACCGGAGCAAGCTTACATCGTCGCAGACGATCCTGTTCAGATCGGAGGCGATCCTATCGAATCAGAGACGATTTCGTACCAATGCGAGACGATTTCGACTGCAGTCAACATTGGGGGCAATCAGTGCCCAGAGTTTGCATTTCTTCATCTTTTCTTCGTTGTTTTATTCTGCAATTAGCTAGTTTATTTATTATTTTATGCTATCTTGCATCTTGGAGTTCACCCATCTAGATCAAATGCATAATTAAGTTATAATTGTCATTAAATCAGTATGATGCATTCATGTTTCTATTTATAATTCTCAGTTTGATATTGTTATTGTCATTTTACATTGTTTCCCTATGTTAGCATTGTTGCATTTTCTGTATTTTGCATCTATTTCTCTGTTTGCAGGTCTCTGACGAATTTGTCTGATGAATTCATCAATCTCAGATGATCTTGTCTGATAGCAGACGATCCTGTCAAATCCAGGCGATCCTGACTGCTTCAAGAATCAGAATCTTCATCAGACATCCGGATCAGGTATGATCTTTAATACTTACTTATTCTCTCTGTTTTTTGTCCTAATTTTGTTCTTCTGTATTCATTTAATCTGCATCTTCATATAGAATAGCTTAGACGCATTTTGGCCAAACCTAGGACTTGAATGTTTAAGGATAAAACTGAACACATAAAACACATTCCCAACCTAGGCATGGAAACTTCCATTAAATGTTTCCTGGTGAACCCACCATCCGTCGAAAAATCACCATAATACACCTCCCTCGAGAGGCGGGACCTTCGCAAGGCCTCTCAGTCCGAGGTACCATGCCATCCTTTTCCCATCCTCCTTCCGGGCACGGATCCTATAGCCTGAAGGTAGGGATGCGAAAAAATTTGGAGCGATACATTTTGGTGAACCCGACGTGAATGCATTTAAAACCTTTTGAAAACAAAACAAAAAAAAAAAAATATAAAACAACCAAAACATAGATGCATTTCAAATCATTTAAAACTAATAAGTTGCATATCATGTTTAGATGGTAGCTCCTAAGAAAATATTAGCAGTTACTATAAATGTTGAAAACCAATTAGCAGCCATAGAAATCAATTTTGTGCTTAGTGTGCCTAAAACAGATAGAAATCAACTCTTGTGGGACGAACTTGATAGAAGACTTAGTGTCATTTCATCTAGGTCAACAAAACTTAAACAAATCAAGAGGCTTGTCCTAGATAGAATCTTGGATCCTCATCAACTCGTCTTTTATCATGAACTTCGGAGAGCCTGCCATAGATGGTTAGCTTATAGGAGAGCTCTTGTGTCTTCATAATTGTTCACCTTCGAGGAATACCTCGAGAACGCAGCCATTATACACCAGTTCCTAGGTCGTGTAGAAGACCAAGAGGTTGTTCTTATGGATAGGGAAATATGGAATAGAGTTCCTCGAGCTGTGTTATATCGAGAGTATTGCCACGAGCTTTACTTCTATCAACCAGCATCTGAGACAGATAATATCACTATAGCTCTTTTCATTAAATTTTTGAAGGAAAACTTTCAATTTGAAGAAGAACACTTCATGACTCTTGAAGAACTCGAGCCCATTAATGATATTTATAAATTGTTTATAGAAAACTAGATCATTACTTTCAGTATTATTTCTTGCATTTATTGTGTTGTTTGTTATCTTTACAATATTATTACAAAAACAAGAAAAACTAAAAACTAAAAAAAAACTAAAAAACATAACAAAAACCAAAACATTTCATTTTAAATATTGTAGTAGGTATATAATTAATATATACCTCTTAAACTTGTTGCATATATATATATATATATATATATATATATATATATATATATTTGCTGAAATCTAAATTAAGCACAATGCCTAAACTTAGGAATGGTAAACAAACTAAAGGAGAAGAAGAAGATTGGTTAGAAGATAAAACTAGAAACCCAAATGACCTTCCTGAAGATCCAATTCCGGAAGGAGAAACTCTAGATCAACCAGAAGATGACCTAGGTGAAGACAATGAACAAGAAGAAAATGTTAAAGAGGATGGATCCTCATCCCCTAGAGTAGCTCCAGATGGAACTATTGCTTTTGACAACGTAGATCATTTCTGGAAATTTTTCAATAATAACATTGGTGCTCTTAATATGGCAGTTCATATTGATAAAGGGAAAATTAGTGACACTCAAGCAGCCATGGAACATATGTTTGATGTGCGCACTAATCCCTTGTCTTTCATTGATCAAGAAAGTGATAAGGCTGGACCATCCAATAGAGATATGGTCACTATGATTCAAAACATGCCAAAACAATAGGTTACCCAACCTCCTAAGGAACCTGTTATTGAGCCTAAAATCATTCCCACACAAAAGAAAACTTCCTTCACTGCTTTACTTCGCCAAACTATTGATCAATATGCTTCAAGTAAACAAAAACCTAAAATGAAGTCAAACACCAATTTTCAACAATCTGGAATACAACATAATACAACTTCAAAATTCCTTCATAACACCTTTCCTACCAACAATCTACACAATAGCAACATAGCATCTAATCTTCATGTCCCTCCATCATATGCTCACAAATCCCATATCAATGCCCTACCGAACCAATATGGTGGGCAAACTAGTAATCTGGAAGCCATGGTGAAACAGTTAGCTTCACGTATGGACCAGATAGATCCTTACCATCCCTCATACAATTATCGAGAGATATGTAGTCAACCTTTGGATCCCATAGTTGTAGCACAACCTTACCCTAAGCATTTTCCCATGCCCATCTTGCCTATATATAAAGGAACCGAAGATCCCATAGAGCATCTTCGCATGTTTAGGATAGCATGTCATGATATATCACATGATGACTTGCTATTACTAAAAATGTTCCCAAAAAGTTTAGGTGGAATGGCATTAGAGTGGTACTATCAATTGCCCACTCATTCTTTGAGAAACTTTGAAGAAACAATCTGAATCTTTTGTCCATCAATTTAGTGCCTACATCGAGAGGCATGTAACCATTAAATATTTATACAACTTAAAACAAGATAAGGATGAATGTTTTGCCGATTTCTTAGCTAGATGGAGGCAGTTGACAGGAAAACTGCACTTTGTGCTACCTTATAGGGAAATGTTGGACATTTTTATCAATAATTTACAAGAACAAATATCTTATGAGCTATCTATCTGCTACTTTTAACTACCTTCGATCAAGCTATAGATTTAGCTCGAAGAGTAGAAGATGCCCTCATTAGGAGAGGCCAACTTAGGAAGAAGGATGATGAGAAAACATCCAGAAATCAATATAAAAACAAACAAGTTGTTGGTGACGGAGTCATCGACAGAGAAAATGTTGCTAATATCAATGCAACGAAAACAACAAAAAAAAATTTATATTGAAACCGCCCGATAAGCCTCCTCGAGAATTTACTAGATTGAATCAACCGTTATCAACTATTTTACCTCAATTACTCGAAAGAGGTTTGATCCAATTACCAACTATCCAGGAACCTGATCCAACTATACCCGGATACAGAACTGACTTACACTATGATTTTCATAGAGGACCCGGACACTCTACCAACGCTTGTAAAAGGTTGAAACATAAAATACAGGATCTGATTGATAATAATGAAATGGAGGTGCAAGCCTTCCAACCTAAACAAAATGCTCCTAATAATCCTCAAAAGAACATTCCCCAAAATCAAAATCAAAATGCTAATCAATCATTAGACATATTTCAACACCCTTTACCAAGACATGGTAAAGAGGTGGCCAATCAAATCGAACATCATAATGTTCCTCCTCCTACCCGATATGTAGGAACTATTAGTGGACATTTACTTAATCATGATCCTCAAATATTTGACACAACCTTATCCATGGTTACGACCAGGCCCCTACATAATATTCAAACTCTAGATTCTAGTGATATAGAATCGAATATCGAAAGTGAAATAGACATCACTTCAAACCAATCGAATAGTTCTGAAAATGAATCAGATCCTATTCAACCCATCACAGATGCTATGGTTCCAGAAGAACCATTTCCTAGAAGAGTTACTACTCGACCTTCTTCTAATCAATTCCTCCCTGATGAACAAGCCATAAATGCTCGACCGAGACCAGTTCAACGTCTTCAATATAACATTGTAGGTACCATTGGAGTCGTTACCCGACAACAGGCTCAAAATTCTCAACAAGAACCAAACCAGAATGATGGATCAGCTCCATTTGTTTTGAAAAATCCCAATAAAGGGAATCATGCTTCCAATGTTCAACCTAAACCCCCTTACAATATTAATGAGCAATTATCCAATACTACAGCCAGAATTTCCCTTTTGGATTTATTAAGATCTTCTCCTACCCATAGGGATGAGTTGATGCTTACATTAAGCCAAATGATGGTACCTCAAAACATTCAACCTGAAGCCATGGCCAATACTATCATCACTCGAGAAGTTGATTGTATTGACTTCCGAGATAAAGATATCCCACAACACAGTTTACATAAGGATAATCCCTTATATATTACTGCTCTAATTGGAGATGTAGTTGTTAAAAGAGTCCTGATTGATAATGGTTCATCTCTAAACATTTGCACTTTTGACTTCTACCAACGATTTGGCTTTAGAAGTGATGAAATGAAGAAAACCGACATGATTATCAAAGCTTTCAATGACGAAACACAAGAAACGTGTGGAGTTATTACCATCCCATTGCAAGTTGGTCCTCGAACTCTAGATACCACCATGTTTATTGTACATTGCCCCGCATCGTACAATATACTCTTGGGTCATCCTTGGATCAATGCAATGCGGGTTGTCCCATCAACTTTACACCAATGTGTTAAATTCGAATTTAAAAATCAGTTGGTCACTATCCATGGTGACCCTAGACCCTTTGATATGTGTGCTTTGGCAGAACCCGTTGGAGTGCAATTTTGCCCTCGCTCTGTCATCCACACATCCTAATTCTTATTTTTCATCTAAAACTATGAAACACACACCCATAACTTCACCTATTTCCCCTCCATTAATTTCATCCTCATATATAGATCAACAATCTTCTAAACAAACCACTCTAGAACCTCAAAAAGATCTTCAATCTACAACCAATCCTTCATGTTCTATCCCTATAATTTCAAAACCTATAGACCCATCTCTTAACACTTCCACATTATCAACATCTATCATACCTTCCACATCTAAAGATATAGGGAATGATCCTTCTACATCTTATGCTCTTTCTGATGAACTTTTACCAGATTTATCCACAATCTTAATATCAGAAAAAAACAAATGCTTTCATGCAAGATTCAATTCTTTTAAATAACTTGCCGCCATCTCCTCGTACTTTGGGCCTCCCACAACCTATGGGAAGTACTTACCAAGTCGGGAGTTGTGCCTTCATTTATAAAGGATATGACTAGGGAAGAATCCCTCGGAATATCAAAACTCATCATGAGGGATATGCTCGATGTTATTTTACCAATGAATATATTAAAGCTAAACCCATAATGCTTAAAATGGGATATAAAGGGAAAGGCTTGGGACCTTTCCAAAATGGCATGAAAGAACCTTTCGAGGTAGAACCGTGGCCCGCCCGCTGTGGTGTGGGCCTATTTCCTAGTAAGGGTCAACCCTTTCCTTTTGAAGATGATGATCAACTCATATGTTATCAAGATTATTTGGATAGGCGTGATGATTTGCCTCTAAAAAATCAGCCATTTACATGTAACATGCTATCCATAGCTTACCCCGAAATGATTGCCGACTCCGATGAGGAGTTGGAAGGAGATATCTTCCACGATGTCTCCGTTGAAGAGATGTTACACAATGGATTTTATTTTGATGGTTCTATACCAACTATAGCCCAACTTGAGACCACTAATCCTCAAGATGAATTATCCAACTTAACCTTACAAGAATTACAAGAATTGGGCGTTTCACCCGCCCCACCTAATTTTGAAAGAGATCTACACATGGAGGTAGAAAACGTCATTAAAATTAACATTGGAACTGAGGATAGTCCTCACATAATCAATATTGGATCAAAATTAAGTCAAGAAAAACAAGAACAATACATTGCATTCCTTAAAGAATATGAAGATGTCTTCGCTTGGACATATGAAGATATGCTAGGTCTAGACCCTTCTGTAGTCATGCATCATCTAGTGGTCCATCCGGATGCTAAACCGGTTAAACAAAAACTTAGAAAAATGCATCCCAAAGTGGCTCTGCTAGTCAAAGGGGAGTTAGAAAAACTCCTGAATGTTGTTTTTATACAAGCTATTGATTATGCTGAATGGATCTCAAATGTAGTTCCAGTCACCAAAAAAGAAGCCACCAAAGTTAGGGTTTGCACAGATTTTAGAGATATTAACGTTGCATGCCCTAAAGATGATTTTCCTCTTCCAAATATGGATCAAATCATTGACTTTACTGTCGGGAGTGGGATGATGTCCTTAATGGATGGATTCTCCGGTTATAATCAGATCAGGATAGCTCCTGAAGATCGGGCTAAAACAACCTTTATTACCCCTCGGGGTACCTTTTGTTGGAAAGTGATGCCATTTGGCTTAAAGAACGCAGGTGCAACATATCAACGAGCTATGACTTATATTTTTCATGATATGATGCATGATATCCTACATGATTATGTAGATGATATTATAGCTCGCTCTATTAATGAAGATAATCATTTAGATGATTTGAGAAAAGTTTTTAATCGATTACGAGAATATCTTATTCGATTAAATCCAACAAAATGCATATTCGAAGTTAAGTCCGGTAAACTATTAGGGGTTTTAGTTTCTTTACGTGGTATCGAAATTGACCCTCTCAAGATTGCGGCTATCACTGATATGCCCGCACCTACTAATATATCTGAGTTACGAAGTTTACAAGGTAAGCTTCAAGCCATCCGTCGCTTCATCGATAAGCTAGCGGACAAAACCGGTCCCTTTCTTAAACTTCTTAAGAAGGATGTCCCTTTTAATTGGGACGACGAATGTAGAGAAGCTTTTGAACTTCTCAAACAATACCTCCTTAATCCACTTGTGCTTTCACCGCCTAAACCTGATCGCCCATTTCTCCTGTATATTTCAGCTTTAGATTCTGCCTTAGGAGCTATGTTAGCTCATCTTGATGATGAGAAGAGAGAACGTGCTAATTATTATATTAGCCGAACCTTCATCAGTTATGAAACCCGCTACACAACATTAGAAAAATTATGTCTAGCAGTCATGTTTGCTATGCAAAAATTACGCCATTATATGCTTAGTCAGAAAACTTATGTCATTGCTAAATATGATCCCTTAAGGTATCTCATGAGTCGACCTTATTTATCGGGTCGCACGACCAAGTGGGTTCTTGCTCTAAGCGAGTTTGATCTCACATTCATAGGACAAAAGTCTCGTTAAGGGTCAAATCATAGCAGATCAATTAGCTGCTGCACCCTTAGAGTCTACCCATCCCCTCATCATTGAGTTTCTTGATGAATGCCTTCAATTAGAGGTAGACCATATTGAACAATGGTCCTTATACTTTGATGGAGCCCGATGCATGAGTGGGGCTAGTGCGGGTATTATTTTAATATCCCCGCAAAAACATCTTATTCCTCTGTCCTTCAAATTAACATTTGCTTGCACTAACAATACTATCGAATATGAAGCTCTAATCCTTGGATTACGAGCTGCCTTGGTGCTAAAAATTAAACATCTTTTAGTTTTTGGTGATTCTCAACTTTTTATAAACCAAATTAATGAAGTTTATCAGACCAAAGATGATAAACTGCGCCCATATAAAGCCTATGTTTTACAATTAATGTCTCTATTTGATCAAGTTACCTTGGAAGCTATTCCTCGAACTTGCAACCGTGCAGCTGATGCTATGGCCGCAGCTGCATCTCTCCTACCCTTGGAGTTAGATGACGAATATGCCACTATCATTATTCGTCGACTCTAGGAACCCGCTTCAAATAAGTCATGCTTAGAACCTTTGGATGTGTTTCTAATCAATGAAACTACTCCTGAACCTTGGTATACGGATATATTTGATTTTCTTCAAAACAAGCTTAAAAGATCATATGATAAAAAAGTTTGTCATCGATCCTTTGAGATCGACGACCTTGTTTTAAAAGAAAATAAAAAAAATACTAATGCAACTAAGGACCTTAAAGGTAAATTTGAGCCCAACTAGGCTTGGACCATACATTATCACTACTAAATTTGAATCGGGAGCATACAAATTATCTACCTTAGATGGTAAAGAACTTAAAGAACCCATGAACATTTTGCATCTTAAACGTTACTATGTATAAATTTGGTCATTTCATCCTTGTATATATTTGTTTAAAATATTTCAAAATCACTATCTTGTATTTCTTTCAATTTATAAATTCAAAAACACCAAAAACATTCATAATCATCAAAATCTTCAAAACTATTTGTTGCATTTATTTATGGCACTTGTTAATTCTTTCAAAAACAAAAAAATAATAATAAAAATAAAAAAACAGCAATATTCTTGACTCTTTCGAAACCAAAACAACATAAAGAAGAAAGAGAGAGTCAACATTCTCAAAACTTCTCAAAAAGTATTTATATATATATCTTCTTACAAATGTTGCAGTTATATGTTTCAAATTATTTTGGATAAATTAGCATTTATTTGGAATCCCTCACTTTCACACTCACAAAAATAAATATCTTGATTTTATCTGGCATGATTACTAATCTCTCTTATATCAAAGTCCACAAAATTCAATTAAATAAAGTTTGAGCACAGAGAATTGATCTTGTTATTTACTTAAACCAAGCACATATTTTCACAATAAAATGATTATATTTGTAATTTCCATGCTTTGCTACATAGTAGAAGTGGTTTCTTGAGCGAAAAGTTTCCCCTGCTATCCTATCATGCACATGGTCTAGAATCTTTGAGAATTGGCAAAAGGACAAGCTCACCCCTACCCGGAATAAAAATCCCTTGCTCTACAGCTAATCCGAGCAAGTATCCCTAGCATAGAAAGAAAAAGCAAAGTTCAAGAAAAAGAGAAAAAGAAAAAAGAGAAAAAAAGAAAAATATTATTTTCATCATTACAGCATTATCAAGCAAAAAATACAAAAGAAAGCAAAAGAAAGAAATGAAAGAAAAAGCAAAAGCAATAAAATCCCTTTCCCTACCCTTTGAAAAGAAAAGAAGGGTTGATGAGCTTGAATCCCTGGAATTCTCAATTATTCGAAAAGCGTGAGGTAAGCCCCATAACAGGTGGTTTGTGCCCAACCTCGCTTGGCCTTGGGTAACTCCTAGCGTGGCGATATGTCCGTCACATTAGCGACCTTCTTTTGTACAGACCTATGTCTCCTTATGGATTAGCTAGCTCTTGATAATCCGACTTACATAGTAGTCTAGTATGGTTATATGCATCTACATCATGGTTAATGAACACTTATTTGGTTCATTCAAATCACTTGTATCATATTATCTTGCTCAAAACTGGTAAATGAACAATGCAATTGCACACACATTTGTATTTGAGAGATTTTGTGTATCATTATGATAAATCAAGATTGGAAATGAACTCACATATGCACATGGGATTCCTTATAAATCTAACTTTTGTCTTTAAGATACTTTGAAATATTTTTTTGCAAATTGTTTGGAATAATTCATTTTCTTCTTTAAAGTACAGTTGTTTAGTCTAAAGACAACTACATGCATAATAAAAAAATCAAATATTTCTTTCAAAACCATACAATCAAAACATACACACACACACACACACACACACACACACACAAAATATATATATATATATATATATATATATATATATATATATATATATTGTCGACTTTCGCGATGATGGTATAGTTCCAAAACCAAAATTGGAATTTTATGCCTAGCGCAAGTCCTTATCTTCATATTTTCTATTTATTAAAAATCAACCATGCAATAAAACTATCTCTTTTTGGATTTCGCGATGATGGTATAAGTCTATACCTACATATTCTATGCCTAGCGCAAACCATTGTACCAATTTTTATTCCCCATTTATTTAAAAATCATGAAAACCATATGACTTAAATCATTCTGTTATACAATTATGTTTTCAAAACAAAAAGCATGCACATTATCACTATTTCATGTCATTATGTCAACCTTCAATTTTGCAATGATGGTATAATTCCTAGGGAATTATCCAAAAATTTTATCACACTTAGGAATTTATGCCTAGCAAAAATCATTTTAACATTATTTCATGCATACTATTTTTATGAAACTCTGAAAACAAACCATCATCATCATCATCATTTGCACCATTGCACCAAAGTCTTAAGACAATCTCTTAAGCACTCTTTTACTTTTTAACAATATTTCTATACTGGGATTAGCTTGATGACCGAGTGAGCGGCGACTCCATGAAATGGTCTATAATAGTGACAATGTCCTTTGAAATTATTGTTAGAAGTCTCTTTTTATCTTTTATCACATCACATCACAAACAACCAATTTGTTACATCAGATTATTTCATTTAAAATCTTACAGCATGACATTCAAACCATAATATTTCCAATGACATAATTACATGAATCATCAAATCAATCAATCAAAACATTTAAAAGCATCATAAAAATACATAAGACACAAGTCATATGATAAAAAATATCTCATCTATATATATATCACCAATATATATACATCATATCAAAACTGGATTGGTATGCCACAATCTGTACCTCGGCATACTCAATCCTCTATCAAAAATAATAGAAACTATGTCTCAATCTGTACAATGTCGTGCAGTAGTCTAGCCTCGAGAACCCCTCGAGCTCTTAGCCTCATCTCCTCCCCCGCCCTGAGGTGGACGAGGTGGCCCCATCGTAGTATGTGTGGTACTGCGAGTCCTAGTCATCGATCGGGACGAAGTCCTCGATGACCCAATCCTGATCGAATCTGCGATGTTAGCCGACAGTGGTAATCTCTCCTCCTCTGGCACCATCTGGTAGTATAATGTCTGGTAGAAAGTGATTTGGGCAATAGCCCATGCCAGCTCCCGAGTGCTCGCCCCTCCGCCCCGTGCTCTGAGGCGTGCAATCTCATCTCTGAGCTATGTCACCTCAGCTCGGTGTCGTGCAGCCTCCTCCTGTAGGGTCTGCACCTGTGCCTGGAGACGGACTATCTCTGCTCGGAGAGTCGCTGTCTCGCTACTCTCCCTAGTGTCAACACCCTTGCCCTTATCGGGCGATGGTGGCCTCTCTCTCTATGGAGAAGGGGGTCTCTCCTCCCTCCTCTCCCACTGTCGCGGCCTCTGCTGAGCCTGTGGTCTCCTCAACTCTCTCCCTCCGTGACCCTGGGCCGCCTCCATAGCCGCCTGGTGTCGCCTCCCCATCCGATGCACAACTGCATGAATCGGACCCTGAGCCCTCGTCATCCGAGGAGGGCGGATGCCTACGTACCAGGCATCATAGCCGTCTGCTACCCCTGCGTCATCCCCATCCATTGGCTGAATGGGGGCATCATCCACGTCCTGACTCTAGAAGCGCTGCATATCTGGAGCCCCGCTCACTATGGTGTTATCCCGGACAGTCCGAGAAAACTCGTAATCCCTGAGAGATGGGATCCCCTGCTGTAGACCGAACTATCACAAAACTCGGTCATAGCGATGGAGCTCCACCTCTCCCCTCTCCATCCATAGCCAGCAGACTCGCCTGATGCGAGCCAACTCCTGTCCATCCTCGGCCCACCCTGGATGATCTCTCCAAGGCCTCCAGGTGATCTGGTCCGGGACAAGGTCATCCAGCAGTCTCCGGGACATCGATAGATCAATCCACCACTGTGCCCCTCTCCGGAGCCACCAATAGAAAACTCGGGGCCTCTCCCCGTCAATCCCTATCAAAGGAAGCCCTATCGGCCTCCGCACTGCAATGTGCTCCCAGCACCAAACCTATAGAAGCGATGTCATAACCAGACATCGACCGCCCTTGTACACGACCCCGTGCAGGATCCTGTACAGCCGGCATAGAACAAAGTTGCCCCAAGAGAACCTGTAACCATGGTCTCGCATGTCGCAGATCACATCTGCTAGCACCCATGGTACCCTGCACCCGCTCTGGTGGCACAACAGAAGTCCACCCACCACTCCGGCCAAAACCCATGTGAGTCTGGATGCCCCAGGCATCTGACGCAGCACCTCGATGTTCACTCCGCCCTTCTCCAGGGTGAAGCTCGGATCGCCACACAACCGCATCATAGCATGGCCCTGATTGGCCATAGGAGTGATCAACCGTCCTTGTATGGGGATCCTCAAGATCCTCCATACATCCTCCAATGTGGGAGTCATCTCCCCTATCGGTAACCAAAAACAGGAAGAACCCGGATACCACCTCTCTGCTAGGGCTGTCAGTAGCCCCATATCTATAGAAACTTGTGGCATCTCTGCCACATGTTGTAAGCCGGCTCGAGCCACCGATCCCGCTCTACCTGTGATAGAGCGGCCAAGTCATCTCTCAACCCGTCGTATTTCCATTCTCTGCTCTTCAGTAATCCTCTCTGCAACATAAAAACAACAATAAAAAACAAATCATTAATAACAACTCAAGTGATTAATAATGCAAGTTAAAATAAGTTCAATTTTACAAATGATGATATCGTCCACTATTGGACGATATCGTCCCAAATTTGAGCAAAATCGTCTTCGATTTCGCAAGCCGAAATCGTCCCTTATTTGACGAAATCGTCCCCCTTTCGCCGATTTCGCCCTTAGACGAAATCGACGAACTTGAGATGATTTCGTCGAAATCGAGATGATTTCGTCCCGACGACGTCGACGGCCCAAAAATGGCCGCGATGCTCAAAATTTATTCAAAATTCACCTAAAAAGCATGTAAATTCAACTTAAACCATTCTAAACTAAGTTTAGACTCTTACCCGTAGCCCGCGTCGGACCTCTGTCGATCTGTGCGCTGTCTCCACCATTTTTGCTTGCAGAGCTCTAAAAACCAGGAAAATGAACAGTAAAAATGAATTAGGGTTTTACCCTATTTTTCTTAATTTTATTCAAAACACAATTAAAAACATTTTTAAATTTTGCTTTTTCACGTTTTTACCTCAAACGTTCGATTTGGGTAAAAACACGGAGGGGGCACCATAGTAAGTTGTCGTACGATTCGACCAAGAATCGTAGCCTAAAAATGGGAATAATTTTTGCTTTCTCGTAGATCGAGAAGAACTCATCTTTAACGCATTTTCTTCGAAAAATTCGCTAAAGAGGGGGCAAAATGTAGCACCCTAAAATTGGCGCAGTAAAACCTTAATAATTACACTTACTCTAGTAAATAATTCAAATTCAAATTTTAACCTCCAAAACCGCTCCCAAACCGCCGCTTAATCTGTTTCCTCCTTTCCCACGCCATTTTTAGAGTTTGTTTTGACCGTTTGATGATATCGTCGCCGATCAGACGATATCGCCTCAGATCGGACGATTTCGTCTAGGCTAGGACGTCCAGACGATCTTGTCCCAAAACCGATTTTTCACAATTAGTCTCTAGTTCCAACGGCGTCTCTAATCCGGGCAGAAGCGTGTCTACGCCGTTAGAGACCCTCCCCGTTGGAGATCTCCCAAATAGGGATGATCTCCAACCTCCTAACCTCCCTCCTAAGCCTATTTAATCCTAAGCCCTCCCCTTAGCATCCCCCTGGCTGAAATTCCTTGTAACTTAACTTCACACGCATTAAGACATCCTAAATTGCTATTTGCATTAGTTCTATTCAAATTTTGTTGCAGGTACCTTAGTATTTTTCAGCCAGAGCAAGCTTACATCGTCGTAGACGATCCTGTTTAGATCGGAGGCGATCTTGTCGAATCAGAGAAGATTTCGTACCAATGCGAGACGATTTCGACTGCAATCAACATTGGGGCAATCAGTGCCCAGAGTTTGCATTTCTTCATCTTTTCTTTGCTATTTTATTCTACAATTAGCTAGTTTATTTATTATTTTATGCTATCTTGCATCTTGGAGTTCACCCATCTAGATCAAATGCATAATTAAGTTATAATTGTCATTAAATCAGTATGATGCATTCATGTTTCTGTTTATAATTTTTAGTTTGATATTGTTATTGTCATTTTACATTGTTTCCCTATGTTAGCATTGTTGCATTCTCTGTATTTTGCACCTATTTCTCTGTTTGCATGTCTCTAACGAATTCGTCTGATGAATTCATCGAATCTCGTACGATCCTGTCGGATATCGACGATCCTATCAAATCCGAGGCGATCTCGACTGCTTCAAGAATCGAATCTTCATCGGACATCCGGATCGGTATGATTTTTAATCCATATTATTCTCTCTCTTTTTCTGTCCTAATTTTGTTCTTCTGTATTCATTTAATTTGCATCTTCATATAGAATAGCTTAGATGCATTTTGGCCAAACCTAGGACTTGAATGTTTAAGGATAAAACTGAACACATAAAACACATTCCCAACCTAGGCGTGGAAACTGCCATTAAATGTTTCCTGGTGAACCCACCATCCGTCGAAAAATCACCATAATACACCTCCCCCGAGAGGCGGGACCTTCGCAAGGCCTCTCAGTCCGAGGTACCGCGCCATCCTTTTCCCATCCTCCTTTCGGGCACGGATCCTATAGCCTGAAGGTAGGGATGTGAAAAATTTGGAGCGATTCACAATGCATCCTTGAAATCAAAAAACATTGGCCCTTCAAACCTTTGGAACTTTATAATATTAAAAATTATTATACCGGTCTTATATGTTGTAGCCTAAATCCTTTATAAAGTTGAGTTATAATATTATAACATAATCCTTTTAGTCCCATTAAAATATCTTAAACCTTTTGGATAAATTAATACAAACTTGTGGCCCATGTAAACCCGATTCTTCATTATGTAGAGTTCTTTTATATCATGTCTCTAAACCTCCTTGTTCCAAGCCTCTTAAACCTTTTATTTTATAATATTTAAATAATATATTTAAATATTATAGTCCTTAAGAATATTTGCCTTGCTTTGTAATAAACCTTGCTATATGTGTTTTGAAAACCATGCTCTCTTTATCATCCAATTATAACTGCCTGATGTAACTTTTGACATTAATGACAACCCAACTACTCAATATTTCCAACAAGTACAAGTCAGTCTCATGTCAAATCAAGGAATATTCCAATCAATGTTTAAAAGATAGAAAAGTAAAATGTGCTCCTATACCTACACTTCACTTATTGGGGTGAGATATTAAGTTTTATATGACCAAAATGGTCACCCACTTATACATGTGGGATAAAACTATGGTTTCCCTCTAAACAAGTTAACACCATAGTAAGACAACCTCATCCCTCAACATAATAGGAGAAAATTAGAATGTATCTCCTCCATTGTTTTTCAAGCTAACAACATACAATGATGACCCCATGCCCATTGTGACAATTCATATTTCTCTTAAATATCTTTCAATACATGTTCCACTATCATGAAGAACACAAGATTATACTGAGAGGGGGGGAACAATATAAGACCGCTTTTTACTTTTCTTTTCAAATCAATATTATGCAGTGTATAAATAGTAGTATCAATAGTAGTAATCAAAGCAATGCACAAAACACCATACATAATAGAGACACATATTTTAATGTGGTTCATCCAATGTGGGCTACCTCCACAGAGAAAATATTTTTTCTAAATATTTCTCAAATAATATCTTGGGAATCCTTCCCAATTACAATGTTTATGGACCTCTGTCCAAAGGAAATGTTGATCCCCTAAATCTAGTTTGTGGATCTCTATCCATAGGAGAACTCCTCCTATGCTCTGGTTGGTGATCCTCTAGAAGACACTACCTCCACTGCATTGACTGTGGATCTCTCTCCACTTGAAGACTCTTATCCTCACTCAGAAGACCTGTCCTCAATGTCCTAGCTGATGGATCTCTATCCAATAGAGACTCTATCCTCTCTACTCTGTCACCTCCAAATCTCTGTCTTAATACTGTACTAAAATTAGTCCAATCAGTCTATCACATCTCTACTTAATATCTTGCACTAAACACAGTACATTCGGTATAGCACAAATCTGCTCAATCTCTTGCACTAAACACAGTTTATTCGGTATAGCACAACTCTACTCAATCTCTTACACTAAACATAGTTCATTAAGTATAGCACAAATATGCTCAATAGTTCCACTCAAAACCTATCCAATTCTGGTCAGTAGGCCCACTTAGAATCTATACAAATATGCTCAACAGGTCCACTTAGAACCTGTCCAAATCTGCTCAATAGGTCCACACAAAACTTGTACAACTTTGCTCAATAGGTCCACACAAAACCTGTACAACTCTGCTCAACAGGTCCACACAGAACCTGTACAACTTTGTTTAACAGGTCCACACAAAACTTGTACAACTCTGCTCAACAGGTCCACACAGAACCTGTACAACTCTGTTCAACAAGCTCACACAGAACTTGTCCAATTTTTGCTCAACAAGTCCTCTCTAGGACTTGCTCAAATATGTATTGCAAGCTTCCACAAAAGCTCACATAAAATCAGTCCACAAGCCTTCTTAAAGACTTGCCTCAAATCATCTTAACAAGTCCACACAGAACTTGTCCAATATTATAGAAGCATAAAGAGAATTGTTAGAGACTCAATATGTTCTATACTCAATACTCAATTACTTTCTCAACTCAATCTCATAGAAGCATAAAGAGAATTGTTAGAGACTCAATATGTTATATACTCAATACTCAATTACTTTCTCAACTCAATCTCATAGAAGCATAAAGAGAATTGTTAGAGACTCAATATGTTCTATACTCAATACTCAATTACTTTCTCAACTCAATCTCATAGAAGCATAAAGAGAATTGTTAGAGACTCAATATGTTCTATACTCAATACTCAATTACTTTCTCAACTCAATCTCATAGAAGCATAAAGAGAATTTTTAGAGACTCAATATGTTCTATTCTCAAAGCTCAATCTCAACTCAAATTAGAATATAGAATAGTTTGTTTCATGGAACTTGAACAACCACATCATACAACCACTTGACTAGGATCAATAAAATCTACTCAACCAATCACCTCAAGGAACAATCCTTTCTCACAAACCCTAGTCCAAGCATATATCAACCAACTCAAAATGCTACCAACAATGTTCAACAAGTATCACATAACAACGATAATCATGTTCTTTTCAAACCTTAGTTTAAGTTCTTTGTATAACATATCACTTCAACAACAATGCTAATAAAATATTCTTCATATAACAAAGATACTCATAATCTTTCCAAACCCTAACTCAGGTTTTTCACACAACCAATGGCTTCAACAACAATGCTAATAAAACAAGGTTTAATCACAACTCTAAATTCAGAAAACCTTAAAGCATTAAACCAACCAATTTTGAAAAGGAAACCCTAATCAATTCCTTTTCACTCAAAACTTAATTTTCAATCAAGCCAATCAACCAACTCAATCAAAGAAGAATTTTACCCATACCTTTTCTTGAAGAGTAGTAGTCCTCACAAATCTGCCACACTCACAATTACTTCTTTGTATATCTCAATAAGGGTTAGAGAATATTTTTCTTCAAAAAAATATATCACAAGAATAATATCAAAATTACACCTTATCACTCCAACTCAAATAATAATCAATATCCTCACAATAGTCAAAAACCCTTAATTCAAAATAACATACCATCCACAAAGTCTTAACCTTTCAATATTCCACAATAGCAATTTAAGACTTTAAAAATAAAAACAAAATTATCCTTATTACTCCTAAAGGTAATTCTCAACTACCATACTTTAATATAAAGCAACCTTTCCAAACTTCAACCATAAAGCAACCTTATACCTCCAACTTAGGATTTAAAACAAAATAAAAATAAAAATGTTACCTTTGCCTTTGGAGAGTTTCAAACTCTCAATGCAGCCCACACAAACGTCTTTGCCTACAGTGCAAACCACCATACGAGCTACATGCTCATTGGGAAGGAAGAAGCACCACGTGCTTCAAAATACTATGTCCTCCTTTGCCTTGCAAAAAGTGTGCCTAACAATTGGTGCTAACACACCCACCGAAATGCTTCCATCGTGATTCGAACGCTGTCCTCTTGCACACAAAACATAAGATTTGCAGCCCACTTGCCACTAGGCCAATGTGCCTAGTTGGCTCTAGACCTTCCAACACTTTCCCTTTTGTTTCCTTTCGGTGACATAATGAACACGAATTTCGCTGCTTTATTCTCATGAGCTCCTTTGATTAAATCACATGCAATCTAGAATTCGAGCAAGGGTAAACTTAATGCCTTTGGGCATAGGTTTAAATATCAAATTTTCTCCTTTGCATTTAAAACATCGGTGCTTCAAAACGTAATGACGTCGATGAGGAATATAACCCTTTGCAACATGCTTCAAATTTCCTTTGGTGATAAACCCAACCTTTGGGTTTAATAATATATCTTTGGACTTTATAAAACCCATATTTGCCTTATAAAACATTATAATAAAAATTTTAAATGTTTTTTTTTGGGTTTTCACCATGGCACTTTTAATATTATAATAACCAATATTATAATATTAATCCTTCGGTAAAGTACCCTTAAAATTTATTCCTTTTTAATATGCTGAATTTAAATAATTTATAAAATAAATATTACAACTCCTTTATAACCTCTGTCTTTTGCACTGTTTCACTCGATCTTTTGCCTTCTTTTTGGATATAAAATCACCATATTTGTCCCCTTTATTTCCTTCTGAAATTACTAATGACTTCATATGGTGACATCAATGACAACTCTGACTTAGGGACTCAAAATGTCCAACATATCATTCTTATAAACAACACTCAAGAATAGTTGGCAATGTCTTAGACAACAATGTGATTAGATAAATTACCTTGCATGAAAGTTTCAACATACAAATGGATTGACTATTACATGACCTAAAATTTGCTCAAATGAATCATCTTTATAATAAAATAGTTCATTCAATATTAAATTCTTACAAATCATCTTCTTAAGTCAACCTCTTTTCTTGTGTAAATGATCTTTGTTTTGACAACATTAACAAGCTAACTCATAGATGTCTCGTGTCAACAACTATAGATGGAATTTTTATTATAGCTTCAAATGGCATATGATCTTGTATACGTATCACACTATCTTCTTCAATGGTACTTTATTACGTCTTGGCTAGATAGCCCACATGGTGGTTCTTCATTAACGATAAGACATTCAATGTTTGAGTATAAATCTTAACTTGTAAAAAAAATTTCTTGGTTGCTTATATGGACTCCATTCAAATGATCATTTCATTTACAACTTCATCTTCTTGGGAGCTTCATAAAATGGATGTTGATTTGTTTTTATTCATGTGGACATTTAACAGGATATCTATGCAACAACCAACTAGTTTTAATTAGGTTTATCCTGCACCAATTGTTTTGATATCTCAAGAAATCCTTGTATAGTCTTAAGCAGACACCATGAGCATAGTTTTGAAAACATTGATACATATTTTTCTTTATTGTAAATTCCATAATTGTGAGTGAGTATAATGCATACATCAAGCATCATGAAGATAAAATTCTTATTATTGTATTTTATGTTGATGAATTTATTATCAATAACAACTTGAATTCCATGATTCATGATTATTTTGTAATAACAAATTTGGGCCTATATTATTTAGTAATCCAAAGTATGCAATTATTTTTATGGATTTCTCTTTCTCAACCTTGATATGCATTGTATTTTTGGTAGTGGTTTACGATGGATGAATGCAAGTCAACTTGCACCTCTTGCTTTAGGGGTGAAGCTTGAGGCAAATGTTATTTTCTTAATGATATTATCTACAAACCTTTGGTGGGTATTCTTATTTATCTCACTCACACGATACTCAACATTATTTTTATTTCAATTCTACTTCAAATAGAGCCATTAGAAGTTGGCCAAGCATATTTTATATTATATCAAGGGCCCTCTTCACATGTGTGTTCACTACAATGTGAGGGATTCTATTATTTTGCAAGGATACTCAGATGTGGATTGGGATGATGACCTCAATGAGAATAAGTTTACTTTTGTAGATATTTATCTATTTTTTGGTGTTTAAAGAATCATCATAATAGTAGAAGTGTAATATTGTGTAAGCCTTTCCAAGAACATCTTTAGTGGATGTGAATTTTTCTTATGTAATTAGGTATTCTTGGAAAAAAGTCTTAATGGTATGTTTTGTGATAATCAAAGTGTTATCCATTTGGTTTGCAATACTATTGAGCATTAGTGAACCAAACACATTGATACTTTAATACATTGTATTTGAGATCTTCATTTAGAGGGTTAACTTTTGCTTTCATATGTGTATGTTGTCAATCATATTGTAAATATCTTAATAATTTCATGTCAAATATCATATCCTTTAGATTGTAAGATTGTTTTGATGTTCTCACAATGACACTGAGAGGGGGGGGGTGAATCAGTGTAGCTATTTAAATTCAGATCTACAACTCTTTAAAACTTAAGCAGGGAGAACTTAAAAATAGATAAAGCAATTAAACAAGAGAGCAACCCACAACATACGATTTAACGAGGTTCACCAGTTTTGGCTACTCCTCAAAAATTAGACTGCTTGGACTTCCATCCAAATCCAACCTTTGCAAAGCACCAAATTTACAAACAATTTACCAGAACCCACTGGAAGGAGCACCAACCCCTAATTTATCTCGCACCAACGTAAATGAGCACCAACCCCTGATTTACCAGCACCAACTAGAAGGAGCACCAACCCCTGATTTCAAGCACCAACTTGGATTTCTATTTTGAATCTTAGATTGACATAAATATGCCTTCACTTTTACAAGACCCTCACTGGTCTATAGCTCACCCAACCTCTCTTTCAATCCAGAAAACACATATTCCTTATGCGCACTTACAGTTGCACTTTCTCTACTACACTCTTATCTGTTGCACTCTCTATGCTGTGCTCTATTGATGGGGAGCCAATTTTAATAACAAAGAAAAGACGCAATTTTATTTCGAAGCATGGAAAGCTTTACAATTCGAAACCATGAAAAATTACACAGTACAAAAAATGCCAAAAGAAGCCGCAGCCTTCGTCTCTCCAGCCTTCGCAATCCTTCGAAAAAATCTCTTTTTATCATCACGGGTTCTTGCTGCAACCGCCGTTCATAACCGTCCTTGTAACCGCTGCAACGGTTCCCTGGAACTGCCTTAATGACTTTTGGAACTGCCAACTGTCGTTCTGCAATAGTCCGTGAAAAAGTAACATGTCGCATTTTCGCGACACCTCTGCATTTCGCTCTTCTCTCTCCTAGCCGGGTCGCGAAAATGTGACACTTTTTTCTCCATGTCCATCTATCGCGATATCGCGACACTTTTTTGGCTTTTGTCTTTGTTTGCCAATGTGTCGCGATATCGCGACACTTTCGTTTGCTCACACCTTTGCTCAAAGTTCGTCGCGATATTGCGACAACTTTTATGTCACGATATCGCGACACTTGTGTTTTGTTCCCGCTATTGTTTATGAGTTGTCGCGATATCGCGACACTTGCCATTTGCGTCCGCCGTTGTTTCTGAGTTGTCGCGATATCGCGACAACTTTTGTGTCACGATATCGCGACACTTGCGATTGCGCCCGTCGTTGGTTCTGAGTTGTCGCGATATCGCGACAACTTTTATGTCACGATATCGCGACACTTGCGATTGCGCCCGTCGTTGGTTCTGAGTTGTCGCGATATCGCGACACTTGCGATTGCGCCCACCGTTATTCTGAGTTTGTCGCGATATCGCGACAACTTTTATGTCACGATATCGCGACACCTTTCAACCTTAGAGCATTTTTTTATACTTAGAACTTTTTTTCTTGTTTCTTTTGTTTTTCTTTTTTTTTCGATGATGCAAGATTGTTGTGCTGCCACTGGATGCTCCTACATCAGACACCCGAGGTAGATATTTTTTTTAGAAGTGATCCTCACTTCTGGACGGTCAGAGGAAAACCCAGGCGATCAACCTCTGATTTGGACAACCACGTGGCATATTTGATAGGTCGGCCCTTCCACTTGACCAAATACTTTGAATATTGCCTATTTCGGGTACTTCTGCCTTCATGAGTGTCGAGTATGTCTTCAATTTCTTCTTTGTCTGGAGTGGATGCTGGAATGTTCCACAGATCTAGACTGGATGGTTCGCTACAACTTCCTGCATGATATTCAACCAAGTCTGAAATATTGAAGATAGGTGAAATATTCAGCTCACTTGGTAGATCTACCTCATAGGCATTTCCTGAATCTCGTTTACCTATGATCCGGCATGGTCCAAACTTCTTCATCTTCAGCTTATTGTAGGTTTTGCTAGGAAAACGTTCCTTACGCAAGTGAACCATGACTTCATCCCCTACCTGGAATTCTTTGAAATGCCGCTTCTGATCTGCTCTGGTTTTGTACGTAGCATTCATTTTATTGATATGTTGGACCTCTTCATGTAAATGCTTCATGTGTGCTGCAAAGTCTTCAACTTCAGCATTGCGCTTGTCGCCCTTATCCATCAGACTCAACTCAAAAGCATTTCTCGAGCTGTTCCCATGCACAATATGGAATGGTGATTTACCAGTACTACGATTGACAGAATTATTGTAAGCAAACTCTGCCTGCGATAAAATCAGATCCCATCCCTTGGGTTTATCTCCTACCATACATCGTAGAAGATTACCCAAACTTCTGTTGACGACTTCGGTCTGTCCATCAGTCTGCGAGTGGTACGCAGAACTGAATTTCAATTTTGTTTTCAGCTTCTTCCACAGGGTTCTCCAGAAATAACCCACAAATTTGGTATCTCTGTCCGAGACAATGCTTTGGGGTAGACCATGAAGGCGCACAACCTCCCCGAAAAACAAGCCTGCAATATGAACAGCATCACTTGTCTTCCGACATGGAATAAAATGAGCCATCTTCGAAAACTCGTCAACAACAACAAAAATGGCATCATTTCCATGTTGTGTCCATGGCAGACCAAGAACAAAATCCATACTGATGTCCTCCCACGGTCTCTCTGGTACAGGCAATGGCTGGTACGTTCCTGTATTCTAGCTGACCCCTTTCGCCATCTGGCACACTCGCAACCCCGCACAAATTTGGTCACATCCGGTCGTAATCGCAGCCAATGGTAATTCTCACTAACGAGAGCAATGGTCTTATCTCGACCAAAATGCCCTGCTAGTCCTCCGCTATGTTTCTCTTTGATCAAATTTTCCCTCATGGAACTTCGTGGAATGCACAACTGGTTCTTCCGAAATAGCATCCCATCTTGGATCATGAAATCCAACCACTTAGTGCGATCCACAATAATAGGAGACACACAGGCCGTCCATGCCTCTGCAAAATATAGATCTCGTGGGTATAAACTCTTGAGTTCATCAAACCCAACAACTTGCACTCTCATTTCCATCAACAAATTGTGCCTTCTACTCAAGGCATCTGCAACTCTATTAGATTTGCCACTTCTATGCTTCAGGACAAAGGTATAACTCTACAGGAATTCAACCCACTTCAAATGCCACTGGTTAAGTTTACCTTGACTATTTATATACTGCAAAGCTTGATGGTCAGTATATAAAACAAATTCCTTGGCTAGAAAATAATGTCTCCATTTCTTAAGAGCCTGAATTATAGCATAGAATTCTTGATCATAAATAGAGTATTTCTTTCTAGCATCATTTAATTTTTCACTAAAGTATGCAACAGGTTTACCTTCTTGGCTCAACACAGCTCCAATGGCACTGCCACTGGCATCACAGTCAACCTGAAACACTTTATTAAAATCTGGAAGTGCCGTAATGGGTCGTTCTGTCACTTTCTTCTTCAATATGTCCATACTGGTACTTGCCTTGGCAGTCCACTTAAATTCTCTCTTATCCCCTCTCATAGTTTCTGTTAGGGGTGCACAAATACTGCTAAAGTCTCTAATAAACTTTCTATAGAAACTTGCAAGACCATGAAATGATCTTATCTCTGTTACATTCCATGGGGCAGGCCATTCAATGATAGCCTTCACCTTCTCAAGATCCATTTTCAGACCCTCCTCTGAGATGACAAATCCCGGGTATATCAACTCTTTCTGTACAAAACTGCACTTCTGTATATTTATCAATAACTGCTCCTCACACAGTTTTTCAAAAACTGTCCGAACATGCAACAAATGCTCGTCCAATGTTTTACTAAAAATCAGAATATCATCCAGATAAACTATCATGAACTTTTCCAGGAAGTCACGCAATACCTCATTCATCAGCCTCATAAACGTACTGGGTGCATTAGTCAATCCAAATGGCATAACTAACCACTCATACAATCCCTCTTTGGTTTTAAAGGTTGTCTTCCATTCGTCACCCTCTCTAACACGTATCTGGTGATATCCGCTCTTTAAATCAATCTTAGTGAAGTATTTAGCTCCACTCAAACAATCCATTATATCGTCCATTCTGGGTAATGGAAAGCGATATTTAATGGTAATTTTATTAATGGCTCGGGAATCAGTGCACATTCGCCATTCGCCATTCTTCTTTGGTGCAAGTACTACTGGCACTACACAAGGGCTCAAACTTGCTCGAATCAAACCCTTCCTCAACAATTCCTAAACCTGGTGGTTCAACCCTTCATTCTCTACAGGAGAAATTCTATGGGCTGCCTTATTGGGTAAGCTAGATCCTAGCATTAAGTCAATCTGATGACTAATCTTCCTCATTGGTGGCAAACCCTCAAGCACATTGTCTGATATAATATCAGGAAATTTTGCTAACAGATGTTCAACTTCTACTAGAATGTCAGTAGTATCTTCTCTCTTTACAGTAGGAATTAATGCATAACACATTGAATCCCTCTTTATACCATCCAATTTTTTTTTGCCATCTACTAAACAAATTCTAGCATTATTGCATACCTTTTCCTCAACCTCCTTCAATGGCTTCAGTTTGTGGCATACTCCGTCTTTTGTCATGGAATAGGTATTTGCATGCCCATCATGTGCTGCACGTCTGTCAAATAGCCATGGTCTTCCAAGCAACAAATGGCAAGCATCCATCGACAAAATATCACACAGACCTCATCCTCGGTATCTTCCAATTTGAAACTTGACCAAGCATTGTTCACTGACCAATGCTCTATGATCCTTCTGCAACCACGCAATCCGGTATGGATGCGGGTGCTATCTTCTTTCTAGCTTTAACTTAGCTACCATTTCCTCGAAACCAAATTATCTCGTACTACCATTATCAATAATAATATTACTGATTTTACTCGAACATTTGCACCTCGTGCGAAATAGGCTTTTTCGTCGGTCCGGTTCCTTCTCTTCGTTCAACAAGGTTCTCCTTGTGATCATCGCTTCTCCTCGCTCTGCTTCTTCAGAGTGTTCAGATTCAACACCATCCTCAACAACCGTAGCTCTGGCATTACCTTCAGGTCTTCTGTTCGGTGTTTCTTGGTGTTTGGGACACTCATATGATCGATGCCCCTCTTCCTCGCAATTGAAACAGGTTCCACAAAATCTATCTCTTCCATATCCGCGTCCACCTCTACCTCGTCCCCTTTGATAATCATTGTTCTGATTACGGGGTCGGTAAGCATTCTCCTCCTTCTGTTCCTGGTGATTGCTTGTTTCACCAGCCTGCTTTTGGTCATCATATTTACCTCCACCGGTTCTTCCACCAGCTTCTTCCACCACGACCTCTTCCTCTCTGTTTACTGTCAAATCTACGGTTCAGTTTCTCTTCCACTTTTAGAGCAAACCGGTAAGCATCTTCAATGGTGCTCATTCAAACCAGACTCAATTCTTCTTGCACGTTGGTTCTTAACCCATTAATGTAACGGGCTACTCTCTCTTTATTTGCTTCTGTATGGCCGGTTCTGATGGAAATTTTAAAAAATTCCTCTGTATATTCTTTAACAGACTTGCTGGACTAGCGCAAACTCTGCATTTTTCTTAGCAGATCTAATTCGTAATCTACCGAAATAAATTGCCGTTTCAGTTTTTCAACCATTCGATCCCACCTGGTGATCTTTTCTTTTCCTCTACGGTTTCTTTCCAGCTGCACTCCTTTCCACCATATGCCAGCATGGCCTTTCAACTTTGTTCTTGCAAATTTTATTCGATTTGGATCTTCAACCTCCTCATATTCAAAATATTCCTCCATGTCATTAATCCAGTCAATCAATTCTTCTAGATTTAAATTTCCAGAATATGTGGATACATCTATCTTCGGCCTTTTCCCAATTTGAGAAATAACTTTAATCATTCGAGATTCTACAGCACTCATTGCTTCTTCTTCTTTTTCAGACGGATCATCAACTCCGCAAGCTTCATCATCGCTTTGGTCTTCTCCTCTTGGCTCTACTCCTCTACGCAATTCTTCCTGCAGGGCTTGCACTTGCCTCTCGCAATGCTCGGAAGTCTCCTTCAGGAACCACGTTCCTTCCAAGACCACGATTTCTTTGCGGTGGCATTCTGCTTCACTTTTTCTCAGAACCCGTAACCCCAGATCCTGGTGCAAGCTGCCTCACGTTCGACGCTCTGCTCACACACTCAGAATCTTATTACTCTGATACCACTTGATGGGGAGCCAATTTTAATAACAAAGAAAAGACGCAATTTTATTTCGAAGCATGGAAAGCTTTACAATTCGAAACCATGAAAAATTACACAGTACAAAAAATGCCAAAAGAAGCCGCAGCCTTCGTCTCTCCAGCCTTTGCAATCCTTCAAAAAAATCCCTTTTTATCATCACAGGTTCTTGCTGCAACCGCCGTTCATAACCGTCCCTATAACCGCTGCAACGGTTCCCTGGAACTGCCTTAACGACTTCTGGAACTGCCAACTGTCATTCTGCAATAGTCCGCAAAAAAGTAACATGTCACGTTTTCGTGACACCTCTGCCTTCCGCTCTTCTCTCTCCTAGCCGGGTCATGAAAATGTGACACTTTTTTTCTCCATGTCCATCTGTCGCGATATCGTGACACTTTTTTGGCTTTTGTCTTTGTTTGCCAATGTGTTGCGATATCGCGACACTTTCGTTTGCTCACAAGTTTGTCGCGATATCGCGACAACTTTTATGTCGCGATATCGCGACACTTGCGTTTTGTTCCCGTCGTTGTTCTGAGTTGTCGCGATATCGCGACAACTTTTGTGTCGCGATATCGCGACACTTGCCATTTGCGTCCGTCGTTGTTTCTGAGTTGTCGCGATATCGTGACAACTTTTGTGTCGCGATATCGCGACACTTGCGATTGCGCCCGTCGTTGGTTCTGAGTTGTCGCGATATCGCGACAACTTTTATGTCGCGATATCGCGACACTTGCGATTGCGCCCGCCGTTGGTTCTGAGTTGTCGCGATATCGCGACAACTTTTATGTCGCGATATCGCGACACTTGCGATTGCGCCCGCCGTTATTATGAGTTTGTCGCGATATCGCGACAACTTTTATGTCGCGATATCGCGACACCTTTCAACCTTAGAGCATTTTTTTATACTTAGAACTTTTTTTCTTGTTTCTTTTGTTTTTTTTTTTTTTCGATGATGCAAGATTGCTGTGCTGCCACTGGATGCTCCTGCATCATCTCTGCTCTCTACACTATCTTAGTCGTGCCTTTTTATACATTCTTTTTCACAACACTCTTTAACAACCACTTTTCTCAGCACATTTATTCTTCATGCCTCATGCAGAGCTCAACCCTAACACTAACTTACTGTACACGAAACATTCTTTCGGCTCTGCTTGTCACTCTCTTACAACACACATCTACACGCAACTGCCCTCACGACACATTAACTCTTTCAGCAGCGACACTTTAACTCTTTTACAGTGGCACTCTTTTCAATTTTGAGCCACATTTTACTTCTGCATGTAACTGCCCTAGCGGTACATTTACTCTTTTATGGCGGCACTCTTTTCAATTCTGAGCCAAACTTTACTTCAGCACACAACTGCCCTAGCGGCACATTTACTCTTTTACGGTGACACTCTTTTCAATTATCTTATAGCTCGGCTGCTCTGATAGCCTTTTTGTCTTCTTCTCGGCCTGTATGTGCGAAAACCCAACATGTCGTGATATCGTGACACTTTTCACCTCCGTACACTCTACTTAGCTTGCACCTGTGAAAACATGACATGTCACAAAATCGTGACACTTTCGTTGCCTTGAGCTCTTCTCTGTCTCTTGCCCGAGAAAATGAAACATGTCACGAAATCGTGACACTTTCGCTTCCTTGCACTCTTCTCTGCTTGCACTAGCGAAAACATGACGTCATGAAATCGTGACACTTTTCGCTGTCATACACTCTTCTCTACATGCACCAGCGAAAACATGACATGTCACGAAATCGTGACACTTTTCACTGTCGTACACTCTTCTTTGCATGCACAAGTGAAAACATAACATGTCACGAAATCATGACACTTTTTGCTATCATACACTCTTCTTTGCATGCACCAACGAAAATGGAACATGTCACGAAATCGTGACACTTTCACTACCTTGTTCTTTTCTCTGCCTTTCGCCCGCAAAAATGGAACATGTCATGAAATCGTGACGCTTTCGCCTTTGAGCTCTTCCTCCTTGAATTTGTCGCAAAATCGCGACGCTTCTGCTTCCATGCTCTTTCGTTTTGCTTTTGTCGCGAAATCGTGACACTTCATCCTTCGGAGTCTTCCTCTCTGCTGTTGTCATGATATCGTGACATTTCTATCTCCGTACATTCTCTCTCCTCTCTTAGTCGTGAAAATGTGACATGTCGCGATATTGCGACATTTTTCCTCCTTAGCACTTTTCTTTTCATTAGGTTGCGAAAACCTGACATGTCGCGAAATCGTGACACTTTTTCTCCTTAGCGCTTCCTCTTGCAAATTGTTGCGAAATCGTGACACTTTTCCTTGCGAGCTCTTTCTCTCAAACCTGTCACGAAATCGTGACACTTTTTCGTCCGTACCATCCTTCTTGCAAATTGTCGTGAAATCGCGACACTTTTCCTTGCAAGCTCTTTCTCTCAAACATGTCATGAAATCGCGACAGTTTTTCTTGCGCTTTCTAAACATGTCATGATATCGCGACAGTTTTCCTTGCACTGGCCAAACATGTCGCGATATCGCGACAGTTTTTCTTTTTGCCTTCTTTCTTCTCAACATGTCGTGAAATTAGGACAGCTTTTCCAGCTTTTTCTCTCCTTCGATATATCGCGAAATCACGACAGATTTTCCAGCTTTTTCTCTCTCCTTCGATATGTCGTGAAATCATGACAGCTTTTCCAGCTTTTCTCTCTCCTTCGATATGTCACGAAATCGTGACAGCTTTTCCAGCTTTTTTTCTCTCCTCCGATATGTTGTGAAATCGCGATAACTTTTCCAGCTTTTTCTCTCTCTTCTGATATGTTGCAAAATCGCGACAGAAAACATGTTGCGATATCGCGACAGTTTTCTTACTTGTATTTTTCTTTGATCCTTTGAATTTGGGCCACTTCTGTCTTCTTGAAAAATCATTGTACATGCTCTGACTGACCTCTGAACTCCTGTCCACTGCATCATGAATTGATCTATCTGTCTGTGTTGACAACAATGACAATACTGTTTCTGCACCTTGCACAACAATCTCCCCCTTTGGAATTGTTGGCAGCACGTGCAATTTCTTGTAATTCTTCTCCCCATTTGACAATAATACCAAAGGGCTATTGCAGACTCCCCCTGAGTCCATGCACAACATTCTCAGGCACACAATATTACAGTTAGCAAAAATTACAAACATGAGAAAACAGATAATCAAATAAATAAATGCTCCCCCTGAGAATGTGTTCCCGATAGCTAGTCAGTTCTTGGATAGTGTGACCACTCCCAACTTATTGCAAAGGTATTCAAAAACTTCCTTGGGCAACGGTTTAGTGAAGATATCCGCTACTTGCTCTGTAGTTGGAACAAAATCCAATTTAACCTCACCTTCTACAACTTTATCCTTCAAAAAGTGATACTGGATTGCAATATGTTTGGTGCGAGAATGCATAACCAGATTATTTGAAATGTTAATAGCAATGGTATTATCACATTTAACTAAAATTGGCTCTTTGAAGTTAATACCAAGATCTTTCAGGGTTTGTCTCATCCATAAAATTTGTGTACAACATGTTGTTGCTGCAATGTATTCTGCCTCTACTGTGGATAGAGAGATTGATTCTTGTTTCTTGTTGTGCCATGCTACCAACCTATATCCAAGATAGAATGCACCTCCACTGGTACTCTTTCGTCATCTATACATCCCGCCCAATCTGCATCGGGAATATGCAATAAGAGTGAAGTCCTTACCTTTTGGGTACCATAACCCATACTCCATAGTACCCTTGAGGTACCTAAAAATCCTCTTCATAGCTGTCACATGAGTCTCTTTGGGACTAACCTGAAATCTTGCTACCATGCATACTGCCTGTAAGATATCTGGTCTGGTAGCTATCAAATACAACAGGCTTCCAATCATAGATTTGTACATGGTTTGATCTACATCTCGGAGATTTTTCATCCTTGCTCAACTTGCAACCTCGTTGTCATGGGAGTGCTAACAGTGTTTACAATCCTCCATTGTGAACTTTTTCAGCATTTCTTTCACATATTTAACTTGAGAAATAAAAATGCCCTTTTCATTTTGGTTAACTTGCGATCCGAGGAAGTATGAAAGTTCACCAATCATAGACATTTCAAATTCTTTCTGCATTTTATTTGCTATGTCTCTACATGACTCATCATTGCTGCTGCAAAAAATTATATCATCTACATAAACAACAAGGACAATAAGATGGCCATTATTTGTTTTAACATACAAGTTACTATCCACCATACCTTTCTTGAACCCTTGTTCAGTGAGATAGTTGTCTAGTCTTGCATACCATGCTCTGGGTGCCTGTTTCAAGCCATACAAATCTTTCTTCAACTTGCAAACAAATTTGGGATTATCACCGAGTTGAAAACCATCTGGTCGCTCAATATAAACTTCTTCTTCAAGATTTCCATTCAGAAATGCTGATTTCACATCCATCTGATAAACTTTGAAATTCTTGTGGACTGCTAAAGCTAGAAACATTCTGATTGCCTCGAGTCTAGCCACCGGTGCAAAAGTTTCCTCAAAATCAATACCTTCAACTTGAGCATAGCCTTTATAGACCAATCTTGCTTTATTCCTTACAACCTGTCCGTCTTCATTCAATTTGTTTCGAAAAATCCATTTAGCACCGATTATGTTTTTATTTGCAGGCTTTGGTACTAACTCCCAGGTTTTGTTTTTCTCAATCTGATCTAATTATTCGTTTATTGCCTTCATCCAACTTTCATCTATGCTTGCTTCAACAATATTTTTGGGCTCAATGCTGGATAATAGGGAGTAGTTACTTACTACTCTTCTTCTTGTCTTAACACCAACTATGGGGTCCCCAATAATTTGTTCTCTAGGATGATTTTTCTGCCAGCTTCATGTTTTGAATTTTTTGTTTTCTTCTATTTCTGAATCAATACTTAAATCATCTGGGTCAATTTTATGATTCTCTTATGTTTCCTTTTCTTCATCTCCTTCAATAACTTCTTCATAAATAGAGTAGTTTTCTTCACAGCTGACTGCACGTTTCCTATCTTCATCAAATTTAACATCGACACTGTCTACAATTTTCTTTAGCCTTTTGTTGTAGCATTTGTAAGCTTTGCTTTTTGACGAATAGCCAACAAAAATGCCTTCATCAGCTCTATCTTCAAACTTACAAATATTATCTTCAGTTCTTTTGATGTAACACTTGCTGCCAAAGACTTTGAAGTATTTTGTCGTTGCCTTCTTGCCGAACCATAGCTCATAAGGGGTTTTGGTTTCATGCGTCCTCAACATGCACCTGTTTTGGATATAAACTACAATGATGGACTCGCCTCTTTCCAAAATCTGTCTGCAATTTTGCTCTCAGTCAACATCGTTCGTGCCATTTCCTGCACAGTTTTGTTCTTTCTTTCTACAACACCATTCTACTGAGGTGTCCTTGCTATTGAAAACTGTCTTCTGATCCCATATTTTTGATAGTATTTTGCAAACTCCTATGAGATGAACTCTCCTAATCTATCTGATCTTAAGCATTTGATCCTCTTTCATGTTTTATTCTCAACTTGGTTTTTGAAAGTCTTGAACATTTCAAAAGCTTCAGATTTCTGCTTCAAAAAGAATATCCAGGTCATTCTGGAATAGTCATCTATGCATAGCATAAAGTATTTGTCACCATTTATACTTTGTGTTCTCATGGGTCCACATAAATCAGTATGTATTAGTTCTAAAGGTTTGCTGGTAAAGTACTCCTTTGATTTAAATGTGGCTCTAGTTTGCTTCCCCTTTTGGCATGAAGCACAAATACTATTTAGTGGTTTGCCAATGGAGGGCATATCTCTTATCGCCCTTTTTGAGCTTATTTTTACCGAATTGTCAAAGCCGATATGATCGAGCCTCTTATGCCATAGCCAATTTTCATCTTCCCGTCCAATCAAGAAAGCTCCTTCCGAAGTCTCCGAGAGAGTATACAGGTTTCCGTAAGTCCTTGATCCAAGTAGGCAATCAACTTTCCACTCGTTAGCTTTTCTCACTTCACAACCCCCGCTTCTTAAAAATTACTTCATGACCTCTGTCATAGATTTGACTTATGCTGAGCAAGTTATGCTTCGGACCAATCACAAACAAGACTTCTTTTGAATTGATCTTTCCGTCACCGATCTTGACTGATCATTTGCCAACTATCTTTTCTCCATCATTATTTCCAAATTTCACATAACCACCTTCGTAATTTTGTAACTTCTCAAATTTTTTCTTGTCACCTGTCATGTGACTAGAGCATCCACTATCAAGTATCCATGGAGCAGATTTGTTCTGTGCTTTAAAAGCAGTCTGAACAATCAAAGATTTCTTTTCTTCCTAGAGTTTCTCCTTGTCTTTCTGGAGTTTCTCCTTTTCTTTCCATTCTAGTTTGATGGTAGTTTTGGCTACTTGTTTTGCCTTTCCCCTTTCATTAGCTTATGCCTGTTTTTCAAGAAAATTTTTGTTTTGTTTCAATCCATTTGGTTGAGATTTTCTACCCTGATATTTTTTTGCTACACAAGTGCTTCTACAGTTTCTTACAATGTGTCCAAAATTATGATAGTTATAACATTCTACTGCATAATCCATCAATGGTGAAAAGATATTTCTACTGGTGAAATTCCTTTGTGCTACATTATAATTGCAATATGAAATCTTATGACCATAAGCATTGCATTTAAAATAATAACCAGAAAAGGAGTGATTAAACCTGGGTGAAGGTCTTTGCCATTTTGAAGTAGGAGCCATGAAACTTCTCCTTCTTGGATGTGTGACTTTTGTGAATCCATCTTTGTCAGTACTCCTCTTGGGTCTGGCATTATTGCTTTCTTTGGCATGATTTGTTTTTTCTTGATCAACCCTGATCTTATCTTCTCTTTTTATGGGTTCTACATTTATGGCCTTGATCCCTTTGATGATTCTCCTTCATCGAAGCCCAAACCAAATTTGATGCTTGAAGGCCTTTGGTTATTTATAATTTTATTTAGCTTTACAGAACTCTCTTCAAACTTATGATAACAACTCAATTTCTGATTCATCTCCTCTAGCTGCATCCTTAACCTAACAATGTCTTCTTCTAGCTTGCTGCACTCATCTGTCTTTACGATTAATTGTACTTCGAGAACTTCAGACATTTTCTTAAATTCGTCTGTCTATACTTTCAGGCTGTTTATTCTTTCATTGGCATCCTCAAGATTTCTTGAAACCTTTTTATTCTTTTTCTTTTTTGTGCTCAGCTCTTTAAGTGTAGCAACCAACTCTCCTTCCAGATATACTTCAGCCTCATCCTCAGGTTTTTCATTACATTCCTATTTTTCCTCTGTTTTTCTTTCTCCAAATGCCATGAACAGAGCTTCATCTGCTTCTTCTTCGTAGTCCTCACCGGAGCAGCCTTCGAAGAGTCGACATTCTTGGATATGAAACTTTTCTTCTTGAAATTGCTTTTTCTAAAATGTGGTTTTTTCTTCCGATCACTTCTTTCTTGGTGTGACCTTTCATCATTTTTGTTTTTCTCATTCATTGGACAATTAGCCGCAAAGTGCCCGACGCCTCCACAGCTTGAAGCACTTAAACGGTAACTTTCCTCTCAGTACTTTCTTTTTCCCTTTATTAGTTTCCTAACAAAGTTTGCTTCTGTTACATCTCGAAGACTCTTCTTCCTCGCATTCTTGTTTAGCTTTTATATTTTTGTGTGCTTTAAAAGCAGCTTCTCTGTCCGAGGACTTAGTTTGTCCTATTCTCATTTCATATGCAGTTAAAGAACCATGCATTTCATCCATGCTAAAAGTATTTAGATCTTTAGCTTCTTCTATAGCAGAAAATTTAGAATCAAATCTTTTGAAGAGTTCTTAGTACCTTTTTCACGATGACCACATCTTTCATTTCTTCGTCGAGTCCTCTAATCACATTAATGATTCCATTGACTCTCAGCATATAGGCCTCTATGTTCTCATCGTCATTCATTTTTAATGCTTCGAACTAAGCTTGATACGTTTGTAGCTTGGCTTCCTTGATCTTGCCATCTCCTTCATGAATGCTCTACAGTTTGTCCCACATGTCTTTTGCCGTTTTACAGCTCATGATCCTTATCAGTTCACTGTCTACTAACCCACACATTATAACATTCTTTGTTTTAGATTTATTCTCAAACTTTTTCTTCTCAGCAGCATCTGTTGGAGGAGTAGAGGATATTGTGTATCCATTGTCTACTGACTCCCAAATGTCATATCCCAAAGCACATAGATAAGTCTGCATCCTAAGTCTCCAGAAAGAGTAATTAGTTCCATCGAACAAAGGAGATTTGTTGGATGAAAATCCTTCACCACCGGCCATTGTGTTTCTTCCAAGATCACCTTAGCTGATTGAGCTTGTTCAGGAACCTTGCTTTGATACCAATTGATGTTCTTACAATGACACTAAGAGGGGGGGTGAATCAGTGTAGCTATTTAAATTCAGATCTACAACTCTTTAAAACTTAAGTAGGGAGAACTTAAAAATAGATAAATCAATTAAACAAGAGAGAAACCCACAACACACGATTTAACGAGGTTCACCAGTTTTGGCTACTCGTCAGAAATTATACTGCTTGGACTCCCATCCAAATCCAGCCTTTGCAAAGCACCAAATTTACAAAAAATTTACCAGCACCCACTGGAAGGAGCACCAACGCCTAATTTATTTGCACCAACAGAAAGGAGCACCAAACCCTGATTTACCAACACCAAATGGAAGGAGCACCAACCCCTGATTCCAAGCACCAACTTAGATTTCTATTTTGAATCTTATATTGACATAAATATGCCTTCACTTTTACAAGACCCTCATTGGTCTATAGCTCACCCAACCTCACTTTCAATCCAGGAAACACATATTCCTTCTGTGCACTTACAGTCGCACTCTCTCTGCTACACTCTTATCTATTGCACTCTCTATGATGTGCTCTCTGCTCTCTACACTCTATCTCAGCCGTGCCTTTTTATACATTCTTTTTCACAACACTCTTTAACAACCACTTTTCTCAGCACATTTATTCTTCATGCCTTGTGCAGAGCTCAACCCTAACCCTAACTTACTGTACATGAAACATTCTTTCGGCTCTGCTTGTCACTCTCTTACAGCACACATCTACATGCAACTGCCCTCGTGATGCATTAACTCTTTCAGCAGCGGCACTTTAACTCTTTTATGGTGGCACTCTTTTCAATTTTGAGCCACATTTTACTTTTGCATGCAATTGCCCTAGCGACACATTTACTCTTTTACGACGGCACTCTTTTTAATTCTGAGCCAAAATTTACTTCTACACACAACTGCACTAGCGGCACATTTACTCTTTTATGACAGCACTCTTTTCAATTATCTTACAGCTTCGTTGCTCTGACAGCCTTTTTGTCTTCTTCTCGGCTTGTATGCGCGAAAACCTAACATGTTGCAATATCGCAACACTTTTTGCCTCCGTACACTCTACTTGGCTTGCACCTGTGAAAACATGACATGTCATGAAATCGCGACACTTTCGCTGCCTTGAGCTCTTCTCTGTCTCTTACCCGCAAAAATAGAACATGTCACGAAATCGTGACACTTTCGCTTTCTTGCACTCTTCTTTGCTTGCACTAGCGAAAACATGACATGTTACAAAATCACGACACTTTTCGCTGTCGTACACTCTTCTCTGCATGCACCAGCGAAAACATGACATGTCATGAAATCATGACACTTTTCGCTGCCGTACACTCTTCTTTGCATGCACCAGCGAAAACATAACATGTCACGAAATCGTGACACTTTTCGCTGCCGTACACTCTTCTTTGCATGCACCAGCGAAAATAGAACATGTCGCGAAATTGCAACACTTTCGCTGCCTTGTTCTTTTCTCTGCCTTTCACCCATGAAAATGAAACATGTCACGAAATCGCGACGCTTTCGCCTTTGAGCTCTTCCTCTTTGAGTTTGTCATGAAATCGCGATGCTTCTGCTTCCATGCTCTTTCGTTTTGCTTCTGTCGCGAAATCGCAACACTTCATCCTTTGGAGTCTTCCTCTCTACTGTTGTCACGATATCGCGACATTTCTATCTCCGTACATTCTCTCTCCTCTCTTAGTCGTAAAAATGCGACATGTTGTGATATCGCGACATTTTTCCTCCTTAGCACTTTTCTTCTCATCGGGTCGCGAAAACCCGACATGTCACAAAATCGTGACACTTTTTCTCCTTAGCGCTTCCTCTTGCAAATTGTCACGAAATCGCGACACTTTTCCTTGCGAGCTCTTTCTCTCAAACCTGTCGTGAAATCGTGACACTTTTTCCTCTGTACCATCCTTGCAAATTGTCACGAAATCGCGACACTTTTCCTTGCAAGCTCTTTCTCTCAAACATGTCGTGAAATCACGATAGTTTTTCTTGCGCTTTCTAAACATGTCACGATATCGCGATAGTTTTCCTTGCGCTGGCCAAACATGTCGCGATATCATGACTTCTGCCTTCTTTCTTCTCAACATGTCACGAAATCGCGACAGCTTTTTCAGCTTTCTCTCTCCTTCGATATGTCGCGAAATCGCGATAGCTTTTCCAGCTTTTTCTCTCTCCATCGATATGTCACGAAATCGCGACAGCTTTTCCAGCTTTTTCTCTCTCCATCGATATGTCACGAAATCGCGACAGCTTTTCCAGCTTTTTCTCTCTCCTTCGATATGTCGCGAAATCGTGACAGCTTTTTCAGCTTTTTCTCTCTCCTTTGATATGTCGTGAAATCGCGATAGAAAACATGTCTCGATATCGCGACAGTTTTTTTACTTGTCTTTTTCTTTGATCCTTTGAATCTGGGCCACTTCTGTCTTCTTGGAAATTCACTATACATGCTCTGACTGACCTTTGAACTCCTGTCCACTGCATCATCAATTGATCTATCTGTCTGTGTTGACAACAATGACAATACTGTTTCTGCACCTTGCACAACATGTTTTAGCATAGAATATATTCACTTAAGGGAATATGTTCAATAATATCTTCAATCTATGGATTTCATTTAGATTGAGACAAATTTTTAAGTATGTAATCATTCATTTTTAGCCATAACCAATATTAGGTACTATGTTGTATTGTTTTAACAATCCACAATAATTTTTTACCTTATGAGGTGATCTATGTATTACTTTGTAATTCAATAATATATATGATTTGACAATAATTGAGATTGTGTTCATGTTATTATAGGTATTTATAACCCCACTCACCCATTATTTTATATATTATTTCAAAATATTTTGCGGAGGTCATATTTTTTATTTTAGTAGTTATTTTCAGAAGGTGTTTGTACCATTGTCTATATTTCTTTGAGTACTACAAAAATGACTGCTCATTTGTTAAATTTTGATCAGTATTGAGAAATTTATAGCTATTTGAAGTTGGCTTATTTGTGTTGTTATTGGGTTGCATGAATTTTTTCAAAATAAACAAATTTGTATTAAATTTTTTAGTAGTCATTTTCAAAACATTTTTGCACCAACATGTAGATTATTCTGAGTACTATAAAAATGACTGCTCACTTGTGAAATTCTCATATATATTCAAAGAGTTGCAACTATTTGAAGTTGGGTTTTTGAGGCTGTTTTTTAGCTGCACGATTTTTTTTCAAAAAGAAAAAATTCGTACTAAATGTTTTAGCAATCATTTTCAAAATTTTTTGCACCAACATATATATTGTTTTGAGTTCTCCAAAAATGACTACTCATTTATGAAATTTTGTTAAGTATTGAGAGAGCTACAACTGTTTGAAGTTGGGTTGTTGAGGTTGTTTTTGGGCTGCACAATTTGTTTTTCAAAAAGAAAAAAATTTGTATTAAATTTTTTAGCAGTCATTTGTAGAATATTTTTGCATCAACATGCAGGTTATTTTGAGTACTACAAAAATGACTATTCACTTGTTAAATTTTGATAAGTATAGAGGGAGTTACAACTGTTGCAAGTTGGGCATTTGGTGTTGTTTTTGGGCTGCATAGAAAAAGGAAAACAAAAATCATAACTTTCAATCCGAGTAAGAAAATTAGTTATCATTTGTTTTGTTTTGAAGAACATCTATAAATTTAATTGTTTGAAGAAAGAAATAGATGAGGTCTCAAAAATTTTAATTTGTAAGAAATTTATTTTATTGTGAGCAATTTATTATGCAATTAATTTATTTATGGATGCATGTTTGATAATTTGAATGATTTATGGTTATAAGAAGAGAGGTTTACAATATCCTACACCTATTTATACATGACCATATCAAATAAAGGATTTACAAGATTTACATAATAGTCTTTTACTTTCCTAATAGTTTGTGTGTGTCTTAAATTCCCTACACATGGGAATATTACAAGACATGTAATTTGGAGTTACATAAGATATTTTACTTTAATATACTCTCACATGTTATTTATCTTAGAGTTGCATAAGATATGTCACTCTAAAATATCCATGGCATATAGGTTGAACAACATCATGTAGCTCCTTCTCATACATTGAGTAGTGTTGAGTTGTTTGAGAGTATCTCAAAATGGTATGCCACTAGATGCCCATTTTGGGGGATGGCACCAAGTACATAGTCAAAGGCATTAGTATTAAATTTCAATGGTTGAGTAATACATAGCATGGCAAGCACTAGCACTAAACAAGAGCATTGCTTGAGTTTATCAAATGCCTGCTATTATTGTGAAGTCCACTGAAAATTCACCTTCCCATGCATGACTTGATTAAGAGTCTATAAGACATGCAAAAATCCTAATAAAAAACTTCATTATAAGTTTTCAAGGCCCATAAAACTCTCAAATGTTAAATTCTTTAAGGTTGGCCATTCATAAATGATGTGGATATTGTCTAGATATACATGTATATCCTATCAGTTGATGATGTATCCTGGATAAGATATCTTTGATGCTAAAGATATGCTTTCCTAAGCTAGCTTGAAGCATGTGCTAGCACAAGGTGTACAAAATGTGATGCACATGTTGTAGATGCTCCTCCCATGGTTTGCTAAAAATGAGGATGTTATGCAAATAGGCAATAAAAAAGAACCTATTAGTAGTTCGAAAAAATCATGCATCGTGTGTATGAATATGGTTGAAGCAGTGGTCATGCCAAAAGGTATAACCAACCACTTTTATAGCCCTTATCTAGTCTTAAATGTCATATTCCATATGTCATTGAGGTTGATAAGAACCTGATGATAACTCGATTTGAGGTTAATCTTAGTGAAGTATCGATCCCCTTCAATAAGTGAAAAGGGGTGCATGTTCTTCACTATGATTTTGTTTAGCACTCTATATTCAATGCAAAGATATCAAGTCTCATTATTCTTTGGCCCTAAAACAATGGGACAATGACAAGATGATGAGTTTGGTCAAAGCTTACTTTAATCAACCAATTCTTAAATTTGATACTTTATTTCATTGTTCTCCTATATCAATCAATGATACAATAGACTATAGGGTACAAATGATCTAAGGACCAAGTCTATCTTATACTTTATTAAGTAATGTAGTCAGACTCCATGAAGATCATAGAAAATACTAGAATATTGATGGAGAAGGACGTCCATTTTCTAAGATTGTGTTGAAAAGGCTACAAGTAGCACAATAAGGCTAAACACCTTAATGCCATGGTTATTAAGTCAAACCATCAACCAAATGAAGTTTTATCCATGAAAAATAGCTTATTGCATTATTTTATAGCTACTAGCATCATATTTTTCTTAGGTAAGTACTCTAGTGTTTGGTATGCCATCCCTTTAATGTACACTAATCATTGTTATATATAGGCTTCATAGGTTGATTGGTGATCAAAGAGATATGGTATTTTTAATAAGATATTACAAATGTGTCATGGTCTTTGACATGTGATTGAGTCACACATTGATATAATGTTATATTTAAGGGTGTATAGGCACCAAAATTCTATACCTTTTCCTAAGTGAAGTCATACTAATGAGTAAGGTTGTTTGTGTGCTATGGTATAGAATTTGAGATGTTTGACTATGTCTTATGTGATAATTTTCTTTTGGATCCTTGTGTCAATGATGATATGGCTATGATTACCATTTACTCAACTATAGTTATAAAATAAATAATCTTGATCCTTAGAAGAATATAAAGTTGAGGCACTACCATCCTATTAAGTTTTTATGCTTATACATGTAATATTAACTTTTCACATCTAGATGTAGAGGAACAAGCATTGACCTCTGGGTGCACCACCAATGACTTCTATTGAAATTGACACTAAACATCATTATAAGTGTGTTTTATGATGGCTAGAAATTTTTGATTCACTCATAACTTCTCTTTCAATTTTGACCTAAAGTAAAATGCTTGTGCCAATGAATCCAAAGGAGCTCAATCTCTAAATAGAGATAGTATCAAATCCCATTGATATACTTGGGACTTGATGCTTCTTGTCGATGTTGATGTATAATCAACTGAGAAGTTCATTGAGCTCATAAGTATACCATTGGATATATCGATGCCTATGATGATGTAGTTTCAAAAAATGTATGTATTTATCCCTATAGTAATGCACAGAGTAGAATGTGTCATGCATCATCTTCATGAATGTTTTCTAGGTTATGATGGCATCTTTGTCTGTGAGCCTACTATTGGTAGCCATGACCAATAGGCAACCAATTCTGACATATTTAAGGTTGCATAAGTGATTCTATCTAAACCACATAATAAATAGGTAAAAGAGTAGGTTTCAACATGTAGAATCTATGTGATCTATTCTTCAACATTGATTTACCTTGAAAACATCATAATGTCAATGTTGGTCTACACATTGAGTAGGTTATCACTTTGAAAAGGTCTAGTGTTGGTAGTTGAGAACAAAGTTCTCATATTGAGCATGAGATTCTAGAACTACCAAAAAAGTGTGCTCATATATTATTCTAAGGAATATCATATGACCTTCTTGACATCATGCATCTTGTTCTCCATTGATGAATTTTCCATATTTTACATTCTTCTGATAATGTTATGCTCTTTATAAAAATCAGACATAGAACTTGGTATGATGCGTTTATTCTTGTACCATGAACATGTGTGAATGGACATCTAATGATGAACATTATTGGAGGATTTGTTCTAGCTAAGAATTATCTAAGCAAAGGAGGGGTTGCTTAGAAAACCAAGAAATATCATGTTAATACACTTTCAAATTGTAGGACTCAACACCTATTTAGGCTCTTTGCTAGAACAATTAACATCAAGCTTCCATGTAGTTCTATACTTTAGCATGATATGACCTTGACTTATAGCATCATGTATTTTAAGACATTAATATTTTTTTTTCTAATAATAGTGACACCAATTCTTAATTCTAAATATGCTGAAAGTATCAACACCATGTGTCAACATCTGACATCAAAATGCATAGATGATATTATAGCACCAAGTTCTAGACACATCTTTGCACAATGTCAATTCATCCATTTGGTATCCCATGGAATAGAGCCAACTACAAAGGAAGCAAGAAGGGAAATTATCCAACTATTCATGAAATTGCTTCTTGGTCAATTGGAATTTGAACTACTTTAGCTTCCAACTACTTTGTAACTATTATACATTATGTAAAAATCATAGAATAGAATTATCTATTCTTCTATTCTTTAGCATTTTTCTTCACTCTTGCCAATTCTTATGTTTTATCTCTTTTTCTTTCTCACCCCTTTAGGATCAAATTGTTATTACTACCTTAGAATTTATTCTACTACTTATTATAGTGCACTCAAATAAAAACTCCTACACTCTAGAATTTCCTACACATCATTTACTAATCCTTCACATTGTTGCTAATAAAGATACATAAGCCTTGTATTCTAAGGCATATTTTTACATTCATAACATCTTTGAATAAAGTTGGCATATTTGTGTAAGAAAACATTTTCTTTTGTGCCTTCTTTCTTGTTGCACAACTATGAAGCATAATGTTTAGGTGCCACAAGTTGGTTCTAAAAGTTGTCCTTTGCACCACCACATCCTAGGCATTGTAATGCAAATCATGTCGCTTTAGATATTTGTTGCTATTTGATTCACTTAATTTAATTCTTTAGTCTTTACAATCATCATCATCTAAAACAAATTGATTACTAAGATTCATTGTTGGATGTTTGCTTATACATATTTGTGGTATAAAAAGAAAGTTGTCATACTAGATTTTGTATCTAAGTATCTTGAAGCATATCATACCCATAAAGAAAAGTTCAAAATGGAGATATCAACACCATAACAAGAGAAAAGAACACAAGGCATCGAGAAGCTCATTAGATAAGACTTAGGAGAATAAAAGAGCATATTATTTGATATATTTTGGCATCTCATGATCAATATGAAAGATGAAAACATGTATTTCCAACAATTATTTTTTTAATTTAGATAAAACCCCCTGTAGGGACACCTTGGTCTGAGAAACCACGACCAGGGGGTTCTACACCGTTAAAATCACTCAGGAGTCATACCAGTCTTGACCACACCAAAATTATCAAATAGATTTTGGATACCCAATGTGCAATTGGTAGGGTGGAGATTCAAACCAGGGAATAGATTTTGGGTACCCAACGTGAAATTGGTAGGGTGGATATTCAAACCAGGGACCTCCCTTGGAGGATTGCCCTACCCTCTCCAACTCACCTACAACATGTGGGTACATGTGCTTCCAACAATTATGCTAGCAAAGAGACTAGTTTATCCATCAATATACTAATGAATTCGATGAACTCCTCAACTTAATCCATAATAATAGTGATGAGAAGCATTGGGTCCCAAAGTATACTAGTGGCTTGCAATATCACCTTTGCTCAGAGATGGAGTTCCTTCTAGTGGACTCCTTGGCATAGGAATTCTATTTTGTGTCTAGGTTGAAGAGATATTGTAAGCTAAATAGAAGGGATCAACATCAACACCATATATAATGTCAACACTAAATCTAAAATTATCTATCACTCCACCATATTTACACCAATTCCTAAGGGACACACAATTTTGTTTGAGACTTAGAATCCTCTAACAACATAGGACAAGGGGAAGTAGAAGGTAGAAGGAAAATTGTGTACCCACTATAATATTCATACTCATAATGATATGAAGTATAGAGTATAGAAAAATAATTTAGTGGTTTAGGTAGAGGAGAATGATTATTCCTCATCATTAAAGGAAGAACAAGATGCAAACACTAGTCTAGTTTCTAGAATTCAACTAATCAATAACATCTCTATGTCAAATATCTCTAGAGAAAGAGAGTGTATTTTTCACACTCAATATTGGGTAAAGGTAAAGCCTAAGATAAATAACATCATAGAGGAGGATATAGTCAAGCACCTTGGCTTCCAAACTATGACACACCCATAACCTTACTCTTTGGTTTATCTTCATCTAGGGAAATGTAGTAAGGTTCAATGCTAATATACCCTCTAGTATGAAATCAAGGTAATGTGACTTAGTCACTTATGATATGGTATCATGGTATCAGGATCCCTATATTTATACCTTTGCAGTACCCCTTCCCTCAATTTCTTGGTCATTTTTTGATAATCTAGGGTCCATGACCCTTTTATCTTGGTCCTTTACTAGCGATATTGATTGCAAATGAATCCCACAATTAGTTTGGGAGAATTTTCTAGTAAAAGTAGTTGGTAATAGTTATGGAGGCTTCAAATTTAAAGGTACTAAACCCTTTGGCATTAATAGTTTTATATCCAAAGACCTCAAGTACATCATCATTGAATGCATACCCATCCCTTTTTTGATCTTGGAGGGAAATTATAGATTTCTTATATATTTTTAATGCAAAGAAACCCTAGTTTTTTCTTATAAATAGTGGTTTTATTTTCATTGTAAGGCATTGGAAATTACTATCTCATGCCTAATATCTGGTCTTGTGTGTATATTTCCTTTCACTTTCTTCTATGTATTAATTTGGATTTAAACCTTGAGTTTTTTTTTTTTTTTTTTTTAAATTTACATGGTGGAATCGGTAGCCGCCACGAATCCGGGTAGGATGTCTAGCTTTTATGGCTGCCACAATATTCTATGTTGTCCACCCTAGAAGCCACCACATAGATCTTCACGTAGTACACGCCTATCACTACCATGCCATAATCATTTTAAACCTTTTACGCCCCTGAAAGCACTAGGAAAGGGACAAGCGTTCAGTCCGACTAGGCCCGAGATTTGAACCTTGGAACTCTGCCCCCCTTATGGGGTTTGGATGAACCAATTGGTCTACACCTCGGACCTAACCTTGAGTCATTTTGGTAATGGCATTCAAGCCTATTTTAATCGAGGATCTTTGTATATATGAAGTTGTGACTAATTTCGCTCTATCCTATTTTTATATGCATCTTGTGTTTGAATGTTGGATGTTAGATAAAAATTGAGTTCATATATCTAGTTGTTAATGGATGATGAATGTGTTCATTATATTCCAATAGTGCATAGAAGAATATTTTGATCTTGGTGTGTCTCTCTATTAAATTAAGGTTTTATTTTCTATAATTTATCTCCCTTTTTATTTGATGTATACAAGTAGTTAAGGAAGGTGAGTTTCAAATATCATATCAAATAATGATCTGACCTTAATAAAATATTATCACTATGTCATCCTACATGAGTTACAAGTGTCACATATATCTAGCTGCTACAACAAATGACCACAACATTATGAGATGATCAATAGTTCACTGGCATGCAAAGTGGGATGAATCTCATATATTCACCCCATGAATTTAATTGAGTTTGGTTCCACAAATAAATACAAAAGAAACACTAAAGAAATAGCCATCGTGCATGCACAATAATTTTCTCTGGCATGCCCAGTGGGATGAATCTCATTTTTATTTATCCCACTGATTTTATTTATTTTGATTGAGATTCTAGTGAAAATTTGCATATATTTTCTTATTGAAGCATAAGAACATTCACTTGGTGACTCCACTAAATAACAAAAAGGACCCAAAAAATTATAAGTGCAAGACCTATGACTATGCAATTTTCAAGAACAAATCCATAAGCACAAGTTCCACCCTTGAACTAAGGATCCAAAAGAAGACACTTATGTCAAAACATGGATATGCATTTAAACCAACCTCCAAGAAGGTACTTGACTTAGAATGGCATAGGTACCCTTCAACCACCTATCTCTTCTACAATATAGGACCCAATTCTAGCCTTAGCACTCAAGTCATTACTGGAAAAGATGTGAGCATGCCTATGAAACACCTATATCACATGGTAAACCTATGTGTGGTACATAATATTGAGGACCAGAATGTGGCCCTCAATTTTTTGGCAACATCTAGTAGAGGAAAGACAAGATAATGGTATATATGCAACTAATCCATCAAGAGAGAGCAGGTGCCATGTCTCTCCTAAAGCAACTAACGACCATCAAGGGAGCACCCATGAAGATCATGGATAATTTCAATACATGGTTTTATAAAAATTAGTACTGAATCCCTAATGAGATCCGCCTTCTCTTAGGTATGGCATTTATTTATTATTCAAAAGCTATTAATTTAGAAATAGCCATGATTATTAAGTTTAGATGAGGAAATCCTCTGCAAATAACCTATGAGAAATCCATCCAAGCCAATCAGATAGGAAGGCTAGTTCCTATACCCCCTATGTCCCTATTTCCAATTATTCAACCTCCTTATCATCCAACTCCAATAGTTCAACCTGCCACTTTTTAGTCTACTACTACAATAAATCCAATAAAGGCTCAAACTTCTCTCCTTGCTCTTGAATACCCCTCTAAAAATTCCTACTCTTCTACTGAGCTAGATGAGATGAAGAAATTATTAAGGCAACTTCTAATGATATCATAGCCCTCAGAAGACAACATAGTACATTGAGGTTTCAATATCAAAATAATCTGAGACCTCCCTTCCAATAAAATATCCAAATCTATAAACCTCCTCTAAATGGCTAAAGGTACCAAGGCTCTAATTTCTATTCTAATAAGAATATACTCCAACCCCAAAGATCTAACCAGTAGATAGTGTCTGTAAAAATCCCATTTTAGTAGATTTCCTCTAACCTTATTAGGGATATAGTTACCATGTAGAACAATTATGTGAAATATCCCAATATATGGTACAAACCCAATGCCTATTCTGCAAATTCTGATCATGAGAGCAATCCTCAGTAGATAATAGTAGTGTCAAATGAAGTTGTACATGCATAGCCATCTATGTTTTACTCATTATTAGAGCCATAAACATAGAGTCATTCCCCTCCCGTCCAAACACAAAGCTCTCTCCTAGGAAAAAATTATTCCAATTAGGAGTAAACTCTAATAACTTGGGATGAAGAGGAAGTATATGTTGTATATGATGGAGTAGGTACTTTAACACCTAGGAGGCCACTTATCCAATCAAACTAAATGAGAACTACCAAAATAAAAGAGATAAAAGAGTAAGGGAAAGCTAACCAAGTGAGTTTCAATGCATAAAATAGACTAGTTTATGTAGAAAAAAAAAATCCTCCCATGACCAAACCTTATCAGAATGTGCAAAACCCCCCAATGACCACTAAGAGGAATTTCTCTAAAGCCTTGAGGAAATATGCAATGATTCCAAAACTAGATAGAGCTTCCCAACCTATTTTAGAGAGGACCATATCTCAATGGAGACCAAGCATAGTTCATATGGTCCAGACTATAGGATCATTTAATGTAGTAGACCATCTAAAAAATTATATTGTAGTTGTGTCTCTTTGGGATGTTTTATCTATATCTGAGAAAATGAAGTACTTGGAGAAAGCTCTAGAGAGAGAAAAGACAATAGACAAGAAAAATTCACCTATAGTCTTGCAGATATCTAGCCCTCAGGTAAATTGAGCTAAACCTATGTCATTCTACATGAAATTAACCTATGGTGATAAGTTCATTCATAATTGCATTGTAGATTTTGTATTGAGTATTTTTTTCATACCCATAAAGGTGGAAGATACATTAGAGCTAACATACGCGTCTATCGATAAAGGGATGGTTCAACTATATGGAACTCTTGTTCAAATATTTGGACTATTTTAGAACCTTCCCCTCACACAAAAAGCTTACCCTAATCTTACATTCAATAAAGACATAATAATTATTGAACTCCTAAGAAATTTTAGCATCTACTTATCAAGGGATTTCAATACTGATATAGGAGGTTTTCTACCCCTTAATTAGATGCACATGCTACTCAAAACTAAATATGGGACTAAGCTAAAGATTCCATTAGAGCCACTCCATATCCATAATGTGGAGCATGTACCTTTGATCAAGCTAAATTGTGAGAAGACCTACACCACAAAGGAAGGTCAGTCTATATCAGAGTTATTTGTGGATGAAATCAAGTCTTCCATTCATGATGATTAGATGGGCAAGTGGATATCCACGATGTGGGATTCAAATTCTTATGAGGTCTTTGAACAAATATATGAGGATATATCTAATTCAAGAGGAAAATATTTATCTCTAAATAAGAAGAAGAAGATAGAAGAAGACCTAGTCTATTTGTGGAAATTATACTTTGATGGTGCTAAAAGCAAAATAGGAGCTGGTGTTAGTGTCTATTTAATTTCACCTACAAAAACAAAGATTCTATAGTCCTATCAGTTGTATTTTAATTGATCGAACAATTTTGTCAAGTATGAGGCCTTCATGCATGTTCTCCAACTTGTAGAGGAAAAGGACATCGAGCTATTAGAATTTTTTAGTGACATTGAGTTGGTAATCAAACAAATAAGATCTCTAAATATTAGGAACCTACTATTAAAAATAAGCACACACAAATATTGTAATTAAAAATAAATGCTCACAACACAACTATGAAATATAAATGCAGAAATGAACAATATCACAATTAACATAGAATCGCAAGCCACTTCGAGGGGGTAACCTCCTTCAATAATTTCATTCAATTATGTAAAAATATACATACATTCATAACCCTCATAGTATTAAATATTTCATCTACCACCTAACTCTCAAGGTTGGTTTACATGTAAAATGTCACCCGATCTAGAATTTCCTACCTACAAAATAGTTACATTTTTATAACTATTACATATGATGGAGCCACTTGTCTAGGTGCTTCTAGAGTTACAACTATTACAAAATATTTCAAAATATTATCATGGGTGTTCCCCACATTTACAAAATATTATTATGGGTATCCCCCCATATTCACAAGGAACATTACATCATAGTGTTAGGATGGGGTCCTAACATACCCTTCACCTTAGAAAAGCTTTGTCCTCAAAGTTGAAGGTGAGGAAATTATTACTGGAGTTGATGAAGAGGTTCCCACGTAGCATATTTAGGTTGTAAGCCACACCATTGGACAAGAAAATTAGTGATGTTGGAAATATTGAGTATATTGAGTTGTAATTGATGTCAAAGGATGCATGGTACTCAAGGCATAAATATTCTTCAAGGTTGATGAGGTTTTGAGGTTGGACAAATTATTACAAAGGAAGTTTATTGCAAAGAAAGACAATTATTTTTAAGGATTAATATATTTAAACACCAATATTTAAATATTATAAAGAGATGGACAAAGGCTTGAGCAAGGACAAATTTAATATTTCAAAGGAACAAAGGTTCAAATATTTTTCAAATGGACAAAGGTTTAAAGACAAAAGGATTTAATATATCAAAGGGCCAAAGGTTTTAAAAATAATATTATAATATTTAATTTAAATATTCAAATGGGTTTAAGTTTAAAAGGCGCCAAGGGCAAGCATAAAAGTAAAAAATAAAAGCACCGATGTCCATGGTGAAAATGAAAAGACATATATAAATGGAGGAGCGAAAATCATATGCAAATAAAAAGGTTTTAATTGTGTGATTCGATATTTATTCTAGTGCATTATTTTCAGCAAATGAAAAGGGCAGGGAGCGTAGTGAGAAAGTTTGTTGTTGGGAAAAATATGAAGGAGATAAATAATTGGTTGTGCATCTTGGTTTCCACCCGCCAATGTATCTCGGTTGGTTGGTTGGCCCTTGGTAGGGTGCTACTATGCAGAGAGACAGAGGTTCGAATCCCACCATGAGGTTTTTGTTGTGTAATTTTTGGTTGGAGGATAAAGCTGTAGAGGATACAAATATTACCGTCGAACCCTTAGGTTTCACCCAATAGGCTAGCTTATTTGGTCAGAGGTCCTTTGGGAGAGCTTTGCGTTGGGTAAGGTGAGAATATTGAATCTCCTACATGACATTTTGATAATTTGGTTTTTTGAGGTAAGGGCAATAATGTTTTAATTCTTATTAAGTGGGAGTCATAAGGTGCAACATTAATAATTATTTTGTATATTCTACTTTGAGTTAGTGGGAGTCATAAGGTGTATAAGGATAAACTGAAGATTATCATTTGCACATTGTGTTAGGTGTATTGAGATAAATTGAATATTGTTATTTGCACATTATGTTAGGTGTATTGGGATAAATTGAAGTTTGTCATTTCCACATTGTATTAGGTGTAATGGGATAAATGGAAAATTGTCTTTTGCATGTGATGTGAGGGTGTTATAAGGCATATTGAGATAAATTAAAATTTATATTTTATATATTGTAAAAGTAGGAGTTATAAGGTGTGATTATGGTTTAATTATTAAATGTAATTTTGTATGATAGAAGAAGGAAATTTGAGGGTTTAATCACTACTAAAAGCTTTATTTTGGAAGACTAAAAAGGAGTTATAAAACATAATTTTCAAGCCTTATTATGAACATATTTTGAGAAGGGTTTTAAGGTGGATGATTTGAAAGAGAAATTTACTAACCAATTTTTGAAGCACAAGAATGAAAAATTATTTTTGAGACAGGTTTTGAAAGTACATCATCATCAAGGTAGTTTTTAGAGGTTGAGTAGAGGTTATGAGCAGGATTTGAAAGCAGATTTGACCAGGTTATTGATGCAAAATTGAGCAAAGTTTATGAGTAAGATTTGAAAGTAGATTTGAGTAGGTTATTAAGGTAGAATTGAGCAGGTTTGTGAGCTGAGTTTTGAGAAGGTTTTGAGGTAGATTTGAGAAGAATTTGTGAGCAAGTTTGAGCTGTGATTTGAGTAGGATTGTAGAGAAAATTTTAGCAAGCCTTATGAGTAGGCATGGAGAATATTTGAGTAGAGTTGTGAGCAAGCCTTGTGTGTAGGCTTGGAGCATATTTGAGCAAAGTTGTGAGCAAGCCTTATGTGTAATCTTGGAGCAGATTTGAGCAAGCTGTGTGTAGTATTGGAGTAAATTTGAGCAGATTTTTGAGCAAGCCTTGTGTGTAGTCTTGGAGCATATTTGAGCAAGCCTTGTGTAAAGTCTTGGAGTAAACCAGAGAAAAGGGGATTGGTGTCTCCTATGGATAGAGGTCCATGAACCAGAGTAAAAGAGATTGGTGTCTCCTATGGATTGAAGTCTATGATTTAGAGCAAAGAGGATTGGTGTCTCCTATGGATAGAGGTCCATGAACCATAGAAAAGGGGATTGGTGTCTCCTATGGATAGAGGTCCACAAACCAAAGTAAAAGGGATTGGTGTCTCCTATGGATAGAGATCCATGAACTAGAGCAAAGGGGATTGGTGTCTCCTATGGATAGAGGTCCACAAACTAGAGCAAAGGGGATTGGTGTCTCCTGTGGATAGAGGTCTATGAACCAGAGCAAAGGGGATTGGTGTATCCTATGGATAGAGGTACATTAAACAGAGCATAGGGGATTGATGTCTCCTTTGGATTGGTGCCCATAAATATTGTAATAGGGAATTGGTTCCCAAGATATTCATTGAGAAAATTTATAAGAAACATTTTCTTTGCAAATGTAGTCCACATTAGGTGAACTATGTTAAATTGTGTCTCTTATGTGTGTGATGATATGTGCATTGTTTCATTATTGTAATTGATAATATTGGATAATACTACTTTGGAAAGAAAAGTAAAATTTTTTATCTTATACTGTTCACCCCCCTCTCAGTATAAGCTTGTGTTCTTCAATTGGTATTAGAGCGGGTTCCTTCATGAAAGCCTAACAACTTGAAGGAATATCTTATAGGAACATGCATGACTCATAAGGAAGGGTTTTCATCAAATAAAGCTCCATTGTATGATGGGACTAACTATGATTTTGGAGTGTGAGGATGAAGACTTATTTTATGGCACATGGATATGATACATTACAATCCATTGAAAATGGATTCACACCATCTATAACTCCTCTTATATATGCAAGTGGTAAGAAACCATATGAAGATAATGCAAAGGCAATGAATTCAATTTTGAGGGGGTTATGTGAATCAGAGGTTATGAAAGCTATACAATGTACTTCAGCAAAAGAAATGTGGGATAAGTTACAAAGAACATATGAAGGAGATGAAAAGGTCAAAGTGGAAAAAATTCAAACACACAGAAGGAAGTTTGAAGACTTGAATATGAAATATGATGAAGATATTACTATGTATGTACTTCGTGTTGATGAGGTTGTCAACACTATTTGTGGACTTGGAGAAAATATTGAGGAATATACTATTGTTCAAAAAATATTGAGGTCACTCCCTATGAGGTATGATGCAAAGGTTTCAACAATAGAAGAGATGAAGGATCTCAAAACTTTAAGCATGGATGAGCTACATGGAATTCTCATAGCCTATGAGATGAGGATAGAAAAAGAACAAACATCAAAAAGAGAGGTAGCATTCAAATATTCAAAGAAGGAAAATAATAAAGAACAAGAATCAAGTGATGAATCAAGTAGTGAAGAAGAGGCTAACTTTGTGAGAAGAAATAAGAAGGGTCCAAGAAAACACAAAAGTATGCAGACTATAAATTGTTTTAGTTGTGGTAAAATTGGTCACTATGCAACTAATTATCTACAAAATGGGGTAGTAGTAGTGAAGAAGAAAAGTATTACAAGAAAAAAATGAAAGAAAGTTTTATTATGAAAAGAAAAATAGGCATGGTCAAGGCAAGCATGAGAAGAAGATCTTTCAAAGGCACAAGAAGAATTTTTATGTTGAAAAAGCAAGCAGTGCTTCAAGTGATAGTGATGAGAACATATTCGATAGTGAAAAGGAAGAAATCCTATTTTTGGCCATAGAAGAGAATGAAGATGCTCCTGTTGTCAAATATCAAGAAGAAGAGAAAGAAGATGCTCTTGTGATTAAAGAGCTAGAAAAAGAGAAAGATTCAAAAAATGAAGAAGAAACCATGGTTAACATAGAGGAGGAACCTATTTTTCCTCTTGGAGAATTGAAAAGGGTTAGAAAGAAGAATTTAAAATTGAAGGCTCAATTTCAAGAGGATGAGGAAACAAAGAAAAAGCTCCTACAAGATCTCATAGACTTAAAATTGAAGGTTGAAGAGACAAAAAAAATTGAAGAAGTTATGGTTGAGAAATTAAAGGCAACAAAACTAGAATGTGAAAGACTAGAACTTGAAGCTGACATTCTAAGAAAGGGACTTGAGAAATTCAATAATAAGATATATCAGTTTAGGAAAAACTCAAAATATTTGGATGATATTATCAAAATACAGAGATCTCCATTTATGAAGACTGTACTTTGTTATGAGGAAGGTCAGGAGGTACAAGAAGAAGAGTCAAGCTCAAAAGAAATAGAAGCATCAAAGAAGGTATTTGAAGAAGAGCCTAAGACATATACTAATAAGTTGAGAAGTGGTAGTATCAAAGAGGAAGCAAACAAAGAATCATTAAGGAACATGGACCATCACAAGAAAAGCAAAGAAAGAACCATGAGATCAAGGCAAGATGAATATTTATTCCAAGGTTATTGTTTCTCATGTAATTATTTTGGTCATAAAGCTATACATTGTAGGGTTTATGGTAAGAATGATTATAGCTTCACCAAGAATTCATTTGCACATTTCAAGGACTACAACATTAGGTGTTACAATTGTAATAATTTTATGCATAGAGTAAAGTGGTGTAGAACAAATTTTTTGAAACTTTTAATTACAAGAAAGAAAAATGATGCTCAAAATGTTCAAAGAGGTATGACTTCAAAAGTTTGGAAAAATATTGAAAAAGAAGAAGAGCATTGTAAGTTGGGAGTAGCTTTACTCCCATACCAAAATTAATCACCTCAAGAAAAGGAGGTGGTGAGGGGGCTATTTTAAGTATCTTATTTTTAACCCTAAGGAGCCCTTTGCCACTGATGTCAAAGGGGGAGATATTTTAGTAAGGGGGAGATATTTCAGTAAGGGGGAGCAGTTTGGGAATCTATTTGCAGTAAAAGAAAACTTTTGTAAGGGTTACCATCAATGACAAAGGGGGAGATTGTTGGAAATGTTGAGTATATTGAGTTGTCATTGATGTCAAAGGATGCATGGTACTCAAGGCAGAAATATTCTTCAAGGTTGATGAGGTTTTAAGGTTGGACAAATTATTACAAAGGAAGTTTATTGCAAAGAAAGACAATTATTTTTAAGGATTATAATATTTAAATATTATAAAGAGATGGACAAAGGCTTGAGCAAGGGCAAATTTAATATTTCAAAGGAATAAAGATTCAAAGATTTTTCAAATGGACAAAGGTTTAAAGGCAAAAGGAGTTAATATATCAAAGGGCCAAAGGTTTTAAAAATAATAAATTAAAATATTCAAATGGGTTTAAGTTTAAAAGGCACCAAGGGAAAGCATAAAAGTCAAAAATCAAAGCATCGACGTCCATGGTGAAAATGAAAAGACACATATAAATGGAGGAGAAAAAATCATATGCAAATAAAAAGGTTTTAATTGTGCGATTCGATATTATTCCAACACATTTTTTTAGTGAACGAAAGGGGCAAGAAGCATAGTGAGAAATTGTCATTGGGTGAAATCTGAAGCAGATAAATAATTGGTTGCACATCTTGGTTTCCACCCGTCAGTGTGTCCAAACTAGTTGGTTGGCCCTTGGTAGGGCACTGTTGTGCAGAGAGACAGAGGTTCGAATCCCACTGTGAGGTTTTTGTTGTGTGATTTTTGGTTGGATAAAGTTGCGAAGGATAAAAATATTACTGCCGAGCCCTTAGGTTTCACCCATTGGGCTAGCTTAGGTGATCGTAGGTCCTTTGGGAGAGCGCTGCATTGGGAAAGGTGAGGAGATCAAATTTCTTGCACAACATTTTTATAGTTTGGTTTTTTGAGGTAAGGAAAATAATGTTTTAATTCTTATTAAGTGGGAGTCATAAGGTGCAACATTAATAATTATTTTGTATATTCTGTTTTGAGTTAGTGGGAGTCATAAGGTGTATGAGGATAAATTGAATATTTTCATTTACACATTGTGTTAGGTGTATTGGGATAAATTGAATGTTGTAATTTGCACATTGTGTTAGGTGTATTGGGACAAATTGAATGTTGTAATTTGCACATTGTGTTAGGTGTATTGGGATAAATTGAAGTTTGTCATTTGCACATTGTATTAGGTGTATTGGGATAAATGGAAAATTTTCTTTTGCATGTTATGTGAGGGTGTTATAAGGCATATTGAGATAAATTAAAATTTGTCTTTTGTATATTGTAAAAGTAGGAGTTATAAGGTGGGATTATGGTTTAATTATTAAATGTAATTTTGTATGATAAAAGAAGGAAATTTGAGGGTTTAGTCACTACTAAAAGATTTATTTTGGAAGACTAAAAAGGAGTTATAAAACATAATTTTTAAGCCTTATTATGCACATATTTTGATAAGGGTTTTAAGGGCGATCATTTGAAAGAGAAATTTACTAACCAATTTTTGAAGCATAAGAATGAAAAATTATTTGAGCAAGCCTTTTGAGTAGGCATGGAGCAGATTTGAGAAGAGTTGTGAGCAAGCCTTGTGTGTAGGCTTGGAGTAGATTTGAGCAAGCCTTATGTGTAGGTTTGGAAAATATTTGACTTGTGTAAAGGCTTGGAGCATACCAAAGCAAAGGGGATTGGTGTCTCTTGTGGATAGAGGTCCACGAACTAGAGCAAAGGGGATTGGTGTCTCCTATGGATAGAGGTCCATGAACCAGAGTAAAGGGGATTGGTGTCTCCTATGGATAGAGGTCCATGAACCAGAGCAAAGGGGGTTGGTGTCTCCTATGGATAGAGGTCCACAAACTTGAGAAAAGGAGATTGGTGTCACCTATGGATAGAGGTCCATGAACCAGAGCAAAGGGGATTGGTGTATATTATGGATAGAGGTCCATTAACTAGAGTAAAGGGGATTGGTATCTCCTATGGATAGAGGTCCATTAACTAGAGCAAATGGGATTGGTGTCTCCTATGGATAGAGATCCACGAACCAAAGAATAGGGGATTGGTGTCTCATTTGGGTTAGTGCCCATAAACATTATAATAGGGAATTGGTTTTCAAGAGATTTGTTGAGAAAATGTATAAGAAATATTTTCTTTGTGGATGTATCCCGCATTGGGTGAACCATGTCAAATCTGTGTCTCTTATGTGTGTGATGATTTGTGCATTATTTCATTATTGTAATTTATAATATTGAATAATACTACTTTGGAAAGAAAAGTAAAAAGTTGTATATTATATTGTTCACCCCCCCTCTCAGTATAAGCTTGTGTTCTTCAGGTGATGACACACCAATAAAGCGTACATGATCTATGGTCAAGAATGCATTTAGGTTCAAGAATATTGGATCCTTCCTCATTCAAATATAGAAGTGTAGACTATACCTGGACATTGTTTCCAATAACTTGATTTAGGGAAGACACATGGAAGACTAGATGAATTTTGAAACTAGCTAGAAGGGCTAGTTTCTACACACTCAACCTAATCCATTACAACACCTAATAAGACCCATAATATTTTATGATAAGTTTCTAACAACCTCGAAGCTGGAGAGAGGATTTTTTGTATGGTTTGCAAGAAAATAAAAACCATATCTTCAACATCAAAACTATGTCAATATGATGTTGATCAGCTTATTATTTCATACAATTCTGATCCATGTCTATATTGACCTTGAGTTGGCGAAGAATGGAATCACCTTGGTGAAGAGTTGAATCCTCAACTTGGACTTTGGAACTTCCAGGAATGTAAGAAGTGACATTTGTGGAGGCTAACCATAGAATACTTCTAAGGGATTCACCTTAGTGGTAGTGCGATATGTTGTGTTATACCACCATTCGAATAAAGGAAGCCACTTGACCCACTGTGTAGGATTTTTAGAGGTGAAGCAACAAAGATATGTTTTCAATTAATAATTTTAGTTTGGCCATCAGTTTGAGGGTGATAAGCCAAACTCATGTTGAATTGTGTTCCTTGCAAATTGAACAATTCCTTTCAAAATTGACTAGTGAAGGTAGGATCCCTATCAAAGACAATGGACTTAGGTATTCCATGGAGATAAAATATATAGTCAAGGAAAGTTTGAGTGATAATGGATGCAATGTATGGATGGGATAGAGAACAAAAATGAGCACACTTCATAAAAAAATACACTATCACCAAATTACTAATTTACCTCCAAATTTAGGTAACCCTTCAATTAAATCCATAGAGATATCTATCCAACCTACTCAAGAATTAGTAAGGGTTGAAGGGTACTAGGGGAACTCATAGTTTTACCTTTCATACATTGGTAATGATCACATTTATCCATAAAAGTATGAATATATTTTTGCATGCCTCACCAAAAAAGGTACGCTTGATCCTGGTATAAGTCTCGAGAAATCCTAAATTGCTAGTTATTGGGGAAGCATGCATTTTCTAAAGTATGAGATCCTTTATCTATGATTGATTGGGTATGAAAATATGGTCATGGTACCATAAATCATGGTCATATTAAGTATATCCAAGGTATGAATGAGGATCTACTTGAAGTTGGCGGATGAGAGTTTCCAAAGAGGAATCCTTGATTAGTTCCTTGCATAGTTGATTAATACACTAAGGATATGATGTGGATATAGCATGTAGCATAACATGTTCTTCATGTAATCAGGACAAAGCATTCACCACCATGTTTTCCTTACCCTTATTATATGTGATGTTCTAGAAAACCACTTTTTTGTTCTGATGTGACCATCCATTGTTCTAAAAATGATTTGAAACTTTGATGATTAGTATTGATGGAAAAATGTCTCCCAATAAGATATGATCACCAATGATTGACCACATGTAAAATGGAAAGCATTTCCTTCTTATAAGTAGACTTATCCAAATTTTATCTTGAGAGTGCCTTGCTAGTGAAGGCCAAGGGTCTACCTTCTTGAATTAGAATTACCTCAATGCCCATGTTTGATGCATCACCTTCAATGATAAAAGGTTTAGAGACATATGGCATTGCTAACATGGGGTTAGTGGTCATGGCATACTTAAAATCAATAAAAGCATTTTTGATAGTTATTTCTATAGAAAATAATTCTTCCTCAGCATGGCAGTCAAGGGGGTTGCTATCTTGCCATAATTCATCATAAATTTCTTGTAATAGCCCATGAGTCCTAAGAAACCATGATGTTCCTTTAGGTTATAAGGCTTAAGCCAATATTGGACAATCTAAATTTTCTTTGGATCAACTTAAACTCCATCCTTAGTGATAATGTGACCCAAGTATTCAACCTATTTCTAGCCAAAAGAGCATTTGGATATCTTTGTATAAAGTTGATGGTCAGACAAAAGTTTGAGCGTTTGATCAAGTGTTGAAGATGCTCTTCTCATGAACAATTGTAAATCAATATATCATAAAAAAAAACTAGAAAAAATTTACAAAGGGTAAAAAATGGAATTCATCATACTCTAAAAGCTAAAAGGTACATTAGTTAACATAAATGGAATAACCAAGGATTCATTATGCCCTCCATGAGTTTGGAAAGCTATTTTTGGAATATCCTCATCCTTGATGTGAATTTGATGATGCCCTAACCACAAATCCAACTTGGAAAAATATTGGCCCCATGTAACTCATTAAGTAGTTCATTAATCATTGGAATTGGGAATTTATCCTTAATAATGATCTTATTGAGGTATCTATAATCCACACACAAGCACAAAGTGCCATACTTATTTTGTACTAATAACACTAGTAAATAATAGAGACTAAAGCTGAAATGAATAACCCTGGCCGCACAAATCTCTTGCACTATTTTCTCAATTTTTGATTTTTAACATAAGGATACATGTACGAACACAAATTATGAGGAATACTACTAGGAAAAATTTGTATTGCATGGTAATGTGAGTGATGAGGAGGTAGTCCCTTGGGTACCTCAAAATCTTGATCATATTTGTTTAATAATCATTGTAATTGCATTGGATGGTTCCGTTCCTTTTTATTAGGGGCAATGTAGCAAAAATTTGTGCCACCACTCTACGAGAGGAATTTTTTAACAGATTTTCTGCCTTATGGGTAAAAATAAACTGAGCCAAACCAGATTTCATGCCACATAAAGTATTTTCCTTTTCCTATTGATTGAATTTCATCCACAACTCAGCAAAATCCCACAAATTGGTCATAACATTCTCAACCATTATGCTCCCAAAACTATATCACACCTACCAAGGGGAAAGGTAAACATGTTTATCTTGATATTATAGTCCCCAACTTAAAGTTTAATATTATGATATTTTCCTTTCCATGGGAGGGTGCCTCCATTAGCAATTATGACTTCAAAGGAAGTGGTAACAATTTCCTTGTTTGGCTACATGTGGATCAATAAAGTTATGTGTACTTCCAGATTCAATAAGAATGATGATCCATTATCCTTTGAAGTATCCAATCACTTTCATTATTTTAAGAGTGGAAACTCCTGCTAAAGCATGCACACATTTTTTTGGTTGTGAGTCCTTTGAATATGCTACCTGATCTATTGTTTTGCCCTCTTGAGGATCCTCCTCTTCCTTTGAAGATTCTTTGGTTGGTGTTTCATCCATATCTAACAGATACAAGTTTTGTTGCACACACTTGTGCCCCCAAGAATACTTTTCATCACAATTATAACATAACCCTTGGGCCCTTCTATTCTCCATATCTTCACGGGTCAATTTTTTTATAGTTGGTGATTTAGTGGTGGGACTTGTCATGACCTTAGATAAAAAAGTGGTTGATATTGAGGAAATTTAGTGATGCGATATTGAGTCTTGAATTTATCTTCTGCTAATTTAGCCAATTGTATTTCCTAATATAATTTTTGTGGCCTTGCCATTTTAACCTTAGCTCTAATGTCATCCTTCAAACTTCTCATAAAATAAATTTGGAAGAAGTTTGCACCTAAACCAGTGGTATGATTGGTAAGTTTCTCAAACTAAGTTTGGTACTCTCAAACAATTGAAGTTTATTTCAATTTTTTAAGGGATCCTGTAAAATATTTAAAATCATTAAGACCAAAGCAAGCAAGTAGATGCTTCTCAAAGTCTTGCCAAGGGAGATCAGTTTCAATCTTCCTAATCCATTGAAACCAATGTAATGCATCTAATTCAAAATTGCAAGATGCAATTTTCAAACACATGTAGCATGGAATATTATGAAGATTGAAATATTATTCTACCTTACAAAGCCACCCCTGAGGATATTTTCCATCAAATTTTAGGAATTCTAATTTTGGTAATTTAAATTCATTATTATCTAGGATATTTTGTTGATGGTGACTCGTACTAGTATCTTGTTTATCCTAATGATCAAAGGAATTGAAAGAGATACGACTATCCCATTCAATATTTAGTTATTTTTGTGCCTCAATGACCACACTCATAGTTTCTTGAATATTTTTTATTTGTCTTTATCTCGTCTAAGTTGTGGTGACTGACGACTATATTTGTTTGCCTTGTTGGTGAGACTTACTAAAAATATAAATATAGTTTCAAGGGTTACTATTTTTAGTAAGAAGCCTAAAAAAGTGGTTTAGATGTTATATATCAAAATGATCAACTCAAGAAGATGATCAGAGTGAGCTATATACCACAAAACTAGTTTTGGACACCCCCAAACTTTTTTATATATTATTTTTTTGTCAAGGTGGTTGGTGTGGTTGATTTTTCCTCTAAAGGTTTGGTTTAAAAGTTGGAGACTGTGTCAACCAACCCTTTATGACTCTATATCATGTATGTTCTAACTATTGAACATTCCTAACACTGTACTAGCACCTACCTGATGTGGTTCTACCACAAATATTCTATCTATTTTTAAATTCTATCATAGGTAACTATTCTGACACTAACCACTGATGACCTTGTACTGACTATTACTGATGAAATTTCCTGACTGTTACTGAAACTAACCCTCCTATTCCTACTATTCTGACTCTGATGATTTCTGCCTTCCTGTTATATTATTTTGTAAAATAAAATTTTACTATTTTGAATGCAAGAATTTTGGGATAGGGATGTATTCTTTGTAAGCTCAATTTCTATAATAGGGTTAAGGTACAGGTTCAAAATTTACAGAACATAAATCATATATTTTTAATTGCAGGTTGATATTCAACATAATAGGGAATGGTAAGCTAGGGTGTATGTGCTTCCCATAGGCCCTATGTTATACCATAATAATGAACAATAGTGCTCAAACCAATATTTTAAGACACTACTCAAAGATGATTCCACACATACCCTTGAACACACTACTTGTCTCTTTATCAGTACAAAAGGGTAATATTTCCAGATGTTGTGTCCGATGCACTATGGAGAATACAAGACCAATTTTTTTTTGAAGGGCTAAAGGTCTCTCCTAATTCTAGGGAGTCTCTTGATACACCCAAAGATACATGGGAGTTCAATTCCATAGACGGGTGATATCTGAGGCTTGGGTATTGGAACATGATCGTCCATAATTTCACTAGATGATTTATGGGTAATATAGCTTAGCCAATAATTATAGCTCCTTAATGATATTTTAAAACCCTCGACACAAGGTTTCTAACCTAAATAACTAATGCAAAAATAAAAATAGAGGCTAGATGAATTCTTTTTCTTTCTCTTTTTTTTTTCTTTTTTTTTTAAATGAGAAAACTAGCCAAAAAAACTAAAAAATGAAATCTTATACCTAATAGTCAAAATGGTATTAACTATCATAGTTGCAATAGAACACAACCCTGGAAAATGCTCTTATACCACTTTTTAGGAACCTACTATTAAAAATAAGCACACACATATGCAAGCTTATTGTAGTGGTAAGGGCTTTGGCTTCTCTTTGAGAGGCCTAAGGTTTAAACCCCAATCAGTATGAGGGGACCATGACCTCTCATTAAAACAAGTGTAAACTCATTGAAAAAAAGATTAAAAATAAATTTATAAGAAAATAAAAATTAACCCACGTGTTGTAGGTGAATTTGATAGGGGAGGGCAATCCTCCAAGGGAGGTCCCTAGTTCGAATCGCCACCCTACAAAATGCACATCGAATGCCCAAAGTCTATTTGATAATATTGGTGCAATCAAGTTCGAGCGTGACTCTCGGGTGATTTTGATGATGTAGAACCCCCTGGTCATGGTTTCTCAGACCAAGGTGGTCCCGTAAGGGGTTTTCACTAAATTAAAAAAAATAAGCACACTCACACAAATATTGCAATTAAATATAAATTTTCACAACACAACTATGAAATATAAATGTAGAAATTAACAATATCATAATTAACACAAAATCATAGACCACTTTGATGGGGAAACCTCCAATAATTTCATTCAATTATGCAAAAAAATACACACATCCCTGCCCCTCATAGTTTTAAAGATTTCATATACCACCTAACTCTCAAGGTTGGATTACATGCAAAATGCCATCCAAGCTAGAATATTCTACCTACAAAATAATTATATTTTTTATAACAGTTACATATGATGGTGCCACTTGTATAGGCACTTCTATAGTTACAACTATTACTGAATATTTCAAAATATTTTCACGGGTGTTCCCCATTTTTATAAAATATTACAAAATATTATTATGGATATCCCCCCACCTTCATAAGGAATATTAAATCATAGTGTTAGGATGGGTTCCTAACAATAAAATTCAAAGTCCTCCCAAGAACTCAAAATGTGAATGATGACCATAGGATATTTATCATATCAGAGTTTGACCTTGTGAGTGATCTGATACAAATTTACTTGTGCAAGAATATAGTGGTGAGGCTAGTCATTCCTGACAATGGTTTACATTGGAACGTGTTTGAAAGTGATGAATATATTATTCATTTTATTTATAAAATAGTTGAATTCTTAGAAGAACTAAGCCCCAAGATAAAGGAGGTGTATGAAGATTATATCATGCAACTAAAAACCAACAATATTTCTAAGGGGCTAGTTTTTTTGGAGTTCTTGATTAGTTTGGATGACCAATTCAGAGGTAATAAAAGTATGACCATGAACAAAGAGGACTACCAAGAGATAGTATTCATACCATGGCAAATGTTGAAGATAGGTAGAGTGTCTACTCAAAAGGAAAAGGAATATCTAATCCATATTTTCCAAAATTATAATGGAGTGATAACATGGACTTATAAAGATCTAAAAAGGTAAAATAAATATATCATCCAACATACAATGGAGTTATCTCTTAAATATAAACTTGTGAGGCAGAAGTAGAGGCTTATTAACCTAAAAATTAAGCCCCTTATGAAAGGGAGCTATCCAAATTAATTGAGTCAAGAATTATATATCCCCCTACGCACACTATATGGATCTTCAATTTGGTACATAATAGGAAGAAGAATAGAGAATTGGATTGTATGTTGATTTTAAGGACCTGAACAAGGCTTCAATGAAATATTATTATCCTTTGACTTCAATGGACCAGATCCTCTAGACTATTGTCAGCTCTAAAATATTCTCACTACAAGATGGATTCTTTGGGTACAAGCAAGTGTTCATAAAGGACAATGATTAACATAAAATGGCCTTCACCATCAAAAGGAGAACCTTTATATATCAACATATGCCTTTTGGTCTATCAAATGTTGGTGTAACATTTTAAAGGGTCATGGACATCACCTTCAAGGACCTAATAAATGAAATCATCTTGGTCTATTTAGGTGACTTGACCATATTCTCTAAGTAGAAGGAATATCACTTTACACACCTAAAGAAGATTTTCAAGCATTGTCAAGAGTTTGGAGTGTGCCTAAATCATAAAAAAAATACATAATTTGCATTCCTCAATGTAATATATTGGTCCATATCATTTCTAAAGGTGTTTCCATTGATACTAATAGATTTGAGGTCATCATCAATCTCTTTTTTCACCAATACAAGAAAGCTCTCTAATATTTCTTTGGAAAAATAAACTTCATCAAGAGGTTATACCAAAATTTGCAGGTATTTTTAGGCCTATTACCATTATGCTAAAGAAGTATCAACCATTAAAATGGATAAAATAAAGAAACAATACTTTTGAAGAGATATATAAGGCTATAGTAGAGGCACAGGCGCTAGTGAACCCAAAATTTGACAAGGATTTTATCCTCTATGCAAATGGAAGAGAATTTGGTATTGTAGCCTTGCTTACCCAGAAATATGATGATCAACAAGAGCACCCAATCACCTTCTTTAGTCAGATCTTGAAGGGATAGGAGGAGAGATACAACTTATTTAAAAAGCAAGTGTATTCCCTAATAAAAGGTTTAAAAAGTTTAGGCACTTGGTCTCTAGAAATAATATCATTTCTCATGTTATCCACTCTAGTATAAAATAATTTATAATGTATGGAGAAATTAGTGAGAAGAGAGCAAGGTGGATCACCAAGAACCTAGAGTATGACATAGATATTAAGCCTACAAAGTTGATTAGAGGAAGAGCCTTGTACCAAAGATTGACCAAAGGCATTATTCATGAGGGATACAACAAAGACCTGTGTTTAGTCAATTTGGATAAAGATGTGATGGATTGGGTGTATCAAAGGATTCATTACATATGGATTTATTAGTACCCATTTGGCCTAGAAAAGACCTAAAGAATAACATTTAGATTACATAATTCCCATTTTATTTTAGTTGAATATGGGAGAAACTTTGATGATATCATCTTGAGGTGCATTATAATGGAGTAAACTTAACCTATATTTCAAGAGTTCCATCAAGGGTTCTTGGGTGACCATTTATCAGCTCAAACCACTACTACAAATATCATGAGAGTTGGGTATTATTTTCCCACCATGTTTTTGTATGCTCATAAATGGGTGAGAAAATATGACAAGTGTAAATTCTTCACCAAAAGAAAAAGAAATGCTCCCATGCCTCTAAAACCATTAATAGTAGATAATGCATTCTCCAAATGGGGATTGCATTTCACTGGCATGATAAATTCACTTTCAAGTGAGGGTCATAAAAGGATCCTTACTACCATTAATTATTTCACTAGGTGGACATAAGTAGTCTCACTGAAGGAAGCTACTAAGAGGGTGATAATTGAATTATTAGAGATAAATATAACTAGATTTGTTATCCCTAATAATGATAAGGCATTCACTAGGGCTAAGACCACTCAATTCACTCTTTAATTCAATATATATCTAAAGGATTCTTCGAACTATTATTCTCAAGGGAATGGTTTAGTAGAATCCACTAACAATAACCTAATCAATATTTTAAAGAGGATTGTTTCAAAAAATTATAGGTAGTGGCACCTCCATATTAGAAGATCCTTATGATATGATAGGATTAATCCAAATGAGGCTATAGGTTGTTTTCCCTACACCCTGGTCTATGGAAAGGAATCTAATGTTCCAATCTCCATAGAGTTTCCAGCACTACATTTATTTCATAATTTGGATACCATGACCATGAGATGGATGAGATGTTCAAGATTGAAGAGTAGAGGGAATCAACCAAAGAACAATTTTTGAAGCATCATGGAGTGGCTAAGAAATGCTTTGACAAAAAGGCAACTCCCCAAAGCTTTAAGGTTGGTGACTAAGTGCTCAAATGGGATGAGAAAAAAAGAAAACCATGGTGCCACACTAACGTTTATGCCATATAGAGTATCCCCTACATCTAGAAGGAAAATTCATTATAAGCTTCAACACTTGATGATGGTGCATTGTAGATCACAGTAAATGGTATATACCTAAAGAATTTCCCTTGAGATTTGATGTGGAAAAAGAAAAAAAAAGATGGGCCATATAAATATATATTGTTCTTAACTATTATATTTTAGTTTCTTTTCTTGTTGTAGGTTGAATTTTAGTAATTTAATTTGCATCAATCAATCAGGAGCATTCTTTAGTTTGTAAAATCTTGGAGGTTCACAGGGTCACAAAGATTAAAAGAAGCTATGAAATGGTAGAATTGAGAGGGTAATCCATGCCATTGAGAGCTACATATGAATAAAAATCAATAGCTCACATAATTTTGAAGGTGCCAAGATGTAGAATCTTCTTCACTAGTAGTGATGGTTATCATATCATCAAGTTGACAAGATACATGTTGGGCTCGCACTCAATTAGGAGTCATTGAGGAAAATATTAAGCCTAATTAGTGTAAGTCATTCGATCAGACCATCAATAGATGATGATATTTTCTAAAGAAATAAATTTAAATAGGCCTCTAAGATTTCAATAATCATTTGATATTCAAAGAAAAGTGGTCTACAAATAAAAAAAGAGGGGCCATGTGAATATATATTGTTGTTAACTATTATATTTTAGTTTATTTTCTTGTAGTAAGTTATATTTTAGTCACTTAATATGCACCAATTAATTAGGAAGAATTATTTAGTTCATGAGATTGTGGAGGTTAATAGGATCACAAATAAGTTGTGAAATGGTGTATTTGTATGAGTAAATCATGCCACTAAGGTTGTAGGTGAATCAAAATCAATGGCCCACATAGTTTTGAAGGTGCTAATTAGGAGTTTTGAGGAAAATAATAAGTTTTTGAATCAAAATTAATATCCCACATAATTTTCAAGTTGCCAAGATATAGACTCTTCTTACTTGGCAATGATGGTTTCCAGATCATCGTTTTGACAAGATAAATGTTGGCATCACACTCAATTATTAGTCATTGAAGAAAATTTTAAGCCTGATTAGTGTAAGTTGTTCGATTAGACCATCAACAAAAAATGTTATTTGTTGAAAAAATAAATGAAAATAGGCATTCAATGTTTTGACAATCATCTAATATTCAAAGAAAAGTGGTTTGCAAACCATCCGATCCATAAAGTTCCATCTTGTATGTGTATTTCACATAGCTAAATTTTGCCTAAAAATATGAATTAGTGAAATGTGTTCTCGTGCCATTTTTGGTGACACATGGCTAGAGCATGCTAAATCAAAAGATACCAAGAAATAATTTGATGCTAGAATGATGTGTCATTTGATTAAGTTATCGATAAATCATATTTGTTGTGTTGGTTGTGGAGCTTGATTAATTTGGAGGTCTTGTTTTCAGCCACGTTTGGACCCACTCTATGAAAGGGAGGGTGTAGGGGGGCAATGCCCCCTCTAATTATGTTTTAGAGGGGGTCCATGGGGGAAGCAACAACCATTTAGCCCCCCTAGTGGGGGTTTTAGGGGTAGTGCCCCCAAAGCCAAAAATAGATATATTTTCTCTATGTAAATCTTGACCATTTATTATTAGGTCAAAGATCAGACGACATATTTTAGATGGGCTTTTTTCCCTAAAATTGTAATGCATTTTTTATAAGAGGATGATGTATGGTAGCTAAATGTATTTTAATGCACGCGATTGTGTATGGTAATTGGTGGTAATAGAGTGAAGAGGAAGTTATAGTGGATCTGATGTAGGTTGTATCCCTTTGTGGTTTTCTAGATGAAATAAAAGTCTTGGTTATTTTCTCCATGGACGTAGCCCACATTGGGTGAACCATGTTAAATTTGTGTCTCATGTATTGCTTTCTTCTTTTGCATTTTATTTTTGCATTTATTTATTGCTCACATTTTATTATTTAATCCTAAGATGTTGTCGATATAAAAATTCAAAGGCAAATCTATAGCATAGCATCAATAGTCAGACTATCAATGAGGAATACATGTGATAATTGCACACTAAATAAGAAATTACCAAAGAAAGGCCCAAGGTTGGAATAGCATGCATCGTCTGATTAAAACAAATCAATAGACAGTGCAAGTTATTGAGGAAAAAAGATAGATGACTCTTAGTATTAGCATGAGTCATCTAATTAAGAAATTAATAAGCAGTGTTGCATACCAAAGGAATAAATGTAAATAGGTCCCTGAATTAGCAATGGTCATCAAATCATCAATAGAAGGATATTTGGTAGGCTTGCACTCAATCAAAATTTGTGGAAGAAAACCCCAAGTTTGGATTTGTGTGATCCATCCAATTAAATCAATGGTTAGTGCTACCTTATGAAGTAAACAAGGATATCCTTGAGCCCATGTCAATAGTCATCTAAATGAAGATAAAATATTCACAAGTCATCCAATCCAAAAGGCACTCTATTGAAGATACATACCATACTTATCCCAAAAAAATCCTATCCTATAGATATCTTCTTGAGGCATTTATCCTAAGCCATGGATAGAGATACATGGAAGGCATGTTTTTAGTAAAAATTACCAAAGAAAATCCCAAGGTCAAGTGAGCACAAATTGTTTGATCAAGATCATCAATGGATAACATTTTTTACCATTCAAAAAAGATAGACTCCTTGAGACAACACAAGTCGTTCGATTTACCAATAAGGACAATCTACATATCATACAATTAGTGAGAAGGGTGGTAGCCTTTTTACACTAGCCTTGTATGAAAAGCAATGGTATGAATTCAATAGAGAAAATTCCATCTACCAACCTTACATGGGAAAAGAATAACTGCATATTTCATGAATTCAATGCCTTGGAAAGAGTGATAGTCTCTTCCTTTTGTCCTTGTATAAAAATAAAGTAAATACATGTGACATGAATTCATTGCTTAAAAGGTAGTAGTGAGACTAAAAATAGAATTTTTTTGTGGAAAAGGGTGCCAATATCTACACGATATCTCTATATTAAATGACAATAAATTTTAAATGATGTGAATTCAATGTTGAGGAATGTGGCAAACACTTCCGTCCATATTTATGAAATATAGGTGTGTATTCACATAATGTGAATTCAACATAGGCAGGTGCCTTGATCCTCAAGAATAAATTCCATAAAAGTGCATCTTGCCTTAATTTTCTCCCCATTGATTCCCAAGCATTCAAGTAGATGAAAGCCTATAGAGCACAAAGAGAATAGTCATAGAGCTAAGTTATGAGAAAGCAAGTTGTAGAAATAGAGGTATTCAAAAGTGACACAAACGACCATGGGAAAGAAGAAGATCACTACCTCTTGTCACTTCTCTTGCAAGAGTAGTTATATCCTCTTCCTCTACCTTGGGTTGAGAAACGTTGGACTAAGCTCCCCAAGTTATGATCCCTGAGCTAGTAAAAGACCCATATGAAAGGGCCATGGACCCTAGATTGTCTAAAACAGCTAAGAGCTTGAGGGAAGGGGTATTGGAAAGGTCTAAAGATAGGGATCCTTATAACCTATTTTAAAATTGCCTTATCCCTCAATAAAAAAGAACAAACTAAAATTATAATACAAACTAGTAGCTTTTCTACAAGTAGAAAAAGCAATTATTTGACACCTCTTAAGGAGATAAGAAAATAAACATGCTAGAAAAAATCATCCTTTACCTTCAAGAAAAATTTAAAAACACTTATCTTAAAAAATTGCTTCTAATGGAGATACATGACAATGTAAATAATAGGAGGATTTGATACCATAATAGGTACCAAAATATAAATAAAAAATCCATTATTTAATATTTGCACATATAATAAGCAATCATGCAAATAAAATGTAATTATTTTTAGGCAAGCACAAAGGAAAAAACCTGCATGAATAACTAGAAAGAAAAAATGCTCAAATCCTTGTTATGTAAGGTTACCACAAAGTAATATGAAACTACTCCAAATTTCAAGAAACAACTCTATCACTTCTTTCTTTTATCCTACATCTTACACCTATTTATACATGACCATATAAAATAAAAAATTTATAAGCTTTACATTATAGTATTTTACTTTCCTAATAGTATATGCCTAAGTGTCTTAAATTCCTACACATGGGAATATTATGAGACATGAAATTTGGAGCTACATAAGAAGTTTTACTTTAATCTACTCTCACATGATATTTATCTTAGAGTTACATAAGATATGCCACTATAAAATATTCACATAAAATATAGCTTGAACAATGTCATGTAGCTCTTTCTTATAAATTGAGTAGTATTGAGTTGTTTGAAAGTATCTCAAAATGGTATGTCATTAGATTCCCATTTTGGATTAGGATGGCACCAAGTGCATAGTCAAATGCATGTCTTAAATTTTAATGGTTGGGATATGCCTAGCATTGCAAGATCTAACACTAAACAAGGGTATTGCTTGAGTTCATCAAATATTTGCTACTATTGTGAAGTCCATATAAAATTCACCTTCCCATGCATGAATTGATTGAGAGTCCATGAGACATGCAAGAATACTAATAAAAATATCCATTAGAAGTTGACAAGACCCAAAAAACTCCCAATTTATGTCAGATTATTTAGGGTTGATCATTAATAGATGATGTGGATATTATCTAAATATATATGTATATCCTATTAGTCAGTTATGTAGCCTAGATAAGATATATTTGATGCCAAAGGTGCACTTTTATATGTTAGATTGAAGCATGTGCTAGCGCAATGTGTCTAGAATATGATGCACATGTTGTAGATGCTCCTCCTATGGTTTGCTAAAAATGAGGATGTTATCTGAATAAGAAATGAAAAATAAACCTATTAGTAGTGTTGTGACTGTTTCACAACTAGCCCCAAAGCTTGGGGACCCACATTTTTTTGATAAATTTTGGTGTGGTTTTTGTCTTTTTCTTTTTTTTATAGGTTTATTAAAGTGTTTATAATTCAAACATTAACTTTTGGGTTAATTTATGTTTAAAAAAATAAATAAACTAAAAAAAAAGAATTAAAAAAAAAAAAAAGATAAATAAATAAAAATAATATATATATATATATAAACAAATGAACATAAAATAAAAAAAAAAAATAATATATATATATAGGATATAGATATATATATATATATATATATAATATCTTATATTTTTCATGGTGGCCACGTATAACTCTTAAAGCTTTTAAAGCACTTTTATTTAGCTTTAAGTAGTATGTAGTGGTAGGGTTGTTTTTTTTTAGCTTTTTTGTTTTTTTTTAGGTTTTAATTTTTAATTTTTTCATGTTAGTTTAGGTAAAGTTTAGTTTTTGTTTTTTTTTAACGTGTTTTTTTCTTTTTGCAGGGTGTTGCGTATGGAGGAAAGGAAGAGAAGCGAAACGCCATGGAGAAAGGGAAACGAAAAGATGCAGGAAAAAGAAACGAAAGGCCATGCAAAGGAGGGAAACGAAATGCAAAGAGCCAGATTGGAAAATTTTAAATACGCTATTTGAGAGATTGAAAAAGGGGACGAAAATTTTTGGCATGGCCGGATATGTAAAACTTGGATTTTAATTTTAATGCGAAAGCTTCTATTCAGAAATTTCAGGCCTTGTTAGCAAGAAAGAATGAGAAATTTTCTGCATGCTCTATTTTAATTGTTTTATCTTTCCCCTTCCAAATTTCAGATTTGTATGTGGAATTTACGCCATTGTTTTTGGGTTATTTCATGTGAATGTCTGCAATCTGGAAATTATTTAAAACCCTAGGAGCCAACACCTAGTTTACTTTGATCGTGTTTGTTTGCGAGGTCAAATAGGCTAGGTTGCATGTATGAAACTCTCACGTATTCGGTTTTGCAGGACGGGGTGCTATCAAACTGAAGGAGCTTTTGCATTGCTGCATTTCAACAATTATTTTGATGCAAACTTTTAATTTTCTGTTTTCAAAAAATTTTAATTTCAGAATTTTTTCTTATTTTCAGGCATTAAAATAAACATTAAAAAAATTTCAAAATCTAAAAATGATTTCACCATTGCGTAGAGTATAATTCAGACTTCCAATACGCACTTTGAAATTTCATTTTCGGAGTTGTTTAGTATTTTTTAAAATTCATCAAAGTTGTTGTTTTGTCACAGATTTTAAAAATCCGAAAATAGAAAATTTCCATTTTAAGGTCAAATTTCATTTTTCCAGTTTTGTTTTGCATTCATGAGCCTATGATGACATTCCCTTCATGGAAATTCCAATTTCATTGAAGGAGTTATGTTTTATGGCATTTTCACAAATTCCCATTTTGGGCCTAAAATTACCCTTTCTTCATAAAAATTCTAATTTTGCGAAAGAGGGGTAATTTGAGTATTATATTGAAGGTCTTTGCCTTAAAGCACTTAATTATTCATCTTGATGAAAATTTGATTTCATTTAAGAGGGATAAGTTAAAGTGACATTTTGAAGCTATATTTGAAGACCCTATTCATCATTGAGGATTTAATGCAAGATAAAATCTATCTTAAAACCATCAAGATAAAAGGAATTAAAGCATTACATCGTGGTCATATGAGGGCCAACTCACATTTGATTTATCTTGGTTCAATGAACAATCACTAAAGTTTCATGGTAAAATAAACCAACATTGCCCCTTGTTTACAGTTACTTGCAATCACTAAGGTGTTCCAAGCATTTAAATTGAATATCTTTATTTGATGCACATATGCAAATGCTAATATAACAAGAACCTTGGAGAAGTTGTTTGTTTAACTTCTTTGCAAGAGGGGATTTGGAATCCAAATCCTAAGGGAGAGTGTACTTTCACAATTGGGTGAAAATACCACTCAACATTTTGGCGCTAGAAGGAGGGCTTGAATTGGTTTATTTTAGTATGATTTAAATGCTATAGGGATTTAAATTTTGAATATTTCATGCCCTATTGATTATTATCTGTAGCCCTCTTTTAATATTACAACTTGGTACTCGTTAAAAGGAGGACATGAATTGCTATGCATTGTTCTAACGCTTTGATTGTTCATACAGGAATAATGGGATTTGATTTGATGTTAAAAAAAAAAAATATAAAAATAAAAATAAAAATAAAAATAAAATTTTGGGTATTAAAGTTATATTCTTTAAGATTCACTAATGGCTATGTTTTCACCATGGATGACAGGTAGCCCATTGAACATACCAGGAGTTCAACATTATTTGCCCGTCGGTTTTGAGAGATGTCTTCCTCGATTTTCGTCTAATGGGACAAATATTGCACAAGAACATATTCAAGCATTCAAATTTGTTGTGAATCACTTAACAATTTGGTATGATGATGTTGTTTGTAAAATGTTCCCTTACACCTTGGACAAAGTGGCATATGATTGGTTTACAAGTCTACCTTTAGGGTCTATCACTTCTTGGGCTCAATTAGAGACAACATTTCTTAATCAATTCAACAAAAAGCAAGTTGACCCAATCCGCATGTATGAGCAATTTTTCACCATCAAAAAAGGACCAAGTGAAAATGTGAAGTCATTTTCTGAAAGGTTCTTTGGATTATATGCTCAATTAGTGACATGTTATGTTTTGCAAGAAGAAGTGGCTCTCCAAATATATGTCAATGCTCTTGACCCACTCATTTCCACATATTTGCGAGGGATGCCCCTAATCACATCTTTGTCTCAAGCCTATGCTCAAGCAATGGCAATTGAGCAACAATTGAGTTGTCAAAATTATGGTGTGGGTTTTGGATCATGTAATCTTCAATCATTTAATACTTCCTTTACCCACCCAATGATTTATCCACCTCAACCAAATTCAAGTGTGAATCAATTTCAGAATCAACAATCATTCCCAAGCTTCAATCAATTTCAAAATCCTCAATTTACTATGCAAGATCAACCATCTTTCCTAAGTATGAATCAACTTCAAAGTACTCATCTTGATTCAAAAGATGGTTCTAAAATCAATTTTAATGATTTTCATAAGAATATGATTTTAGGCAAGGGAGGAGTACTAGATACAACTAGTATCGAAACATGTGATAAATTGGAAACCCTTGACTCACCAAAAGATGAATTCTATGAGGATGAATCTATTTCGGATGACATTGTTGAAAGTAATGACCAAGAAGATCCACACCTTCCAAATTGTGATAAAATTGAATCATGGGTTACAAATTTGGATTATGATAGCCTTATCAATTTGAATACAAGCAATAACCCAATTTTGGAAGTAATTGAACCATCTAAGGAAGGTAAAGATAAATTTGATGAGAAACATGTTGATGAATTAAAAGATGAAGAAGAAATAGTTGAGCATCACAATTTGATTTTGAAAGATGATCATTATGATTCTTGGGAAGAGTATGCTCACTCCAAGCCTTCTAATGAAATTTGTGTGCCTATTGATATGCAGGATGATACAATTGCCCTTTCACATGAGGATATTACAAATCCTGTACAATCTAAGAATGTTTTGGAAGAAGGATTGGAATCTCATCAAAGGTTGGAGAAGGATAATGATTTTACTACCATGGATCAAGAAGGAGAATCAATTGTTTTTGTTCCCCTTGAGGGGCAAGAAATAGAAGATCTTGATCCACCTATGGTTTCTACAATGTCCATGCCATCTCAAAATGATGAAATCACAAATCCTAAGTGGTGTGGGTTTGATACTATTGATGATCCTAATGAAAATATGAATCTTGAGGCAACTCAAGCCATTGATCATGGAAAGGTGTCACGTGACACATATCTTGAAAAATTAGGCTCTTGTTTTGAAAAAGATGGATGCATGTTTGATTGGGTGCCTAACTTTGGTGTTTTTGAACAGGTGTTGGATGATGAAGAAGACAATGAGGAAGAAGAAAAGGCTACTAACACTCATCAAGTTGTGGTAAATTCTAACCATGATGGGTTGAGTATGGATGACAAGGTGAAATCTTTACCTTTGGTAGTAGCTACCAAAATTTCAAGTGATGGATTACATGATGTCCCTTTGGATGCTAATGTCATTAATGATGAAATGTCAAATCTTGGTGATGTTTGTCAGCTTGATTGATTTTGATTGCTTTAAATTCTTGAAGAATATTGAATGCAAGACTTTTAGAAATAGGCTCTTGTTTGCAATATCTCACTTTTGAAAAGGAAAGCCTACTTCTAAATTATGAATGGAATGATGAAATTTGCACTTTAAAGAATAGACATGATAAAATTGAAAACCAACCATTGGCTAATCAATTTGATTTGAATCTCACCTATGATGTTGCTAATGGAATTAAATCTAATTGGTGGGGTGAGAGAGGCAAGTTGAAATTTGTTGCATTGCTTGGTTTGATCTTATTGTTGTTGGATTCCTACAACATTTGGCATGTGTATTGTGACATATGTCTTTTGAAATGCTCTAATCATGTTTGGGATCCAGGAAAGTAATAGTCCAAGCTTGGCATCATCTTGTACTATATTGTATATAAACTTTGGTTTTGGGTTTTGGTTTGTGCTTTCAAGTTCGTTTTTGAAGTTACTTTTGGGTTTGGTTTCAAGTGTTGTGTGTTAGTCCTTTGGACATGTTGGTTTGTTTATAAAAAAAAAAAAAAGAAAAATTGAGATGTCAACTTATGCCTAAAATCAGGAGAATATGAAACATTGGAATTGTGTTGTAGAAAGCTCCACAAGTAACACAAACATTTAAATAATATCGTTTGAATCTTGTGATGCATGATGTTGTCAGTTTTACACATTAGGGTATAATAGATGATACATTCCAAAAGAAGCAATGCATTCATATCTCATGTCATATTCCACATTGCATATACATGTCATCTCAGTTTCATTTTCATTCCATGGGCAATTATTGAGAAGGTGTTGAATCCTCTTAGGATTATTACATAACATATATTAAAAGGATCCTAAGGTTGGGAACTGCTGCCCAAACTATTTTGAACCAAGCACATTCCATGCACATTAAAGGAATCTTGAGCAAAATGGTCAAAACCATACTTGGATGAAAAGGTGAGGTGAAAAGAATATTTCATGTTTGTCCTATCATGCAACATAATCCTTGAAATAGTGGTTTTTACCACTCCTCATAAAAGCTTAAAGCCTAAAACCAGAGTAGTAAGGATAGGGTTAAATCCTCATCGAACTTAGGTTGAGGATCCAACTCCCCAAAGCTATGGTTTGACCTACATGGAGTAGTAAGGATAGGACTTAATTCTCATCTTGCTTAGGTTGAGAATCCGATTCCCCAAAGCTTCCATTTTCCCCGTTTCATCATAAAGCTTGGATTGGAAGGATCGTACTACATGTCCTCTGCAAAGGATGGGTAGTCATCCCAAAGGTCCAAGTAATAAAATTGATCAATATTTCCCATTTTGTCATAATATTGGATTGGAAGGATCGTACTACTTGTCCTCTGCAAAGGATGGGTAGTCATCCCCAAGGTCCAAAGAAATGAAGTTAAGTCATGGATTATGGGGTTAAGTATGCTCATGCGTGGCAACATGTCTTGCCTAAAAGCAAGACCACTGATTGCTCATATGGATAGACTAGCCTGACCATTTCATCCATAACAAGTTAAATTATTTTGTTCAAGATGAGGTAATGAACTCCAAATCAGAGTAGTAAGGATAGGGTTAAATTCCCATCTCGCTTAGGTTGGGAATCTTATTCCCCAAAGCTCTGATTTCACTTACACTTGCACATGGGTTCAAGATGGTAGTGACACATAACCAACTTTGGGATCTAGTAAATTAATTCAATACACATATATTTGGTCCTAAGAGGGTTTGACATCTTTAATATGTTTGTTCATGATATCAGAAGGTTTGAGCATTTATAAAGCAGGTTGTTACATCTCTAGCATCTTCATCATGTATCAAATCCTACACAAATCATTCATAGCCTTGCATACAAATCATAAGTAAAATTGACAATGGAATGTTGATCGAGTTTCAAACGGTAGGGAATGAAGCACACTGCACACACCGAGTTGATGCTTAGCGATTCTGATGTTTCATGTATTTCTGATCTATTGGCATTCTTTGGATATTTGTTGACGCTTGTGTTAAAGTTTTGAAGTGTGTTTTCAGGTTTTCTTTTTGGGTTCTCATCGAAATGCTCAGGAGCATTTCCCAGCAGAGTCGCCATTTGTTGTGACTATTTCACAACTAGCCCCAAAGCTTGGGGACCCACATTTTTTTGATAAATTTTGGTGTGGTTTTTGTCTTTTTCTTTTTTTATAGGTTTATTAAAGTGTTTATAATTCAAACATTAACTTTTGGGTTAATTTATGTTTAAAAAAATAAATAAACTAAAAAAAAAGAATTAAAAAAATAAATAAATAAATAAAACAAAAAAAGAAAAAAGAAAGGATAAATAAATAAAAATAATATATATATATATATATATATATATATATATATATATTAAATGAACATAAAATAAAAAAAAAAAATAATAAAAATAAAAAGGGATAAGATATTATATATATATATATATATAAATATCTTATATTTTTCATGGTGGCCACGTATAACTCTTAAAGCTTTTAAAGCACTTTTATTTAGCTTTAAGTAGTATGTAGTGGTAGGGTTGTTTTTTTTTAGCTTTTTTGTTTTTTTTTAGGTTTTAATTTTTAATTTTTTCATGTTAGTTTAGGTAAAGTTTAGTTTTTGTTTTTTTTAACGTGTTTTTTTCTTTTTGCAGGGTGTTGCGTATGGAGGAAAGGAAGAGAAGCGAAACGCCATGGAGAAAGGGAAACGAAAAGATGCAGGAAAAAGAAACGAAAGGCCATGCAAAGGAGGGAAACGAAATGCAAAGAGCCAGATTGGAAAATTTTAAATACGCTATTTGAGAGATTGAAAAAGGGGACGGAAATTTTTGGCATGGCCAAATGAGAGGATTTTGGGCATGGCCGGATATGTAAAACTTGGATTTTAATTTTAATGTGAAAGCTTCTCTTCAGAAATTTCAGGCCTTGTTAGCAAGAAAGAATGAGAAATTTTCTGCATGCTCTGTTTTAATTGTTTTATCTTTCCCCTTCCAAATTTCAGATTTGTATGTGGAATTTACGCCATTGTTTTTGGGTTATTTCATGTGAATGTCTGCAATCTGGAAATTATTTAAAACCCTAGGAGCCAGCACCTAGTTTACTTTGATCGTGTTTGTTTGCAGGTCAAATAGGCTAGGTTGCATGTATGAAACTCTCACGTATTCGGTTTTGCAGGACGGGGTGCTATCAAACTGAAGGAGCTTTTGCATTGCTGCATTTCAACAATTATTTTGATGCAAACTTTTAATTTTCTGTTTCCAAAAAATTTAATTTCAGAATTTTTTCCTATTTTCAGGCATTAAAATAAACATTAAAAAAATTTCAAAATCTAAAAATGATTTCACCATTGCGTAGAGTATAATTCAGACTTCCAATACGCACTTTGAAATTTCATTTTCGGAGTTGTTTAGTATTTTTTAAAATTCATCAAAGTTGTTGTTTTGTCACAGATTTTAAAAATCCGAAAATAGAAAATTTCCATTTTAAGGTCAAATTTCATTTTTCCAGTTTTGTTTTGCATTCATGAGCCTATGATGACATTCCCTTCATGGAAATTCCAATTTCATTGAAGGAGTTATGTTTTATGGCATTTTCACAAATTCCCATTTTGGGCCTAAAATTACCCTTTCTTCATAAAAATTCTAATTTTGCGAAAGAGGGGTAATTTGAGTATTATATTGAAGGTCTTTGCCTTAAAGCACTTAATTATTCATCTTGATGAAAATTTGATTTCATTTAAGAGGGATAAGTTAAAGTGACATTTTGAAGCTATATTTGAAGACCCTATTCATCATTGAGGATTTAATGCAAGATAAAATCTATCTTAAAACCATCAAGATAAAAGGAATTAAAGCATTACATCGTGGTCATATGAGGGCCAACTCACATTTGATTTATCTTGGTTCAATGAACAATCACTAAAGTTTCATGGTAAAATAAACCAACATTGCCCCTTGTTTACAGTTACTTGCAATCACTAAGGTGTTCCAAGCATTTAAATTGAATATCTTTATTTGATGCACATATGCAAATGCTAATATAACAAGAACCTTGGAGAAGTTGTTTGTTTAACTTCTTTGCAAGAGGGGATTTGGAATCCAAATCCTAAGGGAGAGTGTACTTTCACAATTGGGTGAAAATACCACTCAAAAAGTAGCTATAGAACATCATGCATCATGTGTATGAATATGGTAGAAGCAATGGTTATGCCAAAAGGTATAACTAGCTACTCATATAGCCCTTCTATAGTATTGAAGGTCATATTCCATATGTCATTGAGTCTAATAAGAACCTGATGATAACCCAATTTGAGGTCAATATTGGTGAATTATTAATCCCATTGTGAAAATAGGTACATGTTCTTCACTATGATTTTGTTTAGCACTCTATAGTCAATGAAAAGATATCAAGTACCATTATTCTTTGGCCCTAAGATAATGGGACAATGACAAGATGATGAGCTTGGTCAAACCTTACTTTGATCAACAAATCTCTAAATTTGATGCCTAATTTCATTGTTCTCCTATATTGATCAATGATACAATAGGTTTTTGGTTATAAATTATGTAAGGACCAAGTATATATTATACTTCATTAAGTAGTGCAGTTAGCCTCCATGAGGATCCTAGAAAATATTAGAATAAGGATGGATAAGGGTGGCCATCTGCTCAGATTGTGTTGAAAATACTACAAGCAACACGATAAGGATAAACATATCAATGTCATGGTTCTTAAGTCAAATCATCAACAAAATGAAATTGTATAAATAAAACATAGTTTCTTGCATTGTTTTTAGCTACTAGAACCATAGTTTTCTTAGGTAAGCACTTTGGTGTTTGGTATGTCATCCCTTGATGAGGACATCATTTAGTCCTAGGTTTAGTTTAATTCCTAGGCTTATTATTTTCTAGCTAGGCATATTATTAGCTAGATTTGGCATATTATTTTATTGCCCACCTATGTACCCATGTGAAGCTTCTTCAAGTTCACGTAGGATTAGTTGTTAGGCTTAGGTGGAATTTGTTAGCTATGTTGTTAGATCTTGTTAGCATCTTAGCTTAATTATAGTTCATAGTTAGCAATTTGTTAGCATCTTCCATTTTGGGAAGATTATAGTTGTAATAGTAATAGTGCTATTTAAGCACCTTACATGAATAGCATTTTTAGTTTACATTTTTCTAATTCTGGTTCCTCATCATTGGTGTCAGAGCCTGAGATCAAACTTGTGGGAGTTTGGTTCTTAGTTTATCTAAGAAGGTCTAGTTTGCTTAGGATTAGATCCTTACAAGTTTTTAACAAATTCCTAATTCTAGGCCCCAAATTAGCCCTCATGTGGTAGTAGTGCCTCCTTGGTCCCACCATTACATCATTGTTGCTTTGATTAGCCTAGCAATTCAAGATTTCTTCTACTAACAAGTGTCAATTTCATGTTAAACAAGTTATTGCTTAGTTTGTTTTAAAAAATTTAGGAATTTAGTCCCACATTTGTTGTGAGGATGATGTTTCACATTTTAAAGGTGGTTTTGCATAGAGACTTGATCAACTAGCCCAAGGTAGTATCTAGAGTGCAGTTGACTAGCACCCTACAAACCTATTGTTTTTTGTTGTTGGATGTGTTGACTTGCATTGTGTATCGTCATTGTATGGTTGCAACCATTTAAAAAATAGTTGAATTTCCAACCTTTAAAGGTTTACCATATATTTTTGCTAAATTAATTAATTAATTAATTTTGTGCCATTTATATTTTTATCAATACTTGTAAAAGAAAAATCATTGTTTTTTTTCTTAGGCATAAAATTGTAAAAGAGGGATATCTTTTTTGTAACTTGCTAGAACATTTTGTAAACCCTCTTTTTAGTATGCAGAAATGGTTGGACATCTATTGTAATAGCCTAAGAAAGGCTAGTTGTAAAATTTTGGCTTATATTAGATCTCAAATTGTAGCTAATTTAGAAGAGAAAATGGTTGCTTTGATAACTATAGTCAATATTTTAGTAGAGAAAGTCAAAGAAATTACAACTCAAAGTGCAAATCTACAACAACGATCTCAAGATTAAAGAAAAATGTGATATCCACACTTATGATGGGTCTCAAAATCCAGATGTCCTAAATAGCTAGATATTGGACATGGAGACTTGGTTCTCCTATTTTGAGATTCTTGATGATGAACAAGTACCATTTGCTAAACTTAAGCTAACAAGATTGGCTAAGTTAGTAATTATGGATAGACAGGAAGACCAAAATCCCCTTACCACTTGGGAACAATTAGTTCAAGCTTTGAAGGACACATTTTATCCTTCTAACTATGAAAAAGAGCTCAATGTCAATTGGTACAAGTTAAGACAAAATATTAATATGTCTTCCAATTCAAAAACTTAGGGATTTTTCTTTGTGTAAAATATCTCGTAAAATATCTCATCATCAAGTTTACTAGTGGACTACTTGAATCATTGTATAGGGATTTGAAATATACTCCCTTGGATACTTTGGATGTGGCAATCAAACATGTACATTTAGTAGAAAAGAAGTTGGTCACTCATTCAAAGGGAGCTTATCGATCTTCAAATCAACAATAGTCATCTAAGGAAAATATACCTTCTTCTTCTTATTATTTTTCTTCTTCTTCTTCCTCTTTCTCTTCCTATCCTACTTATTTTAATGCAAAGAAATATTGTAATCATTGTGAAATAAAAGGACACTTAGAATCTAAGTGTTTTAGGAAAAGGAATAACTTACTTGTAAAATCTCCAAAGGAGGAACCCCATGAGGGTCCCCTTGAGGTTATGGGAGAAGCAAGAGAATATGTTGAGTTATAGGGTAAATTGAACAATGTTACAATAGAATATGCATCATAAATGTGTCCATGATATTTTTTGTCATGAAAGCCCACCTCACTTAGCTTTTTTGTGAATTTTATTATCAATAATGGATCACAAACAAATTTGATTGCACAATTCATTGTCGATAGAATCAAACTACATGTAGACCCAGATCCCCATCCATATCCATTAGGATGGAAGGATATGGGTTCTACCTCATACATCACAAAAATTTGCACTGTGTCCTTTGCCTTAGGCTCGCATTATATGGATTGAGTCACTTGCAATGTGACTCCAATGGACTATTGTGGTCTTATTCTTGGCCAACCCTATCAATTTGATAAAATGGATCTATATGATGCATACAACCAAACTTACACTTTGCATCATGAGAATAAGCAATTTCTTATTCATAACTTGCCACATTATACACTTATGCTTTCCTCCCATCAGTTGTAAAAGGTAGCCTTAGTCTTCAATTGACCATAGGACACACCTACTTATATTGCATTACTTTATCCCAAGGATGTGATTTCTTCTTCTTTTGCACCTCCTCCTACTGCTCATACTCATGTTGTTCTTCCTCTAATTTTAGAACAACCTTCTTCATTGTTGTCTTCACCAATTTCTATTATGCAGTAGACTTTGTAGACTCTACAACAACCTATTAGTGCTTCATCATTACCTATTTGTATTCCTTCATTAACTAGTGATAAATTTGTGCCTTAACGTAGTATCCCTGCATCATCATCTTGTGGTCTCAACGACCTCATTCAAACCCATGATGACGTGCCCTCTTAGATTCCACTTCATCCTCTTGATGGACTCTATTTTTAGTATTTGGTATCTCAACCCCTCTGTTCTATTATAAAAGCATTAGAGTCTAATGCTTATATTGTGGGAAGGTATGTCGAGAACATCATTTAGTCTTAGGTTTAGTTAAGTTCTAGGCTTATTATTTTCTAGCTAGACATATTATTAGCTAGATTTGACATATTATTTTATTACCCACCCATGTAACTACGTGAAATTTCTTCAAGTTAACATAGGATTAGTTGTTAGGCTTAGGTGGAAACTGTTAGCTATATTGTTAGACCTTATTAGAATCTTATCTTAATTGTAGTTTATAGTTATCAATTTGTTAGCATATTCCATTTTGGGAAGATTATGGTTGTAATAGTGCTATTTAATAACCTTACATGAATAAATTTTTCAATTTACATTTTCCCAATTTTGGTTCCTCGTCATCCCTTTAATGCACACTAATCATTGCTACATATAGGCTTCCTATCTTGCTTGGTGATCAAAGAGGTATGGTATTTTCAAAAAGACATTGAAATGTCCCATGGTATTTGATATGTGATTGAGACATATATTTATGTACTATTATATTTGAGGGTGTATAGGCACCAAGCTTCTATACCTTTTCCCAAGTGAAGCCATCCTAGTGATTAAGGTTGTCTGCATGCTATGCTCTAATTTTTGAGATGCTTGACTATGTCTTATGTGATAATGTTCTATTGGATCCTTATGTCAATGATGTGGATCCATGTGTTCAATTCTTCAACATTGATTTACCTTGAAAATATTAGAATATCAATGTTGGTCTACACAATGAGTGGAATGTCACTCTAAAAAGGTATAGTATTGGTAGTTGAGAACAAAGCTCTCATATTTAGCGTGAGATCGTAGAACTACCAAAAAAGTGTACTCCTATATTATTCTAGGGAATATCATATGACCTTATTGAAATCATGCATATTATTCTCCATTGATAAATTTTCCATCTTTGGTATTATTTTGAGAATATGATGCTCTTCATAGTACTCAATGTAACACCCCAGGTTTACTCACCTAGGTGTCCAAAACACAATTAAAAATTTTCATTGAAAACATGGTAAGTATAGTTCACACCCAATATTTTATTAGTACATAGGCATATAAATATTTGTTTCAAGGTAACTGGCCACTACAGTCGGCCCTTTAAACATTCAATATTGGCCAAATCCTACAATAGGTGCCATCTTGTGAACACATTCATCTCCTTTACTAGAGGTCTATGTTCATGGTATGGGGTTGTCCTTCTAGGGCCCATAACACCTGAAAGGGTGGATGCATAGTTCCCCACCCATAGCATGGTGTGTTTAGGATTCATTTTCTAAAAGTTCTACCTAAGGCACATATAACTTTAATATCTCCTCTGAAGAACATGAGCTTATACTGAGAGGGGGGTGAACAGTATAAGATAAAAATTTTTACTTTTCAATCCATATGATAACATCAACAATATCAAAGCAGTAAGCATTCCATAAATCATCACACACATGAGAGACATGATTTAACGTGGTTCACCCAATGTGGGCTACTCCACGGAGAAAATATTCCTTATAAATTTTCTCAATAAATTCTTTTGGGAATTAATTCCCTATTACAATGTTTATGGACCTCTATCCAAAGGAGACACCAATCCCCTATGCTCTGATTCATGGAACTCTATCCATAGGAGAACTCTTTCTCCTCTTCTCTGGTTGGTGATCTTCTAGAAGACTTCTACCCCCACTACACTGGCTTGTGGATCTCTCTCCATAGAAGACCTCTATCCTCACTGCCCTGGCTAATGGATCTCTATCCACTGGAGACTATTGTCCTCTGCTCTATCACCTCCAAATCTTGCTCTAAAACTCTTCCTCAGATCTACACCAAACTCTATCCCAAGTGTAGTACAAATATGCTCTAACTCTATCTCAGGTCTATCACAAATTTGCTCACAAATCTGCACCAAAATCTGTCCTCAAATCTGTCCTCAAGCCTTAACACAAAGCTTGATCCAATCACAAATCAACTCTCTTAGATTTTCCCCAAGCCTTAACACAAAGCTTGAAAAAATCAATCAATCAACTTTGCTCTCAAGTCTTCATAAAGACTTGCTTCAAATATACCTTCAAGTCCTCTCAAGAACTTGCTCAATCTACTCTCAAGTCTTCACCAAGACTTGCTTAATATACTCAAACCAACATTCAAAAGTTTCATTCAATTATTCAACCAATGAATCACAACTTGCTTACAAACCCTAAACAATTGTTTTCATACTTCTTCAAACAATGTGCACAATGTGGGTCTCAAACCCTAACTCAAATAATCCTCAATATCTATCTCAAATGTTCTCTAAACATTCACCAATGAAGCATATAAGAATTCACTCAAATATTTCCAACAATCCTTATCAAACAATCCTTTTCACTCCACCTTATATTTTACAACATTCATTCCAACATTTCAAACAAAAGATGATGTGCCCATACCTCTTTGCTTTGATGGAGATATGTCTTCAAAACCTGTTTTACTCACAACCAAATCCTTTTGCCAATTCTAGGTTAGATAGCAACAGTCTATCTCAAAATCTCCACAAGAATATTTACCTCAACAAATATTTCACCATACAAGAAATACAATAAAATGTCAAGTCACAAATACACCTTATCACTCCTTCACTTTCAAAATAATATTCAACATATATCAAAAATAAAGTTCCTTTTTTACACCTTATAATCTCCTTCTCTTTCAAAATAATATTCAACACATATCAAAAATAAAGTTCCTTGTTTACACCTTATAATCTCCTTTTCAAAATAATATTCAACACACATAAAAAATAAATTTCCTTGTTTACACCTTATAATATCCAATACTTGATTTATTTCCTAAGCACCCAAAATAAAATATTTAATTAACACACCTTATGACTCCCTAAACAATTTCACACTTGGCCCTTTTAATATCACCTAGCCTCAAAACAAATTTCGTTTTCCAAAAACCTTTGAAAGATTTAATTCAAAAATTGCATACCTTAATATTTGGCCCATGTCATAAAAATATTTGCACAAGTCTCAACGACCATCACCCAAGCTTGAAACCATGACCTTAGCCACCACAATGCCCTAGCCCAAGGCTAGGCTACCACCTAGGCTACACGCCCACATGAGAACCAAAGTGCACTCTCTCCTATACAATGTCTTCTTCTCACAAATTTCAATGAAAACAAAAATGCTTTCCTTCTTCACAAAAATCAACTGCATGGGACTCGAAACCATGACCAACCCTTCACAAGCACCTTAGCCATGTCTCAAGTATCATCTGTGCTAGTCATATCTTTGTAATTATCTTCGCACTCTCCATGATTTCAATGAAATCTTTCTCGAATAACTCGCTTGACTTATGCTTGATATCTGACCCTCATGAACTATGCACACACATTTCTTTTTCACACAAATCAACTTTGGAAAACATTCGTCCTTTTATATGAATTCCAACAAAATTAAAAACGTTGGCCCTTTTTCATTTGCACCATTTTGAAATTGTTTTGCTGCCATAAATATTAAAATTAAAATTTTAATCTTAGGTTAAAATATTTTAATTTAAATAAATTAAAACCTTTGCCAATATTTATAACTTTCTCAATGGACTTTGTCAGGGATATCTTTTTTTTTTTATAATTTCGAACCTTGTTATTTTTCATCTATTGATTTTGCCCAAATATTATAATATTATTATTTATTTTTAAGCTTGCTTTCTTTTCCTTTTGAAAAGCCCTGTTGATTGGATATTATAATATTAGTCTTTTCACTTGCTCTCTTTTTTCACATAGTCTTCAAACTTGGCCTTCAACATTTTGATATTAAACCTTTTGACATCAATGACAACATAACTTACTCAAAATTTCCAACAATCTCCCCCTTTGTCATTGATGGCAACCCTTTTCCTTAATCATTCCTTTTTCCAATTTTGCTCCCCATGAGAAATTCTCCCTAACTGAATGCTCTCCCCCTAACTCAAATCTCTCCCCCTTTGTCATCAATGGCAAAGGGACTCCTTTGGGGCTAAATATAAGACTCTTAGCTTAGCCCTCTCCCCACCTCCTCTCCTTGAGGTGATTAATTTTGGGGTGGGAGTAGAACTACTCCCAATTTTCCTCTAAGATACTCAAAAGTCTCTTTTGGAAGTGGCTTAGTGAAGATGTCCACAATCTGCTCCTTTGTAGTAACATATTCCAATCTGACTTGCTTATCTATCACCTGCTCTCTCAGAAAATGATATTTAATCAGAATGTGCTTGGTCTTGGAGTGCATCATTGGATTCTTTGAAATGTTTATAGCACTTGTATTATCACATAGTATGGAGATAGGATGATCATGCTCTATCTTAAAGTCCTTTAGAGTTCGCTTCATCCATAACACCTGTGTACAATAAGCAACTTTTGCAATATACTCTGCCTCTACTGTGGATAAGGATATTGATGCCTATTTCTTGCTTAGCCAAGAGACTAAACAATCTCCAAGAAAGAATGCTCCTCCACTTGTGCTTTTTCTGTCATCAATGCTGCCAGCCCAATCTGCATCTGTATATGCTATGAGAGTGAAATTATCACTTTTGGGATACTAGAGCCCAAAATCCATAGTCCCTTTTAAATACTTGAGAATCCTTTTTACTGCCATTACATGTGTTTCCTTTGGTGCTGCTTGAAATCTTGCCACTAGTCCCATTGCCTGCATTATATCTGGTCTTGTAGTTGTGACATATAGTAAGCTGCCAATCATAGATCTATACAATTTTTGATTTGCCTCAGGAGATTCATCATCTTTACTTAACTTGCATCCTGTAACCATGGGGGTACTTACTGGTTTGCAATCTTCTAACTTGAATTTCTTTAGCATCTCTTTTATATACTTGGTTTGTGAGAGAAATACACCTTTCTCTGATTGTGAAATCTGAAGTCCAAGAAAGAAGGACAACTCACCAAGCATTGACATTTCAAATTCATTCTGCATGCTCTTTGAAAATTTCTGACACATCTTATCATTGTTTCCTCCAAAAATGATATCATCCACATAAACAACCACAATTAGTAAGTCATTTCCTTCATTTTTGATGTATAAGTTATTATCCACTATTCCTTTCTTGAAACCCTATTCCTGAAGGTACTTATCCAATCTTGAATACCAAGCTCTAGGAGCTTGCTTTAGTCCATAAAGTGCCTTCTTTAATTTACAAACATAGTCTGGTTTATCAGTTAGGTTGAATCCCTCAAGTTGCTCAATGTAAACCTCTTCTTCCAAGACACCATTTAGAAAGGTTGATTTAACATCCATTTGATATACTTTGAAATTTTTGAAACTTGAGAAAGCTAAAAATATTCTTATAGCTTCAAGTCATGCAACCGGAGAAAATGTCTCATCAAATTCAATCCCTTCAACCTATGCATAACCTTTGCATACTAATATTGCTTTATTTCTGACTACCTGACCATCTTCATTTAACTTGTTTCTGAAAACCCATTTAGTGCCAATCACATTCTTATCTTTTGGTCATGGGACAAGTTCCCAAGTCTCACTTTTTTCTATTTGATCTAGTTCCTCATTCATTGCCTTGATCCAAAACTTATCTTCTCTTGCCTCATTGAAATATTTTGGCTCAATTTTAGATAACAAAGAGAAATTAGCATGCTCATTTGTTGCTATTATCTTCCTCCTTGTCTGTCTCTCATTTGGATTCCCAATGATTAGATCTCTTGGATGATTCTTCTGCACATACCTGGATGGAGTTTTGGGTAGTAGTCTTTGTGTTTCTTCTTCTTCTGATTCTTCACCTAACTCTTCTTGGCAACTTTCTTCTTCATACACAATTTCTCTTGTTGGTTCTTTTGACCCTATCTGTTCATCAACTATCACATTTATACTTTCTATAATAGTATGTGTCCTCTTATTATAGCATCTATAGGCTTTGCTCTTAGTGGAATAGCCAAGGAAAATACCCTCATCACATCTTGAATCAAACTTACCCAAATTTTTCTCTTCTCATCTTATGTAACATTTGCTTCCAAATATTTTGAAATATTTTACTATGGCTGGTCTCCCTTTCTAGAGCTCATATGGGGTTTTGTGGTGATTTACTCTCATTTGAGCTCTATTGATGATATACACTATTGTATGTACTACCTCTTTCCAAAAACCATCTGAAATCTTAGACTCATTTAACATGGCTCTGGCCATATTTTCAATAGTCCTATTTTTCCTTTCAACTACCCCATTTTGTTGAGGAGTTCTTGCTACTGAATATTCTCTTTTGATCCCATGTTGTTCACAAAAGTCTATGAATTCATTTGAGGTAAATTCTCCTCCTCTATCTGATCTTAAACCCTTAATCCTTCTACCTATTTCATTTTCTACTAATTCTTTAAAAGCTTTAAACTTCTCAAGAGCTTCTAACTTTTCTTTCAAGAAGGCTACCCAAATCATTCTGGAGTAATCATCTATAAATAATATAAAGTAACTTTCACCTTGTAGACTCTTTGTCCTTGTAGGACCACATAGGTCAGTGTGCACTAGTTTCAATGGCTCAGATGACATAAATCCTTTTGACTTGAAACTTGTTCTAGTTTGCTTCCCATGTTGACATTGTGCACAAATTGTGTTTTGTGGCCTTTTTATCTTGGGTAAATCTCTAACTACTTGCTTGTTGCTTATTTTTACTATGTTGTCAAAGTTCAAATGACCCATTCTTCTATGCCACAACCAACTCTCATCTTCTTGTGATAAGAAGCACTTTTCTCCCTTAATCTCACTTAGCATGTAGAGATTGTTTGTAGTTCTATTTGCATCTGCAATGAGCTTTCCAGTTTTAGATTTTTTGATCTCACATCTATTGGGATGAAAGGTAACCGTGTGTCCCTGATCACAGAGTTGGCTTACACTTAGTAAATTGTACCTCAATCCCTTGACATACAATACATTCTCTATCCTTGTTTTTCCATTATCTAAACTTAAAGTTCCTTTCCCATAGATTTTTGTTGAACCATTGTCACCAAATTTAATTGACCCTCCATTGATTTCTTTAAGTACAAGAAATTTACTTTTGTCTCTTGTCATATGACTAGAACAACCACTATCAAGAAACCACTATTTTCCTTTATCTTGTACATGAAGGGTTGTTTGTACTAACATTGACTTAACTTTCTCTTGTTCTTTTCTTTCTCTCCTAACTGTTGAAGTTGTATTCTTTTTGCTTGGTTCAGGAAATACCATTTTACACCATTTTGCCTTGTGCCCAAAATTATTGCATTTGTAACATATGATATTGTCATTCATAAGAGGTGCAAAAGAATTGAAATTTCTATCAATATTATCTTTCACATAGCTAGTGCAATGTACAACTCTATGACCATATTTGTTACATGAAAAACAATAGCCATGGAAGAAATTTTGTAACCTGTTTGAGTCCCTTGAATAATATGGTCGTGTACTTCTTCTTTTGTTGTTCTTGTAATTGAATTTTGTCCATGGATCTTCTTTGCCCTCTTCCTTCTTGATGCTTTTTCCTTTTAGTGCATTAGCATAAGTCATAGGCTCTTCTTTGTTTGATGTCTTTGTTTCTTGGAAACTTGACTCCTCTTTCTGTTTCCCTGATTTTATGTCTTGTTGTATTTTACCCTTAGCCTTTTCAACTTCCTTCCTTAGAAAGATAATTTTTGATTCCAATATTTCACATTCTACTTCTCTTACCTTTAATAGTTCTGTCATATCTTGTTCAATTTTCTTTCCCTCTTCAACTTTTACCTTGAGTTCTGTGAGATTTTGTAGAAGTTCCATTCTTGCTTCCTCATCTTCTTGAATTTGATCCTTCAAACTTGAGTTCTTCTTTCTAACCTTTTCCAAGTTTCTAAGAGTAGCAAATAATTCCTCTTTTATGTCGAGTATGGCCTCTTCTCCATTTTTTGAGGTCATGCATGTTCTTGTGGGATCTTCCTTCAAGCTATTAGGCTTTTTATGAAGGAACCCACTCTGATACCAATTGAAGAACATGAGCTTATACTGAGAGGGGGTGAACAATATAAGATAAAATTTTTACTTTTCAATCCATATGATAACATCAACAATATCAAAGTAGTAAGCATTCCACAAATCATCACACACATGAGAGACATGATTTAACGTGGTTCACCCAATGTGGGCTACTCCACGGAGAAAATATTCCTTATAAATTTTCTCAATAAATTATTTTGGGAATTAATTCCCTATTACAATGTTTATGGACCTCTGTCCAAAGGAGACACCAATCCCCTATGCTCTGATTCATGGAACTCTATCCATAGGAGAACTCTTTCTCCTCTACTTTGGTTGATGATCTTCTAGAAGACTTCTACCCCCACTACATTGGCTTGTGGATCTCTCTCCATAGAAGACCTCTATCCTCACTACCCTGGCTAATGGATCTCTATCCACTAGAGACTACTATCCTCTACTCTATCACCTCCAAATCTTACTCTCAACTCTATCTCAGATCTACACCAAACTCTATCCCAAGTGTAGTATAAATATGCTCTAACTCTATCTCAAGTCTAGCACAAATCTTCTCATAAATTTGTACCAAACTCTATCCTCAAATCTATTCTCAAGCCTTAACACAAAGCTTGATCCAATCACAAATCAACTCTGCTTAGATTTCCCCAAGCCTTAACACAAAGCTTGAACAAATCAATCAATCAACTCTACTCTTAAGTCTTCACAAAGACTTGCCTTAAATCTACCTTCAAGTCCTCTCAAGAACTTGCTCAATATGCTCTCAAGTCTTCACCAAGACTTGCTTAATATACTCAAACCAACATTCAAAAGTTTCATTCAATTATTCAACCAATGAAGCACAACTTGCTTACAAACCCTAAACAATTGTTTTCATACTTCTTCAAACAATGTGCACAATGTGGGTCTCAAACCCTAACTCAAATAATCCTCAATCTCTATCTCAAATGTTCTCTAAACATTCACCAATGAAGCATATAAGAATTCACTCAAATATTTCCAACAATCCTTATCAAACAATCCTTTTCACTCCACCTTATATTTCACAACATTCATTCCAACATTTCAAACAAAGGATGATGTGCCCATACCTCTTTGCTTTGATGGAGATATGTCTTCAAAACCTGTTTTACTCACAACCAAATCCTTTTGCCAATTCTAGGTTAGATAGCAACAGTCTATCTCAAAATCTCCACAAGAATATTTACCTCAACAAATATTTCACCATACAAGAAATACAATAAAATGTCAAGTCACAAATACACCTTATCACTCCTTCACTTTCAAAATAATATTCAACACATATCAAAAATAAAGTTCCTTGTTTACACCTTATAATCTCCTCTTTCAAAATAATATTCAACACATATCAAAAATAAAGTTCCTTGTTTACACCTTATAATCTCCTTCTCTTTCAAAATAATATTCAACACACATCAAAAATAAAGTTCCTTTGTTTACACCTTATAATCTCCAATACTTGATTTAATTCCTAAGCACCCAAAATAAAATATTTAATTAACACACCTTATGACTCCCTAAAAAATTCCACACTTGGCCCTTTCAATATCACCTAGCCTCAAAACAACTTTCGTTTTCCAAAACCTTTGGCAAATTTAACTCAAAAATTGCATACCTTAATATTTGGCCCACGTCATAAAAATATTGCACAAGTCTCAACAACCAGTGCCCAAGCTTGAACCCATGACCTTAGCCACCACAATGCCCTAGCCCAAGGCTAGGCTACCACCTAGGCTACACGTCCACATGAGAACCAAAGGACACTCTATCCTATACAACATCTTCTTCTCACAAATTTTGACAAAAATGAAAAACTCTTTCCTCCTTCACAAAAATCAACTGCGTGGGATTCAAAACCATGACCAACCCTTCGCAAGCACCTTAGCCACGTCTCAACTACCATCTACGCTAGCCAACTCTTTGGAATTATCTTCGCACTCTCCATGATTTCAACAAAATCTTCCTCGAATAACTCGCTTGACTTATGCTTGATCTCTACCCACGAACGATGCACACACATTTCTTTTCACACAAATCAACTTTGGAAAAAATTCCTCCTTTTATATGCATTCTAGCAAAATTAAAAACGTCGAGCCTTTTTTATTTGCACCATTTTGAAATCGATTTTGGTGCCATAAATATTTAAATTAAAAATATTTTAATTTAAATAAATTAAAACCTTTGCCAACCTTTATAACTTGCTCAATGGACCTTGTCAGGGATATCTTTTTTTGTTTATAATTTTGAACCTTGTTATTTTTCACCTCTTCCTTTTGCCCAAATATTATAATATTAAATATTATAATATTATTATTTCTTTTTAAGCTTGCTTTCTTTTCCTTTTGAAAAACCCTGTTGGTCGGATATTATAATATTAGTCTTTTCACTTGCTCTCTTTTTGCACATAGTCTTCAAACTTGGCCTTCAAACTTTTGGTATTAAACCTTTTGACATCAAATATTTTGACATTAAACCTTTTGACATCAATGACAACACAACTTACTCAAAATTTCCAACATCCTCCATGTTATGGTCTAGAATTAGTATACCTAGTGTCTAACTAAGATTTCACCTTCCCTGGATTTAGCTAGGGCCCACAATTACTCTGGCTAGGGACTAGGTATCCCAAACTATGCAACATTTGATGAAGATTTTCCCATACCGAATCTTCACTGGATCTTTTAGCTTTGGAGACAAGCTACCCCTAAAACCCTCTAGATGTTTGCTAATGATTCTCCAATCGAGCATAGATCATGAGATCCCCCCATGTACTACTAACTTATTATTCTAGAGAGTATCCCATACCAACCCTCGTTACTTGTTCATGGTAATAGGACCTATCAGCTAGGGCAAGATTACCAAAAAGTGACTGAAATTGATTCACAATATCTACCCTTCCTGCAAATATTGGTGCTAGGTAGATGCTCATCATTATTGATGAGACATCAAAATATTTGTATACCATCCTCCTCAATGGTTAAAAATCTTAATCTATGTTTGCATTCTATGTTTACCATCCTTCCTGAGGGTTAGGTCAAATTGGGACCAGTTTATGGTTTATATTTGAGGATGTAGACATAAAAAAATGACCCACTTTGAGTGGGAAATATTTCTTAGTGCCTTTAAGAGGTCCCTCACCCCTTCCAAAGGTAAGGGTAGGCCTCTTCACCCCCTATTTTACATTTTCTAGTGTTTTTAGCAAAATCACACCCCATCTTCATGAGGCATGATTTCACGGAAGTGATATCACGCACCACAAAAATGGGGTACAATTTCACTGATTTTAATTTAATATTATTTTATTTTATTTTGTTTTCTTCTTGGTCTGCTTAGACCTAGGTTTAAACCCTCCAGCATGTTTTTGCATCGACTATGAGTTTATTTTGCCCACCCTTTCACCCCGATGATCATCTATAAAAGGAAGAGCAATCTCACTCTTTTCATATCACCATCACAAACTTACTAATGCTCATGCGATCTTTATTTTCTAACACTCGCTTACTGCTTTCATTTTGCTCTGATTTCTATTTCTTCTACAAGCTAACCCAAAGTGAAAATTTTATATTTTGATTTCATGTTGCATGGATTGGATTGTTGCTTAACTTGGTGGACGTGTGTTGTGGCTTAGAGGGAAAGAGTGCCAATTCAGATACCTTGACTTCTTCTGTTGTTTTTGTGCTCTCCATTTGTGTTTCACTCTTTGTTTTTTTTACATTAATTTATGTTCTATGCTTATGCTTTTATTTTTCATGTATCTTAAGTGAAATCATACCCGATTCTATCAAGGTGCAACTTCGCTAACCCTAATTTAGGGTTTTTTATTACTACAGTGAAATTGCACCTTGTTCTAATGGAGCATGATTTTGCTGAAGCAGTATCGCGCCCACTATTTGTGAGGCATAATTTTACCTAAAGTTAATCTATGGGCAATTTCTATTTTCTAATAGTTTTTTAGCTTCATTATTGCATACTAAGCATATTGGCATATTTTTTTTTTTTACTATTTCTGCATATTTGTTTTATGATTAATTCTCCAAAGGTCAATTTTTCATTTTGTGTTGAAAGGTCATCTAAGGGACCTAGGGGGCTTGACCGTTGAACCTCTGAGGACTATTATACAGTGACCTAAGAAGACCTCCTAATGTTGATCACCATTTTTTTAGTATTTCTTAGATTATATTACAGGAACAGGTATTTTGATATCATTGGACAAGAAGCATCAAAAGCTAGGATCAACCACTAGTTAAAGCTAAGTGTTCTAATTTATCTTGTTGGTTTTTTGATCTAATCTGAATTTAATTCTTAGGCATCTAAAAGTGAAAATCATTTAGTTTGCATCTAGGGATAATTTTTGTGCATTTATTTTGTATATTTCTGCTTTAAATATTTTTTGAAATAAAACCCTAGGTTAGTAAGCATTCAAAATAAAGAATCATATTAGGCTAGCTCTTGTATGCTTAAATTCTATTTTTAGTTGTTGCACTCTATTTTATACACTATCATTTATCTTTCTTAGCTCAGAACTAGAAAGGCCAAACTTAGGTATTTTTCTTAAAGCTGGACACATCAAAATTTTCTTGCATATCCTGAGGACTTGGAGCAAGTCCTAAAATTGTTCTTGGTGAACCCATCCCCCTAGCACTGGGTGCAGAGAACAACATACCCCCATGATTCAACCCATAATGCTTTCTACCTTTGTGGATCTAGCATTTTTAGGAATTATACGTGATAGGGCAGTTTTCCACCTCTTCATATTTGGTGAACCCAAAGTGAACACCTCCTTTTATTTAAAAATTTAATAAAGATCATTAATTCTGCATGTTACATAAAAAAACATTAAAAATATAACATCTTGTGCTAGTTTTGTTGGTATTTAGTTCCTTCATTTTTGCCCTAGTCCTTTTCTCCTTTTCCTAATGGCTTCCAGCCTTGGGAGTGAGCGAAGGCCTCTAAGGTTTGATGATATTTTTCCAAAGGATGATCTAATTGATAGAAAAAATCATAATCTTGAAGAATAAAATATTGATAATAGTCTTGGTCCCCTTGAAGACCCTAAGGGTTGCTACATTTTTGAATCATTTGATCATGTTTTGGGTTTCATGGAATGCCATAAGGAGGCTTTACTTAAGGCTATGGAATAGAAAGCTCAACTTGAAAGAGGTGAGACTCTTCTTCCTCCTCCAATCATCTCTCCTAGGCATGTTCATGATAACCCTTTGTTTGAATATTTGAATCATGGTAATCCTAGCCATAAACCAACCTATGCCACTACTATAACCACCAATGTTGGAATAAATCCACAAGTTCATACAACCAGTATTGTCACTCAAAATAATTTTCAATTTCCTCCTCAATATTCTAATCTCGACACTTTTACCTCTATTCCACCAAATTTTAGTTACCCTCTCCAGCAAGGTGTCACATATCACAATAGTATCAATACCTCTATATTAAGCCAAGTGCCTTTTCAACAACCTACCTATACCCCTCCCTTAGGGAATCTGGGGTATTGCACAATAGTGATCCAAAAGTACAAAAATTGACAAATGTGGTAAAATAGTTGGCTTCAAAAATGGATATGATTCAACCTTCAAGTTTTACTTATAGTTATAAGGAAATGTGTAATCAACCATTGGATCCTATTGTTGCTGCTAGGCCTTATCCTAAGTATTGTTCTATGTCATTTTTGCCTATATATAAGGGAACAAAATATTCGGTTGACCATTTAAGAAGAATTAGAACAACTTGCCATGATATCATCTATGATGATATGTTATTACTAAAAATGTTTCCTAAGAGTCTTTCTGGTATGGCATTAGAATGGTATTATCGGTTACCTAATTATTCTTTGAGGAATTTTGAGGAAACAACGAAATTATTTGTTCATCAATTTAGTGCATATATTGAAAAATAAGTGTCAATGAAATATCTTTATGATTTAAAGAAAAATAAAGAAGAAAGTTTTTTTAGAATTCTTAGCTCATTGGAGAAGTTTAGTTGGTCACTTAAGACATCCTGTACCTCAAAAATATATGCTTGACATATTTATTGGTAATTTACAAGAACAAATATCTTATGCACTAGAGACTACAATCATCACATCTTTTTATCAAGCAATTGAGTTAGCAAGGAAAGTGGAACAAGCTCTTATTAGAAGAGGACAACTCAAAGTGAAATAAGATAAAACCATTCAGTCATAGTATAAGAATAAGGATGTTGTAAGTGATGGTGTAAGGGATAGTAGGCCTGTTAATAATGTTTTTAACAACCTATAAAATATAATACTTCAAAAACCTCCACAAAGAAATTTTTGAAGACTTGGCATACCTATGGAAGAAGTCCTAAAGAAACTTTTAGAAGCCAATGCAATTGAGTTACCTCCTATAAGATAAAAAAATACTACAACTAGTTGGTACAAGGTAGGACAACATTGTGCATATCATAGAGTAGGACATTGGACAAATTCTTGTAAGAAGTTGAAACATGTGGTTCAAGGTTTAATTTATGCAGGACGTCTTGATGTAAGAAATTCTCAATATTCAAATAGTCAACAAAAGTCCACTACCAACCAGAATATACCTAAGCAAGGAAGACAAATAGTTAATCAAGTATCTTGTAAAAATGTACACCATCATTATGATAACCAAATGATCGGTATGGTAACAACTACTTCAGAATAGTAGGTGTGGAATCGACAGATCCAACGATATCAATAGAAGATGAGTTTCTCAGCAAATATATCCCTCTTAGAACTTTTACAAAATTCTCCTACTCATGGATAAGCCTTAATAAATGTTCTAAAACAACAATCTGTCCCTCCCGATATTTACCCTAGTGATATGGCCAATGTTTTAAGCTTTCTTGGGACACATCACATCACATTCTCGGATGACAATATTTCTTCCTCAAACCTACATAGGGATTCTTCTCTCTACATTACTGCATTTATTGAGGAAACCTTTATCAAAAGGGTTCTGATTGATAATGGTTCTTCCCTAAATTTATGCACATATCAATTTATCAAAAAGTTTATATTAAAATAAGAAGATTTAACTAAATCTAATGCAATCATCAAAACACTCAACAATGAATCCCAAGAAGCTTGTGACACTATATCTCTCCCTCTTAAAGTTGGACCTAAAATTTTAGATACATTATTCTATGTGGTGCCTTGCCTTACATATTTTAATCTGCTTCTTGGACGTCCTTGGATTTATGCAATGAAGGCCATTCCTTCTACTCTTCATCAATATTTGAAGTTTAATTTTAATGGTCAATTTGTTACCATTCCAGGTGACCTTCATCCATTCGAATATTGTTCAATGGTTGAACAAGCTTAGTTTGGTCTCAATGTTGATCCTTCAGTTTCATCATCTATTTCTCCAAATTCCTCATCTCAAAAATATGAACAATCCAACAATCTAAAAGTAAGTGAGTAATCCCTAATCAAATTTTCATCATGGGATCAAGATAATCAGTTTCTTCAAGAACATATTATGGATATATCTCATCAATATTTAGAGCAGAGTAATGAGGATAAGGATCACCCTTATCCCTCTAACATCTTATTTTGTAATATGATAAATTCTTTGTGTTCTAATGATAAATATTTTTCTTCTCATAGAGATATTGTAAATTTAGAGATTGCTCCTCCCTATGTTAAGAATGATGATTTCATTCAAGAATGTATTGATTATCATGTTATGGATGCCAAATAAAGAGCTTTGAAGGAGCCTCACTGTGATTATAATCATCGAGATGGCTTTCCTTCTAGATTTTTCTTTGATGAAGCAATCCCTTAAATGCTTATTCTTTTTGTTAAGATAGGAGGCACAATAAAAATGTATGTTGACTATTGCTCTAATTGCTTGTTTAATAAAACATAATATAAAATAAATCAATCATTAATTAGGCATGCATTTGCATTCTCATTCCATCATACTTGTTTGCTTGCTCATACTGCATGATTGCCTATCTGTTAGAGTTACTATGTTAGTAACTATGATTATTACCTCATTCAGGTAATTTGTAATATTCACCTAGGTAAATTTTATTTACCGCATGGTAAAAAGTAGTTTGTTACTTTTTACCACTAGTATCTACTTTTACTAGTTACCTAGGTTAGTTACTTACCTTATCGTCATTTCTTGTGGATGACAGATATTATGGATGGTAAGTTAGACGACAGTTTAGTTTTTATAATCAACTTGATTATGTTACCTTTGTCCTATATAATCTTTGCATTTCAATAATATGATTAATGTTTGCCTTACCTACTTTCATGGTATCAGAGTGTGGTTGAGCGGAACCTGTGGAGTGAGCGTGAAACTAGACAAGGCAAGGTGACTCATTCCAACTAGACCAAGGGCCCAAATCCTAAGACTCAGGACCCCTTGGATAAACATGCTTCCCAAGGCATAGGCTCATTTTCTCAATGAGGCATATCAATGCACGGATCCCCTTTGGATGGGGTATAAATTCATGTGATCCGACATTGACAATTGAATCTCATGCAGATCATCGAAACCTTGTTGACGTAACTTGGAACTGATAAAATAGCCTGACAGGCTTTGACAAGCTTGATATGAACATCTCTGACCTGCACATATCCTGAAGCCAAGTGGAATTAATGTAGATGGACATCTAGCGGACATGAGGCAACTGACGTCATCTAGTGGATCTGACCCGAGGTGGCTGATCTAGATGGCACATGGTTTGAGGTGATGATGTGGACCCTACAAAGCTAACTGGGTGTTGATGTGTCTTCATCACTGCTGATGTGGAACTATGCTGATTGGATTGGTGGCATGAACTGTAAGATGTGACATGGTACATTTCTATTTGTTGGCTCGAACGTGACAGGGCATGTTATAATTTGCTGGTTTGGGTGGCAAAAGAACTCTGAGGCTAGACCAATTGCTCGTAGGCAATCAATATTGATAGGGAGGCAATTTAGTTTTTAAAGAGAAAAATTGCACCCATAGGGTGCGTGTGGGACAAATACGTCCCACTTTATTTTTTTTCTCTCGCCACCTGGTAGGGATGAAAACAAAAGGGAATTAATTTCCCTTATATCTCATTCGATAAACTAGGCAGGACGGTCGACCACCCAACCGCTGTGGCACTTTCTCACAACAGGCATGGGATCGAGTCCTGTCGGGGCCTCCGCAAGCAATAATTTTACCCCAAGCACAAAGGCCAAGTACTAATAATTTTTTTTGTATTAATTTTTAATTAAAGTTTTTTTTAAAATATATTTTTCAAATAATTTAAATATATTTAAAGTTTTTTAAATCAATTTATATATATATATATATATATATATATATATATATATATATATATATATATATATTTAAATTTATTTTTTAAACCAACAATTATATTTTTATTATTAATTAAAATATTTTTCATTTAACTTTATTTTAAATTTTGCAAATTAAAAAAAAAAAAAGGAAGAATTTTTTTTTTGCAAATTCAAAATCCAAAGGAGCTTTTGTTTTCTCCAAGTGGGGATATAAGACATAGAAGAGCACCTACTTTTAATTGTAAATTAGAAAGCCCTAAATTCTTCTCAAACTTGTTAAATTTGCAAACATGAAAGGGGACGAAATCAAACACCTTTTATTCTTTATTGCAAATTTGGAAAACAAGGAGACTGAAAATTTTATAAAATTGAAAGGTAAAGTGTGCATTTGTTTTCTCCAAGGGGGATATAAGACATAAAATTGCACATTCTATTTTTTTTTGCAAAAATTGAGAAGAAAATTGAAGACCTTGGGTTCACTAAAACCAAGTCGTGTGTCGGCTGGTTCTGGAAGCCTTTCAAACACGAGTCGTGTGTCGACTTGTCTTGGAAGGAGTGCTAGTTTTGTTAATTTTTCAAATCAAGGGGGGACCACAAGAAATTGATCTTCTTTGCAAAATTATAACACAAAAGTGAGGAGAACTTGAAACATTAAACTTGTTAAATTTGCAATTTTTTCAAAGCCCTATTCTTTGCAAATTTGGAAAACAAGAGGAGACAAAATATATCAATTTTTTGCACAACACAAATTCAAATTATGTTGCAAAATATTAAAAGGTGAATTTTTGATTTTACTCGACACCTTCATTGGAAAATTAGGTGCATTTTTTGTTGCATTTGACACATATGTGATAAGAATTTTGTGGTCATTCTTGTTTGATTATTGCATTAGTTTTTGCAATTATAAGTCATAAAATCAAGAACACTCAAACCCCAAATTTTCACAATAAATTTGTGTTAACCATTGCACAGGTTAGGTCCGAGTTGTAGACCAATTTGTTCATCCAAACCCCATAATGGGTGCGGAGGTCCAAGGTTCAAATCTCGGGCCTCATCAAACTGAATGCTTGTCTCTTTCCTGGTGCTTTTAGCGACGTAAAAGGTTTAAAATGATTGTGGCATGGTGGTTATAGGGGCGGACTGTGTGAAGATGTGTGTGGCAGCTTCTGGGGTGGACAACACAGAATACTATGGCAGCCATAAAAAATTGGACAACCTACCCAGATTCATGGCGGTTACCGATTCCACCATGTAAATTCAAAAAAAAAAAACCATTGCACACGTTTAAATCCAATTTCACTTGATATTCTCTCCTAAAAACAAAAACCCCTAATTCACTCTTATTTGTTTGGCTTAATTTTCTCAAACTGATTATTCATATTCAAGAGGATTTTCAGGCAGGTGCCATTAAATATCTTTTTGAGTGAATTATATTTCATCTCTTATTTGTTTGGCTTAATTTCCTCAAATTGATTATTTCTCTTCAAGAGGATTTTCAGGCAAGTCCCATTTAATACCACTTAATATTGAATGAAATATCATCTTAGTAAAAATTCTAGGACCTTCATCATGGCAACTATCAAATACTTAACTAATACACAATTGCTTAAAGGTCCTAACTATTCAACATGGAAAACTAAGATGAAATCCATCCTGAATATAGAGGAAATGTGGTATTTAGTAGATGGCACTGAACCAAGACCTGCATCACCAGGAGTAGATAAAAAAACATGGGATAAAAAGAACAATCGTCTTCTTATGTTGATAATCCTAGCTACTGCTGATGAGATCCAACCTCACATAAGTGAAGCTAAAAATGGTAAAGATGCATGGGATGCACTTAGTACAATTTTTGAAGGCAAGAATCAATCAACTGTTCTAAACCTTCAAATATAACTTCATACACTCCATATGAAGACAGGTGAATCATTAGAACTCTTCCTCTGTAGAGTGTCAGAACTGAAGTCTAAGCTCAATGCTTTAGGAGCTAAAGTAGAAGACACCATTTTGACTTTAGTAATATTGAGGGCTCTTCCTGAATCCTATAAAATGCTAATTACATCCCTTAATGTATCACAAAGATCAGTCACCTTTGTGGATTTAGTCAATTTGCTTCAAACTGAGGAAGCAAATCAACTCCAAAGTGATGAAGTGTCAAATAATGCACTTTACTCAAACAATTAGGGTGATAAGAAGAAATGAAACTTTCAAAAGGGAGTATCATCCTCAAAAGGTAAAGGAAAGAAAACTCAAAAGGGGTTTTGCTCATATTGTAAAAAGGATAACCATGACACCAATAGGTGTTGGTTTAAAAACAAGCAAAACAAGAAATGCAAAGGCACATCACAGAAGCAACACAAAGAAAATATTTCTAGTGAAGTATCTAATTTCGATTCTAATTTTGGTTCAAAAAAAGCACACAAAGTGCTCTTTACTAAAACAATATTGTAGAGGGAAATGCAAATTTGACACCTTAAGCAAGCACAATTTCCTCTCTCTTTTTAGGCTTCATAAATAGCATAATTTTTTGTTTGAAGTACTAGAAATAAAGGGGTGATTGTACCTATTTTAGGCTACATAAATAGAAAAATATCATTGTTTGAAGTACTTGTAACAAAAGGAGGGAATTTTCTGGTCAAAATTTGCCTAGGAGGCAATTTTTGTACAATCCTGCACAAAGCTTCTTGAGTTGCACATATTTTGCAATTATGGGGGATACACATTTCTTTTCTTCACAAATTTTTGTAAAAATGGAAGAAGACTTATATGGGTGCATTTTTGACAGTGACCGACACCTTAGTCACTCTTATTTCAAAAATTTAATTACAACATATTTTGCAACAAACGGGGGAACTTATAAGGGTGCATTTTTGGCAGTGACCAACACCTTAGCTACCTTATAAAAACTTTTGCAAAATCATATTGTAACCGAATGAACCTTGTATGAATTGATCTATTCTACTACACCTAGCGATTGTAGTGGCTGGTTGCCCATGCAATTCGGTTGGATGACAGGATTACAATAAGGACATTCGTTGATGTGAATAAAAAGTGAGGAATGATCCAATTTTTGCTTAGGAGCAGCCAAAGCACTGTGATAGATCAAGAACTAGCAGATCAACATCTTTTTTACTATATTGGGGTAGTTATATACATTACCCAAATAATGTAATAATGGGGGATGTTAGAGTTACTATGTTAGTAACTATGATTATTACCTCATTTAGGTAATTTGTAATATTCACCTAGGTAGATTTTATTTACCACATGGTAAAAAGTAGTTTGTTACTTTTTACCACTAGTATCTATTTTTACTAGTTACCTAGGTTAGTTACTTACCTTACCATCATTTCTTGTGGACGGTAGATATTAGGGACGATAAGTTAGATGTCAAGTTAGTTTTTGTAATCAACTTGATTACATTACCTTTATCCTATATAATCTTTGCATTTCAATAATATGATTAATGTTTGCCATACCTAATTTCACTATCATATTTTGCATGTTTGCCTGACATTTTGTTCCTCTTGCATTTTTTCTTATCATAACTGCATGGTTGCTTGTTCATGACTACTTGTTCATATAGCTTCTAGGGATTCATGACAATGACATGTGATGATACCTAGTTAGGTCATAGCTCACATGCATTGCACTTTTCACTTGGATTTTGATACCTAGCAAAGCCCCAACCTAGGTCCCATGCATTTTTATCCCTTCTCTTCTTGTCTTCCTTTTATATTTCTTCTCTTCTCTCTTCTTCTTATATTCCTTGACTTTGAAATTTTTTACAAAGATCATTATCTCTCTCCAAATTCAAGGAATGCAATCCTCTTATCCTTGTCCTTTACGTAATTCTTATTTCTCCTTTGTCTTCTTTGTTCAAGATAAGGATATACATTCTTCTCTCTTTTGTTTGCACCTTTCCTCCATCTTGACTTTTCACTAGCTGAAACTTCAAGCTACGGGTACACACGCACACTTATTTTGCTCATCATCTTTCCTCTTCTCATTTATTCTAGCACATGCATACACTCACATCATATTATACTTATATTGGTTGGTCCATACATACATACACATACACGCTCTCAGGTAGTACTGGAATATACATTACATACATCATTTTACATTAGCATACACTATAACACCCCTATCGGGTTATGTCTCTCTTTGAATTAGTGGGCTCAACACCCCATTACAGGATCATATCCTTGGCCATTGATAGTAGGTCTCGACATACATCCTAGCGGGTAATCATCCCATAGCGATTACTAGTGAGCAACCACCCATAGCGGGTTACACTATACACTTCACTTATTGGTCTATATTTAGTGAGTACTACATCCATAACAGGTTCTTCACTCCATAAATGGACCATATTTTGAGCATAACACCCTCTAGTCAGGGTTTTGATCTATCTTCCTTCTCTATTTTAGATGCTTGACTTTTGGAGTTTTATCTTTGTATTTTTCTTCTTTTTCCACTTCGTAGTTTTCTGTTTCCATTCTTCTTCCTCTTTCTTTCTCTTTCTTCCCATCCATTCCTTTCCTCCTTTTATTTCATAAATTTCATACTAGTTTCATTAGATTCATATTGTACCATTGTATTCTCTGCTTTTGCTTTGTTTTTTTTTTTTTTTTTTTTAAGCGAAAAACCCCTTGCGGGGCCGCCTTGGTCTGAGAGACCACGAACAGGGGGTTCTATACCATCAAAGTCACTCGAGAGTCGCACCCATCCCTGTCCGCACCAACATTATCAATTGGATTTTGGGTACCCAATTCATATTTTTGGTAGGGTGGAGATTTGAACCTGGGACCTCCCTTGGAGTATTGCCCTCTCCTCTCCAACTCACCTACAACACCTGGGTCTTTTTCTTTGTTCTTTGTGATTCGATTTTTTTCTTTCTTTGCATTTTCCAGTTTCTTAAGGACATTCTTTTCCTTTTGAAACTCGAGGGGGCACCCTAGCCACAGAGGTATTAATGGTAGTAATGCCTTGCTTAGTGTGTAAGGGTCTAGAGTGTCCTTTGTGATACCCCTCTTGCACCACCCCTTTGCCCAAACCTGGCCACCCCTTCTTTGTGCTTGTTGTATGCTTGCCTTCAGGAGTCTACATCCTTCTTTGATGCATTTACTTGGCCTTAAATGCATCAAAGAGGGGGCAAAATGTAGACATAGAAAATTGATCCACTTTGAGTGGGAAATCTTCCTTAGTGCCTTTAAGATGTCCCTCACCCCTACCAAAGGTAAGGGTAGGTCTCTTCACCCCCTATTTTACCTTTTCTAGTGTTTTTAGCGAAATAGCGCTCCATATTCACGAGGCGTGATTTCACGAAAGTGATATCATGCCCCACCAAAATGGGGCGTGATTTTGTTGATTTTAATTTAATCTTATTTTATTTTATTTTATTTTTTCTTGGCCTACTTAGACCTAGGTTTAAACCATCCAGCATGTTTTTGTGTTGGTTGTGAGTTTATTTTGCCTACCCTTTTGCCCTGATGATCATCTATAAAAGGAAGAGCAATCTCACTCTTTTCATATCACGATGACGAACTTACTAATGCTCATGCGGATTTTGTTTTCTAACACTTTTTTATCGCTTTCATTTTGCTCTACTTTTTGTGTCTTCTACAAGCTAACCTGAAGTGCAAATTTTAGATTTTAATTTCCTGTTGCATGGATTAGATTGTTTCTTAACTTGGTGGATGTGCATTGTGGCTCAGAGGGAAAGAGTTTCAGTTCAAATACCTTGAATTCTTATATTGCTTTTGCACTCTCCATTTATGTTTTGCTCTGTGTTTTTTACATTAATTTACGTTCTATGCATACACTTTTATTTTTTGTGTGTCTAAAGCGAAATCATGCCTGGTTCTGTTGAGGTGCGACTTTGCTAACCCTAATTTAGGGTTTTTTATTACTATAGTGAAATCACAACCTATTATGATGGAGCGTGATTTTACTGAATCAATATTGTGCTCACTATTTATGAGGTGCAATTTTAATTGAAGTTAATTTGGGGGCAATTTTTGTTTTCAAATAGTTTGGTTAGCTTCATCACTACATACTAAGCATATTGGCATATTTGAGTATGTAGACACAAAAAATTGATCCACTTTGAGTTGGCAATATTCCTTAGTGCCTTTAAGAGGTCCCTCAGCCCTACCAAATGTAAGGGTAGGCCTCTTCATCCCCTATTTTGTCTTTTCTAGTGTTTTTAGCGAAATCATGCCTCATGAGGCATGATTTCGCTAAAAACACTAGAAAAGACAAAATAGGGGATGAAGAGGCCTACCCTTACATTTGGTAGGGCTGAGGGACCTCTTAAAGGCACTAAGGAATATTGCCCACTCAAAGTGGTTCAATTTTCTATGTCTACATACTCAAATATGCCAATATACTGGCATGATTTCGTAGAAGCAATATCACACCATGCCAAAATGGAATGCAATTTTGCTTATTTTAATTTAATGTTATTTTATTTTATTTTATTTTTCTTGGCTCGCTTAGACCTGGGTTTAAACCCTCCAACATGTTTTTGTGTCAACTGTGATTTTATTTTATCTGTCCTTTCACCCTGATGATCATCTATAAAAGGAAGAGCAATCTCACTCTTTTCATATCACAATCACAAACTTACTAATGATCATGTAGTATTTGTTTTCTAACACTCACTTACTGCTTTTATTTTGCTATGCTTTCTGTGTCTTCTACAAGCTAACCCAAAGTACAAATTTAGATTTTGATTTCCTATTGTGTGGATTGGATTTCTTCTTAACTTGGTGGATGCACATTGTGTATCATAGGGAAAGAGTGCCATTTCAGATACCTTGACTTCTTCTATTGCTTTTCCACTCTCCATTTAGGTTTTTATCTCTGTATTTTTTACACTAATTTACGTTCCGTGCATGCACTTTTATTTTTCATGTGTCTAAATTGAAATCATGTCTAGTTCTATTGAGGTGCGACTTCACTAACCCTAATTTAGAGTTTTGCTTACTATAGTGAAATCGTTCCCCATTATGATGGAGCACAATTTTTTCAAAGCAATATCGCGCTCGCTATTTGAAAGGCATGATTTTTCCTAAAGTTAATCTAAGGGTAATTTTTATTTTCAAACAGTTTGGTTAGCTTCATTACTGCATATTGAGCATATTGGCATATTATGTTTCTATTTTTACTATTTTTGCATATCCTTTTTATGATTCATTCTCAAAAGGTCAATTTTAGATTTTGTGTTGAAAGGTCATCTAAGGGACTGAGGGGACTTGACTGTTGCATCTCCGAGGACTATTATACAATGGCCTAAGTAGGCCCCCTAATGCTGATCACTATTTTCTAGTGTTTCTTATATTATCTTGCAGGAACAGGTATTTTGATATCATTGGACAAGAAACATCAAAAGCTATGATCAACCATTAGTTAAAGCTAAGTGTTCTGATTTATCTTGCTGGTTTTCTGATCTGATTTAAATTTAATTCTTAGGCATCTAAAAGTGAAAAGCATTTAGTTTGCATCTAGGGATAATTTTTGTGCATTTATTTTGTATGTTTCTTCTTAAAAGGTTTTCTAGAATAAATCCTAGGTTAGTAAGCATTCAAAATAAAGAATCATATTAGGCTAGATCTTGTATGCTTGCATTCTATTTTCAGTTGTTGCACTCTATTTTTTGCATTGTAATTTATCTTTCTTAGCTTGGAACTAGAAAGACCAAACTTAGGTGTTTTTATTAAAGTTGAACACATCAAAATTTTCTTGCATATCCTAAGGACTTGGAGCAAGTCCTAAAACCATTCCTGGTGAACCCATCCCCCAAGAATCGAGTGTAGAGAACAATATATCCCCACGGTTCACCTCATAAGCCTTTCTACCTTTGTGAATCTAGCATTTATGGGAATTGTACACGGTAGGGCAGTTTTCCCCCTCTATAGAGGAGTCTTTGGTTTAAATGGAAATATGTACCACCACATAATATCTCTTGGTGTATATTTTGGTTTAAATAGAAGTATGTTCCATCACATTAAACATGTAACCACTTGATACCAATCTAATATTTCTTGTATAATCTCTTAAATTAAATTTAAAAAAAAATCTACGATATTCAAATAATTAGTCATTTTGAATTAACCTGCTGAAAAGCCCTAATATACTATCAACAAGAAAGTGACCATACACAAAGTTCTATTATATAACTTCTTCATAAACTATTTTTCTACAACACTCTACTTTATCATAACCAACATGTATTTAACTCTTACTTCAAAGTAAGCATATTTTATCTAAAACCTAAATATATTTTAGGTACAAATACTCAATCTAGAAGATTTATAATCTAAGTACAAAACCCAATAGAAACTAATGGAATAAAAAATAATATTGCTCTTTATACCTTTATAGCATCTACTAAGTCAACTTTTGAAAAAGGGTTTTTACCAATCTTCTATTAAAATCTTACTTAATCTAGAAGATTCATAATCTAAGTATAACACCCAATAGAAACTAATGGAATTTAAAATAATTTTATTATTTATTACTTTATAGCATCTACTAAGTCAATTTTGAAAAAGGATATTTAGCAATATTTTATTAAACTCTCCAATTATATGTAATTTAAACTTGTATCCCTACCTAACATGCTAACCTTAAAAATTAATTTAGGCTAGTCAACCATAAACTCAAACATAAATTTTCTTAAAATATGATTTTCAAAGAGAGTTCAGTAAATTATTTTATTGATATATACTTTCCAATATTAATTAAAATATTAGAACTACTAAAATTTCCAAATGTTTCTCGTATACAACAAGACTAAAGCTTTCATTAATGATCGTTTTCTAACTGTAAAGAAAAAAATGACAACACCAAAGCAATAGATAATAGAATCAACACAAAAACTTATTGCACAAATGAAGACAATAATATTGATATTATTATGGGGGGAGCCTTGATCTCCAATGTTACAATATGATTTTGTATTGATACAATGATTACAAATCTAGGGTTTAAAAACCCTTATTCACAAGTGAACATATGGTGTCTTCTGCATCATCTTTTACTCCAAACAAGTGTGCGGGTGGGCTTGTGTATCCCTACGGGACCACCCTAGCTGCAACAACTTCCAAAAATGTGGTTCCTGCACCTGCAAATAGAAAACAACATAAAAGGGTTAATAGCACCTATGAGGGCTCCACTGTGTGAGGCCCTCTGAATAGTAAAAACCTATAAACCCTAATGCTGCAATGTTAAACTATAAACTAAATGCAAAAACATAAAATAATGCAAAAGAATATCTTACCTTGTCAATAAAGTTAATCAATGCTCCTATTTCTATGTTCGAAAGTCACGTGAATGCCCGAAAGCATCCGAGGGCTTGTGGACTACAAATATGCTATGAGAAATACCCAAATGCATTCGATGATGATTGTGAACACCCAACAACATTCCAGGAATGCTCAGAAATATTTTATGAACTCTAGGAGGTGTTCGAGGGTGGATGGGAGTGAGGTAGAACCAGATCTAGTTCATGAGGGTTTTATAGTGATAAAAATTGAAGGTGTGATGGCAACGGTGAGGGAAGAAGATGATAGCAAAATGGCTAGGGTTTGTGAGTGGACAAATGTTCAAATTTGGGACCTTGATTCATCAAAATGAATCATCTTTTATAATCTACCCTTGATCATGTTAGGGTTTTGATGACACCAATGGATGGTCGAGATTAAAACATGAGGAAGGGTTGAGATTGAACTTGAGCATGTGACATGGATTAATATGGATGGATGGCTGAGATTAAGTCATGGTGGATGGCTAGGATTTATTCACATAAATACATATATATTTATTAAATATATAAATATAAATATAAAATATTAATATTTATATATATATTAAATAAATATATATATATATATTTTTTTTTTTTTTTAGAATGGCTATGATTTGAGGATATGAATGGATGACAAGTGGCTAGATTTTGGTGTCTATAGATGCCCCTTTTGTATCGTGTTGCATGGAACACAATGCGGTGCAAAAATATGAGACACCTAGTTTGGTGTGGTGAAGCAACTTTCTTTCCTTGGAGCGCAAATAAGATCTTGAAGATAAAGAATTTGTTGGTGTAGCTTACCCCCTCAATTGGTGAATGAGTGAAAAATGAGTCTCACAAGCCAATTGATAGAATTATGGGTAATGATGTAGGTGAATGGTGTAAGTGCAAGTGTATGATGTAAATGCGGATGATATGAATGATGTAAATGTGGATGAATGATTGATGTCATTTTTTCCCCAATGGAGAAAAGGGTTTTTGTATAATGCAAGTGGTTGATTCTATTTTTTCCCCAATAGAGAAGGGGTTTTTGCCAAGTGTGGATGTAAATGAATTCTATTTTTGTCCCAACATAAAAGGGATTTGTGCCAAATGCAGATGTATGATGAATGATGTAAATGAATTCTATTTTTGCCCCAATAGAAAAGGGGTTTTTGCCAAATGTAGATGTATGATGTGAATGATGTATCCTGATGTGGGAACTCAAAATCAAATTTAGTTGCCCCAAGTTTGGGGTGATTCCATGTTGTTGGAAAACATGCCAATTGGCATCATTGAAATGCAAAGTGATGAAAATGCAAAAATAAAAAGAGTCAACCCTTGGAGGGCCAGCTAGTGACTGTAGGATAATTCCCTCAATTAGAACCAATCAACCTAGGAAGGGCCTATGTCCGTGATGACTATCAATGTAAAATAAATGTTGAGATGTGATTTTGTTCGTGTTTCAAGCCCCACGAACAAGGCCATCAATGACAACTTTTTGAGCAAGTTAACTTGGGCATAGGCTCACTTAAGAAATGAGTAACCCAAAATTATTTTGTGTTCAAACAAGAGGATGTTGAATGATGATGGGAAAGTTTCCTTATGGTGATTTACTCATCTTACCGAATTGCATGGACAACCAATCACTGCAATCGCCAAGGGGATAGAGTAGACCACTAGATACGAGGTTCACTTGAAATTGTAAGTGAATTTGGCAAATGTTTAATGAAAATGTAATGGTTTATGGATTGGATGGTGGAAATGAGAATGTGTTGATGAAGAATGCATTGATGATTGGATTGCATGAATTTGTGAAATTTTGCATTGTTTTGGAGCATTTTTGAAGCAATTTTGGATAATTTTATAACTTTTTGGTCGCAAACAAAAGTTAACCACCCAAATCAATCCATGTTATCACAAAGAGTGATGAAATGATGATATGGATGATTAGAATGATGAATGTGGTCGTTTTGTGAAAATTTGGACCATTTTGAGATGTTTTGAAGTTTGTAAGGTGATTTTATGACTTTTGGTCGCAAGCAAAAATTAAGTGCCCAAATCGATTTTTGGTTTCACAAAACATGATATGATGATGGAATGAATGCATGGATGCAATGTGGAATGATTTTGTGGGGGTAAGATACATTTTGGGGCCCTTTTGGCACCTTTTGCAATTTTTTGAAACCAAACATTGGCTAGCATTCATGTCTGGATAAACGTAGGCAAGCGTCTACCATGCTGCAAATGCTGGTGAGCATTTGGGTGCACCAGGTAGACACCCATGGGCATTTGAGTGCACTCAAAATATTATATAAAAGGGTTACAAGGGCCAAATTGATTTCATTCTTGCATTCACAAGTTCTAGAAGCTATGTTTGAAGGAGAGTGAGTGAGTGAAGGAGTGTGGTGGAGTGAAGGCCATGGTGATGGAGGGAGCAGATGTAGGAGCAGAGATGCAAGTGGCTGAGGTAAGTGCCCTTGGCACTCTTGTTTGGACTTGTGCAATATTTTTTTATGCAATGAATGTGATATTAATGTGCTTGCATTGTGTATGTGTTGTGCTATAGTTGAGGATCTTGGAGGCTCGACATCGGTTCTCACCTCTCATACTAGGGGTGAGAAAGGTATTGTAGGAGGAGCATTGGAAGTGGTTGGAGGTCGTGGGGCTAGTTGGAGCTACTTGGATTGAGGTGGTGAGGGCTGATGAGGGGTATATCTCTGCCTTGGTAGAGATATGGGATCCAGATAGGGGGACCTTTCAGCTCCCTACTGGTGAGGTGATAGTGACACTCGAGGATGTATACCATATTCTTTGAGTGCTAGTGGAGGGGTTACATGTCAAGGTTGGACACGATAAGGAGCATGAGATGAGTCAGATATTTGGAGATTGATGGAAGAATGTGAGTGTGAAGGGTGGAGGGATCATGTACTTGGTGATGTATGCCAAGAAGGAGTTGGAGGTATTGCCCACCTTGGTCATGTTCCTATTGGCCAACATAGTGGTACCTAATAACATTGGCTATCGGTTCCCATGGAACATGATTAGGATGGTGTATGATATGATCGATGAGCCTTGGGTGTATGCATGGGTGCCTACTCTATTGGCTTAGCTATACTTGGAGTTGTATGAGGTGAGGAGGTAGGGATGGAAAGGGTTGGGTTATAGTGTACTACTACAGTGTTGGGATTGGGAGCACTTTAGTGTGGCTTAGCCTGTGGGCCTACCTAGTGAGGCATGGGATGGGGAGAAGCCCTATGCTTTGAGATGGTGGGTGTTTAAGGAGGTTAATCGAGTCATCCTAGCCATAGTGGTTAGGAGTACATAGATCTATGGGTAGGGTTGACACCTGATCAGGTGCATTGGAGACCATGGTGAGGTGCTAGTTGGATTGGTGATAGGGAGCAGCTGTAGAGAGTTTGGTAGGCTAGATGGGTGGTTGGATAGCATGGGAGTGAGGTGGAGCTGATCTAGTTCTCATGGGTGCTATGGTAGTTTGGGCTATGATAGGGGATTCTTGAGGCACTAGTGTTGTATAGGCATCATCGAGATGAGATGAGTCTACCTTGTGTGGAGGTATGGTGGGTGACCTATGAGGATGATGAGGAGATAGATCTCCTCGATGTGGATGATGCGAGGACTACCACTAAGTATGATGCATGGTTCATTGCACAACCACCATGGGTACCTAGTCAGGTGGTGGATGAGGATAGTGGGGATGATGATGAGGTAGAGGCTAAGGTAGAGGAGGTAGATGAGGCTCCTAGATGTCAGAGATATCATTGATCTAGTAGTCAAGGGAGATGGGTGAGAGATGTAGTAGAGAAGCCTCTAGATATTGGAGGTGATGGTGGTGGCATGGATGATATGGAGGAGGTTCTAGAGAGACCTCTAGGTCAGAGTGAGGAGGAGTGGGTGAGGCTCGAGGTTGAGCGGGATCAGCTCTAGTAGATTGGTGGTAGAGTGAGATGCAGAGGTAGCTCAGTTACGGGTGGAGCTAGAGGTACAAATGGTTATAGGTGGAGGTGAGGATAGGATCACGAGGCTCTAGGTAGAGCTAGCATAGAGGGACCATCATCAGAGGTAGGATATACTACACCTTTGATCTCGAGAGGGATACATCCAGGATTTGGAGGATCTATTGATGCAACACCACATTGGGCTACCAGATCGACCCTCTTCCTCCCTATCTGGGATTGTTAGGCATAGTGAGTCTAGGCATAGTGGCTCTAGGTCTAGGGCTCCTTCAGGATCATATGGGTCTGCCTATGGGTGGTAGCTAGTGCTTAGATGCACTTTTTGTATATGAGCCTTGGCGCTCCATTGTATATAGCCTTTGGGTATTCATTGTACATGCGATATTTATATATATAGACATGGATTTTACTTTTGTGTTATGCTTTTGTGTGGATGCTTTTGTTTGAATGCATGTGTATATGTGTGATGGATGATAATGCAATGATAATGTGTATGAATGCAAATGAATTAATGTTCTAATGATCATTCGTAGTTTAGATTTTACTTGACCATTTATAGCATTGTTGTTTAATTAGGGGCACCAAAATTGTGGTATGTGAAATGGAAGACTCATGTAATGATATGGATGTTGATATGGATGTTGATATGGATGTTGATATGGAAAACTGATTATTTTGCAGAGACTTAGACATACTAGTGATATCAAACAAACTCACTAAATTCTATCTAATTTCTCTAAGACCAAATGTGTGTGTAGTGAATTCATTTACCAAATCATGAGTATGGTAATGACTCAAGGTAATCAAGAACCAATGTGTGTGCAAGTGAGTTCATTAACCCATCTTGAGTAAATTGAGATGAAACCTGTCATGGAGGAGACCAAGAAGCTAGCTTGTCCTTATGTGCAGTCAGAGGTCTCTTCAAGAGAGACGTATCACCACACATGAGCGTACTCCACTACCAGTCAAGCATCTATAGCCTCGGTGGAGATTAGCTCCATAGTCCAAGAATTTGATCTCTATGTTTTGGGGTTTGGACTACCTAACCGTCTGACTGGAAATGTAGTTCTATCCTTACAACTTGAGGATCTATGGTGTGTGATGTGTAAAATATTTAGAGCTTTGGGGAATCGAATTCTCAACCAAAGTGTGATGAGAATTTTACCCTATCCTTACTACTCATTCTTTTGTTTGGAAATAATTGTGATAGTGGTGAAAACCACTATTTTTTATTTTTGGACTATGTGCATAATGGGACAAGCAAGGAGTACCCTTTTCGCTTCGAGGTTCAACCCAATCATGGTATTATCCCTCTTTGACACAAGATGTTTTTAATATGTGTGATTATGTTTGGTTCAAGAGTGTTAGAGTCAATTCCTAGAACTCAATATTTTCTTAGTGAAAATGTGTCTTGGTCCTAAAGAAAACTTGACATGTATTGGAGGTTGCTAGAAACACTAGGAGTGGTTGAGTGACCAAAAACACCTAGGGATTATGGAAATGTGGTTTGCAAATGATAATTTGACTTTATGGAATGATGCAATGAAATGGATGATGATTTGAAGGTGCCCCTGATTAAGGCAACAAAACTTTATTGGACCAATTATTATCTAAACTGAATAAATGACCCCCTAATATGAAATGAAATGTGTGAAGGTGGTTGTGAATGCAATGTATGAAATGCAATTTGTGAAATGTAATGTGTGCAATGCAATGTGTGAAATGCAAAGTGTAAAATGTAATGTGTGAAATGCAATGTTGTTTTTGTGTATTAGCCATGTATATATACATATATATAAATCACATTAAGCATAGAATGCTCTCAAGTGGATGATGTTAAGTGGTTTGGGCTCTTCGAATCCCTCTAGACTGGAAAGCCTATAAGTTCCTTTACCCACTTTTTGAGTGATAATGTATGGACCTAGCCAATTAGCCATGAATTTATCATGAAGGTGCAACAATGCATTGGTGTTTTGTTGATTCTCCTTAAGAACAAGATCTCCTACTTGGAATTCATGTAGATGAACTTTGGCATTGTAAGCATGCTTTAGGTGGTCCTAATAAACTCATAAATGCTCTAAAGCATTGACCCACCTTTCATCAAGAAGCGTGAGTTGGTCAAAATATGCTTGTCTAGTAGTATCGTCATCTATGAATTCCTGCAATGAAATTCGCAATGAGGGGATATCAAGCTCAAGAGGTATAATTTCTTTGGCTCCATAGACCAGTGAAAATGGCATTGCCCTAGTAGGCATATGGATGCTTGTTCGATAAGCCCATAATGCCAAGGGGATTTGAGTATGCCAATCTCGATGATTTTCTTTGACTAGTTTCTTGAGAATAGCAATTAAGGTCTTGTTGGTAGCCTCAACTTGTCCATTTGCCTATGGGTAGTAAGGAGTCGAGAAACTATGTTGGATATTATATTTCTCACAAAGTGCTTGAACATCCTTGTTTTTGAAAGACTTACCATTGTTAGAGATGATTTTCAAGGGAATACCAAAATGATAGATGATATGATGAAGTATAAACTCCACAATTCAAGGTCTTATCGTACTAGTTAGAGGAATTACCTCAACCCACTTTGTGAAGTATTTAGTGGTCATGATGATGAATGTATGTTGTCCCAAGGAAGGAGGTGATATTTTTCCAATCAAATCAAGACCCCATTGTGAAAAGGGCCAAAGGCTTTGAATAGGCTGTAATGCTTGTGATGGCACATGAGTTAAATTAGCATATTGTTGATATTTTTGACAATGCTTGACGTAAGTGCAACAATCACGTTCCATGGTGGGCCAATAGTAACCCATGCATAGAATGCACTTTGCAATGGCCATTCCACTAAAATGACCACCACAAGTACCATCATGAGCTTCAACTATGGCTCTTTGTGCCTCTATAGACTCGAGACAATGAAGGAGGACTCCATCATAACCACGTCTATACAACACATCCCCCAAGAGAGTAAAATGAGCTACCTTTTGCTTGAAAGTGCGTTTAGAAGTTTGTGACATGTCTGATGGGAGTGTTCCAAACTTGAGGAAGGCTATTATTTTGTTGGACCAAGGCTCATACGACTCTGTATGGATAAAGCAAACATCCTTCTCATCCTTTGATTTAGCACAGATAATTGCAGGTTTAGAGATCATTGTGATAATGAGTGGTTGTACCTCTCCTACGAAGTTCTTTGGAATCAATGATCCTATAGATGCCATTGCATCTATAAATCTATTAGTCAAATGTGGCAAACTATTGGTTTCATACCAGTAAAATTTAGCAAGCAATATCATTGCTACTTCATGGTAAAGCTTTCTTGTTGATTCCTTACATTGGTATTCTCTATTTATTTGACGAACAACAAGTTAGAAGTCACCAAATATCTTGATACACTTTATGCCCATAACTATGGTTGCTCGAAGACCTAATATTAAGGCTTAATACTTTGCATTATTGTTTGTGCATTGGAAGTCAAGTTTGAAAGATAGGGGAATAGGTAACTATTGTGTCTGCTCCACAACGTACCCCAAAATTGGGGACCCACCTTTTTTGCATGTGTTCCAAGAAGATTGAAGTGGCCCATAGGCTAAAGATCAAGGGAAAAAAGCAAAATACCACAAGGAGAAAAAGTGTCACGATATCGTGACATGTTGCAGTTTCGCGGCCAAAGGAGAAAATGTGTCGTGATATCGCGACATGTTGCACTGTCACGGCCAAAATAGAAAAAGTATCGCAATATTGTGACATGTTGCAGTTTCACGGCCAAAGTAGAAAAGGTGTCGTGATATCGTGACATGTTGCACCGTCACGGCCAAAATAGAAAAAGTGTCGCGATATCGCGACATGTTGCAATTTCGTGGCCAAAGGAGAAAAGGTGTCACTATATCGTGACATGTTGCACTGTGGTGACCAAAATAGAAAAAGTGTCATGATATCATGACATGTTGTGTTTTCACGGTCGTACAAGAAAAAGTGTCGCGATATCGTGACATGTTGCATTTTCACGATTCAAAGCAAAGAGAAAGAGCTAGAAAGAAAAAGTGTTGTGATATCGCAACATGTTGCATTTTCGCGACCAAACGAGAAAAGAAAGAACAAGAAAGAAAAGTGTCGCGATATCGCGACATGTTGCGTTTTCATGACCAAAAAAGACAAGAAAGAACAAGAAAGAAAAGTGTCACGATATCGTGACATGTTGCGTTTTCGCGACCAAACAAGACAAGAAAGAACAAGAAAAGAAAAGTGTCGCGATATCGCGACATGTTGCGTTTTCACGGTCGTATAGGAAAAAGTGTCACGATATCATGACATGTTGCATTTTCGTGATTCAAAGCAAAGAGAGAGGGAAGAAAGAAAAGTGTTGCGATATCGCGACATGTTGCATTTTTGCGACCAAACAAGACAAGAAAGAACAAGAAAAGAAAAGTGTCGCGATATCATGACATGTTGCATTTTCGCGACCGTACAGGAAAAAGTGTCGCGATATCGCGACATGTTGCATTTTCGCGATTCAAAGCAAAGAGAGAGGAAAGAAAGAAAAAGTGTCACGATATTGCGACATGTTGCATCATCGCAGCCAAAGGAGAAAAAGTGTCGTGATATCGCAACATGTTGCATGGTCACGGTCCAAAGGGAAAAAGTGTCGCAATATCGCGATATGTTGCATGGTCGCGGTCCAAAGGGAAAAAGTGTCGCGATATCACGACATGTTGCATGGTCACGGTACAAAGAGAAAACATGTCACGATATTGTGACATGTTATATTTTTGCGGTGAAGGGCCAAAAAATGGAAACCAAAGCACACGCATACAAGGGAAGGTGAAACGAACAGTCAGGGAAGGTGAAACGAACAGTCATCGATAAATGAAACGAACCGTCATGGAAGGAGAAGCAATTTTTTAGAAGTTTAAATACGCCATTCAAAGAGGCCAGAGGGGGTCAAAAACCGTTGCAAGCAAAGTTGCAGAGCTGAAGGTGAGAAGGCCATTCTGGACCTGTTTGAGTAGTTTTTCTTCCACAGACTGGTTTGTAAAAACCAAAAATTTTGCTATTGTAAAATGACATATTTTTAATGCAGAAGTGTTCAGAAATTTGCATCTTGTGGGCAAGAAAGAAGGAGATTTTCTTTGCATGCTATGGATTTAATGTTTATTCTTTCATTTTTTAGATTTCGAATTTATAGATAATGTTAAATGCCATATTTTTGGGTTACATTAGGTGAATATTTGAAATCTGAAATGTTATTTCGTACCCTAGGAACAAGGACTTAGTATATGGGGATTGTGCATGTTTTGCAAGTCCAATAGGTTAGGTTGCATGCATAGAGACCTCACATATTCGGTTTTGTCGAAACATGATAGCATCATACTGAATGCGTTTTATTTTTAGTTTCTGCATTTCATTTTTATTTTCTGCATTTTCTTTTTTTTCAAAAATTTTAATTTATTTTCAGGCATTAAAATAAACACTTAAAAAAATTCAAAATCCAAAAAAACAATGAACAATCACTAAAGTTTCATGATGAAATAAACCAACATTGCCCCTTGTTTATAGTTACTTGCAATCACTAAGGTGTTCCAAGCATTTAAATTGAATATCTTTATTTGAGATCACTAATACACATATGCAAATGCTAATACAATAGAGACCTTGGAGAAGTTGTTTGTTTAACTTCTTTGCAAGAGGGGATTTGGAACCCAAATCCTAAAGGAGAGTTGTACTTTCAAAACTGGGTGAAAATACCACTCAACAGATTGGCGCTAGAAGGAGGGCTCGAACTGGTTTATTTCAGTGTGATTTAAATGCTATAGGGATTTAAATTTTGAATATTTCATGCCCTATTGATTATTATCTTTAGCCCTCCTTTAACAATACAACCTTGTACTGTTAAAAGGACATGAATTGCTATGCATTGTCCTAACGCTTTTTGATTGTTCATACAGGAATGACATTTTTTGAATAAGGTGTTTTGATTCTGCATTGTTTTAGAATACTACTTTGTCAAGGTTCCTTCTTTCATGACTAACAAATTGATTTTGAAGTTATTCTTTGAATTTCATTAATTGCAGGATTTTTTGTGTGTCACAGGTTTTCTTTGCGGTCCTGAGAGTTTTGTCAGGTTCTTGTAGGGTTATCATCATCGATTTTGAAACAAATGGCCCAACCTCCACTAGTACCTTGGTACGGAGCCCATAACATTCCTTTGAATATTGCAGGGGATATTCACGAGATCCCTAGGAATATAGAGAGATTTTTGCCCAAATACAAATCGGACAGCCCAAGGACCATAGAAGAACATATTCAGGCCTATAGGGATGTTTTGATAAGTGATGCAGGAGCATCCAGGGCAGCACAACAATCTTGCATCACCGAAAAGAAAAAAAAAAAAAAGTTCGAAGTTTGCAAAATTTTTCTAAGTATAAAAATGGTCGCGATATCGCGACACAAAAGTCGTCGCGATATCGCGACGTATTTAGAACCGTGGCAAGCGCAAAATAAATGGTCGCGATATCGCGACATCAAAGTTGTCGCGATATCGCGACACTTTGGCAGCCAAAGCCAAAAGCCAACGAAGTGTCGCGATATCGCGACACTTTGGCAGCCAAAGCCAAAAGCCAACGAAGTGTCGCGATATCGCGACACTTTGGCAGCCAAAGCCAAAAGCCAAAGAAGTGTCGCGATATCGCGACACTTTGGCAGCCAAAGCCAAAAGCCAAAGAAGTGTCGCGATATCGCGACACTTTGGCAGCCAAAGCCAAAAGCCGAAGAAGTGTCGCGATATCGCGACACTTTGGCAGCCAAAGCCAAAAGCCAAAGAAGTGTCGCGATATCGTGACACTTTGGCAAGCAAAGCCAAAAGCTGAAGAAGTGTAGCGAAATCGTGACACTTTGATAGACAAAGCCAAAAGTCGAAGAAGTGTCGCGATATCGCGACACTTTGGCGAAAGAGAGCCAAAAGCAGAAAAGTGTCGCGATATCGCGACACATTGGAGAAAGAGGACCAAAAGCAAAAAAACGTCGCGATATCGCGACACATTGGAGAAGGAGAGCCAAGGGCAGAAAAGTGTCACGAAATCGTGACATGTCACGTTTTCGCGACCTGGCTAAGAAGGAGAAGACGGGTTTTTCGTGGACTGTTGCAGAACGACAGGTGGCGATTCCAGAAGCCGTTAAGGCAGTTCCAAGTGGCAGTTCCAGAAGCCGTTAAGGCCGTTCCATGTGGCAGTTCCAGAAGCCGTTAAGACGGTTACGAACGGCGGTTGCAGCAAGAAGCCTGGATTATAAAAGGGGATTTTTTGAAGGATTCGACAGGCTGGAAAGACGTAGATTGAGACTGCATTGTATTTTCCTTCTGTACTTTGTAATCTTTCCATGTTCTCTGAATAAAATTGAGTTTTCTCTTGTTGTTAATATTGGCTCCCCATCAAGTGGTATCAGAGCAGCAAGATTCTGAGTGTGTGAGCAGAGCGCCGAACGTGAGGCAGCTCGCACCAGGATCTGGGGTTACGGGTTCTGAGAAACTGTGAAGCAGAATGCCATCGCGAAGAAATCGTGGTGCTGGAAGGAACGTGGTTCCTGAAGGAGACTTTCGAGCATTGCAGAGGCAAGTGTTGGCCTTGCAGGAAGAATTGCGTAGAGGAGTAGAGCCAAGAGGAGAAGACCACAGTGATGATGACGGAGTTGAAGACCCGTCTGAAGAAGAAGAAGAAGCAATGAGTGCCGTAGAATCGTGAATGATTAAAGCTATTTCTCAAATTGGGAAAAGGCCGAAGCTAGATGTATCCACATATTCTAGAAATTTAAATCCAGAAGAATTAATCGACTGGATTAATGACATGGAGGAATATTTCGAATATGAGGAAGTTGAAGATCCAAATCGAATTAAATTTGCCAGAACAAAATTGAAAGGCCATGCTGGCATATGGTGGAAAGGAGTGCAACTGGAAAGAAATCGGAGAGGAAAAGAAAAGATCACCAGGTGGGATCGAATGGTGGAAAAACTGAAACGACAGTTTATTTCGACAGATTACGAATTAGATCTGCTGAGAAAAATGCAGAGTTTGCGCCAGTCCAGCAAATCTGTTAAAGAGTATACAGAAGAATTTTTTAAAATTTCTATTAGAACCGGTCATACAAAAGCAAATAAAGAAAGAGTAGCCCGTTACATTAATGGGTTGAGAACCAGCGTGCAAGAAGAATTGAGTCTGGTTCGAATGAACAACATTGAAGATGCTTACCAGTTTGCTCTGAAAGTGGAAGAGAAACTGAACCGTAGATTTGACAGCAAGCAAAGAGGAAGAGGTCGTGGTGGAAGAACTGGTGGAAGAACCAGTGGAGGAAAATATGATGATCAAAAATAGACTGGTGAAACCAGCAATCGCCAGGAACAGAAGGAGGAGAATGCTTACCGACCCCGTAATCAGAACAATGATTATCAAAGGGGACGAGGTAGAGGTGGACGCGGATATGGCAGAGGCAGATTTCGTGGAACCTGTTTTAATTGCGGAGAAGAAGGGCATCGATCATTTGAGTGTCCCAAACACCAAGAAACACCGAACAGAAGGCCTGAAGGTAATGCCAGAGCTGCAGTTGTTGAGGATGGTGTTGAATCTGAGCATTCTGAAGAAGCAGAGCACGGGGAAGTGATGATCACAAGGAGAACCTTGTTGAATGAAGAGAAGGAACCAGATCAGCGAAAAAGCCTGTTTCGCACGAGGTGCAAATGTTCAGGTAAAATCTGTAATATTATTATTGATAATGGTAGTACAGATAATTTGGTTTCTAAGGAAATGGTAGCTAAGTTAAAGCTAGAAAGAAGACAGCACCCGCATCCATACCGGATTGCGTGGTTGCAGAAGGATCATAGAGCATTGGTCAGTGAACAATGCTTGGTCAAGTTTCAAATTGGAAGATACCAGGATGAGGTCCTGTGTGATATTTTGCCGATGGATGCTTGCCATTTGTTGCTTGGAAGACCATGGCAATTTGATAGACGTGCAGCGCATGATGGACATGCAAATACCTATTCCCTGACAAAAGACGGAGTACGCCACAAACTGAAGCCATTGAAGGAGGTTGAGGAAAAGGTATGCAATAATGCTAGAATTTGTTTAGTAGATGGCAAAAAATTTTTGGATGGTTTAAAGAGGGATTCAATGTGTTATGCATTAATTCCTACTGTAAAAAGAGAAGATACTACTGACATTCCAGCAGAAGTTGAACATCTTGTTAGCAGAATTTCCTGATATTATATCGGACAATGTGCCCGAGGGTTTGCCGCCAATGAGGAAGATTAGTCATCGGATTGACTTAATGCCGGGATCTAGCTTACCCAACAAGGCAGCCCATAGAATGTCTCCTGTTGAGAATGAAGAGTTGAACCGACAAGTTCAGGAATTGTTGAGGAAGGGTTTGATTCGAGCAAGTTTGAGCCCTTGTGCGGTGCCAGCAGTACTTGCACCAAAGAAGAATGGCGAATGGCGAATGTGCACTGATTCCCGAGCCATTAATAAAATTACCATTAAATATCGCTTTCCATTACCCAGAATGGACGATATAATGGATTGCTTGAGTGGAGCTAAATACTTCACTAAGATTGATTTGAAGAGCGGATATCATCAGATACGTGTTAGAGAGGGTGATGAATGGAAGACAACCTTTAAAACCGAGAGAGGGTTTGTATGAGTGGTTAGTTATGCCATTTGGATTGACTAATGCACCCAGTACGTTTATGAGGCTGATGAATGAGGTATTGCGTGACTTCCTGGAAAAGTTCGTGATAGTTTATCTGGATGATATTCTGATTTTTAGTAAAACTTTGGATGAACATTTGTTGCATGTTCGGACAGTTTTTGAAAAACTGCGTGAGGAGCAGTTATTGATAAATATACAGAAGTGCAGTTTTGTACAGAAAGAGTTGATATACCTGGGATTTGTCATCTCAGAGGAGGGTCTGAAAATGGATCCTGAGAAAGTGAAGGCTATCCTTGAATGGCCTGCCCCAAGGAATGTAACAGAGGTAAGATCATTTCACGGTCTTGCAAGTTTCTATAGAAAGTTTATTAGAGACTTTAGCAGTATTTGTGCACCCCTAACAGAAACTATGAGAGGGGATAAGAGAGAATTTAAGTGGATCGCCAAGGCAGATACCAGCATGAACATATTGAAGAAGAAAGTGACAGAACAGCCCATTCTGGCACTTCCAGATTTTAATAAAGTGTTTCAGGTTGACTGTGATGCCAGTGGCAGTGCCATTGGAGCTGTGTTGAGCCAAGAAGGTAAACCTGTTGCATACTTTAGTGAAAAATTGAATGATGCTAGAAAGAAATACTCTGTTTATGATCAAGAATTCTATGCTATAATTCAGGCTCTTAAGAAATGGAGACATTATTTGCTAACCAAAGAGTTTGTTTTATATACCGACCATCAAGCTTTGCAGTATATAAATAGTCAAGGTAAACTTAACCAACGACATTTGAAGTGGGTTGAATTCCTGCAGAGTTATACCTTTGTACTAAAGCATAGAAGTGGCAAATCTAATAGAGTTGCAGATGCCTTGAGTAGAAGGCATAATTTGTTGATAGAAATGAGAGTGCAGGTTGTTGGGTTTGATGAACTCAAGAGTTTATACCCAGCAGATCCAGATTTTGTAGAGGCATGGACAGCATGTGTGTCTCCTACTACTGTGGATCGCACTAAGTGGTTGGATTTCATGATCCAAGATGGGATGCTATTTCGGAAGAATCAGTTGTGCATTCCACGAAGTTCCATGAGGGAAAATTTGATCAAAGAGAAACATAGCGGAGGACTAGCAGGGCATTTTGGTCGAGATAAGACCATTGCTCTTGTTAGTGAGAATTACCATTGGCCACAGTTGCAACAAGATGTGACCAGATTTGTGCAGGGTTGCAGAGTGTGCCAGATGGCAAAAGGTGTCAGCCAGAATACAGGAATGTACCAGCCATTGCCTGTACCAGAGAGACCATGGGAGGACATCAGCATGGATTTTGTTCTTGGTCTGCCAAGAACACAACGTGGAAATGATGCCATTTTTGTTGTTGTTGACAGGTTTTCAAAAATGGCCCATTTTATTCCATGTCAGAAGACAAGTGATGCGGTTCACATTGCCGGCTTGTTCTTCAAGGAGGTAGTCCGACTTCATGGTCTACCCCAAAGCATTGTCTCGGACAGAGATACCAAATTTGTGGGGTATTTCTGGAGAACCCTATGGAAGAAGCTGAAAATAGACTTGAAATTCAGTTCTGCGTACCACCCGCAGACTGATGGACAGACCGAAGTAGTCAACAGAAGTTTGGGTAATCTTCTACGATGTCTGGTAGGAGATAAACCCAAGGGATGGGATCTGATTTTACCACAGGCAGAGTTTGCTTACAACAATTCTGTCAATCGCAGTACTGGTAAATCACCATTCCAGATTGTGCATGGGTACAGCCCGAGAAACGCTTCTGAGTTAAGACCGATGGATAAAGCAGACAAGTGCAGTGCTGAAGCTGAAGACTTTGCAGCACACATGAAGACTTTACATGAAGAGGTACAACAGCATATCAGTCAAATGAATGCTTCATACAAAGCCAGAGCAGATCAGAAGCGACGTTTCAAAGAATTCCAGGTAGGGGATGAAGTCATGGTTCATTTGCGTAAGGAACGTTTTCCTCGAAAAACATACAATAAGTTGAAGATGAAGAAGTTTGGACCATGCCGGATCATAGGTAAACGAGATTCAGGCAATGCCTATGAAGTTGATCTACCAAGTGAGCTGAATATTTCACCTATCTTCAATATTTCAGACTTGGTTGAATATCATGCAGGAAGTTGTAGTGAACCACCCAGTCCGGATCTGTGGAACATTCCTGCATCCACTCCAGACAAAGAAGAAATTGAAGACATACTCGACACTCGTGAAGGCAGAAGTACCCAAAACAGGCAATATTCGGAGTATTTGGTCAAGTGGAAGAACCGACCTATCGAAGATGCCACATGGTTGTCCAAATCAGAGGTTGATCGTTTGGGTTTTCCTTTGACCGCCCAGAAGTGAGGATCACTTCTAAAAAAATCTACCTCGGGTGTCTGATGCAGGAGCATCCAGGGCAGCACAACAATCTTGCATCACCGAAAAGAAAAAAAAAAAAAGTTCGAAGTTTGCAAAATTTTTCTAAGTATAAAAATGGTCGCGATATCGCGACACAAAAGTCGTCGCGATATCGCGACGTATTTAGAACCGTGGCAAGCGCAAAATAAATGGTCGCGATATCGCGACATCAAAGTTGTCGCGATATCGTGACACTTTGGCAGCCAAAGCCAAAAGCCAACGAAGTGTCGCGATATCGCGACACTTTGGCAGCCAAAGCCAAAAGCCAAAGAAGTGTCGCGATATCGCGACACTTTGGCAGCCAAAGTCAAAAGCCAAAGAAGTGTCGCGATATCGTGACACTTTGGCAGCCAAAGTCAAAAGCCAAAGAAGTGTCGCGAAATCGTGACACTTTGGCAAGCAAAGCCAAAAGCCGAAGAAGTGTCGCGAAATCGTGACACTTTGGCAGACAAAGCCAAAAGTCGAAGAAGTGTCGCGATATCGCGACACTTTGGCGAAAGAGAGCCAAAAGCAGAAAAGTGTCGCGATATCGCGACACATTGGAGAAAGAGGACCAAAAGCAAAAAAACGTCGCGATATCGCGACACATTGGAGAAGGAGAGCCAAGGGCAGAAAAGTGTCACGAAATCGTGACATGTCGCGTTTTCGCGACCTGGCTAAGAAGGAGAAGACGGGTTTTTCACGGACTATTGCAGAACGACAGGTGGCGATTCCAGAAGCCGTTAAGGCAGTTCCAAGTGGCAGTTCCAGAAGCCGTTAAGGCCGTTCCATGTGGCAGTTCCAGAAGCCGTTAAGACGGTTACGAACGACGGTTGCAGCAAGAAGCCTGGATTATAAAAGGGGATTTTTTCGAAGGATTCGACAGGCTGGAAAGACGTAGATTGAGACTGCATTGTATTTCCCTTCTGTACTTTGTAATCTTTCCATGTTCTCTGAATAAAATTGAGTTTTCTCTTGTTGTTAATATTGGCTCCCCATCAATAAGACTGCATGTTCAACATGAAGATGTGGCTTGTAGACTCTTCCCCATGAGCCTAGACCAAGTGGCCTACGAATGGTATATTTGCTTACCTACTGGTTCCATTACGTCATGGACGCCAATGGAGAATGCTTTTGTTAATCAATTCAGGTCACCATTAGATCCCAAAATCATCTATAATCAATTCATTACATGCAAAAGAGGCCAGGGTGAGCCCATCCAAACTTTTAATCAGAGATTTCAGAAGTGCTATAATAGAGCAATTCGGCATTTTGACATTGATCCCGCAGTAGCTTTGCAAATATACTTTGGGGCATTGGATCCTATGATAGCAATGTTTGCAAGGCAAAATACTCAAGTTACCACGCTTGCTCTAGCCTACAATCAAGCTATGACCATTGAACAACAAATGACACCACAGGGTTATGGGTTTTCCCAGATGCCTATGGTAGGACAATATGGTCCATATCGTCAAGCTTCTATGATGAATCAGATCATGGCATCGTAAATATCAGGCATAAATGCTTTGCCTTATCAACAACCATATTCATCAACACCCGCTTACGCACCCAATCCAATTTTGATTCAAAGTGTGAATCCCTACGAAATCAAATGGCTCAAAATCCAACTCAAGTGTTAAGTTGAGATCTCACAAATTACGCAAATCCTATTGGAACTAGCAATAACATAGCTCAACCAAGATAGATTTATTCAGAGGTTGAAGAGCTCAAAAAGATGGTTCATAAATTGAGTAATGATTTGGTTTAAAAATAGAAGTATGAATCCCATGCCCCTCACCCAAATTGAAACTCCAACGATAGAGGGAGACAGTGGAATACGAAGCCAAACAATGGGGATGTGCCTTCCCCTATTGCTAATCAGATAGATACTTCTACAGGACCAAGTCACTCTAGTTCCATTCTTAATCTTTCTAATTTTACATGGGAAAATGGGTGTAGATTGCATAATACAAAGTCGCTTAATGAAAGGAATTGTCCCGAAATGGCTAGGTATACCCATTGTCTCCAAGCTCAAGTGGATGATCTGGAACTTGTGCCAAATAATGGTCCACCCCAACATCAACAAGGAGTGGACAATGTTTTGGTGGTGGAAACTCTATATCATCAAGAGAGTGATAATGAGGAAGGTGAATATGAATGGGATGAGAAACACATTGATGAATAAGAAGATGAAGAAGAAGTACTTGAGCATCACAATTTGAACTTGGAGGATGATTACTATGATTCGTGGAAGAAATGGGAAAAATATGATCAATCTAAATCTTCTAATAAACTTGTTACATCAATTAATATGCAGGATAACTCAATTGCTTCCTCACATGAGGATACTATAAATCCTGTACAATTTGAGAAATTTTTGGAAGAGGAATTCACATCTCATCAAATTTTGGAACATGATAAGGATTCTACAACCATGAATCAAGGAGGGGAATCATCTGCTTTAGATTCCTTGGGAGGAAAAGAAATTGAAAATCTTGATCTACTTATTTGTGCTACAATGATTACGCCATTTCAAAAAGAGAAAATTACAAAACCTAAATCATTTGGGTTTGATATCATTGATGATCCAATTGAAAATCTCACGTTACCCAAAATAATCCAAGTGATTGATCATGAAAATGTGTTAATCAACCCACCCCTAGATAGACAAGACTTATGGTTTGAAAGGGATGGATATGTGTTCAATTGGGTACCTAAGTTTGGTGCCTTTGATAAGCAAATCATGGAGAAAGAACAAGTGCTACATGATGACGAATGTCATGAGAGAAAAGAGGAATTTTCAAATCCTCTTCAAGTAAGGTCAAATGAAAACATACCAAAGGTAAAATCTCATTTTTTTGTTTCACTATGAAAAATTCGAATGAAGGTTTTCCTAATGAATGGTTTGATTCAAATATTATTAATGTTATGGCTTTATTGAATGAAAATGAAAGCTTATTTCTACACCATGAATCAAAGTGAGGAATGAACATCTTGAAGAATAGACATAAAAGAATTGAACATCAATCATTGTCTAATCAATTTGAAAACTTGAAGCTCCACCATAGGATTATTAATGAAACTAAATCAAATTGGTATGGTGAGAGGGGCAAGTGGAGGTTTGGTTCTTTGTTTGGTTTGATCTTTTCTTTGTTGGATTCTTGCAAAACTTGGTATGCGTATCATGTCATATATCTTTTAAAGAATTCTACTCAGGTTTGGGATCCGAGAAAATGATAATCCAAACTTTTTGTACATTTGTATATATTTTTGGTTTTGATGTTGGTTTTGCATTTCTGTTTTGGTTTCAAGTTTTGTGTGTTGGTCCTTTGGACATTTTTGGTTTGCCAACTTAGGTCCTTATGAATGTTGACTAAGACTAGGATAATATGAAACATCAAAATTGTGTTGCAGAAAGCTCCATGAGTATTGCAAACACATTAAAGAATATCGTTTGGAACTTGTGATGCATGAAGTTGTCAGTTTTATAAATTATGGTAAAATAGGTGATATATACTCCATCCACATTTCAAAAGGAGCAATGCATTCATATCTCATGTTACATTCCACATTGCATATGCATTTCATCTTAGTTGCATCTTCATGTCATATACAATCATTGAAAAGGTGTCGAATCCTCTTAGGGTTATTACATAACATATATTAAAAGGATTATAAGGTTGGGAACTGATGCCTGAACTATCTTCAACCAAGCACGTTCTACGCATATTAAAGATGATCTTGAGTAAAATGGTCAAAACCATACTTGGAAGAAACGGTGAGGTGAAAGGAATATTTCATGTCTGTCCCATCATGGAACATAATCCTTAAACAATGGTTTTTACCACTCCCATAATGCTTAAAGTCTAAAATCAGAGTAGTAAGGATAGGGTTAAATCCTCATCAAACTTAGGTTGAGGATCCGATTCCCCAAAGCTCTGATTTGACCTTCATGGAGTAGTAAGGATAGGGTCTAATTATCATCTCGCTTAGGTTGAGAATCCGATTCCCCAAAGCTTCTATTTTTCCCATTCAATAATTTGAAATTCCAAAGCAAATATTTGTCATTTCTTTATTAATATTGGATTGGAAGGATCGTACTACATGTCCCTTGCAAGGATGGGTAGTCATCCCCAAGGTCCAAGAAATATAAAGTAGAGCCAAATCCTAGATTATGGGGTTGATCTCCACCAGGGCTATAGACGCCTGGCTGGCAGTGGAGTATGCTCATGCGTGGCAAAATGTCTTGTCTAAAAACAAGACCACTGACTGCTCAAATGGACAGGCTAGCTTGACAGTTTCATCCATAATAGGTTAAATCATTTTGTTCAAGATGAGGTAATAAAATCTAGATCAGAGTAGTAAGGATAGGGTTAAATTCCCATCTTGCTTAGGTTGGGAATCCTATTCCCCAAAGCTCTGATTTCACTTACACTTGCACATGGGTTCAAGATGGTAGTGACACATAACCAACTTAGGGATCTAGTAAATTAATTTAGTATACATATATTTATTTTGTCCTAAGAGGGTTTGACAATTTTAATATGTTTTTTCATGATACTAGAAGGTTTGAGCCTTTGCAAAGCAGGTTGTTATATCTCTAACATAGTTGTCATACGTCAAATCTTGCACAAATCATTCATAGCCTTGCATACGAATCATAAGTGAAACTAACAATGGAATGTTGATCAATTTCAAATGATAGGGAATGAAGAACATTGCACACACCGAGCTGATGCTTAATAATTCTAATGCTTCATGTATTTCTCGTCTAGTTTCATTCTTGGGATATTTTCTGACGCTTGTATTTGAGTCTGTGTTTTTAGGTTGAATTCTCATCGAAATGCTCAGGAGCATTTCCCAGTAGAGTCACCATTTGTTGTGGCTGCTCCACAACGTACCCCAAAATTGGGGACTCACATTTTTTGCATGTGTTCCAAGAAGATTGAAGTGGCCCATAGGCTAAAGATCAAGGGAAAAAAGTAAAATACCACAAAGAGAAAAAGTGTCACGATATCACGACATGTTGCAGTTTCGCGGCCAAAGGAGAAAAGGTGTTGCGATATTGCGACATGTTGCACCATCACGGACAAAATAGAAAAAGTGTCACGATATCGCGATATGTTGTAGTTTCATGGCCAAAGGAGAAAATGTGTTGCGATATCATGACATGTTGCACCGTCACGGCCAAAATAGAAAAAGTGTCGTGATATCGCAACATGTTGTAGTTTCACGGCCAAAGGAGAAAAGGTGTCACGATATCGTGACATGTTGCACCGTCGCGGCCAAAATAGAAAAAGTGTCGCGATATCGCGACATGTTGTGTTTTCGCGTCCATATAGGAAAAAGTGTTGCAATATCATGACATGTTGCATTTTCGTGATTCAAAGCAAAGAGAAAGAGCTAGAAAGAAAAAGTGTCACGATATCACGACATGTTGCATTTTCACGACCAAACGAGAAAAGAAAGAACAAGAAAGAAAAGTGTCGCGATATCGTGACATGTTGCATTTTCGCGACCAAACAAGAAAAGAAAGAACAAGAAAGAAAAGTGTCGCGATATCACGACATGTTGCGTTTTCACGACCAAACAAGACAAGAAAGAACAAGAAAAGAAAAGTGTCGCGATATCACGACATGTGTTTTCGTGGCCGTACAGGAAAAAGTGTCGCGATATTGCGACATGTTGTGTTTTCATGATTCAAAGCAAAGAGAGAGGGAAGAAAGAAAAAGTGTCGCGATATTGCGACATGTTGCATTTTCGCGACCGTACAAGAAAAAGTGTCGCGATATCGCGACATGTTGCATTTTCGCGATTCAAAGCAAAGAAAGAGAAAAGAAAGAAAAAGTGTCATGATATCCCGACATGTTGCATCGTCGCAGTCAAAGGAGAAAAAGTGTCACGATATCGCAACATGTTGCATGGTCACGGTCCAAAGGGAAAAAGTGTCACAATATCATGACATGTTGCATGGTCGCGGTCCAAAGGGAAAAAGTGTCACGATATCGTGACATGTTGCATGGTCACGGTCCAAAGGGAAAAAGTTTTGCGATATCGCTACATGTTATATTTTCGTGGCGAAGGGCCACAAAATGGAAACCAAAGCACACACATACAAGGGAAGGTGAAACGAACAGTCAGGGAAGGTGAAACGAATAGCCATCGATAAACGAAATGAACCGTCATGGAAGGAGAAGCAATTTTTTAGAAGTTTAAATACGCCATTCAAAGATGCCAGAGGGGGTCAAAAACCGTTGCAAGCAGAGTTGCAGAGCTGAAGGCGAGAAGGCCATTCTGGACCTGTTTGAGTAGTTTTTCTTCCATAGACTGGTTTGGAAAAACCAAAAATTTTGCTATTGTAAAATGACATATTTTTAATGCAGAAGTGTTCAGAAATTTGCATCTTGTGGGCAAGAAAGAAGGAGATTTTCTTTGCATGCTATGGATTTAATGTTTATTCTTTCATTTTTTAGATTTCGAATTTATAGATAATGTTAAATGCCATCTTTTTGGGTTACATTAGGCGAATATTTGAAATCTAAAATGTTATTTCGTACCCTAGGAACCAGCACTTAGTCTATGGGGATTGTGCATGTTTTGCAAGTCCAATAGGTTAGGTTGCATGCATGGAGACCTCACATCTTCGGTTTTGTCGAAACAGGATAGCATCATACTGAATGCATTTTATTTTTAGTTTCTGCATTTCATTTTCATTTTCTGCATTTTATTTTTTTCAAAAATTTTAATTTATTTTCAGGCATTAAAATAAACACTTAAAAAAATTCAAAATCCAAAAAAACAATGAACAATCACTAAAGTTTCATGATGAAATAAACCAACATTGCCCCTTGTTTACAGTTACTTGCAATCACTAAGGTGTTCCAAGCATTTAAATTGAATATCTTTATTTGAGATCACTAATACACATATGCAAATGCTAATACAGTGGAGACCTTGGAGAAATTGTTTGTTTAACTTCTTTGCAAGAGGGGATTTGGAACCCAAATCCTAAAGGAGAGTTGTACTTTCACAATCGGGTGAAAATACCACTCAACAGTACCCCCTATGGTGTATGAAACATGACTCTAGCACCTTGACCTTTTTAGCACTTAGAATCATCAAAGAATAGTCTGATATCAACATCTTCCTTTGAAATATTATCTTCTTCTTGTTCAATGATAGTGAATACCGAATAATCTGGGAGCTCAATAATCAAGGGTTGATCAACTATGACCTGACCTTTAATGGATTTTTGGCTAATGAACTCAAGATCGAATTAAGTGAGAAGCAATATCTATTTTGTGGTATGGGTGTTATTTTAAGTGTGAAATATCATATAACGCAGAGGATTTTTGTAAGCTATGAGATATGTGGTGTGACTAAGCATGTAGTGTTTGAGTTTCTTAGTGGTAAAAACCACTACTAAGCATAATTTTTCCATGTAAGCATATCTAGTTTCATAGCTTACCAATGTTCGACTAATATAGTAGACAACTTGCTCTCGATTATTTTTATTATTTTGTGCAAGCATTGTCCCTAATGTAAAGTTCATTGCTAAAACATAAATATGGAAGGGGATCCTCAGACAAGGAGTTAAAATTGGTGGAGAAGCCAGGTATTTATTGATCTCATTGAAAGCTTTCTGGCACTCATTTATCCATGAAAATGTCACCCCTTTTGTAGCAAGTGATTGAATGTCCTACATTTGTCAAAAAGTTATGCAATGAAGCAATGGATCGATTAGATATTTCCATGTAAACTATGCAATTGCTTCAAGTTTTTTGGGAGATGCATCTCCATGATGGTCTTGAATTTGTTTGGTACACCTCAATGCCTCTTTTGGAGATAATGAATCCTAATAGTTTTCCTGAGGTGACACCAAAGACACACTTTTGGGGTTCAACCTTACATTATACTCTAGAAGTCAATCAAATACTTTTTCCAAGACACCAATGTGCTATTGTTGAGTTTTATATTTTACCAAGAGATCATCCATATATTCTTCGATGATCTTGTGCATGTAATCATGAAAGATGTATGTCATGGCAAGTTGATAAGTGGCACCTACATTTTTGAGGCCAAAGGGCATCACCTTGTAACAAAAAGTCCCCCAAGGTGTAGTGAATGTTGTTTTGTGTTGGTCATCAGGATTGATTCGAATTTGGTTGTATCTTGAAAAACCAAAAACCATCCATTAGAGAAAGCATTTCATGGCCAATGCAAGTTTCAATAAGAGTATCAATTTTTAATAGAGGAAATTCAACCTTGGGATATGCTTTGTTAAGGTCTTGAAAGTTAGTGCAAATGTGTATCGCCCCGTCAGGTTTAACAAAATCATCATTCATTAATTTTGTGGATGGCTTTGTTAAGGTCTCAAAATTCAATGCAAATATGTATTATCCTCAGTCCCTTTAAATTTATCAAATTTTGGCACTGTAAAATCTGCTAGATATGGCAGTGATGGTACCAAAAAATGAATGGGTTGACTAATTAGCTATCTTAAAGTAGGCTTCTGGTTCATCATGCCAGGAGTGTGTTGTATCGAGCTATAAATTTTTTGTTGCATTATCTAAATTTTAGGGTCTTTCCCAAGTATGTGGAAACCCTGAATTACTTGGTGATTGTGTGGATATGAAGTGGTGAAATATTGGGGTGTGATGAGACATTGATGGCTTGATAAAATAGATTTCATTGATGATGTTGGGATTTATGATGGAATGAAGATGAGGTTTGGGGACTGTGAATGTGCTAACTTGTGGTAATGGAATGGATATGGACTAATGGAGGTGTGGGGATGTAAAACATAGAATATTTTGATACCCATGATGTATTTGAGTTAAAAAAGGTATGCTAGGTTGGAATAGACTAGGGCTTAATATTTTCCACCTATATTTATTGTTGAGGATAAGAATGAGCATCTTATTGACCCATGAGAAATTTTTTTAGGTGTTGCCATGCTTGTTGTATGGAAATTTCTAAGGCAGATGGTGTAGGTATGGTGGAAATGGATGAGGTGGGTGGAGGATAGGTTGCAATAGGGATTGCAACTAAATGGGGGACATTGGATGTAGTGGAAGCTAGCAATTATGAAGCAGCATTAACATGTGCTTCATATAATGTATTTCCATAAGTGGTGGTATAATAATATGGGATGGAAATTTTTTGGTCACATGATTTTTGTGGGAGAAACAAGTGACAGGAAAGTGCATATGATACCTCAAAAAGAGGGTTGGTATACACCTAGGTGAAACTAAAATGTTGCAAGTGGGCAATTTATTTCTAATAAGAAGTATTATGCCTAGATGGGCTATTGATTTGCTCTAGAATAGGATTTGTGGATCTTAGATAAGCTCCAACTTTACCCATATCTATGTAGGTGATGTTAGGGTTGGTAGGGTATGATGTCTCAATTTTTGGAATGGGGGTATTGATGGGTCTATGTAATACATCAATATTTGAGGTATACATAGCATGTGAGGGTCCCGTAGATAAACCATAACAGCTTGTCTGTATCACACTTATAGGATTAACCACATAAGTGGTAAGGAGAGATGTGGAACACTCCATAGATGAAGTGGTTTGGCTAATAGAGGCTTGAATCAAAATATTTGCTTGGCTTTGAGTTGAAACCATAAGATAGTGAGTCATTTGGGGATGGTGAATGTGTGGAATGTGCAAATGATGCAATGGAAATCACATAGAATCAAACAAGCAACTCAATCCTATGTTTTGCAACATATTTTGTGTGTGTGTGTGTGGTTTTGTGTGTTATATTGTTCAAACCTAATATAATATGCAAGGTGGGCTCTAAGGATGGATGGAAAATGAGAATATTTTTGGTGATGAAATCTAGAAAGATTGCTCATGGGTTACGATGGTTTCTATGGGTTAAGATTGCGGATGGAGATGAAGCCCACCATAACCAATCTCAAACGATGGTTGGTGATGAAATCCAACTTACTATTGTTAAATGTGTGATGTGAAGTGTGTGATTTATTTTAATATTTATGTTGTCTACTGTGTTCACTCAATGCTAAAAACACCCTATTTCACTTGCCTAAGATAGAATCTAAGGACATTAACACCAAGTTCCTCAAAAGAACTTAGGGTACACCACTTAAGATCCACCTTGAATCATCAAGTGACTCTAATAGTAGAGGGTTCACCCAATTATTTTGACCTAAACCATTAAGTGATTCCAATAGCATGAGTGTACTAAGGTATTATGAACTTGTTCCAGATTAGAAAAGAAAAAATAGAAGCCTTTAGTCCTAATATGAAACTATTTATGCTTTGATCATTTCAATTGCAAATAGCATACAAAATAACAAATGAAACACCATAAAACAATAGAAATCTGAATTAAATGTGATGATGCAACTACAATGAATGTACAAATGCAACTCTACCTTATATGAAAACTATATGAAATATGTAAATGCCTAAAATGAAAAATGTAACTAATTTTTAAAATAGAAAATAGATGTTTTCCTATTAATTTCACTATTAAAAAGAAAAAATATGAAAATAAAATGGAGTTAGGGTTTGAACCAGGCTTACCAGGAAGCCTACGTATTTCTTCCCCACTCTTATAAATATCGATCAGAGTCTCCTAAACAATTTTAGGCATATCCTAGACTCTATAGGGTGTCCCTCGAATGCTACATGGCATTCGTGGCACCATTGATCGAGCTTTGCTACTACCAAAAACCCTAGTTTTTATGATTTGTGTGCAATCAAACTTCTAGAAATCTATAAAATAGAAGTAGAAACATAAATTAGTAACAAGGTAAATCAAAATGAGAAACCCTTTGGGGGTCCCACCGTGATCACCATTTTTAAAGCAAAAAATAACACCAAAGCAATAGATAATAGAATTAACACAAAAACTTATTTCACAAATGAAGATAATAATATTGATATTATTATGGGGGGAGCCTTAATATCCAATGTTACAATATGATGTTGTATTGATACAATGATTACAAATCTAGGGTTTAGAAACCCTTATCCACAATTGAATATATGGTGTCTTTTGGATCATCTTTTGCTCCAAAAAAGTGTGCAGGTGGGCTTGTGTATCCCTATGGGACCACCCTAGCTACAAAAAATTTCAAAAATGTGGTTTTTACACTTGCAAATAGAAATAAATATAAAAGGGTTAATAGCACCTATGAGGGCTCCATTGTGTGAGATCCTATAAATAGTAAAACCTACAAACCCTAACGTTGCAATGTTAAACTGTAAACAAGATGTAAAAATGTAAAAAAATATAAAATAATATCTTACCTTTTCAATGTTGATCAATGCTCTTGTTTTTTGTTCAAAAGTCATGCAAATACTAAAAAGCATCTAAGGGCTTGTGAACTGTAAATTTGTTATGGGAAATAACCAGAGGTATTTGGTGATGACTATGAATATCCAACAATATTATAGGAATGCTCAATAGTATTTTGCAAACTCTGGGAGGCTTTCGAGGGTGGATGGGAGCGAGGCATAACCAGATATGGTTCGTGAGGGCTTTGTGGTGGTAAAAATGTAAGGTGTGATGGCAATGGTGAGGGAAGAAGATGATAGAAAAATGGCTAGGATTTGTGAGTGGAAAAATGTTCAAATTCGGGATCTTGATTCATCAAAATGAATCATATTTTATAATATGCCCTTAATTATGTTAGGGTTTCAATGATACCAATAGATGGTTGAAATTAAAACATGAGGAAGGGTTGATATTGAACTTGAGCATGTGACATGGATTAATATGGATGGATGGTTGAGATTAAGTCGTGGCGGATGGCTAGGATTTATTCACATAAATACATATATATTTATTAAATATATATAAATATAAATATAAAATATTAATATTTATGTATATATTAAATAAATAATATATAATGAATGGCTATGATTTGAGGATACAAATGGATGACTAGTGGCTAGATTTTTGTGTGTACACTATCAATTTTAGTTTTTCTTCTTCCAAGGTTTAGAAGTAGAGAATACATCTCGGTTTACCAAAAATTAAATGGTATATTAATTAACCACGTGGGAACATGATCCTATCAAAGTCCATTCTAGTTTTTATAATGGTGTAACTTCTTGTAAACGAAATCCTTATATATGTAGAGAAGTTAAACATCTTCTATTGATGTAATATACCATTATCCATCTATCAACATGACAAAATTATATGTAAATAGTCATTCATTCACTTTCATTTAATTTGCTAATATAATTTTAAAGGAAAGACATTATCTCACCAAACGGGATCTCAAGCTTTGTTTTACAAATGGTGGCTAGAAAAAATCCATGCACCGTTTACCAAATCTAACATATTAATTAAAAGAGTGATTCATATGAACCAACGCTTCTCGAAGGACCACAAGAGCATTTGTACACTATTCTAAAACTAGAAATTTTTAATCTAAAACTAAAGTAATGCTCATTAAATTGACATGATAACTCACTATGAAGTCTAAGTTTTAAAGGAAAATTACAGTTTCATCTATAAGACATATCGCACAATGCTAACGAAGAAAGGTGTCACACGCTAATCCAATCATCGAAGATAAATACCATTTATAACAAAACTTCTCCTCTACACTAGTGGACCAGTAGAAGAAACAAATTAGAGGAAAGAAACTGCTAAGTTGAGTTTTGATAATCAATGATTTTTAAAACAATCCATATTTGACTAATCTACTTTTTATGGCCAAACTATAAAATTTTCCACATATAAATACTTACTAGAATATTATAATTACGACAAAGATTTTACTCTGCAAATCTTGTTTAAATATATCTCGGTTTTAGCTCAAATTAATAAAATATTTCTAAACGTTTGATTACAGTTTTAGGTCCACATATCTGATAAAATTCTAAAGTTTACAATAGAATTTTAAAGGATTTTAATTACATTGGGGTATCCTTGAAATAATTTAAAATGTCAATATAACCATTTCAATTATACACAACGCATGTGCATTTTCACCCAGCTATCCTTGCTCCTAAAATTTTATAAATATGGTCTTAAACAACAAATTAAAAGTGAATTCTAAAGAAACACACGCTTATACTGGGAGGGGGGTTGAACAGTATAAGATAAAACTTTTCTCTTTTCTTTCAAAAAACAATAACTGCAATAATATAAATAAATCAATGCACAAATCACCACACACATGAGATATAATTATTTATGTGGAAACACCCTTTCGGGAGAAAACCATAGCAAAATATTGCTTATATTTTCTTCAACAAATTTTATGGGCACCAACCCACATGAGACACCAATCCCCTTGTGCAAGTTCATGGGCACCAACCTACAGGAGACACCAATCCCCTTGTGCAAGTTTATAGGCATAAACCCATAGGAGACACCAATCCACTTGTGCAATTTTGTAGGAACCAACCCATAGGAGACACCAATCCCATTATGCAAGTTTGTGGGCACCAACCCATAGGAGACACCAATATCCTTGAGGAACTAACCTCATATCTGAAGGCACCAACCTTGATCAACAAATAGAGGATGATATACTGGTGTTGAAGCTTCAAATTTCCATTTTGTCCTTCATAGTTTTTAATTCTATCACTTCCACAAGTCTCACATTGTCTTCTTGGATCTACACTTTAATATCTACTCATCATATTATAATCCCTACTGTACCACTTGCCCTAAAACTCATCAGCCAAAATTACCTTTGCTTGCCCTAAAACTCATGGACAACAATACCTTGAATTGAGAGATCCTCATTGTATATCTGGATGTGACTTATTCTTCATCGATATAACAATTTCAAATAAAACACTTTAATACCTTCTAAATCCCTTATCACTCCTTTTAAAAACTTTACAAAACAAAACTTTATTAAAAACAAAATGACTCCTTATATCTCCCTTAATATTCTAATCAAATAGAATATATATAAGTACCTCATGTGCTATTCATATTTGTTGTCGCCTTATTTTTTCACTACTTTTCTCCATGAGATAGCACTAAATGTGACACATGCACTGCAATGATGATGGCCTGATTTCTTCTATGATAGATCCTCCAAAAATATTTGTTGCTCAGTCATCAAGAAAATTATAATGATTTCTTGGGTGGTAAGCTTATCTTCCTCCTATATCACGCAATAGCTTCAAACTTTGTGGCACTGAATTCTCTAATACTTATCTTCATTGTTTGCTCTACTGCTCAAGTTGTCTACCATTCATAGTCAATGTTGCTCCAATGATCTTAGAACCTTTTCTTTAGCTAAGGTTGGCATGTTCTGACGACCTCTCCTATTATGATAAAATACTTCATATTTGACAACAATACCTTCCATGATGTCACTTTTATTAGATTATAATGGGAAGCCTCTTGTTATTTGCGGTACCTCCTTGTTGATATATCTTTCTCAAATATTGTTGGACTTCTTTGTTATAGATAGAAAAACTACATCATACTAGAACCGAAATGAATTTTACCCTTTGAAACCTTCTCTGAACATGTTGTAAACATGCTCCACTGAGAAGCTTCACTTCATGTGATCCAAAAAGATATAACTATACAAAATTTGTATTCTCCAAGGCCATCACCATGAGGTCCCCCATGAACTCTACTGCGATGGCTTATTCGGACATAATCACCACCTTGCTTCCATTGTACCTTACATCCACTGCATTGGCTTCTTCGTACAACATCAACATATTTCTTCCATTATGCCTTACATACATTGCATTGGATTTTCTAGAAAGCATCACCATCTTATTTTAGAGTCAAACTTCACTGACCCACACAAGCTCTAGCTTAACTGCTCCACATGAGTTTCGGCTTCGCTACCCCATGCTAGATTTAGCTTTGCTATCCTGCACGAGCTTCAACTTTGCTTCCCCACACTAGCTCTGACTTTGCTACCCTGCACAAGCTCCAGCTTCGCTGACCACCTTCAACCTCTATACTCTTCAATGATGACACATTGTCAATCGCATATCAATCATCTCCTCCACCTCTAATTCACTATCGAGCCAATCATTGATGGTTGTGAATAGATTTTGGCCTTATATTTATATAGTCAAACCTTACACTTTTGGCACCCAAAAGGTCGGCCCACATTTTCAAGATAATATTTGTATTTATATTGTATATTGAAACATCACTTTATAAGGTAACACCTTATAATAAAATGCATATGATTTATTAATTTGAAACATCACTTTATAAGGTAACACCTTATAATAAAATGCATATGATTTAATTTGAAACATCACTTTATAAGGTAACACCTTATAATAAAATGCATATGATATTGATCGCCCAACCTCATAGGCAAATCTGTTAAATCTCCCTTGAAAAATATATATTTGCCTTGAATAATTTACCCAATCACACCACAATTTTCCAGCAACCAATTCATCCTTTGACATTAATGATAAATCAATAATTCCAACAATCTTCCCCTTTGTCATTGATGGCAATCCTGCAAAGAAACTATCCTTTACTACAATAGGATCACAAGCTACTCCCTCTTACTGAAATTATCCCCCTTTGACATCAATGGCAAAGGCTTCTTGAGGCTAAAATATAAGGCACTTGACAATGCCCCCTTACTACTACTCTTACTGAGACATTCAATGATGAGATGGGAGTGAAAATACTCAACTTACTGTGCTCATTTTCTTGTTTCATTTTTTTTTCCAAAATTTGGAGGACATATCCTTTTGAATAGTTTGACCATCCTCCTTCTTACTTGACTTTCAAATTTCATGGAACATCAGTCTACACCATTTAGTTGTATGCCCAAATTATTACATTTGTGACAAATGATGTTGTAGTCCATGAGAGGTGCAAATGAATTTAAATTCCTCTTGGTGAAGCCAAAATTATTTTTAGCATGGACCCTGCAATGTATAGATTTATGACCAGATTGATGACATGAAAAGCTATAACCTTGAAAGAAATATTGAAACCTATCTGATTACCTTGGAGGATATGACTGCATGGTTCTCTCATTGTTGTTTCTATGATGGACCTTGGTCCATGATGATGCTTTGTTTTATTCCTTCTTGATGCTTCCACTTCTCAACTCATTAGTATAGGTCTTAGGCTCTTCTTTAATTATTTTATTTTATGCCTTTGTTCCTTTTGAGATTGACTCCACATTTTGTTTCTTTTGACTTTATTCAAAACCAAGTCTAGTATTTATAACCGAAGATCTTTGTGCTTTGATAATATCATCCATATTTTTTGTACTTTTATCAAATTGATGTAGTTTATCATTAGATTCTTCCACTTCCTTCCTTAGAGAGACATTCTCATGTTCCAATTTTTCACATTCCTACACTTTTGCCTTTAATTGCTCGAGCATACCTTCTTCAATTCGCTTTGCCTCTTCAATTTTCACTTTTAAGTTGGTGAGATCTTGTGAAAGCTTTGCCTTTGACTTCTCATTCTCTTGTACTTGAGTATTCAATCTTGAGTTTCTCTTTCTAAGCCTTTTCAAATCTTCAAGAGAAAATATAAGTTCCTCTTCTATGTCAACTATGGCTTCCTCTTCATTTTTTGGATCTTTCTCCTCTTCTTGTTTTTCAACAAGAGAATCTTATTTCACCTCCATGGCAAAAAATAGGACTTCTTATCTTTCACTATCAAAGAGACTTTCATCACTGCTATTGGAAGAATTTCTTGGTTCCTTAACTTAAAGACTCTTCTTGTGCCTTTGAAAGATATTCTTCTCATGCTTTCTTTGATCGTGCCTCTTTTTCTTTTCATGATAAACTTTTCTTTCCTTCTTTTTCTTGAATTCATCTTCTTCTTCACTACTACTACTTCCAGCTTGTGGTCACTAAGCTACATAGTGACCAATGTTACCATAGTTAAAACATTTCATAGTATGCTTACCTTTGTGTTTTCTTGGTCCCTTCTTATTTCTTTATACAAAGCTAGCTTCTTCTCCACTGCTCGATTATTCACTTGACTCTGGTTCCTTATTATTTGTCTTCTTTGGATATTTAAATACGATATCCCATTTGGATTTTTGATCTTTTTTAGTCCTCATATCATAGGTTGTGAGAATTTTGTGTAGTTTTTCCATGCTTAAGGTTTTAAGATCCTTCATTTATTCAATCATCAAGACCTTTGCATCAAACCTCATGGGAAGTGACCTTAATATTTTTTGAATAATATTAGAGTCATCAATACTTTCTCCAAGTCCACGAATGGTGTTGACAATTTCATCAATGCGGAGTAGATATTTGGTAATATCTTCCTCATATTTCATCTTCAAGTCTTTGAAATTCCTTTTTTTTCCATTTTAACCTTTTCATCTCCTTCATATGTTTTTTGAAACTTGTCCCATATTTATTTTTCTAAGGTGCATTGCATGACTTTCACAAACTCTGATTCACATAACCCACTTAGAATTGCATTCATTGCCTTAGAATTATGTTCAAATGGTTTCTTGCCATTTTTATCCATGGGAGGGGTTGTAGGTAGTTTGAACCCATCTACAACAGATTTCCATATATCATATCCATGTGCCATAAAATAGGTTTGCATCCTCATGCTCCAAAAGTTATAGTTAGTCCCATCAAATAGTGGAACCTTATTTGACGAAAAACCTTCTTGGTAAGCCATGTATGTTCTTGTAATATCTTCCTTCAAGATGTTACACTTTCACGAAGGAACCCTCTATGATACCAATTGAAGAAACACACATTTATATTGAGAGGGGGGTGAACAATATAAGATAAAAATTTTCTCTTTTCTTTCCAAAAAAATAACTACAATAATATGAATAAATCAATGCACAAATCACCACACACATAAGAGATAATTATTTACGTGGAAACACCCTTTCGAGAGAAAACCACAAAAAAATATTGCTTATATTTTCTTCAAAAAATTTTATGGGAACCAACCCACAGGAGACACCAATACCTTAGTACAAGTTTGTGGGTACCTACCCATAGGAGACACCAACCTCCTTGTTACAATTTTGTGGGCACCTACCCATAGGAGACACCAACCCATAGGAGACACCAATCCCCTTGTGAAAGTTTGTGGACACCAACCCATAGGAGACACCAATCCCCTTGTGCAAGTTCATGGGCACCAACCCATAAGAGACACCAATCTCCTTGTGCAAGTTCGTGGGCACCAACCCATAGGAGACACCAATATCCTTGAGGCACTAACCTCAGATCTGAAGGCACCAACCTTGATAAAAAATAGAGGATGATATACTAGTTTTGGAAGATTCAAATGACAAATTTGTCCTTCATATTCATTAAGTCTATTGAAGAACATAGACTTATACTGAGAGGGGAGGGTGAACAATATAAGACCAACTTTTACTTTTATTTTCCAAATAATATTATTCAATATTATCAATGGCAATATCAATAGCAGTAATAAAATAAATGCATAAATCATCACACACAAGAGAGACACCAATTTAACGTGGTTCACCCAATGTGGGCTACTCCATGAAGAAAAATTTCTACTAAATTTTATCAATAAATATTCTTGGGAATAAAATCCCTATTACAATATTTATGGACCTCTATCCAAAGAAGACACCAATCCACTATGCTCTGATTTGTGGATCTCTCTCTACATGAAAAATCTATCCCCTTTTCTTTGGTTCGTGGAATTTGATCCAGGATAACTCTATCTCCTCAACTAGTTTGTGGATCTCTCTCCACAAAAGAACTCTATCTTCCTAGCTAGTTCACAGATCACTCTCCATAGGATAACTCTTTCCCCTTTCTCTAGATTGTGGATCTCTCTCCATAGGAGAACTCTTTTCCCTCTGCTCTAGTTCATATAACTCTATCCACAAGAGAACTCTTTCCCTTTGCTCTGGTTCATGGATCTCTCACCATTAGAGAGCTCTTTCCCATCTACTCTGGTTTATGGAAATCTATCCACAGGAGAAATCTTTCCCCTCTTCTCTGGTTGGTGATCTTCTAGAAGACTTCTGCCCCCACTACTTTGGCTTGTGGATATCTCTCCATAGGATACCTATGTCCCCACTGCACTAGCTTATGAATCTCTATCCACTAGATACTGCTATCCTCTTTGCTCTATCACCTCCAATGTTTATTATCAAATTTGTACCAAACTCTATCCCAATTCTAGCACAATTTTTCTCTAACTCTGCTCACAAATATACACCAAACTCTATATCAAATTTGTACTAAAATCTATTTCAAATCTACCCAAGCCTTAAATCAAAGCTTGAATAGATCAACAATAAAATTTTCTCTCAATGATATTTCAAGTCTTCACAAGACTTGATCAAATCTGCCTTCTAGCCTCCTCAAATACTTGCTCAAATCTACCCTTAAGCCCTCTTAAGAGCTTTCTCAATTATTTCCTTAAGCCCTATCAAGAGCTTGATTAAATCTATCCTCAAGTCTACTCAAGACTTGCTCAAATATATCCTCAAGTCTTCTCAAAGACTTTGTGAACTCAGCTCTCAAGCTGCTCATAAAACCTGCTCAAATAAATCCAAAACTTGCAAAAAAAATACAACTTAAATCTCTTTCAAAAAACTCTCTTCATGTAAACAAATTCTACTCAAAATATTTTTAACCTCATGTACATAAAAAGAATGATAAGCTCTATCAAAACCTCAATATGTTTCACACTCACAAAGTTTGTACTCAACCAATCAATCTCTATCAATTGCAAAATCTCACTCAAATAAATTCATAAATGTATAAATTATTTCATAAAATTGATCTATCGTTCTTGCAAATTTTCTCTCATATATCAATCATATTAATTCATAGTTTCCATTCACAAATTGATCTCAAATAATTCCACACATTCAATCAATATCTCTCAAACCAATGCTTAAAAACTCCATACAATTATTCAACCAATGAAGCACAATCTACTCACAAACCCTAGTATAGGTGTTTCACTTTCTTTCAACAAAGATGCTTAATGTAGGTCTCAAACCCTAACTCAAAAATTTCCAACAATGTTTTACCAAACAACCCTTTTAACTCCACCTTATATTTCAGAAAACCTTGCTCAAAAACACACCTCAAATGAAGAGAAAAATACCCATACCTCTTATTTGCTTTGATGAAGATATATCACAAAACCTATCTCACAAATAATAAATCCTTCTTATGCCACTTCAAAAGTTAGATAGCAAGATTCTATTTCAAAATATCCACATGAATGTTCCCTCAACAAGATGCTCAATGAATATTGAAGATAATGTTCTAGGACTCCTTTTGGTTTTCAAGGACAATACATTAAAACTCATAAAACTCTCTGAACAGTTTTCCTTTTATAAAGCAAGAGTTACAATCAAATAAAATACCTTTTACACCTTTTATCTCCATTCTTTCAAAATAATTTTTCATTCCACTTTAATTTCCAAGAACAAAAATTACATTTATAAATAAACTATTTACAAACTTATCACTCCAAGCTTAGTATATAAAATAAATGACATTTAAACCCTTTAAATATAATGCCAACAATATTTCTCCTTATATATCCTATGTTCCAAACTATAAGCCAAATATCATCCGCCAAATATCACTATAGTCAACAATTCAACATTATAGTGCATACCTTATACATTAATTAATCATGGTGTATACCTTTAACAAGATTATCCTTATTTTCGTGAATGGAAATCGACCCTTTGACCTCAGCCTTCCAAGTGTAGCGCTCGACCACTTGTGCTAGCCAAGCGGTTGAGACCTAAACCTTGGCCTCAATGTTTTATCTCTGCTACCTTTTACATAAACAAAACAAAAACTCTTCAACTGGTGCTAGGGAGAATCGAACCTTGAACCTTCCCTCTGCCAGCATCTTATGCAAGATCCACCTGCCACTTGGGCTACCAACCCTCGCTAAACCAAGACATCCATTGCCTTGTCCTTATTCCTTGTTGCTTGCTCAACAAATGAAATTTCAATATGTTTCGCTATATGCCTCATTTGAATTTATTGCATGCACATTCACTTTGGATGATTCATATGCAATTTTAATTTTTGCTTCTCCCTTTTATATGCTTTCAAGGTAATTGCATGACGTCGATGGAAAACTTAAGTGCCTCCATTTTAAATTTGAATTTTGGCACCTTTGTTAATTTCAAATTTAATTATTTATTTAATATAATATTTAACTTTAGGTTAAATATTATATTATTTAATTTTAGTATTAAATAATAATTTTGCATGGGGGTATTCATCAATTCTTATTTTTCTCTTTTTAATAAGCCCTTTTGGCTTTATTATTATAATATTAAAATATTATAATATCTTCTCTTTTCTCTTCAAAACCATGGGCGTAAAATTTTGTCTTCAACCTTTAGCCAACATTTTTGGCTTATAATATAAAATATTATAACCAATTATTTTACCACTTTGCTTGTACCAAAATGAAATTTGCCTTGCACCAAACACTTGACATCAATAGCAACCTTATTACTCAAAATTTCCAACAATATCCCCCTTTGTCATTGATGGCAACCCCTTTTTCTTAACCATTCCTTTTTCATTTTTCCAATTCTACTCCCCCTGAGAAACTACTCCCCCTGACTAAATGCTCTCCCCCTTTAACATCAATGGCAAAGGGACTCCTTTGGGGATAAATATAAGGATCTTAGCTTAGCCCCCTCCCCACCTCATATCCTTGAGGTGATTAATTTTGGGGTGGGAGTAACTCTACTTCCAGCATACAATACTCTTTTTCTTTGTCCACCTTTCTCAACATACCCTTTTTATTATTTTGAATGTCCATGTTCTTGCTTGTATCTAGAAATTCTATTCTACACCACTTGGCATTATGCCTAATATTATTGAACTTATAACACTTAATGTTGCGGTTCTTAGAAGGTGCAAATTTCTTGAAGTTCCTCTTGCTGAAGCCATACTTATTTCTATCATGAACCCTCCAGTGAATTGCTTTATGACCTAATTTATTACAAGAGTAGCAATAGCCTTGAAAGAAATGTTCATATTTGAATATCCTCTTAGTAATACCATATTCATTCTTTCCATGAGTCCTGCAATGCATAGCCTTGTGACCAAACTTGTTACATGAAAAACAACGTCCTTTGAAGAAATCTTACCTTGAACCCGCTGGTCTCTTAGTCCTTTCTTATCTATGATGATCCTTGTTCTTTGTTTGTGCATTGTTTCCTTCCTTGGTGAAGCTTTTGTTTTTCAACTTATCCTCATAATTCTTGATTTCTCCTTCACTCTCTTCTTCTGAAGCTTCTTCCTCTTTGGAGCTAGAGCTTGACTCTTCTTCTTGTCACCCTTGTCCGTCTTCAAAACCAAGCCCTATTTTGATAGATGAAGGTCTGTGTGCATTGATGATCTTATCCAAGGTCTTTGAACTTTTCCAAACCTATGTAGCTTATACTTAGACTCTTTCACTTCCTTCCTTAGTGAAGCTACCTCATGCTCTAATATTTCACATTCTAAGACTTTTAACTCTAAATTTTCTTTAAATCTCCTTTTATTAGCTATTGAGTGATGGGGAGCCAAATTTTAACACAAAAAAAAGACTCAATTTTTATTCAAAAGCATGGAAAGATTACAATTCGAAACCATGGAAGATTTACACAGTACAGAAAATGCCAAAAGAAGCCGCAGTCTTCGTCTTTCCAGCCTGCACAATCCTTCGAACAATCTCTTTTTATAATGACAGGCTCTTGCTGCAACCGTCGTTCGTAACTGTCCCTGTAACCGCTGCAATGGTCCCCATGGAACTGCCGTAACGACTTCTGGAACTGCCGTAACGACTTCTGGAACTATCGTAACGACTTCTGGAACTGCCAAATGTCGTTCTGTAATGGTCTACAAAAAAGTAGCATGTCGTGATATCGCGACATCTTTTTAACCCACCTTCTCTTTCCTAGCCGGGTCACAAAAACGTGACATGTCGCGATATCATGACACTTTTTTTGCCTTCTGCTCTCTTTTGCCAATGTGTCACGATATCGTGACAATTTTCTGCCTTCTGCTCTCTTTTTCCAATGTATCACGATATCGTGACACTTTTCTGCCTTCTGCTCTCTTTTGCCAATGTGTCGCGATATCGCGACACTTTTTCGTCCTTCGACCTTCTTTGTCCAGGTGTCACGATATCGCGACACTTTCGTTTGCTCTCCCTTGCGTTCAAAGTTCATCGCGATATCGTGACATCTTTTATGTCGTGATATCATGACATCTACATTTAGCTCTTGCCTTTGTTCTAATTTATCGCGATATCGCGACAACCTTTATGTTGTGATATCGCGACACTTGAGTTTTGCCCTTGCCTTTGTTCGGAGGTGTCATGATATCGCGACAACCTTTATGTCGCGATATCATGACACTTGAGTTTTTGCTCTCGCCTTTGTTTGGAGGTGTCGTGATATCGCGACAACCTTTATGTCGTGATATCATGACACTTGAGTTTGCACCCATCGTTGTTCTGAGTTGTGTCGTGATATTGCGACAACCTTTATGTCGCGATATCACGACACCTTTCAATACTTGGAACATTTTTTTCTTGTTTCTTTTGTTTTTTTTTTTTGGTGATGCAAGATTGCTGTGCTGCCAGGATGCTCCTGCATCAGACACCCGGGGTAGATTGAGAAGTGATCTTCACTTCTGGACGGGCAGAGGAAAACCTAGATGATTAACCTCTGTTTTGGACAACCAAGTTGCATCTTCGACAGGGTGGCCCTTCCACTTGACCAAATACTCCGAATATTGCCTATTTTGGGTACTTCTGCCTTCATGAGTGTCGAGTATGTCTTCGATTTCCTCTTTATCTGGAGTGAATTCTAGAATTTTCCACATATCTAGACTAGGTGGCTCGCTACAACTTCCTTCATGATATTCGACCAAGTCTGAAATATTGAAAATAGGGGAAATATTCAGCTCACTTGGTAGATCTACTTCATAGGCATTTCTTGAATCTCGTTTACCTATGATTCGACATGGTCCAAACCTCTTCATATTTAGCTTATTGTAGGTTTTGCTAGGAAAACGTTCCTTGCGTAAGTGAACCATGACTTCATCTCCTATCTAGAATTCCTTGAAATGCCACTTCTGATCTGCTCTGGCTTTGTACATAGCATTCATTTGATTGATATGTTGCTGGACCTCTTCATGTAAATTCTTCATGTGTGCTACAAAGTCTTCAGCTTCAGCACTGCACTTTTCTCCTTTATCTATCAGCCTCAACTTAGAAGCGTTCCTCGGGCTATTCCCATGCACTATCTGGAATGGGGATTTACCAAGATCTTGCGATTGATAGAATTATTGTAAGCAAACTCTGCCTGTGGTAAAATCAGATCCCATCCCTTGGGTTTATCTCCTACCAAAAATCGTAGAAGATTACCCAAAATTCTGCTGACTACTTCAGTCTGTCCATCAGTCTGCGGGTGGTACGCAAAACTAAATTTCAATTCTGTTTTCAGCTTCTTCCACAAAGTTTGCCAAAAATAACCCATAAATTTGGTATCTCTATCCGAGACAATGCTTTGGGGTAGACCATGAAGTCGTACTACCTCCTTGAAAAACAAGCTTGCAATATGAACAACATCACTTGTCTTTTGGCATGGAATAAAATGGGCCATCTTTGAAAACCTGTCAACAACAACAAAAATGGCATCATTTCTACGTTGAGTCCTTGGCAGACCAAGAACAAAATCCATACTAATGTCCTCCCATGGTCTCTCTAGTACAGGCAATGGCTGATACATTCCCGTATTCTAAATTAATCCTTTTGCCATCTGGCACACTCTACAACCCTGCACAAATTTGGTCACATCCGACTGCAACTGTGGCCAATGGTAATTCTCACTAACTAGAGCAATGGTCTTATCTTGACCAAAATGTCCTACTAGTCCTCTGCTATGTTTCTCTTTGATCAAATTTTCCTGCATAGAACTTCTAGGAATGCACAACTGGTTCTTCCAAAATAGCATCCCATCTTGGATCATAAAATCCAACCACTTAGTGCGATCCAAAGTAGTAGGAGACAAACATGTCATCCATGCCTCTAAAAAATCTGGATCTGTTGGGTATAAACTCTTGATTTCATCAAACCCAACAACTTGCACTCTCATTTCTATCAACAAATTATGCCTTCTACTCAAGGCATCTGCAACTCTATTAGATTTGCCACTTCTATGCTTCAGGACAAAGGTATAACTTTGCAGGAATTCAACCCACTTCAAATGTCGTTGGTTAATTTTACCTTGACTATTTATATACTGTAAAGCTTGATGGTCAGTATATAAAACAAACTCTTTGGTTAGCAAATAATGTATCCATTTATTAAGAGCCTGAATTATAGCATAGAATTCTTGATTATAAACAGAGTATTTATTTCTAGCATCATTTAATTTTTCATTAAAGTATGCAACAGGTTTACCTTCTTGGCTTAATACAGCTCCAATGGCACTGCCACTGGCATCACAGTCAACCTGAAACACTTTATTAAAATTTGGAAGTGCCAGAATGGGCTGTTCTGTCACTTTTTTCTTTAATATGTCCATACTGGTACCTGCATTGGCAGTCCACTTAAATTCTCTCTTATCCCCTCTCATAGTTTCTGTTAGGGGTGCACAAATACTACTAAAGTCTCTAATAAACTTTCTATAGAAACTTGCAAGACCATGAAATGATCTTACCTCTGTTACATTCCTTGGGGCAGGCCATTCAATGATAGCCTTCACCTTTTCAGGATCCATTTTCAGACCCTCCTCTGAGATGACAAATCCTAGGTATATCAACTCTTCTTGTACAAAACTGCACTTCTTCAAATTTATCAACAACTGCTCCTCTCGCAGCTTTTCAAAAACTATCCGAACATGCAACAAATGCTCGTCCAATGTTTTACTAAAAATCAGAATATCATCCAGATAAACTATCACAAATTTTTCCAGGAAGTCTTGCAATACCTCATTCATCAGCCTCATGAATGTACTGGGTGCATTAGTTAATCCAAATGGCATAACTAACCATTCATACAAACCCTCTTTGGTTTTGAAGGTTGTCTTCCACTTGTCACCCTCTCGAACACGTATCTGATGATATCCACTTTTTAAATCAATCTTAGTGAAGTATTTAGCTCCACTCAAATAGTCCATTATATCGTCCATTCTAGGTAATGGAAATCGATACTTAATGGTAATCTTGTTAATGGCCCTTGAATCAGTGCACATTCTCCATTCTCCACCCTTCTTCGATGCTAGTACTGCAGGTACTGCATAGGGACTCAAACTTGCTTGAATCAAACCCTTCCTCAACAAATCATGAACCTAGCGGTTCAACTCTTCATTTTCTACAGGAGACATTCTATGGGTTGCCTTATTGGGTAAGCTAGATCCTGGCATTAAGTCAATCTGATGACTAATCTTCCTCATTGGTGGTAAACCCTCAAGCACATTATCTAATATAATATCAAGAAATTCTGCTAACAGATGTTCAAATTTTGCTAAAATGTCTGTAGTTTCTTCTCTCTTTACCGTAGGAATTAATGCATAACACATTGAATCCCTCTTGATACCATCCAAAATTTTTCTGCCATCTACTAAAAAAATTCTAGCATTATTGCATACCTTTTCCTCAACCTCCTTCAATGGATTTAGCTTGTGGCGCACTCCATATTTTTTCAGGGAATAGGTATTTGCATGCCCATCATGCGCCGCACGTCTGTCAAATTGCCATGGTATTCCAAGCAACAAATGACAAGCATCCATCGGCAAAATATCACATAGGACCTCATCCTGGTATCTTCCAATTTGAAACTTGACCAAGCATTGTTCACTGACCAATGCTCTATGATCCTTCTGCAACCATGCAATTTGGTATGGATGCGGGTGCTGTCTTCTTTCTAACTTTAACTTAGTCACCATATCCTCAGAGACCAAATTATCTGTACTACCATTATCAATAATAATATTACAGATTTTACCTGAACATTTGCACCTCGTGCAGAACAGGCTTTTTCACTGGTCTGGTTCCTTCTCTTCGTTCAACAAGGTTCTTGTGATCATCACTTCTTCTCACTCTACTTCTTCAGAGTCCTCAGATTCAACACCATCCTCAATGACTGCAGCTTGAGCATTTGCTTCAGGCCTTCTATTCGATGCTTCTTGATGTTGGGGACACTCATATGATCGATGCCCCTCTTCCCCGCAATTGAAGAAGGTTCCTCAAAATCTTCCTCTTCCATATCCACGTCCACCTCTACCTCTTCCCCTTTGATAATCATTATTCTGATTACGAGGATGGTATGCATTCTTCTCCTTCTATTCTTGGTAATTTCTTGTTTCACCAGTCTTCTATGGGCCGTCATATTTACCTCCACTGGTTCTGCCACCAGTTCTTCCACCACGACCTCTTCCTCTCTTTTTACTATCAAATCTATGGTTCAGTTTCTCTTCCACTTTTAGAGCAAACTGGTACGCATCTTCAATGGTGCTCATTCGAACCAAACTCAATTATTCTTGTACGCTTGTTCTCAACCCATTAATGTAATGGGCTATTCTCTCTTTATTTGCTTCTGTATGGCCAGTTCTGATGGAAATTTTAAAAAATTCCTTTGTATATTCTTTAACAGACTTGCTGGACTATCGCAAACTCTGCATTTTTTGCAACAGATCTAATTCGTAATCTACCAGAATAAACTGCCGTTTCAGTTTTTCAACCATTCGATCCCACCTGGTGATCTTTTCTTTTCCTCTACGATTGCGTTCCAGCTACACTCCTCATCGCTTCTTCTTCTTATTTTGATGGGTCATCAAATCTGCAAGCTTCATCATCACTCTGGTCTTCTCCTCTTGGCTCTACTCCTCTACGCAATTCTTCCTGTAGGGCCTGCACTTGCCTCTGTAATGCTCAGAAGTCTCCTTTAGGAACTATGTTCCTTCCAGCACCATGATTTCTTCGTGGCGACATTCTGCTTCACTTTTTCTCAAAACCCTTAACCCCAGATCCTGGTGCAAGCTGCCTCACGTTCGGCGCTCTCCTTACACGCTCAGAATCTTCTCGCTTTGATAGCACTTGATGGGGAGCCAAATTTTAACACAAAAAAAGACTCAATTTTTATTCAGAAGCATTGAAAGATTACAATTTGGAACCATGGAATATTTACACAGTACAAAAAATGCCAAAAGAAGTCGTAGTCTTTGTCTTTCCAGCCTCCGCAATCCTTCGAACAATCTCTTTTTATAATGACAGGCTCTTGCTACAACCGCCGTTCGTAACTATCCCTGTAACTGCTACAATGGTCCCCCTGGAACTACCGTAATGACTTCTAGAACTACCAAATGTCGTTCTGTAATGGTCCATGAAAAAGTAGCATGTCACGATATCGCGACATCTTTTTAACCCACCTTCTCTTTCCTAGCCGGGTCGCGAAAATGCGACATGTCACGATATCGCGACACTTTTCTGCCTTCTGCTCTCTTTTGCCAATGTGTCATGATATCGCGACACTTTTCTGCCTTCTGCTCTCTTTTGCCAATGTGTCGCGATATCGTGACACTTTTTTGTCTTTCGACCTTCTTTGTCCAGGTGTCACGATATTGCGACACTTTCGTTTGCTCTCCCTTGCATTCAAAGTTCGTCGCGATATCGCGACATCTTTTATGTTGTGATATCGCGACATCTGCATTTAGCTCTTGCCTTTTTTTTTAGTTGTCATGATATCGCAACAACCTTTATGTCGCGATATCATGACACTTGAGTTTTGCCCTTGCCTTTGTTCGAAGGTGTCATGATATCGCGACAACCTTTATGTCGCGATATTGCGACACTTGAGTTTTTGCTCTCGCCTTTGTTCAGAGGTGTCACGATATCACGACAACCTTTATGTCACGATATCACTACACTTGAGTTTGCACCCGTCGTTGTTCTGAGTTGTGTCGCGATATCGCGACAACCTTTATGTTGTGATATCGCGACACCTTTCAATACTTGGAACATTTTTTTCTTGTTTCTTTTGTGTTTTTTTTTTTTTTTGTGATGCAAGATTGCTGTGCTGCCAGGATGCTCCTGCATCATTGAGTTTGTCAGATCTTGCATAAGATTTCCTTTTTCTTCATCACATTCTTGAAATTGGGCCTTGAATTTTGAATTCTACTTTCTAACCTTTTTCAATTCTTTAAGAGCAGCAACAAGTTCTACTTCTAGATCTACTATGCCTTCCTCTTCATTTGCTAATTCTTTCTCTACTTCTTGATCTTCAAGATCATCTTCATACTTTTCAGATTTATCTTTAACAGGAGCACTTCCTTCCTCTTCTATTGCCAAAAAGAGAATTTCTTCTTCTTCACTATCTGAGGGTCTCTCATCACTATTGTAGCGACCCCGGGGTGCATGCACCACTCTTAACTCTACTTGCGATGTTATTAATATACCAAAAATGAAGCTAAAATATTATGAAACAACATATAACATGAAAATGAAGAAGAATAGATCTTTCATTAATATTGAACCCAGGTTACATGTCGGTCCCTCTTAGAGATACCCATATTGATACAATGATTTACAAGTGGATGAAGATATGTCCCCTTTTGCAAAATGGTGGCGCACTCTAAAATGCTTCCTAGTTCTGAACACAAAAATTTATGAGGGATTACAGATGCCTCCTTATCTAGGTATGTCTCTCATATGGATCTTCTTGCTCTCGTATATCATGGATTATGTCTCATGAACCTATGGCCTTGTATGTAATTCAAACAACAATACACATTTAGCTGTCTGAGATTGCCTTCCCAGATAAGGTTGTTAGTAATCAGAGAATGTAATATAAATATGATAAAATGATACCATGGAATCAAGTAAATATAAGCTAATGATATAAGAAAATAAGATAAAATATGCTATGTCTATTTAAGCTAAGCATGTGGGCCACTGTCCAAGACAGCGGCCGCTAAAGAAAACCTTGCTCTCCTTGCCCCAAAGGTATGGGTCAAAGACTATGATTTGATGTTGAAGAAAGTAGGTATTGTGCCCTTTGATTTGTCAAAGCTCCATTGCACACGTGATCTCAAAGAGAAATCTCTCTCTAAAATGATCTCCTGTATGTGATTCAGGTCTTTATATGTCATATATTGATCATGTGTCTCTTTTGGTGCTCTTAGGTTTACACCTTTTATAGTGTGAAACCCTAGGTCTATGTCCAAGCCCTAGAAATGAATTTCTCATGCGTAGTGCAAGTTAGCATGAGAAGCTCTTGTCTATTGTCTATATTTGAAGGCCAGTTAACTAAAATCTAATTGCCCACTTGAGTCTTCTATGCAAACTATTCGTTAGCATGAGAAACTTTTGTCTTTTGTTTATGCTTGGAGGTCAATTAACTTAAGTCTAAATGCAAACTCAAGTCTCTTATGTGAACTGGTCATGAAAAGGAATTCAAAGTCACTCCTGATATTGGGCCTGTTTGTCGACAAACTACTTCTTATGGCTTAGCCGCTGTCATCTACAGTGGCTATGATCTGGTCACTATCATATACATCGACTGTCTGGCCACTCTAGGTTTGAGCGGTTAAGGTCTAGCCACTCTATGCTTGAGCAGCTAAGGTATGGCTGCTCTAGGCTTGAGTGGCTATAATCTGGTTGTAGTGGTGACGGATGTGACTTCAAAACTTTGCTGGTGCTGAGGACATGGCTGCACGGGGTGAGACATCAACTACTGGAGGAGTCAAATCTTCTCAAGTATTTCTCTTCAAAACCCTAGCTCTCTTTTCTTTACTTAAGTAAAATTGAATTTCACTAAGAAATAAGCAAAACAAACATCACTAAACCTACTGGTAATGAAAAAAATCTATAATTAGGCTTAGGTTCATTTTTTTCGTGGTGGGTTGGTCCTCAATTTTGTAATCTATCAGTGGCTTTAGCCTAGGGTTTTTGAAAAATTTTCATTATTCCCCTGCTGTCACTGTTTTGGGCATTCTCAAACTTAGTTTAGTTTCGATGCTTAGGTAGGGTATTTGTTTTCCAATTTGCTTGCTTTTCCTCCCTTTTGTTGCTTTGCTTAAGTTATTTTGTCAATTTTAATTTTTTTTATTTTTTGGCCAAGGGTTCACGGGTTTGTCATGTCGTCCCTTGGCCATTTTCGCTTAGAGCGGCCAACTCTGATTCGTTGTCGCTCAGAGCAGCCAAGCTTGAATCCCAATAGTAAAAAATTTGACCGTTGGGCCTTGGTCACTACTACCTCCAACGGCCAGGTTTCGATCGCTGTAGGTGACAATGGCTAAAGTTTGAGCCTTGCTTTTGTATTTTATGTATTGATTTTATAATTTTTTTGACTTTTGAATTTTTGCTTTGCTTAGGTGCAATTTGTTCTTTTCTTGCTTAGATTTAGAGTAACTCATACTCTTTTGCATTGTTTTCATGTTTATTGTGAATCATGCCTTAGATGCACTGTAGTTATGTTTTATTTTTCTTCTGCTTTGTTTAGATCCTCATTGCTCAGGCTCGGGACCCGAAGCTCCTGCTTTACTTACTTCCTGGATTTGATGACATTGACTGGGAGTGGTTTAAGACCTATGGGCTATAGTACGTTATCAGGTTGCCCCATATTATGGCCGACCAGTCTTATCTTACAGTTTTAGCCCACCGTTGGGACCCACGGACCAACACCTTCCATATTTTGCTCGATGAGATGACTATCACACCAGAGGACATGTACAGGATCTTTCGAATACCATTCGATGGGGTGCTCATTGTTTCTTCGACCACTAATGATCAGGTGACTGTCTATGCTCAGGTGTTTGGGGCATGTTTTGTAAAGGCTCTTCAGGAGATTGGGTCTGGGGAATTATCTATAAAGGCTTGGTATGATGCTCATGTTTTCACAATGAGGCATGTTCTGTTGCTGATGGTGATCAACAACATTCTTATCCTGGACTGCTCAGGTTTGAGGTTCTCTTAGAACCTCCTTGCAATGGTGTAGGACCTACTAGATAGTGAGGAGCCTATCATATATACATTGGGTATATCACTATTAGCTCAATGCTATGATGAGTTGTACCACATCTATCGATGGGGATGCGTCAGCATGACTTACAGTTTGCTCTTACAGGTTTGGGGATGGGAGCACATTAAGGTAGATCGCCCTAAGGGGCTCCTAGCTGATATTACATATATTGAGGCTTAGACATAGTGCTATGCTTCCAGATGGGCTTGGGAGCATGAGGATCATAAAATCCATACTTTTGTAGGGGAGCTATCCCACTACATTGATGCTTTTACTAGACTATTAGCCGAAGATGTCGTGTGGCGATCATATTATGAGTGTCTGGTTTGGGATGATCGAGCTAGTTTTACTACTAGGACACAACGCGAGTGATGGCTCATTAGTCGTAAGATTACCATCCAGGAGTATTTCTTCTACTCTTGGGTTCTTCATCAGTATGAATTGTAGTAGGATGTGCCCTTGGTACCATTCTTGTACATGTGCCTCACAGTAGAGGGGGACCTACCTCCATGATAGATCACAGAGCTTGGAGATGAGGAGGATACCCCAATTGTAGACCCTATAGTGGATGGGGGAGTTATAGAGGCCTACTCTCAGTGGTGGGGTGATCAGATGTGGCATGGCATCGGTATCCTAGGGTGTGAGGATGATGGCAGGGGTGATGGCACAGATCCGATAGGACACAAGGTTTGATCTAGGACCAAGGTATGGGGCCAGTCGATAGAGTAGGTGGCAACAGAGGATCCTGATGTTCCTAAGGAGGAGGAGGAGTTAGAGCCCAAGGAGAGACTCTCCTCTAAGAGCATAGTTGCACAAGATCGAGGCTAAGCTCCAAGCTACTAAGATCTAGGTACAACGATGATATTCTATGATTGAGCAGCTCACAACATAGATCAAAGCTTTGCATGCTACTATCAAGGATGGCACTAGAGGAGGTGACATAAGGGGCTTAGGCCCGATACTTGATTGATGTTCTACTTGGTTTTTGATCTATTTTTGAGGTCAAATGACCTACATGACTATAGCCCATGGGATTTTTTGTATATCCATTGGACTTGACACATATTTTTATGATAGATTTGCCTTTTATGACTCATTATGTGTATCGTTTATTGCTTATATTTTTTTTGTTATTTTGTTTTATGATATTATGCGATGATGATATTATGATGATTTGATGGATATGTTAGATGATAGATGATATTTGAAGATGCTTAGATGGATGTGTAGATGCTTATATGATTTTATGATATGATGCAATGTATTTTTATGATGAATGATGAATTTATGGTATGCAAATGGATATTACCTATATGTTTTATGATGTGGTTTATGTATGATTAATGACTTGTTTTTGTGGATGGAAATGTTATTGTTAAATGCATTTTCAATTTTTGCTTTAATTATATGCATCTAACTTATGTGGTGGAATGGTATAAATGAACTTGTATGCTCTAATAACTTAAAACATACGAAATGATATGACATTGACAATCTTAATGGGTGATACCACAAAAAGTTTAAAAATAATCATGAATTTAAATAATCACTTCTGTCATAAGAATTGATTAAGTATTCATATATGATATGTAATGGTGTGTAATGTATCTTCTTAATAAGTTTCTGTAAATTAAAAGATATAAAGTAGTCAGTGGTCGTCTATATACTATTTATAATATATATGCGATATCTGTCCTACTATGTTGATACCCCCTAATTTATAGAATCTTATAAAGAAAGTGATGATGTGAATGATTTAAAGATTTGTTGCTATGTAAAAAAATTTGGGGCTTTTCGAAGATTCAAACACTCTAGTTCCCCTATCAATAGTTGTCTACTTACCATTTAGACTTTTGTATAGTAAGGCTTTTACCATGGACCTCATTTTTCATGATCTCTGTGTGTGCATGTGATTGTATATTTTGAGGTAGAACTCAAGCATTTCCTTCGATGTCAGGTGGGATTCTTTCAGCCCATTGCTAAGATCAGGGATCCTCGAGTGTTCATCTCATCCTTATGTTGTACTTAGTTGGACTATACCACTAGGCAATATTTGGTTACCTAAGCTACTTCATCCACATTCAAACATTGGTCTACACAAATGCATGAAGCAATTGTAATAGACATATCGTTATGCGTAAGGATTTCTCCTTCCAATTTTATACAATGCTGAGAATTCCAAGGATTCAAGCTTTATTCCCTTCTTTTGGGCTTCTTTTTGGCTTTGGATATTTGCTCATATGTAGTGATGAAAATCACTTTTGATTTTGATTTTGATTTTTTTCTTTGAGCGGGGATTTTTTTGTAGTGATGATAATCACTATTTATTTTGCTCATTCTTAGTGATGAAAATCACTGTTTATTTATGATTTTTTCTTGAGCTTGATTTTTTTATATTTTGAATATATGATATGTGTATCAGATTTTGGCTTTTGAAATCTGGACTGTATGCTTGGCCTTTTGAATTTATACTTTTTCTTTTGGATTTTGCTTATTTTGATTTAAGCAAGGGATTTTGATAGGGTAAATCTTGTCCTTTTGCCAATTCTCAGCACCTTTAAACCAGTTTCACAGGGGGATAAGCAAGGATTATACTTTTCACTTAAGGTAACCTAGACCACTTTGTAGCTTTCATATTTTCCTTGTACCAGCTAGGATTTTAGTGTTTCAATTAGTGATGGGATCTTGAATATCCAAGGCTTTATCACAGCTAGGCCTTTATTTCTACTAATAAAAGTTGTTTTCCTCAAAATCTGATAATATTACTAGATTTGGTTGACTAACCAAAAAGCCTTAGTAATTATGTATAACAACAAATAATGGTTGTGTTGAAAAATACAATTACACACATGTGGATGGAGGTATGGATATGAATGACTTGTGCGACAAACTGTGGTATCACTTTTAAGACTCTCATGACATATCTTGTAATGTATGTGAAAATGCAATGCAATCATGTGGATGCAAAATGTGAAGTGCAATTGTTTTTGTATTTTTGATTTTATGTTGTTTTTTGTATTTTGATTATTTTGACCAAAGGGCTTATTATGCCTTTGGGGCTTTTGTTATTGATTTTGACCAAGCGGTTTGAATTACCCTTGGATCCTTTTTTATTTGATTTTTGACCAAGCAGCGTGAATTACCCTTGGAGCCTTTTTTATTTGATTTTTGACCAAGTGGCGTGAATTACCCTTGGAGCCTTTTGAATTGATGTTTGACCAAGTGGTCTGAATTACCCTTGGAGCCTTTGTTTTGATTATGGTTTTGACCAAGTGGTTTGAATTACCCTTGGAGCCTTTGATTTGATTTTTCACCAAGCGGCGTGAATTACCCTTAGAGCCTTTTGAATTGATGTTTGACCAAGCGGTGTGAATTACCCTTGGATCCTTTGATTTTACTGTTTTGACCAAGTGGTATGAATTACCCTTGGAGCCTTTGATTTGATTTTTGACCAAGCGGTATGAATTACCCTTGGAGCCTTTGATGATTTTGGTTTTGACCAAGCGGTTTGAATTACCCTTGGAGCCTTTGATTTGAATTTTTGAATTTTATGTTTTTATGATTTGTTTGTGTTTTTGACATATTTGAATGTTTTTTATTTTTGACATATTTGAATGTTTTTGTGTTTTTGACATATTTGAATGTTTTTGTGTTTTTATGTGTAGAATGCCTTTAAGTGAATGATATTGAGAGGTTCAAGCTCTTCAACACCATCTAATGATATAAGGTGATATGCTCCAGGCCCAAATCTTTGTGAAATCACGTATAGACCTATCTAGTTTACCATGAACTTATCTCGCAGATGTAGTGACAAATTTGAATTCTATCAATTTTCTTTGAGCACTAGATCTCCAACCTTGAATTTCCTTAGGTGGAATTTACTATTGTAAGCTCACGCAAGGCAATCTTTGTAAACACAAATATGCTCTAAATTATTGACTCAGTGTTCATCAAGAAGCATCAATTGATCAAGGCGGCCTTGTCGTGCAGCTTCATCATCTATGAAGTATTTTAGTGCTATGTGTAGAGTCGAGATTTCCAACTATAGAGGCATCATGGCTTCAGTACCATATACTAGTGAAAACGGTGTTGCCCCAGTGGGCGTCTGTATACTATTCTTGTATGCCCATAGTGCAAGAGGCAAATGCATATTCCAATCCTTGTGATTTTCTTGCACTGTCTTCCTCAAAATGAAGACTATTGTTTTGTTTAAGGCTTCTGCTTGCCCGTTTGCTTGCACATAATAAGGCATTGAAAAAATATACTGAATATGATATTTATTCATTAAAAAATGCATATTTTTGTTCTTAAAATATGGCCCATTATTTGATATTACCTTAGAAGGGACCCCAAAATGACTTATGGTATTGTGGAGTATAAACTCTACAATCCTTGGTCCAGTTGTTGATGTTAAGGAGATCACTTCTACCTATTTAGTGAAGTATTCTATGGCCATTATGATGAATGTATGTCGACATGAGGATGGGGGTGAGATCTTCCGAATCAAGTCTAGTCCCCATTGCGAGAATGGCCATGCTGCCTGGATGGGCTGCAAAGCTTGCGATGGTAAGTGCATTATATTTGCATGATGTAGGCACTTAGTACATTTCTTGACGTACTTGCAAAAGTCATTTTCCATTGTGGGCAAATAGTAACCCATTCTTAATATGCGCTTAATGATGGCCATGCCACTAAAATGGCCTCCACGTGTTCCATTGTGAGATTGTGAAACTACCCAAGATGTTTCTTGGAGCTCAATACAACGGAGCAATACTCCATCATATCCTCATCTGTAGAGGATTTCTCCTAGAAAAATGTATCTTGTTGCTCTCTATTTAAATTTTCACCTTTCAGTATGCGACAAGCCTTGAGGTATTATTTCAAGCTTCAAAAAGTCCCACAATTGGGAAAGCCAATCCTGATAGGCCACAACCTCTATAGAATAGACAAGCTTGCTTTTCTTGCATTTATGAGGTAGTGAACACGGATTGAGGAACAAATCTATAGTATATGGTCACACCACACTCTATGGGCTCTTGGGAGATCAACGACCTGTAAGGTGTTGTTTGCAAGAAAATTTTGGCTACAAAGTACCAATCTTGATTTGGTTCGATATTGATCATGTTGACTGATTCTTGATTGTCAAAAGCTTCACCGTGTATTGCTGAGTGCAAAAGCACTTTCACATGAACGATTGTAAAATCAGTAGGTAGATTCTAAGGGATTAAGGATCCCAAAGAGGCCATAATATCTACAAATCTATTCAATGTATGAGGGATTGCCTTGATGTTGTACCATTCCAACCGGGCTAAGTAATTATCAACAAGTTCCTTGTAAGTCTTCAGGAGTGGTCACCTGCATTGGAAGAGTACTTTGACCTAGTTTACTATGATCAAGGAGTCATAAAATATATTCAATATTTTAATGCCCATCGCTATGGTTGTTTGGAGTCCTAGGATCAATGCTTCATATTCTATATTTTTTTTTGTGCACGGGGAGTCTAGTTTGAATGATAAGGGAAATGGAGCACCATGCGGTGTGATAAATACAATCCCTACTCCGACTCCTTGTTCACACTTCGAACCATTGAAGAACAATGAAATATTTTTTTTCTTTCTTAAGTTCTTCGAGCTCTGGAAGATCTGATAATATAAAGACCGCATCATTAGGCAACTCTATGGTGAGAGGCTTGTTATCTTGAAGAGGTTCCTCTGCTAATTGATCTACTATGACTTGTCCCTTGATGGAATTTTGGCTTATAAACTCTAGATCAAATTCTATCAATAGCATGATCCACTTTGTGGTACGTGTATTGTGATATGTCTTGCTCATCATGTACTGCAAAGGATTTTGTTTTGATATGACGTAGGGTCGTATGGCTCAACATGTAGTGTCACAACTTTTGAGTTGCAAAGACCATCTGCTAAACATAATTTTTTGACATACGCATATCCTAGCTCATAGCTCACCAAGGTGCGACTAATGTAATATATGGCTTGCTCTTTTTCTTGTGCATTCTTTTGGGCTAACATGGTGCCCAATGCAAAATAAATAGCTGATATATATAGTAAAAATGGTATGTCTGGCCTTGGAGAAGCCAATAATGGAAATGTTTCTAGATAAATCTTGATCTTTGTAAAGGCTTGATGGCATTCTTCATCCCAATGAAAGAGGAGTTCCTTGCATAGCAACCTATTTATAGGTCTGTATTTGTTTGATAATTGCATGATGAATTTTTTGATGGATGTTATCTTGCCTTGTAGGCTCCTCAACTCCCTAATGTTGGTAGGGGTGGCCATTTCCAGTATAGACTTTACCTTTGCAAGATCTACTTCGATGCCTCTCTTGGATACGATGAATCCTAAAAGCTTGCCAAAAGTTATGCCAAATACGCACTTCTTAGGATTCAATCAAAAATTGTGTTCTATGAGGTGATCAAATACTTGTCTAAGGACTTCAGCATGCTCTTTCCGTAATAGGGACTTGGCTAGTAAGTCATCCATGTAATCTTCCAATATATTATGCATATAGTCTTGGAATATGTATGTCATGGCCCGCTGATATGTGGCACCCAAAATTTTGAGACCAAATGGTATCACTTTGTAATAGAATTTTCCCCATGGAGTAATGAAAGGAATTTTATGTTGATATTCGAGCTTAATCTGGATTTGGTTGTATCCAAAAAACCCATCCATTAGGTAGAGCATTTCATAACCTACAGTTGCATCTACAAGAGCATCTATTTTTGGTAATGGGAATGAATCCTTTGGTGTTACCTTGTTCAAATATCTGAAATCTATGCAAATACAGACTCTTCCATCAGGTTTTCCTATGGGTACCATGTTTGACACCCACTCAGGGTAGTCAATAGGAACTATGAATACTACATCCAGTAGTTTTTGTAATTCGTTATTTACCATCAAAGTGACGGTTGGATGCATTTTCCTCAATTTTTTCTTGACTGGCTTCTTCATGGGATCCAATGAAAGGTTGTGAATGACTAACTTTAGATCTATCCCTGGCATGTCTTTGTAAGTCCAAGCAAAAATATTTGGCCTCTCCTTGAGGAGAGGAATCAAGATGGCTTGTTCTTGTGGAGATAGACTTTCTCCAAACTTGAATTTCCTTGGTTGGGTAGGATCATCACTGATGTCCACCTCAAAAGTTGCTTCTATAGCCATATGTGACCCATCCTCTAGCTGATGAGGCATGGGTATCAAATGAATGTCATCAACAGGATTCATAGGACCTATTGAATCAGGTTCCAAACCAACATGGAAGATGTCATAAGCACAACCTGATGCAAGATGGAATGGCTGTAACGTCTCTTCATTTGGGAAGAGGTCTTCTGGATCTATGGGTGAACTAGCATAATCCCAATCAATAGCATCTATATCAAGATGTAATGATTTGGTAGGATCTACTGGATTATGAAGTGGAGTGGTCAAATCAATGAATGTCATGTCGATGGATGGGATGAAATCTCCTAGACCACATGGGTGCAATCTTGTCTCAGGGGTTTCTCTTCCATATTCACGATGAGGTTATGGAGGAATGGGAATTTTTGGATCTGGCCCGTGAGTAGGGTAGACAATAGGATCATTGGGTTGTAACTGCTCTCTGAATGTAGGCAGAGGGGGATTGACCATCCGATGAATGGCAGCTAGGTCAATAGGTCTCTCAAAAAATTAGAGTTAAGGGTCTATGGCATGAAGTGCCACCTCTCTCTCTACTATCTCATTAACTTGTCGCAAGTGGTGAGGTCTAAGATAAGCCCTCTCAGTCTCATCCTCAAAGTCATCATCACTTATCCAAATATTATTAACATTGGTATGCAGCCCTAAGACAAAGGGCTCATGTCTTGTCCCTAAGTAGACCATCTCTATTTCATCTTCATATTCTTCATCACTTATGAAGAATCCATTGAATTTATCTCTTGCCCCAAAATTAGGGGTTGATGGTTGTTGAGTAGTATTTTCACCCGATTGTGAAAACACACTCTCCGATAGGATTCGAGTTCCAAATCCTCTACTTGCAAAGAAATCCTGTAAATAATTTCTCGAAGGTCTCCACTATATTAGCATTTGGCATTAGAATAATATTCAATTTGAACATTCGGAATACCTTAGTGGTTGCAAGTAACTGTTAACAAGGGGCACTGTGGTTTATTTTATTCTAAAATTGTAATGATTGTTCATTTAATCAGAATGAACTCAATGTGAATTAATCTTAATGATGAAATTATTTTATTTTCGATTTCGATAGATTTTCAAGTATTTTATTTTAATGACTGTAAATTAAACTAAGGGTAAACTTTTGGGAAAATAAAAATACAGAGAATTTAAAGAAATGAAAATAAAATGCAAAGAAACTAAAAATAAAGTACATTCAGAGTGTTACGATTCCTATTTTGACAAAATCGAAGATAATGAGGTTTTCTACATACAACCTAACCTATTGAACCTGTAAACTCGCACAATCCAGATAAGTTAGGTGCTAGTTTCTGGGGTTTTAACTATGATTTTCAGATTTAGACATTCACATGAAGCAACCAAAAAAACTTGCATTAAACTTCACCTATAAGCCTAAAAATCTGAAAGGGGGAAAAATGAACATTAAATCTAGCATGTAGAAAATAACTCCTTTCTTGTCAATGAGATGCAACTCTCTGTAATTCTGTATTAAAGATAATGTATCAGTTTACAAGAACAGAATGTTTTTAGTTTTAACAAAACCGGAAAAAAGTGGAGGAAAATGCTCCAAAAGTAGGCCCAAAGTGGCCTATCACCTTCAGCTCTACAACTTTGCCCGTAGCGGTTTTTGACCCCTGTACCTGTCATTGGCTTCTGATTTTAAGCTTTCTAGTATGGCTCTCTGTTTCGCTCTGCGATGCTTCATTTCATTTCCCAGATTGCTTCGTTTCATCTTCCCTACCTCTTAGTTGTTTTTGACTTTCTGCTCGGTCATCAAAGTGTTTGATCTTCTTTGTGAACTATAACCGTCAGTCATGAAGCGTTACACCATAGCCTTGACATCTTCGTGCCATGTGTTCAGTGCCTCCCCTGTATACTTTGTAACGGTCCATCGTGTATTGCAAACAAAAATAGCCTGTCGCGATATCGCGATATTTTATGTCAGCAGCTTAGCTCTTCTTCTTTTATCGCAAAAATAAGACATGTTGCGATATTGCGACGTTTTTATGTCTTTGTCCACGAGAAAGCAATATGTCGTGATCTCGTGACACTTTTTTGTTTTTAGTCACCAGCATACAATATGTCGTGATGTCGCGACACTTTTCATTTTGATCGCTTTGACCACGATTTCACGACATGTCACAATATCGTGACATATTTTCACCATGCTGTACTTTGTTATTTTGAACCATGAAAATCTGACACGTCGCGATATCGTGATGTTTTTCCTCTACGTTCACTTTGGTTGCTCTCGATCACGAAAACGTGACATGTCACGATATCATGACACATTCTTTCATTTGCTCCTTCCTCGCTTTCCAGCCACAAAAACCTGACATGTCGCGATATCACGATGTTTTTTCTCCTTACACTTCATATTGTCTTCAGGTCGTGAAAACACGACATGTCGCAATATCACGACAATTCCATCACCCTGCCTTGTTTGACTACTTTGACCATGATTTTATGACATGTCACGATATCATGAAATTTTTCCACTTTGTCTTCTCTCTCCTTTATGAACCGTGATTTCATGACATGTCGCAATATCGTGACGTTTTTCACTTTATGCTGCATCCTGTTGCTCTTAGCCACGAAAATGCGACATGTCGTGAAATCATGACACTTTTTTGTTCCATTGTACTTCACTTGTTTGAGCCGCGAAAATGCGACATGTCGTGATATCGCCACACCTTTTCATTCTGATGTACTTTGCTGTTCTGAGCCACAAAAACATGACACGTCGTGATATCGTGACAATTTTCTTTTTAAGCCGCGACGAAGCAACATGTCGCAATATTGCGACATTTTCATTTTATGAGCCGCGACGGAGCAACATGTCGCGATATCATGACATTTTCATTTTTTGAGCCGCGATGGAGCAACATGTCGTGATATCACGACATTTTCATTTTTTGAGCCGCGATGGAGCAACATGTTACGATATCATGACATTTTCATTTTCTGAGCTGCAATGGATCAACATGTCATGATATCACGACATTTTCATTTTATGAGCCGCGATAGAGCAACATGTCGTGATATCGTGACATTTTCATTCTCTGAGCCGTAATGGAGCAACATGTCACGATATTGCGACGTTTTTATTTTCTTGCTTTTCTTTGCTCTTTTAACATCTGGGCCACTGCAATCTTCTTGGAAAGCGTGCAAACAAAGGGGGGTCCCCAATTTTGGGGTGTGTTGTGGAGTAGCCACAACAAATGGCGACTCTACTGGGAAATGATCCTAAGCATTTCGATGAGAACCTAACCTGAAATATACAAGCTTAGATACAGGCGTCAGCACATAAAAGATAAACAAATACCGATAGATCAAAAATATATGAAACATCAGAATCATTAAGTATCAGCTCGGTGTGTGCAGTGTGTTTCATTTTCTATCGTTTCAAATTGATTCACATTCCATTGTCAGTTTTACATGAATGCATATGTGAGGTTATGAATGATTTGAGTAGCCTGATAAATATGCTAGAGATATAACAACCTGCTTTATAAAGACTTTAAACCTTCTAATATCATATACCAATATTTAAAATTATCAAACCCTCTTAGGATCAACTATATATATAATGAATTGATTTATTAGATCTCAAAGTTGGTTATGAGTCACTACTATCTTGAACCCATGTGCAAGTGAAAGTGAAATCAGAGCTTTGGGGAATCGGATTCCCAACCTAAGCAAGATGGGAATCTAACCCTATCCTTACTACTCTGATCTAGAATTCATTACCTCACTTTGAGAAAAATGATTTAACCAGTTATGGATGAAATGGTCAGGCTAGTCTGTCCATTTGAGCAGTCAGTGGTCTTGCTTTTAGACAAGACATGCTACCACGCATGAGCATACTTAACCCCATAATCCATGATTTGGCTTTATTTATGTATCGTTCCAAATTTTTCACACCCTTGCATTCAGGCTAAAGGATCCACGTGCCCGGGAAGGGGGATGCGGGAAGGATGGGACAATACCTCGGACTGAGAGGCCTTTGGAAGGTCCCGCCTCTCGGGGGAGGTGTATTAAGGTGATTTTTCGACGGATGGTGGGTTCACCAGGAAACTTTTGAATGGCAGTTTCCACGCCTAGGTTGGGAATGTGTTTGATGTGTTCAATTTTATCTTTAATCATTCAAATCCTAGGTTTGGCCAAATGAATCTAAACTGTTCTATATGAAATGCAGATTTAAATGAATACAAAAAATAGATTTGAACAGAAAACACAGAGAATATAGCTAGATTAAAAAGTCATACCTGATCCGGATGTCTGATGGAGGTTCTAATTTTTGAAGCAGTCAAGATCGCCTCTGATATGACAGGATCATCTGCGATCAGACAAGATCATCTGAGATCTGACGAATTCGTCAGAGACCTGCAATCAGAGAAATAGATACAAAACATAGAAAATGCAGCAATGCTAATAGAGGAAAATGATGTGAAATGACAATAATAATAGTCAAACTGATAATTATAAATAGAAACATGAATGCATTACAATGATTTAATGTCAAATTATGATTTATCATGCATTTAAGCTATATGGGTGAACTCCAGGATGCAAAATAGTAATAAGTCTAACTAATGCAAAGCAAAACAATAGATAAATGGAGAAAGAATGCAAACTCAAGGCACTAATTGCCCCCAATAATTGCAGTCGAAATCGTCTCGAATTGGTGCGAGATCGTCCGAGATTGTACAAGATCATCTACGACGATCTGAGCTTGCTCCAGCTGAAGAATAACAAAGTTCCTGCAAACAAACTTGGAAAAATACGAAGGCAAATGGTAGTCTAAGACATTCTAATGCATGTAAAACTCGAAGTACAGAAAAATTCAGCCAGGGGAATGTCAAGGGGAGGGCCTAAGATTAAATAGGCATAGGAAGGAGGTTGGGAGGTTGGAGATCATCCCAATTTGGGAGATCTCCAACGGGGGAGGTCTCTAACCACGTAGACACGCTTTTGCCCAGGTTAGAGACGCCGTTGAAACAGAAGCTAATTATGAAAAATCAGTTTTGGGACGAAATCGTCTGGACGTCCTAGTCCAGACGAAATCGTCCGATCTGAGGCGATATCGTCTGATCGGCGACGATATCGTCCAACGGTCACAACAAATCCTAAAAATGGCATGGAAAATGAGGAAAGCGGTTAAAAGGCGGTTCGGGGTTGAAAATTTGAATTTGAATTATTACTAAGGTAATTTTAATTATTGCTAAGGTTTACTGCGCCAATTTTAGGGTGCTACATTTTGCCCCCTCTTTAGCAAATTTTTCGAAGAAAATGCGTTAAAGATGAGTTCTTCTCGATCTACGAGAAAGCAAAAAATTATTCCCATTTTTAGGCGACGATTCTAGGTCGAATCGTACGACAGCTTACTATGGTGCCCCCTCCGTGTTTTTACCCAAATCGAACGTTTGAGGTAAAAACGTGAAAAAGCAAAATTTTAAAAATGTTGTTTAATTGTTTTTGAATAAAATTAAGAAAAATAGGGTAAAACCCTAATTCATTGTTATTGTTCATTTTTACTGATTTCTAGAGCTCTGTAGACAAGATGGTTGAGACAGCGCACAGATCGACAGAGGTCCGACGCGGGCTACGGGTAAGGGTCTAAACTTAGTTTAGAATGCTTTAATTTAGAATTTCATGCTTTTTAGATCAATTTTGACTGATTTTTGAGCATCACGGCCATTTTTGGGCCGTCGACGTCGTCGGGACGAAATCGTCTCGATATCGCCGATTTCGTCCAAGGGCGAAATCGACGATATGGGGACGATTTCGTCCAATAAGGGACGATTCCCTCATGCGAAATCAGAAACGAATTTGCTCAAATTTGGGACGATATCGTCCAATAGTGGACGATATCATCATTTGTATGAAAGTGAACTTATTTTACTTGAATTTTTAATTAATGTTTTATTAATGATTTTTATTGTTTTGTTGTTTATGTTGCAGAGAGGATTATTAAAGAGCCGAGAATGGAAATACGATGGACTGAGGGATGACTTGGCCGCTCTATCTCAGGCAGAGCGAGATCAGTTGGCTCAGGTCGGCTTGCAGCACGTGGCAGATATGCCACAAGTGTCTATAGATATGGGGCTATTGACAGCCCTAGCAGAGAGGTGGTATCCGGGTTCTTCTTGTTTCCAGTTATCAATAGGGGAGATGACTCCCACACTGGAGGATGTATGGAGGATTTTGAGGATCCCCATACAAGGATGACTAATCACTCCCATGGCCAATCAGGGCCACGCGATGATGCGACTATGCGGAGATCCGAGCTTCACCCTGGAGAAGGGCGGAGTGAACATCGAGTCACTATGCCAGATGCCTAGGGCATCTAGACTGACATAGGTTTTGGCTGGGGTGGTAGGTGGTCTATTGCTATGCCATCAGAGTGGATGCAGACTACCATGGCTACTGACAGATGTGGTCTACGACATGAGAGACCACGGATACAGGTTTGCTTGGGGGAGCTTTGTACTATGCCGATTGTATAGGATCCTGCATGGGGTCGTATACAAGGGCGATCGATGTCTAGTCATGACATCACTACTACAGGTTTGGTGTTGGGAGCACATCATGGTGCGGAGGCCGATAGGGCTCCCAATGATAGGGATTGATAGGGAGAGGCCTCGAGTTTTCTATTGGTGGCTCCGAGAGAGGATCACAAGGCGGATAGATCTCCGGTGTCTCGGAGACTACTTGATGACCTTGTCTCCGACCGGATCACCTGGAGGCCTTGGAGAGATCATCCAGGGTGGGCCGAGGATAGACAGGAGCTGGCTCACTCGGGAAACTCGGCTGAGGATGGAGAGGGGAGAGGTGGAGCTCCATCGCTACGACCGAGTTTTGAGGCAGTTCGGTCTACAGCAGGGGATCCCATCTCTCAGGGATTACGAGTTTTCTCGGACCATCCGGGATAACACTACAGTTAGCGGGGCTCTAGATATGCAGTGATTCTGGAGTCAGGATGCGGATGATGCCCCCATCCAGCCAGTGGATGGTGACGATGCTGGGGTTGCCGATGGCTATGATGCCTGGTACGTAGGCATCCGCCCTCCTCGGATGATGAGGGCTCAGGGTCCGATTCATGTAGTTGTGCATCGGATGGGGAGGCGGCGCCAAGCGGCCATTGAGGTGGCACAGGGTCACGGCGGGAGAGAGCAGAGGAGACCACAGGCTCAGTAGAGGCCACGACAGTGGGAGAGGAGGGAGGAGAGACCCCCTTCTCCATAGAGAGAGAGGCCACCATCGCCCGATAAGGGCAAGGGTGTTGACACAGGGGAGAGCAGCGAGACAGTGGCTCTCCGAGCTGAGGTTGCCCGCCTTCGGGCTCAGGTGCAGACATTGCAGGATGAGGCTACACGGCTTAGAGCTCGGGGAGGAGCGAGCACTCAGGATTTAGCATGGGCTATTGCCCAGGTTACATTCTATCAGGCTCTATATTACCAAGCGGTGCCAGCAGAGCAGAGGGTGCCATTACCAGCTCATATTGCAGAGCCTGTCATGATGGGGTCATCTAGGACATCATCACGATCGACGTCCAGGACTCATGGCACCACACGGACTACGATGGGGCCACCTCCTCCACCTCAGGGTGGGAGAGGAGATGAGGCTGAGAGCTCGAGGGGTTCTCGAGGCTAGCTGCTATAGACTATACTACACAGATTGATATAGTGTTTATTATTATTGATGGAGGATTGAGTATGCCGAGGTATAGATTGTGGCATACCGATCCAGTTTTGAGATGATGTATATATTGTTGATATATATATAGATGAGATATTTTTGATCATATGACTTGTCTTATGTGTTTGTATGATGCTTTAATGTTTTGGTGTGATTGATTTGATGATTCATGTAATTATGTCATTTGGAAATATTATGGTTTGAATGTCATGCTTTTAAAATTTAAATGAAATAATCTGATGTAAACAAATTGGTTGTTGTGATGTGATTTGATAAAAATAAAAAGAGACTTCTAACAATAATTTCAAAGGACATTGTCGCTATTATAGACCATTTCATGGAGTCATCGCTCACTCGGTCGTCAAGCTAATCCCAGTATAGAAATATTGTTAAAAGTAAAAGAGTGCTTAAGAGACTGTCTTAAGACTTTGTTGTGATGATGCAAATGATGATGATGATGGTGATTTGTTTTCAGACTTTTCATAAAAATAGTATGCATGAAATATTTTAAAATGATTTTTGCTAGGCATAAATTCCTAAGTGTGATAAAATTTTGAACAATTCCTTAGAATTTATACCATGGTTGCAATATTGAATTTGAACATAATGTCATGAAATAGAATAAGTGTTCGTTTGTTTGTAAAGCATAATTGTGTAACATAATGATTTAAGTCATATGGTTTTTATGATTTGGAATAAATGGGAAAATAAAATTAAAACAATGATTTGCGCTAGGCATAGAATATTTAGGTATAGACTTATACCATCATCGCGAAATCCAAAGAAGAAAATAATAGTTTTATTGCATGGTTGATTTTTAATTTTTGAAAATAAACAGAAAATATGAAGATGAGGACTTGCGCTAGGCATAAAATTCCAATTGTGGTTTTGGAACTATACCATCGTCGCGAAAGTCAAAAGTTATATATAAATGTAACTTTATTGCATGTTTTTGAAAATGATTTTGATTTTTTTGGTAATGCATGTGGTTGTCTTTATACTAAACAATTGTTCTCAGAGAAGAAAATGAAATTATTCCAGACAATTTGCAAAAATATTTCAAGGTATCTTAAAGACAAAAGTTAGATTTATAAGGAATCCCATGTGCGTATGTGAGTTCATTTCCGATCTTGATTTATCATAATGATACACAAAATCTCTCAAATACAAATGTGTGTGCGATTGTATTGTTCATTTACCAGTTTTGAGCAAGATACTTTGATACAAGTGATTTGAATTAACCAAATAAGTGTTCATTAACCATGATTTAGATGCATATAACCATACCAGACTACTATGTAAGTCGGGTTATCAAGAGCTAGCTGATCCATAAGCAGACATAGGTCTGTACAAAAGAAGGTCGCTAATGTGACAGACATATCACCACGCTAGGAGTTACCCAAGGCCAAGCGGGTTGGGCACAAACCACCTGTTATGGGGCTTACCTCACAGTTTTCGAATAATTGAGAATTCCAGGGATTCAAGCTCATCAACCCTTCTTTTCTTTTCAAGGGGTAGGGAAAGGGATTTTATTGCATTTGCTTTTGCTCATTTTGCTTTCTTTGCTTTCTTTTTTTTTTTTCGTATCTTTTGCTTTGATATTTGAGATAATGCTGAAAGAACGCTTTTTCTTGTTCTCTTTTTCTTGAACTTTTCTTTTTCTTTTGCTTCCTATTCTAGGGATACTTGCTCGGATTAGCTGTAGAGCAAGGGATTTTTATTCCGGGTAGGGGTGAGCTTGTCCTTTTGTCAATTCTCAAAGATTCTAGACCATGTGCATGATAGGATAGCAGGGGAAACTTTTCGCTCAAGAAACCACTTCTACTATGTAGCATAGCATGGACATTACAAATATAATCATTTTATTGTGAAAAGATATGCTTGGTTTAAGTAAATAACAAGATCAATTCTCTGTGCTCAAACTTTATTTAATTGAATTTTGTGGACTTTGATATAAGAGAGATTAGTAATCATGCCAAATAAATCAAGATATTTATTCATGTGAATGTGAAAGGTGCGGGATTCCAAATAAATGCTAATTTATCCAAAATAACTGGAAATATAACTGCAATATGTCACAATTTGAGAAGTACAAAAAATAAAAGATGTTTTTGAAGATTTTGATGATTTTGAATGTTTTTGGTGTTTTTTAGATTTTTAAGTTTATAAATTGAAAGAAATACAAGATAGTGGTTTTTTGAAATATTTTAAACAAATATATACAATGATGAAATGACCAATTTTTATGCATAGTAACGTTTAAGATGCAAAATATTCATGGGTTCTTTAAGTTCTTTACCATCTAAGGTAGATAATTTGTATGCTCCCGATTCAAATTTAGTAGTGATAATATATGGTCCAAGCCAGTTGGGCTCAAATTTACCTTTAAGGTCTTTAGTTGCATTAGTATTTTTTTTATTTTCTTTTAAAACAAGATCGCCGACCTCAAAGGATCGATGACGAACTTTCTTAGCATATGATCTTTTAAGCTTGTTTTGGTAGGCACGAAGATGCTCCAAAGCATTGATGCACTTTTCATCGAGGAGTTCCAGTGATTGAGTCTGCCAGCTCGATATTCATCTCCTACTTCGGTATCTTGAAGTAGTAGAGCCAAAGAAGGAACTTCTAATTCAAAGGGAAAAATGGCTTCAGCGCCATAAACCAAAACAAAAGGTGAAGTACCTGTGGGAGTACGAACGCTAGTGCGATATGCCCACAAAGCTGGATATAATTGAATGTGCCAGTCGCGGCCAGATTTATTGACCAATTTTTTGAGAATTTTGATTAAGGTTTTGTTAGAAGCTTCTGCTTGGCCATTACCCTGAGGATAATAGGGAGTGGACCAACGATGTTGAATCTTATATTTTTGACATAGTTTCTTAACATCTTTATTTTTGAAACAAGTTCCATTGTCTGAGATGAGATTTGCAAGAATTCCAAACCTACAAATGATTTGATTAAAAATAAATTTAGAGACTTGTGTTCCAGTGCAGGAAGCTAAAGGCATAGCTTCAACCCACTTCGTGAAATACTCGATGGCGGTTATGATGAATTTGTGTCCATCAGATGACACAGGATTAATTTTGCCAATAATGTCTAAGCCCCATTTTGAAAAGGGCCAAGGAGATGAAATAGCCTGCAGTTCTTGTGCAGGGGCATGGACAAGGTCAGCATGTTTTTGGCACTTGTCGCAATGGCACACATAATCATGTGCATCATTCTCCATGGTAGGCCAAAAGTATCCTATCCTAAGGAGCTTTTTAGCAATGACACTACCACTGAAGTGTCCTCCACAAGATCCATCGTGGGCTTCACTCAAAGCTGATCTGGATTCTTCTAAATTCAAACATCTCAATAGGATACCTTCAAAAGATCTCCTATATAAAGTATTGCCAATTATTACAAATCGACTTGCTCGTCTACGTAATAACCGACGTTGGTTTCTATTAGAATTGGTAGGGAAAGTCCCATTGTGAAGAAAATCAAATATATCCGTATACCAAGGTTCAGGAGTAGTTTCATTGATTAGAAACACATCCAAAGGTTCTAAGCATGACTTATTTGAAGCGGGTTCCTGGAGTCGACGAATAATGATGGTGGCATATTCGTCATCTAACTCCAAGGGCAGAAGAGATGCAGCTACGGCCATAGCGTCAGCCGCACGGTTGCTAGTTCGAGGAATAGCTTCCAAGGTAACTTGATCAAATAGAGATATTAATTGTAAAACATATGCTTTATATGGATGCAATTTATCATCTCTGGTCTGATAAACTTCATTAATTTGGTTTATAACAAGTTGAGAATCACCAAAAACTAGCAGATGTTTAATTTTTAGCGCCAAGGCAGCTCGTAATCCAAGGATTAGAGCTTCATATTCAGCAGTATTATTGGTGCAAGCAAATGTTAATTTAAAGGACAAAGGTATAATGTGTTTTTGTGGAGATATTAAAATAATACCTGCACCAGCCCCACTCATGCATCGGGCTCCATCAAAGTATAAGGACCATTGTTCAACATGGTCTGCCTCTAATTGAAGGCATTCATTAGGAAACTCAATGATGAGGGGATGGGTAGACTCTAAGGGTGCAGCAGCTAATTGATCTGCTATGATTTGACCCTTAACAGACTTCTGTCCTATAAACGTGAGTTCAAACTCGCTCAAAGCAAGAACCCACTTAGCTGTGCGACCCGATAAATAAGGTCGACTCATGAGATACCGCAAGGGATCATATTTAGCAATGACATAAGTTTTCTGACTGAGCATATAATGGCATAATTTTTGCGTAGAAAATATGACTGCTAGACATAGTTTTTCTAATGTTGTGTAGTGGGTTTCATAACTAATTAAAGTTTGGCTAATATAATAATTAGCACGTTCTCTTTTCTCATCATCAAGTTGAGCTAACATAGCTCCTAAAGCAAAATCTGAAGCTAAAATATATAGGATAAATGGGCGATCAGGTCTAGGCGGTGAAAGCACAGGTGGGTTAAGGAGGTATTGTTTGAGAAGTTCAAAAGCTTCCTTACATTCGTCATCCCAATTAAAAGGGACATCCTTCTTAAGAAGCTTAAGAAAGGGACCGGTTTTGTCCGCCAACTTATCGATGAAGCGACGGATAGCTTGAAGCTTACCTTGTAAACTTCGTAACTCAGATATATTGGTAGGTGCGGGCATATCAGTGATAGCCACAATCTTGAGAGGGTCAATTTCAATGCCACGTAAAGAAACTATAACCCCTAATAGTTTACCGGACTTAACTCCGAATATGCATTTAGCAGGATTTAGTCGGATAAGATATTCCCTTAACCGATCAAACATTGTCCTTAAATATTTTAAGTGATCATCTTCTTTGATGGAACGAGCTATGATATCATCTACGTAATCATGTAGGATATCATGCATCATGTCATGAAAAATATAAGTCATAGCTCGTTGATAGGTTGCACCTGCGTTCTTTAAGCCAAATGGCATCACTTTCCAACAAAAGGTACCCCAAGGGGTAATAAAGGTTGTTTTAGCCTGATCTTCAGGAGCTATCCTGATCTGATTATAACCAGAAAATCCATCCATTAAGGACATCATTCCACTCCCAACAGTAAAATCAATGATTTGATCCATGTTTGGAAGAGGAAAATCATCTTTAGGGCATGCAACGTTAATATCTCTAAAGTCTGTGCAAACCCTAACTTTGGTAGCTTCTTTCTTGGTGACTGGAACTACATTCGAGATCCATTCAGCATAATCAATAGCTTGTATAAAAACAACATTCAAGAGTTTTTCTAACTCCCCTTTGACTAGCAAGGCCACTTTGGGATGCATTTTTCTAAGTTTCTGTTTAACAGGTTTAGCATCCGGATGGACTACTAGGTGATGCATGACTACAGAAGGGTCTAAACCTGGCATATCTTCATATGTCCAAGCGAAGACATCTTCATATTCTTTAAGGAATGCAATGTATTGCTCTTGTTTTTCTTGACTTAATTCTGATCCAATATTGATTATGTGGGGATTATCCTCAGTTCCAATGTTAACTTTAATGACGTTTTCTACTTCCATGTGTAGATCTCTTTCAAAATTAGGTGGGGCGGGTGAAACGCCCAATTCTTGTAATTCTTTTAAGGTTAACTTGGATAATTCATCTTGAGGAGTCGTGGCCTCAAGTTGGGCTATAGTAGGTATAGAACCATCAAAATAAAAACCATTGTGTAACATCTCTTCAATGGAGACATCATGGAAAATATCTCCTTCCAACTCATCATCGGATTCAGCAATCATTTCAGGATAAGCTATGGATAGCATATTGCATGTAAATGGCTGATTTTTTAGAGGCAAATCATCACGCCCATCCAAATAATCTTGATAACATATGAGTTGATCATCATCTTCAAAAGGGAAGGGTTGACCCTTACTAGGAAATAGGCCCACACCACATCGGGCGGGCCATGGTTCTACCTCAAAGGGTTCTTTCATACCATCTTGGAAAGGTCCCAAGCCTTTCCCTTTATATCCCATTTTAAGCATTATAGGTTTAGCTTTAATATACTCATTAGTAAAATAACATCGAGCATATCCCTCATGATGAGTTTTGATATTCCTAGGTATTCTTCCCCAGTCATATCCCTTATAAATGAAGGCACAACTCCCGACTTGGTAAGTACTTCCCATAGGTTGTGGGAGGCCCAAAGTATGAGGAGATGGCGGCAAATTACTTAAGATAATGGAATTTTGCATAGAAGCATTTGTTTTTTCTGATATAAGAATGTTAGATAAATCGGGTAAGAGTTCATCGTGAAAGAGCATAAGATGTAGAAGGATCATTCCCTATATCTTTAGATGTGGAAGGTATGATAGATGTAGATAATGTAGAGGTGTTAATAGATGGGTCTATAGGTTTTGAAATGATAGGGACAGAACATGAAGGATTGGTTGTGGATTTAAGATCTTTTTGAGGTTCTAGTGTGGTTTGTTTAGAAGATTGTTTAGATGAAAAATAAGAATTAGGATGTGTGGATGACAGAGCAGGGCAAAATTGGACTCCAACAGGTTCTGCCAAAGCACACATATCAAAGGGTCTAGGATCACCATGGATAGTGACCAACTGATTTTTAAATTCGAATTTAACACATTGGTGTAAAGTTGATGGGACAACCCGCATTGCATTGATCCAAGGACGACCCAAGAGTATATTGTATGATGCGGGGCAATGTACAATAAACACGGTCGTATCTAAGGTTCTCGGACCAACTTGCAATGGGATGGTGATAACTCCACACGTTTCTTGTGTTTCGTCATTGAAAGCTTTTATGATCATGTCTGTTTTCTTCATTTCATCACTTCTAAACCCAAATCTTTGGTAGAAGTCAAAAGTGCAAATATTTAGAGATGAACCATTATCAATCAAAACCCTTTTGACTGCTACATCTCCTATTAGGGCAGTAATATATAAGGGGTTATCCTTATGTAAACTATGTTGCGGGATATCTTTATCTCGAAAGTCAATACAATCAACTTCTCTAGTGATGATAGTATTGGTCATGGCTTCAGGTTGAATGTTTTGTGGTACCATCATTTGGCTTAATGTGAGCATCAATTCATCTCTATGGGTAGGAGAAGATCTTAATAGGTCCAAAAGGGAAATTCTGGCTGTAGTATTGGATAATTGCTCATTAATATTATAAGGAGGTTTAGGTTGAACATTAGGAGCATGATTCCCTTTATTGGGATTTTTCAAAACAAATGGGGCTGATCCATCGTTTTGAATTTGATCTTGTTGAGAATTTTGAGCTTGTTGTCTGGTAACGACTCCGATGGTACCTACAATGTTATATTGAGGATGCTGAATAGGTCTTGGTCTAGCATTTATAGCTTGTTCATTAGAAAGGAACTGATTAGAAGAGGGTCGAGTAGTAACTCTTCTAGGAAATGGTTCTTCTGGAACCATAGAATCTGTGATAGGTTGAATAGGATCTGATTCATCTTCAGAACTATTCGATTGATTTGAAGTGATTTCCATGTCACTTTCAGTATCCGATTCTACATCACTGAGATCCGGTGTTTGAATATTATGGAGGGGCCTGGTCGTGACCATGGATAAAGTTGTGTCAAATTTTTGTAAATCATGATTAGGTAAATGTCCGCTAATAGTTCCTACATATCGGGTAGGAGGAGGGACATTATGATGCTCAATTTGATTGGCCACCTCTTTACCATGTTTTGGTAAAGGATGTTGAAATATATCTAATGATTGATTAGCATTTTGATTTTGATTTTGGGGAATGTTCTTTTGAGCATTATTAGGAGCATTTTGTTTAGGTTGGAAGGCTTGCACCTCCATCTCATTATTATCAATCAGATCTTGTATTTTATGTTTTAACCTTTTACAAGAGTTGGTAGAATGTCCAGGCCCTCTATGGAAATCACAGTGTAAATCGGCTCTGTATCCGGGTATGGTTGGATCAGGTTCCCGGATAGCCGGTAATTGAATCAAACCTCTTTCGAGTAATTGGGGTAGAATAGTTGATAATGGTTGATTCAATCTAGTAAACTCTCGAGGAGGTTTATCAGGAGGTTTTAATATAAATTTTTTTGTTGTCTTCGTTGTATTGATATTAGCAACATTTTTTCTGTCAGTGACTCCGTCACCTACAACTTGTTTGTTTTTATATTGATTTCTGGATGTTTTCTCATCATCTTTCTTCCTAAGTTGGCCTCTCCTAATGAGAGCATCTTCTACTCTTCGAGCTAAGTCTATAGCCTGATCGAAGGTAGTTAAGGTAGCAGATTGATAACTCATAAGATATTTGTTCTTGCAAATTATTAATAAAAATGTCCAACATTTCCCTATAAGGTAGCACAAAGTGCAGTTTTCCTATCAACTGCCTCCATCTAGCTAAGAAATCAGCAAAACATTCATCTTTGTCTTGTTTTAAGTTGTACAAATCTTTAATGGTTACATGCCTTTCGATATAGGCACTAAATTGATGCACAAAAGATTCAGCGGTCTCTTCAAAATTTCTCAAAGAATGAGTGGGCAATTGATAGTACCACTCTAATGCCATTCCTCCTAAACTTTTTGGGAACATTTTTAGTAATAACAAGTCATCATGTGATATATCATGACATGCTATCCTAAACATGCGAAGATGCTCTATGGGATCTTCAGTTCCTTTATATATAGGCAGGACGGGCATGGGAAAGTGTTTAGGGTATGGTTGTGCTACAACTATAGGATCTAGAGGTTGACTACACATCTCTCGATAATTGTACGAGGGACGGTAGGGATCCATCTGGTCCATGCGGGAAGCTAACTGTTTCACCATGGCTTCCAGATTACTGGTTTGCCCACCATATTGATTCGGTGGAGCATGAATATGGGATTGGTGAGCATATGATGGAGGGACATGAAGATTAGATGCTATATTGCTATTGTGTAAATTGTTGGTAGGAAGGGTGTTATGAAGAAGTTTTGAAGTTGTATTATGTTGTATCCCAGATTGTTGAAAATTGGTGTTTGGCTTGTTTTTAGGTTTTTGTCGATTTGAAGCATATTGATCAATAGTTTGGCGAAATAAAGCAGTGAATGAAGGTCTCTTTTGTGTGGGCATGATTTTAGGCTCAATAACAGGTTCCTTAGGAGGTTGGGTAACCTGTTGTTTTTGCATGTTCTGAATTATAGCGGCCATATCCATATTGGATGGTCCAGCTTTATCACTTTCTTGATCAACGAAAGACAAGGGATTAGTGTGTATGTCAAACATATGTTCCATGGCTGCTTGAGTGTCACTAATTTGTCCCCTATCAATACGAACTGCCATATTAAGAGCACCAATATTATTATTGAAGAATTTCCAAAAATGATCTATGTTATCAAAAGTAACAGTTCCATCTGGAGCCATTCTAGGGGATGAGGATCCTTCCTCTCTAACATTTTCTTGTTGTTCATTTTCTTCAACCAGGTCATCTTCCTGGCTGTTCTAGAGTTTCTTCTTCTGGAATTGGATCCTCAGAAAGGGCATTTAATTTTTTGTTTTTCTTGCCTAACCAATCTTCTTCTTCTTCTTCTTCAGTTTGTTTACCATTCCTAAGTTTAGTCATTGTGCTTAAACTTAGATTTCAGCAAATATATATATTTATATATATATATATATGCAACAAGCTTAAGAGGTATATATTTTAATTATATACCTACTATAATATTTAAAATAAAATGTTTTGGTTTTTGTTATGTTTTTTGGTTTTTCTTGTTTTTTAATAACAATATTATAAAGATAACAAACAACACACAAAATGCAAGAAATAATAATAATGAAAGCAATGATCTAGTTTTCTATAAACAATTTATAAATATCATTAATGGGCTCAAGTTCTTCAGGAGTCATGAAATGTTCTTCTTCAAATTGAAAATTTTCTTTCAAGAATTTGACAAAAAGTGCTATAGTGATATTATCTGTTTCAGATTCTGTTTTGTAGAAGTAAAGCTCGTGGCAATACTCTCGATATAACACAGCTCTAGGAACTCTCCTCCATCTTTCCCTATCCGTAAGAACGACCTCTTGATCTTCTACACGACCTAGGAATTGGTGTATAGTGGTTGCGTTCTCGAGGTATTCCTCGAAGGTGAACAATTCTGAAGACACAAGAGCTCTCCTATAAGCTAACCACCTATGGCAAGCTCTCTGAAGTTCATGATAAAAAATGAGTTGATGAGGATCCAGGATTCTATCTAGGGCAAGCCTCTTGATTTGTTTAAGTTCTGTTGACCTAGATGAAATGATACCTAGTCTCCTATTAAGTTCGTCCCACAAAGGCGGGACTCTGTATGTTTGAGATGTTCTAGACAAAGAATCAACCTCTATGGCTATTAATTGATTTTTAACATTTATAGTAACTGCTTGTCTTTTCTTAGGAGCTACCATCTAAACATGATATGCAACTTAGTAGTTTTCTAATGATTTTAAATGCATCTATTTTTTTTGTTTTTGTTTTTGTTTTCAAAAGGTTTTAGTTTCACGTCGGGTTCACCAAAATGTATCGTTCCAAATTTTCCGCACCCTTACCTTCAGGCTAAAGGATCCACGCCCGAAAGGGGGATGCGGGAAGGATGGGACAATACCTCGAACTGAGAGGCCTTTGGAAGGTCCCGCCTCTCGGGGAGGTGTATTAAGGTGATTTTTTGATGGATGGTGGGTTCACCAGGAAACTTTTGAATGGCAGTTTCCACGCCTAGGTTGGGAATGTGTTTGATGTGTTCAATTTTATCTTTAATCATTCAAATCCTAGGTTTGGCCAAATGAATCTAAACTGTTCTATATGAAATGCAGATTTAAATGAATACAAAAAATAGATTTGAATAGAAAACATAGAGAATAAGCTAGATTAAAAAGTCATACCTGATCCGGATGTCTGATGGAGGTTCTGATTTTTGAAGCAGTCAAGATCGCCTCTGATCTGACAGGATCATCTGCGATCAGACAGGATCATCTGAGATCTGACGAATTCGTCAGAGACCTGCAATCAGAGAAATAGATACAAAACATAGAAAATGCAGCAATGCTAATAGAGGAAAATGATGTGAAATGATAATAATGATATCAATATGATAATTATAAACAAGAACATGAATGCATTACAATGATTTAATGTCAAATTATGATTTATCATGCATTTAAGCTATATGGGTGAACTCCAGGATGCAAAATAGTAATAAGTCTAACTAATGCAAAGCAAAACAATAGATAATGGAGAAAGAATGCAAACTCAGGGCACTGATTGCCCCCAATGTTGACTGCAGTCGAAATCATCTCGAATTGGTGCGAGATCGTCCGAGATTGTACAGGATCGTCTACGACGATCTGAGCTTGCTCCGACTGAAGAATAACAAAGTTCCTGCAAACAAACTTGGAAAAATACGAAGGCAAATGGTAGTCTAAGACATTCTAATGCATGTAAAACTCGAAGTACAGAAAAATTCAGCCAGGGGAATGTCAAGGGGAGGGCCTAAGATTAAATAGGCATAGGAAGGAGGTTGGGAGGTTGGAGATCATCCCAATTTGGGAGATCTCCAATGGGGGAGGTCTCTAACCATGCAGACACGCTTTTGCCCTGGTTAGAGACGCCGTTGAAACAGAAGCTAATTATGAAAAATCAGTTTTGGGACGAAATCGTCCGGACGTCCTAGTCTAGACGAAATCATCCGATCTGAGGCGATATCGTCCGATCGGCGACGATATCGTCCAACGGTCACAACAAATCCTAAAAATGGCATGGAAAATGAGGAAAGCGGTTAAAAGGCGGTTCGGGGTTGAAAATTTGAATTTGAATTATTACTAAGGTAATTTTAATTATTGCTAAGGTTTATTGCACCAATTTTAGGGTGCTACAATTTATTTATTTCTTGGACTTTGGGGATGACTACCCATCCTTACGAGGGACATGTAGTACGATCCTTCCAATCCAATATTAAGATGAAATGGAAAATATTATCTTTTATTTCTTGGACCTTGGGGATGACTACCCATCCTTATGAGGGGCATGTAGTACGATCCTTCCAATCCAATATTAAGATGAAGTGGAAAATATTAGCCTTTATTTCTTGGACCTTGGGGATGACTACCCATCCTTACTAGGGACATGTAGTATGATCCTTCCAATCCAATATTTATGATGAAATGAAACATAGAAGTTTTGGGGAATCAGATCCTCAAACTAGGCAAGATGAGAATTATGTCCTATCCTTACTACTCCATGTAGGTCAAATCAAAGCTTTGGGGAGTTGGATCCTTAACCTAAGTTTGATGAGTATTTAACCCTATCCTTACTACTCTATTTTTAGGCTTTAAGCTTTATGGGAGTGGTAAAAACCACTGTTTCAAGGATTATGTTGCGTTATGGGACAGACACGAAATACTCCTTTCGCCTGACCTTTTCTTCCAAGCAGGGTTTTGATCATTTTGATCAAGATCCTTTTTAATGTGTATAAAATGTGCTTGGTTCAAGATAGCTCGGGCATCAGTTCCCAACCTTAGGATTTTTTATGTTTTATGTTATAGAATAACCCTAAGAGGATTTGACATATTTTAAATTATTGTATTTGAAATGCAGATGCAACTAAGATAGAATGTATATGCAACATGAATACATTGCTCTTTCTGAATTACAGATGGAGTATACCACCTACGTTGCCATAATTTGTAAAACTGACAACTTCATGCGTCACAAGTTTCAAACGATATTATTTAAAATGTTTGTATTACTTGCGGAGCTTTCCACAACACAATTCCAATGTTTCATATTTTTCTGGTTATTAGTCAACATTCATGATGGCATAAGTTAACATATTTTTTTTTTTTTTGAAAAATTAAAAGTGTCCAGAGGACCAACACACAACACTTAAATCCCAACCTAGAAAGCAATCCCAAAAATGAAACTTAAAAACACAAACCAAAATCGAAAACCAAAATCTATATACAATATAGTACAAGATGATGCAAAGCTTGGAATATTACTTTCCTGGATCCCAAACATGATTAGAACACTTCAACAAACATATAACGTGATACACATGCCAAAGGTTGTAGGAATCCAACCAAAACAAGATTAGACCACACCATGCAACAACTTTTAACTTACCTTGCTCACCCCCCCAATTAGATTTAATTCTATTAGTATTATCATAGGCGAGCGTCAAATTACTAAAATTATTAGAAAATAAATGATATTCAATTTGGTTTTGTCTATTATTGAAAGTATCCATTTCATAATTCGATTCATGATTTAAAATCAGGCCTTTCTTTTCAAATATGAGATGTTGCAAACAAAAACCTATTTCTAAAACTCTTGACTTCAAATCATTTTTCAGGATTTTAAAGCAATGAAAATCATTTAAAACTTGACAAGCATCAACAAAATTTGACATTTCCTCATTAATGATGTTAGAATCCAAAGGGATATCATGTAACCTATCACTTAAAATTTTTGTAGCTACAACCGAATATAAAGATTTCACCTCGTCATCCATACTCAACCCATCATGTTTAAAATTTACCATAACTTGATGAGTGTTCGTAGCTTTTTTTTTTTTCTCATTGTCTTCTTCATCAACCGACACCTGTTCAAAAACACCAAAGTTAGGCACCCAATCAAACATGCCTCCATCCTTTTCAAAACAAGAGCTTAACTTTTCAAGATCAATATCTTGAGTTACCTCAAAATCCACATTTTCATTAGGATCATCAACAGTATCAAACCCAAACCACTTAGGTTTTGTAATTTCATCATTTTGAGATGGCCTAAACATTGTAGAAGCAATAGGTGGATCAATATTTTTTGATTTCTAGCCCCTCAAGTGGAACAAAAACAATTGATTCTCCTTCTTCATCCCTGGAAGTAGAATCATTATCCTTCTCCAACATTTGATGTGATTCCAACCCTTCTTCCAAAACATTCTCGGATTGCATAGGACTTGTAATATCCTCATATGAAAAGGCAATTGTATTATCCTGTATATCAATAGGCACACAAAATTCATCAGAAGGTTTGGAGTGAGCATACTCTTCCCAAGAATCATAATGATCATCTTTCAAAATCAAATTGTGATGCTCAACTATTTCTTCATCATCTTTTAATTCATCAACATGTTTCTCATAAAATTTATCTTCACCTTCCTTAGATGGTTCAATTACTTCCAAAATTGGGTTATTGCTTGTATTCAAATTGATAAGGCTATCATAATCCACATGTGTAACTCATGATTCACGTTTAACATAATTTGGAAGGTGTGAATTTTCTAGGCCATTACTTTCAACAATGTCATCCAATGTGTCATCCAAAATAGATTCATCCTCATAGAATTCATCTTTTGGTGAGTCAAGGGTTTCCAATCTATCACATGTTTCAATACTAGTTGGATCTAGTACTCCTCCCTTGCCTAAAATCATATTCTTATGAAAATCATTGAAATTGATTTTAGAAACATATTTTGAATCAAGATGAGTATTCTGAAGCTGATTCATACTTAAGAAAGACGGTTGATCTTGCATAGTAGGTTGAGGGTTTTGAAATTGATTGAAGCTTGGGAACGATTGTTGATTCTGAAATTGATTTACACTTGAATTTGGTTGAGGTGGATAAATCATTGGGTGGGTAAAGGAGGTATTAAATGATTGAAGATTATATGATCCAAAACCCACACCATAATTTTGATAATTCAATTGTTGCTCAATTGTCATTGCTTGAGTATAGGCTTGTGACAAAGATGTGATTTGAGGCATCCCTCACAAATATGTGGAAGTGAGTGGGTCAAGAGCATTGACGTATATTTGGAGAGCCATATCTTCTCGAAGAGCATAAAATGTCACTAATTGATTGTATAGTCCAAAGAACCTTTCAGAAAATGACTTCACATTTTCACTTGGTCCTTTTTTAATAGTGAAAAATTGCTCGTACATGCGGACTGGGTCCACTCACTCTCTGTTGAATTGATTAAGAAATGTTGCCTCTAGCTAAGCCCAAGAAGTGATAGACCCTAAAGGCAAACTTGTAAACCAATCATATGCCACTTTGTCCAAGGTGTACAGGAACATTTTACAAGCAACATCATCATACCAACTTGTTAAGTGATTCGCACAGAATTTGAATGCTTGAATATGTTCTTCTACAGTATTTGTCCCATTAGACGAAAATCGAGGAAGACATCTCTCAAAACCAACGGGCAAATAATTTTGAACTCCTGGTATGTTCAATGGGCTACCTGTCATCCACGGTGTAAACATAGCCATTAGTGAATCTTAAAGAATATAACTTTAATACCCAAAAATTATTTTTTTATTTATTTATTTATATATATTTTTGAAATCAAATCAAATCACATTATTCTTGTATGAACAATCAAAGCGTTAGGAAAGTGCATAGCAATTCATGTCCTCCTTTTAATAGTACAAAGTTGTATTGTTAAAAGGGAGCTAAAAATAATAACCAATAGGGCATGAAACATTCAAAATTGAAATCCCTGTAGCACTTAAATCACACTGAAATAAACCAATTCAAGCCCTCCTTCTAGCGCCAATCTGTTGAGTAGTATTTTCACCCGATTGTGAAAACACACTCTCCGATAGGATTCAAGTTCCAAATCCTCTACTTGCAAAGAAATCCTGTAAATAATTTCTCCAAGGTCTCCGCTATATTAGCATTTGGCATAAAGAATAATATTCAATTTGAACATTCGGAATACCTTAGTGGTTGCAAGTAACTATTAACAAGGGGCACTATGGTTTATTTTATTCTGAAATTGTAATGATTGTTCATTTAATCAGAATGAACTCAATGTGAATTAATCTTAATGATGAAATTATTTTATTTTCGATTTCAGTAGATTTTCAAGTATTTTATTTTAATGACTGTAAATTAAACTAAGGGTAAACTTTCGAGAAAATAAAAATACATAGAATTTAAAGAAATGAAAATAAAATGCAAAGAAACTAAAACTAAAGTACATTCAGAGTGTTACGATTCCTATTTTGACAAAATCGAAGATAATGAGGTTTTCTACATACAACCTAACCTATTGAACCTGTAAACTCGCACAATCCATATAAGTTAGGTGCTGGTTTCTCGGGTTTTAACTGTGATTTTTAGATTTAGACATTCGCATGAAGCAACCAAGAAAACTTGCATTAAACTTCACCTATAAGCCTAAAAATCTGAAAGGGGGAAAAATGAACATTAAATCTAGCATGCAAAAAATAACTCCTTCTTTCTTGTGAATGAGATGCAACTCTCTGTAATTCTGTATTAAAGATAATGTATCAGTTTACAAGAACAAAATTTTTCCAGTTTTAACAAAATCGGACAAAAGTGGAGGAAAACGCTCCAAAAGCAGGCCCAAAATGGCCTATCACCTTCAGCTCTGCAACTCTGCCCGTAGTGGTTTTCGACCCCTATACCTTTCATTAGCTTATGATTTTAAGCTTTTTGGTATGGCTCTCTATTTTTCTTTGCGATGCTTTGTTTCATTTCCCAGATCGCTTCATTTCGTCTTCCCCACCTCTTAGTTGTTTTTGACTTTCTACTCGATCGTCAAAGTGTTTGATCTTCTCTATGAACTATAATCGTCAGTCATGAAGCATTACACCATAGCCCTGACATCTTTGTGCCACGTGTTCAGCGCCTACCCTGTATACTCTGTAACGGCCCATCGTGTATTGCAAACAAAAATAGCCTATCGCAATATCGCGACATTTTATGTCGGAAGCTTAGCTCTTCTTCTTTTATCGCAAAAATAAGACATGTCGTGATATCATGACATTTTTATGTCTTTGTCCATGAGAAAGCAATATGTCATGATCTCATGACACTTTTCTATTTTTAGTCACCAGCATACAATATATCACGATGTCGTGACACTTTTCATTTTGACCGCTTTGACAGCGATTTCATGACATGTCGCGATATCGCGACATCTTTTCACCATCTTGTACTTTGTTATTTTGAACCACGAAAATTTGACACGTCGCGATATCACAATTTTTTTCCTCTACGTTCACTTTGGTTGCTCTCGGTCGTGAAAATGCGACATGTCACGATATCGCGACACATTCTTTCATTTGCTCCTTCCTCGCTTTCCAGCCATGAAAACCTGACATGTCGCGATATCACGATGTTTTTTCTCCTTGCGCTTCATCTCATATTCAGGTCGTGAAAACATGACATGTCACGATATCACGATGTTTGACTACTTTGACCATGATTTTATGACATGTCGCGATATCGCGACATTTTTCCACTTTGTCTTCTCTCTCCTCTATGAATCGCGATTTCAAGACATGTCGCGATATCGTGATGTTTTTCACTTTATGCTGCATCCTGTTGCTCTTAGCTGCGAAAACGCGACATGTCGTGAAATCGTGACATTTTTTCGTTCCATTGTACTTTGCTTGTCTGAGCCGCAAAAACATGACATGTCACAATATCGTGACACCTTTTCATTCCAACGTACTTTGCTGTTCTGAGCCGCAAAAACACGACACGTCATGATATCGCGATAATTTTCTTTTTAAGCCGCGAAGGAGCAACATGTTGCGATATCATGAAATTTTCATTTTATGAGCCATGATGGAGCAACATGTCACGATATCATGACATTTTCATTTTCTGAGCCGCGATGGAGCAACGTGTCGTGATATTGTGACATTTTCATTTTCTGAGCCATGATGCAGCAACATGTCACGATATTGTGACATTTTCATTTTCTGAGCCACGATGGAGCAACATGTCGTGATATCACAACATTTTCATTTTTTGAGCTACGACAGAGCAACATGTCACGATATCGCAACATTTTCATTTTATGAGTCGCAACGGAGCAACATGTCGCAATATCGAAATATTTTTATTTTCTGAGCCACGATGGAGCAACATGTCGCGAAATCGCGACGTTTTCATTTTCTTGCTTTTCTTTGCTCTTTTAACATCTGGGCCACTGCAATCTTCTTGTAAAGCATGCAAACAAAGGGGGGTCCCCAATTTTGGGGTGTTTTGTGGAGTAGCCACAACAATGGCTTTAGCCTAAGTAAGCTCTTTCTATTGAGTCTTCTGATTCATAGTCACTTTCATCTGATGTATATTCAATCTCATCATGGATGGACCATGTGAACCTTTGTAAATAGCGAGGCCCTTGATAGGCTAAGACAAAAATGTGCCTCATCATCACTTGCTTCATATCCATTCTCCTCATCCCATGAGTTGTACCCTGTTGGGGTGGAATCAATTGAGGTGTTTGGATGATAAGTTTTTGGAGGCGGTATGTTTACCATGGCTATTTGTTTATTGCTAAAATTTTCTATTCTCAAGGGGTGATAAGGAATGAAAACAATGTCTTCTCCCAACCCTATTCTTAATCTTTCCAATACCGCTACAAGTGAGTCATCTTGACCTTCGCTATAATAGCCTAAGCCAAATCTATAAAAAGGAAGCTGATATAGTGGCTCATAAGGCCTCCTGTGCCCCTGCTCATATACACCAAGGCCATAGCCATGCCAATGGCAATGCTCAAAGTAGCTTAGAGAAAACTTGGGATTAGAGAGATAACGAACATTGACTGTGAATAATTCTTCACCATCTCCTATATCTGAAGACTTATGAGCATAGTCCAGGCCAACATAAACAAAATTGGTTTGGTTGGGAGGGATTCCCAGTGGAACCATTGTTCCTACTGGCGGCCTCAAGTCTTTAGGCCTCCCTATGTCCTATGCAGACTCAATTATGGCATAAAGGTGATGTTCTGTACAAGGTATTCCCCTATGCCTGTGCTTGCCAAGTGTATTGATGCATACAACGTGGATGACCCCACAGATGATACTGGCAAAGCAGGCTGATAATCACTATCTTCATCTTAATATTGAGGATATTCCTCTTCCATAGGACTTGGCATTTTAGTAATGGCTACAGTTGGCACTTCTTTGGGACTCTCTTACTTAACTAATGGGGCCTTTAGCTTCTAATTATCTTTTGGTTTTGATGTTGATGGTACTTTAGAATCATTGACTATATTGAGTGCATCAGGAGGTGTTGATGTGTCTGGGTATTTTATTACACCTTTGTCTTTGTTATCAACTTGTGTGGTTAGGTATGAAGGTGCCACGTATAGGTGAGTATAAGGGATCATGAATTCTCTCAAAATATCCACCTAATTAACATATTTAAAAGTCTCTTCATCGGCCAAAACCACATAGACTTTGCTTTCATACACATACTTGACACATTGGTGTAAGATCGAAGGCACACACTTCATGGCCCTTATCCAATGGTGCCCTAAGAGGATGTTGTACTACATAGCACCTTCTAAGACATGACACATCACAGGGATGGTCTTGTGCCCCACCTTGATGGGTAGGACTATCATTCCCATAGTATTGCATAAAGCATCATTAAAAGCTCTCAATATGTAAGTTCCTGGAATGATATTGGTCTTGGGTATCTTGAGGTGCTCTATTGTAGTTTTTGTGATGATTTTTATCGATGAACTTGTATCGACCAAAAACCTCTTGAAATGAAAGTCATTATTTAGTGAAGGTTCTGGTAAGGCAGCAGAAACTATCTTAATCTCATGATCATAAAATCGGATTATAGGTTCTTAGTATTCTTACACTTTTCCCACACAGTGAGTGAATGCATTCACATCTTACGATTGAAGCTCAATTGTTCTTAAAATCTCCATTAGAGTCTCCCTATGCTTTGGGGACTATTGTATGAGCTCATAAATGGATAACTTAGCTGGATTCATTTGTAGGTTTTTCTCCAATATACTCTGAATAGTTACTATAGGTCTCATTGGTGGACCTGGAAGGTTGTCTTGCCTTTGCCTAGGAGCAGCTAGGATGTTCATGGGAGCTACAAGCAATTGTGGTTGACCATACCGCCTAGTCCTTGTTGCTATGTTAACGATCTCAACCATCCCAATGCATCCATGGGTAGGTATGTCAGCTCAAACCTAATTGACTTAGACCTCTTGCTCTCGAGGGGCTTCATGATTAGGAAATGGGTTTCTGTATATGCCCATGTATCTATTATCGGGAGCTAGTGGGTTGTCAACTTTGAGCTCTCCCGCCTCAATCATGTTTTGCACTTGATGCTTAAACTCGACACAAGCTTCAATGCTATTTCTTGATATCCTGTGATAAGGACAAAATTGGTCTTCCCTATATCCTTTTGGCTTAGTATGGTTGGGATATACAAGAGGTATATCAAGAAATTTGATCCTCCAGGCCTCGCTCAACTGATTAAATATTGATTGTATTGATTCTGTCATAGAAGTGAAATAACGAGGTGGCTTGCATTTTAGGTTTCTTCCTTGATTGTTATTTTGGTCGTAGTTGGCTGGTGGGGGATGTGCTTGATAGTTCTATGGTTGTTGTGCACCCCCATCCTTGGGTGTATCCAATATGACTTGATTGACTAGAGCAGGTTTGCCCTACTTTTGCTTGTACTTATCATTCTTAGCATTCTTGTTCCACTCCTTTTTGTTTCGGAGCTTAATGATTCCCTCATCTACTTTTATCTCTTCGATGAGCTTGGCCTGTGCCAAAGCTTCCTCAAATGAATGATACTGTTGGAGTTGTAGCAAGAGGGAGATATGTTTAGAAAAACTTTTGGTAAACATACGAATGATCTCTTCTATGGGAACAGAGAATGATAATTTTGCCATGATTTTTCTTCACCTATTCCCATAATCCATTATTGGATCATCATACTGTTTCAGGTTTGCCAGGTCTGAAAGGTTCACCTTCTTCTTAGCACCAAAGGAGAAACACTTCAAGAATGTGTTTACTAGTTGTTCAAAGTTGGTTATTCTATGCTTAGGTAGTTGGTTGAACCATTGAGTGGCAGCACCTAAAAATATTATTATAAATGTTCTTGGCATGAGAGTGTTATTGTATTCAAGATGAAAACAAGCATTGATAAAATTGGTGACATGCTCTTGTGCATCCTCTTCACCTTTAAAATTCTCTAACCTAGGCATATCAAAGTGCTTAGTATATGGAGGGCTTGGAATTGATGGGCACAATGGTTGATTGTGTATCTTGCTCAATGTTGGTGAGTTCCCAGCTGCCTCTTGTTTCTCAAAGGTTTTCATATTTTTAGCAAGCTCTTAAAATGCCTTTGATGCATGGATTTCCTCCTCGTGCAAGCCTATTCGCATTGGCAATGGAGGTAACTCTCTATTCATTTAATTTGTTTCATTTTCCTTCCTCCTACAAGGAAAATCAGGATTGTAATCTTGATTTGTTATGTTTTCCCTCCCCCCATTAGTTAGATTTTGTTCATGATTTGGTGGAGGGTTTCATTGTAGGATATCTTGTCTAGTGTGCCTTTCCTTAGGTGAGTCAGCGTATCTTGTTCTTTTGTGGTCACCACCATTTATTTATAAATTGTTAAGAGCTAGTTGCTCAGATTGCTCTCTTAACCACTGCTCATGTTGGTGCAAGAGTATTTCTCTTTGTTTCTCTTGTTCGAGAGCTTCCACTAACTCTCGCTCTTTATGTAATGCATTTTCTAACCACCTCATTCATTCAATTTGTGCTATTGTAGAAGACTCATGTTTATTTGATTCTGTTCTTGTAGTTTTGACTCACAGATTCCTCGTGGAGGTTTCTATTGTATTTGTACTCTTGCTAGTTAATGTGACTTGTTCAGTGTACTATTGAATATCCCTATGATCATACTCCATGCATATTCTGTGGGGTCACTCTGAGGTACCCCAAAATTGGGAGGTATGTTTAGAAGTCACAATTCATGAGCTTCCAAATTCAAAGTTCTCAGTAGCTATAGTTCTTTGAGTTGGTTGAGTAGGAAATCGATCCAACCTGTCTATTTGTCTTGTTCTCCATGGCTGCTCCCGTGGGGTGCCATTTACTCCTATGAGATCATAGTCTACGGGAATATTTCCTTTTTTGTGAAGGTTTTATTCTATATGATTCCCACGACTAGATTTAGCTCTAATTTCCTACCCTTCAGTGGGTAGACCTATTTCATATGTTTCTTGTGAGTCTTGAGGTGTTGCAATTCTTATTGGCCTTCTTGATGAAGAGGGCTTAGTGGTGACATGTTTTCTCCATGTGGATGGAGATGTGGCAGTCTCATCATCCACATGTGAAGAATGAGTCTTAGAACCTTCTCTATGTCTATGTGAGGAGGAAGCCTTTGAAGTTTCCTCATGTATTTGAGATGTTTATGTGTGTTTATAGGAGGCCCTTGAGTTCTCCTCATGTCTCATTGATGGGGATGGTTGTGAAGCCTCTTTTTGTTTATGTGACTTTGTTCCATGATGTGGTTCCTTACTTGGGGTTTCTCGAGGAGATCCCCCAAGAGTTGAGTTATCACCCCTTAGTCTCATGGAGCTATGTCTCATGGTCTTATGGGTAGGTCGTTCAACATTACTATGACTTCACCTATGGGTATGAATTGCTTTTGTCTCTCCCTCATCATTATACCGAGGGTGTTTACTTCTTGTTTTGACCATGTTGCTTTATGACTTGATATTTTGAGTTTTCTATTTAGGATTGACCACACAATTCCAAACAAATATTTATCTTGATTATCAATTTAAGTGTGCCCTAAACTTTTTGTTGTGTTTTGATGTGTTTTTCTCTTGATTTCTTTGCTCTTGTTCTTGTATTAAGAATGAGAAGACTCATCCATAGTGATAATCAAGTACACTCATGCCAAAAATAATTTTCTCAAAAGAAGCTAGGGTACATCATTGAAGACCCAATGGAGGGTTCACCTAGATCCTCCACTCTGAACCAATGATTGTTCTAATAGTGGGAGACAATTTGAACACAAGTAACTTAGTGTCACTATAAGTAAGTTTCCCAATCCATTTCTAGGAAGCTCTAGTGGGAAAACTAGTGGAAGGAGATGAATTCCAATGTCATTGGAATTAATTGAATATTGGTGATGAAATCCAACTCTCCAATGTTTAAATGAGACGTGCGTGTGTGGTGTTAATTTTTAGCTTGTATAACATAAAGTGTGTTATATAGCAGCAATGAGTCTTTCCTATATGTCTAAGTGCAAAAATACATTTGAATATTCAGAAAGATGCATGAACTACTATGATTTGTATGAGCGCACTTTATCTTGTGCAACTATGGCCTCTAGCAGGGCCTAAAAGCAAGCAAACAACATACAATGTCTAGCATGTTTGATTCTAGGGTAAAATTTTTAGGCATAAGCCGCTTTTCCTAGCAATGCCTAGTGGAAAATTTAAAAGAAGATCTAAGATATGCGAAATACTTAATTCTTTCTTCTTTATTCTTTCAATTTCAAAACATAAATGTGTTTTAAGTTCTCTATTTTGAACACACAAAAGCAGATAGAAAGCTATAAAATATCAAAAAAGTTATACCAACATTTGATCCAGCTTAGAGATTCGATGTTTTGACCTTTGATGCACTCCAATCCTAGCAACTATTGACCAGAGCGGCTGGTTCTTGGTTATTGTAGCTCAGAGTGGCTAGGTTTTGGCCACTGTAGATTAGAGCAGCTAGTTTTTGGCCACTGTAGCTCAGAGCGGCTAGTTTTTGACCATTGTAGCTCAGAGCGACTAGAGACCTACACATAAAATTAAGTTAGTTTTCTGGTAGAAAATGAAAAAGTAGTGGTTTTCCCACCGTGATCACCATATGTAGTGACCCTAGGGCGCATGCACCACTCTAAACTCTACTTGTAATGTTATTACTATACCAAAAATGAAGCTAAAATTTTACAAGAAAACATATAACACAAATTATAAAGAATGGATATTTCATTAATATTGAACCCCGGTTACATGTCGATCCCTCTTAGGGATACCCATATTGATACAATAATTTACAAATGGATGAAGAGATGTCCCCTTTTGCAAAAGGGTGGCGCACTCTAAAATTCTTCCCGGTTTCGCACATAGAAATGTCTGAGGGCTTACAGATGCCTCCTTCTCTAGGTATGTCTCCCGGATGGATCTTCTTGCTCTCGTATGTCATGGATTATGTCTCATGAACTTGTGGCCTGTTGAGAAGCAACACACCCCCACTGAAAAAAATGAAATTCCATCCTTTGAAAATACTTAGTTTTCATTTCTTCGTAGGGACCCTCTTGAGTTTTTCAGGTTTTAAATTCAACTTCTGCTTGCCTCCTTTTTTTTCAAAAGTTCTGCATATATCAAAGTATCCAAGTAGGCTTGCATATGGCTTTGATTCAGATTTAAAATTCATCTTTCAAATGTTAGAATAATTTCTGAGCAAGGGAGATCCTTCACTAATGTGTAAAAAATGCAGATGCCATTTTTTGGAAACATCACGATTTTGTAACATATTCCGTTTTCAGAAACATTGCGATTTCGCAACATATTCTATTTTTGGAAACACCACGATATCGCGACACATTCCATTTTTGAAAATGTCGCGATATCGTGACACATTTTGGTCAGGAGCAAGGCTTGAAGAAAATGTCACGATATCGCGCATGTTCTGAAATCGCTATTCAAAGAGGAGAGAGAAAGCAAAGCCAAAAAATGTCGCGAAATCATGACGTGTTGTGAAATCGCGGTCGAAGGCAGCAAAGGAAGTAGTCAAGGCAAAACCGTCGCGATATCGCGCATGTCATGAAATCATTGTTCAAAGAGGAGAGAGAAATCCAAGTGGGAAATTGTCGCGAAATCACGACGTGTTGTGATATCGCGATCAAAAGCAGTTGACCAAAATAGGAGCCAGAATTGTCGTGAAATCATGACATATTTTGAGTAAAAGCAAAGCTTGTGGAAAATGTAGCGATATCACGCATGTCACAAAATCACGTTTCAAATATGAAAGAAGCAATCAAGGCAAAATCGTCGCGATATCGCGCATGTCATGAAATCGCGACGTCCGAGGAAGAAAAGAGTCAAGCAACAAAAACGTTGCAAAATCACGACAAGTTTCCATTAGAAGCACAACCCGACCGAAACGTTGCGAAATCACAACGTGTTCCATTTTCACGGTCGACAGTGACAAAAATGAAGGGGCAAGGAAAATTGTCGCGAAATCACGACAGGTTTCAATTTGAAGCGAAGCTCGACCAAAACGTCATGAAATTGCGACAAGTTTCCATTGGAAGCATAACTTGAGAGAAATGTCACGAAATCGTGACATGTTCCATTTTCACGATGCATAAGCCTAAACAGAGGAAAGTGATGAAAACATTGCGAAATCACGACAAGTTTAGATCGAAAGCAAAACCCGAGGGAAACATCATGAAATCGTGACACATTTTGGTCAGAGGCAAAACTTGTGGAAACTGTCGCGATATCGTGCATGTCATGAAATCGCGATTCGAAGAGCTCTGCAGAAGTGAAGTATAGAAAACGTCGCGATATCGTGACGTATTTTGGCTAAAGGCGAATCTTGAGAGAAACGTCACGAAATCATGCCAAATTTCAAATCAGAAGCACAACTCGATGAAAACGTCACGAAATCACGACATGTCGCGTTTTCGTGACCTGTCGCGTTTTCGCGGCCGACAGTGATAAAAGGAAGTGCCGAAGAAAAACATCGTGAAATCATGACAAGTTCCAATTTGCAGCAGAGCTCGACGAAAACGTCGCGAAATCATGACGTGTTCCATTTTCGCGACGCATAAGCTTAAACAGAGTAAAAGTGACGAAAACATCACAAAATCGTGACAAGTTTCAAATCAGAAGCACAACTCGACAAAAACATTGCGAAATCGCGACATGTTCCATTTTTGCGGTGCATAAGCTTAAAAGGAAGTAAAGTGATGAAAACGTCGTGAAATCATGACAAATTTTGTTGGAAGCAAAACTTGGCAAAATAGTCGCAAAATCGCGACATGTCGTGTTTTCGTGACCTGTCGCGTTTTCGTGGCCGATAGTGACAAAAAGGAAGCGCCAAGGCATGGGTGTCACGAAATCGCGACGTCGCGATTTCGTGACATCGTGAAATCGCGACACACCAAAAGCAAAGGGAGCCCAAGGGTGGCCATGTCATGAAATTGCGACATCGCAATTTTGCGATGTCACGAAATCGCGACACGGCAGGAAGATAAAGTGCCAAGGCATGGGTCGCGACACGAAGTTTAAAAGGTGCCTAAGGCAGAGAGGGTGTCACAAAATCGTGACACAAGAGTTAAGCAACGCAGAATGTAGGGGAATGTCGCGATTTTACGATAGGTTGCAAAATTGCGACATGTCGCAAAATTGCGACATGTCACGGTTTCACGGCCAAGAAAGAAAGTGAAGGGCAACTTGAGGAAGCATCGCGTTTTCGCAACAAGTGTCAAATAAATAAATCCGACATGTAATGAACATTAAGGTTTTAATTTAATGATTTCAAAATACTAATCCTTGTTTGTTTTTTGTAGGAAGCGAGCTGGCAGTTGTGTACTAGCAAAAGTAATGGCAAGAAAGACAAGGATAAGCGCAAAGCAGCAAAAGGAGCAGTACTTATTATGGACTTTATATTTTAATACTGTAAAAGAGGAAGCGAGCTGGCAGTCGTGTACTAGCGGAAGTAATGGCAAGAAAGACAAGGATAAGTGCAAAGCAGCAAAAGGAGCAGTACTTATTATGGACTTTATATTTTAATACTGTAAAAGAGGCAAATATCGACAGGTTGTTCCCCATTTCAATGTTTATTTTATTACTCCCGGGAAAGTCCGCTTTATATTTTAAAATGCCGAAATGTAGACAGATTTCGGTGGATTATCCCTCTTTTCTAGTACTTATGTTATGGGCTTTATATTTTAATACTGTAAAAGAGGCAAATATCGGCGGGTTGTTCCCCATTTCAGTGTTTATTTTATTACTCCCAAGAAAATTCAGTTTTATAATTTAAAATCCTACAGAGAGGCAAGTCCTCTATAAATATGAATGTATACCTCAAAACAGAAGGGGGAAAAAACTTGGAATAGAAGCTATTTTAGCAGTTTCATGCAAAATCTTGTTAGAATGTTTTTGTTCTGGACCTGGAGTTGATGTAATATCGGTTTTTCTGTGATAGCGTGGCCAGGAGCCTAATCTGTTTCGAATTGCGATAAGTGCATTTTCTCCTATTTTTCATCCCGCAAAGGTTTCATTTAATTTATGTTGTAGATCTATGTTATTAAGATTGGATACATTACTAGGCTTCATTTCTTTTGATGTATGCTAGGGAAAATTAGAGATTTAAGGTTTAGGGTTTGTCTCTGATTGCTCTGTCCTCACTGTGCGAGCTAAGCTACTGGTGAGAGATATCAGTTGACACAAACTTCCTTTCTATTTTATGATTTTCCTCTAGATCTGTTTCATTTATGTCTTATGCTCTTAGTGGAAGGTGATCTTAGAAAGCTGGACACCTTCCTCTTTGATTTAGCCTTATTGTGAAGTTAAACAGATGTAACTAGAGATTGGTAGTTCTGATTTTGCAGCTAAGCTGAATAAACTTCTCTTTTCTGCCCTACCCTACTCTCTCTCGGTTTTCTTGTTAAATGATCCACCCTTTTATTTTCTTTAAAATTTGACTTCTCATTTAAATCTGCTAAAGCATAAAGAGCTAGATCAAAGAATTGATTACAAATCCGATTGCCCACCAAGACAACTATCAACTCCGAAAAAAAATACTGAACCTAGGTCGAACCCGTTGTAAGGTAAATAGATAGTCCAATTGAAACTATTCTGAAAGGGGAAAAGAGTGAATAGACATTTGACCCAACTCTATAACTCACACCTTGGATAACCAGCAAGATCCTAAAGTGAGTGGGATTTATCCCTTATAAGTGTTCTTGGTATTTTATGCTAATTCTTCATAGGGTGTGTATAAAAGTCGAACCAACATTTAAACTGGCACTAGAAGGAGGGCCCGAACTCTGTTCAGTATCTGTTAAGGTCTGTAAGTTTATTGTCTAAAGCTGGATTCCACCCACAGAATAACAAGGTCCCACTCCAGAGCTGGAGAGCCCCTTGTGCCTGAGTTAGAAACCCCAAAGAGAAACAGCCTCAGAAGGGCAAAGCCTTTTATCGAAATAGCTTCGTCACCAATTGTAATTGCTCCAAACACAACCGGAAATATTACCGTTGATCAAGTAGTAATGGCAAACTGGTTGGGTTCCACTGCTTTGAACATCCCTAGGGCAGCCCATGATTTGCCCAGAAATCCTGAGAGGTATGTCCCTACCTACAAACATGATGGAGTTAGAACAGTAGAAGAACATCTAGTGGCATATAAAAATGCTCTAAAGTTGTTAAATGTACAACATGAAGATGTGGCTTGTAGGTTGTTCCCATTCACTCTCCAAGGGGAAGCATACGACTGGTTTTTGGATCTTACTAATGACTCTATTACTAGTTGGAATGACCTGGAGGAAGTTTTTATATCACAATTTGGTGAAGTGATTCACCCCAGTGTGTTATATCAATAGTTTTTCAGCATTAAAAGAGAGTCTGGTGAAGATATCAGGTCTTTTAATATAAGGTTCCAAAAGGCTTATAGTAGAATGACTAGTTATTACATCCCAAGTGCAAATCTAGCCTTAGAAATATATAAGAATGCATTGGATTCGGTGACCTCTATTTTCCTTAAGAGAGACATCAATATCACAACCCTGGCAGAAGCTTATAAGGAAGCTTTAATTCTAGAAAGACAGTTAGGACCTCAAATTTTGAGCAATTCTTTGATATCCTATGTTACATAGAACATGCCTATTTTGAATCCCATTCCACATCATGAGTTAGTGCCAACATATCACGCTCTACCCAAGGAAACTCCATTGACTGTGACACACACTCAGCATGTGCAGAATATAGAGAAAGATTCTGACAAGTTTAAGGTGGAAGTGCCTAAAGTAAACAATTGTGACCTAACATTACCCAACTTTGAAGCTTTTCCTGGTGAGTTAAAATTTCTTGAAAATCAAAAAAATATTGATAGTTCTGGTTCATCCAAAAATAGTACGGCTATGGTTCCAGATTCATTCATTTTTCCCGAAGAGTCAGAAAATGTCGTGGAGATACCTATGGATGAAATGCAAGATTTTCAACAGTTCCAAAGGGACAATTATAATCTAAGATGTCCAGAACCTGCTCCTAATAATGATCCTCCCTCACCAAAGGGTAATGAAAATAAGATTCAATATTACTATACATAAGTAACTAGGAAGGAGTATAACATCATTGAGGATATGAAGAAAATTAAGGCTGACATCACCCTCCATGAGTCGGCTCGATTGTTGAACAAAAAGATAACTTGATTGAAACTTACTCTGGACCACCTATTGAATTTCAAGAAAAGGAGAAGAAAACAGTAAATGTGAATGTGGTCAACCAACTCAGAATAGACAAAGAGTCTCAGTATAAGCATGTGATCACTGAACATAATATCAAAAAAGAGGTTGTAAATCGTGTTGATGCAGATATTGAAGTTCATAATTTGACAACTGAGAAGGTGAGACCAGTTACATCTCTAACCAATCACGACAATGATATTTGGACATTACACATTGATGGGGTTAGATCTAAGCAAGGCTCAGGTGAAAGAGCAAATTATGAAAATTCTACCAGAGGGATAAAATTTGAAATCTCGGATATTGGAGCAGTAGAGCAACCACAAAATGTTCAAGTTATTAAGAGCTATGACATACAAATAAAATATGAGCTCTTTGAGTTGTTACGTAAATCTGAAGATGTGATGATCTGGGTATATAAAGGCTTTAAGGTATTTGATCCTGGGGGTTTTAAAAAAAAAAAAAAAAAAAAGGGAAGACAGTAAACACACCAAGTCTTTCCCAGGTAGCAAAAATTTTGGGAAGCATAATCTGGAGTGCATTTCGTCAACAGGACCTGAAAGGTATTTTTCTAAATTTACCTGCAAATGGTCAATTTTTTTTTTTAAGGCACTATTTCTCTGCTTTTCCATCTGCTACATCATCTGAATAAATCACAGAGACTTTGTGCATATGTATATATTGTGAATAAAGTTTGAAGCAGTGTGTTTTTTTATTTTTGTTTTATTTTTGGATTGAAGTGCCATGTTTTGTCTTTTGCAAGAAATTGCAAATTTGTCTTTAGCTGGTGGCCATTTTTTTTTCCTTTTCAGCCTTTTCAATTCTGTTTGTTTGAGTTTTTGCCTAAATAGCAAAGCACAAATCAACATTTAAAATTGTTTTGTTCCAAGTTTGTAACAGTGTGTCCTCTTTTGTTTTGTTTCATTTTTAGATAGTCTGCTGGATCTAAAAAGTGGAACTACTTGTTTTCAGAACAACAGTAGAAAGATAATCTAATTTTGTATCTTGCTTGCCACAATTATTTTGATTATAAAGTAATTACTATACTGTTTGGCTGAAGAACTCCCAGGGAATCCAAGAAAAGTTGGTCATGAGAGGGGACTCCGATTCATAAATTATTAAGTGTCCAAGGAAACTATTGGTGCCCAGGCTAAAGCAGTTAGCTGATCAAACGTTCCATCAATGAATAAAGTAAAGGAAGAGAAAGAAGGTGAAAGTTGGGCAGGCCAACACAAAACTGGCACTCTTTTCTCAACAATTTTTTTTTTTTTTTGATAGATGGAGGTAGCCAAGACTCCTGGAGGATACATCTCAAATGGGTTCACCAAGCTATATATGCCACCTCATAGTTGTGGATCAGGGTCATGTAAATCTAAAGGGTAACTCTATTGGGGTTGTAAAAGGCTAAACTAGTAAACAGAGCTCTACTCGGTTTCCCCTGCACAATCTAAGGGCGGATCAATCCATCATGAGCATTTGAAGCCCTGGTCATCCCTGAAGGAAGTTTTACACACTTATGATTGCACACCAGAATCTTCCTTAAGTGGTTCAACCTAGTATGTCCTTGGGAAATTTTAACAGCTATCAGATAGTAGTTAAGTCATTTTAGAAAATATTTGTGGCAAAGCATGGTACATAGTCTAGATTGTTTTGAAACTAGAAGTTTTGAATTCTAAATAGTACTACTATTTTCCCCGTAGATATCGCCATTTGTTGAGAAGCAACACACCCCCACTGAAAAAAATGAAATTCCATCCTTTGAAAATACTTAGTTTTCATTTCTTCGCAGGGACCCTCTTGAGTTTTTCAGGTTTTAAATTCAACTTCTGCTTGCCTCCTTTTTTTTCAAAAGTTCTGCATATATCAAAGTATCCAAGTAGGCTTGCATATGGCTTTGATTCAGATTTAAAATTCATCTTTCAAATGTTAGAATCATTTCTGAGCAAGGGAGATCCTTCACTAATGTGTAAAAAATGCAGATGCCATTTTTTGGAAACATCGCGATTTCGCAACATATTCTATTTTTGGAAACACCACGATATCGTGACACATTCCATTTTTGAAAACATCGCGATATCGCGACACATTTTGGTCAGGAGCAAGGCTTGAAGAAAATGTCGCGATATCGTGCATGTCTTGAAATCTTTGTTCAAAGAGGAGAGAGAAAGCAAAGCCAAAAAATGTCACAAAATCATGACGTGTTGTGAAATCACGATCGAAGGCAGCAAAGGAAGCAGTCAAGGCAAAACCGTCGCGATATCGCGCATGTCATGAAATCGCTATTCAAAGAGGAGAGAGAAATCCAAGTGGGAAATTGTCACAAAATCGTGACGTGTTGTGATATCACGATCAAAAGCAGTTGACCAAAACAAGAGCCAGAATTGTCACGAAATCGTGACGTATTTTGAGTAAAAGCAAAGCTTGTGGAAAATGTAGCGATATCGCGCATGTCACAAAATCGCGTTTCAAAGATGAAAGAAGCAATCAAGGCAAAACCGTCGCGATATCGTGCATGTCATGAAATCGCGACGTCCGAGGAAGAAAAGAGTCAAGCAACAAAAATGTCATGAAATCGCGACAAGTTTCCATTAGAAGCACAACCCAACCGAAACATCGCGAAATCGTGACGTGTTCCATTTTCGTGGCTGACAGTGACAAAAAGGAAGGGGCAAGGAAAATCGTCGTGAAATCGCGACGGGTTTCAATTTGAAGTGAAGCTCGACCAAAACATCGTGAAATCGTGACAAGTTTCCATTGGAAGCATAACTTGAGAGAAATGTTGTGAAATCGCAACATGTTCCATTTTCGTGACGCATAAGCCTAAATAGAGGAAAGTGATGAAAATGTTGGAAAATCATGACAAGTTTAGATCAAAAGCAAAACTCGAGGGAAACGTCGTGAAATCGCGACACATTTTGGTCAGAGGCAAAACTTGTGGAAACTGTCACGATATCGCGCATGTCATGAAATCACGATTCGAAGAGCTCTGCAGAAGTGAAGTATAGAAAATGTCGCGATATCGTGACGTATTTTGGCTAAAGGCAAATCTTGAGAGAAACGTCACGAAATCGTGCCAAATTTCAAATTAGAAGCACAACTCGACGAAAACGTCATGAAATCGCGACATGTCGCGTTTTCGCGACCGGCAGTGATAAAAGGAAGTGCCGAAGAAAAATGTCGCAAAATCGTGACAAGTTCCAATTTGCAGCAGAGCTCAACGAAAACATCACGAAATCATGACGTGTTCCATTTTCGTGACACATAAGCTTAAACAAAGTAAAAGTGACGAAAACGTCGCGAAATTGCGACAAGTTTCAAATCAGAAGCACAACTCGATGAAAACATTGCGAAATCGTGACATGTTCCATTTTTGCGACGCATAAGCTTAAAAGGAAGTAAAGTGATGAAAACATCGTGAAATCACGACAAATTTCGTTGGAAGCAAAACTTGGTGAAATAGTCATGAAATCGCGACCTGTCGCGTTTTCGCGGCCGACAGTGACAAAAAGGAAGCGCCAAGGCATGGGTGTCGCGAAATTGTGACGTCATGATTTTGCGATGTCACAAAATTGTGACACACCAAAAGCAAAGGGAGCCCAAGGGTGTCTGTGTCGCGAAATCACGACGTCGCGATTTCGCGACATCGCGAAATCATGACACGGCAGGAAGATAAAGTGCCAAGGCATGGGTGTCATGAAATCGTGACGTCGCGATTTTACGTCGTAAAATTGCGACACAAAGTTTAAAAGGTGCCTAAGGCAGAGAGGGTGTCACAAAATCACGACACAAGAGTTAAGCAGCACAGAATGCAGGGGAATGTCACGATTTCGCGACAGGTCACGAAATTGCGACATGTCGCGATTTCGCAGCCAAGAAGGAAAGTGAAGGGCAACTTGAGGAAGCGTCGTGTTTTCGCGACATGTGTCAAATAAATAAAGCCGACATGTAATGAACATTAAGGTTTTAATTTAATGATTTCAAAATACTAATCCTTGTTTGTTTTTTTTTGCAGGAAGCGAGCTGGCAGTTGTGTACTAGCGGAAGTAATGGCAAGAAAGACAAGGATAAGCACAAAGCAGCAAAAGGAACAATACTTATTATGGACTTTATATTTTAATATTGTAAAAGAGGAAGCGAGCTGGCAGTCATGTACTAGCGAAAGTAATGGTAAGAAAGACAAGGATAAGCACAAAGAAGTAAAAGGAGCAGTACTTATTATGGACTTTATATTTTAATACTGTAAAAGAGGTAAATATCGACGGGTTGTTCCCATTTCAGTGTTTATTTTATTACTCCCAGGAAAGTTTGCTTTATATTTTAAAATGCTACAGACAGACAGATTTCGATGGATTATCCCTCTTTTCCAGTACTTATGTTATGGGCTTTATATTTTAATACTGTAAAAGAGGCAAATATCGGCAGGTTGTTCCCCATTTCAGTGTTTATTTTATTACTCCCAAGAAAAGTCAGTTTTATAATTTAAAATCCTACAGAGAAGCAAGTCCTCTATAAATGTGAATGTATACCTCAAAAATAGGGAGGAGAAAAACTTGGAATAAGAGCCATTTTAGCAATTTCATGCAAAAATATCTTGTGAGAATGCTTTGTTCTGGACCTGGAGTTGATGTCACATTTTTTGGGATAGCGTGGCCAGGAGCCTAATCTGTCTCGAATTGCGATAAGTACATTTTCTCATGTTTTTCATCCTGTAAAAGTTTTATTTATTTTATGTTGTAAATCTATGATACCAATATTGGATGCATTACTAGGCTTCATTCCGTTTGATGTATGCTAAGGAAAATTAGAATATTTAAGGTTAGGGTTTGTCTCTGATTGCTCTGTCCTCACTGTGTGAGCTAAGCTACTAGTGAGAGATATCAGTTGACACAAACTTCCTTTTTGTTTTATGATTTTCCTCCAGATCTGTTTCTTCCTGTCTTATGCTCTTAGTAGAAGGTGGTCTTAGAAAGCTGGATACCTTCCTCTTTGATTGAGCCTTATTGCGAAGCTAAACAGTGTAACTGAGATTGGTGTTTTGATTCTGCAACTAAGTTAAATAAGCTTCTCTTTTCTACCCTACCTTACTCTCTCTAGTTTTCCTGTTAAATGATCCACCCTTTTATTTTCTTTAAAATTTGTCTTCTCATTTAATCTGCTGAAACACAAAGAGTTAGATCAAACAATTAATTGCAAAATCCGATTGCCCACCAAGACAACTATCAACTCCGAAAAACAATACTGAACCTAGGTCGAACCCGTTGTAAGGTAAACAGACAGTCCACTTGAAACTATTTCAGAAGCGGAAAAGAGTGAATAGACATTTGACCCAACTTTGTAAATCACACCTTGGATATCCAGCAAGATCCTAAAGTGAGTGGGATTTATCCCTTATAAGTGTTATCAGGATTTTATGCTCATTATTCATAGGGTGTGTATAAAAGTCGAACCAACATGGCCCTGTATGCAATTCAAACAATAATACACATTTAGCTATCCAAGATTGCCTCCCTGGATAAGGTTGTTAGTAATCAGAGAATGTAACAAAAATATGATAAAACTATACCATGGAATCAAGTAAATCTAAGCTAATGATATAATAAAACATGATAAAATATGCTATGCCTATTTAAGCTAAGCCTGCAGGCCACTGTCCAAGATAGCAGCCGTTAAATAAAACCTTGCTCTCCTTGCCCCAAAGCTATCGGTCAAAGACAATGATCTAATGTTGAATAAAGTAGGTGTTGTGCCCTTTGATTTGTCAAAGCTCCATCACACATGTGATCCCAAAGATAACTCTCTCTCTGAAATGATCTCTTGTATGTGATTCGGGTATCTATATGTCATATATCAATCATGTGTCTCTTTTGGTGTTCTTAGGCTTGCACCTTTTATAGTGTGAAACCCTAGGCCTATGTCCAAGCCCTAGAAATGAAATGCGTAGTGTAAGTTAGCATGAGAAGCTCTTATCTATTGTCTATATTTGAAGTCCAGTTAACTAAAATCTAACTGCCCACTTGAGTCTTCTATGCGAACTGTTTGTTATCATGAGAAGATTTTGTCCTTTTTTTATGCTTGAAGGTCAGTTAACTTAAGTCTAAATGCAAACTGAATTCTCTTATGTGAACTGGTCATGAAAAGGAATGTAAAGTCACTCCCACTCACCTTTATTGCATGCATACTGCCACTTTCACTTGAGATTGGGTTTTTTTGTTGATAAACCACTTCTTATGGCTTAGCCACTATCATCTACAATAGCTATGATCTAGTCGCTATCATCTACAGTGGCTAAGGTTTGGCTGCTCTAGGCTTGAGAAGCTAAGGTCTGGCCACTCTAGGCTTGAGCAACTAGAATCTAGTTGTTGTTGGATTGAGCGACCAAACTTGGATGGCTTGAAAATTCCCCAAATGAGTGATGAGAACCACTATTGGTGCTTGGAAAGTCCAATATTATGTCTTATGATCTTATGAGTGTATCTATGTAAGTAGCTCCCCTAAGCATGACATGATTTAGGTGTCTAAAAATATCACTTGAAACCTTACTTCCTTTGTCAATATAGAAAATCTTCTTATACCTTTAAAAAAACTTCTTTTCTTGCTTGCCTTGTCCATATCTATTTTTCTTTTCATACCTAGATTTTCCTGCTTCCTTTTTCTTATGATCCTGTTTCTCTTCACTGCTACTGCATTTGGATTCTGTACATTTATATTCATAGTGACCATGTTTACCATATTAAAATACTTCACTATTTTCATACCTTTGTGCTTTCTTGATTCCTTGTTTCTTATGTTGTAGTTAGCTTCCTCATCACTAGTTGAATCATTGCTTGAATATGGTTTCTTATCTTTCTTTGCTACTTTGAAGACTACCTCTTTATTAGGGATAGGATCCTTTAATAATATCATCTCAGAAGATGTGATAGTTCCATGTAACTCATCCATAGTCAAATTTGTAATATCTCTCATTTCTTCTATGGTTGAAACCTTTCCATCATACCTCATAGGAAGTGACATTAAAACCTTTTGAGCAACATCAGATTCTTCAAATTTGAATCCAAGTCCTTGCATGGTGTTAAAAACCTCATCCACATGAAGTAAGTATGTAGCAATTTCTTCCTCATCTTTCATCTTCAAATCTTCAAATTTTTTCTTGTGATTTTACAATTTTTCCATATTGACCTTTTTATCACCCTCATATGCTTGCTTTAAATTTTTCCATATCTCCTTTGTTGATTTACAATGCATAACTTTTACTAATTCTACTTCATGTAATCCACTCAAGATTGCATTCATTACCTTTGCATTATTCATGTTTAGGAGCTTACCATATTTATCTATGGGAGGATTAGCTATAGGTGTGAACCCATCCTCAACTACTTGCCATGTCTCATATCCTTGTGCCATTAGGTAAGTCCTCATTATTATGCTCCATAAAGCATAATTATTCCCATCAAACAATGGTGTCTTATTTGTTAAATATCAACTCTGAGATACCATATGTGTTCCTGTACACTCTTCCTTCAAGATGTTAGACTCTTCCGAAGGAACCTGCTCTAATACCAATTGAATAACATAGGCTTATATTGAGAGGGGGGTGAACAATATAAGACCAAATTTTACTTTGCTTTCCCAAAAAATATTATTCAATATTATTAATGGAAATATCAAAAACAGTAATCAAAGCAATGCATAAATCATCACACACAAGAGACACCAATTTAACGTGGTTCACCCAATGTGGGCTACTCCATAGAGAAAATATTTCTACTAAATTCTCTCAAAAAATATTCTTGGGAATAAAATCCCTATTACAATGTTTATGGACCTCTATCCAAAGGAGACACTAATCCTCTATGCTTTTATTTGTGGATTTCTCTCCACATGAGAACTCTATTCCATTTTCTCTGGTTCTTGGAACTTAATCTAGGAGAACTCTATCTCCTCAAATAGTTTGTGGATATCTGTCCATAAAAGAACTCTATCTTCCTAGCTGGTTCACGGATCACTCTCCATAGGAGAAATTTTTCCCCTTGCTTTGGTTCATGGATATCTCTCCATAGGAGAACTCTTTTCCCTCTACTTTATTTCATGGAACTCTATATATAGGATAACTCTTTCCCCTTGCTCTGGTTTGTGGATATATCTCCATAGGAGAACTCTTTTCCCTTTGCTCTGGTTCATGGAAATTTATCCATAGAAGAACTCTTTCCCCTCCACTCTAGCTAGTGATCATCTAGAATAATTATTCCCCCACTACTCTGGTTTGTGTATCTCTCTCCATATGAGACCTCTATCCCCACTGCATTGGCTGATGGATCTCTATCCATTAGATAATGCTATCCTCTTTGCTTTGTCACCTCCAAAGTTTATTCTCAACTTTACACCAAACTTTGTCCCAAGTCTAGCATAAATCTTCTCTAACTCTACTTAAAAATTTGCACCAAACTCTGTCTAAAATTTGCACCAAACTCTATCTCAAATCTACCCCAAGCCTTAACTAGAAGCTTGAACAGATCAGTAATCAAACCTGCTCTCAATGTTGTTTCAAGTCTTCACAAGACTTGTTCAAATCTACCTTCAAGCCTCCTCAAAGACTTACTCAAATCTATCCTCAAGACCTCTCAAGAGCTTGCTCAATTCTATATTTAAGCCCTCTTAAGAGCTTTCTTAAATATCTCCTCAAGTCTACTCAAGACTTTCTCAAATATGTCCTCAAGTCTTCTCAAATACTTGCTTAGCTCAGCTCTCAAGATGCTCACAAAACCTGTTCAAATAAATCCAAAACTTGCAAATAAAACACGACTTAAATCTCTTTCATAACTCTCTTCACACAAACAAATTCTACTCATAATATTGTTTAACCTCAGGTACATACAGAGAATGATAAACTCTATCAAAAACTTAATATGTTTCATACTCACAAAGTTTGTACTCAACCAATCAATCTCTATCACTTGCAAAATCTCACTCAAATCAATTCAGAATAATGTATAAATTGTTTCACAAAACTGATCTATCCTTCTTGAAAATTTTCTCTCATAGATCAATAATATTAATGCATATTTTCCCTTCACAAATTGATCTCAAATACTTCCACACCTTCAATCAATATCTCTCAAATTAGTGCTTATAAACTCCACACATTTATTCAATCAATGAAGCACAATCTACTCATAAAATCCACACATTTATTCAACCAATGAAGCACATTTATTTAACCAATTTCTTCTATTATGGATCCTCCAAAAATATTTGTTGCTCAGTCATCAAAAAAATTATAATGATTGCTTGGGTGATAATCTTATCTGCCTCCTACATCACACAATGGCTTCAAACTCTGTGGCACTAAATTCTCCAATACTTGTCTTCATTTTTCACTCTATTTCTCAATTTGGCTACCATTCATAGTCAACACTACTCCAACGATCTTAGAACCTTTTCTTTAGCTAAGGTTGGCACATTTTAACGACCTCTCCTATTATAATAAAATACTTCATATTTAACAGTAATACCTTCCATGTTGTTGCTTTTATTATATTATAAAGGGAAGCCTATTATTATTTGTGGCACCTCCTTGTTGACAGAGCTTCGTCAGGCGCCATTGGACTTCTTTTTTATATATAGAAAAATTGCATCATACAACACCAAAATGAATTCTACCCTTCGAAGCCTTATTTGAACCTATTGTAAACATGCTCCACTAAGAAGATTCACTTCATGTAATCCAAATAGATATAACTATACAAATATCATATACTCCAAGACCATCACCATAAGGTCCACAATGAACTCTACTATGATGGCTTCTCCAAATGTCACCACATTTCTTCCACTATGCCTTACATCTACTACGTTGGCTTCTCCATACAACATCACCACCTTGCTTCCACTATGTCTTACATCCACTGTGTTGGCTTTTCTGGATAGCATCACCACCTTCCTTCAAAGCTAAACTTCACTGACCCACATAAGCTCTAGTTTCACTAATTTGCATGAGCTTTGGATTCACTTCCCCATGCTAGCTTTGGATTTGTTGCCCTACACAAGCTCTAAATTTTCTACCCCACACTAGCTTTGACTTTGCTACCCCATACAAGCTCTAACTTTGCTAACTGCCTTCAACCTCTATACTATTTAGTGATGACACACCGTCAATCGCATATAGATCATCTCCTCAAACTCTAATTCACTGCCGAGCCAATCATCGATGGTTGTGAATAGATTTTTACCTTATATTTATATAGTCAAACCTTACACTTTTGGCACCCAAAAGGTTGGCCCACATTTTTAATATAATATTTGTATTTATATTGTATATTGAAATATCACTATATAAGGTAACACCTTATAATAAAATGTATATTGTCTATTAATTTTAAACATTACTTTATAAGGTAACACCTCATAATAAAATGCATATTATTTAATTTGAAACATCACTTTATAAGGTAACACCTTATAATAAAATGCATATGATATTGATTGCCCAACCTCATAGGCAAATCTATTAAATCTCCCTTGAAAAATATATATTTACCTTGAATAATTTACCCAATCACACCACGGTTTGTTAGCAACCAAGTCGACCTTTGACATCAATGATAATTCAATAGTTCTAGCAAATCCTCTAGTGCCAAAAGAAATCCTGTAAACCATCATTGACCACCTGACTTATCGTACTCTTGCACACAACTGACAATCGATAGTGGTTGGGCTAAAATGGGTCAACATGGCTCTATGGATGCAACTATTGAAAACAATATTCACACTCACTATCACGCATCCTATCTCACAAGAAGCCCAATATATTTTTAACACTACAGAGTAGATTTATTCTAAAATTACTTTTTTCAATTGGAGGAGAAGAACAACTAGCATATAGGTTCTAGGTCTAGACCAAGACGTCAGGGATTGGTTATAAGCTCTATACCAATAATTTAATAACTATCAAACCATAATATAAAACAGTTTATCTCTTATAGTAAACAACCACACAATTTACAGATAAAGCATTCCAAATAGAAACAAGTATCACTCTAATTAAACAAACTTTATTATTATCCAGAGATGAAATACCAAATAATTTTGAGCTAGATTGCTTGATGAATGATATATGTCACTTCCAAATTGTTTAACTTGCTTGCAGAAACACCTTCAGATTTTAGAACTTGAATGCTCCTAAAATTAGTTTGGCCCATCCTTATAAAGGAATGATGGGCCTAGATGAATATGACACCTAAATTGGTTATGCAACCTTAGGTGGTTGCCGAGTGTCATCTCCTTTGACACTCGGATGAGGAGATCATCCTACTTTATTAAAGAATATAAAATGTTAACTTATTTATTTTAAATACTATATTTTTTATTATTGACATTAATTATTATTTTTTTATTTACTATTTAATGTTTGTTTATTTTTTAAATCATAAATATTTTTTTATATATTAATATTATTTATTCAATATTAACACATATGTCAGCATGCACCATTAAAACAATTACAACATAATGCAAATGCAAGCACGATACTTTTATATGCAATCACTGTAGGATGATCCTATATGCTTTTATTTCTATGCGCTTCCATGTACCTATGATCCATGGTGCATTGAGTACTACACATCATATCCCACCTTAATTGAAGTGGTCAACCACTATCTTACACCAGAAGGTGGGTATCAAGTTTCTCACATTTCTTTGCTCTACTAGTTTGAATATAAACACATGTTCCTACACTCATAAAACTCATCAACAGTATCTCATTCTACAAATAGTAGCAAATGGTTAAATAGCTAAATGGAGGGGATGTTACATTCTTCCCACCAGAATTAAATATAGTCATTGTGTTTTCATTAGTAATTATGCATATTCACATCAACACTTAAATATTCTTGCAGCATGATGCTAAATCTTTTATACATTCATCCATAAAAAATAAATAAAGCATGCATTACAAAACCATAACATGCATATATACATATATATCTAGCAATGTTTAGTTATATATCAGCTCTCAAACAAATATGGAAATTGTTTTTCATAATAGCCACATATTTCCATGTGGCGTTCCTATCAAAATAGTGGTCCCACTGGACCTTGCACTGTTCTATATTTTGCTTTACTAGTTGCTTTGTTCTGAAACCAAGGATTCAGACAAGGCAAAATTCAATGTGATAAGGGTCCAAAATACGCAAGTGAGAAAAATTCCATACATGTTATGGGTCAACCACATATTTACGAAGGAGATAAACATGAAAATTATCATGGATCTTAGAAAAATTGGGTGGTAGGGCCAATTTATAGGTGACTGGACTGATTTTATCGATGATTTTGAATGGCCCTACAAACCTATGGCTGAGTTTGATCGACTTTATTGAAATTTTGGATGGCTTTACTCACAATAATATTCTATATCCCATAGATTATTCTCTCGGTGTTCTCTTAATATCAGCATAGTTCTTTTGCCAATTCGAGGCTTCTTTAAGCCTTTGATGAATTTCCTTTAGTTGCTCTTCAATTTGTTTTACAATTTCTAGATTGATCACTACCTGATATTTCAGACTATCCCAAGTCAAATATTTTATGCACCTACACTCATATAGGGCCTCGAATGGAGCTATACCCACTATAGCATGGTAGCTATTATTATATGCAAACTCAACCAAATAGAGATAATCTTCCCATTTACTTTGATGATCCATGCAATACATTCTCAACATGTCCTTTAATACCTTATTGATTCTTTCAGTTTGCTCATAAGTCTCTAGATGGTAGGCAGTGCTAATGTTGAGCTTTGTACCCCATAACCATTGTAAAGCTTACCAAAATTCTGATGTGAATCTAGAATCCCTATCGGATATGATTACTTTAGGAAAGCCATTTAAACAAACTATTTCTCGAGTAAAATTTTAAGCAACTGTAAGTGCATTATATTACACATTTCCAAGTATAAAATGAGCAACCTTAGTTAATTTATTTACTACAACCAAAATAATATCATGTCTAAATTGATTTTTTGGTAGACCAACTATGAAATCCATAGAAATAACTTACCACTTTTGCGTAGATATTTCATAAGGATACAGTCGTCCTATTGGATGAAGGTGTTTAGCCTTAAATTTTTGGCACTCTAAACATTTGGTAATAAAATTTGTTATATCACTTTTCATACCTGGCCAATAATAATCCTTTCTCAAATTCTCTCGTATTTTCACCCCTCCCGGGTGTGTGGAGTATGGGGCATAATGGGCTTCCTAAAGAATAGCTTTTCTCAATTCTTTATAATCTAGAATGACTACTTGATATCTAAAATATAGCAAACCTTCTATAACTTTAAAATAATTGTCCCTATCAGGTCCTTACTTGAATTGTGTTTGGTGTTGTACATAAAATTCATCTATCTTCTATAATTCTTTAATCTGACTTCTCAGTTCAAACTAACACTTATTCATGGTAGCTATATGCCTCCTACTTAAAGCATAAGCTAGCTTGTTTTATTTTCCTTTGATGTACTCAATTCCAAAATCATATTATACCAATAATTTCATACAATGTCACTGCTTAGTGTTTAGCAAAGGTTGAGTAAAAATATATATGACTCTGATGATCAATTTTAAGCTTGAATGGCTTACCAAGTAGATAATACTACCATATTTTAAGTGCATGTACAACAACCTCTAGTTCTAAGTCATGAGTAGCATAATTCATTTCATAATTTTATAGTTTTATGGACTCGTAGGCAATAACTACCTTTTATTGCATCAATATTCCTCCTATTCCTTCCACGGAGGCATCAGTGCAGACTGTGAATGGCTTATTTGGGTATGGTATTCTGAGAATAGATTTTGTAGTTAACTTCTCCTTAAGCATCCTAAAGGTATTTTCACATTAGGTAGTCCACTTGAAAGCTTTTATTTTTCTCTGAATATTAGTTATAGAACAAATCATCTATAATATCCAGCCATACCCATAAAAATTATTGCTTTAGATACATTAGTTGGTGTGGATCAACTTACTATGGATTCAATCTTCTTGGGTTCAATTGCAACTCCCTCGATAAAAATTATATGTCCCAAGTACTGTACCTAAGGAGTGTAGAACTCACACTTGGGTAATTTTCCATATAGTTGATTTTGTCTAAGAATTTCTAGAACTACTCTCATATGTTGGTCATGTTCCTCTTTGCTCTTGGAGTAGATCAGTATGTCATCTAGAAATATAAAAAAAACTGATCTAATTGCTCTTTGAACACACTATTCATTAAATTCATAAATATCGTAGGAGCATTTATTAAACCAAAGGGTAATACTATGAATTCACAATGTCCATATATAGTTCTAAAAGCGGTTTTATAATTATCTTCTTACTTTATTCTCAACTGGTGATACCCTGACCTAAGGTCAATCTTTGAAAATAATGTAACCCCTTTTAGCTTACCAAAGAGGTCATCAATCCTAGGCAGTGAATATTTGTTCTTAATTGTCATTTTGTTGAGCATTTTGTAATCAATACATAACCTCAATGATCCATCCTTCTTCTTTATAATGATAAATGACACATCCCATGGAGACACACTTGGCTTAATATGTCATTTTTTCTAATAAATTCTATAGTTGAGTCTTTAATTCTTGTAGTTCTATGGGAGTCATTCTATAGGGCGCTCAAGAAATTGATGCTACACCAAGTAACAATTCTATTGAGAAGTCAAATTATCTTTGGGGTGGTAAACTTGGCAAGTCTTCTAGGAATACATTCCTAAATTTATTCAACACCAGATATTGATGAAATAGACCTGAACTAGATTTAGTCTTTTCCTTTTTATTCAATTTTACAACATAATGTTGAATTCCTTTCCTTAAAGCTCTCTTTACTTGCATAGTTGATAGATAGTGCGTTTTGAGTGAGTCTTGACCACAGTGGAGTCAGACTCGTTGCTTAGTATCATCAATAAAATCTACCAATATTTCCTTAAAATTTAAAAGATCCTTATGTGCCCTAAGTCAATATACACCTAAAAAAATATCAAAGGTATGTAATGGAGCTACATATAAATACCATCTAGTCTTTCCCTGAGGTAATGTGATTTGAGGATCAAATAAACATTGATTACAGTATAGGTCTGTATTGACCCATATTCGAACTTCCACCCCTTTTCCATATATCCAAGACTTTTTGGTATGTCTTTTATCAAATTAATGAAAATAAAGATATCATTAGCTCCAATATCAATTAAAATATAGACATATTTAACATAAATCCTCCCTTTTACAAGAAAAGAAGTAGCTTGACTAGTGAGTGTAAAATTGTCTGTTGTTGCATATATCTTGTGTGAGGCCTCCTCAACTGCTTTCTTTCTATCTACTCTATGTGGACATTGGTTAGCATAATGAGCTCCAATGTATATACAACATCCTTCAATGGGAGCCTTATTCCTTCTGTATTATTCACTCTTAACATGAGATATAATTTCCTTACTTGAATTTAGTACAGAGAAATTATGATCATTTCTATAGTTTGTTTTGTCTTGTCTACCCTTATTATGAATACTTCCTCTATTTTTGTCATTTTTTCTGTAACGATCTCCACCTATGAAATTTTTATATTGATCCTTGATCCTTTTTTTAGCTCTAGTACCTTTTCTATTCTTAGCCTCATATTTGTCCCTTTCTATTTTTTGGTAATAATCCATTTTGTTCTTCTAGCTTGACTCCTCGAGTCAAGATGTATCATATGCTTCTGAAAAATCCTTTGTTTTCACCAGGCCAACAAGAAACCCAATTTTTTGATGTAGTCCCATAAGAAATTTTTGTACCTTAAGTTCTTCTCTATGATCATATTTAGTTACATATTTCAGCAACTGTATAAATATCTAATAATATTTAATGACAATCATGTTCTCTTGATTCAAATTAGTGAACTCTAAACTTTTCCACATAAAATTGTTGAGTCAAGAATCTATCTCTGAATTCTTTCAAGAATGTATTCCAAGGAACGTTTGTAGCCTCATCATGTTTGTTTCTCTTATACATTGTCCACTAATCCATTGTTGATTCTACCAAGTGATCCATTGCCCATGTCATCTTAGACTCAAATGAGAGGGTATTAATAACATAATACCCCTCGGCTTCACTTAACCAATTTTTGATCGTCTCTCCATCACCCTTGCCATTTTATTTTGTGATGTCAATTTTCCTTAAACCTTTTTTTAATTCCATACCAACTTTACTCCTACTGGAACCCTTGAGCACATCACCTTGACTCTCCTCTGGCTCCTTTCTCTTTGATAAATTTTCAATCAATTTTTGTTGTTGAATAATCAGTTCTTGTTGTTGAGCCAATTGTACCTTTTGTTGTTCTATTTTCTTTATCAATTGGACTCTCTATAGTTCCATGCGTTCTCTTTTTTTGTTCATTTTCTCTTGTTATTTAACCCTTTGTTTCTCCATATGTTCTCGATGTTGATTCATTTGTTCTTTTAGTAGTTGTACCATTTTAGCCAAATTATCCTCCCTTTGAGAGGTTTTGTTGGCTACATTTTTCTTGTCTTACCTGACAAGTCTACAGGGTTATTTTGCACCAATTACTCTATCTGAATCCCTTATGAGTCTCCTTAGTCCCTTTCTTGGACCTTTAGAAAGTGCCTCTTGTTGAGCCAATGCAGTCTTTCTGGAAGAACTTGTCATTTACCTAGATGTAACAAGATCTATGTCAATTGAAAGTTACACAAATTCTCATCAATATGGCCTAGATTTTTACAACCTAGGCTCTGATGCCAACTGTAACACCCCAGTTCTACTCACTTTTGTATAAAAAATACAAGTAAAATTTTTTGTTCAAAATATGGTAAGTATAGTTCATACCCAATAGTTTATTAGTACATAGGCATATGAATATTTATTTCAAGGTAACTTATTGTTGCAATCGGTCCAATAAACTTTTAAGATTTGTCAAATCCCATAATATGTGCCATCTTGTGAACACATTTATCTCCTTTACTCGGTCTATGTTCATAACATGGGATTATTTTTCTAGGGCCCATAACACCTGAAAGAGTGGATGTATAGATCCCCGCCCATAGCATGGTGTGCTAAGGATTCCTTTCCTAAAAAAATTTCCAAAGGCACATATGACTTTAATATCTCCTCCATGCTATGGTCTAGCATTAATATACCCAGTGCCTAGCTAAGATTCCACCTTCCCTAGCTTTAGCTATGGTCCACCCTTACTTTGGCTTGGTACCAGGTATCCCAGACTATGCAACATTTGATGAAGAGTTATCCCATACCAAATATTTGTTGGAACTTTTAGCTTTGAAGATAAGCTTTCCCTAAAATCCTTCAAAATTTTGCTAATGATTCCCCAACCAAACGTAGATCATGAGATCCCCTCACGTACTACTCACTTATCAGTCTAGATAGGTTGTCCCATACCACCCCTTGTTACTTGTTTAGGGTAATAGGACCTCTTGTTCGAGGTAAGATTACTATAAAGTAACTAAAATCTATTCACAAAATTTGTCCTTCCTACAAATGTTGGTTCTGGGTGGATGCTCATCCTTCTCAATGAGGCATCAAAATATGTGTATACCATCTTCTTCTATGTTTACCATCCTTCCATAGGGTTAGGTCAAATGGGGACCAATTTATGGTTTATATTTGAGGAATATTTGGTTTAAATGGAAATATATGATATTCTCACAATGACACTGAGAGGGGGGGGTGAATCAGTGTAACTAATTAAAAACTTGAGTCTGCAATTATTAAAACTTAAACATGCAAACTTAAAAAGAAAAACAGATAAGGCAAGAATAGCACATGAGCATCACACAACACAAGATTTTACGAGGTTCACCGATGTGGCTACTCCTCAAATAATGACTGTTTGGACTCCAATCCAAATCCAGTCTTTGCAAGGATTCAATATTTACAATTGTTTACCAACACCCACTAGAAGGAGCACCAACCCCTGATTTATCTCGTTGCAATCAGATAGGAGCACCAACCCCTTTATCCAAGCACCAACTTGGATTTCTATTTTGCAAGATAAATGGACATAAAAATGCCTTCTCTTTTGCAAGACCCTTACTGGTCTATAGCTCATGCAATTTTATCTCATAGAAGCATAAAGAGACTTGTTAGAGACTCAATATCTTCCTTTCAAATCTAAAACCTCTCTCGTTATTTTACAAGAAGAATATACAGGTTTTAGTTCTCTTGCTGTTCTTCATGCAACACACTTACCACACTTTGCCTTTTGATTTATTCAATACAGCACAGTTGCGGTAACCTTCTAACTATGCCAGTTCGATCCTTATATCCTTGATTTCCTTGAATGGCTCAATTTGAAACAGCTCAAATTTCCCTCCAATCTTTCATGTACTTTCAGCTACGATCAATGCATTAATCCTTCTCTGACTTGATCTGCCTTTTAGCTGCTTTCTTACTGACATTCTGACCATATTTTTCTCTCGCATATTCTGCATATACTTGACGATCCTTCTTCTCTGCACATTCTCGCACATATTGACGGTATTTTTCTCTGCATATACTGACAACCCTTCTACGCGTTTCGATGCTCTATTATCTTGTTCTTCCAAAATCTACGTAACTACTCTTTCTAATTCTTTTGCACTCTTTTCTAAACGGTGTCGATCCTTCTATTCTACCCGTTACTTTCTTGTGAGTCAAGCACAACCATCGAGAGAATTTCTTGTTTGCAGAGATTATCTGAAAAACTGCTCTTTATGCCAGCTTGCAGCATCATGGCCCTGCAACAGCCGTTCTACATTCAATGCTTAGTTCCGTGGCTACTCTTTGTAACTGCCACCTTTGCCAGCCATGCTGCAACACGGCCCTACAACAGCCGTTCTTTTCTTACATTCGTTGTCTAGTCACTTTCACTTGTAACTACAGTTAACTGCAGCATGAATTTCTCCTATGCATTCTCACCACCTGTCACTTGGAACTGCAGATCTGACTCCAGTTAGGTTTATCGTAACTGGTGCTATTTTCCACTTGTCACAATGCATGTATCTTTGACTTTTTCTTGCCAAAACATTACCTGTCGCGATATCGCGACGTTTTCTTTCTCCTAGACTTCCTTTCTGTAAGCAACCCCGAAAACCTTACATGTCACGATATCGCGATGTTTTCCGCTTTGCTGACGTCATCCTCAACTTTGTCGTGATATCGCGACACTTTCTGCTTCCTGAGGCTTCTCTGGCAACCTTGTCGCGATATCGCGACATTTCTTTCGGTTTGACTTTTTTAGGGCTGTTGATCGCGAAAATCCTACATGTCACGATATCGCGACATTTTTCTCCTCCTGGTGCTTTGCTCGACATACACCCATGAAAATGAGACATGTCATGAAATCGCGATGCTTTCGGCTTTCCTCCTCTTTCCTTCGCTTGCCTCCGCGAAAATGATACATGTCGCGAAATCGCGACACATTCCGCTTTTGCTGACGTCATCCTCCATGTTGTCGCGAAATCGCGACGCTTCTGGCTTGTTGAGGCTTCTCTGGAAACTTGTCACGATATCGCGACATTTTTAGACTTGCTGATGTCATCTTCAAAGATGTCATGAAATCACGACGTTTTCGGCTTGCAATGGCTTTTCGTTCACCCTGTCGCGAAATCGTGACACTTTTTGGTTTTGCTGACGTCATCTTCTAAGATGTCACGAAATTATGACATTTTTGGTCTTGCTGACGTCATCCTCATTGTCGTCGTGAAATCGCGACGCTTCTGGCCTCCGTACAATTTTTACTCCATGCAGCCGTGAAAACCTTACATGTAGCGAAATCGCTACACCATTGTTGCCTTAGCATTTTTCTTTGCTGCTAGCTAGTGAAACTCCGACGTGTAGCGATATCGCTACACCTTTCCACTTTGCACTTTGAACTCGTAGCAAGATCGCTGCACCTTCCCAACATGTGTTTCAAACCTGTAGCGAAATCGCTACACCTTCGCACTATGCACTTTCAACCCCGTGCGAATCGCTCACCTCCGCACTATGACTTTCAACCGTAGCATATCGCTCACATTTTTACCTTGCCTTTCGAAACAGTTAGGAAATCGCTGCAATTTTGTTCTTAGTGTTTCAAGCTTGTAGCGAAATCGCTACATCTTTCATCCGTTGCATTTAGATACTGTAGCAAAATCGCTACACTTTCCTTACTTAGTGCCTTTTCTTCGCTTTCACCAGCGAAATTGCAACATGTAGCGAAATCGCTACACTTTTCTTAGTTAGTGCCTTTTCTTCCAGCATATCGTGAAATCGCGACAATCTTACTTGCATCTTCTCTCTCCTCAGACATGTCGCGAAATCGTGACATTTTGGCGTGCTTTTTCTCTCTCCTCGGATATGTCGCGAAATCGCGACATTTTTTCTTGCACTTTCTCTCTCCTACTTTTTGTCGCGAAATCGCGACAGGAACCATGTCGCGATATCACGACAGTTTTCTTCCTTGTCTTTTTTTGCAAATTTTTGGATCTGGGTCCCCTCTGTTTTTCTTGAGATTTTTTGCACTTGATCTGACTGACCTCTGAACTGCATCAACTGCATCAATCTGTCTGTGTTGACAACAATTACAATACTTTTGCACTGCTTTCTCTGCACCTTGCTCAACAATCTCCCCCTTTGGAATTGTTGGCAACACACTGTAGCCTTGCTCAAATTCTTCTCCCCCTTTGCCAATAATGCCAAAGGGCTACCGCAGACTCCCCCTGAGTCTATGCACACCATTCTCAGGCATAAATAATTTGAATGCTCCCCCTGAGAATGTATTTCCCATAGCTAGTCAGTGCTTGGGAAGTGTGACTACTCCCAACTTCTTTCGAAGGTACTCAAATACTTCCTTTGGCAAGGGTTTGGTGAATATGTCTGCTACTTGCTCTGTAGTGGGAACAAACTCTAATCTGACTTCTCCTTCTGCAACCTTATCCTTCAAGAAGTGATACCGGATTGCAATATGTTTGGTGCGGGAATGCATTACCGGATTCTTTGAAATGTTGATTGCACTAGTGTTGTCACATTTGACTGAAATGGGCTCATTGAAGTGAATACCTAGATCTTTCAATGTTTGTCTCATCCATAGTATTTGTGTACAACATGTTGTTGCTGCAATGTATTCTACCTCAGCTGTGGATAGAGAGACTGATTCTTGCTTCTTCTTGTGCCATGCTACCAATTTATCTCCAAGAAAAAATGCTCCTCCACTTGTACTTTTTCTGTCATCAATGCATCCTGCCCAATCTGCATCAGAATATGCAAATAGAGTGAAGTCTTTTCCTTTTGGATACCACAGCCCATACTCCATAGTACCCTTGAGGTACCTAAAGATCCTTTTCACAGCTGTTACATGAGTCTCTTTTGGATTAGCCTGAAATCTTGCAACCATGCAAACAACTTGTAAGATATCCGGTCTAGTGGTACATCAAATACAGCAGGCTCCCAATCATTGATCTGTACATCGTTTGATCAACATCCAGAGATTTATCATCCTTGCTCAACTTGTAGCTTGTTTTCATGGGGGTGCTCACTGGCTTACTATCCTCCATAGTGAACTTTTTCAGCATTTCTTTCACATATTTAATTTGAGAAATGAAAATCCCCTTTTCGGTTTGATTAACTTGTAATCCAAGGAAATATGAAAGTTCACCTATCATAGACATTTCAAAATCTTTCTGCATTTTGTTTGCTATGTCTTTGCATGATTCATCATTGCTACTTCCAAAAATTATATCATCTACATAAACAACAAGGACAATGAAATTGCCATTTTCAGTTTTCACATATAAATTGCTATCCACCATACCTTTCTTGAATCCTTGCTTAGTGAGATAGCTATCCAACCTTGCATACCAAGCTCTAGGTGCTTGTTTCAAGCCATACAAAGCTTTCTTCACTTGCAAACAAAGTCAGGATTATCACAAAGTTGAAAACCATTAGGTTGTTCAATATATACTTCTTCTTCAAGATTTCCATTCAGAAATGCTGATTTTACATCCATCTGATAAACCTTGAAATTCTTATGAACAACTAAAGCCAAAAATAGTCTTATTGCTTCAAGTCTGGCCACGGGTGCAAAAGTCTCTTCAAAATCAATCCCCTCAACTTGGGCATATCCCTTACAGACTAATCTTGCTTTATTCCTTACAACCCTGTCCATCTTCATTCGGCTTTGTTTCTAAATATCCATTTAGTACCAATTATGTTTTTATTTTCGGGCCTTGGTACTAATTCCCGGGTTTTGTTTTTCTCAATTTGATCTAGTTCTTCATTTATCGCTTCCATCCAACTTTCATCTGTGCTTTCTTCAATAATATTCTTGGGCTCAATACTGGATAACAGAGAATAGTTATTTACTACTCTTCTTCTTGTCTGAATGCCAACTATAGGGTCCCCAATAATCTGCTCTTTGGGATGATTTTTTTTCCAACTGCCTGTTCTATATTTTCTATTTTCATCTCTTTCTAAGTCCTCTGAATCTGATTTATGTCTCTCTTCTTTTTCTTGATCTTCATCTTCTTCAATAAATTCTTCATAGGTTGGGTAATTTTCACTTTTGGTGGTTTCTTGTTTTCTGCCTTCATCAACCTTCACATCTGCACTCTCCACTATTTTCTTAAGTCTTTTGTTGTAGCATGTATAGGCTTTGCTTTTAGTTGAGTACCCAAGGAATATACCTTCATCAGCTCTATCTTCAAACTTGCCAAGATTGCTTTCAGTTCTTTTAATGTAACATTTGCTTCCGAACACTTTGAAGTATTTTGCTGTAGCCTTTTTGCCAAACCACAGTTCATAAGGTGTTTTGCTTTCATGTGGCCTCAACATACATCTATTCTGAATGTAGACTGCAGTATGAACTGCCTCTTTCCAAAACCTGTCAGCAATTTTGCTCTTGGTTAACATGGTTCTTGCCATTTCTTGCATAGTCATGTTCTTTCTTTCAACTACTCCATTCTGCTAAGGTGTTCTTGCTGCTGAAAACTGTCTTCTTATTCCATGTTTTTTATAGAATTATGCACTCTTCTGAAATAAACTCTCCTCCTCTATCAGATCTCAAACATTTAATTATTTTTCCAGATTGATTCTCAACAAGATTTTTGAAGGTTTTAAACATCTCAAAGGCTTCCGATTTCTGTTTCGTAAAGAGTACCCATGTCATTCCGGAAAAATCATCTATACACGACATGAAATATTTGTATCCATTTATGCTCTCTGTCCTCATGGGTCCACACAAATCAGTGTGAATCAGTTCTAATGGCTTGCTTGTGAAATACTCTTTTGTTTTGAAAGTAGATCTGGTTTGCTTCCCCTTTTGGCATGAATCACAAATGTTGTTTGATGGTTTACTAATTATGGGGATGTCTCTTCATCGCTCTTTTGAGCTGATCTTTACCAGATTATCAAAGCTTATGTGACCGAGTCTCTTGTGCCACGGCCGGTTTTCTTCTTCTTGTCCAACCAAGCAAGCTCCTTCGAAGTCTCCAAGAGAGTATACAAATTTCTAGAAGTTCTCGATCCAGTGGCTATTAACTTTCCATTTTTTGTCTTTCTTACTTCACAGACCCTCCTCCTTGAAAATTACTTCATGACCTCTATCACAAATCCGACTTACACTCGATAAGTTGTGCTTCAGTCCTACCACAAAAAGAACTTCCTTAGAGTTGATTTTACCGTCACTTAACTTAACAGATCCTTTACCCACTATTTTTGCTCCATCATTGTTTTCAAATTTTATAGAACCACCTTCGTATGTCTGTAGCTTGTCAAACTTCTGTTTGTCTCCTGTCATGTGACTGGAGCATCCACTATCCAGAATCCAAGGAGCAGATTTATTCTGTGCTTTGAGAGCTGTTTGAACAATCAAAGATTCCTTGTCTTTCATTGGTTGTTCCTTTTCTTTCCACTGAGATTTAATAGCAGATCTGGTCACTTGTTTTACTTTCTCCCTTTCATTGGCTTGTGACAGTTTTTTGGGCAATTTTCTGTACTGTTTTGATCCAGATGAGTGATATTTTCTTTCCTGGTATTTATTTCTCGTAAAAGAGCTACGACAATTCCTTGCAATATGACTGAAGTTATGGCGGTTATAACATTCTACAGAGATAATCTATCAAGGGAGAAAAAATATTTCTACTAGTAAAATTTCTTTGTTCTACATTATATCTACAGGTTGAAATTTTATGACCATATGCATTGCACTTAAAACAATAACCGAGAAAAGGAACGAGTGTACCTGGGAAGTGGTTGTTGCCAGGTGGAGGTAGGAGCCCTGGGTCTTCTTCTTCTTTGATGAGTGACTTTGATGAATCTATCATTTGCAGCACTCCTTTCAAGCTTGGACTTGTTGTTTTCTTTTGCATGATACGGATTATCTTGGTCAACTTTAATCTTGTCTTTAATATTTATTGGTTCTACAATTCTGACCTTTGAGTTCTTTGAGGTTTCTCCTTCATCAAAGCCCAAACCAAACTTGATACCTGTGGGCCTTTGATTATTCAACATTTTATTCGGTTTCTCGAAGCTGTCTTCAAATTTTTGATGACAACTCGGTTTCGATTCATCCCTTCTAGTTGCAACCTTAATCCAACTATATCTTCTTCTAGCTTGTTGCACTCATTTATTTTCACGATTAGTCGTGCTTCAAAATCTTCAGACTTTTTCTTATGCTCTTCAGTTTGTAGTTTCAAACTGATTATTAAATTGTTGGCCTCCTCAAATTTTCTTGTAATCTTTTTATTTCTTTTCCTTTCTGCACTTAACTCTTCAAGAGCAGCCACCAACTCACCTTCCAGATCTACCTCGGCCTCATCGTCTAATTTTTCTTCACACTCCTGGGTTTCTTCAGTTCTTTGTTCTTCGAAGGCCATGAACAAGGCTTCACCAGTTTCTTCTTCGGAGTCCTCACTGGAACTGTCTTCAGAAGAATCAATGTTCTGAGAAATGAAACTTTTCTTCTTGAAGTTCCTTTTTCTAAAATGTGGTTTCTTTTTCCAGACATTTCTTTCTGGATGTGTTCCTTCATCATTTTTATTTTTCTCCTTCATTGGGCATTTTGCTGCAAAGTGCCCGATGCCTCCACAGTTAAAACATTTGAACGGAAGCTTACCTCTGTACTCTCCTTTTCCATTTACTAACTTCCTAACAAAGTTTGCTTCAGTCTCATCTGCAGATTCTTCTTCCTCAGATTCCTGTTTAGATTTTATAATTTTCTATGCTTGGAAAGCTGCTTCTCTATCTGAGGGCTTAGTTTGACCAATCCTCATTTCATATGCTATTAGAGAACCATGCATTTCATCCATACTAAAAAAATTTAAATCTTTTGCTTCTTCTATGGCAGAAACCTTTGCATCAAACCTTTTATTGAGGGTTCTTAGTACCTTCTTTACAACAACTGCATCTTCCATTTCTTGCCCGAGTCCTCTTATTGCATTGATGATTCCATTTACTCTTAGCAGATAGGCTTCAATGTTCTCATCATCGGTCATCTTTAATGCTTCGAACTGGGCACGATGTGTTTGTAGCTTAGCTTCCTTGATTTTGTTATCTCCTTCATGAATGCTTTGTAGTTTGTCCCATGTCTTTAGCAGATTTGCAGTTCATGATTCGTATCAACTCACTGTCGACCAATCCACACATAATAGCATTCTTGGCTTTCGAGTTGTTCTCAAACTTTTTCTTCTCAATCGCATCTGTTGGAGGAATAGTGGGAGTGGTGTATCCATTTTCAACAGATTCCCAAATGTCATAACCCAATGCACATAGATAGGTCTGCATCCTGAGCCTCCAGAAAGAATAGTTTGTTCCATAGAACAGAGGAGCTTTGTTATAAGAAAAACCTTCACCATCGGCCATTGTATATCTCCCAAGAACACCTTAGCTGATTAAGCTTATGCAGGTGCCTTGCTCTGATACCAATTGATATTCTCACAATGACACTGAGAGGGGGGGGTGAATTAGTGTAACTAATTAAAAACTTGAGTCTGCAATTATTAAAACTTAAACATGCAAACTTAAAAATAAAAACAGATAAGGCAAGAATAGCACATGAGCATCACACAACACAATATTTTACGAGGTTCACCGATGTGGCTACTCCTCAAATAATGACTGTTTGGACTCCAATCCAAATCCAGTCTTTGCAAGGATTCAATATTTACAATTGTTTACCAGCACCCACTAGAAGGAGCACCAACCCCTGATTTATCTCGCTGCAATGAGATAGGAGCACCAACCCCTTTATCCAAGCACCAACTTGGATTTCTATTTTGCAAGATAAATGGACATAAAAATGCCTTCTCTTTTGCAAGACCCTTACTGGTCTATAGCTCATGCAATTTTATCTCACATAAGCATAAAGAGACTTGTTAGAGACTCAATATCTTCCTTTCAAATCTAAAACCTCTCTATTATTTTACAAGAACAATATACGAGTTTTAGTTCTCTTGCTGTTCTTCATTCAGCACACTTACCACACTTTGCCTTTTGATTTATTCAATACAGCACAGTTGCGGTAACCTTCTAACTATGCCAGTTCGATCCTTATATCTTTGATTTCCTCGAATGGCTCAATTTGAAATGGCTCAATTTTCCCTCCAATCTTTCATGTACTTTCAGCTACGATCAATGCATTAATCCTTCTCTGACCTGATCCGCCTTTTAGCTACTTTCTTACTGACATTCTAACCATATTTTTCTCTGCATATTTTGCATATACTGACAGTCCTTCTTCTCTGCACATTCTGCACATATTGACAGTATTTTTCTCTGCATATACTAACAACCCTTCTACGTGTTTCGATGCTCTATTATCTTGTTCTTCCAAAATCTACGTAACTGCTCTTTCTAATTCTTTTGCACTCTTTTTTAAATGGTGTCGATCCTTCTATTCTACCTGTTACTTTCTTGTGAGTCAAGCACAACCATCGAGAGAATTTCTTGTTTGCAAAGATTATCTGAAAAACTGCTCTTTACGCCAGCTTGCAGCATCACGGCCCTGCAATGGCCGTTCTACATTCAATGCTTAGTTCCGTGGCTACTCTTTGTAACTGCCACCTTTTCCAGCCATGCTGCAACACGGCCCTACAACAGCCGTTCTTTTCTTACATTCGTTGTCTAGTCACTTTCACTTGTAACTACAGTTAACTACAGCATGAATTTCTCCTATGCATTCTCACCACCTGTCACTTGGAACTGTAGATCTGACTTTAGTTAGGTTTATCGTAACTGGCGCTATTTGCCACTTGTCACAATGCATGTATCTTTGAATTTTTTCTGCAAAAACATTACCTGTCGCGATATCGCGATGTTTTCTTTCTCCTAGACTTCCTTTCTGTAAGCAACCCTGAAAACCTTACATGTCGCGATATCGCGACATTTTCCGCTTTGCTGACGTCATCCTCAACTTTGTCGCGATATCGCGACACTTTCGACTTCCTGAGGCTTCTCTGGCAACCTTGTCGCGATATCGCGACATTTCTTTCGGTTTGACTTTTTCAGGGTTGTTGATCGCGAAAATCCTACATGTCACGATATCGCGATGTTTTCCGCCTCCTGGTGCTTTGCTCGGCATACACCCATGAAAATGAGACATGTCATGAAATCACGACGCTTTCGGCTTTCCTCCTCTTTCCTTCGCTTGCCTCCGTGAAAATGATACATGTCGCAAAATTGCGACACATTCCGCTTTTGTTGACGTCATCCTCCATGTTGTCGTGAAATCGCGACGCTTCTGGCTTGTTGAGGCTTCTTTGGAAACTTGTCGCGATATCGTGACATTTTTAGACTTGCTGACGTCATCTTCAAAGATGTCACGAAATCACGACGTTTTCGGCTTGCAATGGCTTTTCGTTCACCCTGTCGCGAAATCGTGACACTTTTTGGTTTTGCTGACGTCATCTTCTAAGATGTCGTGAAATCGCGACGTTTTTGGTCTTGCTGATGTCATCCTCATTGCCGTCGTGAAATCGTGACGCTTCTGGCCTCCGTACAATTTTTACTCCATGCATCCACAAAAACCTTACATGTAGCGAAATCGCTACACCATTGTTGCCTTAGCATTTTTCTTTGCTGCTAGCTAGTGAAACTTCGACGTGTAGCGATATCGCTACACCTTTCCACTTTGCACTTTGAACTCATAGCAAGATCGCTGCACCTTCCCAACATGTGTTTCAAACCTATAGCGAAATCGCTACACCTTCGCACTATGCACTTTCAACCTATAGCGAAATCTCACCTCCGCACTATGCCTTTCAACTTGTAGCGATATCGCTACACCTTTTTACCTTGCCTTTCGAAACAGTTAGGAAATCGCCGCACTTTTGTTCTTAGTGTTTCAATCTTGTAGCGAAATCACTACATCTTTCATCCGTTGCATTTAGAGCCCCGTAGCAAAATCGCTACACTTTCCTTACTTAGTGTCTTTTCTTCGCTTTCACCAGCGAAATTGCAACATGTAGCGAAATCGCTACACTTTTCTTAGTTAGTGCCTTTTCTTCCAGCATATCGCGAAATCGCGACAATCTTACTTGCATCTTCTCTCTCCTCAGACATGTCGCGAAATCGTGACATTTTGGCGTGCTTTTTCTCTCTCCTCGGATATGTCGCGAAATCGCGACATTTTTTCTTGCACTTTCTCTCTCCTGCTTTTTGTCGCGAAATCGCGACAGGAACCATGTCGCAATATCGCGACAGTTTTCTTCCTTGTCTTTTTCTGTAAATTTCTAGATCTGGGTCCCCTCTGTTTTTCTTGAGATTTTCTACACTTGATCTGACTGACCTCTGACTGCATCAACTGCATCAATCTGTCTGTGTTGACAACAATTACAATACTTTTGCACTGCTTTCTCTGCACCTTGCTCAACAATATATACCACCACATAATATCTCTTGGCATATATTTTGGTTTAAATAGAAGTATATTCCATCACATTAAACATATCACCACTTGATACTAATCTAATATTTATTGCATAATCTCTTAAATGAAATTTTAAAAAAATTCTATGATATTCAAATAATTAGTCATTCTAAATTAACCTACTGAAAAGCCCTAAAATACTATCAACAAGAAAGTAACCATACACAAAGTTCTATAATATAACTTCTTTAGAAACTAATTTTCTATAACACTTTACTTTATCATAACCAACATGTATTTAACTCTTACTTCAAAGTAAGCATATTTTATCTAAAAACCTAAATATATTTTAGTTACGGATACTCTAATCTAGAAGATCCATAATCTAAGTACAAAAACCAATAGAAACTAATGGAATTTAAAATAATATTGCTATTTATACCTTTATAGCATCTACTAAGTCAACTTTTGAAAAAGGGTTTTTACCAATCTTCTATTAAACTCTCACCTAATCTAGAAGATTCATAATCCAAGTACAAAATCCAATAGAAACTAATGGAATTTAAAATAATATTGCTATTTATACCTTTATAGCATCTGCTAAGTCAACTTTTGAAAAAGGGTATTTACCAATATTCTATTAAACTCTTCAATTATACGTAATTTAAACTTCTATCCCTACCTAACATGCTAACCGCAAAATTTTATTTAGGCTATTCAATCATAAACCCAAACATAAATTTGCTTAAAATATGATTTTCAAACAGATTTCAGTCAATTATCTTATTGATATCTACTTTCCAATATTAATTAAAATATTTAAACTACTAAAATTTCCAAATGTTTCTCATATACAGCAAGCCTCAAGCTTTCATTAAAGATCATTTTTAGTTTTTCATTCTTCAAAGTTTAGCAGTACAGAATACATCTTGGTTTACCTAAAATTATATGGTATATTAATTAACCGTGTGGGAATATGATCGTATCAAATTCCATTCTAGTTTTCATAATGGTGTAACTTCTTGTAAAAGATATCCTTATATATGCAGAGAAGTTAACCATATTCTAATGATGCAATCTACCATTTCCCATCTATCAACATTACAAAAATATATGCAAATAGCCATTCATTCACTTTCATTTAATTTGTGAATCTAATTTTAAAGGAAATGCGTTATCTCACCAAACAGGATCTCAGGCTTTGTTTTACAAATAAAAGCTAGCCAAAATCCATGCACAATTTTCTAAACCTGACATACTAATTAAAATAATGATTCATATGAACTAGCACTTCTTTAAGCATGACAAAAAAAATTTGTCACTATTCTAAAACTAGAAATTTTGAATCTATAACTAAAGTAATGCTCATTAAATTGACATGACAACTCACAATGAAGTTTAAATTTTAAAGAAATTTCATAGTTTTGTCTATAACACATATCGCACAATGCTAGTGAAGAAATGTGTCACACACTACTCCAATCATCAAAGATAAAAACCATTTATAACATAACTTCTCTACACTAGTGGACTAGCAGAAGAACCAAATTAGAGAAAAGAAACTGCTGAGTTGAGTTTCGACAATCAATGATTTTCAAAACAATCCATATTTGACTTATCTACTTTTGATGGCCATATCTATAAAATTTACCACATATGAACACTTGCTACAATATTATAATTATGACAAAATTTTACTCTACAAATCCTATTTAAATATATCTCGATTTCAGCTCAAATTAATAAAATATTACTAAACGTATGATTATAGCTTTAGGTCCACATATCTGATAAAAGTCTAAAGTTTACAGTAGAATTTTAAAGGATTGAAATTACATTGGGGTCTCCTTGACATAATTGAAAACTTTAATAAAATCATTTTAGTTATACACAAAGCATATGCATTTTTACCTAGCTATCTCTTCTCCTAAAATTTTCTAAATATGGTATTAAATAGCAAATTAAAAGTGAATTCTCCAGCACCAAAAGGATTCTTGTAAACCGTCGCAAACCTCCTAACTTCTCGTACACTTGCACATGACCAATGGTCGGTAGTGGTTGGGCTATAATGGATCAGCATGGCTCTATGGATGCAGTTATTGAAAATAATATTCACACCCACTATCGTGCATCCTATCTCAAAAGTAGCCCAAGAAAGTTTCAACACTACAGAGCAGATTTATTCTAAAATTATGTGTTCAATTGGAGGAGAAGAACAACCAGTGTATAGGTTCTGGATCTGGCCCAAGATGTCATGGATAGGTTATATGCTCTATACCAATAATTTAATAGTTGGTATACCATAATATAAAATAGTTTATCTCTTAAAGTAAACAACCACACCATTTACAGAGAAAGCACCCCAAACACAAACAAGTATCACTCTAATTAATGAAACAAACTTTATTATTATCCAAAGATGAAATATCTAATAATTATGACTTGGATTGCTTGATGGATGATATATCTCACTTCCAAAATGTTTAAATTTCTTGAAACACCTTCATATTTCATAACCCGAATGCTCCTTAAACTAGTTTGGCCCATACTTATAAAGGAATGGTGGGCCTAGATGAAGGTGACACCTAAATTGGTTATGCAACCTTAGGTGGTTGTCGAGTGTCATTTCCTTTGACACTCGGATGAGAAAATCATCCTACTTTAGTAAAGAATATAAAATGTTAAATTATTTATTTTAAATACCATTTGTTTATATTTTTTTATTATTATTATTTATTATTTAATGTTTTTTTATTTATTATATCATAAACATTTTTTATATATTAATATTATATATTCAAGATTAACACGTATGTTAGCATGCACCAATAAAACAATCACAATGTAATGCAAATGCAGATAAGATACTTTTATATGAATTCACAGGCAGGATGATCCTATATGATTTTGTTTCTGTGGGCTTCCATGTACCCACAAGACATGGTGCATTGAGCACTACACATCATATCCCACCTTACCTAAAGTAATCAACCATTATATTTCTCCAAAATATGGGTACCAAGTTCCTTTGCTCTGCCAGGTTGAAGATAAACAATTGTTCCTGCACTCATTAAAATCATCAACAATATCTCATTCTAAAAAATAGTAGCAAACATTTAAATAGCTAAATGGAGGGGATGTTACACTCGAACATAGAACGTAGTATGATTTTTTTCTTCTTGTACCATGTACATGTGTGAATGGACATCTCATGATGAATATTATTGGATAATATATTCTAGGAAAAAATTATATAAGCAAAGGAGGGGTTGCTTAGAATCCCAAATAAGATGATGTCAGTGCACTTCCAACTTGTAGGACTTAATGCCTATATGGGCTCTTCACCAAACCAATTAACACCAAGCTTTCATTTGGTGTTAAACTTTAGAATGATACCGACTCAACTTATAGCATCATTAATTCTAAAGAATTAATATTTATTTTATTTCAATAAAATTTATTTCAATGCTTAAAGATAAATAGACTTAAAGCACAAACCCCACATGTCACCATCTAGTATCAAACTGCATAGATGATCTTACAAAACCAAGTTTTGGATACATATTTACACAATTCCAATTCATCCACTTGATATCCAATGTAATAGAACCAACTACAAAGGAAGCAAGAAGGGTAATTCTCCTACTATTCATGAAACTACTTCTTGGTAAATTAGAATTTGAACTACTTTAGCTTCCAACTACTTTGTAACTATTATACATTGTGTATAAACCATAGAATAGAAGTCTCTATTTTTCTTCTAGTCTTCAACATTCTTCTTCACTCTTGCAAATTCTTATGTTTTCTTTCTTTTCTTTTCTCACCCCTTTAGGATCAAATTGTTCTTACTACCTAAGCATTTGTTCTAATACTTAGTGAATTAAAACAAAACACCCTACACTCTAGAATGCCGTACAACTCATGTACTAAGCGTTTACATTGTTTCTAATAAAGCTACATAATCATTGTATTTTAAAGCATATTTTTGTATTTGTAGCATCTTCGAATAAATTTTGCATCTTTGTGTAAAAAACAATTTTATTTTGTGCTTTGGTTCTTGCTACACAACTATGAAGCATAAATTTTAGGTGCCACAAGTTGGTTCTAAGAGTTGTCCTTTGCACCATCACATCCTAGGCCTTGCAATGCAAATCATATGGCTTTAGAGATTTTATACTATTTGATTCACTTCATTTAGTTATTTCTTTTTTACAATCATCACAATCCAAAAAAGATCCACTAATAATATTTGTTGTTTAATGTTTGTTTATGTGAGTTTTGAATCACAGTGGGCCCAACTTTTAGACTCTGGAGCTAAAAAACAATTAAAATATTTATATTAAATATTCGAACTAACCTTACATAAATTACCATCCCTTATATAGGGAATAGAAGGTATAAGGGAATAGGAGAGGGAGGAGAAGAAGTAGGCGATGGATGAGGAGAGGGAGGCGGCGGACGAGAAGAAAGGAAAAGGTGGCATGGAGTAAGGGGAGGAAGAGGCATGGAGTGATAAGGAGGAAATGACGGTAAGGGATAGGAAATATGGAGGAAGAGGAATTAAGGAATAAGGCGGATAGAATGGCAAGAATATAGGAGAAGAGGGGCAGAGATAAAATAGGGAAAAACTATTATAATAAAAAATCATGCCGACTAAACCTATGGTCGACAATTACAAGAGAGTTCACATTTAGCTATTTTCTAGGCTACTTATAAAAAACCTCTTTCACATTTTTAACATTCTCCCCCTTAAATTTGAGAGGACTGACTATATATTCTCTCAAATTTACAAATTGATCTTTGGCCATTGCTTTGGTGAATATGTCAGCAACATTTTCCAAAGTATGGCAATATTGAAGCTCAACAACTTTAGTTTCCACCATATCTCTGGTGAAGTGGTACTTCATATCAAAATGCTTTGATATGCTATGGTGGACAGGATTATGTGCCAACTGAATGGCATTGATTTTATCATAGTATATTCTGGTTGGACCACTTTGTTTCTCTCCAATATCTTACAATACTTTTCATAGCCATAGGGCTTGAGTACTAGCATGAGTTACTGCTATATACTCATCTTTTGTTGAAGATAATGCTACTACAATCTACTTCTTGGAACTCCAAGTTATTAGTCCTGAACCAAGACTAAAACAGTTCCCTGATGTGGATTTCCTATCATCAATGTTGCTACCCCAATCACTATCACTAAAGCCTTCAAGCTTGATAGTATCACTTTTGTAGTACTGGATTCCAAAATCCAATGTACCCTTCACATATCTCAAAATTATTTTAGCTACCTGCAAATGCAACTCATATGGGTTAGACATAAATCTAGAGACAAGAGATACAACATACTGAATATCTGGTCTAGTGTTGGCGAGAAACATAAAACTCCCAACAATGCTTCTAAAAGTGGTCACGTCAACTTTCGGTGCTTCGTCATCCTTGCTTAATTGGATCCCATGTCCAACTAGAGTTGCAACTGATTTGCATTGCTCCATAGCAAACTTCTTAATCATATCCTGAGCATATTTTAGTTGACAGATGAATATCCCTGAATCTGATTGATGTACTTTCATTCCAAGGAAGTAGTGCATTAAACCAAGATCCTTCATCTCAAATTCTTGCATCATGGAGTGCTTGAACTCCATATTAAATTTTTCATTACTACCCATAAAAATGAAATCATCCACATACAAATAGACTATGAGGATGTCATTACCTTGATTCAGGTAGTAGAGAGTGGGTTCATTTTTGCTTTTGATGAACCCAAAATATTTAAAGTACCCATAAATGCATGAGTACCAAGCTCTCGGTGCCTGCTTGAGGCCATAGAGTGCCTTCTTCAGTTTGTAAACAAGGTGCTCCTTGTCTTCCTCTTGAAATCCCTATGGTTGCTCAACATACACTTCTTATGTCAAGTAACCATTGAGAAATGCACTCTTTACATCCATGTGTTGGACTTTCCATCCCTTGTGTGCAGCTAAAGCAAGAACGGTTTTGATGGTCTCCTATCTAGCTACAAAAGCAAAAGTCTCTTCATAATCAATTCCATACTTCTGAGTGAATCCCTTTGCAACTAATCTTGCCTTGTGCCTCTCAATGCTACCATCAACATTGAACTTGGTCTTGAAGACCCACTTACATCCAACACATTTCTTTCCTTTAGGAAGCTTCACCAGCTCCCAAGTGTCATTGTTTTTTATAGAGGTTATCTCCTCTTCCATGGCATCTTGCCAAATCTTCTGAGTATATGCATTCTCATAACTATAAGGCTCAAGTTGAGTACTAGTCAAAAAAGCATAGTTAACTAAATCTCCTCTAGGTTCCTGCTGGGAGACATCATCACCATACAAGTGCATATTTTCTAATCTTTGTAGAACATAATTCATTTCACTTGCTTGACTCCTAGTGTATCTTATTGAAAAACATTTATCCAACATCTGATATGATGGATGATGCTAGAGAGTTCTCTTACCTCTGGATGGAGAATCGATGTCCATTGGTGAGGAACTTACTGATCTCTGCAGAGAAGGACTTGGTGAAGAATTTGAACTAGAAGATGAACTTGGGCTTGTGGAGGGAGACTTTTTATCTTTCTATGGTGAATTTTGCTACACCTGCTTAGAAACTACATCATTGGATTCATCATCACTAAATATTTGGGGCTTACCCCATTCTCCCTATTCATCAAAAATCACATCCCTAGAAAGCATAATATTTTGAGTCCTAGGATTGTAGAGTCTGTAAGCTTTTGTGTTCTCACAGTACCCTACAAATATGCATGTCTGACTCTTTGGATTGAGCTTCTTTCTCAGCTCATCAGGAATGTGAGAATATGCCAGCAAACCAAATACTTAACATTTGGCTTCTTACCATACCAAGCTTGGTAAGGTGTTTGTCCTTCCAAACTTGAAGTAGGACTTCTATTCAAGATATGTACACTGGTCCTGGTTGCATCTGCCCAATATTAATTAGTCAAATGCTTTGTCTGAAGCATAGACCTTGCCATCTCAACAATGGTGTGATTCTTCCTCTCTACCACACCATTCTGCTATGGAGTGTAGGCAGCTGTGAACTACCTCTTAATGCCATGTTGCTTACAAAAATTCAAAAACTCATTAAAGGAGTATTCTCCTCATCTATATGATCTAAGAAATTTTATAAAATATCCATTCTTGGTTTGAAATCAATGAAGCATTCAAATGCTTCATCCTTATGTTTCAAAAAATATATCCAGCACATTTTAGTAAAATCATCAATGAAAAGTAGGAAGTAAGAGTTTTTACCAAGACTTTTGGTTTGCATCAGACCACAGATGTATGTATGCACTAGTTGGAGTGGATTACTGGCCCGCCATGCTTGTCCATGAGGAAATTTTGATCTAGCATGCTTGCCCAAGGCACACCCTTCATAGACTTCCTTACTATCCTGAACTTTGGGAAGTTCGGTTACCATTGCTTGTAAAAGTAGCATTTTCAAACTAGCTGAATTCAAATGACCATATCTCAAGTGCCATAGGACACTTGGATTGGTAATAGCAACATTTGCTAACTCATCTCCCCCTGGATGGCCAAACTTTAAAGAAAAAAATCTATTCTTTGACATTAGCACTTGTGTAATGATTCTATTACTATTATTTTTATCAAAAATGGTGCAGTTACCCTCATCAAAAAACAACTTGTAGTTCTTTTATAACATTTGACCAACACTTAAAAGATTGTGTTGTAGATGAGGTGTGTAATAGATATCACTTACTTGCTTGACACCTTCTTTGGTTGGAACCACCATGGCTCCAATGCCTTCAACCGCCAATGATTTGTCATCTCCCAATCGGATGCTAGAATTGTATGAGGAGTCTAGATTAGCAAAGAGTTCTTCTTTGCCACTCATATGGTTTGAACACCCAGTGTCCAAAATCCATGTATCATTCATGTTTTGATTTTCCTGGCCATATGAGAGAAAGATATTTGTTGCCTCTTCCTCTTCTCCAAAATTTCCAAACTGACTACTCTAGCTACTGTTGCTTCCTTGTGAAGGCTTTGACCAACAATCACGAGCATAATGGCCAGGTTTGCCACAATTGTAGCAAGTTTTTTTTTATTTATCTCCTCCTTTTCCTCTACCTAGTTATTTCCCTCTATTTTTTTGTCCTCCTCTATTCTAATTTTCACCTCTATTTGAGAATCCTCCTTTGTTCTGATTTCCTCCTCTATTAGGAGTTCCACCTCTTTGATTATTTCTACCTCTACCTCTGTACTGTCCTCTACCATGGCCTCTACCTCTACCTTCATGAGAAGCAAAGGCATTTTCATCTCCTTCATAACTTGTGGAAGGAGAATGTTGTAACCTCTCTTCATGTGAGAGAAGTGAACCAATGAGGGATTCAAAAGATAGAGAGGTTAAGTCTTTGGATTCTTCTATAATTATGGAAACTAAATTCCACTTAGGAAGAAGTGTCCTCAACACTTTATTCACTATAACTTCAGGCTTTACTTCTTCTCCTAAAGTGACCATCTTATCTACTATGGCTTTTACTTGCACGCAGTAATCACCAACCTTTTCACTTTCTTGCATTTTAAGAGTTTCAAAGTTTGTATTTTTACTTGCTTGACTTGGTCACTACCCCTATAAATTTCTTTTAAAGCATTCCAAGCAGATTCAGTAGTTATAAAAGAAGTTATTCTAGGGAAAATACTTCTATCAAGGGCAACTTGGATGTGATAAAGGGTGAAAGAATTATTCTTTTTAGCTTCATTTTTAGCCCTTTTATCTTGTTTACTTTATCTTAGATCTAGTACCATTTGTACCTGAACCTGGAGCACCAGATGTTATAGTCATCAAAAGTAGTTTTGAGCCAAAATCAAAACCAGAATTCATAGTCATTAGTGACGATGAAGCAGATAACTTTGCACCTCCAGTACTAGGTGATCCTCAAGAAGAAGAATGCCAAATTAGTCAGCATGTTAAGAAGGCTAGATTTGATTTAAATTAGTAATCTCTCTGTACTTCTTTGTACTTCTTGTTTGCTATTAAAATAAAGTCTACTTTCTGAAATGGCATCCAATACTAGTCTTTCTATCCCTGAGTTCAATGGTGGTGATTACGAGTATTGGTCAATTAAAATGAAAACACTTTTGATAGGTAAATTTCTATGGGATGTGATTGAAGAGGGTTATACATAACCTACTGCTGCTTAATGGGCAACTTGCATGTGATAAAGGGTAGAAGAATTATTCTTCTGAGCTTCCTTTTTAGCCCTTTTATCAGCAGTATTCAAAGTTGCCCATTAAGCAGCAGTAGGTTATGTATAGCCCTCTTCAATCACATCCCATAGACCTTTGCTTATCAAAAGTGTTTTCATTTTAATTGACCAATACTCGTGATCACCACCATTGAACTCAGGGATAGGAAGACTAGTATTGGATGCCATTTCAGAAAGTAGACTTTATTTTAATAGCAAACAAGAAGTACAAATAAGTACAAAGAGATTATTGATTTAAATAAAATCTAGCATTTTTAACACGCTGACTAATTTGGCATTCTTCTTCTTGAGGATCACCCAGTACTGGAGGGTCGAAGTTGTCTGCTTCGTCACTAATGACTATGACTTCTGGTTTTGCTTTTGGCTCGAAACTGCTTCTAAAGACTATAACCTCTGGCACTCCAGGTTCATGTACCAATGGTACTAGATATTCTTCTTCTTCTTCTTCTTCGTCTTCTTCTTCCTCTTCTTCTTCTGGTTCTAGATCAGAAGAGCATGGTGTATAGCTCTCACTCGATTCTATTTCAAGAACATTAGGTGTATAACTATCACTCAATTGTCCTTCAGGTGCTTCTTCAATTGTTTTGGACTCTTCTATTCTTTTCCCAAAAATATTATCTTAAAAATCCACCTCGTATCCAGAGTCCAGTTTCCTCAGATGAGCAATTACTTGATTTTCCAACTGGCACAAAACTATATGAAGACTGGTCTGTTGGACCCTCTCGTCGAATGATTCCAGTGTCTCTCTTCTTAGGAGAGAGCAGAGTGCATTGTAGCATCCGGATGACCAGATCATCTACTCATAACAGATGAACTGAGTTATAGTATCAATTTTCACGATGCCAAAAAAAAACTTTATCACAAAAGTGTCTTTCCAATTTCTATTTTCCATAATTTTTATCCAAAGTTTTCAATTAAAATTTTTATAGTCTCTTTATAAAAATTTAATAGTTTTATTTATATCTTAATTATTTTTCAAAAAATTATATATATTTTTTTAAATCATTAAAAAATATGATTTAAAACTATTAAATTAATTTTAAAAACTTTAATAAAAATCAAATAAAAAAAAAAACTTTTAATCAACCTTTTCAAAACTTATCTCTTGGTGGATCGAACCCTTGATCGCCTGCTATCATGCAAGGGAGCCTAGCCGCTACACCATGCGGCACCTTTAGAAACTAATGTGATTTTCCTCCTTCTTTGGTTGGAACATGACGCGCAAAATAATAAAAAAAAATCTCTTTCAACCTGGTGGGATTCGAAGTCGGGTCTTATCCGCTACAAGCAAGCAGGCTTAACCAATCGTGTTGGGTGCTTGGTTGAGAGGACAACCAAGCCCATGATATTTATTATTCCTCGACCATGAATGTTTTTAAAAAAAATTAAAAACTTTATCCCACATCTACTAGGCTAGGGATGTAAGTAGGGTTTATAACCCTCAACTGGCAGCTTAAGATTCGATTGCCTTTGGGTGATCACTGTGACCCTTCTACCTCCTCGCCAGTTAACCCCCTTGTGCCATGTGTTGCCTCACACCTCTTCCAACTTGGCTCCTCCTTGGCCTACATGCTCCTCAGCTCTAGCCAGCTCCTCCTTGGCTTGTGTGCTCCTCGGCTCTGGTGCCTCCAGCTTCGACCTACGTGCTCTACGCTTGACCTCACCTCTGCTCTGGTCTATCCACCTGCTCCTCATCCTCAACTTCCATTCTCATGCCCCCTGGATGCTCTGATACCAGTGTGAGTTTTGAATCATAGTGGGCCCAACTTTTAGACTCCGGAGCTAAAAAACAATTAAAATATTTATATTAAATATTCGAACTAACCTTACATAAATTACCATCCCTTATATAGGGAATAGAAGGTATAAGGGAATAGGAGAGGGAGGAGAAGAAGTAGGTGGTGGATGAGGAGAGGGAGGCGGTGGATGAGAAGAAAGGAAAAGGTGGCATGGAGTAAGGGGAGGAAGAGGCGTGGAGTGATAAGGAGGAAATGACGGTAAAGGATAGGAAATATGGAGGAAGAGGAATGGAAGGATAAGGCAGATAGAATGGCAAGAATATAGGACAAGGGGGGTAGAGATAAAATAAGGAAAAACTATTATAATAAAAAATCATGCTGACTAAACCTATGGTCGACAATTACAAGAGAGTTCACATTTAGGTATTTTCTAAGCTACTTAGAAAAAACCTTTTTCACATTTGTAATAGTTTATACATGTTTGTGATACAAGAAGAAAGGTGTCATAATAGGTTTTGTATCTAAGTACCCTAAATCATATCATCCCCCTAAATAAATGTTAAAAATTGAGATATCAGGACCATAACAAGAGAAAATGACACAAGGCATCAAGAAGCTCATTAGAGAAACCTTCAAAGAATAAAGGAATGTGCTCTTTTAGATATTTTGGTATCTCAGATCAATATGGAAGCCTTGTCCTTAATACAAGATATTTTATCCAATGCACTACTATGAAGATGAATACATGCATTTCCAACAAATGTGCTAGCAAAGAGATAAGTTTATCCATAAATATACTAATGAATTCAATGAACTTATCAACTTCCTCCACATCGATAGTGATGAGAAGCACATTTCCAAAGTACACTAGTGGCTTACAATATAACCTTTGCTTAGAGATGGATTTCTTTCTAGTGTTATAAGACTTAGAATATATCTTCTTGCAAGATAATATTCAATTAGTTATAATAGTAGAATTTTATTATGATTCTTAATTTTTAATTAGTTATTATAATAGAATATTAAATTAATTCTAGAAATTTTATATTAAATTAGTTATTTTAGGAAACTTTCATGTTTCTTTTTAAAGTTTCCTTCTAAAAAAAGCATCGTTTTACTCCTTCATAATATTGGATATGAATAATATTTGGTGCTTGAATTTTCATTTATAAAAATCTCTCTGTGTTTATTATCTATTCATACATGTTCATTCCAATTCTTTCTCATATCAACTGGTATCAGAGCCAAGTGATCGCGACCTTGGATTTGATCTTCTAAAATGTGTTGACATAATCTTTACTAGATCCCTAATCTTAGGTTTCCAAATATCTAGCCTCATTTAAGGGTTTTGGATATTACCCTTGCTAGATATTTATTTACTTTTTCTTAGGTATCACAGTTCAGTAACTTTGGAGATCATTTTTAAGGTCTTTTAAGGTTTTTTGATGGTTTTAACAAGCACTAAATGATATTTGATCCATTTAATACATCTAGCTTATTGAGCTCTTCAATTTAACAAAAAAATCTAAAATCAAAGTCCTAGATAAAATTTTATACCATTTGAAAGTTTCCCTACTTCAAAACCCAAAAAAATCTTGCTCATATCTTTTCCAATGGCTCCTAAGTGGGATACACATCATGAGGAGACTTTTGAAGCATTAATGAAAAAGAGTACACTTCAACAATTTTTTCAAAGTCAAGTAGAGAGCCAAAATTGTGTCATGCAAGCTCTTGTGGTAGTATTTCAAGCAATGCTCTAGTACACTGCAACCAACATTCATGTGGCTCAAACCCAAGGCTTTCGAATAGAGATGAACATTTCCATCCTAAAATTTGATAGAAGCTTTGATGGTGATAAGTTGGACTCATGGTTGTATAGTCTTGAGGTATATTTTAAAACTAGGCCCAATATAACTATCAAAAGATCCAAAATGATTGAAGTCCATATGTCAGAATTACCCCTAGAGTGGTGGAAAAACCATCAAACCATGCTTACAAAAAAGCATAAGATATCACTCAATGGGAGAAAATATAAGTAGAAATAAATAAAAAGGGTATCCCATTAGCTACATTTGTAACATATTAGATCGTTGGCTACAACTCAAACAAGCTCAAGGGCATATTGGTAAGCTTGCAGCTGGGAAAATGAGGCATATTATTTAATCCATAGATTTATTTTATGTTGCCCTATTAAAAAAACATGTTCCTCTATTTCCTATTCCTTTGTTTGTAGATGGTGCCAGGTTGAAGATACATCAAATATATATATATATATATATATATATATATATATATATATATATATATATATTAGGGATAGAGCCCTTATACTCTTGTTCATTGTTGTTCAAGCCACAAGAATCTTGGCCATAGCAGCCATAGCCCATGTGGTAGCCCATAGATGAGCTACAACCAAGCCCTTACATACACCCCAAGCTAGAGCTAGTCGCCACATCTCGCTAGTCCAACGTGTGGCCACCCACGTTGTACCCTAACACATTCAACATCAATGCACTAGATGTATTACAGATAAAGGACCCTATGAACTCAGTGGTTGCTCCTCGATCCACTACAAATAAAAAAAATCACCAGGTAAGATTGGTTGGATTGATGTCTAACACAAGGTAACCCTCCTTGTGTTTGCAGTAATAGGTAACTTTGCTCACATGCCACAGAGCAGATCTGATCCCAGTCATAGATATATTTTAACAATCAACCATGAGCATAGATGGATCACATATATAAAGAGGACCAGCTTATTCCACCTACCGATAGGTGTAAAGGAATAGTTGGTATATCATATATATCAAGTCTATCGGTCTAGCAGTATAAATAAAGGGGGACGATGTGGTGTTATACGAAACCCTCACAATGGTCATTGCAAAGTATACTTGTCAGATTCAAAGCTTCTCAAAGGTCTGAATGTTTCTCCATGGAAGACAAATATGAGAGCAATATTACAGGTTGAAAATATGTGGAACATTGTAACTGGAAAATTCAAACGCCCAACTACAGTAGATGATAAATAAGAAGCATATGATGATGTTTATGCAAGAGCATTGATGATCATAATTCTTGCCACTGCTGATGAAGTTCAACTACACATTTGTTAAAATAATCATGCAAAATATGCATGGGATACATTGTCCATAATATGAGGAATGGAATTAAGCCATGATCCTTAACCTTCAATCCCAACTTCACACTCTTAGCATGAAAAATGGAGAAAGTGTTGAAGTATTTATTTGTAGAGTTGCAGAATTGAGAGCTAAGATGCATGCAATGGGTGAGAAAGTAGAAGATAAGTTCTTAATATTAATCATTTTGAGAGCTTTACCAAATTCTTTTAGAAGTTTGGTCACTTACCTTCAAGTGTCTAATCGACAAGTCTCTTTTTAAGAGAGTTAATTTTCTTCAACAACACAAAGCAGATAACAACCAAAGAGATGAAATGTCCAACAATGCACTTTTTTCTAAGAAATTTAGAGCTAAGAAAAAAGGCTACTTTTAGAAGGGATATTCCTTGAAGGGTTTAAACACCACTCCCTCACAAAATACACCTCAAAAATAGAAGAGGTACTACCATATTTGTGAGATGGATAATCATGACACCAACAAGTGTTGGTTCAATAAAAGTGACAAGAACAAGCAACCACAATAGAGAAAGGGCCAAAAAAAACCATGAAGAAGAAATAGATAACAAAAAGGACATGTTGCTATTGAAGAATCAAATTTATATTCTAAGAGGGCACACAAGGTGCTCATGACTCGAACAAATCCCAAACATAAAGATAATGTTTCGTATATTGATTCTGGTGCCAACAAACACATGACTGATGACAAAAGGTGGTTTGACACATGTGAGGTAAAAGAAGGTAAACCAATAATAATTTTCAATTATAATACCTATAAAGTCCAAGGAGAAGGTAATGTTTCAATAACTCTTCTTTATGGAAAATTCCAAATTTAGAAGGTCCTATATGTTCCAGGATTGGCCAACAACTTATTGTCCATGCCTCAAATCCTAGATAAACATATGGTGGTTGACTTCAAAGTTGTTAATTTTAGAAGGTCCTATATGTTCCAGGATTGGCCAACAACTTATTGTCCATGCCTCAAATCCTATATAAACATATGGTGGTTGACTTCAAAGTTGTTAATGGAAAAAATTGTTGCTTCATTACCAATAAGGGTAAACATATTGCAATGACTTCCTATTATATTAGATGTTATCTATACTCCTCATGTTTTCATGGTTGTCAACTCAAAAGAAGCTACTTTCTTATGGTACAAAAAATAAAGACATCTAAGTTCAGGCTATCTACTCAAATTGAGTAAGCATGAGATGGTGTTAGGTTTGCCCAACCTTTCCCATACTTTGCTTGTATGCTCGGATTGCTTAGTAGGGAAGCAACATCGAGTACCATTTGAATTGAGCTCTTCAAGAGCCAAAAGACCATTGGAGTTGATACACATTGATCTATGCATACCAATGCCAAATAGTTGTGGTGGAAAGAAGTACTTTTAGTTGTTTGTTGATGATTACTCTTGAAATATGTGGGTTTTCTTTCTACATCTAAAGTCAGATACATTATTGTATTTTTAGTAGTTTTAGAAGCATGTTGAGAAAGAATCAGGATGTTCAATCAAGGACCTCCACTCAGATCGAGGGAATAATTCAGCTCCAATGAGTTTTCAATATATCTCATTAAACATGGGATAAAAAGATAGCTTACTATAGCCTATACCCCTCAAAAAAATGGATTTATTGAAAGGAAGAATTGTCCCATCATGAAAATGGTTTGATGTATGCTCACATGTGCACATCTTGGAAATGTTGGATGTGTCTCATTCTTTGTCGAGGAAATATTGTACGGTAGGCATGAGAGGGTAGGAGGAGCAGAGCTCCTCACGAGGAGGGTGAAACCCTCCCCGAGGGTATTGGGGTGGGGGTTTAGGGGGTTGTAGCCCCCCCCGGACATGCCCCAACCATGTCGAAGGCGTCCATCGAAGGTGGTTTCGACAATGCTAGAAAAAAAAATTCCCCCTTTTTTTGGAGCGATTGGTGGAGCAATTTCCAAGATTCCCACGGTTGGTGGGTAGTTTAGCCCACGGTATTGTGCCCATTGTATTCTAATACCACATAGTGATTTAGGGTTGTGATAGGTTCCTTTATATTTTATTGTAATGTCCCATTTTTTGGGTAAGAAAGTTAAATAATAATATCAAGGAGGAGTGGCTCTTGTTTTTGCTAGAGTAGCCCACATTGGGTGAACCAGGGTAAATCTCGTGTGTCATATGTGCATTGTGTGGTGTCATTTATTCTAAGTTATTTATTTTTGCATTATTTTTGGAATAAGTTTTTGTAGATCTCTTCATTTTGTATCAGAGCCATGTTTTTAGCCATAGTGGGATGCCTTTATTGCTAGGGTTACATTTCATTTGAATATTTTCTAGGGTTTTTAGGAGGGAGAGAAAACCTATTTCGGAGTGTGAGTTTTTTTGCAGAAGGAGCTTGAAGAAAAATGATAGGAAATCATTCAAGGATAGAGATCGAGAAATTTAATGGAAAAATCTTTGAGCTATGGAAGTTGAAGATGGAGGATCTGCTCGTGGATAGATATTAGTAGACTATTATTTCTGAACAAACGAAACCTGCAGGAACATCCGATGAGGATTGGGAAAATATGAATCAGAAAGAAAGGAGTCTAATTCGACTGTGTCTTGCAAATTCAGGACTAATCAAAATTTTTGGAGAAGCTACTGGAAAGGATCTCTAGGATAAATTAGGGGCTTTGTATCAATCTAAGTCCCTGGTGAACAAATTGTTTCTCCGAAAGAAACTATACAATCTTAAGATGAGTGAAGGAGATTCAATTGTAGATCATCTGAATTCATTTAATACAATGGTAATTCAACTTACATCTATTGCTATTAAGTTAAGTGAGGAAGATAAATGTATTACCTTGCTATGCTTTTTACCAGATTCATGGGATAACCTAGTTGTAGCAATTGGTAGTACAAATTCATCTACATTAAATTTTGAAGATATTGTGGTATCCCTAATATCATAGAATATGAGGAGAAAAGCCATGGAGGGCACTTCAAAGGAAGCCCTAACAGTGAGAGGGCATGCCAAGGAAAAGGATAAAACAAGATAGATGATAGATCTAAGTCTAGAGGTAGATCCAAGTCTCGTGGAAAGTTTGAGAGAAAGTGTTGAAGTGTGGCAAGCCTTTTCACGTGAAGAAGGACTGCAGATCAAAGAATGTTGATTCTGGAAAGAGGTCTAATTAATCCACTTACACAGAGATACATAAATCTACTGATGAAGGAGGGGATGTATATCTGGCATCATGCTCCACACGATCAGATAAAAATTATTGGTTGATCGATACTGGTGCCTCTTTTCATATGACTCCTCACAAGGGGTGGTTCAGTGAATATGAAAGATATGATGGAGGGGAGGTACTATTGGGAGATGATTCACCACTTAATATCATTGGGCATGGAAGGGTGAAAATACTATTGAATGATGATAGGGTTAACCCTTCCAAGTGTGATGCATATTCCAGGCCTTGTTAGAAATTTAATTTCTGTAAGCAAAATGGCTAATGCAGCAATAAATGTTAGTTTCAACAAATATTAATGCAAATAGTTCGAGGATCAATGGTGTTAGCAAGAGGAGTTTGTATTGGAAATTTGTACAAGCTATTGGGAAGAACTATGATAAATGAGTGTAATAGCTCAACTATTTTTGAGGTTGAATCAGATAAAAGCTCAACACTCTGGCATCAAATAATGGGACATATTGGAGAAAATGGATTGCATACCCTGCACACAAAAGGTATGGTTCATGGTATCCCTGATTTCTCAATAGTTTTTGATTTATGTGAACACTGCATTTATGGAAAGCAGAATCGTGTGAGTTTCCCATCTGGTGTTGCTAGAGCAACAAGGATATTATATTTGATTCATAGTGATATATTTGGTCCTATCCCTATACCATCACTTGGAAAATCATGGTATTATGCTTCTTTTGTTGATGATTTTTCAAGATATGCATGGATTTATTTTCTTAAAATTAAATATGAAGTGTTTGATAAATTTAGAGAATTTAAAGCACTTGTTGAAAATCAAACTGATAAAAGAATGAAGGTGTTGAGGTCTGATAATGGAGGAGAGTATTGTTCAAATAAATTTGAGGATTTTTGTGTTGAGCAAGGTGCAGCAAAAGCAGTGCAAAAGGATTGTAATTTTTGTCAACATAGATAGAGTGATGCAGTTGAAGCAGTTCAAAGGTCAGTCAGATCAAGTGCCGAAAATCTCAAGAAAAACAGAGGGGACCCAGATCCAGAAATTTGCAGAAAAAGACAAGGAAGAAAACTGTCGCGATATCGCGACATGTTTCCTGTCGCGATTTCGCGACATATCTGAGGAAAGATAAAATGCATTGAAAACCGTCACGATTTCACGACATATCCGAGGAGAGAGAAAATGCATTGAAAACTGTCACGATTTCGCGACATATCCGAGGAGAGAGAAAATGCATTGAAAACTGTCACGATTTCGTGACATATCCGAGGAGAGAGAAAATGCATTGAAAACTGTCACGATTTCGTGACATATCTGAGGAAAGAGAAAATGCATTGAAAACTGTCATGATTTCGCGACATATTCAAGGAGAGAGAAAATGCATTGAAAACTGTCGCGATTTCGCGACGTATCCGAGGAGAGAGAAAATGCATTGAAAAATGTCGCAATTTCGTGACATATCGGAGGAGAGAGAATGTGCAAGGAAAAATGTCACGTTTTCATGACATGCTGGAAGGAAAGAAGCTAAATCGAGAAACTGTCGCAATTTCGTGACAAGTTTGAAGCAAAGGCACCAAGGATGAAAAATGTCGCGATTTCGCGACATATGGGAGGAGAGAGAAAGTTGATGAAGAAGTTGTAGCGATTTCACTACATATCTGAGTTTCGCCAGCATAAGCAAAGAAAAAGCACCAAGTAAGAAAAGCGTAGCGATTTCGCTACAAGCTTGAAACACTAAGAACAAAAGTGCAGCGACTTAGATACAGCTTCGAGTTGCAAGGCAGAAAGATGTAGCGATTTCGCTACATGGTCAAAGTGCAAGATAAAAAGGTGTAGCGATTTCGCTACAGGTTAAAAATGCATAATGCAGAGGTGTAGCGATTTCGCTACAGGTTGAAAATGCATAATGCAGAGGTGTAGCGATTTCGCTATAGGTTGAAAATGCATAATGCAGAGGTGTAGCGATTTCGCTCTAGGTCGAAAGTGCATAATGCGAAAGTGTAGCGATTTCGCTATAGGTTAGAAACACATGTTGGAAAGGTGTAGCGATATCACTGCACGTCGAAGTTTCACTAGCAAGCAGAAAAGAAAAATGCTAAGGCAACAATGATGTAGCGATTTCGCTACATGTAAGGTTTTTCACGGCTGCATGGAGTAAAAATAGTACGGATGCCAGATGCGTCGCGATTTCGCGACGGCAATGAAGATGACGTCAGCAAAACCAAAATGTGTCGCGATTTCACGACAGGGTGAACGAAAAGCCGTTGCAAGCCAGAAACGTCGCGATTTCACGACGGCAATGAAGATGACGTCAGCAAAACCAAAATGTGTCACGATTTCGCGACAGGGTGAACGAAGAGCCATTGCAAGCCGAAAACGTCACGATTTCGTGACACCTTAGCGGATGACGTCAGCAAGACAGAAAATGTCGTGATTTCACGACATGTTTCCAGAGAAGCCTCATGAAGCCAAAAACGTCACGATTTTGTGACATCTTAGAGGATGACGTCAGCAAAACCAAAAATGTTGCGATATCGCGACGAGTTGCCAGAGAAGCCTCAGGAAGCCGAAAGTGTCGTGATATCGTGACAAAGTTGAGGATGATGTCAGCAAAGTGGAAAACATCGTGATATCACGACAGGTAATGTTTTTGCAAGAAAAATTCAAAGATACATGCATTGCGACAGGTGTCAAAAAGACGCCAGTTATGAAAAATTAACCAGAGTCAGATCTGCAGTTCCAGGTGACAGATGGTGAGATTGTAGAGGAGAAATTCATGCTGCAGTTAACTGAAGTTAAAATGTAAGTTACGAAGCATTGCATTTTAGATGCGAACGGCTGTTGCAGTGGCCGTAACAAAGCATGACTGGGAAAGGTGGCAGACTCACAGGAAAGCGACGTTGTATCGAGAACTGATTGCAGTGACATTTGTCAGCTGCGTATATCATAAGGAATAGTTGATCATAGGAGATAAAAATACACAGTTTTTAACAGAGAAGATAGAGCAGTTTTGAAGAAACAATAGAGCATCGAAACGCGTAGAAGGGTTGTCAGTATTTGCAGAGAAGGACTGTCAGAATATGTATACTGTGAAGAGAAAAAGGCTGTCAGAACGTCAAAATTTTAGAAAGAAAGTGGCTAAAAGGCAGATCAGGTCAGAAGGATTTGACACGTCAATTACAGCCGAGAATGCAATAAAAAAAATGGAGGGAAAAGTTAAACCGTTCAAACTCGAGCCGTTCGAAGAACTCAAGAATAAAAGGATCGAATTGGCATAGTGAGTAGGTTACTGCGACTGTATTTTTTTGTTTGCATTTTAAAAGGTCTCAGTAAGCAAGGGTGTTGTAAGAAAATAGCCTTGAATAAAAACCTGCAATTCTATTGAATATTCAAGAGAAAGGTTTTAGAGTAAATCAGAAGATATTGAGTCTCTAACAATTCTCTCTATGCTTCTGTGAGATTTTTGTATGTGCTATAGACCAGTAAGGGTCTTGCAAAAGAGAAGGCATTTTTATGTCCATTTATCTTGCAAAATAGAAATCCAAGTTGGTGCTTGGATAAAGGGGTTGGTGCTCCTATCTGTTGCAGCAGATAAATCAGGGGTTGGTGCTCCTTCCAGTGGGTGCTGGTAAACGATTGTAAATATTGAATCCTTGCAAAGACTGGATTTGGATTGAAGTCCAAACAGTCATTCTTTGAGGAGTAGCCACATCGGTGAACCTCGTAAAATTCTGTGTTGTGTGATGCTCTTGTGTGATACTTGCTTTATCTAGTTTCAAGCTTACATCATTAGTTTTAAAAGTTGCAGATTTAAGTTTTTAAGTAGTTACACTGATTCACCCCCCCCTCTCAGTGTCAGTGTGAGAATATCATTTTGTAAGCAGTGTGGTATTGCAAGATAGAAGAATACTCCATATACACCTCAACAAAATGGAGTTGCAGACAGATTGAATAGATCTCTAATGGAAAATGCTAGGAGTATGCTCAGTGGTGCAGGTTTGACACAAGAATTTTGGGTTGAGGCAGTGAGTGCAGCATGCTACTTGCGAAATCGATCTCCTACATCAGCATTGCCAGATCAAACTCCATTTGAAGCATGGTTTGGTAAGAAACCCTCTCTCTCACATCTTAGATTTTTTGGTTGTGATGCATACATGCACATTCCAAAGGAGAAAATAAGTAAGCTTAATAATAAGGCTGTTAAATGTATCTTTATTGGTTATAAAGACGATGTTAAAGGATATAAACTTTGGAATCCAAAAACTAAAATAATGGTGTATAGTAGAGATGTGGTTTTTAGGGAAACTAAAAGTGATCATAGGAAGGAAGTAACAAAAGAATAACCTAGAAAGGTCCAATTTGATATCATGGAAGAAGATCACATAGAAGAGGATCTGGTAGAGGAGCAGACAAATGAGGATCTGGATGAGGATTTGTATGAGGATGAACAAAAGGTTCATACACTTGTGGTAAGGATATCAACATGGGAAAGAAGGCAACCTAAAAGGTACAGTCCATCTGCATTTTCTACTTCTTTTGTATTATCTATTACTGATGAAGATCCTAGAACTGTTAGAGAAGCTATAAATTTTGAAGAGGAAAGCCTTTGGGAAGAGTTCATGGATGAGGAAATGATGGCCCTGAAAAATAATAGAACATGAGATTTAGTGAAATTACTTGGTGGAAGAAAAGCAATAGGCTGTAAATGGATTTTCAAGAAGAAGCAGAATGCTAAAGGTAAAGTGGAAAAATACAAAGTTTTCTTGGTGGCTAAAGGTTATTCTAAGGTAGAGGGAATTTATTATGGTGAAGTATTTTCTCTTGTTTCAAAGCTAACCTCAATTATATTTCTTTTATCTGTTGTTGTTGGTCATCAAATCCGCCTAGGTAAGGATTTTGAGTAAATGAATGCGCCCTAGACTTGGACCAACATTGAAAGGCCGAAGGGAAGAGATGCCCCTCATGCCAATCTCCGGAGAAAGGTCAGCTCCTATGCTAAACTACTTGGGTTTTTGAAGACAAGAGTGCAGGAAAGAGATAAAAGGAGTTAGGGTTAGAGAAATAAGGGTGCAGGAAAGAGATAAAAGGAGTAAGGGTTAGAGAAATAAATAAATAAGGGTAAGGGAAGAGATATCGGTGATTTGAGGTGGGAGAGAATAGGAAGCATGATCGCTAACAGACAACTTGAATAGCAGCAAGGAACACCAAGAGTAAAATGAAAGAAACATAATATCAACCTTCCTATGTATCCTCTCGAATGAGTTTCAAGACACTGTCCTTGATCGCACACCGAACGCAAAATTTAGCATCTCAGTCTACAAACGAAGAGAGATAGAAGAATCAAGTGAGGCAGGTAGCATAAAATAAAGTCAATAAGATGTTTTCCAACTCCTATGTATCCTGCTGAACGAGTTTTAGGACACTATCCCCGATCGCACACCGAACGCAGAGTTCAGCATCCAGCATACAAACGAGGAGAGATAGAAGAATCAAGCACAGAAGGTAGCATAAAAGAGAAGAATTGAGCTCAAAGTCTCTTAGTATTAATCGTAGGACATCAAGTTACAGCAGCTTTCTAGTAGATAGTTCCCCTCCCTTTTACATTATAAAATCTAGGTTTTTATAGAGGACTCGACCCTCTGAGTCATTATTACATAGAATGGTGAAGTATACCCTTGAGATCGGTGAAGTCGGCACCTCACGGCCCTCGATACTGAGCTTTCAAATCCATTACCAGAACTGGTAACTATGACTGATTCAACCATGAAAATATGCAATGATGAGCCGTCTGAGTGTCCTTGGTCTTTGGGTGCAATGCTCGAGTGGTCGTCATGCCTGACTGATACTTCTCTTTCAATTACCAAAAATTAGCAGTGTGCTTATCGGGCAAGTAAAGATGCATTTATGAGGCACTTTGATGGTCTCAGGAAAATACCCGGCTTGGAGTGTGTACCCCTCACAAAAAAGCAAAATGTCACGATATTGCGACATTTCTTACGCCTTCAGCTTGGTTCTTCTTGTTGCATCGCGAAAATATGACATGTCACGAAATCATGACATGTCTATGTCTTTGTCTTCTTTTGTTGCTTGGAGTTGCGAAAATGCGACATGTCACGATATCACGACACTTCTCAGCCTTTGCCCTTTCTCCTTGCTTCGATCACGAAAATGCGACATGTTGCGATATCGTGACACTTTTCCATTGCTGCGCTTTTTCCTTGTTGTAGGTCGCGAAAATGTGACATGTCGCGATATCGCGATGCTTTGTCTCTTTTGCCCTTCCTTGTGGCTTTGGGTCGTGAAAATGCGACATGTCGCGATATCGCGACGCTTTCTCGTTCTTGCGCCTTCTCCTCGCTGGAGATCACGAAAATGCAACATGTCACGATATCACGATAGTTTTTATTCTAGCTCATCTTTTTGCTTATAGGTTGTGAAAGTGCGACATGTCGCGATATCGTGACACTTTTCCCTTTTGTGCTCCTTCGTCGTTGATTGGTCATGAAAATGCGACATGTCATGATATCGAGACAACTTTTCTTTGCTACGCTTTCTCCTCGCTGTCGATCATGAAAATGCGACATGTCACGATATCACGACAGTTTTTCATTCTTGCCCTTCCTTGTGCTGTGAGTCGCAAAAATAAGACATGTCACGATATCACGACAACTTTTCTCTTTGGCTCTACCTCCTTGCTATCGGCCGCGATAATGCAACATGTCGCGATATCGTGACACTTTTTCCTCCTCGTCATTTCTTTTGCTTTCAGCCGTGAAACTATGACATGTCACGATATTACGACCATTTTTCTCTTTTCTCCCTTTTCTGCCTCTCAGTCGTGAAACTGTAACATGTCACGATATTACGACCATTTTTCTCTTTGCTCCCTTTTCTGCCTCTCAGTCGTGAAACTGTAACATGTCATGATATCACAACAGGTTTCCTTTTGGCTTCCTCTTGTTGCGCTCAGCTGCGAAACCACGACATGTCGCGATATCGTGACAGTTTTTCCCTTTTTCGGCGAGGCTATCTTCTTGGGCTTGTTCGGCAGTGAAGCTCCTTCTTCTTCATTTTGGGTTGATGGGATGGCAGAGAAAGCCAAAATTGCTGCAACTTACAACTATCTTCAAAAAGAAACAATAGAAAGAAATACTTCACGAAACAGAAACACTGCATGAAAGTTGATTTTTCTACCCCTTGTGCAATGTGACAAAATTGTCAACATTCTTGGTGGCTCGCGGGGCATTTTGCTCGTCTGAATGCAGAGATCCCAAGCCTTTATCCATTGGGCAACAGAGTCATTCCCATTATCTTCTCCTCTGACCATTCACTGACAGCAATTTTTTTTTTTTTTTTTGGTTGTGCCTAAGCTCCTAAGCAACACTTAGCGCTTTTGGCCCTTATTTACTAGCCGGATTATTTACAATTTATACAAAATTTGTGGCATGACAAACATACCGCCATCACAAAATTAGCCTCGGGTGTCTATCCGATGAATCTGTAGTGCCTATACTAGATTAGATTTAACTTCAGTTGATCTTTGAATTCCAGCTGGCTTATTCTTGAAGTTTTCCATGTTGCAAACAAGAAGCAGCACAGTGAGTTGTCACTCCTACCAGTACCCACACTGTTGATGAAATATGTGGTGAAGAAGTTCGCCGCATGAGGGGCCTCTTGGGGTACTAGCTGTGGTGATGGCTGGAACCAGAGTACCACTGAATCTAGTAGCTACGGGCTGGGTACAGGTTCCTCCATCTTCTTGATGCGGTAACAGGGCTCCTCCAACAACGAGCAATCTTCTATGATCTCCTCAGGTTTAGCCTCTTGAGGTACGCTTGATGGATTCTGGCTGAACACTTGCGTGTCGTGCTCTAGGATACAAAAAGGGTGCAAAAATGTCCCCTCTTCGTTCTCAGGCGCTACCACTTGAGCTTGTTTCTCTTCTTGGCCCACCTCCTAATGGGGAATGCCTAAAATTTGGAAGGGGTCCTGAGAGCCATCAAATGCTTCGAATAGTGCTCCCGCTAAGTCATCCCATGAGCAGATGCTTTATGCCTAAGCAGTCTGTACCACTGCAGCGCCCTTCCTTCCAGAGATAGGACCAGAAGTCTGACCATGACATCTTCATGGACTATGTGATGGATGAGCTTAAAAACAACAAGCTCTTTCAGGTGCCCTAGGGCCATTCCCTTAGTGCCATCATATTTTGGCATGTTCTCCAAGGTGCCTCTAGGAATTTCATGGTAACTTTGAAGATTCAGAGGTCTATAATTATCCCAGCTGGGATAACATACCTTCTCCATTATAGCAGTGGCCTGTAGAGATCACGGTCTTCGCCACTAGGTCGGAGTCGCCAGGTGAGCATACTTTCTCCGCTTGTGAGGTTAGGGATGCTCATCGAACCTTGATTCCTTCGAGGTGTCTTATTTCAGATTTAAAAGGTGCCTACGATCAAGAAATTTGGATCTTTAGCTCAGTTAGAGTCGCCAGGTGATTTTACCAGATGGAGGAAAGCCAGAGATTCACCAACTTAGGCTTCCTTAAAACATGGGGACTTTTGCCATGAAGGCACAGGTTTAGGTACTGGTCTTTACGACTTAGAGATTTTTTGGTTGAACAAAGTTGCCAGATGCTAAAAGTCTTTTGGTAATGAGAGCATCGATCCTCACTACCACTAATCAGGTGAGACTGACCAGGTCACACCAGGAACTTTAGTTAGAACTATTGGCCCCGGTGAAGATGGGTTTGATATTCAAAGTATGGGACCTTGACTGGTTATGGATTTTTTTAAGACAAATATAGTCTGTCCCATCGGGCGTGCCAAAAACTGTTGGCACAAGCGGGTTTATAAACTTGGAATGAAAATTGTCCCATCGATTATGGGTCTTACTGAGACAGACACAGTCTGTCCCACAGGGCATGCCAAAAATTGTTGGTCATCAAATCCGCCTAGGTAAGGATTTTGAGTAAATGAATGCACCCTAGACTTGGACCAACATTGAAAGGCCGAAGGGAAGAGATGCCCCTCGTGCCAATCTCCGAAGAAATGTCGGCTCCTATGCTAAACTACTTGGGTGTTTGAAGACAAGAGTGTAGGAAAGAGATAAAAGGAGTTAGGGTTAGAGAAATAAGGGTGCAGGAAAGAGATAAAAGGAGTAAGGGTTAGAGAAATAAATAAAAAGGGTAAGGGAAGAGAGATCAATGATTTGAGGTGGGAGAGAATAGGAAGCATGATCGCTAACAGACAACTTGAATAGCAACAAGGAACACCAAGAGTAAAATGAAAGAAACATAATATCAACCTTCCTATGTATCCTCCTTTCAGGACACTGTCCTCGATCGCACACCCGATGCAAACTTTAGCATCTCAGTCTAAAAACGAAGAGAGATAGAAGAATCAAGTGAGGCAGGTAGCATAAAATAAAGTCAATAAGATGTTTTCCAACTCCTATGTATCCTTTCGAATGAGTTTCAGGACACTATCCCCGATCGCACACCGAACGCAGAGTTTAGCATCCAACATACAAACGAGGAGAGATAGAAGAATCAAGCACAAAAGGCAGCATAAAAGAGAAGAATTGAGCTCAAAGTCTCTTAGTATTAATTGTAGGACATCAAGTTATAGCAACTTTCTAGCAGATAGTTCCCCCCCTTTTACATTATAAAATCTAGGTTTTTATAGAGGACCCGACCCTTTGAGTCATTATTACACAGAATGGTGAAGTATACCCTTGAGATTGGTGAAGTCGGCACCTCGTGGCCCTTGAGACTGAGCTTTCAAATCCATTACCAGAACTGGTAACTGTGACCGAGTCAACCACAAAAATATGCAATGATGAGCCGTCTGAGTGTCCTTGGTCTCTGGGTGCAATGCTCGAGTGGCCGCCATGCCTGACTGATACTTCGCTTTCAATTGCCAAAAATGAGCAGTGAGCTTATCGGGCAAGTAAAGATGCATTTACGAGGCACTTTGATGGTCTCAGGAAAATACCCGACTTGGAGTGTGTGCCTCTCGCAAAAAAGCAACATGTCACGATATCACGACATTTCTACGCCTTCAGCTTGGTTCTTCTTGTTGCATCACGAAAATATGACATGTCGCAAAATTGTGACATGTCTATGTCTTTGTCTTCTTTTGTTGCTTGGAGTCACAAAAATGCGATGTGTCGCAATATCGAGACATTTCTTGGCCTTTGCCCTTTCTCCTTGCTTCGGTCGTGAAAATGCGACTTGTCGCGATATCGTGACACTTTTCCATTGTTGCGCTTTTTCCTTGTTGTAGGTCACGAAAATGAGACATGTTGTGATATCGTGACGCTTTGTCTCTTTTGCCCTTCCTTGTGGCTTTGGGTCACGAAAATGCGACATGTCATGATATCACGACGCTTTCTCGTTCTTGCGCCTTCTCCTCACTAGCGGTCGCGAAAATGCGACATGTTGCGATATCGCAACAGTTTTTATTTTGGATCATCTTCTTGCTTCCAGGTCGTGAAAGTGTGACATGTCACGATATCGTGACACTTTTCCCTTTTGTGCTCCTTCGTCGCTGATTGGTCGCGAAAATGCGACATGTCACGATATCACGACAACTTTTCTTTGCTACACTTTCTCCTCGTTGTCGATCGCGAAAATGCGACATGTCGCGATATCACAACAGTTTTTCATTCTTGCCCTTCCTTGTGTTGTGAGTCACGAAAATAAGACATGTCATGATATCACAATAGCTTTTCTCTTTGGCTTTGCCTCCTTGCTTTCGATTGCAATAATGCAACATGTAGCAATATCGCGACACTTTTTCCTCCTCGCCGTTTCTTTTTCTTTGAGTCGCGAAACTGTGACATGTCGTGATATCATGACCGTTTTTCTCTTTGCTCCCTTTTCTGGCTCTCAGCTGAAAAATCGTAACATGTCACGATATCGCGATAGTTTTCCTTTTGGCTTCCTCTTGTTGCGCTCAGTCGCGAAACCGCGACATGTCGCGATATCGTGACAGTTTTTCCCTTTTTCGACGAGGCTATCTTCTTTGGCTTGTTCGGCAGTGAAGCTCCTTCTTCTTCATTTTGGGTTGATGGGATGGCAGAGAAAGCCAAAATTGCTGCAACTTACAACTATCTTCAAAAAGAAACAACAGAAAGAAATACTTCACGAAACAAAAACACTGCATGAAAGTTGATTTTTCTACCCCTTGTGCAATGTGACAAAATTGTCAACAGTTGATGCTTTTGATCTTGAATTAGAGAAAATGGATGTAAATACTGCATTCCTACATGGATATTTGGAGGAAGAAATCTATATGAGACAACTTGAAGGTTTCACTATTGTAGGAAAGGAGGATCTTGTATGTAAGTTAAAGAAATCTTTGTACGGACTGAAACAGTCACCTAAAATGTGGTATCAAAAATTTGATACTTATGTCTTAGGAATTGATTTTGTTTGTAGCAATGATGATCACTGTGTATATTCAAAGAAAATTGGTAATGTACTTATCATTATAGTTTTGTATGTTGATGACATGTTACTAATTAGAAATAGTAAGAAAATAATCAGGGAAGTGAAGTCTCAGTTAGCATCACAGTTTGATATGAAATATCTTGGCCCTAAAAATTTTATTTTGGGCATGAAAATAAATAGAGATTGTTCTAACAGAAAGTTATGGCTGGATCAGAAAAAATATGTTGAGACAGTATTAAAGAGATTCAATATGCAGATTTGCAAACTAGTGAAAGTACCTATTCCTTTGGGGGAAAATTGTTTGTTGAACAATGTCCAAAAATAGAAGAAGAGGTAGAAGAAATGTCCGATGTTCCTTATGCAAATGTTGTAGGTAGTTTAATGTATGCCATGGTCTGTACTAGACCAGACATTGCCCATGGAGTGGGAGTTTGAGCAGATATATGTCCAAACCTGGTAAAGAGCATTAGACTGTTGTGAAAAGGTTTTTCAGATATCTACGTGGTACTTCTGATTTTTCAATTTGTTATGAGGGTACAGGTAAAGAAGATAGATCCTTGGATATAGAAGATTTTATTGATGTATATTGGGCTGGATATCTAGACAATAGAAGATCTACTAGTGCTTATGTATTCAATTTGTTTGGAGGAGCTATTAGTTGGATGAGCAAAAGGTAAACTATTGTTGCTCTTTCAACCACTGAAGCTGAGTACATGGTAGCCACTAATGGTAGTAAGGAAGCAATATGGATACAAAGACTATGTGCTGAAACTAGGTTCTTTCAGGAGCTGTGAAGATAAATTGTGATAGTTAAAGTACTATATTTCTAGCAAAGAACCCTGCTTACCATTCCAGAACGAAGCACATTGATACAAAGTTCCATTTTAGTAGGGACATGATTGAACAGAAGAAAGTGTTGCTCAAGAAAGTGGATACAAAGGAAAATTTTGCAGATGCTTTAACCAAGGCAGTTAGCACAGAAAAGTTTAGATTTTGTATAGTTGAAATGGGTTTGGCAAAGTATTCAACAAGTGGGAGAATTTTGTATGTGTCTCATCCTTTGCCGAGGAAATATTGTATGACAGGCACAAGAGGGTAGGAGGAGCGGATCTCCTCAGAGGAGGGTGAAGCCCTCCTTGGGGATTTCAAGGGGTCCGGGGGGGTGGTAGGCCCCCCCCCAGCCACATCGAAGGCATCCATTGAAGGTAGTTTTTGGCAATGCAAAAAAAAAAATTCCCCCTTTTTCCAGAGTGATTGGCGGAGCAATTGTCGAGATTCCCATAGTTGGTGGGTGGTTGGTGGGTGTGGGTGGTTTAGCCCATGGTATTATACCCATTGTATTATAATACCACATAGTGGTTTAGGGTTGTGAGAGTGTCATTTATATTTTATTGTAATGTCCCATTTTTGGGCAAGAAAGGAAAATAATAATATCAAGGAGTGGCTCTTGTTTTTGCTAGAGTAGCCCACATCGAGTGAACCAGGGTAAATCTCATGTGTTATATGTGCATTGTGTGGTGTCATTTCTTCTAAGTTATTTATTTTTTCATTATTTTTGGAATAAGTTTCTGTAGATCTCTTCAGGAAAAAAATGCTAGGTAGAAGCTATCACTACAGTTGTGTATCTCCTGAATCAAGCACCCACAAAAGCTCTTCAAGGAATCGCACCATAAGAAAAATGAAGTGGAAGAAATCCCTCTATTTCTCATTTAAGGATATTTGGATGCAAAGCCTTCATGCACATTCCAAAGAAAAAAATGCATAAGTTAGATGTGAAAACTTTGCAATGTATATTTCTTGGTTATGATGAACAATCCAAGGGGTATCGATTGATTGACCCTAAAACCAAGAATATTCATATAAGTTGAGATGTGGTATTTGATGAAGCTCCCAATTTGGATACACCAAAAAGTAACAAAGACACATATCCTGCTATATACTTGGATTTTAAGGATCCTAAGGCAAGGACTTATCCAAAATAAAACAAAATTCCAAAATGGTATACTAGCACTATAAGAGATGCAAAATTGGATGCACCTCCTGATCTTAATTTAGATCAGCCACGTACTAAAAGTATGTCTCACAAAGAGAGAGAAGAATTTGAAGATGCATATGATGAAGAAGAAGAAGATAGGAGTGAATAGGAAGACTATAATTTTATTACTATAGTTGTAGAGCATGAACGAGATTCAATACAACAAGCCCTTAGTGTACCTCAATGGAAGGAAGTTATGAATGCAAAAAATATCTCTTATGAAAAATAAAACATGGGAGTTAGTTGATCTACCTACTGGTAAGAAACCCATTGGCTTCAAATGGGTATACAAAGTCAATTATAATGTAGATGAAACTATTGACAAGCATAAATCCTACCTTGTTTCACAGAGGTATGCTCAAAAAGAAGATCTAGACTATGAAGAGATATTCACACCAACTAAAAAAATGACAACCATTCGTGTACTTTGTTCAATGGTAGTTCAGTTCATATGGAAGCTTCATTAGATGGATGTTAAGAGTGCCTTCTTAAATAGTGATTTAAAAGAAGTGAACATGAATCAACCTAAAGTATTTGTAGTACAAGTACAAGAACAAAAAGTTTACAAACTAATCAAGTCCTTGCATGGGTTGAAACAAGATCCAATAGCTTGGTACATAAATATTGATAATCACATTTTACAACATGGTTTCATGAGAATTCCCTCATATGCCAATCTCTACTTCAAGAAAGTTGGTTCTGAAATAGTGATCCTTGTATTCTATGTTGACAATATAATCAAAAAATCTGCATCTTATTACTAGCATTTTAGAAGAGATGATTGAAGCAGTGAAGGGTGACTTGAAAAAGTCATTTGAAATGATAGATATAGAAATTATCCATTATTGTCTTGGCTTGGAATTTATGTAGAAAAAGAACCACATTAGGGTTACACAACTAAAGTATGTCAAGGTATTAACTAAAAAATATCGAATGATAGATTGTAATCCCAAAGCAACTCCAATGGAAATAGGGTAAAACTATCTCGATACGATAAATCTTCTCTGGTAGATGGAAATCTCTATCGACAGTTGATTTGGAATCTCATATATCTAATGAAAACTAGGTTGAATATCAGCTTTGATGTAAGCTATATTTTGAGGTTCATTCAGGAACTGTTGGTCTAGAATCTGCTCCTAATGGAAGAGTTTCTATGCCTCAACAAACTTGACCAACATTGAAATATCACAGGATGGTGAGGTCTTGTAACCAATATTTGGAGACATCTAGTTCCTTGTGAGATATTAATTATTATTATTGGATTAAGGGGATAAAAATGTGAGAAATATAAGCTAACACATTAGAAGTTGAAAGGGTGTATTAGACGCATCAAGATATATGCAAGACCAAGATAGAAATGTAAATAACAAACATATAAATCATCTAACAGACCAGCCAAAACATTCCAATATCCATTAACATATAATATATGACAGCAAATTCCAAAATTAGTGAATAAATAGTCAAAATATAGAGTGCAAAATTACAACTAGTTCATCCATTAACTTTAGCATAAATAAACAATCACAGGGCTCATACATACGTGAAATGGTTTGAAGGTCAAATAGTGATTTATTCATATTAGATATGTTTCCAATATTACATATAAATTTTAATGGCTAAGATCTAACCCAAAAAACAAATTACACTTTCTTATTTATAGATGAGAGGTCTCTCCTCTTCTTCTTTTGCTAGACAATTACATTAATTAGTGATGTCCCACCCAGATAGTGGGTCATTAATTTCTATAAATTTGTTGCACCTGATAGAACTTTTCAATGGGAAATACTGGACTATCTGTATTGCTTGCATTAATTGCATACCTATGTCTACTTCTACTTCCAATGGTTTTGTTGTACCTCATGCATTCACACTCTTGGTCATGGTATCTGAGCATTAACTTTATCAACAACTTTCCCTCTCTTCGATCGTAGTGCACTAGCAGGAAACGAAATATTTGAATTTCAAAAAATGGGGAAAAGGTGGGAATCTTGAAAAATCTGTCAGTCTACATTAAATTCGCTTGAGGTTGACCTAGAGGTAGGCCAGGAACCTAGGTTGGTATTAGCCCTAAATTTTTATTCCTTCTTACCAAGTATTCATCTTGGGTAGGACTTTGTGGTGTTTTCTATTATTGATAGCTTATATTTTTCTCTTCTTGCCTTATTTGAGTGGCACTTTAGAGTCTTTTTGCTCTTGAAAACTTACAAAATAGCTGTCGAGGCTAGGGTGGGTCTTTCTAAATAGCGTAACCCTCACAAAATTCTTAAATCCCCATCTAAGTTAGGGATGGTTTTTGAGATATCTCCACCCTCTTAGACTTCTAAACTCCCTTCCTAGCCTAGGTTGGAGGTTTAGGGAACTGCCTTTGATTTATGTCCACCCATGCATCCAACCTTGCCACCTTAGCTTGGGTAGCACTTTGGATAGAGCATCCAATATTTTTATGGGTAAAAATTTCATCCATTGCACAACCTGCCTAGTGCATAACTTTTCTAATTTTGGGGGGTGGGGATTTTTCAAATCCTCCCGAGGTCAAGGATGCTGAATTTTTCATCCCACATTCTTGGTGACTTTTGGGGCCCTTTTACTTGTAAAATAGGGAGAACCCAAACTTCTAACTTGATCAAAATCTTGAAACAAAAACTTGAACTAATAAATTATCCTAACCCCTATCCATTGGGCTACAGATTCAACAAAAAAATATTTGCAAAATTTTATTAAGCCTTTATACTCATTCAAAACTTGCTACCATGGTCAATTCATCCCATCGCTGCTCCCGTCCACCATAAGAATTAGCTTGAGAGAATGTCCCTGCCATAGTTTTAATTTTGAGACTTTTATAGATGTGCTCCCAAACTTCAGAAGTAGGGAGCAAGGCATTACTGATATGGTTATTGATGTCCTCCAATTAGGTCAAATATTTATATGAGGGGTTTTGATAACTCTCAGTTACCTCTTCTATTTTGGCATGAAGTTTAGAGAACCTTAATATGATATTCATAATCTTGTTTGTGACCATGGGCTCCTCAAGTGCAGCAATTTCACTTTGGTCCTATCCCAGGACCTCAAACCTGTTGACAAGATCATGCTCTATAAGGAATTGTTTGCTACTTTTCTAGAATCTTGGAGAGCCAAGATCCCTAAGTGCAACATTGATTATGTTCATTTTTTCCACTTCTCTCTTTAATGTTGTAGGGATTTCAATGCCCTCATCATAGAGGTCCATGACCAAGAGTATTTTCTCCATGTGACATCTAGCTTGGTCCTCTTTCTCTAAACATGTGAGCATGATAGCATCTACTCTTCTAAACATAGCCTTCACCTCCAGTGCTTGAGGATCCATGCTGATTTTCACCTTTCCCATCTTAGCTAACTTCGTATCTGCCTTCTTGGAAATTAAAATAATATCCACCAACTTTCGCACAAAGGTGGGGAACACTTTTAGGGTCACTTTTCTTATTTTTTCTAGATAGAATTCTCGGACATCATTTATCCAGACCTTAAAATTTGTTGTCCTACGAGGCATAATTCTTTCTTGCTAGAGCTCATTTTGAACATCATTCAAATATTATTTTTCCAATTTTTGTAGCTTATCCTGAGCCTCAGTAACCTTCTTCTCGGATAATTCCTAGGCACTATAAAATTTGGCTTTCCATGTATTTATTTATTCTTCCTTCTACTATAATGCTTTTTGATAGGGGGTCTTATTCAGTACTTCTTATATTTTTTTATCTAGAACTGTAAGGCTCATTGCCCTACCTCCGCTTCTTTGAGTTGCTCTTATAGATTGCTAATATTTGTCTTTACAAGTTTCAACTTCTTTTTCTCCTTGCTATTCTGCCAGAATAGCATATTAGCCTACACGTAAATTTTGTAGGGTCTATATCTTGGGTATTTTTACAACATCCTTGGAGACTATATAAAAATCCTAGTCCTTCTGCTCCATCTCCACAAGGAATTTATTGTCTCTTGGTACAGTAATTATCTCATGTATCTTTCCTTCTACTGGATCGAGCTCTAGATGTATTGTGGGAATCATTAGTGCATATTCTTCTGCTAATTTCTCCCACTATTGATCTTCCCATTTCTTCTAATTATCTTGAATATTTTTTACCAAAGCATAAACCTTTGGTAAGTCTTCTTTTGTTACTTGTGTGATAAGTGGGGTAGCCAAGGAATATGGAAGGGGAGTTATTGGGAATGAATACAAGGCATGGATTTGGAGTGAACTTATGGCTTCTCTTAATTGTGTTTATTATAGTAATGGGGTGAAAGGTTTAACTAGTTGGGATTGGACAAGCTACTTTTGGGATGAGTTGGGCAAAGGTTTTTCTTCAACTGAAGGTTGTAATAGGAAAGGTGACATGGGGGAAGGATTGGGGGTAAGCGATGGAAACTCTAGTGATATCTTAGGAGATGTATGCTGGAAGGGAGGAGGAGGCATCATATGAGCTATAGCTGATATCATTCCAATGAAATGTGTTTGAGAAAAGGTAGGGGAATCCTCTATGGTTTTTAAGGATGGGGTTCATTGAGGATATGAAGAGCATGAGTCCACCTCTTCCACTATGATCTATTTTTGGATCACCTTCGGGGCCTCTTTCACCACTAATTGTTGCTTTTGAATCTTTCCCAAGGCCACCATCCCTTATATATTTGATACTATTAGAACCATCTTCTTTCCCTCACTTTTTTCTTATTACAACTAAGATATGTCAGGGCTCGAAGCACCCTTTCTCTTCTTGCTTGATTGGGCCTTTTGAGATAGAGTGGCTAAGGTTTTTTATATTTTTTATCCACTATATTTGGATGACCTAGTCACTTTGACTTTAGTTGAAGGTTTTGTGGGTGAGGCCTTTTGTTCGTTTGCTTTCACCTTGGGTGAGCTTACTTGTGCCTGGTGGCCACTTTGGACCTCTTACTCTTCATCATCCTCCTCTGAATACTCCTGAATCTAGTTAGGACTAGGGGTATCCTCCCTCTTCAAAACCTTAGGTGTAAGGTCTTCATCCTCCTTATTTTTATCATCTCCATCCTTCTTCTTTGGAGGCTTGAAATTGGCATCGTACTTGGTAGAAAACTCCACATATGTTTTTCCTAGGACTATTTTTTAATGTCGTCTCCTTCACATCACATAATCCACCATTGTTCAACTTTGTGTTCTATCCAATTATTCTAGTAGATTATCTCCTAAAATAGGGATTCTTTTATAAATTGAGTGGGTTCCTTTTTGGGATAGAACACCTTCTTGTATGGATAATCGAACCTCCACAATGATTAATTGTGCATATGGAATCTGGTTAGGGGTATCACCTGATCCTTTAGCATTTTCTTGTACTTTAGTACTTCTTTATTAGCCTTATTATCTTGATGCCTAAATTATCATGGCCTATTATTATCTATAAGCTTAGCCTACAGAATATTATTAGGATCATAGTGCCATCTAGGCGGCACGAAAGGAAGTTTGAAAGAAAATAGTTTTTGATCGAGTTGTTGGAACTAAACCCCTCCTTATTGAGCATAAGGATGGGCTTTAAAAATATTAATTGAGGGAAAATCACCCTATTTTTGGATCCAAGAACGCATTTCTCTTCAATGAAATAAATCTGTCAGCACATCTCCATGTTGAAGATCCAATATATGACGTAGAAGGAGAGAAAATAGGGAAAATTTGAGAATTCGTACAATCGAATGCATGTCCCCTCATTTAAGAAGTAGTAATATTTGACCTCTTGAGAACTAATTCTCAAAAAATGTTCTACCATTTTTGATAGGCATGGACAAGCTTGATGAATATACGCAAGGGTGGGTCCCAAGAACTACTTGTTGAACTCCAAAGAAGAGCTCTTTCTGAGTCCATGCATCCATTTTGCAACTGGGCATATTTATTCCTTCTCATTTTTATCTTGGATCTTCATGGTGTGCCTATCACATGGCATGTGGCAAAAGAACAACCATGCCAATTGTGATGCATATCAAAATTTCTTGCTTGCTCCACTTTGATATTTGGCCAATTTCTTTTGAATATTCTTGGATAAAAACCCTACCCAATTAAATCTTAAGGACTTATATGCCCATGAAATAGCATATTCCATCACCACCTAATATGGATACACCTCCTCATTAAATGAATACCTAATAGGGTGGCCAACAAGGACAATATGGGTTCATCTTGTTCTTTGAATTTCATTACTGGTCGAGGGTTGTCCATATAATTATTCAATAACACGCTAAGGGCCAGAACCACCCATTGGTTAGGGATATCCTTGAGTAACTGCTTTCACTACTCATCTTCATTTATATCAATAATTCTCAAGCTCATGTTGCCCTAGGGTTCTCGAGAAAAGGAGACTTTAGGAAAAATAATTTTTCGAATGGTGTTAGTGTTTATGTTGAACAACACTCATCCTTTTACATCTCATACCGCACTAGTGGTTGCATCATAGAATTTTTCTACTACATGCACTAGCTCGGGATAGGGGTGTATGGGAAATGGTATGAAAGGGCTTAGGTGGTTTCTCTAGGGTACTACTGCTAGACTATTGTTAGAAACCTTCATAGCCAAAACTGCTACAGCTTCACGAGTAGCTTTAATTTTACCCCTAATTGTTATCTTGGTATCTCTAAGCTCATTGTATGAATCTTCCAACTTCTTCTTGATTCTTGTCCTCACCATTTTTTTTAGAAGCTCCCCTCTCTGAAGATGGGTGGTTGCTAGGAATTAGAACTCTTCCACCACTTACAATATTCACACGATCTTAATATTACTCCCAGTTCTATATTGGTAAATCATGCAAGGCAAAAAGAAACTAGCTATTTTTTTTAATTCCTTTTTTATAGCATGTAATTGGGACTAGTACGAGGTGTCAATAGGATCACTAAGGGACTTTTCTCAAACTAAATAAAATATCTCAAAATACACCTCCCTCTGATAGTTGGTACCTATATATCTCCCTTGGGAAGTGAATCATCAACCAATGAGGTGGCTGCAGTTGTTGCTTTCATCAACCTAGGGTGGCAAGGATTAGGAGTTTTTTTAATTAGGATTATCTTAATTATCATGCTACTATATCTTACCACCATCTTATTGGCTATATTACAAGCAATTTAGGCAAAATATTTATTGTTTATGATAGCCCATAACTTACTTAGGGTGATGTACTATTTTCTCATGTTGGTTTTAATGACCAAGTTGATGTGTTTACTCGAAGCAGATTCACCTGGACAGTTCTTACTTGACCATTGCTCCATCAACATTCTTAGGGTGCAAACCATCCTATCCACTCGACAGTAATTAAAGCACTCACTATGGTTGTCATGATGATTGGCATTTCCATGCTCTGCACTAATGTCACCATTATTTGACTGGAATGGATAAAGGTACTCCTAACATTAGATTGGCATAGAGGATTTCCCGTGCATGTCCTCTTTCTCAAAAATTGGAAGACAACTATCCTTCACTGCTCTTGGATTTAAATTCTCATGATGGGAATTGGAAGCTCTTAGATAGCATATTGTGACTTAAGTATCCACCCATATCTTAATTGCTATAGGATTTAGCGCATGGGAAATATTTTTTGACATCCTCCACCTTTTTCTTGTTTCAATTTTTTACCCCACCTAACTTCTACCTTTTATCAGGGTGATACTTTTACGTTCCACTTGAGCTCCTAGCCTCTACTTTTCTCTTCCCATATTTGGTGGGGTTCTTTTTATAGTGGGTTATAAAGCTTTTCACTACTTTCCACGTTGCCCAACCTTGTTAGCCATCACCTTAACTTGTTTGATCCATCAAGGTGGATTTTCATTGATGTGGTTGCGGCTTGGTTGGGATCCTATTTTCTATACTAGGCACAAATTTAGGTCAAAAAATACACAGGAACAAACAAGACTATTTACATATGTACATTCTAGGCTATAGCCAAGATCAAGCATAGTGCTTGAGATACTGACCATTCATAGTAATTGGTAGCAATCCTCCCTCCAAGTCCTGTAACTGGTATGCATTTGAGTGTTTGCAGCTCTGTATGAGATATGGGCCTTACAAGGAGTCAAATCTATCATGAGCACTAGGTTTTTCTTTATAAAAATCCAATTTTAGGACAAGGTCTCCTTCACTAAATATTTTAGGTATGGTCTTTCTATCAAACCAATGCTTAACAATATCTTAGTGATGACATAGGTTATTGTAGGATTTACCCCATTCTTCTTCTATATGGATCAGCTATATCAACCTCTTTTCCATGGGAAGAAAATATTTCACATCTATTTCACTCATGAGCTTGATATTTGGGAGTTCTAGGTTAATTGGGAGAATTACCTCTTTTTCATAAACAAGGGCATATGGTGATGTCTTCAATGATTTCTTGTATGTGATTATGTCTACCCATAGCACATGATCAAGAAAGAGGTGCCATGTCCTAGGATTACACTCTATATTACACTTTATTATATTCAATAGGTTTTTGTTAGTAGACTCCACCAGACCATTTCCCTGTGGGTAATAATTCGAATATGCACTTCAATATATACCATCCATTCTTGCAAAATCCATAGTTTTGGCACCTATGAAGTGAGTAACATTATCAGATACAATGGTGGATGGGATCCCAAACCTATTTATCAATATTTCTAACAAATCTATCATCGTATGTTGATCAGCATGATTTGTGGCTTATGCTTTAGTCTATTTCATGAAGTATTTAGTGGTTGTAAGAATATCTTTATGATCAGATGATGAATTTGGCCTTATTTCCCTAATGAAATCCAATCCCTACTATTGAAAAGTTTCCTATGCTACTACTGGTTGTAGAGGCATGGCAACATATTTGGATTTTCCAATAAACCTTCGATATTTGTCACACACTTTTTCAAATTTGAATGCATCAAAGAAAATAGATGGTCAGTAAAATCTAACTCTAAATATTTTTGCAACTATGGTTTGGCCTATATAATTCCCTCCTAACAATCCACCATGGAATTTTTCTAGGATCTTCCTGGTTCTATCTGGTGGTACACACCTTAGAGGTACACCATTAAAGTTTCATCGATAGAGGATATCACTTACTAGTATAATTTCTTGCTTGAAATCTATATCTTCTCCTTTGTAATGTTGTCAATCCTTTTGTATACCTTCAAGAATGAAAATAGTGCATAAACTGATCGATACATGTCATGGATGACTCCTAAATTCCTTCTTGCCTTTTACAACTATCCTCTTCTATTCATGCATTTGATTACTCAACCACAGAGTGAGCTAGTTGTTGGCAAAGAGTCATTCCTCTTACTAGCTTTATTGGTTTGATTTATACATCAAACTCCTGAATATTTGAAGTCCACCCTTCTCTCCTTTCACCTAGTTCTCCTTGTATGATAAAACATCTAACATCTGGGTGCACCACATACACGAAGATCTTTCTCTGGAATAGATAGTGCCTAAAATTCTTGAGATATTTCATGATGGCATATACCTATCTTTCAATAAAATTATATTTCTCTTCATGCTCCTACAAATTTTGATTGAGAATGGTAATTGATCTTTTGTTGTCGTATTATCCATTTTGAGTAAGCACCGTAGTGTAACTGTCCTCTACTCTAAATACATGCAAGATGAAGAATTTAGAGTAATCTAGATTTATGAGGACTGGGACTCTTGAAATTGCATCTTGTATACTTATAAAAGCATCTGGATGAGCTTCAGTCCATTTGAATTCTGCATTCTTCTTGAGCATCTCAGTCATGGGATTAGCTATCTGGGCGAAGTCAAAAGTAAACTTTTAGATAAAGTTGATTTTTTCCAAAGAAATACTACAGCCCTTTCTTATTCATGGGGAGGGGTAATTATAAAATGTCTTTTACCCTATCCGAGTTAATGGAAAGCCCCTTTTTTGATACAAGGTGCCCCAATAGCTTTCCTTATTGGATAGCAACATTGATTTATTTGTATTAAGTGATATCCCAAATTCCCTACATTTATCAAAGACTTGAGTAATGTATTTTATATGCTCCTCATTCTTGTGATAAAACACAGTCATGTCATTTAGGTAAATAACAATCACCCTATTGACCAGTTCACCAAATGCCACATCCATCACCCTTTGAAAATTGGCTCCTGTATTATATAATCCAAATGGAATGTGTTGATAAGCAAAGGTTTCCCATTTGGTAGTGAAGGTTTTTTTGTATTGATCTTCCTCTCATACTCAGATTTGATTAAATATTGAGAAGTCATCTAATAGAGAAAATATCTCCACTCTTTCTACCATGTGTACTATCTAATCGATTTGTGGCAAAGAATAATGATCCTTTAGGGAGACTCTATTCAAACTTTGAAAGTAAACATAGATTTTAATATCCCCATTATTTTTTCTAACTAAAACTAATTTCACCATCTAATTTGAATGCTTAATGGGGTATATTATTTTAGCATTGAGCAATTTTAGGAGCTCTTATTTCATCAGGGTCTCAATATTTGGTAGTGAAGGTTTTTTTGTATTGATCTTCCTCTCATACTCAGATTTGATTAAATCCTGAGAAGTCATCTAATAGAGAAAATATCTCCACTCTTTCTACCATGTGTACTATCTAATCGATTTGTGGTAAAGAATAATGATCCTTTAGGGATACTCTATTCAAACTTTGAAAGTAAACATAGATTCTAATATCCCCATTATTTTTTCTAACTAAAACTAATTTCACCATCTAATTTGAATGCTTAATGGGGTATATTATTTTAGCATTGAGCAATTTTAGGAGCTCTTATTTCATCAGGGTCTCAATATTTGGATTGACTGGCCTATATTTTTTTTAGACCAACTTTGCATCTGATTCTAGTTCAATGGTATGTTTAATGGTATCTTTATCATAAACCTTCAAATCATCATGGGTCTAGCCAATTATTTCATCATATTTTTTGCATAGTTCCAAGATTTGCTTCAATTTCTCTTCTGAATAGTCTATGCTCACTTTCAAACATTTCCCTAGAGCTACTGAGATTTCCTTGGAACCTTTAGCATCAATTTTGATCATGTGGATGGTTGGGAGATCACTATTGTAAAAATAATTTTTCAAGGTAATCAAACCCTTCGGGATATGAATATTTTTTAACTGGAGGAATCCTTCCTCCTCTTCTTCCTGATATTCCTCTTCCATAACTACAGTTGAACAATTAATTTATTGCATCATGAAGTCTATTATCTCTTCATCACTTTCAAAGACCTTCTAAAATATATCTTTAACTAGAATTTAGGGTCGGTATATCACCCTTACTACCCTAGGCCTATATATGACATTTGATACTTGGCAGTAATTGGCTCCCATAGTCACCAAGATGTCAGCATGGGTGTTTTGATCTCTGGGAATGGCTTTGACATTCAAGGCCTCAAAATATTCTATTAAATACCATACTCTATTCCTATATTCCTTAATATAGTGTTGCTTCCTTACGTACTTCTCAGTGATTTGATTAACTATCAACTCAGAGTCACCAAACATTTGTAGATGTTTATTTCCAAGTTTCTTAACCTTTCTTAGTCCCAAGCATAAAGTCTTCATATTCAACTGCATTGTTAGTGCAACTCTAGGTGAGTCTATAATATAAGGTCTTTCGATCCCCTATGGTTGAAATCAACACCACTCTTGCCCCTACATCATTCTTACATCTTGCCCCATCAAAATATAGCTTCCACAATTGATTGGAGGTGTAATGCTCTTCTCTAACTTCTTAGTCTCTGGATTTTGAATGGAGTAAGTTCCCATTCTTGTTTCTATCATGGTTTTGAAATATTTTAATGAAAAATAGTCCTCATATTGAAGTTCTTCTATGACTTCCTCCATCAAGTCTTCCTCATCAATTACTATTCCTACCATACCTGCCTACTGATCTTCTTCTTCCAACTTCTCTATATGAAATGAAGAAGGTTTCTTGGATATCTTCACTCTTCTACCTTTGAAGGGTATCTCAATATGGGAATAATATAAATACAAGTATCCTCCAAATTTAGTATTAAACTCCCTTGATAGACACATTCTAAAATATGGCTCAAGGTCCACCACCACAATCTCTTGTATGACTGTGACTTGGGGTAGTCTATGCAACACCATGGGGACATCCTTGATCACCCCTATAGTTTTGATAAGTGTACCATCTAGATGTAAGACACTCCAGGGTAACTCCTTGTATATTCCATATCAATGATATCACATACTACTTTGGGCATGATTGTGGTGGTCGCTCCTAAGTCTATCATGTAATTGTGCACTATCCATCCTTCCATTTCTAGGGATAGATAAAAAGGAGAGGGTATGTTCTTACCTGTCCCCATAACAAGAGTACCTTGAACTAAATTTTGCTTTGATGATGACTTGTTCTAACTTTTAATTAGCTTGATAATTTCATAAAGTAGATAGATTTATATAGGGATCATTAGGGCATCATACATGCTAACCTTTGAAAGCATCTTCTTTAATTCTTCAATGATATTGAAATAGGGAGCTATAGGTTGTCTTTATTTATCCCTCTGGTAGTGTTCATATTTACTATGATATTCTTGGGTTTCTTCTATCTACTTTTTCTTCGTTAGGAAAGGATATTTTAGTTTATCCTTGGCTTCCTCCTATGTCTCCTTTGTCTTCTACTGCCTTGCATTAGGTACAGTCTCCTTCTTTTGGATAGTTGATTTCTAGATGGAGGCTGTCTGAGGGACTTTCTTTTCAACTTTCTCCTTTTTCTTGCTATCATTGAGGAATTTTAGGGGATTCAACTCCTCTAGGCTCACTTGTAATGGTTTTTTTATAGATCTAGTTAGGATAGAGACTTGTTCATCTAACTAAATCATGAAATTATGCTTGCTTTCAAATATCATGTTGACATGACCCTTCTGAGATCATTTCATCCTTTCCACTACCACATTTTGTATATTATGCTCATGCATCATGTAGGTTCTTTTTGCATGAGGATCATTATAAGTGAAACAACAATAGTCATACTGGGGTGTGTAAGAGGAAGGCTTCACTTCATTGGCAAGGATAGTGCTTGTTCTTTCAGGGGGTTTATTGGTAGATGGAGCTTGATATCTTGACACATAAGGAAATATTTTGGGTTGGAAGTTCCTATCTACCTCTCTTCTTTTCATAAGAGTCATCTCATTGTTGATATTCTTCATAGGATTTTCCAGTTCTAAGAGGATGGTTATTTGAATACCTGGTGTCAAAAATTCTAGGACTATAGGAGGAGCCAAGAGTGCTGGAAACATGGGTATTACTATAAGGGTATGTATCACTGAAGTAATAGGCTATTGTAGCATATTTACTAGAGGGGGAATTGTAGGATAGGCTGATGCTGAGGACATAGGTTGTGGTTGGTTCTAGAACAGCTCAAGAAAAATAGCTATTGTGGGTTTAGGAGGTAGTCGACCAATAGCAATCAGTAGTTTTTTAGCTTTTATGGCTTCTTGAAATATTTGTGGGAAAGATAGAACATTAGTTTACCTTATCATCAAGCTCAGATCTGAACTAAATTCTCTTAGATAATAATACATGGCCTACTCATTAGTTGATCGAAGACCTTCGAGGACCCTATGCTAGGTACGATTAAATCTAATATGTAAATTACTTATCTCTTCCTGAGGATGTTTATATATAATAGTAAACTGAGTAAGCAAAGAAAAAGGGTCAAGTTTCTCATTAAATTTTACCACCAATATTCTTTCTATATTATCTCGTGAAGTAATAATTCCATTAGGAAGGATCCTATACCAATTTAGCATTTTTCCCTTCAAGGAAATAACCAGCAATTTTATCATGGCATATTCCTCATAGATATTATGAACAGTGGCTAGTGTCACCACATATTGGCAGTGTTCAAATATCATTTTTCCTATACCATCATATGTGTGAAATACTTTAAAGGCCACTAGAGGGATAGTATTATGGTTAGTGAGGTTTAGAGGACTAGTATTGTCCTAGGTGGGGTATCCTAGATTCTAGTTCTAATTTTGGTTCTGGTTTTGATTTTGGGCCATCATTTTGAAGGGGTAAGCGGATCCTCAAAGTCGATATCACTAATATTTTGATCTCTTGAAAGGGTGAGGAGCAGGATAAGCTCGACAAATATAGGTTGTTGCCTTCTTATATAAGGTAACTCTAGGAACTCAACAAGGTATTTAGATAAACTAGCTTTACACCTTGTAATCATGACATATTTGCACTACAAGGATTTCTTGGTTAATGCTTTAGTAGAGTTTCCAGGTGATTAATGGATAACTGAGTGGAGTAGAGAACCACCTAACTCTAGACTACTCAAGTTGTGATACTTTTTGGGTCCCACCAGGTATGCCAAAAACTATTGGTTTGGAATATGCATCTAATGGAAGGATTTATGCACCTCAGTAGACTTTACCAACATTGAAAGGTCATAGGAAAGTGAGTTCTTGTAACCAGTATTCAAAGAAGGTCAGTTCCTTGTGAGATATTAACTATTATTACTAGATTAAGGGGAGAAAATATGAGAAATCTAAGCTAACACATTAGAAGCTAAAATGGTGTATTAGCTGCATCAAGATATATGCAAGACTAGGATAGAAACATAAATAACAAACATATAAATCATCTAATAGACCAACCAACACATTCCAATATCCATTAACATCTAATGTATGATTACAAATTCTAGAATTAATGAACAAATAGTTAAAATTCAAAGTACATAATTACAACCAGTCATCCCTTAACTTTAGAAGAAATAAACAATCACAAGGCTCATACATACGTGAAATGATTTGAAGGCTAGACAATGATTCATTCGTATTAGATACGTTTCCAATATTACATAAAAATTATAATGGTAAGAGCCGACCCTAAAAACAAATTATATTTTCTTATTTATAGATGAGAGGTCTCTCCTCTTCTTCTTTTTCTAGATAGTTACATTAATTTTTGCAAATTGACTGCACCTAATGGAACTTTTCAAGGGTAAATACTTCACTATCGGGATGGCTTGCATTAATTGCATCCCTTTGTCTAATTTTATTCCCAATGATATTGTTGTACCTCATGCATTCACACTCCTGGTCCTGGTAGTTGAGCATTAACTTTATCTATAACTTGCCCTCTCTTCGATCATAATACACTAGCAGGAAATAAAATATTTGAATTTCAAAATGGGGCTAAGGCAAGCTTCCTAAAAAATCTATTAGTCTATTTTAAATTCACTCGAGGTTGACCTAGAGCTAGACCATGACCCTAGGTTGGTATTAGCCCTGACCATTTATTCCTTCTTGTCAAGTATTCATCTTGGGTAGTACATTGTGGTATTTATGTAGCCAACAACTTATTTACTACTCTTCCTACCTTGTTCAGGTGAAACTTTAGAGTCTTTTCATCCTTGGGAACTTCCAAAATATCCTCCTAGGTTAGGGCAGGTCTTTCTAAATCCTAAACTTCTAAAATCCCCACCCAAGCTAGGGTGAGGTTTTGATATAGCTATTCCCTCTTGGACTTCTAAAATCCCCACCTAGGCTAGGATGGGGTTTTGAGGAACCACCTTTGATTTATGTCCTGCCATGCAACCAACCTTGCTACCTTAGCTTGGGTGACACTTTGGATAGGACAGCCAATATTTTCATGGGAAAAACTTTTGCCCATCACACAACCTGCCTAGTTCATAAATTTACTCTATTGTTGGGATGGAGATTTGTAGGCAACAAATCCACCTCCCAGAGAAAGAAGAAGTGATTTGCTAAAGTTTTGACTATTTTGGAGATGATTTGCTCTAGTTTTGTGAAACCATACAGTAGGGAGAAAATCGTACATAAGATCATACAACTGAAGTGGCAAACCATACAGAGTAGTGGCAAATCGTACAAGGCGCACCGAAATTCACTGAAATGTAAAGGAAATGTAATTTCGGGATGAAATGTCGCATGGATTTGCTAACCTAAGGTGTAAACTTAGGAAAAGGCCAAAATAATGTATTCAGTTGTAATTGGGCAGTTGTGAATAATGGATTGTCTCAGGAATTGCTTTGGAACAGCCTGGGCAACGTTATATAAGGCCCCATTTTTGAATTTATGAGTTTGGCTACTAGTTTACTGGTTCATAGTTGCTAGGATAGAGAGTTAGCCATATTTCTGAGTTATTGCTATAGTATGGATAGATTTTCCACATTGTACTGAGTTGATCACCATTAATAATAAAGAACAGACATTGTGGATGATAGTGTATGATCCTGTGTGTATGGTTGATGCATTGTGGATGATTATTGTGTGATTGAGTTTCTTCCTTATTGTCATATGTTAGTTTTAGGCTTCATTGCAGGTTGTGAGCAGATTGCTACTGGTGGGAATCATGGAGAATGATATAGGAGCATGAGGAAATTTTCAAGGATGTATTGAAGCAGACTATATGATTTATGGGCATAATTGCTTGAACGAAATCACTTATAATCCTAGATTGGATGCTTTGCTTGTGTGTGGAATCATCTTGTTTGGACTGTTAAAACCTTACAAAACCTTCCAGAGAGAGATTGGAGTAGAAGAGCATTGCAAATACTATATTTTTGTACCTTTGGATCATACAGATCGTACATCATACAAATCATACACAAAATCCTTACCCGATTTGGTAAAATAAGCGATTGATAGAAACTTACCCGATTTGGCAGTTTTGGTAATCGGCTTGAACGATTACAAAACTATGTACGATAGCCTCCAAAATAGCATCCATCAGTTTTTTTGAGTGCAATATCATACCATCTTGGCCACTGTATGATCTCAGATCATACAATGTATGTGTGGAAGGTCGTACAAGAGATTGACAGTCCGTACGAGGGTAGTTCGGGTACTTGGAAGATTGTTCGATTTGGTACTTAAGATCAAGCTCATCCTAGGGATTATTCTGACCATCAAAAGATACCTCCCCACTAGGAATACTCCACCACTATGTTACATTTGGTGTCGTTGCCTTATCGAATTTGGCATTTTTGTTAAAACGGGTCAAATTTGATGAAACAATTGGAGGTGATTTCTTATGATAGACACTAGTACACGAAGTCGTGGGAGAAGAGAACCATGAGAGAACATTCCAGTAAGAAGGAGCATAAGGATTGCTCAAAGAGGAAACACGAGTAACTCATATCATAGTATGCACAAACCAGATAGAGGGCAAGTTTGGACATCCGAAGAAGGAGACTTTGAGACATTTTTGATTGAGATAGAAGACGAGGAGGAAAACCCACCGATCATAGAGGAGATGGGTGACAAAGAGAAAGTGCACGATGATGGAGAGTGGATGGTAAGGCCTAAGGAAGTGGCAACGGGGTTGTGAGAGGGTGCAGAGGATGGGAGTCAGTCACCAAGGCAATAGGACATGAGGACTCAGGAAGATAGACCAAGACAATCTCCATCACATCAACGAAGAAGGTCGTAGAGTGAGGATGCACGAGAATTTGGTCACCGAGTGACGGGACAGAATAAGATACCTCAAATTGATTCTTCTGATGACAATGGAAGTAAGACACCTCCGAGGAGGAATTCAATCGAGATTCCATGGGAGACCTCAAGTGAGAGTGACGACTCTCCCAAGATGGCTAATAGAGCAGCCAAGCAAATATGTCCACCATTTTTAGGTGAGGGTAAGGAAGACCCCACATGGCATATAGGAACTTGCATAACCATTTGGAGGGAAAATGGTGTAAAGAGGAAGGTTGTCACTAGTGATGTAGTTTGTGACACTCCTCACAGTAATAAAAGATGCAGAATATGGTATGACATGGAAGATGTTGACATGGAAGATGTTGTCATGGAAGATGTTGACATGGAGGATGTTTTGATGGAAGACGTTGTTATGGAAGATGTTTCCCAAATAGAACAACCCATCATACACTCAAAATTCCCTAAGGAAGAATGGGATTGTACGATTTTGCAAGAGGGCATTGTACGTTGGTTGGGTGAAATCGTACAGTGGGTAGAGATTGTATGATTTCAAGTCAAATTGCACAATGTGAGATTGTACAAGAAGAAATCATGCAAAAGGAAATCGTACAAGATGAAATCATACAGAGTAGAACCATACAAAGTGTTCCATCAGTGGTTAAGACAGGGTAAAAGGGAGTCGATGTTGAGCTGGTTAAGGAGGTTGAGTAAAGAAACCCAAAGTGCTCATGAAGGGAAAAATTTGACTTTGATAGTGAATGGAAGAACACGTGAGGGACGTTGTCCCTCGACCCTACAAGGGACACTATCCCTTGACCCTGCAAGGGGGTTCCCACCCCCTTGACCCCCATCATAGGTGGATATGGGCGTTACCCATCATGTTGATGATGTTTTTCATCTTGAGCATGTTTAAGGCCACATGGTGGTGTAAGCTACATAATGAAGAGATGCCAGTTGTAGCAGACCTTTGGAATCGATGAAAGCCAAAGGAGCCTGACAAGATAGAGATGCCAATGTGGATGGCACAGTACATAAAAGGTATTACCCAAGGGATCCCGTATGATTGGGGTACCTATCTAGAGAGAAGAATGCATGAAGCATTGACAAAGCGACCAAAGAACTTTGGGATGGCCTTTCAAGCTATAGGATTGCTTCTGAATGTAGTTACGAAAATGGGAATGCAGTTCCCAGGGTTGACACCGCCTAGAGAAATTAGGCCAGATCAACCAACAATATTGAGATGGGCAAAAGCTATACCCATAGGTAAGGTTACTCTAAAGAAACCATGCACAAGGAGTGAGTGACACAAGAGTGAAGCTCAAGAAGATACTTCTCCGGAGGAGGATGCCGATGTACACCATCAAAGAAAATGCTCTAGACGGTTGGAGCCAGAATTGGAACAATCAGTACCTACTAGAAGGCAGTAGGAGTAGCCTCTTGAGAAATAAAGGGAGAGTAGTCCAATTTATATTAGGATGAGAAGGCAAATAGAGAGGATGGTAGGAAAACTAGCTCCCTAAGTATGGAGAATGGAAGAGTCGGATTTAGAAGTGACAAAGTTGGATGAAGTGTATTAGGTAGAGGCAGAGAAAATAGTATGCTCGCTAAAAAATTTCTCTCAATATGAGAATATGGATACCTCTAACTTCTTTAGAGGATTTGAGGTAGGGCACGATGGAGTGGCCACTACCCAAGAAGAAGTAGTAGCAGATACGAAGAAGAAGACATGATATAGATTTGTATCAGGAGGGTCTAACAAACATGAAGTCTCTAAGAAGGAAGTGCCATAAGAAATTGAAGCAGTTCTTGCCTCGAAGGTCACAATGGAGGATGCACAGAAGTTGTAGCAGGAAAGAGTGGTAGAAGAGCAACAAGTAGAAGGCAAGGATAAAGGTCGAGATAATACAGAGGAGCCATATGGAGGCTCATCTAGAGCAGATAAGGCTCAAGGACTGGATGAGCAATGATCTCAGGAAGAGATCATAAAAATTGTAGATAATGAGGGGGAGGAGGAACAAGAGAAATAGTCTCCACCTCAAGAAAATATTGATACCGAGAGAGCACTTAGAGAGCTTGGAGGAAGCTCTAGCCACCTTAGAGAAGAAGATGAACTAAGTCAAGGACTTGGAGGCTGAGGTAGCTCGACTGGAAACATTATAGAAGAAGTAGAATGAGTCATCGAGGATGCTGACTCAAATAAATGGGAGGGCAGATGTAGGCAGCAAATCCACCTCCCAGAGAAAGAAGAAGTGATTTGCTAAAGTTTTGACTATTTTGGAGATGATTTGCTCCAGTTTTGTGAAACCGTATAGTAGGGAGCAAATCGTACATAAGACTATACAACTAAAGTGGAAAACCATACAGAGCAATGGCAAATCATACAGGGTGCACCAAAATTCACTGAAATGTAAAGGAAATGCAATTTCGGGATGAAATGTCGCATGGATTTTCTAACCTAAGGTGTAAACTTAGGAAAAGGACAAAATAATGTATTCAATTGTAATTGGGTAGTTGTGAATAATAGATTGTCTCAAGAACCACTTTGGAACGGCCTGGGCAATGTTATATAAGGCCCCATTTTCAAATTTATGAGTCTAGCTACTAGTTTACTGGTTCATAGTTGCTAGGATAGAGAGTTAGCCATATTTTTGAGTTATTGCTATAGTATGGATAGATTTTCCACATTGTACTGAGTTTATCACCATTAATAATAAAGAACAAACATTGTGGATGACAATGTATGATCCTGTGTGTATGGTTGATGCATTGTGGATGATTATTGTGTGATTGAGTTTCTTCCTTACTGTCATATGTTAGTTTTAGGCTTCATTGTAGGTTGTGAGTAGATTGCTACTGGTGGGAATCATGGAGAATAATCTAGGAGCATGAGGATGTTTTCAAGGATGTATTGAAGTATACTGTATGATTTTTGGGCGTAATTGCTTGAACGAAATCACTTATAATCTCGGATTGGATGCTTTGCTTGTGTGTGGAATCATCTTGTTTGGACTATTAAAACCTTACAAAACCTTATGGAGAGAGATTGGAGTAGAAGAGAATTGTAAATACTATATTTTTGTACCTTTGGATTGTACATATCATACATCATACAAATCATACACAGAATTCTTACCCAATTTGTTAAAATAGACGATTGATAAAAACTTACCCGATTTGGCAGTTTTGGTAATCGGCTTGAACGATTACAAAACTGTGTATGGCAGCCTCCAAAATAGCATCCATAAGTTTTTTTGAGTGCAATATCATACCATATTGGCCATTGTATGATCTCATATCGTACATTCTATGTGTGGAAGGTCGTACAAGAGATTGGTAGTCCGTAAGAGGGTAGTTCGGGTACTTGGAAGATTGTTCGATTTGGTACTTAAGATCAAGCTCATCCTAGGGAGTATTCTGACCATCGAAAGATACCTCCCCACCGGGAATACTCCACCACTATGTTAGAGGATTTTTCAAATCCTCCTAAGGTCAAGGATGCCAAAATGTCCATCCCATAGGAACCTAAGGTCAGTAATTGGAATGTAATAAAGAGTAATTGGAATCCTTCATCTACCCATTTTCCAAATTGCCCCGATATATCGTCTCTGTATTTTTTGAAACAATCTTCCACTCCTTCACCTCTGGCATGATTTTATTTCAAACTAAAAAAAATTTGGTGGTAGTTTTATGGTTGTATGGACTTCTCTTATCTCCTTCGATGTTCCTCAGCTCGCTTTTGCCATATTATATCGATTTTTAGGGTTTAAATATTTAACAACTTGCAATTTCCATCGTACTTCTTCAATTTCTCCACTTCTTCGAACTCCCAACAATAATTCTTCACTTCTTCATTTGTACTCTAATGTATTCTACTATATTTTTTTGCTATTCTTGGCTAGAATTCAAATTTCCCTTTTTCGTGGAGTAAACCCTAATTTTCTTCTTCCTCCTTTCTTGGGTTGAATATTTTAGAAAATGAAAAGACTCCCTGGTTCTAATTAAAAAATGGGTCCTTAAAATTTAAATTATTAAGTAAATTTACTGCCCATATGGTCTTCTTCTTCTAATTGCATGCTTTCCACCTTCGTCCTCCTAAAAATTCAAATTCTCACTTGTACAATTTGATAAAAATCGCAATTTTGCCTTTCTATTTAAAGTGCTCAAAAAACCCTAACTAACCCTAATTCGATCAACTTAAATTGTGCCACTTTGCACATTTTCCCTCCATCTTGTGTGGATGATTGAAAACTCAGCAGGCTTTTGAAATTTCTACTTGTTTCCCTTCCTTTTTCCTCCAACCACTTCTTTCTCCCGTGCATGCAGCATTAATTGGGTAGTTGGAAATCGTACATCCTACTTGAAATCATACACTATATGATCTAAATTGTACAACATGTCATTTTGTATGATTTACCTTACTCTATGTAACTTTTACTTGTACGATCTATCATTTGTATGATTTCATCTTTAATTTTGTTGTGTACGATCTTTATACTTAGAGAAATTTTCAATTTCTCCCTTTCTGAAGAGGCCGCCATTTCTGGTTTTCAACCGCTTCCTTCTTAATTATGTCCTGAGGGATTTTCACAACTAAGGCACCCATTTTTTTCATTTTATTTTTCTTTTTATTTTTATTTATTTATTTTTTAATCCTAGTCTATTTACACTTACCGTCTTGGTAATTGTACAATTGCATTCACTTGTATGATCTCATATGAATCTTGACTTGGAGGTTCGACCATAAAATTTCAAGTAATGGTGTCCTCTTGTACCACTTGTTCCCTTGGTTGGCTTGTTTCTACCTGTGATGCTACTACATGTTCAGCTCTTCCCCTACAATGTGTATAATTTGGAATTAGATAATGGAGATTTGGAGTCTCCTCACCAGGTGATCCTTCTTCTTTTTGTGCAAGTGATTGATCCCATGGTAGTGGTGTCCTTACCACTCTACGATAATTTGAGCAACTTCTTCACATATATCCATGGATAAATTCTTTCTCCAAACTTGGTGATTGAACTCATTGTTGGCCTAAGTTTCTTTCCTCTGCAAAGTGTATTCTTCCTCTTCCAACAAGGTTTCTACCATGTAGGTATCTACCCCATCCATTTCCCCTTGGCATCAAAATTCTCTGTACTATTGTTGATTCCTCCCTCTCTTGGAGTAATTTCCTATTACCCATCACTCATTGAGGTCCTTATATGTTTATGGGTGGTTTTCCCCATGTGCATCATCTTATAGAGTTTGGTAACATGCCTCTCATTCTAGGTATACCTCACTGGTTCCTTGTCTAGTTCATGCATGCTAAAGGATTATTTCCCAACCATCTAGGAGGAGGGGGTCAAAACCTTCCTTGTCCTCTACCTCCTCTATTTGTAACATCATCATGATCTTAGTTAATCCCTGGTCGCCTACCTCCTCCCCTTCCTTGTTGGAGTCTTATAGGTCTTTTTCCAATTCTTCCTCTTATTCCTCGGTTGTCAGGAGTAATTTCTACCAACTCAATATTGGTTAGTGGACTCTGGTTAGGTGACAACTATCATAAGGTTTTGATTCTCCTGTCAGCACGTACCAAGCGACATCTCCATATTCTTTCCTCAAATGATCTATGGGGGGATTAAGATGTCAATACTTCTCTATATGCATCAAAGAAGTTTGTCTCAGAGCTAGAGTTGGTCTGACCCTCTTCCATCTATTCTACCCAATTGGTTGGTAAATTCATCACTCTCTAATTTTTGTACTTACCTTATTTGTCTTCTCAATTTTTGATGATCTATTGTCTAAGCTTGCGTATCAATGCTGGATCTACCCCTTTGAGCTCTCCCTAATTGTCTTTGTCTCGATGCACTAGTTGGAGGATCATGATCTCTCTGAGGATTATGAGGATTCTCTGGATCATCATCATAACTACTATCTGCACTAGGATATCCTACCAACCATGACATTCCTTCATCATTGGAATCTATCATATCCAAAAATATATTGCCTTGTAATTCAGGTGATGTGGTGGCCTCCTCTATGTCTCACCAAAGTACTCCTACATCTTCATTTATCATTGGCTGCTCACTTGGTGGGGGTGGTGAACTTGTGCTTGTGCCTTCATTTCCTCCATAATTTCTTGGAGTTAATCCTTCAACCTCTTTAGGTTCAATTTCAACTTCTTGCAGTCTTTGTTCATCCAGTATTCATATGGTACCATCCAACTCTTGGATGAGTTGTTCTCTCAACCTCGCATTGTGACTCTATAATGTTTGATACTCTTCTTGTAATTTTTGAGTTTGTATTCTCATCCTCTGCTATAATAGCCTTATCTAAGCCAATGGAGAAATTCCAACTAATTCCTCATCTATAGTTTCATCCATGTTGTCCTCTAATATTTTCATTTTGAACGTGTCCACTCTATCTTCATTGTGCACTATTAACCTTATCCTTCTTCGTTCTTCCATCTGTCGAGGCAGTTCCCTGTGTTTTACTCGTGGGTACCTTGTGTTCGAAGTTCTATGTAATAGTGTTATCTCCTAATAGCCTCTTGGTTCTAGAGAAACCCACTCCTCTCCTTATTGTATGGTCCCATAAGCCCTTCTAACGTGTACTCACATCCTTCTTCTTTCATCAGGTCAAGGTGCCAACTCTTACTATTCAACTATTAGTTTTTTCTCCTCCCCTTCTGTAAATAAGTGTACGAGTCCCATATCATTCTCTTCCTATGATGGACCTAGATTATGGTTAGCCTCATCTTGATCTTCTGCTTGTCTTCATTGTTTAATTTCTTCTAAAGCAATGAATAAATAATGTACCTTATAAGGCTTCAACTTTGAGCCATTTATAGTATTGGGTACCTCTATCCCATTCAATTTTTGTAGCTTTACTACACCATTACTCATTACTTAAAATACTTTATAAGGGCCAAGCCATAGCATCTTCAGCTTACCTAGCTTGATTTCCTATTTCTCATTAAATTTTAGAACTGTCACTGGGACTAAGTTCCAACTTCCTCAAATTCTTGGCATGCCATGCCTTCCATATTTTCTAAGCTATCTCAATCACCCTTTGTGCCATGACTCTTATTTCATCTAACTTGGTTAGTGTCATTAGTATTTCCTCTAAACTTTCTTGATCCCCAAGTGATGCTCTACCGTGACTCTCAAACTTTGTATCAAGAATTCTACTAGCACCACTGCTTCCTATCCATACATTAGTTTAAAAGGTGTATGTTTCATTGTTGGTTTAAAAAAAAAAGTGTTTGCCCACAAAATGGATGGTAGCCTTTCCTCCTATTTTTCTCCATATATTCCACAGGTTTTATATAGAGTAGATGCTAAGACTTTATTTATCACTTTTGCCTACCCATTCACTCTCAAAGCACATTGACGCTAGATCTTCCATCCATGATAACTTGTGTCAATTTGTGCCCTAAGATCTTCATATGCACTAATGTAGGTTTTTTTCCCACATCAATCATTAATATGGTTGGATCCACGAATTGATATTTCCATTCCTCCTCCTAAATTGCTTGGATCTACACTTCCATCACCTTATGTGGTTGCAATTTTTCCACCATTGCCTTCTGTAATGTTGGAATAGCTTCTAACAGGTTGGATACTTTAATTTCCACTATGGTATCCAAAACCTGTGCTACCAAATTTTGCACAACTATCTCCTAATATGATGGTTTTCTTAATTCCTTACCCGCTCTCGACTCTGCTTGTTTAGTCTTCTCATATTTCTCTTGCAATATTTTCTTTGCTACTTTCCAGCATTGATTTTCTTTTACTAGCTCTAAATACTTATCCTTCCTAGCATGATTTCTTGGCATGGCTAAAACTTCCTGAGAATCCTCCTTAACTTGAGGAAATTTTATGTCCAAATAACTAATGTTCTATGGGTTACTCGAATTCACCTATTTTGTATAATTCTCTTCTTTGTGGTTCCCTGGACCACACCATCTATATATATGTGTAGTGCTTGTTTGCGGTGTCTCTTGCCTCAAAGGTGCAGGATAATTTTTTATAAAATTCCCCCATTCCTGGCAATTATGATATTGTATGATCGGTCTACCTTCCGATTCATACTGTAAATGACTTTTTCCTCATTTTCGATTACCTTGGTTCGATATTCCACCTCATCTACTATTTCTATAACTGTCACTTGTTGCTTGTTGTCCGTTTCCTTGGGCCTTCGATTTCTCTTCCTGCTCTTGGATTGATAATACTTGTGGACGTATTCTTACATTATACAGACATAGTGTTACCTCATGACCCATCACATTGTAAAAATGGAAATAGTCATTCCTCGAATATTTCATATTTGTATGTCCTTCCATTTTGCATTCCATGCACAACATGTCATTTTTATCAGGTTTGATCTTTTGTTATTTTACCAACTTATCAAACTTCTTGTGAAATTATGCTATCATCCTCTGTATAGTGTCATCTTCTTCACTATCTAAATCCTTCAACTTGGTATGAGATAGGATTCCCATATACATTTGTTTTGATTCACTCTCAAAATTCTTTGCGTGCTTAAGCACTTCTTCATATGTTTATGATGGTATTGCCTTCATTTTTTTCTTATATTTTGAAAGTAATCCATCTACGAACCACCATTTTACTAGAACATATGCCAATGACATCTACACCTTATTGACTAATTACTTTTGTCTATGGTTTTAGGATTTCACATACTCATCGGTATTTTGCTTTGTCACACAAAGTTCCATAACAATGTCTCCATCATCCTTTATAGGTCAAAATTCTTCAATGAATTTTTGCTTTATCTGATTCCAAGTCTAAAAATCTATGATATTTTCTCTCTTCAAATACCAATCAATTGCCAATCCTCTCAAGGTAGCAGGAAATAAGATTACCCAATCCTCAGGTCTATCTACACCATTTTCTCTCCAAATGGTTATGCAAGTGTAGCGACCCCGGGACGCACGTACCGCCCCTTTTTAACCCTACTTGCAATGTTATTAAAAACCCAATATGAAATGGAAGACAAGAAGAAAAAGCATATAACATGAAATAACAAAAATAGATCTCTTTATTGATATTGAAACTCGGTTACATGTTGGTCCCTCTCAAGGATACCCATTTTGACACAATAAGTTACAAATAGACAAAGAGTGCCCCTTTCGCGAAGAGGTGGTGCGCTTATAAAAGCTTCCTGATTTCACACACAAAAATGTATGAGAGCTTACATATGCCTCCTTATCTAGGTTTGTTTCCTATAGGGATCTCTTTTGCTCTCGTATGTTGCAAAATTCATCTAATGAACCTTTGGCCCTACAAGCAATGAAACAACAACACACGCTTAGGTGTTCAATATTGCCTCCCCGGATGAGGTTGTTAGTAATAAAAGAATGTAATAGAAATATGATGAAACTATGCCATGAAATCATGTAAATCTATGCTAATGATATGAAAACATGAAGAAACAGAATAAAAGAAGCTATGTATAAAACCTAAGCTAAGCCTGCGAGCCACTGTCCAAGACAATGGCCGCTAAGGTAAACCTTGCTCTCTTTGCCCCAAAGCTATGGGTCAAAGCCTATATCTGATGTCAAAATAATAGGTGTTATGCTCTTAAATTAGTCAGAGCTTCGTCGTACATGTGATCTCAAAGAGAACTCTCTAAGTCTCGAAAGCTCTCCTCAAAAATATGTCTCTCTCTGATCTCCTATCTCTGTTGTCCTCTCTTAGATAAAATATCTCCCTTGGTGCTCTTAGGCTTGAACCTTTTATAGTGTGAAACCCTAGGTCTATGTCCAAGCCCTAGGAATGAATTTCTCATGCATAGTGTAAGTTAGCATCAGAAGCTTTTGTCCTTTATCTATGTTTGAAGGTTAGTTAACTAAAATCTAACTGCCCACTTGAGTCCTCTATGTGAACTGGTCGTTAGCATGAGAATTTTTTGTCCTTTGTTTATTCTTGGAGGTCAATTAACTAAATTTTAAATGCAAACTCAGGCCTCCTATGTGAACTGGTCATGAAAAGGAATGCAAAGTTACTTCCACTCACCTTTATTGCATGCAGACTACCACTTCCACCCGTGATTAGGCCTATTTGTCAACAAATTGCTTCTTATGGCTTAGTTGTTGTCATATGTAGTAGCTAAGATATAGTTGCTATCATCTACAATGACTAAGGTCTGGCCACTCTAGGCTTGAGTGGCTTGTATTTGGCCACTCTTGGCTTGAGCGGTTAGGCTTGGATGGCTTGAAAATGCCCCAAATGAGTGGTGGGAACCATTTTTTATGCTTGGAAAGTCCAAGATTATATCATTTGATCTTATGAATGTATCTATGTGAGAATCTCCCCTAAGCATGACATGATTTAGGTGTCTACATATACCCCTTTTTATGATGTGTTGTGTGGAAAACAAAACGTTGAACACAAACGTAGACTGATCTGTTTGTAGGGTGTATCGTGATCAATAGTCTTATCAACACTGAATGGCCTAATCATGCAAGATGGTGTGCATCCCTTGAATCATTACCTCAACATTAAAAGGACTTAGCTCAATGGTTTTTGCATGTTAAATTACACTCATTCCTCAAAATCAATAGGGTATCTTTAGCTACTACAACAATTTCGATCGGTAGGAGAGCTACAATTGAAGATGTCATGTCTGCTTACATTCCTAGAAAATAAGGGAAATTTGTGATTGTTGTATGCAATGATTCATAGGAATAAAATGACTTTGCAATGATCGAGTGATCTTTTGCTAATTTTGATTATGATTATGTTGAAGTTTTGAACTACTTCCTCACACAATGGACTGGTGAAGAAATGACAATGAATGAAGTGACAGGTCGCTTGACCAACATGACTAATCTGGTTCCTTTCTAGCATTTGTTTCTTTTAATGGGCAATCCCACATCCAAGTGTGATTCCAATTGTTTATGATAATCATCTACCCCTATCCCGAGGAGTGGTCCGACTATCAATAGCCTTCTTAGGGATTTAGGATGAGTGATTCTATTTATATTTATATTGTATCACTTTGACTTAATATTTTTGATGTCATAGGGAAATTAGGATGATCTTTTCACCCCCGTGGAGTAGTCCAACCATCTTGGTCTTCTTCGGGATTGAAGGGTGGCACATTGTAATTCCAAAATGAGTGTTTTTTTTCCAAGTGCCCTTATGGTTATCTACTCATCTCACCGAAATACATGGAGTGCGACTCGTTGCAATCGTCGAGTGGATATAGTAGGTGACTGAATACGAGGCCTACCTGAGAGTATGCTTTTATGTGATTTTTTTGTTATTTTGAACATTCTGATGATCTAAAACCACCAAAATGTGTTTATTTTTTGTTTTTGTGGGATCCCTCAAGGAGAAAATCCCTTATTTTGACCTGTGGATCTAGCCGCTATTAGGTCCAGTGGCCTCTGAGTTCCTACTTGTGGTCATTGTTACCTTGAGTGACCAATAAGTTTGGGCCACTGACATCAACGATAGCTAAGGTGTAATTGAGGAAATATAAAATTTGCATTTCTAGGGTGTGACCTTTCATTTTCACTGTTTGAATATTTGCTTTGGGAGCTGAGTGACGAGGATAGTTGTGACTTTGAAATTTGTTGGGATTGAGAACATGGCTATGTAGGGCAAGACATCAGCTGTTGGAGGAGCCAGAGCTTATCGGGTATTTCTCTTTTCTAAACCCTAGCTCTCTTTTCTCTTGTTTGAGTAATATGAACCTCACTATGTAATGGGTAAACTGAACCTCACTAAACCTATTGGCAACAAAAAAACTTTGTAATTAGGCTTAACATACCCTTTACTATGGTGGATTAGTCCCCAATTTTGTTGTTTTTTGTTAGTGGCTTTGGCCTAGGGTTTTTGAATTTTTTTTTATTCACCTGCTGTCGCCATTTTGGGCATTTTGAACTTAGCCTAGTTTTTTATGCTTGGGTGGGAATATTTGCTTTCTATTTTATTTGTTTTCCCTCCCTCTTTTGATCTGTTTAAGTTATTTTGTAATTTTGCAATTTTTTTTTATTTTATGGCCAAGGGTTCACGGGTTTGTCATGTTGCCCCTTGGCCACTGTCACTCAAAGCGGCTGATTATGAGCCGTTGTCTCTCAGAGTGGCCAAGCATGAACCCCAACAGTCAAAAATTTTACCATTGGGTCTTAGATGCTGCTGCCTCCAACGACCAGGTTTTGACCGCTGTAGGCAACATCGGCTACACCCTTAGCGATGTTTTCTTACATTTTTGTTGGATTTTTATGACATTTTTTATTTTTTTTATTAGGTGCAATCGTATCCTTTTTTCTTAGACTTAGAATATTCCATATTATTTTTCACCCTTTTCATGTTTATTGTGAATTATGTCTTAGATGCATTGTAGTTATGTTTTGTCTTTCTTCTGCTTTGCTTAGATCCTTACTACTCGAGCTCGAGACCCAAATCTCCTGCTTGACTTACTTCTTAGATTTTATGATACTAACTAGGTATGGTTTAAATCCCATGGGTTGTAGTATGTCATCAGGCTACCTTACATCATGGTAGATCAGGCTTACCTTACGGCTATGTCCCATCGTTGGGACCTGCAGACTAATACCTTCCACATACCGATAGGTGAGATGACCATTACGTTGAAGGATGTATATAGGATATTTTGGATTCTATTTGATGGGGTGGCCATTGTCTCTTCAGCCACATATGATCATGTGGTTGTCTTCACTTAGGTGTTTAGAGAGCACTAAGCAGATGCTATCAAGGACAAAAAGTTTGAAGGAGTGTCCATCAATCGTTGGCATAGGGAGGGCATCTTCACGGCGAGGCATGTCATATTGCTAATGGTGATTAGCAATGTTCTTATCCAGGACTACTCAGGTTTGAGGTTCTCGTGGAACCTTTTTGCGATGGTGTAGGATCTATTGGATAGTGAGGAGCCTATCATCTATGCATGGGGTAGATCGCTATTGGCTTAGTGCTATGATGAGTTGTACCACATTCACTAGTGAGGACATGTTAGCATTACTTGTAGCTTGCTCCTATAGGTTTGGGGATGGGAGCATATTATAATAGATCGCCCTAAGGGGATCCTAGCCGAGATCATAGTGGTTGATGCCCAAACACATTGCTATGCTGCTAGATGGGCTCAAGAGCATGAGGAGTGTAAGAGTCACACTTTCATAGGGGAGCTATCCCACTACTTTGATTCTTTCATTAGACTTTTGGCCAAAGATGTTATGTGGTGGCCTTACTATGAGTGTCCTTATTGGGATGATCTAGATAGTTTTACTACCAGGACATGGTGTGAGTGATGGATCGTTGGCCATAAGGTTTCCATCTGAAAGTATTTATTCTACTCGTGGGTTCTTCATCAATATAGGTTTTAGTAGGATGTTCCTTTGATATCGTTCTTGTATAGGCGCCTCACAACAGAGAATGACCTACCTCTATAATAGATTATAGAGCTTTTAGATGAGGAGGATACCCCAACTGTTGACCCTAGAGTGGTTGGGGGAGTTACAAAGGCATACACTTAGTGGTGGGGTGATCAAATATGGTATGGTTTTGGTATCCTAGGGCACAATAATTATGGCAAGGGTGATGGTGTAGATCTAATAGGACGTAGAGTCTAATCCAAGGCTAAGGTATGGGGCTAGCCAGTAGAGCAGGTGGTAGCGGAGGATCCTGATGTTCCTGAGGAGGAGGAGGATTTAGATCCCAAGGATAGAGACTCTCCTCTGATAACATAGCTACATGAGGTCGAGGCTGAGCTTCAAGCCACTAATATCTAGGTATAATGGTGAGATGATATCATTGAGCAGCTCTCAACATAAATATAGGCTCTGTAGGCTACTATTGGGGTGGTGATGCCATGATGTAGTTTGTTGTTCCTCCTTCTACACCACAAGAGGTTCCAGTAGCAGGTTTAGGAGTCGATTTGGGATAGCTTTAGTCTTTGTTGGATGAGCATGAGGAGTATATATGGGGACTTGTGGATCATGTTACCATTCTTCAGATGCAACTCAGGAGGCATGGGATTTTTCCTAAGGATCCAACTGGTGTGGGTGGTTTGCAGGTTAGTGGGTACTCCACCTCAGGGCAGTATTTCACCCGTCCTAGCTAGAGGACCTGAACTCGAACAGAGAGACCAACAGGCTCACATCATTCAACTTGTGACACCACCACAGGGGGAGGTGGCACTAGAGGAGGTGATGCAGAGGGCTCAGGCCCAATATTTAATTGATGCTTTACTTGGTCCTTGCTTCATTTTTGAGATCGAATGACCTATATGACTATAGCCCACGGGAATTTTTGTACATCCATTGGACTTGACACACATACTTTTATGATAGCTTTGCATTATGACTTATTATGTGTATTGTTTATTGCTCATGTTTTTGTTATTATTTTATTTTATGATATGATGCAATGATGGTATTATGATGATTTGATGAATATGTTAGATGATAGATGATATTTGAAGATTCTTAGATGGATGTGTAAATTCTTATATGATTTGATGATATAATGCGATGTATTTTGATTATGAATGATGAATTTATGATTGTATGCAAATTGATGTTTCCTATATGTTTTAGGATGTGGTTTATGGATGATTAATGACTTGTTCTTGTGAATGTGATGTTATTGCTAAATGCATGTTTTAACTTTGCTTTAATTATATGCATCTAACTTCTGTGGTGGAATGGTATAAACGAACCTGTATGCTCTAATCACTTAAAATATATGAAATGCATATGGCATTGACAATATTAATGGGTGATACCACAGGAAGTAAAAAAATAATCATGAATTTAAATAATCACTATTATCATAATAATTGATTAAGTATTCATATATGAGATGTAGTGGTATGCAATGTATTTTCTTAATAAGTTTCTATAAATTAAAAGATATAAAGTGTTCAATGGTCGTCTATATACTATTTCTAATATATATGCGGTATCTGTCCTACTATGTTGATACCCCCTAATTTATAGAATCTTATAAATAAAGTGATGGTGTGAATGATGTTATGATTTGTTGCTATGTAAGAATTTTTTGGTGATTTTCGGAGATTCAAACACTCTAGTTACCCTATCAACAGCTGTCTAATTACCACTTAGACTTTTGAAAAGTAAGGCTTTTACCAAGGACCTGGTTTTTCATAATCTCTGTGTGTGTATGTGATTGTATATTTTGAGGTAGAACTCAAGCATTTCCTCTAATTTTAGGCAGAATTCTTTCAGCCCATTGCTAAGATTAGGGATCCTCAAATGTTCATCTCATCCTTATGTTGGACTTAGTTGGACTATACCACTAGGCAATATTGGGTTACCTAAGCTAGCTCATCTACATTTAAACATTGGTCTACACAAATGCATGAAGTACTTGTGGTAGACATATCATCATGCATAAGGATTTCTCCTTCCAATTTTGTACAATGCTGAGAATTATAAGGATTCAAGCTTTATTCCCTTCTTTTTGGCTTTGGATTTTTGGTCATATGTAGTGATGGAAATCACTTTTTATTTTGGATTTTTGTAGCGATGATAATCACTGTTTATTTTTCTCATATGTAGTGATGAAAATCACTGTTTATTTTTTATTGATTTTTCGTTGAGCTATGATTTTTTTTTTTAATTTTGAATATATGATTTGTGTATCGGATTATTGCTTTGAAATATTGACTGTATGCTTGGCCTTTTGAATATGTACTTTGCTTTGGTATTTTGCTTGTTTTTATGTAAGAAAGGGATTTGGATAGGGTAAAGTTTGTCCTTTTGCCAATTCTCAGCACCTTTAAATCGGTTGCACAGGGTGATAAGCAAGGAAGATCCTTTTCGGTTAAGGTAACCTAGACCACTTTGCAGCTTTCATCTTTTCCTTGTACCAGCTAGGATTTTAGTGTTTCAATTAGTGATGGGATCTTGAATATCCAAGGTATTATCATAGCTAGACCTTACCTTCTACTAATCAAATTTTTTTTCCTCAAAATTTGATAAGATCACTAGGTGTGGTTGATTAACTGAAAAGCCTTAGTATATTATGTATAGCAATAAATAATGATTGTGTTGAAAAACACAATTACACACATGTATTAATGGAGGCATGGATTTGAATGATTTGTGTGATAAACTGTGGTATCACTTTTGAGGCTCTCATGACATATGCAACTGTAGTGGATATGAAAATGCAATGCAATATTGTGGATGCAAGATGTGAGATTCAATTGTTTTTGTATTTTTTATTTTATGTTGTTTTTGTATTTTTGATTAATTTGACCAAGGGGATTATTATGCCTTTGGGGCTTTTGGTATTTATTCTGACCAAGTTGTTTGAATTACTCTTAGATCCTTTGAATTGATATTGACCAAGCAGTTTGAATTACCCTTGGAGCCTTTGAATTGATGTTTGACCAAGTGGTTTGATTTACCCTTGGAGCCTTTTGAATTGATTGGATTTGACCAAGCAGTTTGAATTTGTAGACACTAAAATGTGGTAAACCTGATTAAGCATCCACAAGCAGTGATCAAATTGACATAATATGGCCCCTTAGGCAACCCTCAGGAGGCTCACAGTGGTTCTAGCCACTTCAAAAAGGTTTTTGGAGGCTACCGGCCCAATTTTGGGAGGTTTTAGCCCAAAATTCACCACCGTCCCACCCTATTATGATGGTAGATTCCCATAATACCACCCTAGGATGGTGGTGAGCCCTCATCCCAAGGTGGGACGGTGGTGAATTTTGACCCAAAAAAAGTCAAAATTCTGCCAAATGGCACCCAAAAACTGCCATTTGACCACCCAAATAGAGCATGCAAGGCAGAGGACAGGGAATCCTTATTAAATCCATCTTGATGAGGTCCAAATTGGGAGATCCTCTTCCACACCATGTGCATGCCTCCCATTTTACAAGTGGCACCTCCTACCATGCATACCCTTGCATGCCTTTTTGCACATGAGCCCCTTTGGGCTATAAATGGGTTCCATATACACATAAAATAATATATAGGAGTTCTAGGATATGCAACCAAGTGCTTCCAAGATTTCCCCTCACCTTATTGCACCATTTTTCCCTTGTGATCTCCCTTTTGCCAAGGAGGTTATCGGGTGACTTCAAGAAGGTAATCCGAGCATAAATTTTCCATTTGGGTGAAGTTGAGGATAACTTAGGCTTATCCACTTAAGCCTAAGTTAATTATTATTATTTATTATTATTCCTATTTCTTGCACTTTGTATTCACGTGAGGCATAGTATGCCCATGTTAGAAATAGGTTGTTAGCATGTTGTTAGCATGTTGTTAGATGTTAGTTAACTGTTAGAGATCTTGTTTGTCTTCTAGCAGTTAGTGGACATCCATAGTTAGCATTTGGTTAACTAGTAGTTAAGTGGTTGGCCATGTTTGGCAGATTGTTGCAACCACTTAACCTACGTGATATTCCTATGTAATTCTATATATACTTGCATTATGATGAATAATATAGCTTCATACTATTGTTACTACATCATTGGTATCAGTTAGCCTGAGGAAAAGTTGCAGGAAGGAGGATAGAACTGCCACTTCACTGCTAGATCCTAGGAAGGTGTTAAGTGGAGCTTGAAGTCTTCCACAACACCAAGTGAAGCTGAGGGCAGAGGGAAGATATTACCCCTCCACCAATTATCTTTTTGAAAAGCAGAAGTTGAGATTCTATCTCATCAGTCAAGTTGAGTTCCATCTCAACAGTTTCAAGTGGAGTTCACTCCACCATTTCAAGTTGAGTTAAGTTGGGGTTTCAAAAGAGTTGAGTTCATCACCACTCCACAGGAGTTCTTCCACTTGCATGCAAAATATTAAAATTTTGTATTAATATTGATGCTTTATTAATATTAATATTTAATTTTATATATCAAAAAAAAAAAAAAAAAGGTGCATGAATTTTTATAGGCTTTAGCCTATCGCAAGTGGTAGTGACCACCTCCTTTGGTGGGCCACAGGCACCCACCGATGGCATTGGATAGGCCACCACCCAACCAGTGGCCACACTTCGGCCTGATAACTGGTCGAAGGACCAGCACTAGTGGGCACCGTCACGGTCGAGCACTGGCCAGCGCTAACACTAGCACTGACGGTCGAACGACACCAGCACCAGCAGTCACCATCATGGCTGATCACTAGCTAGTGGCCTGCAACAGATGTCGACATCCACTGAAGCCCAGCCAGGTGACCAACCAATGTTTGGCCTCGACAACACCAGCGTCAATCGACACTGTATGTCGAACGTTGCCCTCAATGACATCTAACACAGCCAGCATTGACTAGCCATCGATTGGCCATCCATCAGTGATCGACAACCATCGAGGAGGAGCACATTGCACATGCACATCCCCCCTCATGGTACACACAACCGACAGGAAAAGATAATTTCCAGTGACTGCAATTTTTTGACGATGTTTTGAAAATTTTGGTGACCCCGATTTTTTGATAGCAAAAAATTAAAAATTTTCAAAGGTTTAAATTGATCGTCGACCATCGCAGAAGTTTTTTGTCATCGCGGAGTCAGTCGGCAACCGACGATCAGGGTTTGTAAAGGTGGGATTTATCCCACATTTGCCCTGATGAGGGCAAAATAGCACTTAAAAGTGCTTTCACGCTGTAAGTGTATTATGAGCACCTCACGGTGCTCATGACTATAGCGCTCATGCGCGATAGCACCTGGTTGAGTGGACGTGTGGCCTTTGAGGCTAACGGCATTGGTGGCCTTTGAGATATTGCACCTCTTATCATTGAACACGTGGCCCTTACATTGGGGTTGTTTCCAGACCCCTTTGCGATGGTTGACCAGCGGGGGTGATCTTCAAATAGAAACAAAAACAATTTTTTGGCATTTTCGGAGACACATGGAAGGAAAAATTCGGTGGGAGAATTTAAAAATTTAAATTCAAAATTTTGGCGCCAAAACCAGCAAAAAGGAGAGCAACTTCAAGAGGTGATATCTCCTCCGTTATTGGTCCGTTTTTGACCAAATTTTTTGTGTTGGGTTCAAAATTTTCCGTAGATTCATATTTTTTTGCTCCTAACCAAATTTTGGCATTGTAAAAGGGCTAATTTTTCAGCATTTTTAGTGCACCATTGTAATTGCAAAATTGAAATTTTTAATTTTGTAAAAGCACTAAAATAGCCTTATTTTTTAGAGCAAAATTTGTAAAATCTAGGCAATTTGGCTGCATAGGAAACTGAAATTGTTCCTAAGCCTATATTAGTTCTTACATCCATTTTGTAATCCTCCTAGTCTGGCATATACTAGGAAAAATATGGCTCATGATCTCAGAACAAACATGGAAAACCTCACTGAAGTAGTAGACATTTTGGCAAAAAAAGTGAGAGACATTGTTGTGCAGTTTAATCCTGGTGAAATCAAAATCCACCATAATCATGCAAACAAAGCCAAATGTGAGGTTAAAATGTATGATGGATCTAGGGATCCCGATGTCTTATCTGCATGGATTTTGGATATGCAAACTTGGTTTGCTTATGCTGAAATTCTAGAGGATGAAAAAGCCACATTCGCTACACTAAAACTCACAGGGTTAGCAAAAGTTATCATTGTAGAAAGACAGAGTCATAATGCCACCATGACTTGGAAATAATTAACTCAAATTCTGAAAAACACCTTCTTTCCACCAAACTACCAATGTCACCTCACTACCAAGTGGTATAGATTGAGGCAAACCTATGGAATGTCAGTTTCTGATTTCATTTTCCAATTTAATAGGTTGAGGGTATTGCTTGGTGTGAAAGATTCAAAAGATGATTTGATTAATAAATTCACTCATGGCTTGCAAGATCATATTTTCAGGGAAATCAAATTCAATGTCTTCCTCACCTTGGATGTGGCATTCAATCATGCCATTCTTGTAGAGGAGAAAGTTGGTGCGTATCAAAAGTCTCGTTCATCACAGGAGGGCTCTTCCAAATGCGGGAATCAGCATCAACAGAATGTGAAGAATAATTCTCAATCTTATCCTCATTCTTCTTCTCCTCCTACTTCTCCTAAAGAACATTCTTCTTTCTTTCATGCTAAAGATTCTTCTTCTTCATTGTATTGTGACTTTTGTAAAAATCATGGACATGTAAAATCCAAATGCTATACTTTTGAGAAGTTTAAGAAGAAGAAATCCCTAATTGTATAGCCTACACATGAGGAACCACAAGATGGTCCCATTTTGGCTACAGGGACAGAAGAAGAATATCCTGCTTTAAAGGGTAAACTAAACAAAGTTGTATCGCTCCAAATTTTTTGCATCCCTACCTTCAGGCTATAGGATCCGTGCCCTGAAGGAGGATGGGAAAAGGATGGTGCGGTACCTCGGACTGAGAGGACTTTGCGAAGGTCCCGCCTCTCAAGGGAGGTGTATTTTGGTGATTTTTTGATGGATGGTGGGTTCACCAGGAAACATTTGGCGGTAGTTTCCACGCCTAGGTTTTGGAATGTGTTTAGATGAGTTCGTTTTAATCTTAAGCATTCATATCCTAGGTTTGGCCGAATGAATCTAAATTAAACTACATGAAAATGCAACTTTCATGAATACAACAAACAAATTAAAAAAGTAGAAAACAGAGAATTTACAGGAGGAAAATGGGGAATACCTGATCCGGATGTCTAAAGAAGATTCTGACGTTTGAAGCAGTCTGGATCGTCTAGAATTCGACAAAATCGCCTGCAATCTGACAGAATCGTCTGAAACTGACAGAATCGTCTGAGATCTGACAAAATCATCTGAGACTGATAGAATCGTCTAAGATCTAACGAATTCATCAGACGAATTCGTCAGAGACCTGCAAGACAAAAAATAGATGCAAAATACAAGAAATACTACTGTGATAACAGAGGCAAATTACACCAAATAGTAATATGAATATTGAACAATATTTAAGAACAGAAATTAAAGCAAATTACCGTACTTTAATGGCAGATCATGAACTTAGCATGCAATCTAAGCTAAATGGGTGAACTCCAAATGCAAAATAGCATAAACACTGAATAAATAATCTAATTTGCAGAATAAAAAGACAAAGAAAGAGTTAAGAAAAGCAAACTTCAGGCACTGATTGCCTCGATGTGGGCTGCAGTCAAGATCGTCTCGCATCAATACGAAATCGTCTCGCATTTGACAGGATCGCCTCCGATCTGGAACAGGTTCATCGACGACGATGGGTGCTAGCTCCGGCTGAAAAATGATGATGTACCTGCAACAAAATTGCTATGGGACTAGTGCAAAAGCAAGATTAGGATGTTTTGATGCAAAGGGAATCACTTTGCAAAAAATTTCAGCCAGGGGTTGGGGAGGGAAAATTCTAGAGATTAAATAGGCTTAGGGGGAGTAGTTAGGAGGTTGGAGATCATCCCAATTTGGGAGATCTCCAATGGGGGAGGGTCCCAATGGCGCAGACATGCTTCTGCCCGTATTGGAGACCCGTTGGAATGGATTCCAACTATGCAAATTCAGTTTTGTGACAAGATCGTCTGGACGTCCTAGTCCAGATGAAATCGTCAAATCTGGGGCGATATCGTCTGATCGGCGACGATATCGTCAAACGGTCAAAACAACCTCTAAAAATGGCACGAAAAAGGGGGAAACGGATTTCCCGGCGGTTAATGGGCGGTTTGGGAGGTTAAATTTGAATTTAAAATTATTTACTAAGGTGAATGTAAATATTACAATTTTACTGCGCCAATTTTAGGGTGCTACATTTTGCCCCCTCTTTAGTGAATTTTCCGAAGAAAATGCGTTAAAGATGAGTTCTTCTCGATCTACGAGAAAGCAAAAAATTATACCCATTTTTAGGCGACGATTCTTGGTCGAATCGTACGACAGCTTACTATGGTGCCCCCTCCGTGTTTTTACCCAAATCGAACGTTTGAGGTAAAAACACGAAAAAGCAAAAAAATTATTGTTGAATAAAATTAAGAAAAATAGGGTAAAACCCTAATTCATTTTTACTGTTCATTTTCTGGTTTTTAGAGCTCTAAAGCAAAAATGGTGGAGACAACGCACAAATCGATAGAGGTCCGACACGGTCTACGGGTAAGAGTCTAAACTTAGTTTAGAATGCTTTAATTTGATTTTTACATGCTTTTTAGGGAGATTTTAGGGAGGAGATGAGGCGGAGAGCTCGAGGGGCTCTCGAGACACTACACAGAGGGTATTTGATTGAGTATGCCAAGATATGGATTGTGGCATACCAATCTAGCTGATATGATGTATATATTTTTTTGAGATATATAAGATGAGATATTTTTGATCATATGACTTATATTGTGTTATGTATTTTGTGATGCTTATGATGCTTTTATGTTTTGATTGATTGATTTGATAATTGGATGTAGTTATGTCGTTGGAAATATAATTTGAATGTCATGCTATAACATTATAAATGAAATAATCCGATGTAACAAAGTGTTTGTTTGTGATGAAATGAAATGATAAAAGATAAAAAGAGACTTCTAACAATAATTTCAAAGGACATTGTCGCTATTATAGACCATTTCATGGAGTCGCCGCTCACTCGGTCGTCAAGCTAATCCCATTTATAGAAATATTGTTAAAAAGGAAAAGAGTGCTTAAGAGACTGTCTTAAGACTTTGTTGTGATGATGCAAATGATGATGATGATGATGATGATGATTTGTTTTCAGATTTCCATGAAAATATTATGCATGAAATATTTTAAAATGATTTTTGCTAGGCATAAATTCCTAAGTGTGATAAAATTTGTGAATAATTCCTTAGGAATTATACCATCATTGCAAAGTTGAAGGTTGACATAATGACATAAAATAGTGAAAAAAATGGGTTTGCTTTTGAAAAGCATAATTTGTGTAACATAATGAATTAAGTCATATGGTTTATTTGATAAATGGGGAATAAAAATTGTTACAATGGTTTGCGCTAGGCATAGAATATGTAGGTATAGACTTATACCATCATCGCGAAAATCCAAAAAAATAGTTTTATTGCATGGTTGATTTTTGATGAATAGAAAATATGAAAATGAGGACTTGCGCTAGGCATAAAATTCCAATTTTGGTTTTGAAACTATACCATCGTCGCGAAAGTCAACCAGATATATATGTATATGATTTGTGTATTTTGAAAGAAATTTTTGATTTTTCTATTATATAGTTGTCTTTGTGGTAAACAACTGTACTTGATTTATTCCAACAAATTGCAAAAATAATATTTCAAAGTATTTTGAAGACAAAAGTTAGATTTATAAGGAATCCCATGTGCATATGTGAATTCATTTCCGATCTTGATTTATCATAATGATAGACAAAATCTCTCAAATACAAATGTGTGTGCAATTGCATTGTTCATTTACCAGTTGTGAGCAAGATACTATGATACAAGTGATTTGAAGAAACCAAATAAGTGTTCATTAACCATGATGTAGATGCATATAACCATATTAGACTACTATGTAGATCGGATTATCAAGAGCTAGCTAATCCATAAGCAGACATAGGTCTGTACAAAAGAAGGTCGCTAATGTGACAGACATATCGCCACGCTAGGAGTTACCCAAGGCCAAGCAAGTTGGGCACAAACCACTTGTTATGGGGCTTACCTCACAGTTTTCGAATAATTGAGAATTCCAGGGATTCAAGCTCATCAACCCTTCTTTTCTTTTCAAAGGGTAGGGAAAGGGATTTTATTGCTTTCTTGCTTTCTTTTGAACTTTGCTTATTTTTCTTTTGTATTTCTTATTTTTGCTTGATAATGCTTGGAACATTGCGGTACTGATATAAAAGAACATTTTTCTTTTCTCTTTTTTTTTTCTTGAATTTTTCTTTTCTTTTTCTTTTTCTTTGCTAGGGATACTTGCTCGGATTAGTCTGTAGAGCAAGGGATTTTTATTCTGGGTAGGGGTGAGCTTGTCCTTTTGCCAATTCTCAAAGATTCTAGACCATGTGCATGATAGGATAGCAGGGGAAACTTTTCGCTCAAGAAATCACTTCTACTATGTAGCAAAACATGGAAATTACAAATATAATCATTTTATTGTGAAAAGATGTGCTTGGTTTAAGTAAATAACAAGATCAATTCTCTATGCTCAAACTTTATTTAATTGAATTTTGTGAACTTTGATATAAGAGAGATTAGTAATCATGCCAGATAAAATCAAGATATTTATTGTTGTGAGTGTGCAAGTGAGGGATTCAAAATAAATGCTAATTTATCCAAAAATAATTTGAAACATATAACTGCAATAATTGTAAGAAAATATATATAAATGATTTTTGAGAAAGTTTGGAGAATGTTGACTCTCTCTTTCTTCTGTATATTGTTTTGGTTTCGAAAGAGTCAAGCATATAGCTGTTTTTAGATTTTTATTTTTTATTTTTGTTTTTGAGCAAAAAGAACTTAACAAGTGCTTTAAATAAATGCAATAGATAGTTTTTGAAGATTTTTTGGAGATTTATGAATGTTTTTGGTGTTTTTGGATTTTTATAAATTGAAAGAAATACAAGATAGTGATTTTAAACAAATATATACATGGATGAAATGACCAAATTTATGCATAGTAACGTTTAAGATGCAAAATATTCATGGGTTCTTTAAGTTCTTTACCATCTAAGGTAGATAATTTATATGCTCCTGATTCAAATTTAGTAGTAATGATGTATGGTCCAAGCCGATTGGGCTCAAATTTACCTTTAAGTTCCTTAGTTGCATTTGTATTTTTTTGATTTTCTTTTAAAACAAGGTCGCCAATCTCAAAGGATCGATGACGAACTTTCTTAGCATATGATCTTTTAAGCTTGTTTTGGTAAGCACGGAGATGCTCCAAAGCATTGATGCATTTTTCATCTAGGAGTTCCAGTTGACCGAGTCTGCACAACATGATATTCATCTCCTACTTCGGTATCTTGAAGTAGCAGAGCCAAAGAAGGAACTTCCAATTCAAATGGAAAAACTGCTTCAGCACCATATACCAAAACAAATGGTGAAGTTCCAGTGGGGGTTCGAACACTAGTTCGATAAGCCCACAAGGCTGGATATAATTGAATGTGCCAGTCACGGCCAGTTTTATTGACTAATATTTTGAGAATTTTGATTAAAGTTTTGTTAGAAGCTTCTGCTTGACCATTACCCTGAGGATAATAGGGGGTGGACCAGCGATGTTGAATCTTGTATTTTTGGCATAATTTTTTAACATCTTTATTTTTGAAAGGAGTTCCATTGTCAGAGATGAGGTTGGCAGGAATTCCGAACCTGCAAATGATTTGATTAAAAATAAATTTAGAAACTTGTGTGCCAGTGCAAGAAGCTAAAGGCATAGCTTCGACCCACTTCGTGAAATACTCAGTGGCAGTTATGATGAACTTGTGTCCATCAGATGACACAGGATTGATTTTTCCAATAATATCCAAGCCCCATTTAGAAAAGGGCCAAGGAGATGAAATAGCCTGCAACTCTTGTGCAGGCGCATGGACAAGGTCAGCATGTTTTTGACACTTGTCGCAATGGCGCACATACTCATGTGCATCCATTTCCATGGTAGGCCAAAAGTATCCTATCCGAAGGAGCTTTTTAGCAATGACACTACCACTAAAGTGTCCTCCACAAGATCCATCGTGGGCTTCACTCAAGGCTGATTTAGACTCTTCTAAGTTTAAACATCTTAATAGGATACCTTCAAAAGATCTCCTATATAAAGTATTGCCAATTATTACAAATCGACTTGCTCGTCGACGTAATAACCGACGCTGGTTTCTATTAGAATTAGCAGGGAAAGTCCCATTTTGGAGAAAATCAAATATGTCTCGTATACCAAGGTTCAGGAGTAGTTTCATTGATTAGAAACACATCCAAAGGCTCTAAGCATGACTTATTTGAAGCGGGTTCCTGGAGTCGATGAATAATGATAGTCGCATATTCGTCATCTAACTCCAAGGGCAGGAGAGATGCAGCTACGGCCATAGCATCAGCTGCACGGTTGCTAGTTCGAGGAATAGCTTCCAAGGTAACTTGATCAAACAAGGACATTAGTTGTAAAACATAGGCCTTATATGGGCGCAGTTTATCATCTCGGGTTTGATAAACTTCATTAATTTGGTTTATAACCAATTGGGAATCACCAAAAACTAAAAGGTGTTTAATTTTTAGTGCTAGGGCAGCTCGTAATCCAAGGATTAGAGCTTCATACTCAGCAGTATTGTTGGTGCAAGCAAAGGTCAGTTTGAAGGACAGAGGAATAAGATGTTTTTGTGAAGATATTAAAATAATACCCGCACCAGCCCCACTCATGCATCGGGCTCCATCAAAGTATAAGGACCATTGTTCAGGATGGTCTACCTCTAATTGAAGGCATTCATCTGGAAACTCGATGATGAGGGGATGAGTAGACTCTAAGGGTGCAGCAGCTAATTGATCTGCTATGATTTGACCCTTAACAGACTTTTGTCCTATGAAGGTGAGATCAAACTCGCTTAGAGCAAGAACCCACTTGGTCGTGCGACCCGATAAATAAGGTCGACTCATGAGATACCTTAAGGGATCATATTTAGCAATGACATAAGTTTTTTGGCTAAGCATATAATGTCGTAATTTTTGCGTAGCAAAAATGACTGCTAGACATAGCTTCTCTAATGTTGTGTAGCGGGTTTCATAACTGATGAAGGTTCGGCTAATATAATAATTAGCACGTTCTCGCTTTTCATCATCGAGTTGAGCTAACATAGCTCCTAAGGCAGAATCTGAAGCTGAAATATATAGGAGAAATGGGCGATCGGATTTAGGTGGTGAAAGCACCGACGGATTAAGGAGGTACTGTTTGAGAAGTTCAAAAGCTTCTCTACATTCTGTGTCCCAATTAAAGGGGACATCCTTCTTAAGGAGTTTAAGAAAGGGACTAGTTTTATCCGCCAGCTTATCAATGAAGCGACGGATAGCTTGAAGTTTACCTTGTAAACTTCGTAATTCAGATATATTAGTAGGTGCGGGCATATCAGTGATAGCCACAATCTTGAGAGGGTCAATTTCAATACCACGTAAAGAAACTAAAACCCCTAATAGTTTGCCGGACTTAACTCCGAATATGCATTTTGTTGGATTTAATCGAATGAGATATTCTCGTAATCGATTAAAAACTTTTCTCAAATCATCCAAATGATGATCTTCAATAAGAGAGCGAGCTATAATATCATCTACATAATCATGTAGGATATCATGCATCATATCATGAAAAATGTAGGTCATAGCTCGTTGATAAGTTGCACCGGCGTTCTTTAAGCCAAATGGCATCACTTTCCAACGAAAAGGTACCCCAGGGGGTAATAAAGGTTATTTTAGCCTGGTCTTCAGGAGCTATCCTGATCTGATTATAATCGGAGAATCCATCCATTAAGGACATCATCCCACTTCCGGCAGTGAAGTCAATGATTTGATCCATGTTTGGAAGAGGAAAGTCATCTTTAGGGCATGCAACGTTGATATCTCTAAAATCGGTGCAAACCCTAACTTTGGTAGCTTCTTTCTTGGTGACTGGAACTACATTTGAGATCCATTCAGCATAATCAATAGCTTGTATAAAGATAACATTCAGGAGTTTTTCTAACTCCCCTTTGACTAGCAGAGCCACTTTGGGATGCATTTTTCTAAGTTTTTGTTTAACCGGTTTAGCATCCGGATGGACCACTAGATGATGCATGACTACGGAAGGGTCTAGACCCGGCATATCTTCGTATGTCCAAGCGAAGACATCTTCATACTCTTTAAGGAATGCAATGTATTGTTCTTGTTTTTCTTGACTTAGTTCTGCTCCAATATTGATTATGTGAGGATTGTCCTCAGTTCCAATGTTAATTTTAATGACATTTTCTACCTCCATGTGTAGATCTCTTTCAAAATTAGGTGGGGCAGGTGAAACGCCCAATTCTTGTAATTCTTGTAAGGTTAATTTAGATAATTCATTCTGAGGATCAGTGGCCTCAAGTTGGGCTATAGTTGGTATAGAACCATCAAAATAAAACCCATTGTGCAACATCTCTTCAACAGAGACATCATGGAAGATATCTCCTTCCAATTCTTCATCGGGGTCAGCAATCATTTCAGGGTATGCTATGGATAGCATGTTGCATGAAAACGACTGATTATTAAGAGGCAAATCAACATGCCTATCCAAATAATCTTGATAGCATATGAGGTGATCATCATCCTCAAAAGGAAAGGGTTGACCCTTACTAGGAAATAGGCCCACACCACAGCGGGAAGGCCACGGTTCTACCTCGAAAGGTTCTTTCATGCCATTTTGGAAAGGTCCCAAGCCTTTCCCTTTATATCCCATTTTAAGCATCATGGGTTTAGCTTTAATATAATCATTGGTAAAATAACACCGAGCGTATCCCTCATGATGAGTTTTGATATTCCGAGGGATTCTTCCCCAGCCATATCCTTTATAAATGAAGGCACAACTCCCGACTTGGTAAGTACTTCCCATAGGTTGTGGGAGGCCCAAAGTACGAGGAGATGGCGGCAATTTATTTAAAAGGTTTGAATCTTGCATGAAAGCATTCATTTTTTTTGATATTAAGGTTGTAGATAAATCTGGTAAAAGTTCATCAGAAAGGGCATAAGATGTAGAAGGCTTATTACCTATGTCTTGAGATGTGGAAGGTATGATAGATGTGTCTAGAGGTTTTGAATTTGTAGGGATAATAGTTGAAGGATTGGTTGTAGATTTAAAATCTTTTTGAGGTTCTAGAATAATTTGTTTAGAGGGTTGTTGATCTATATAGGAGGATGAAGTTAATGGAGGGGAACTAGGTGAAGTTATGGGTTTATGTTTCACAGTTTTAGATGAAAAAGAAGAACTAGAATGTGTGGATGACAGATCAGGGCAAAATTGCACTCCAACTGGTTCTTCCAAAGCACACATATCAAAAGGTCTAGGGTCACCATGAATAGTGACCAACTGATTTTTAAACTCAAATTTAACACATTGGTGTAAAGTTGATGGGACCGCTCGCATGGCGTTGATCCAAGGGTGACCCAAAAGTATATTGTACGATGCTGGGCAATGTACAATAAACACGGTTGTTTCTAGGGTTCTAGGACCAACTTGCAATGGGAGGGTAATAACTCCACATGTTTCTTGTGTTTCGTCATTAAAAGCTTTGATGATCATATCAGTTTTCTTCATTTCATCACTTCTAAAGCCAAATCGTTGGTAGAAGTCAAAGGTGCAAATGTTTAGAGATGAGCCATTATCAATCAAAACTCTTTTGACGACTACATCTCCAATTAAAGCAGTAATGTATAAGGGATTGTCCTTATGTAAACCGTGTTGTGGGATATCTTTATCCCGGAAGTCAATACAATCAATCTCTCGAGTGATGATAGTATTGGCCATAGCTTCAGGTTGAATGTTTTGAGGTACCATCATTTGGCTCAATGTAAGCATCAACTCATCCCTATGGGTGGGAGAGGATCTTAATAAATCTAAGAGGGAAATTCTGGCCGTAGTGTTAGACAATTGCTCATTAATGCTGTAAGGGGGTTTAGATTGGATATTAGGAGCATGATTCCCTTTATTGGGGTTTTTCAGAACGAATGGAGCTGATCCATCATTCTGGTTTGGTTCTTGTTGGGAATTTTGAGCTTGTTGTCGAGTGACGACTCCGATGGTACCTACAATGTTATAGTGACGACGTTGAAACGGTCTCGGTTGAGAATTTATGGCTTGTTCATAAGGAAGGACTATATTAGAAGAAGGTCGAGTAGTGACTCTTCTAGGAAATGGTTCTTCTGGAACCATAGCATCCGTGACAGGTTGAATAGGATCTGATTCATTTTTAGAACTATTCGATTGGTTGGAAGTAATGTCTACTTCACTTTCACTATCTGATTCTATATCACTAGAATCAAGAGTTTGAAAATTATGTAAGGGCCTGGTCGTAACTAGGGATAAGGTCGTGTCAAATATTTGAGGATCCCGAACAGGTAATTGTCCGCTAATGGTTCCTACATATCGGGTAGGAGGGGGAACATTATGATGTTCGATTTGATTGGCTACCTCTTTACCATGTCTTGGTAAAGGGTGTTGAAATATGTCTAAAGTTTGATTGGCATTTTGATTTTGATTTTGGGGAATGGTCTTTTGAGTATTATTAGGAGGGTTTTGTTTAGGTTGGAAGGCTTGCACTTCCATTTCATTATTGTCAATCAAATCTTGTATTTTATGTTTCAACCTCTTACAAGCGTTGGTAGAATGTCCAGGTCCTCTATGGAAATCACAGTGCAAATCAGCTCTATATCCGGGTATAGTTGGGTCAGGTTCCCGGATAGCTGGTAATTGGATTAAACCTCTTTCGAGTAGTTGAGGTAAAATAGTTGACAAAGGTTGGTTTAATCTAGTGAATTCTCGAGGAGGCTTGTCAGGAGGTTTCAATATGAATTTTTTTGTTGTCTTCGTTGCATTGATATTAGCAACATTTCTGCTGTCAGTGACTCCATCACCGACAACCTGTTTGTTTTTATATTGATTTCTGGATGTTTTCTCATCATCCTTCTTCCTAAGTTGGCCTCTCCTAATGAGGGCATCTTCTACTCTTCGAGCTAAATCTATAGCTTGATCGAAGGTAGTCAAAGTAGCTGTTGATAGCTCATAAGAAATTTGTTCTTGTAAATTGTTGATGAAAATGTCCAACATTTCCCTATAAGGCAGCACAAAGTGCAGTTTTCCTATCAATTGCCTCCATCTAGCTAAGAAATCGGCAAAGCATTCATCCTTATCTTGTTTTAAATTGTATAGGTCTTTAATAGTTACATGCCTCTCGATGTAGGCACTAAATTGATGGACAAATGATTCAGTTGTTTCTTCGAAGTTTCTCAAAGAATGAGTGGGCAATTGATAGTACCACTCTAATGCCATTCCACCTAAACTTTTGGGGAACATTTTTAGTAATAGCAAGTCGTCATGCGATATGTCGTGACATGCTATCCTAAACATGCGAAGATGCTCTATGGGATCTTCGGTTCCTTTATATATAGGCAGAACAGGCATGGGAAAATGTTTAGGATATGGTTGAGCTACAACTATGGGATCCAAGGGTTGACTACAAATCTCTCGATAATTATACGAGGGACGGTAGGGATCTATCTGGTCCATACGTGAAGCCAATTGTTTCACCATGGCTTCCAGATTACTAGTTTGCCCCCCATATTGGTTTGGTAGGGCATTGACATAAGTGTTATGGGCATATGATGGAGGAACATGCAGATTAGATGCCATGTTACTGTTGTGTAAATTATTGGTAGGAAAAGTATTATGGAGGAACTTTGAAGCTGTATTATGTTGTATTCCAGATTGTTGAAAGTTTGTATTTGGCTTTGTTTTAGGTTTCTGTTTATTTAAAGCATTTTGCTCAATAGTTTGGCGGAACAAAGTAGTGAAGGGAATTTTCTTTTGTGCGGGAGTGATTTTAGGTTGAGTAACAGGTTCCTTAGGAGGTTGGGTAACCTGTTGTTTTGACATGCTTTGGGCTATAGTGACCATATCCGTATTGGATGGTCCACCCTTGTCACTTTCTTGATCAATGAAAGACAAGGGATTAGTCTGCATATTGCATATATATTCCATGGCTGCTTGAGTTTTACTAATTTGCCCTTTATCAAGGCGAATTGCCACATTAAGGTCATCAATGTTTTCCATGAGAAATCTCTTGAAATGCTCTGCATTGTCAAAGGCAATAGCTCCATTTGGAGCTACTCTAGGGGATGAGGATCCATCCTCTTTAACATTTGCTTCTTGTTCCTTATCTTCACCTAAGTCTTCATCTGATTGACCTAGAGTTTCTCCTTCCGGATTTGTATCTCCAAGAAGGACATTTGGGTTTTCAGTTGTATCTTGTAACCAATCTTCTCCTTCCCCTAAAGTTTCTTTACCATTCCTAAGTTTAGGCATGGTGCTAAGTTTTGATTTCAGCAAATATATATATATATATATATATATATATATATATATATATTTTTTTTTTTTATATGCAACAAATTAAGAGGTATATATTTACTATATACCTACTACAATATTTGAAAATGAAATGTTTAAGTTTTTGCTAAGTTTTTGATTTTTAATTTTTTCTTTAATTTTTTTGAAACAATATAATAAAGACAACAAATAACACAATAAATGCACGAAATAATAAGACTGAAAGTAAATGAGCTAGTTTTCTATGAATAACTTATGAATATCATTAATAGGTTCGAGTTGTTCAGGGGTCATGAAATGTTCTTCTTCAAATTGAAAGTTTTCTTTTAAGAATTTGATGAAAAGGGCTATGGTGATATTATCTATCTCAGATGCTGGTTGATAAAAGTAAAGCTCATGGCAATACTCTCGATATAACACAGCACGAGGAACTCTATTCCATCTTTCCCTATCTGTAAGAACAACCTCTTGGTCTTCTACAAGGCCTAGGAATTGGTGCACAATGGCTGCATTCTCGAGGTATTCCTCGAAGGTGAACAATTCTGAAGATACTAAAGCTCTCCTATAGGCTAACCATCTATGGCAGGCTCTCTGAAGTTCATGATAAAAAACTAGTTGGTGAGGATCCAGGATTCTATCCAAGACTAGCCTCTTAATTTGCTTAAGTTGTGTGGACCTAGATGAGATGATACTAAGTCTCCTGTCAAGTTCGTCCCACAAGGATTGATTTCTACTCGTTTCAGGGATACTAAGGACAGAATTAACTTCTATAGCTGCCAATTGATTTTCTACGTTTATAGTAACTGCTAACCTCTTTTTAGGAGCTACCATCTAAACATGACTTTAAACCTTAAATGTTTTAAAATGCATCTAAGTTTTAGTTGTTCTAATTTTTTTTTTGTTTTTGTTTTTGTTTTCAAAAGGTTATGATGCATTCACGTCGGGTTCACCAAAATGTATCGCTCCAAATTTTTCGCATCCCTACCTTCAGGCTATAGGATCCGCGCCCGGAAGGAGGATGGGAAAAGGATGGTGCGGTACCTCGGACTGAGAGGACTTTGCGAAGGTCCCGCCTCTCAAGGGAGGTGTATTTTGGTGATTTTTCGACGGATGGTGGGTTCACCAGGAAACATTTGGCGGCAGTTTCCATGCCTAGGTTTTGGAATGTGTTTAGATGAGTTCGTTTTAATCTTAAGCATTCATATCCTAGGTTTGGCCGAATGAATCTAAATTAAACTACATGAAAATGCAACTTTCATGAATACAGCAAACAGATTAAAAAAGCAAAAAATAGAGAATTTATAGGAGGAAAATGGGGAATACCTGATCCGGATGTCTGAAGAAGATTCTGACGTTTGAAGCAGTCTGGATCGTCTGGAATTCGACAGAATCGCCTGTAATCTGACAGAATCATCTGAAACTGACAGAATCGTCTGAGATCTGACAGAATCATCTAAGACTGATAGAATTGTATGAGATCTGACGAATTCGTCAGATGAATTCGTCAGAGACCTGCAAAACAGAAAATAGATGCAAAATACAAGAAATTCTACTGTGCTAACAGAGGCAAATTACACCAAATAGCAATATGAATACTGAACAATATTTAAGAACAAAAATTAAAGCAAATTACTGTACTTTAATGGCAGATCATGAACTTAGCATGCAATCTAAGCTAAATGGGTGAACTCCAAATGCAAAATAGCATAAAAACTGAATAAATAATCTAATTTGCAGAATAAAAAGACGGAGAAAGAGTTAAGAAAAGCAAACTTCAGGCACTGATTGCCTCGATGTGGACTGCAGTCGAGATCGTCTCGCATCAGTACGAAATCATCTCGCATTTGACAGGATCGCCTCCGATCTGAACAGGTTCATCGACGACGATGGATGCTGGCTTCGGCTGAAAATCAGTGATGTACCTACAACAAAATTGCTATGGGACTAGTGCAAAAGCAATATTAGGATGTTTTGACGCAGAGGGAATCACTTTGTAGAAAATTTCAGCCAGGGGTTGGGGAGGGAAAATTCTAGAGATTAAATAGGCTTAGGGGGAGTAGTTAGGAGGTTGGAGATCATCCCAATTTGGGAGATCTCCAACGGGGGAGGGTCCCAACGGTGCAGACACGCTTCTGCCCAGATTGGAGACCCGTTGGAACAGATTCCAACTATGCAAATTCAGTTTTGCGACAAGATCGTCTGGACGTCCTAGTCCAGACGAAATCGTCAAATCTGGGGCGATATCGTCTGATCGGCGACGATATCGTCAAACGGTCAAAACAACCTCTAAAAATGGTGCGAAAAAGGGGGAAACGGATTTCCCGACGGTTAACGGGCGGTTTGGGAGGTTAAATTTGAATTTAAAATTATTTACTAAGGTGAATGTAAATTTTATAATTTTACTGCACCAATTTTAGGGTGCTACAAAAGTTACCGTAATAATGCGTTTGCTCAAGGGGGTGTGATCATTTTTTTGTCACTAGAGCCCACTTGACGCATGATTTCTATGTTGATTGTATCATTGATAACGAATTGCAAAAGAACCTCATTGCGAAGTCTATTGTGGAGAAGTTGAAACTTCCCATCCAACCACATCACCAACCTTATGCACTTGGGTGGAAAGATGTAGACTCCACATCCAACATCACCCATACTTGCACCTTGAATTTTGCTTTTGGTGACAAGTTTGTGGACAAAGTTAGGTGTGATGTCACAGATATGGATTGTTGTGGACTCTTGCTAGGTAAACCCTATCAATTTGATAGGAATGCTATTTATCATGCTAAAAATAACACCTACACATTGGAGTTGCATGGTAAACACTACTTGATACAAAGCACTACACCTACTTCCAATTTGATGTTAAGTTGTAGGCAAGTAAGGAAGCCATTAAGTCAAGCACTCATTTTGGCTCCTACTAGCATTTATCCCACACAAAATTAAGAAACAACACTGCCTAAGTAACATGCAAAGGAATAATTTTCACTCCCACATGATGAACAATCACAAGAGCAAGTGGTTAAGGAACCCACCATTCTCACTCATGAGAAAGATACCATTGATTCCATTGGTATAATTTTGGGTACACCTACAACTATTGAACCACTTGTTCCATAGAAGTTACCTTTTTCTTTGCCCACTCCCACCATTGTAAACATTGAGGAGCAAGCTAAGGTTACTTCCCTTACTAAGCACCAGCAGAGCCTTCTAGGCAAGATACCACATGACTTGCAGGAGACTCCACAGGGAGTGGTGCGAAAGCATCACAATCCTCACTCATCACAGGTTGGAGGCAGAGTTTGGGTTCCTTTGGATGAGTGCCGCTTTCCAAAGACACCATTTCAAGACCCTCTTTTGGTACCTAATCTTGTTTTTAGTTTTACAGTAGCAGTGGCACCTGATCGTCAGCTTTTTCTCATTTCAGATAGAGTTTTCGAGATGAAGACTCATCACACGGGAGAGGGCTCTTCCACTACTTACCTTGTCGCTCATCATGGTCACTTTCCACACATGGCTCACTGGATTCCTCACCATGAGATGGCCCATGACTTTCCACATTTTTTGAGAGCATTGGGGTCCAATTCTTATATGGTTGGGAGGAGTGTTGAGGATAACTTAGGCTTATCCACTTAAGCCTAAGTTAATTATTATTATTTATTATTTTTCCTATTTCTTGCACTTTGTATTCACGTGAGGCATAGTATGCCTATGTTAGAAATAGGTTGTTAGCATGTTGTTAGATGTTAGTTAACTGTTAGAGATCTTGTTTGTCTTCTAGCAGTTAGTGGACATCCATAGTTAGCATTTGGTTAACTAGTAGTTAAGTGGTTGGCCATGTTTGGCAGATTGTTGCAACCACTTAACCTACATGAGATTCCTATGTAATTCTATATATACTTGCATTATGATGAATAATATAGCTTCATACTATTGTTACTACATCAATTTTGCCCTTGTGATCTCCCTTTTGCCAAGGAGGTTACCGGGTGACTTCAAGAAGGTAATCCAAGCGTAAATTTTCCATATGGTTGAATTTATTCACCAAATTTGATGAAAATATACCTTATGTTGTTTAGTAACATCTTCTAGTGTTTTTTTTAACAAAAATTGATTGTATTTGATGGGTATCCCCTCTTAGGGTGCCCCCAAATAGTTACAGTCACCATCGTCCCCCCCATGATACAAGGGTAAATTAGTAAGCAATTTCTTAATATTTTTAATTTTTAATTTTCTACATTATTCCATTATGCTACAGTTCAAATTTTAGGTCATTTGGAGTTAAAATGAAAGATTTATGCTATTTTTAAGTTTTCGCAGGCTCGTAGGGCCCATCTGGGCACCCCAATTTGATGCAGGTGGATCCAGGATCCAATTGGAAAATATGACCATATGGGTTGTCTTTAAATTCCAATTTATGCATACTGACAAAATTTCATGAGTTTTGGATGAGTGTAGGTTTGATATTTTGTTGTCCTCCTTTTCGTAGGTTGCAGGCGGGCGACGCTAAATAGAGGGGTCTACGGGTGCAATTTCCAATATTTTTTGGGTTATATCCTCCCAAAATATCCTCTTTAACATCTCTAAAATTTTCAAGTCATTTGGATATCATTTGATGCACTTTTAATTCATATGCCATTTTGCCCCTGTGGGGATTGCATGTTTTCACCATACACCCTTGCTATTTGACCCCTTTTTGCTTCCTTGTGTGTAGGTGAAGGTCCTCAAAAGGCTTTGGGAAGTAATATCAGACATCATAGAACCTAGATACAAGTAGTGGCAGCATTGGCTCACCCACCTCGATTGTGGGTATGCAGAGAAACATTGGATGTGCACCCAGATTCTGTGAAAGACTTGGTCTTTGGGCACCCAATATTGTAACAATTGTATCACAATTTTGAGCCCTCAAGGGGACTACTATGTAACCTTGGATTGGATCCAACAAATTAATGAGAAGAGACTTGCTTTGATTCATTTCCTTTTGTTTGGTATTATTTCCTTTTGCATGCATGCTTCCTTTTTTATGCTCATTAGCGATATGGGGTAGATACGCTTATTTTTCCACATAATTTGGTGCACCTTTTTTCCCTACTTCAGTGGTGATCATGGTGGGACCCTTGTCCCTTTTGATTTGGGTAAAAATCTGACTTCTTTCTTGCATTTTTACCCTTTTTGTGTTGCAGGTGCTCCCCTCCCCACCCTAGAACGGTGGCAGAGGCTTTATCTGGCACACCCTAGGATGGTGGCTTCACCGTCCCACCCTGGGATGGTGGTGGAGCTGCTACTCGACCCCACCCTAGAGCGGTGGTGAAACAGAGAGATTTTTGCCCAAAATTTCAGAATTTGGAGGCTTCAAAGTGGACAAGGTAAGTGCCTAAACCCTCTGATTTTTTGCTATATTTTCAGAGACTGTCAAAAATCAGTTTTCTTTATTCACTTGCTTGCATAGAAAGGTTAAAATTTGCATTTTTTCTTTTCTTATAACATCACATAGCAAAATGTAGAAGGAAAATAAAAAAGAACTTGTAGTAGCAATGCATCTGTTTGGCTTGATTGCTTGTGGCCTGCCCATTGGGTAGGTTAGCATGTAGGATTTGCATTCATAAAGTCAATTTGTAGGTTCCTTATCTTATTATTCTGAAATTAAAACGCACCTATTGCATGCATTTAGTGAATAGTCATTGATTGCTTCTTTGCTTACTTTCTTGGATAATAATGAACCACACACACCACGATTCATGTAAATGCTAGTGAGGTGGACTTCATTACCATCCACTAGTAGAGTGCAAGTGATGGTGGGTTTCATCTCCATCCACTTGGCTCAAATCCCATGAACCCAATCCATATTGCCAAGGCTGGTTCCAAGATCCGTCATAGCCCATGGGTTATAGCATGCATCACCCTTCGGGGAGGTGTATCGTAGACTACGGGTGAACTAGGTGAGGAACTGGTAGGACCTGTGCTCCCTGGCCATGTGTGGACCTCATCACCACACATTATAGGTGGGATAACGCAACTTGGAGTTCATAGCCAGGTTGTCGAGCTATGAGTATACAGGTGAAATCCAATTGAACATGAGATTACAATCCAACAATATTTCAAACATGTGACACAAGGTCATTCTTTACAAAACAACACATCTGAAACACACGAAATAGTTTAGGGATTCACACTTAAAACTTAAAAGAGATAATCATCTATCTTATTGAGTGTTTCTTTCTTGTATACTGTTTCATTAAGAATTTGTAAAGAAGATAATCACTTTGGGGTACTAATAGAGGAGCGCAATGGTGCGCACCCGCAACCAAGCCCAATCATGGGTGAAAGCTATGGAGAGTGGATTAGGAGACACGAATCATCTTCGATATAGCCCTAGGGACTTGGTTATACCTCCCTGGCGAGCTTCCACTCCACCTAGCCCCAAGATAGTAGGGCATGAGCCTCATCTCCGAAGGGATCCTCTCCAGGACACCCCGAGGGATGATGAGCATTACTTGGGAGAGTGTTCTCGATATGTAGATATCTCACAGGCCTTCCTTGGTGAAAGGCAACTATGCACTGAGGCGCTAATAGATAGAGTGGTGCCACGCATCCACGTACCCACTAGGGCTGACACACCTAAGAAGAGGTAGGAGTATGACTTCACACACTGGCTAGAGCAAGTCGACATGACTCTACCTCCACGCCACCTTGATAGGATACAGCAGCTCTTACAGCCCGATGGGAATGACACCCGTCGGTCTGGGCGAGCCAACTCAGCCCTACCTTTCCTCGTCCAAGAGGGAAGACATGAGGAGATCCCAAATTTTCCTTAGGAACAATATACCATGCATGCCCGATGTGCCTCTGTGCCAGCTGAATGTAATGAACACATGTTCCAGCCTGAGCCTCAAGTCAATGCGACGAACCTCGAGAGAGGCAAGCGCCCTATGGAGAACACAGAGTACCTTGGACAAGGTCGACCCTAGGGTGAGACTCCTAGGCCTCCTAGGCCTCACACTATGGATCAAATTAGGCAAGCGGTTGTGAGATACATAGAACACCAAGCTCAGTTCAAGCAGCTTTAGTGGGATAAAGAGCAACTAGATCGCTTGCACCAGCTTGAGAAAGAAAGAATCGAACAATAGACCAACGAGCTGTTCCAAAAAACTTTGAGAGAGAGGGTCCCTACCCCTAAGACACATAGGTAGGAGGTCCATCCGAGGCAACCCATGCTCGTTCGAGAGAGGTCCCCGAGACCTTATCAAATGTTGCTTCCATGACCTCCTAGGCCAGATCGAGAGATGCCTCCCAGGCCAAACATAGGGTACCCACCATGGGTAGATACCCCCATTCATAGGCCGGCTCGAGAGATGCCTTACGGGGCTTATACTGAGCATGAGCCAGAAATAGAATATGTTGAGACGCCTTATCGAGGTAGGGGGCGACTTACCACCGCCTCACCCTAGGTTGGAGGAGCCTAGACCTCCACCACAAGATGTGAACAAATATGAGGAGATCAAGTCCTCAGGTCCTTACAAAGCATTGTTAGAATGCTTGGAGTTAGTAGAGAACAAGACCTCTGGGTCGGGATCTCAAAATCCCACTATGCATCAATTACGTAGTCAACCTATCCATCCATCAGTACCTGCACCTCCCTATCCAGAACAATTTAAGTTGCCTCAGTTGGCTACCTTTAAGGGAGAAGAGGATGCGCAAGAACATGTCACTAGGTTCTTAGGCCAATGCTTCGGCATTCATGATGATGATGCTTTGCTTTTGAGGACATTTGTGACTACCCTCGCCGGCCCTACCTCCGAGTGGTTTTACCAACTCCCTAAGCATAGCATCCATAATTTGGACCAACTTGCGGATGCATTCTTGGAGCGCTTTGCCTTCAATACCAAGAGGAAGGCAACGCTGGCCGACGTAGCTAGGTTAAAACAATATGATGATGAGTCAATAACAAATTATGGCAATAGATGGTGAACCTTGCTCACCAAGCTACCTTATCTTCTCCCCATGTCGGAGTTGACTCAGATGTTCTCCAAAAGTTGCTTAAAGCCAATCTCTTTGTTGCTATAGTTGCAACAATACCCCACTCTTGAAGATGCCTTAGCACAGGCTAGGATCATCGAAGAAATCAAGATTCAAGAGGGTGAGATTGTGAAGCCTCACAAGGAGTGGAGCAAGAACACTAAGAACACCCCAGTGCAACCTAAGTCAGTAGTGGTAAATCAGGTTGCCATTAGTGTCCTAGGGCCAGCGCCAACCGTGCCACCTCAAAAGCCTAATTATCAGGCCACCCCTGGGAACTATGCCAAGGATAACCAGAATGGTCAAGGGCAAAATCAATAGCGTCACCCCAAGTGACAATTCATGCCCATTGTAGAGTCTATGGATTCAGTGTTTGATCACCTCTTGGTGGCTAATGCGATCCATCTACCTGATAGTCGACCTATCGACCCTAATGCACCTAAGCCCAAAGGATACAGAGAAGACCTATACTGCAAATTTCATAGGCAAAATGGGCATGATGTGCAAATGTGCTATAAATTCAAACATCTGGTGCAAGACCTGATTGATAGGAATGCCCTCCAGGTAGATAACCCTATCACACCGAACAACCAATAGATGGGGGTCTTTAAGGACCCCTTGCCTCCCCCATGCAGAGCAGGCCAAACCAGTGCCCCAGGTGAACGAGGTTCACCATGCCCCTCCTAAGCAAGGATATGTTGGCATGGTCAGTATTGTGACAAGAAATAGGCGGTATCCAAGTCCAGCCACACCACCTGTGGCTCAGAGTGATGTCCCTTCGACATCGTAGCCTATACCACCTCCTGGACCGAGCCTCCCACCTAGGCCTGTAGTCACCATTAAGAGCAAGCTCGCTCAGAGCTTAAGAACAACATCTTCCCGGCTCTCCATCTATGAGCTCATCCAACAATCGCAACCTCATAGAGAAGCCTTGATGGAGATCCTTAAGGCAATTGAGCTTCAGCCCCAGGAGTCTAACTCCTTCAACAACTTTGTGGGGCATGTGCGGCAATGCACGAAATCGGTAATTACTTTTTGAGAAGATGAACTTAAACCGGTTCCACATGATATGGTGGATCCCCCTTTACACATTGTCGCACGTGTGAATGGAACACCATACAAAAGAGTCTTGATAGATACTGGGTCTTTGAGCAACATCATAACTACAATAGCTCTGAAGCACCTGAAGCTTCTAGCATCTCATATTGTCACATCTACCTACACCCTTCGAGCATTCAATGATGCCATATGCTCAATGGTTGGTACAATCATCCTACCTATTCAAGTAGGGGAAAATATCATCTCGACGATGTGCCACATCCTGGAGGGTGAGATGGCGTACAACATTTTTTTAGGAAGACCATGGATCAGGGACATGAAGTGCATCCCTTCCATCGCTCACCAGTGCCTCAAGTACACTCACGAAGGGCAAGTTCATGTCGTCCCCATGGACCTAGAGCCCTTCAAGTACTGCAACATGGTGCAGTAATTACCCGAGTTGACCTTGCCATCGATACATCTAGATTTTCAACCGAATAAATCTAGCCGAGGTTCGACCCCACCGCTACAGCATACCATGCCCTCCTCATCATCGGCCCCACCCCAGATGCCTAATACATCAGTGGATCCTTTGCCTAGGAACCCAGAGAAGTGGCCCATTGAGGAGGACCAACCAATCATATCCACCATCTCTACAGAGGAGATACTTAGCCCGGATGATGAAGAGACACCACACGAGGCAAACAATGAGCCGGATCAAGTCTCACTCTCATCCCTCTTCTATCCGTAGCCCTAGGTTACAGTACATCTGGCTTCTACCAGATTGGGAGAGTACATGGTTAGGAATGTTACCACTACTCCCACTTTAGAGTCGATGCAAGACATGGGTAGACCCCATCTTCCCATAGGCACTATCGTGCCTCTTGGTATTCCCCCTAATCAAATGAACTTTATCTATGGGGGCCTTGACTATGGCATCAAACCTTACCAACAGTAGGAGGAAGATGAGGAACCTTTTGGAGAGGATATCAACTACTTGTCTAACCCTAACTTCACCTTGAAGTACCTTGACCTATGCAACTGGAATGGTTATGGGTTAGGCTTGTATGAGTAGGGCACCAGAATCCCTTGTCAACCACAATATCAAATGCCCTATGACAAGTCAGGAGTGGGATGCAACAATCCATTGCCTCTAGATGTCCTCTTAGATAGCCTAAATCGCTTGAATATAGGCTATGAGGGTGGGTTGGCCCAAGACCCTTATGCCAATCCCAATACAGTCTACTCCCTAGGGGATTACTTTCCATGGCTAGATGGGAACCCCGTGATCCCCAGTGACATTCCCCCACATTTTGAGAGAGGGGAAGGGTCACGGAGTTGTCCCCATGTCTGTGATGAGTCAGATCTAGGCACCTCATATGAGTGGACCTCAGAGGATGAGTCGGGTTATGAGGTAGCGCCATATGACCCTTTTGAGTTGGACAGTGATCATTCACAAATTGTCCCCATTAATGACCAACAGGAAAGCCTCATACATTTTTTCCCTTTCCCTGATCCTGTTTGGTGGTAGCTCCTTCCTCCTGAAGAGCTGGTTCATCCATAGGAAGATAGACCTCCTGGGGGAGTAGTTAATTTACTTGAGCAGTTGGGCCCTCAGGAGCCTGAGGCACTGCAATATGAGAATGAAGGAATCCTCATCCACGATGATGATTATGAGGAATTAGCATATATGGGACCACACCTACCTGATCGCCCGATCCCAAGGGGCAACAATGAGGTTCCCATATATGATAGTGACTATGAGGATGAGACAGAGAGGGCATACCTAGGTCCTCATTATTTGCGACATCATCACGAGAATATTGACATAGATGAAGTCTATCATCAGTTACATGTTGGCCCACGCTTGAGGGCAAGGCCTATCAATCTAGGCCAGATTCATCATGAGGTCTTCCCTAACCCACCCACACACATGGAGCTCCTTGAGCCTAACGATCCCATCCTATAGTCTATTCCCAGATAGGATCCGAAGATCCCAATCCCCCCAGAGCCACATCTAGGGGTGAGAGATAACACCAATACATAGTCACATGCACGTGGTCCTGGAGAGCAGACACATTTCATCAATATGATCTCCATTGATTTGACCACACCACTCCACAACCCAGCCGATCCTTCCAAACCACTCCATCTAGACCTAGATGCGATTGATTGGGATCATGCTGATTCACCCCCATCACCCTCTGAGTATTGGGCCTACGGTGGATTGTTTCACTTCTCCGCAGGACCAACTCATGATGTCTTCCATGCTGAGGAGGAACCCGAGGTTCCCATCGAAGATTTAAATCTAGCTAATGACATCCATTTGATACCTACTCCCCATCAATTGGAGGAGGGGTCTCATATGTCAATCGAGCCTACGGTTGATAGAGATATCGGCTCAGATCCTAAAAACCCATAATATATCAAGCTAGGGGAAATCCTATCCCCCGAAGAGCAAGCCGATTATATAGCCCTTCTCACAAAAAAGAAGGCAGCTTTTGCATGGTCTTACAAAGACATGTCGGGACTAGATCCAAATCTGGTCACCCATAATCTCACGCTTGACCCCACAGTCAAACCTGTCAAGCAAAAGCTGAGAAAGATGCACCCAATAGTGGCCTTGATGGTCAAATATGAGCTACAAAAACTGTTGGATGCCCAGTTTGTCATTTCTGTAGACTATCCACCATGGTTGTCCAACATGGTTCCCATCAAGAAGCCTGATGGGAGGATTCGCATTTGCACCGACTTTCGAGACCTAAACAAAGCGAGTCCTAAGGATGATTTTCCTTTTCCAAGCATAGATGCCTTGGTAGATGCCACCGTAGGACATGAAATGCTCTCCCTTATGGATGGCTTCTCTGGGTATAATCAGATTCGTATCAACCCTGAAGACCAGCTCAAAATGGCGTTCACAATGCCTTGGGGGACATTTTGTTACAAGGTCATGCCATTTGGCCTTAAGAATGCCGGTGCCACCTACCAGCGTGCCATGACATATATCTTCCATGACTACATGCATAAAATTTTGGAAGATTACATGGATGACTTATTGGCAAAATATTTATTACATCATGAGCACCTAGATGTCTTGCGCAAAGTCCTCGATCACCTAATTGAACATAATGTGAGACTGAATCCCAAGAAGTGCATCTTTGGCATCACATCTGGAAAGCTCTTGGGATTTATAGTTTCCAAATGAGGCATCAAAGTGGACCCTAACAAAGTCAAGGCAATCCTTGAAATGCCTCCCCTGACTACCATCAAGCAGCTTCGTAGCTTGCAGGGGAGGATTGCATCCATCAAACGCTTTATAGCACAACTGTCGAACAAGTGTAGACCCATGAACAAACTTTTACACAAGGGGGTCACATTCCACTGGGACAATGAATGTCAGGATGCCTTTGACACAATTAAACAATACCTGGCTTCACCACCAGTGTTAGCTCCACCCAGACCAGGGGTGTCATTCCGATTATACATCTCAGCTACTGAGGTCGCATTGGGTGCCATGTTAGCCCAAAACAATGAATTTCATAAGGAACAAGCCACATATTATCTCAGTCGCACCCTGGTGAGCTATGAGATTAAGTACGCATACATAGAAAAGTTATGTCTAGCGGTGGTTTTTGCTACCAAGAAGCTACGACACTATATGCTCAGTCACACTACGTATGTTGTATCCAAAGAGAATCCATTGTGATACATGATGAGTCATACTTATCATAGTAGTCGCACGGTGAAATGGATCATGTTGTTGATAGAATTTGACCTAGAGTTCATAGGATAGAAGTCAATCAAAGGATAGGTCATTGTTGATCAACTTGCAGAGGCTCCTCTCTAGGAGGACCAACCTCTTAGCATGGAGCTTCCCGATGATGGAGTCTTCCAAATATCAGAATCGCCTGATTCTGATGAGCTTGAGTCACAGGTGGATATGACTCTCTTCTTTGATGGCTCCAAATGCGAGCAAGGGGGTGGCATGGGAATCATGTTTTTCACACCGCATGGGGCTCCCATACCCCTATCATTTAAACTCGATTTCCCCTGCACCAACAATAATGTCGAGTATGAAGCCTTACTCATAGGGCTTAAAATGGCTATCACCATGAAAATCACCAAGCTCAATATTTTTGGTGACTCCTTGCTCATTGTCAACCAGGTCAAGGGAATCTTCCAGTGCAAGTGCCCAGTTTTGCAAGCCTACAAAGCCCTTGTGGACAAATCCCTAGAAAATTTTGAATGGTATGACATCGAGGCACTCCCTCGATCATCTAATAATTTTGTGGATACAATGGCCTCTTTAGGATCCTTGATTCCACAAGACCCCATAGGGGAGATGACAACCATTCAAGTCAAGATGCTATCACAATCAGTGGTTGAGCATGAGAGCACTCAAGCCATGCCAGAAGTCCACATGATTCAAATAGAACCTCATCAAGAGATATTCTCACACATTCACGAGCACTTGAATCATGCCGCTTGGGGGACTCTATTCCCCCAAACCCCTTTTGATAGCAGCACAATGCTATTCTTACAAGTTCTATCCCAATCTGCATTTTCTCGGGATGAACTTCATGAGGGACAGGCAATTCATGCAATCAAGGCTTCCACACAATAAGACTGGTCCACACCAATTAGAGAGTACCTAAAGCTTGGTAACCTCCCTCCTGGATTATCGCACGCTACCAAAAGGACATTTAAATGGAAGGCAACAAAGTTTGTCTTGTTAGGAGACATCCTATACCATTGGAGCTACGAAGGAATCCTCCTTCATTGCTTAGAGTATCAAGAATCGACTTGGGCAATGGCCCAAGCACATGATGGTACTTGTGGTGGCCATTTTAGTGGCATGGCCATCGCAAAGCGCATTCTTTGCATGGGCTATTATTGGCCAACTTTAGAGCGATATTGTTGCGCATATGTGAGGAAGTGCATGAAATGTCAACACCATGCTAACTTGACACATGTACCTTCCTAGGCCTTACAACCGATCCAATCGGCTTGGCCATTTTCACAATGGGGGTTGGATTTAATCGAGAAAATCTCCCCTACATCCTCGGGCCACCACACATTTATCATCATGGCTACCGAGTATTTTACAAAGTGGGTGGAAGCAATTCCCCTTACCACTACGACAAGACCCCGCATAGCGGAGTTCATATTGCATAATATCATTTGTCATTTTGGTATTCCATCCAAGATCATTTCGGATAATGGGACATCATTCAAGAATAAATATGTGCATGCTTTGACAGCAAAGTATAACATCCAGCACAGCTTTTTGACACCCTATTATCCACAAGCAAATGGGCAAGCAGAAGCATCAAACAAGACATTAATTGCCATATTGAAGAAAATAGTCAAAGAGAATCATACCGATTGGCATACGCAAATGCCTCTTGCCCTTTGGGCTTACCGCACTAGCATTCGGACACCCACTAGGGCAACTCCATTTTCACTAGTGTATGGTGTTGAGGTGGTCATGCCTCTAGAGTTAGAAATCCCATCATTGCGCATATCCATGTAGGAATTTATTGATGATGATACTGCATGACAAGCTCACCTAGATCAACTTATGTTGTTGGATGAGCATCACATTAATGCGCTTGAGCATCTACGTGTGTATCAAGAGTGGCTCAAAAGAGCCTACAATATGAAAGTCCATCTCAGAGACTTTCAGGTTGGTGATCTCGTCCTAAAAGAGAACCAACAAAATTCTAGCTTGTCGCCCCACCTGCGGGACAAATTTGTGGTAAACTGGTTAGGTCCCTTTGTCATCACTAGTCAAATAGGGCCTGGAACTTATCACCTAGCTTCACTTGAAGGTGTCGAGGATCCTAAACCCTTGAACATCCTTCACTTGTGGCCATTTCATGCTTAGAGAGCACCCAAAAGGCTCCTAGCGGGTTCTCACCATCTAGGTCAAGTAAAAATGCTCCTGGACTATCTACGATCATCTAGGTCAACCCTAAAAGCCCCAAAGGCATCCCTAAGCCCTTTTGTCATAGCCAAATGCCCCTAGGTAGTCGTAGACACTTTTTAAGTGTCGTTGCACGTCTAGGTCACCCAAAAGGCTCCTAGCGGGTTCTCACCATCTAGGTCAAGTAAAAATGCTCCTAGACTATCTACGATCATCTAGGTCAACCCTAAAAGCCCCAAAGGCATCCCTAAGCCCTTTTGTCATAGCCAAATGCCCCTAGGTAGTCGTAGACACTTTTTAAGTGTCATTGCACGTCTAGGTCACCCAAAAGGCTCCTAGTGGGTTCTCACCGTCTAGGTCAAGTAAAAATGCTCCTAGACTATCTACGATCATCTAGGTCAACCCTAAAAGCCCCAAAGGCATCCCTAAGCCCTTTGGTCATAGCCAAATGCCCCTAGGTAGTCGTAGACACTTTTTAAGTGTCGTTGCATGTCTAGGTCACCCAAAAGGCTCCTAGCGGGTTCTCACCATCTAGGTCAAGTAAAAATGCTCCTGGACTATCTACGATCATCTAGGTCAAACCTAAAAGCCCCAAAGGCATCCATAAGCCCTTTGGTCCCCCCCAAATGCCCCAATGGCCCCCAAGTAAGCCCGTTGGTCACATGTGTATACATATCAATCAAAAATTCAAAAAAATCATCAAAACATCAAAATACAAAAACATTGCATCGCATTGCACTTTCATACATACATATCCATCAAAGTTTCAAAAATTCAAAAATATTACATCACACCACATAGCATTTTATCATCGCTTGCATCTAGGCATATTCATCATTAGCACTTTACATTTTAGAGTTGCGCATACATGTCTAGCACCATGATGGTACATTACTTACCGCTCAAAATCAATGTCATGAAAGTACTCATAGTTCAAATACCGCAATTATCATTTTCACCCACATTTTTTCACATTTCCATAGTCGTGTCCATTCCCTTCACTTAGCCATTTGTTTTATAATGTCAGTAGGGTTTTTGGTCACTTAGCCATATCTAGTCTCTACTCAGATTTTGTAGAAGGCTAGCTTGATTTTTAGGAGGTAGAGTCTTGCATTGATTATGCCTTGCGTACATCATATCCCAAACACAATTAATCATTAACAATCTAAGTTTTGCACAAAGACAGATGAAATCCATGAAGTGGTCTAGGTTACCTTAAGCGAAAAGGTCATCTTGCTCATCCCCCTGTGCGAATGGTTCAAGAATGCTAAGAGTTGGCAAAAGGACAAGCTCTTCCCCACCCAATTCCCCAAAATCAACAATGGTTTTCACCACTATCAAAATTTCCAAACACCCTTGATCCCTAAAGTCATAAGGATTCATACTACACATCCCTATGAAGGATGGGTAGTCATCCCCAAGGCCTAAAATATCAACACCACTCCACAACAAAATCCCAAAAGTTTCCCATCAACATTTCCAAACACCTTTGATCCCTAAAGTCGTAAGGATTCGTACTACACGTCCCCATGAAGGATGGGTAGTCATCCCCAAGGCCTAAAGGATCAATGCCATCCACAAGCCAAAAATCCCACAAGTTCAACTTTGAAATCAAAATCCTCAAAAAGCAACAATAAAAAATAACAGTGGTTATCACCACTACTCAAAACCCTTGCTCAAGAGAAAAAAAAGAAAAAAACTCAAAATAAACAGTGATTATAGTCACTAAAAAGAGAAAAATAAACAGTGATTTTCATCACTATATATGAGAGCAAGTAATCCCAATCAAGTGAATAACCAAAAGACACCTGAGCTTGAATCCCTGGAACTCTCAACATTTGGAAAACCATCAAGTGATCCTCATTATGGGTTTGGTGGATAGCCTATCCATCAATGGTGGTAGCCTCATGCATGACGATATGTCTATCACATTAGCTTTCGCGTGTGTGTAGACCAATGTTTGCATGTGGATGAGCTAGCTTTGGTAACCTAGATTGCCTAGTGGTCTAGTCATACTTAGTACAAAACCTACGATGGTGGCATTCATTTGGTGATCCTCAGTATAGGTTTGGTTGAGATCCTACTTGGCACTGGTGGTATCCTTATGCATCTCACAGGAATGAACTCACTTGCACACATAGGGATATGAAGTACCTTGGTCATCCTAGCAGATTCATACCTTGTCAAAAAATCTTGCACGGTTAGTATACAACTTTTGATAAGTTGACTAGAGTGTTTGAGTCTCATGAAAACCTAATGAGCATTTCCTAAACAACATATCATTCATATCACTTCACCTCATTCATTTCAATTACATTATTCACAAATCCATTATATAAAGTCTCATGACAACATTACATATGAGTTGGTGCAAAATACATCATCTATGGTGCTAGCATAATACAACATGTAGTCTACACATTGCATCCTCTAGATCAAGAAATCATCCATCTCAATATACATCCATGCATGTACAAAATAAAATCAAATCACATTACAAAATATGCATACATAGGCATTCATCATCATTACATAAATAAAATTGCATACATTTGCATACATCTCATAAAATAATAAACACATGATGATAAACCACATAAAAAGCTCATATATATATATATATATGTGTGTGTGTGTGTGTGTGTGTGTGTATGTATGGGACAAAAAGATACATCATGTTGCCCATCAGCTACAATAAAGTGAGTCCTCAGACTTCACACTGCTAAAACATCCAAAAACACAAAAAGAGTCATGTGAGCCACTACCATGGTCATGTAGGACCGGTACTACAACTCGCACTCCCACCTATCTCCGGTCTCGTGGTGTCGTGCAAATTGGCTGCATTTCTATTGAAATCCAAATAATATGATAGACATCCTCTAGTGTCAACTTCATCTCCCTAGTGGTTATGTGGAAGGTATTCGTGTGTAGATCCCATAGATCAATCAGGGCAATCATATATGCATGATCTTCTATGATAGCCTCTAATCGGGTCACCTGATTGAGGCCAAGGGCATCTAGCCACTCTCAGTCCTCTATGGTCAAGGCATCCCTTATGAAATCAAATAGAGTAGGTACTCGATACCGAATCCTCACCACCTTACAGGGATAAGCAACTCAATAATATAACACCAAAATGACCTCTCATGGCCCCAAAAACATTCAAAAGAAAAGACTCAAAATGGCCCCTCTTTGAGTCCATTTTGTGGCCATTCCCCTTAGTAATGGCCCCCAAAATTGTGGCCAAACCATAAAGGGATGGCCTATGACCAGCCCACACTAGCCATCCCACCTAGGGATGACTCCAAAAAAGTGGGCTCAAAAAGGCCTTTTAGGCCATCAAAAATATCAAAAACAACACAAAATTGATCTTAAAAATGCAATCTAATTGCACAAAAACATGGGTAAAATACAAAATTTGGTACATATCTCATAAATTAGGTTTAATTACCTACAATCTAGTGTGATATTTTTCCAAGCCAAAAACATACCATAAAAGCAAGAAAATAAACTCCTAACACTAGGAAAATGCAATAATAGAGACTTGGCATACCTATCTCGCACTGGATCCTCCACTGGCTGAGTCTACCCGCTGACTCATGGTGATTTTGGGATGAATTTTATAGTGCTCCACTTCTCATAATCACTCTCCTACTCCTCACCTCTCGAATTGCCAAAGAAAGCATGCAAAAATGAGCCTAACCTTCATATTTTGGGTTTATATAAAGATGCAGGGGTCACCACCATACCAAGGTGGGATGAGTGCACATTTGGTGAATAGTTCCACCCTAGGACGGTGGTATAACATTCCCTCATACCACCCTAGGATGGTGGTAGAAAAAATAGGCCAAAATAGCCCAACATGACCCAAAACAGGTCCAAAAATGCACCAAAACAGCTCAAATTGGGTCCAAATTTCATATAGATCAAAATGCAACCCTGAGGATCCTGGGAGGGATGGAAAAGTTGTTTATTCATGTCATAAGAAGGCAATTGTGTCTGTACCACCCCTTTTACATGCAGTTTTTAGCTCCTTTCCTCCAAGAAAACTTAATAAAGTCATCAAAATCCTCTTCGAATTACCCTATTTTTCAAGGGACAAAATTGAAGGTAAGCATAACATAAGTCAATTGGGTCAAGTGACCCATTTATTTTCTCACTGGTCATTCCCTCATCGACTCATCACTTGAGTGGTAGTCATACTCAGTCTAAATCAGAAAGCACACACTCAATTATGCGAATTACGTTTGTTCAACGAGTCTTCGATAAAGACAATCATGCTTCTGCTTGGGGCAGCAAAAAAGCACATAAAATCACATTATAACGCTTGATATTACTGGCATCATGAATTCATAGGCTCTGAACCTTCATGATAGATAATTTCAAGCATAGGCACACTCATTCAATGAGTCAGAAGCAAGGATTCAAGAACACATGCCCTTTTCATGATTGGGGCATCTAAAGTTGGTTAGGTTATAGAGTAACCTTAATAACTCTACATTTTGGTCATCTATTTTTACTCAGCTTTGTGTTGCACACAACATATCTCAAAAAGGGACATCTATAGACACTAAAATGTGGCAAACCCTATTAAGCATCCACAAGTAGTGATCAAATTGACATAATATGGCCCCTTGGGCAGCCCTTAGGAGGCTCACAGTGGTTCTAGCCACTCCAAAAAGGGTTTTGGAGGCTACTGTCCCAAAATTCACCACCGTCACACCCTGGGATGATGGTAGATTCCCATCATCCCACCTTGGTATGGTGGTGAGCCCTCGTCCCAGGGTGGGACGATGGTGAAGTTTGACCCAAAAAAAGTCAAAATTCGGCCAAATGGCACCCAAAAACTGCCATTTGACCACCCAAATAAAGCATGCAAGGTAGAGGATAGGGAATCCTTATGACATCCATCTTTATGAGGGCCAAATTTGGAGATCCTCTTCCACACCCTGTGCATGCCTCCCATTTGACAAGTGGCACCTCCTACCATGCATGCCCTTGCATGCCTTTTTACACATGAGCCCCTTTGGGCTATAACATGGGTTCCATATCCACACAAAATAATATATAGGAGTTATAGGATATGCAATGGAGTGCTTCCAATATTTCACCTCACCTTATTGCGCCTTTTTACCCTCAAGATCCCCCTTTTGCCAAGGAGGTTACCGGGTGACTTCAAGAAGGTAATCCAAGCATAACTTTTCCATCTGGGTGAATTTATTCACCAAATTCAATGAAAAAACACCTTATGTTTTTTAGGAGAATTTTCCAATGGTTTGGTAACAAAAAGTGACCGAATTTGGTGGGTATCCCCTCCTAGGATGCCCTCCAAATAGTTGCAGTCACCATCGCCCCCCGAGATGAGGGTAAATTCTTAAGAAATTTCTTTACTATTTTTAATTTGTAATTTTCTAAATTATTCCATGATTCTACAGTTAAAATTTCAGGTCATTTGGAGTTAAAATGAAAGAGTTATACTATTTTTAAGTTTTTGCAGGCTCATAGGGCCCATCCGGGCACCCAAGTTTGATTTCGGTGGATCCGGGATCCAATTGGAAAATATGACCATATGGGTTTGGTATTTTGTTGTCCTCCTTTTTACAAGTTGCAGGCAGGCGACGCTTAATCGAGGGGTCTACGGGTGTAATTTCTAATATTTTTTGGGTTATATACTCCTAAAATATCCTATTTAACATCTCTACAAATTTTCAAGTCATTTTTATATCATTTGATGCACTTTTAATTCATATGCCATTTTGCCCCTGTGGGGATTGCATGTTGTCACCATACACCCTTGCTATTTGAGCCCTTTTTGCTTCCTTGTGTGTAGATGCAGGTCCTCATAAGGATTTTTTAATCAATATCAGACATCATAGAACCTATATACAAGTAGCAGCAGCATTGGCTCACCCACCTCAATTGTGGGTACACGGAGAAACATTGGATGTGCACCTAAATTCCGTAAAATACTTGGCCTTTGGGCACCCAATATTGTAAAAATTGTATCACATTTTGAGCCCTCAAGGGGACTTATGTGTAACCTTGGACTGGATCCAATAAATTAATGAGAAGATACTTGCTTTGATTCATTTCCTTTTGTTTGGCATTATTTCCTTTTGCATGCATGCTTCCTTTTTGATGCTCATTGGCGAGATGGGGTAGATATGCTTATTGTTCCACATAATTTGGTGCACCATTTTTCCCTACTTCAGAATTACCCTTGGAGCCTTTTTGAATTTATTTTGACCAAGCGACTTGAATTACCCTTGGAGCCTTTGATTGATTGGATTTGACCAAGCGGTTTGAATTACCCTTGGAGCCTTTGATTGATTGGATTTGACCAAGCGGTTTGAATTACCCTTGGAGCCTTTTTGAATTGATTTTGACCAAGCGGCTTGAATTACCCTTGGAGCCTTTTATTGATTGTATTTTTGAAATTTTATGTTTTTATGCTTTGTTTTGTTTTTTGACATATTTGAATGTTTTTGAATTTTATGAAATATTTGAATGTTTTTGTGTTTTATGTGTAAAATGCCTTTAAGTGAATGATATTGAGAGGTTCAGGCTCTTCAACACCATCTAATGATATAAGGTGATATGCTCCAGGCCCAACTCTCTATGAAATCATGTATGGACCTATCCAGTTTACCACGAACTTATCTCGTAGATGCGACCTCAGATTCGAATTCTGCTGGTTTTCTTTGAGCACTAGATCTCCAACCTTGAATTCCCTTAAATGGACTTTACTATTGTAAGCTCACGCAAGGTGATCTTGGTAAACACGAAGATGCTCTAAAGCATTGACTCGACGTTCATCAAGAAGCATCAACTGATCAAGGTGGCCTTGCCATGTAGCTTCATCATCTATGAAGTCCTTTAATGCTATGCGTAGAGTCAGAATTTCTAACTCTAGTGGCATGATGGCCTCAGTGCCATATACTAGTGAAAATGGTGTTGCCCCAGTGGGCATCCGTATACTAGTCCTGTATGCCCATAGTGCAAGAGGCAACTACATGTGCCAATCCTTGTGATTGTCTTGCATCGTCTTCCTCAAAATGGAGACTATTGTTTTGTTTGAGGCTTCTGCTTGCCCGTTTGCTTATGGATAATAAGGCATTGAAAAACTGTGCTGAATATGGTATTTGTTCATTAAAGCATGCACATTTTTGTTCTTGAAATATGGCCCATTATCCGATATTATCTTAGAAGGGACCCCAAAATGACTTATGATATTGTGGAGTATAAACTCCGCAATCCTTGGTCCAGTTGTTGATGTTAAGGGGATCACTTCTACCCATTTAGTGAAGTATTCTATGTGGTCATTATGATGAATGTGTGTCAGCTTGAGGATGGGGGTGAGATCTTCCCAATCAAGTCTAGTCCCCATTGCGAGAATGGCCATGCTTCCTGGATGGGCTGCAAAGCTTGCGATGGTAAGTGCGTTAGATTTGCATGATGTTGGCACTTACTACATTTCTTGACATACTCACAACAATCCTTTTCCATGGTGGGCCAATAGTAACCCATTCTCAAGATGCGCTTAATGATGGCCATGCCACTGAAATGCCCTCCACATGTACCATCGTGAGCTTGCAAAATTGCCCAGGATGCTTCCTGGGGCTCAAGACAATGGAGTAATACTCCATCATATCCTCGTCTATAGAGGATTTCTCCTAGCAAGATGTATCTTGTTGCTCTCTATTTGAATGTTCACCTTTCAGTATGCGACAAACCTTGAGGTACTATTCCAAGCTTTAGGAAGTCCCACAGTTGGGAAAGCCAATCTTGATAAGCCATGACTTCTATAGAAAAGATGGCTTGCTCTTCCTGTATTTTTGAGCTAGTGAACATGGATTGAGGAACAACTCTATGGTGTATGGTTGCACCACACTCCATAGGTCCTTGGGAGATCAAAGACCCCCAAGGTGCCATTTGCAAGAAATCTCTGTCTATGAAGGACCAATCCTGATTTGGCTCGATGTTGATCATGTTGACTGATTCTTGATTGTCAAAAGCTTCACGATGTATTGCTGAGTGTGAAAGCACTTTCACATGAATGGTTGTAAAATCAGTAGATGGATTCTGAGGGATTAAGGATCCCAAAGAGGCCATGGTGTCTACAAATCTATTCGATGTATGAGGGATTGCCTCGATGTCGTACCATTCCATCCGGGCTAGGTAGGTGTCAACAAGTTCCTTGTAAGTCTTCAGGAGTGGGCACCTACATTGGAATAGTCCTTTGACCTGGTTTACTATGAGCAAGGAGTCACCAAAGATATTCAATATTTTAATGCCCATTGCTATGGCTGTTTGGAGTCCCAGGATCAATGCTTCATATTCTGTATTGTTGTTTGTGCATGGGAAGTCTAGTTTGAATGATAAGGGCAATGGAGCTCCCTGTGGTGTGATAAAGACAATCCCTACTCCACCTCCTTGTTCACACTTTGAACCATCGAAGAACAATGACATGTCTCTTTCTTTCTTAGGTTCTTTGAGTTCTGGTAGATCTGATAATGCAAAGACCACATCATCAGGAAATTCTATAGTGAGAGGCTTGTTATCCTGAAGAGGCACCTCTGCTAATTGATCTGCTATGACTTGTCCCTTGATGGAATTTTGGCTTATGAACTCTAGATCAAATTCTATCAATAGCATGATCCACTTTGTGGTACATGTATTGTGATATGTCTTGCTCATCATGTACTACAAAGGATTCTATTTTGATATGACGTAGGTCGTATGGCTCAACATGTAGTGTCACAACTTTCGAGTTGCAAAGACCACTGCTAAACACAACTTTTTGACATACGCATATCCTAGCTCATAACTCACCAAGGTGCGACTAATGTAATATATGGCTTGCTCTTTGTCTTGTTCATTCTTTTGGGCTAACATGGTGCCCAATGCAAAATCAGTAGCCGATATATATAGTAAAAATGGTATGTCTGGCCTTGGTGGAGCCAATACTGGCGACATTGCTAGATAAGTCTTGATCTCTGCAAAGGCTTGATGGCATTCTTCATCCCAATGAAAGGGGACTTCCTTGCATAGCAACCGATTCATAGGTCTACATTTGTCTGATAATTGCATGATGAATCTTTTGATGGATGCTATCTTGCCTTGTAGGCTCCTCAACTCCCTAATGTTGGTAGGGGTGGCCATTTCTAGTATAGCCTTTACCTTTGTAGGATCTACTTCAATGCCTCTCTTGGATACGATGAATCCCAAAATCTTGCCAGAAGTTACACCAAATACGCACTTCTTAGGATTCAATCGGACATTATGTTCTATGAGGTGATCAAAGATTTGTCTAAGGACTTCGGCATGCTCTTGCCACAATAGGGACTTGGCCAATAAGTCATCCATGTAATATTCCAAGATCTTATGCATATAGTCATGGAATATGTATGTCATGGCCCATTGATATGTGGCACCAACATTTTTGAGACCGAATGGCATCACTTTGTAATAGAATGTTCCCCATGGAGTAATGAAAGTAGTTTTATGTTGATCTTCGGGCTTAATCCGGATCTGGTTGTATCCAGAAAAACCATCCATTAGGGAGAGCATTTCATGACCTATGGTTGCATCTACAAGAGCATCTATGTTTGGCAATGGGAATGAATCCTTTGGTGTTGCCCTATTTAAATCTCTGAAATCCATGCAGATACGGACTCTTCCATCAGGTTTCCCCATGGGTACCATGTTTGACACCCACTCAGGGTAGTCGATAGGAACTATGAATACTGCATCCATTAGTTTTTGCAATTCATTCTTCACCATCAAAGCGATGGTTGGATGCATTTTCCTCAACTTTTGCTTGATCGGCTTCTTCATGGGATCCAATGAAAGGTTGTGAATGACTAACTTTGGATCTATCCCTAGCATGTCTTTGTAAGTCCAAGCAAAAATATTTGGCCTCTCTTTGAGGAGAGGAATTAGGATGGCTTGTTCCTCTGGAGATAGACTTTCTCTGAACTTGAATTTCCTTGGTTGGGTAGGATCATCATTGATGTCCACCTCGAAAGTCACTTCTATAGCCATATGTGACCCATCCTCTAGCTGATGAGGCATGGGTATCAAATGAATGTCATCGATGGGATTTATAGGACCTAGTGACTCAGGTTCCAAACCAACATGGAAGACGTCATACGCACAACCTGATGCAAAATGGAATGGCTATAACATCTCTTCATTGGGGAAGAGGTCTTCAGGCTCTATGGGTGAATTAGCATGATCCCAATCAATAGCCTCTATATCAAGATGCAATGATTTGGTAGGATCTATTGGATTATGAAGTGGAGTGGTCAAATCAATGGAGATCATGTTGATGGATGGGATGAAGTCTCTAGGACCACATGGGTGCAATCTTGTCTCAGGGGTTTCCCTTCCATACTCGTGATGAGGTTCTAGAGGAATGGGAATTTTTGGATCTGGCCCATGAGCAGGGTGGACAATAGGATCATTGGGCTCTAATCGCTCTCTGAATGTAGGTGGAGGGGGATTGACCATCCGATGAATGGCAGCTAGGTCAATAGGTCTCCCCAAAAATTGGAGATGAGGGTCTATGGCATGGAGTGCCACCTCTCTCTCTACTAGCTCGTTGACTTGCCACAAGTGGTGAGGTCCAAGATAAGCCATCTCGGTCTCATCCTCAAAGTCATCATCACTTATCCAGAAACCGTTAGCATTGGTATGCGGCCCTAAGACAAGGGGCTCATGTCTTGGCCCCAAGTAGGCCATCTCTATTTCATCTTCATATTCTTCATCACTTATGAAGAATCCATTTGCATTTGTCTCTTGCCCCAAAGTCAGGGGTTGATGGCTTAGGCCTAAGTAGGCTCTTTCTATTGAGTCTTCTGATTCATAGTCACTTTCATCTGATGTATATCCACTCTCATCATGGATGGACCATGTGAATCTTTGTAAATAGCGAGGCCCCTGATAGGCTAAGCCAAGTTGCGCCTCATCATCACTTGCTTCATATCCATTCTCCTCATCCCATGAGTTGTACCCTATTGGGGTGGAATCAATTGAGATGTTTGGATGATAAGTTTTTGGAGGTGGTATGTTTACCGTGGCCACTTGTCTGTTGCTCAAATTTCCTATTCTTAGGGGATGATAAGGAATGAAATCAATGTCTTCTCCTAACCCTAAGCTTAATATTTCCAATGCCACTACAAGAGAGTCATCTCGACCTCTACTATAATAGCCTAAGCCAAATCTATCGAAGGGAAGCTGATATTGTGGCTCGTATGGCCACCTGCACCCCTACTCATATATGCCAAGGCCATAGCCATGCCAATGGCAATGCTCAAAGTAGCTTAGAGAAAACTCAGGGTTAGAGAGGTAATGAACATTGACCATGAATAATTCATCACTATCCTCTTCTATATCTAAAGACTTATGAGCAAGTCCAGGATGACATAGACAAAATTGGTTTGGTTGGGAGGGATTCCAAGTGGAACCACTATTCCTACTGGCGGCCTCAAGTCCTTAGGCCTTCCTATGTCTTGTGCAGACTCAATGATAGGCGTAAAGGTGATGTTCTACACAAGGTACTCCCCTATGCCTGTGCTTGCCAAGTGTATTGATGCATACGATGTGGATGACCCTACGGATGATATTGGTGAAGCAGGGTGATAATCACTATCTTCATCTTGATCTTGAAGATCTTCCTCTTCCATAGGACTTGGCATTTCAGCAATGGCTATAGTTGGCACTTCCTTGGGCCTTTCTTCCTTAACTAAGGGTACCTTTAGCTTCTGATTATCTTTTGGTTTTGACGTTGATGGTACTTTAGAAGCATTGACTATTTTGAGTGCACCAGGAGGTGTTGATGTGCATGGGTCTTTTCTTACCCCTTTGTCTTCGTTATCCACTTGTGTGGTTGGGGATGAAGGTGCCACGTATAGGTGAGTAGAAGGGATTACAAATTCTCCTAGAATGTCCACCTGATTGACGTATTTAAAAGGCTCTTCATCGGCCAGAACCACATAGACTTTGTTCTCGTGCACATACTTGACACACTGGTGCAAGATCGAAGGCACACACTTCATGGCCCTTATCCAAGGGTGCCCTAAGAGGATGTTGTACTGCATAGCTCCTTCCAAGACATGACACATCATGGGGATGGTCTTGTGCCCCACCTTGATGGGTAGGACTATCATTCCCATAGTATTGCATAAAGCATCATTAAAAGCTCTCAATGTGTAAGCTCCTGGAATGATATTGGACTTGGGGATTTTGAGGTGCTCTATTGCTGTTGTTGTAATGATGTTTATCGATGAACCTGTATCGACCAAGACCCTCTTGAAAGGTAAGTCATTGATTTCCACTACAATGTTTAGCGGAGGGTCTGGTAAGGCAGCAGGAACTATCTTAATCTCATGATCATAGAATCGGATTACAGGTTCTTGGCATTCTTGTACTTGTCCCACAAAGTGAGTGAATGCATTCGCATCTTGCGGTTGGAGCTCAATTGTTCTTAAAATCTCCATTAGAGTCTCCCTATGCTTTGGGGACTATTGTATGAGCTCATAGATGGATAACTTAGCTGGAGTCATCTGTAGGTTTTGCTCCAATCTACTCCGAATAGTTACCATAGGTCACGTTGGTGGACCTGGAAGGTTGTCTTGCCTTTGCCTAGGAGCGGCTGGGATGTTCATGGGAGCTACAGGTGGTTGCGGTTGACCATACCGCCTAGTCCTTGTTGCTATGTTAACAATCTCAACCATCCCAATGCATCCATGGGTAGGTATGTCAGCTCGAACCTGATTGACTTGGGCCCCTTGCTCTCGAGGGGCCTCATGATTGGGCAATGGGTTTCTGTATATGCCCATGTCTCTATTATCGGGAGCCAGTGGGTTGTCAACTTTGAGTTCTCCCACCTCAATCATGTTTTGCACTTGATGCTTAAACCCGATGCAAGCCTCAATGTCATGCCCCGGTATCCTATGATAAGGGTAAAATTGATCTTCCCTATATCCTTTTGGCTTAGGATGGTTGGGATCTATAAGAGGTATATCAAGAAATCTGATCCTCCTGGCCTCGCTCAACTGATTAAATATTGATTGCATTGATTCTGTCAGAGGCATGAAATAACGAGGTGGCTTGCATTCTCGATTTCTTCCCTGATTGTTCTTTTGGTCGTAGTTGGCTGATGGGGGATGTGCTTGATAGTTCTGGGGTTGTTGTGCACCCCCATCCTTGGGTGTAGCCAATACGACTTGATTGACTAGAGCAGGGTTGCCCTACTTCTACTTATACTTGTCATTCTTACCATTCTTGTTCCACTCCTTTTTGTTTTGGAGTTTAATGGTTCCCTCATCTACTTTTATTTCTTCGATGAGCTTGGCCTGTGCCAAAGCTTCCTCAAATGAAGGATATTTCTGAAGTTGTAGCAAGAGGGAGATATGTTTAGAACAACTTTTGGTGAACATGCGAATGATCTCTTCTGTGGGAATGGAGAATGATAATTTTACCATGACTTTTCTCCATCTATTCCCATAATCCATTACTGGCTCATCATCATACTATTTCAAGTTGGCCAAGTCTGAAAGGTTCACCTTCTTCTTAGCACCAAAGGAGAAATGCTTTAAGAATGCATTTACTAGTTGTTCAAAGTTGGTTATGCTATGCTTAGGTAGTTGGTTGAACCATTGAGTGGCAGCACCTAAAAATGTCATTATGAATGTTCTTAGCATGAGAGCATCATTGTCTTCAAGATGAAAATAGGCATTGATAAAATTGGTGACATGCTCTTGTGCATCCTCTTCACCCTTAAAATTTTCTAACCTAGGCATCTCAAAGTGCTTAGGATATGGAGGGCTAGGGATTGATGGGCACAATGGTTGGTTGTGTATTTTGCTCAATGTTGGTGAGTTCCCAGCTGCCTCTTGTTTCTCAAAGGTTTTCATCTTTTCAGCAAGCTCTTGAAATACCTTTGATGCATAGATTTCCTCCTCTTGTAAGCCTATTCACATTGGCAATGGAGGTAACTCTCTATCCATTTGATTTGTTCCATTTTCCTCCCTCCTACGAGGGGACTCAGGATTATGATCTTGGTTTGTTATGTTTGCCCTTCCCCCATTAGTTGGATTTCATTCATGATTTGGTGGGGGATTTCATTATGGGCTATCTTGTCTAGTGCGCCTCTCCTTAGGTGAGTCAGTGCATCTTGTTCTTTGGTGGTCACCACCATTTGTCTATAAATTGTTAAGAGCTAGCCACTCAACCTGCTCTCTTAAATGCTGCTCATGTTGGTGCAAGAGTCTTTCTCTTTGTTTCTCTTGTTCGAGAGCTTCCACTAGCTCTCGCTCCTTACGTAATGCATTTTCTAACCACCTCATTCGGTCAGTTTGTGCTGTTATAGAAGACTCATGTTTATCTGACTCTGTTCTTGTTGTCTTGACTCATAGATTCCTCGAGGAGGTTTCTATTGTATCTGTACTCTTGCTAGCTAATGTGACTTGTTCAGTGTATTGTTGAGTATCCCTATGATCAGACTCCATGCGTCTACTATGGGGTCACTCTGAGGTACCCCTAGACTGGGAGATGTGTTTAGAAGTCATAGTTCATGAGCTTCCAGATGCAGAGTTCTCAGTAGCTACAGTTCTTTGAGTTGGTCATGTAGGAAACCGATCCAACCCATCTAGTTGTCTTGTTTTCCATGGCTGGTCCCATGGGGTGCCATTCACTCCTATGAGGTCATAGTCTATGGGAATATTTCCTTTTGTGTGAAGGGTTTCTTCTATATGATTCCCATGACTAGATGTAGCTCTAGTTTCCTGCCCTTCAGTAGGCAGACCTGTTTCATATGTTTCTTGTGAGTCTTGAGGTGTTGCAATTCTTGTTTGCCTTCTTGATGAAGAGGGCTTTGTGGTAACATGTTTTCTCCATGTGGATGGAGATGTAGCAGTCTCGTCATCCCTATGTGAAGAATGAGTCTTAGAACCTTCTTTATGTCCATGTGAGGAGGAAGCCCTTGAAGCTTCCTCACATCTTTGAGATGTTTCTGTGTGTTTAGAGGAGGCCCTTGAGGTCTCCTCATGTCTCCTTGATGAGGATGGTTGTGAAGCCTCTTTTTGTTTATGTGACTTTGTTCCATGATGTGGTTCCTTACTTGGGGTTTCTCGAGGAGATCCCCCAAGGGTTGAGTTATCACCCCTTAGGCTCATGGAGCTACGTCTCACGGTCTTATGGGTAGGTCATTCAATGTTACTATGACTCCGCCTATGGGTATGAGTTGCTTCTGTCTCTCCCTCGGTATCAGACCGAGGGTGCTTACTTCTTGTTTTGACCATGTTGTCTTATGAATTGATCTTTTGAGTTGCAATTTAGGAATAACCACACAATACCAAACAAATGTTTATCTTGATTACCGATTTGAGTGTGCCCTAAACTATTTGGTGTGTTTTGATGTGTTGTTCTTTCGATTTCTTTGCTCTTGTTCTTGGATTAAGAATGAGAAGACTCATCCATAGTGACAATCAAGTACACTCATGCCAAACATGATTTTCTCAAAAGAAGCTAGGGTACACCATTGAAGACCCAATGGAGGGTTCACCTAGCTCTTCCACTCTGAACCAATGATTGTTCCAATAGTGGGAGATAGTTTGAGCACAAGTAACTTAGTATCACTATAAGTAAGTTTCTCAATCTATTTCTAGGAAGCTCTAGGGGTAAACTAGTGGAAGGAGATGAATTCCAATGTCACTGGACTGAATTGAAGGTTGGTGATGAAATCCAACTCCCCAATGTTTAAATGAGATGTGCGTGTGTGGTGTTCATTTTAAGCTTGCGTAACATAAAGTGCATCATATAGCAGCAATGAATCTTTCCTATATGCCTAAGTGCAAAAATACATTTCAATATTCAGAAAGATGCATGAACTACTATGATTTGTATGAGCGCACTTTATTTCATGCAACTATGGCCTCTAGCAGGGCCTCAAAGCAAGCAAACAACATACAATGTCTAGCACGTTGGATTCTAGGGTAAAATTTTTAGGCATAAGCCATTGTTCCTAGCAATGCCTAGTGGAAAATTTAAAAGAAGATCTAAGATATGCGAAATGCTTAATTCTTTCTCCTTTTATTCTTTCAATTTCCAAACATAAATGTGCTTTAAGTTCTCTATTTTAGACACACAGAAGCAGATAGAAAGCTATAAAATATCAGAGAAGCTATACCAACCTTTGATCCAGCTCAGAGAGTCGATGTTTTGACCTCTACTGCACTCCAGTTCTGGCCATTGTTGACCAGAGCGGCTGGTTCTTGGCCACTGTAGCTCAGAGCGGCTAAGCTCTATTGGCCATTGTAGCTCAGAGTGGCTAGTTTTTGGCCATTGTAGCTCAGAGCGGCTAGACCTGCACACAAAATTAAGTTAGTATTCTAGTAGAAAATGAAAAATTAGTGGTGGTCCCACCATGATCACCATCTGTAGCGACCCCGGGAATGCACGCACCGCCCCTTTTTAACCCTACTTGCAATGTTATTAAAAACCCAAGATGAAATGGAAGACAAGAAGAAAAAGCATATAACATAAAATAACAAATATGGATCTCTTTATTGATATTGAAACTCGGTTACATGTCGGTCCCTCTTAGGGATACCCATTTCGATACAATAAGTTACAAATAGGCAAAGAGTGCCCCTTTCATGAAGAGGTGGTGCGCTTATAAAAGCTTCTCGATTCCACACATGAAAATGTATGAGGGCTTATAGATGCCTCCTTCTCTAGGTCTATTTCCTAGAGGGATCCCTTTTGCTCTCGTATGTTGCAAACTTCGTCCGATGAACCTATGGCCCTACAAGCAATGAAACAACAACACATGCTTAGGTGTCCGAGATTGCCTCCCTGGATGAGGTTGTTAGTAATAAAAGAATGTAATAGAAATATGATGAAACTATGCCATGAAATCATGTAAATCTATGCTAATGATATGAAAACATGAAGAAACAGAATAAAAGAAGCTATGTCTAAAACCTAAGCTAAGCCTACGGGCCACTGTCCAAGACAACGACCGCTAAGGTAAACCTTGCTCTCTTTGCCCCAAAGCTATGGGTCAAAGCCTGTATCTGATGTCGAAATAATAGGTGTTATGCTCTTCAATTCGTCAGAGCTTCGCCGTACACGTGATCTCAAAGAGAACTCTCCAAGTCTCGAAAGCTCTCCTCAAAAATATGTCTCTGATATGATAAAAGATGATCTCTTGGTGCTCTTAGGCTTGCACCTTTTATAGTGTGAAACCCTAGGTCTATGTCCAAGCCCTAGGAATGAATTTCTCATGCGTAGTGCAAGTTAGCATGAGAAGCTTTTGTCCTTTGTCTATGTTTGAAGGCCAGTTAACTAAAATCTAACTACCCACTTGAGTCTCCTATGCGAACTGGTCGTTAGCATGAGAAGCTTTTGTCCTTTGTTTATGCTTGGAGGTCAGTTAACTAAAGTTTAAATGCAAACTCAAGCCTCCTATGTGAACTGGTCATGAAAAGGAATGCAAAGTTACTCCCGCTCACCTTTATTGCATGCAGACTACCACTTCCACCTGTGATTAGGCCTGTTTGTCGGCAAACTGCTTCTTATGGCTTAGCCACTATCATCTGCAATGGCTAAGATCTGGCCATTGTCATCTACAGTGGCTAAGGTCTGGCCACTCTAGGCTTGAGCGGCTAGGATCTGGCCACTCTTGGCTTGAGCGGCTAGGCTTGGATGGCTTGAAAAGGCCCCAAATGAGTGGTGAGAACCACTGTTGATGCTTGGAAAGTCCAAGATTATGTCTTATGATCTTATGAGTGTGTCTATGTGAGCAGCTCCCCTAAGCATGACATGATTTAGGTGTCTACAGCAATTCCCTATATGCCATGTGGGGTCTTACTTACCCTCACTTGAAAATGGTGGACATATTTTTTTGGCTACCTTATTAGCCATATTAGGAGAGTTGTCACTATCACTTGAGGTATCCCATGGAATCTCTATCTGATTCCTCCTTGGCAGTGTCTTACTCCCGTTGTTGTCAGAAGTGTCAAATTGAGGTATCTTATTTTGTCCCACCACTTGATGACCAAATTCTCATGTCTTCACTTTGCAACCTCCTTCACTGATGTGAGGGAGATGTTCTTGGTTCATCCTCCTGAGACCTCGCATCTTGTTTCCCTTGTGCCTAACTCCCATCCTATGCACTCTCTTACAACCCTTCTACCACTTTCTCAGGTTTCACCATCCACTCTTTTTCTTCTTGCACTTTTCCTTTGTCAACCCTTGCCTCTACGCTTGGTAGTTCTATTTCCTCATATTTTGTCTCTATCAACAATACCTCAAAGTCTCCTTCGGGTGTCCAAACTTGCTCTATCTCTGGTTCTTGAGTACTATGGTCTGAGTTATTTGTGTTTTCTCTTTTAGAAATCCTTGTGCTCCTTACTGGAATGTTATATCTTAGTTCCCATCTCCCATGGCTTTGTGTACTAGTGTTTTTTATTGACCTCCAGTCTCAGTATTCAACTTCGTCAATTTTGACTCGTTTTAACAAAAAAAATGCTAGATTTGATAAGGCAATGGTACCAAATGTAGCATAGGGGTGGATTATTCCTAGTAGGGAGGTATTTTCCAAGGCTGATAATTATCAAAATGCTAAGCCCAACTCAATTACCAAATTGTACAGTCCTAAGACCATTCAAACTACCCTTGTACGAACTATAATCACCTTGTACGAACATCAATTGCCTACATTGTAGGATATCAAATCATACAGGGTCATAGATGGTATGATCTTACACTCAGTAAAACTAACATATTTAGTTTTTGAGGTGGTCGTACACAGTTTTGTAATCGCTCAAGTCGATTCCCCAAAATTGCCAAATCGGGTAAGTTTCTCTCAATCACCTATTTTACTAAATCGGGTAAAAGTGCTTTGTATGATTTGTAAGGGTGATGATGTACGATTTGTATGAACCAAAAACATATTCATATGGTATTTTAGATGTCCCATTGCTCCAATATCTCTCCTAGATTTTTTTTAAGGGTTTGATAGACTAATCAATACAATCTCTACAATAAGCAAAAAATCCTAACAGGACTGTTGAGATATTCCATGTGCATGAATACGGCCAAAAATCATACAAAACCTTTCAATATGTATTCCTTGATATTTCCATACTCCTATATCATTCTCCAGGTTTCACCAGCACCATATTCTACCACAGGGTTGCAACAATGCACAAAACTAACCTATAACATTCCATAAAAACACACACACATTAGCATTCATCCATAAATCACCATCCATCATTATCATAATTGTACACAGTCATCCACAATCATCATTATGATCATTGATTTATATGGATTCGATTATAGTATAGACAACCTATCAATTTAATTGCAATAACTCAGATAATAACAACTAACAAGTACTAGTTATTCACTCTAGCAACCAGACCTACAAATTTAAAAATGAGGCCTTATATAATGTTGCCTAGGTTGTTCCAAAGTGGTTCTTAAGGCAAATCATTATTTACAACTACCAATATACAAATGAATACATTAATTTGGCTTTTTACTAAGTTTAACACCTTTATTAGCAAATCTATGCTCTATTTCAGTCTAAAATTAAATTTCCCTTGTATTTGGGTGAATTTTGGTGCACCCTGTACAATTTGCCACTACCCTGTATGATTTGCCATTCTAGTTTTATGGTTTTACCCCTTACTGTATGATTTACAAAACTTGGGAAAACTATCATTTGTGTCAAAACTATCAAAATTGAGCAAATCCCTTGATCATTGCTTCTTATGTGATGTGGATTTGATGCCTACATCTACCCTCCCCTTTACTTTGGTTGGTGTCCTTGTCGACTCGTTCTGCTTCTTCCACTATGCTTTATAATCTATAAATACAACCTATAAGTCCTTGACTTGTGACTTATACATTTCTCACTCATTCTTTAGCTTAGCCATGTAGCTTCCCATCTGTACTACTTTTTCATGTGGAAGTTAACCTTTTCCTCGATAGTTTTTATGAACTCCATCATTTGATGTTCCTATTTTGAGGTATTCTTTTTTAGCTTCTCCTTCTAGTGAGCTTCTACTCGAGCTACCGCCTGAAGTTCTTCATTATTTTTAGTAATGGTCTATAGGTTGTGGTTGATATCAGTCTCCATAGCTCAAGTCTGGTCTTCTTTAATCTTCAACTGAGCTTGCTTTTCTAGGACCATTTCATTCAACTTTTTATTGTCCTTCATCAACTCTTCTATCTACTTGGCTTGTGTTGCTATTTGCTCACTCTTTTTGACCAACTGAGCTATCATCAGCTCATCCTTTGCTTTGAGTTGTGTCTCCAACTCCTTAATTCTATCCTCTACCATATATGATATCTATCACTTTTCCTCTTCAAGTGTGCTAATTTTTGCTTCTGAGGCCTGAAAGATCATCCTGCAACTTCTTTATTTTCTCTTCTGCCACAATTCTACTTTTTTGTGGTTCTTCTTCCATTGTAGCTAATTCCTTTTGAGTGGCTACAGTTTCCTCCTTTTGAGCCTCCTTGATCTGATGTATTTGTTCCCATCCAATTCTTATCCACTCTATCTAGTGTGTTAGGAAGTTAAACTTCCTCAGGGTGATATCCAATCCTATAGCAACCCTCTTGTGCTCCAACTCTGCTATATTTGTAGGACAGGTCGAATGATTGACTCTATACAAGTACATCCTTGGATATTTTCTATAGTTTGTTACCACCCCTTTTGGTAAGTCTTCTCTTCCCAACATTATTGTTACCTCTTCCCTAGGCAACCTCCATGGATGTTGTGCATGAATTTTTGCTATCCTCCTTGTACGCTCCACATTGCTCACCCATTCTGTTATCTTCTCCAATTCGAGAGACACTTTTTCTTCCCATAACTTCAATTCTCACACATGGCCAATGTAAAATTCTAGTATGTCACTATTAATCACATGGCATAATAGATAAAATAAGTTTTCCACCTTATCTTCTACTCCACGTGCCTCCTCTTCAATTGCAATTTTGTGGAACTATGGTTTTTCCAGAAGAAAATTGGATTGCATTCCTTGCAGTTCTTCCTTTGTAGAAGTTTGTATATCTTCTTCATTCATCTAGTGGCTAGAGCTCCCCCAAAGCTCCTAAAGTGCTCTCATTGTATCTATCTTCTCCCGAGGTAGAGATTGTTTTACAATTTTCTCCTCCTCACTATCTTTGATATTCACAATCCATTCCTGAGATTGCTACTACTCAACCTACTCTTGTGCCTTTTCTAATTTTACCGAGCCCACCTATTGCTCTTCTATCACTTCTTATTCTTGAACTTGTGTGTCCATTTTTATGACATGTTCAACAACAAGTTCTTTCTCTTGTGATGCTTTCGTATTCGTTGATGCATCTTTCTTACTTGATCTTCCTTTTACAAATTTGTAATGAGGCTTCTTCTTGGGCTCTTCCTCCATGGTATTTCTTCCTACTTTCGCTTCTTCCTGAGTAGCGGATACTCCATCTTGCCCTACCTTGAATCCTTTAAAAATTTCAAAAGCATTCATCTTCTCAAAATGTTGGAAGATTTACGAGGATTGTACTATTCTCTCCGCCTTTGTCCAATACAACTCATCCAGTTCTATCACTTTTGAGTTCGATTGTTCTTTTTCCTGTACATATGGAACTAGTAAGCTTGTCATTCTTTCCCACAACCTTCTCATAATTATTTTTATGGGGCTTTCCTACCTCTTCTCGCTTTCTTGAACGGGTGATTTCTCTTATTGTCGTTGTATTGGTGCTTGTTGTTATAGCTCTTGTTCCAGCCGTCTAGACATTTTTTGTTTATGATGCACATCAACATCCTTCTCTGGAGTAGTGTCTTCTTGAGCTTCACTAATCTGTCACTCACTCCTTGTTCGAGTTTTCTCCAAACTTAATTTTGATAATGGCACTAACTTCACCCACTTTAATATCATTCGCTATTGAACATTGGCAGAATGTTGTGATTTCATGACATGTCTTGTTTTCGCGACTCTTTAGAGAAAATGAAAGAGAAGTTAAGGACATCGTGATTTCATGACAGGTCACTTTTTTGGGGCTGGGGCAGCAAGAGAGCGATGCGGTGGGCCACTGCCTGTGTTCTTAGGTGTTGGTAAATGTGTGTAAGGGGCGGTGCTCCTTCTTGGTAGGGGGACCTCAGAAGGGTACTAGCAGCAAAGGACAGTCTATCCCTATTGATTCTTGATCGTAACAGCATAGTGCTAATTTTGTAAAATGTTTTGGGTCAACCTGGAAAACCCGGATGTAATGAAATTGTACCTTAATTACCAAAAAAAAAATATCATTGGCTATCCTAGTCTAATCTCTCGAGGTGGCATCAATATTGGAAATTACATTCCTGCTTCTATGACCGCATTCAATAACAATCCAATATCATGGAATGGCATTCCAAAATTATTTGGTCTCTTTTTAGCACCCTAAAATTGGTGCAGTTAAACCCTCAGTAAAATATTAAAAATTTGAATTTTAACCCCGAAATCGCCCGTTAACTGCTCACCTCATTTTTCATACAATTTTTAGAATTTTTTTAACCATTGGATGATATCGTCGCCGATCTGATGATATCATGCCAAATCAGACGAATTCGTATGGAACAGAACGTCCAGACGATTTCATCCCAAAAATAAATTTTCATAATTAGCTTCTTTTTGAACAACTTCTCCAACTTGGGCATAAGCGTGTCTGCATAGTTGGAGATTCCTACATTGGAGATCTCCCAGATTGGGATGATCCCCAACCTCCTAACCTCCCCCTAATATTATATAAACTTGGGATTTTCCTAGTTTATCCCCCTAGCTGATCATTTCCCTGCAACTTTAGTTTTTGCTGTGTTAGAACATCCTATTCCCCATCATTTTCATTTGTGTTTTCAAGTTTTATTGCAGGATCTCACTGTGTTTTAGTCGAAGGAAGCTCGGATCATTGCAGGAAATTCAACCTCAATTTTGGACAATCCTGTCAATATCGGTGATGATCTCGTATGATTGAAGATGGTTTTGACTACAGTTTAGATTAGGGGCAATCAGAGCCTTGAGTTTGCATTCTCTATCTCTTTTTCTATTTAATTGTGCATTAGATTAGTTCACTTCTATTCTGCATCTTGGATTTCACCTCATTTAGCATATTTACATGATAAAATTCAAAATAAATTATTAAAACATTACATCCCATTTTATTTGATATCAAGATTTATCATTTAAGGATTTATACTCTTATTTCTATCATTTTGTATCATTATTTCAATTGTATTTTTGGTTTTTGGTGTCTGTTTTCATGATTACAGGTTTTTTACGAATTCGTTTGACAAATTCGTCAGATCGTTGACAATCTTGGATGATCTCAGACGATCTCCTGTGATCTGGATGATTCTATACAATTACAGATGATCCTGTCATATCCGGGATGATCTAGACTCCTACAAGCTTTAGAATCTTCATCAGACATCAGAAATTAGGTGCACTCTTCTCCATCTTAGATATTTTTTGTATGTAGGATTCATTTATGTTTGTTGTCTATATATAAACCAAAAATTTCATATAGAATAGCTTAGATTCATTTTGGCCAACCTAGGAATCTAAATGATTGAACATAAAATGACACATTGTTAGTCAAAAAGTGACTAACTACAGAAAAATAGTTGATGCACCTTTTTGCATATTTTCCAAGAAGACCGAAGTGGCCCATATGCTAAAGATCAAAGAAAAAGCAAAATACCGCAAGGAGGTAAAAGTGTCGCGATATCGCGACATGTTGCATTTTCACGGGAAAAAGCAAAGAGAAAGAGCAAGGAGGTAAAAGTGTCGCGATATCGCGACATGTTGCATTTTCGCGGCTAAGAGCAACAAAAGGGAGCAAAGAGGTAAAAGTGTCGCGATATCGCGACATGTTGCATTTTCGTGGCTAAGAGCAACAAAAGGGAGCAAGGAGGCAAAAGTGTCGTGATATCGCGACATGTTGTATTTTCGTGGCTAAGAGCAACAAAAGGGAGCAAGGAGGCAAAAGTGTCGCGATATCGTGACATGTTACATTTTTGCGGCTAAGAGCAACAAAAGGGAGCAAGGAGGCAAAAGTGTCACGATATCGCGACATGTTGCATTTTCGTGGCCAAAAGAGAAGAGAAAGGAGCAAGGAGGAAAAAGTGTCGTGATATCGCGACATGTTGCATTTTCGTGGCCAAAAGCGACAAAAGAGAACAAAGAGGCAGAAGTGTCACGATTTCGTGACATGTCACATTTTCGCGATGCAAGAAGAAGAATCAAGCTGAAGACATAGAAATGTCATGATTTCACGACATGTTGCATTTTCATGACTCAAAAATGGCAGGCAAGAAAAGAAGCAAGAGTGTCACGATTTCGTGACATGTTCGGTTTTCGCCAAGGAAACAGAGTATATTTTTGGCAACTAGGACATGCACTGACATCTGGTGCTGATTTCTGAAGAATGGTCAGTTGATTATAACCTGGTAGGTCCGCTGGACGATTGCAGAATAACAGGCTCATCTAAATTTAGCTAGAAGGAAATCTATCCAATCTGCAAGAAATTCGTTGTATATTCTTAGAAACTACAGATAATTACTTGTAATTGATTGAAGAAATTAAATGTACATAGTAGAAGATACTCTTTTTAGGGTATAAATAGGAGTGAGTCGACCATGAAAAAAGGTCGGCTCTTGGACGTTTATAGGCTTGATGTACATGTACTGGATTACAAGCAATAAAATATTTCTTCTTCTGGATTTCGAAACTTTTGTGTGCAAGTGTATGTATCTGGTGTTTTAACTTTTATTCATTCTAAGTTTTATAATGTATCTGTTCTAAAATCTGGACTGTGCACGTATAAACCTTATTTCTAGAGTTGAACATTAAAAGATATTTACATGTATTTAGACGAACATCTAAAAGTCGCACTCAAGAATTCATGTTTTCTATAAGAAGATATAAAGAAAACTCTGAAAGTAGTAATCTGCATCATCAATGTTTGTTGTTGTCTAATCTATACCATGAGAAAATTTCTAGCTTAGGCTATATTTCCCTTATCTCTTGTTCCCCTTTTCTCTAAAAAACTCAAAGGAACCAGCCTTCTCTGGAGACTAGACAGATGATCTCAAGCAAGATCTGTCTATTCAATGTTGGCAAAGTCTAAGGCGCAACACTATTAACCGAAGGCAGATTTTGTTCCAACAATTTTTGGCACGCCCGATGGGACCAGAAATCCCATAGTATTGTATAAGTTTTGGTGTTTTACCTTAAGAGCCTTTTGTTTGAAAATCTCAAGAAAAATCACCTGGCGACTCCGTTGCAATTTAGACCATAAAAGAAAGACCTTGTCTAAAAACCTTTTGGTTATATAGCCATATGATAACCAGATCTCGAGCTAGAAACTCTGAGGAACCTATCGAGTTCTTTGAACTACATCTCGAAAGCCTAAAGGCACACCCTGTGCTAGCCGCATGATCAAATCTTCCCGGCACCATTAGCACCTCTTTAACACCCATTGTAGGAGCATCTACAAGCAATCCTATAGTAGTTGTAACTCCTTTAGCAATCATGGCAGCCGCCCCTACCCCATCCCATCTTGTGTGGAATCAAACTGGCCCTTTGAACTTGGGAGCACACCACCAAATTCCACAAGTTGCACTAAAAGCATTACCAACCTTTGATGAAACAGGAAAAACAACAGATGAGCATTGTCTAGATGTATCATCGCTAGCATCTATTTACAATATCACTCAGGAAGATGTAATGGTCAGATTGCTAGTTATATCTTTGAAGGGAAAGATGCTCTATTGGTATAGAGCGCTCCCCACTGGATCCATTACTTCTTGGGTAGTGCTTGTCGATCGTCTGGTCGATGAATTTAACATACATGCAGATCCTTTCACATTGTTGAATCAATTCATTGTCATTGAGAGGCATCCACAAGAAGAAATCCAGGATTTCAACATCAGATTTACCAGAACTCGTGGTAGAGTACCACAGGGCCTAAAACCCATGGAAGAACAAGCTATATGCTATTACTTAAGGGCTTTTGATTCAGATCTCAGTATGATAATAAGGCAATCCCGTGTAACCACTTTTCCTGGGATCTATTTAGAGGAAGCAAAGGGCGAAGCTGATCTCATCGCTACAAAAAAGATATCCATCAAAGAGTCTATTGCCAATTGTACCAGAGCTTTCCCAAGCATCAATTTCTAAACTGCTTGTACTCCCATCAACATAGGCTCTCCCATCTATAGCCGCACCTCCTACATTCCTTGCATTACCAACTACACCCCTTGCATCAGCTCCCCCTAATGATCAATACACGACCATAATTGATACAATGAAGACATTGTCAAATGAAATGGCATCCATGAAAAAGAGAGAGGCTGAACGGAATATCCAAGCAAGAATATTTCCACAGATACAAAAGGAAGGTGCTTCGACAAGTGGAAGGGTACAAGAGAGAAAAAATGTGGTGTATGCAAATGAGATAGGAGATAATGGAGAACCCACTAATTCTGATTACTGGTGTACCACTTGCAACGATCCTCATGGAGAAGATTCATGCATGATTCATCAACATCATGTGCAAGCGGTTATTAATGAAAGAGCCAAAGAAACTAGCAAGGGACAGGTGAACATAATCAGAGAAGTCCACCACAATTTGGCAATGCCATCCGTGGAACAAGTCTCAATCCTGACAAGGTCGATAAAAAAGTCATTACAAGTCGACCCTAAGGAACTCCAACCACTAGGTTTTCCTCCTGCCCCCAGGGCAACTCCATAGAAAAACCAGTCCAATGAGAAAGGACGTTCTGATCCTCCTCAGACTTCTGTGGCTACACCAAGAAAATAATATCCTCCTAGAAAAGGGAGCGAGGCTCAAGAGCAAGCGAAGGAAAGACTCAGATTTCCTTCATTGACAAAAAGGCAAAGAACGGAAGCCACGCAGGTCTATAGAGACAAATACGATGCATCTACTAGTGGAAGGGAAAAGAGTGCTGAGGTATCCCCCACTGCAACCCTTTTGTTCAACATTGCAGAAGAAATGAAGAGGACTCCTTCCAAGATAAGCATGTATGATGCACTGCAAATTCTTGGTCAGATTGACCTCCTCCAAGAGTCCCTAAATTTAAAAAATGATGCCTCCTTCTCAAATGTCGTACAAGAAAATGTGGTGTCAACCTCTGGGAAAAATAGACCGCCCCCATTCTATCTATCTTTGCAAATGGAGGGGTGGATAGTTCACAATTGTATGATTGATTCAAGGGCCGCAACTACGGTGATGCCGAAAGCCGTATGTGACATAATGGGGATGGAATATACTCGAAGTCATCCTGGTGTGTTGCAATTAGATGGTACTCCAGTAAAAACTGTTGGGGTGATCAAAGATATCCCTATTCAACTCCACAGAATGCTAGAAGTAGTCGTCATACAAGAAGTAGTCGTTGTAGACTTAGAACCATATTTTGGTATGTGTTTATCCAGAGAATTCATGGCCAAAATGGGTGGTTATCTGTCTCTAGATTATTCTCATTTGGAGGTACCTTTCAAAGGTAAAAGAGTCAAGATCTACAATGAAAAACCATCTACTTTCCACGTAGAAATACTAGAGGAAACAGCTACCATCAACATGATGTCTGAAGAATTGGAGAATATCGATTTAATGGAAGAAACCCTGGAGGAACTCCAATATGAGGATCAATTTTCAATGAAAGACTTCAATGCTATGATAGAGACAGAAATGGGAAGCTATTCCATTGAGAAACCAAAAAAGCTCCCTATTGTTGTCCCTAAAACAGATGATTCGGCCAACCAGTTATGGAAATTGTACTTTGATGGGTCAAGGTGCAAAAATGGAGCAGGAGCTGGAATCATTATGATTTCACCCACTGGAAAAGAAAAAGTCTTTTCATATAGGTTGACATGGAGTTGCACCAATAACGCAGCTGAATACGAAGCCTTGTGTTTGGGACTCAGGAAAGCTAAAAAATTGGGTGCAAAATAGTTGCTGATCTATGGAGATTCAGAGCTGATCGTTAAATAGGTTACTGGAAAATGCGTTTGTAAGCAACATTACCTAAGAGCTTACAAAAACAAAGTGTTAGATCTATTGGAAAATTTTGAAGCACTAAACATGAAATCCATTTCCAGAGAGAAAAACACACATGCAGACATGTTAGCATCAGTAGGATCAAATTTTTGCCCAGTCAGCAATGTTATTCAGAAGTCTAAAATAGTTAGACTTATATACAGGCCTTATGTGCCCGACAAGGACATTTTTTGGTAGGTATTTGAAAACGATGAGCAGATCCTATATTTTCTTATTCATGAGATGAATTGCTCTACAAAAAGAGCGTTACAAGAAGAGGACGAAGAGAGCCTTATTCAACTAAAAAATAATCATATCCCCAGGGGACTGATCACCCTGGAGAGCCTTTTCGACAATAGCGATAGAGCTTTAGGTCGAAGGATCAAGGTAGATGAACATCGGTATAAGGAAATAGAACTAGAACCGAGAAAAATGATCAAAGTGGGGACCGATTGTACAGTGGTAGAACTAGAACAAATAAAATAGTTATGTAGAGAATATCCAGATATAATAGCCTGGACTTATAGTGATCTAAAAGTGTACAGGAAAGAGGTCATTCAGCATACCATCGAACTAGAGGAAGGAGCTAAACCTTTTAGGTAGAGCTAGAGGCCTGTGAATCCTAAAATTGAAGCCTTAATGAAACAGGAGTTGTTAAAACTCCTGCAAGCTAAGATAATACACCCAATCAAGCACTCACTCCTGAATCAAGCCCTATGGGCCGACAGAATCTCAATCAAAAAATCAATCAATACATCGCCATATGCTTTGGTTTATGGCAAAGAAGTTGTTCTACCGAATCATATGGAGATACCCGCGTTGAGGATGCTAAACCAAGTTAACGAAGATGAAGGTCATCCAATGGATGCTCGACTGATGCAACTTCTGCAACTTGAAGAATCTAGGGAACAGGCCTACGATCATCATCAAAAGCATATGGTAAAAACAACCGGGTGGTTCGATAAGAAAACCACTTTCAGGAAATTTAAAACAGGTGACCTGGTATTAAAATGGAATGTCAAGAAAGCAAATCCAGGACACCATGACAAGTTTGATGCATTCTGGGAGGGGCCATTCGAAATTGTTTTAGAAAAGCAATTCAATGCCTTCCAGTTAAAATATCAAGATGGATGGGTTCTACCCATCACGGTGAATGCTTTTCACCTAAAATTGTATTTCCAGTAAAAGCTACAGATCACCATTATATGTACAGTATATTACAAGTTTGAAGTTTTGTAAATATTTCCCTTTTTACGGCCTAATATTTCTAGAGGACAATAAGAAGAACTGGCACTCACTCTTGGGGAGGAATTTTCCCTGTTAGAATCCCTCCAAGCATAGGAAGTGGTCATTATTCTACTCCCAAAGTGTCCCAGCCACCTGAGAAATCCCAGCAGCCAGAGCTGGGACCAGCTCCTAGAATTGAATTTTTGTGTTCTTCAGACAAAGGTTAAATACCTAAGTGGTAAAAGAAAGGTTTTGATAAGGTGAAGATCACTTATATTCCAAAGTGCATTCTTTTTCTTTTATTTTTCCGCTCGAAATTTTACTTTTCGCAACTATGCTAGTGACTCCGTTTCCCAATGGATGAAGGCCTGGTCTCTATTTTTGCGAGCAAAAATTCCCCCGGAAGGTGCCAAGAATGTTAGTCAAAAAGTGACTAACTATAGAAAAATAGTTGATGCACCTTTTTGCATATTTTCCAAGAAGACCGAAGTGGCCCATATGCTAAAGATCAAAGAAAAAGCAAAATACCGCAAGGAGGTAAAAGTGTCGCGATATCGCGACATGTTGCATTTTCGTGGGAAAAAGCAAAGAGAAAGAGCAAGGAGATAAAAGTGTCGCAATATCGTGACATGTATTTTCGCGGCTAGGAGCAACAAAAGGGAGCAAGGAGGTAAAAGTGTCGCGATATCGCGACATGTTGCATTTTCACGGCTAAGAGCAACAAAAGGGAGCAAGGAGGCAAAAGTGTCACGATATCGCGACATGTTGCATTTTCATGGCTAAGAGAAACAAAAGGGAGCAAGGAGGCAAAAGTGTCGCGATATCGCGACATGTTACATTTTCACGGCTAAGAGCAACAAAAGGGAGCAAGGAGGCAAAAGTGTCGCGATATCGCGACATGTTGCATTTTCACGGCCAAAAGAGAAGAGAAAGAGCAAGAAGGAAAAAGTGTCGCGATATCATGACATGTTGCATTTTCATGGCCAAAAGTGACAAAAGAGAACAAAGAGGCAGAAGTGTCACGATTTCGTGACATGTCGCATTTTTGCGATGCAAGAAGAAGAATCAAGCTAAAGACATAGAAATGTCATGATTTCGTGACATGTTGCATTTTCGTGACTCAAAAAGGGCAGGCAGGCAGAGAAGCAAGAGTGTCACGATTTCGTGACATGTCCGGTTTTCGCCAAGGAAACAGAGTATATTTTTGGCAACTAGGACATGCACTGACATTTGGTGCTAATTTTTGAAGAATGGACAGTTGATTATAACCTAGCAAGTCCGCTGGATGATTGTAGAATAATAGGCTCAACTAAATTTAGCCAGAAGGAAATCTATCCAATCTATGTGAAATCCGTTGTATATTCTTAGAAACTACAGATAGTTACTTGTAATTGATTGAAGAAATTAAATGTACATAGTAGAAGATACTCTTTTTAGGGTATAAATAGGAGTGAGTCGACCATGAAAAGGGTCGGCTCTTGGACGTTTACAAGCTTGATGTACATGTATTGGATTACAAGCAATAAAAGATTTCTTCTTCCGGCTTCCAAAACTTCAGTGTGCAAGTGTATGTATCTGGTGTTTTAAATTTTATTCATTCTAAGTTTTATAATGTATCTGTTCTAAAATATGGACTGTGCACGTATAAACCTTGTTTCTAGAGTTGAACATTAAAGATATTTACATGTATTTAGACGAACATCTAAAATTCGCACTCAAGAATTCGTGTTTTCTATAAGAAGATATAAAGAAAACTCTAAAAGTAGTAATCTGCATCATCAATGTTTGTTGTTGTCTAATCTATACCATGAGAAAATTTCTAGCTTAGGCTATATTTCCCTTATCTCTTGTTCCCATTTTCTCTAAAAAACTCAAAGGAACCAACCTTCTCTAGAGACTAGACAGATGATCTCAAGCAAGATCTGTCTATTCAATGTTGGCAAAGTCTAAGGCGCAACACTATTAACCGATGGCAAATTTTGTTCCAACACACATCAAACCCATTCTCAACCTAGGCATGGAAACTGCCACTCAAAGTTTCCTGGTGAACCCCACCATCCTTCAAAAATTCACCCTTATATCCCTCCCCCAAGATGCGCGACCTTCAAAGGGCCTCTCCGTCTGAAGTATTGTCCCATCCTTCTCACATCCCCCTTCCAAGCACGAATCCTTTAGCCTGAAGGTAAGGGTGCAAAAAATTTGGGCGATACATTTTGGTGAACCCGACGTGAAACTAAAACACCTTTTGAAAACAATCCGAAAAAAAAAATGCATTATTAAGAACATCTAGAATCATTAGACAACCGTTAAATTTGCATATCATACTTAGATGGTAGATTATAATAGAATACGAGTCGTCACCATAAATGTTGAAAATCAATTAACGACCATAGAGATTACTTATGTGCTTAGAGTACCTCAAACAAATAGAGCCCAATATTTGTGGGATGAACTTGATAGGAGATTAGGTATTATTGAATCCATTTCTGTAGAACTTAGGCAAATTAAGAGGTTTTTCCTAGATAGAATCTTGGATCCTGATCAGGTGACTTTGTATCATGAACTTCAAAGAGCTTGCCATAGGTGGTTAGCCAATAAAATAGCACTTGTGTCTTTAGAATTATACACCTTTGAGGAGTACCTTGAGAACGTATTTGTAGTACATAGATTTCTATCTTGTATAGAGGATCAAGAAGTCGTTCTTACAGATAGAAAAAGATGGAATAGAATTCCTACAGCTATGTTGTATCGAGAGTATTGCCATGAACTTTATTTTTACAAGTCAGAGTCTAAAGTAGATCATATTACCATAGCACACTTTGTCAAATTCTTGAAAAACCACTTCCAATTTGAAGAGGAGCATTTCATGAATCCTAATGAACTTGACCCTATCAATGATATCCATAAAATATTCATAGAAAACTAAGTCATTCTTTTGACTATTGTTATTTTTTGCAACTAGCATGTTGTTTGTTATTTTTATTCTCGTAAAATAATAATATAACCAAACCAAAAAAAAAAACAAACAAAAACAAAACATTTTCCTTTTGAAGTATTATAGTAGGTATATAGTTAAAATATATGCCTCTCAACCCTACCACATATATATATATATATATATATATAAGTATATATATTTGCTAAAACTTAATTTTAGCACAATGCCTAGACTTAGGAATGGAAAACAAACCGAAGAAGATGAAGATTGGTTAGGAAGACCATTAACTGACCAAAATATCCCTCCTAAGGACCAAGTTCAGGAAGAAGATACCCTAGACCATCAAGAAGAAGAGCTTGTTGTAGGAAATTAACAAGAAGAAACTGTTAGAGAGGAAGGATCCTCATCCCCTAAAATGTCTTTGGGAGGAGCTATCACTTTTGAAAACATGGAACAATTTTGGAAGTTCATTAACACTAATATTGGTGTTTTTAATAAAGCAGCTCATATGGACAAGGATCGAATTAGTGACACTCAAGCAACTCTAGAAGAAGTATTTCACACCTGCACTAATCCCTTGTCCTTTATTGAACAAGAGAGTGATCAAGTTGGACCATCCAATTTGGATATAGTAGTTGCGATCCGAAACATGCAACAACAATAGGTTACCCAACCACCTAAAGTGCCTATTAACAAGCCTAGGGTCATTCCCACACAAAAGAAACCATCATTTACTACTCTATTTCACCAAGCTCTTGATCAACATACCTCAAATCAACAAAAACCTCAAACAAAACCAAACACCAATTACCAACAATCTGGGGTACAACATAATACTATTACAAATCCTCTTCATAATACTGTTCCTACCAACACTTTGCATAATAGTAATATAGCATCTAATCCTTATATTACACCATCATACACTCGTAGATCCTGTACCTCTATCCCACTAAACCAATATGGTGGACAAACTAGCAATCTTGAAACCATGGTGAAACAACTAGTTTCTCGCATGGACCAGATAGATCCCTACCATCCCTCGTACAACTATCGAGAGATGTGTAGTCAGCCTTTAGATCCTATAATCGTAGTACAGCCATATCCTAAACATTTTCCTATGTCTGTTCTTCCCATATATAAAGGAACCGAATATCCCATAGAGCATCTTCGTATGTTTAGGATAGCATGTCATGATATATCACATGATGACTTGTTATTACTAAAAATGTTCTCGAAAAGCTTGGGAGGAATGGCATTAGAGTGGTATTATCAATTACCCACTAATTATTTGAGGAATTTCGAAGAAACTGCTGAGTATTTTGTTCATCAATTTAGTGCCTACATCGAAATACATGTGACCATTAAATATTTGTATAACTTAAAACAGGACAAAGATGAATGCTTTGCTAATTTCTTAGCTAGGTGGAGACAGTTGATAGGAAAATTGCACTTTGTGTTACCTTATAGGGAGATGTTGGACATCTTTATTAATAATTTGCAAGAGCAACTATCTTACAAATTATCAACTGCTACCTTGACCACCTTCGATCAGGCTATAGACTTAGCCCGAAGAGTGGAAGATGCTCTCATTAGGAGAGGCCAGCTTAAAAAGAAAGATGATGAGAAAACATCCAAAAATAAATATAAGAATAAACAAGTTGTGGGTGATGGAGTCACCGATAGCCAAAATATCGCTAATGTTAATGCTTCAAATACAGCAAATAAATTTGTACTGAAACCTCCTAATAGACCTCCTCAAGAATTTACTAGGTTAAATCAACCTTTATCAACTATCCTACCACAATTATTAGAACGAGGTTTGATTCAATTACCAAATATTCGAGAACCTAATCCAACTATACCCGGATACAGAGCAGATTTACATTGTGACTTCCATAGAGGACCGGGACACACTACCAACTCTTGTAAAATATTAAAACATAAAATATAGGACTTGATTGATAACAATGAGATGGAGGTGCAAGCCTTTCAACCTAAGCAGAATCCTCCTAATAATTTTCAAAAGAATACCCCACAACACTCGAATCAGAATGCCAATCATTCATTGGAAATCTTTCAACATCCCTTACCAAAACATGGTAAGGAGGTGGCTAATCAAATTGAACATCATAATGTCCCTCCTCCTGCCCGATATGTAGGAACTATTAGTGGGCATTTACTTGCTCATGATATGGAAATATTTGACACAAATTTATCCGTGGTTACAACCAGGTCTCTATTTAATATTCAGATACCTGATCTTAGTGATACAGAATACAAGACTGAGAGTGATATGGAAATCACATCAAATCAATCGAATAGTTTTGAAGATGAATCGGATACTATTCACCCTATCACAAGTTATATGGTTCCAGAAGAACCATTTCCAAGAAGAGTCACTACTAGACCATCATCTCACCAATCACTTTCTAATGAGCTAGCTATAAATGCTAGACCAAGACCCATTCATCATCCCCAAAATAATATTGTGGGTACCATCGAAGCTGTTAATAGACAACAGGCTCAAAATTATCAACAAGATCAAATTCAGAATGGTGGATCAACTCCATTTGTTTTGAAGGTTCCTAATAAAGGGAATCATGCACCTAATGTCCAACCTAAACCTCCTTATAATATTAATGAACAATTATCAAATATTATAGCTAGAATTTCTCTCTTGGACCTTTTAAGATCTTATCCTACACATAGAGATGAATTAATGCTCACATTAAGCTAGATGATGGTACCACAAGACATTCAACCTAAAGCCATGGCTAGTACAATAATAACTCATGAAGTTGATTGTATTGACTTTCGAGATAGAGACATACCTCAACATAGTTTACTTAAAGATAACCCCTTGTATATTACTGCTTTAATTGGAGATGTAGCAATCAAACGAGTTTTGATTGATAATGGTTTATCTTTAAATATCTACACTTTCGACTTCTACCAAAGATTTGGATTTAGAAGTGAGGAAATGAAAAGAACTAATATGATCATAAAAGCTTTCAATGACGAAACACAAGAAACGTTTGGAGTTATTACCATTCCATTGCAGGTTGGTCTGAGAACCTTGGATACAACCGTGTTTATTATACATTGCCCTGCATCGTAAAATATACTCTTGGATCGTCCTTGGATCAACACGATGCGAGCTGTTCCCTCAACCTTACATCAATGTGTTAAGTTCAAATTTAAGAATCATTTGGTTACCATTCATGGTGATCCAAGACCCTTTGATATGTGTGCTTTGGCAGAACCTATTGGAGTTCAATTTTGCCCTACTCTGTCATCCACACATCCTAATTCTCATTATCCATCTAAACATGTGAAACTCACACCCACAAATTCATCTACTTCTTCTCCATCAGTTTCACCTTCACATATAGCTCAACCATCTTCTGAAAAAACCACATTAGGACCTAAGAGAGATCCTAATCTCACAACCAATATCTCTTTTTCTACTCCTATAACTTCCATACCTTTAATAGACCCATCTATTGACTCCTCTACACCGTCTACATCCACCAAATTTATATTTGTTGCATCAAAATACGTAGGGAATGTTCTTTCTACCTCGTATGCTCTTACTGAAGAACTCTTACCCGATCTATCTAAAATTCTTATATCAGAAGAAACGAATGCTTCTATGCAAGATTCCCTTATTTTAAATAATTTGCCACCATCTCCTCGTACCTTGTGCCTCCCACAACCTATGGGAGGTATTTACCAAATCTGAAGCTGTGCCTTTATTTATAAGGGATATGACTGGGGTAGAATGCCCACAAACATCAGAACTCATTATGATGGATATGCTCGATGTTATTTTACTAATGAATATAGTAAAGCCAAACCTATAATGCTGAAATTGGGATATAAAGGGAAAGGTTTGGGACCTTTCCAGAATGATATGAAAGAACATTTTGAGGTAGAAGCGTGGCCCACCTGATGTGGTGTGGGCCTATTTCCTATTAAGGGTCATCCATTCCCATTTGAGGATGATGACCAACTTATATGTTACCAAGATTGTTTAGATGTGCGCGATGCCTTGCATTTAATAAATAAAACATTCCCATGTAATATGTTATATATAGCTTATCCTGAGATGATCGTTGAATTCGACGATGAGTTGGAGGGAGATATTTTTCATGATGTCTCTGTTGAAGAATTATTACATAATGGATTTTATTTTGATGGCTCTATACCTAGTATAGCCCAGCTTGAGGCCATGACTCCTCAAAATGAATTATCCAAGCTAACCTTGGAAGAATTACAATAATTGGGTGTTTCACCCGCCCCACCTAATTTTGAGAGAGATCTACACATGGAAGTAGAAAATGTCATAAAAATTAACATTGGAACCAAGGATAACCCCCACATAATCAACATTGGATCAGAATTGAGTCAATAAAAATAGGATAAATACATTGCATTTCTTAAATAATATGAAGATGTCTTTGCTTGGACATATGAAGATATGCCAGGATTAGACCCTTCTGTAGTTATGCATCACCTAGTAGTGCACCTGGATTCTAAACCTGTTAAGTAGAAGCTTAGAAAAATGCATCCTAAAGTGGCCTTACTAGTCAAAGGGGAGTTAGAAAAACTCCTGAATGTTATTTTCATATAAGCCATTGATTATGCTGAATGGATCTTGAATGTAGTTCCAGTAACTAAGAAAGAAACTACTAAGGTTAGGGTTTGTACAGACTTTAGAGATATTAATATTGCATGCCCTAAAGATGATTTTCCACTTCCCAATATGGATCAAATCATTGATTTTACTGCTGGGAGTGGAATGATATCCTTAATGGGTGGATTTTTTGGTTATAATCAAATCAGGATAGCTCCTGAAGATCAGGGTAAAATAACCTTTACTACCCCTTGGGGGACTTTTCGTTGGAAAGTGATGCCATTCGGGTTGAAGAATGCAGGTGCAACCTATCAACAAGCCATGACTTATATCTTTCATGATATGATGCATGATATACTACATGATTATGTAGATGACATTATAGCTCGTTCTATTGAAGAAGATGACCATTTAGATGACTTGAGAAAAATATTTGATTGGTTAAGGTAATATCTTATCCGATTAAATCCAACCAAATGTATATTCGTAGTTAAGTTAGGTAAATTATTAGGGGTTATAGTTTCTTTATGTGGCATCAAAATTGACCCTCTCAATATTACGACTATCACTGATATGCCTGCACCTACAAATATATCTGAATTACGGAGTTTGCAAGGTAAGCTTCAAGCTAGCCGTCGCTTCATCGATAAGCTGGCAGATAAAACTGGACCCTTCCTTAAGCTTCTTAAGAAGGATGTCTCTTTCCATTGGGATGACGAATTTTAGGAAGCATTTGAAATCCTCAAACAATATCTTCTTAACCCACCTGTACTTTCACCACCTAAACTTAATCACCCATTTATCTTGTATATTTCTGCTTCAAATTTTTCTTTAGGAGCTATGTTAGCTCAACTTGATGATGAGAAAATATAACGTGCTAATTATTACATTAGAAGAACATTAATTAGTTATGAAACCCTCTACACAGCATTAGAGAAGTTATGTCTAGCAATTGTATTTTCTAAATAGAAACTATGCCATTATATGCTCAGTCAGAAAATATACGTTATTGCTAATTTTGATCCCTTGCGATATCTCATGAGTCGACCTTATTTATTTGGTCACACAAAAAAGTGGGTTCTTGTGCTAAGTGATTTTGAACTCATGTTTATAGGACATAAATTTGTTAAGGGTCAAATCATAGCAGATCAATTAGCTACTGCACCCTTGGAATCCACCCATCCCCTCATTATTGAGTTTCCTAAGGAATGCCTTAAACTAGAGGCATATCATTCAGAGCAATGGTCCTTATACTTTGACGGAGCCTGATGTATGAGTGGGGCTGATGCAAGTATTATTTTAATATCTCCACAAAAACATCTCATACCTCTATTCTTTAAATTAACGTTTTCCTATACCAATAACACTACTGAATATGAGGCTCTAATCCTTGGATTACGAGCAGCCCTGGAACTAAAAATTAAAAATCTATTAGTTTTCAATGATTCTCAACTTGTTATAAATCAAATTAATGATGTTTATCAGACCAAAGATGATAAATTATTCCCATATAAAGCATATGTATTACAATTAATATCTTTATTTGATCAAATTACCTTAGAAGCTATTCTTAGAACTAGCAATCGTGCAGCTGACACCATGGCCGCAGCTGCATCTCTTTTACCCTTGGAGTTAGATTACGAATATGCTACCATCATTATTCGTCGACTCTAGGAACCTACTTCAATTAAATCATGCTTGGAACCTTTATACATGTTTCTAATCAACGAAACTACTCCTAAACTTTGGTACATTGATATCCTCAATTTTCTTCAAAATGAGACCTTCCCCAAAGGTTTTAATAGAAACCAGTGCCATTTATTACGTAGACGAGCAAGTCGCTTCGTCATAATTGGAAATACCTTATAGAGGAGATCCTTTGAGGGTATCCTACTGAGATGTTTGAATCTAGAAGAGTCTAGATCAGCTTTGAGTGAAGCCCACAATGGATCTTGTGGGGGACACTTTAGTGGTAACGCCATTGCTAAGAAGCTCCTTAGGATAGGATATTTTTGGCCTACCATGGAGAATTATGCACATGATTACGTGTGTAATTGTGACAAGTGCCAGAAACACGTTGACCTTGTCCATGCACCTGCACAAGAACGGTAGTCTATTTCATCTCCTTGGCCCTTCTCAAAATGGGGCTTGGACATCATCAAAAAAATCAATCTCGTGTCATCTAATGGATACAAATTCATCATAATCGCCACCGAGTATTTTACAAAGTGGGTTGAAGCTATGCCCTTAGCTTCTTGCACTGGAACTCAAGTTTCCAAATTTATTTTTAATCAAATTATTTTTAGGTTTAAAATTCTTGCAAATATCATCTCAGATAATGGAACTTATTTCAAAAATAAATATGTAAAGAAACTATGTCAAAAATATAAAATTCAACATCGTTGGTCCACTCCCTATTATCCTCAGGGTAATGGCCAAGCAAAAGCATATAATAAAACATTAATTAAAATCCTTAAAATACTGGTCAATAAATCTGGCATGATTGGCACATTCAATTATATCCTGCTTTGTGGGCTTATCAAACTAGCATTCGTACTCCCACGGGCACTTCACCTTTTGTTTTTGTTTATGGCACTAAAGCTATTTTTCCCTTTGAATTAGAAGTTCCTTCTTTGGCTCTGCTACTTCAAGATACTGAAGTAGGAGATGAATATCATGCTGGAAAATTTAGTTAGCTGGAACTCCTAGATGAGAACCGCATTAATGCATTGGAGCATCTTCGTTCCTACCAGAACAAGCTCAAACGAGCATATCTCAAGAAATTCCATAATCGGTCCTTTGAGATTGATGACCTCATCTTAAAAGAAAATCAAAAAAATACTAATGCAACTAAAGACCTTAAAGGCAAATTCGAGCCTAACTGGCTTGGGCCATATATTATCACTGCTAAATTTGGATCAAGAGCATACAGAATAGCTACCTTAGATGGTAAAGATCTTAAAGAACCTATGAACATTATTCACCTTAAGCGCTATTATGCATAAATCTGGTAATTTCATCACTGTATATATTGTCTTATTTTAGTAATTCATTTAAAAATACAAAAACAGTAATATTGTGTAATTAAAATCAAAATAGAAAAAAATCAAAATCATCAAAATCCTCAAAAACATCTTCTATTTTTGCACCTGTCAATTCTTGAAGCATTGCAGTTATATTTTTATTTATTTTGGATAAAATTAGCATTTATTTGGAATCCTACACTTTCACACTCACATGAATAAATATCTTGATATTATTTGGTATGGTTATTAATCTCTCTTATATCGAAGTCCACAACTGAATTAAATAAAGTTTTGAGCATAGAGAACTGATCTTGTTATTTACTTGAACCAAGTACACCTTTTCACATTAAAATGATTTCATTGCAAATTCAAAATGATGCTACACAGTAGAAGTGGTCTCGTGAGTGAAAATTTTCCCCTGCTATCCTATCATGCACATGGTCTAGAATCTTTTAGAATTGACAAAAGGACAAGATCACCCCTACCCAGAATAAAAATCCCTTGCTCTACAGCCAATCCGAGCAAGTATCCCTAGTATAGGAAAAAAAAAGGAAAGTCAAGAAAAATCATGAGAAAAAGAAGCATTGTTTCAGTATCATTTTGTACCACCTCAGCAATATTTCAGCATTATATTAGTGTCAAGCAAAAATACAAAAATTAAAAAAAAATAAAAATAAAAATAAAAAGCAAAAAGCAATACATCCCTTCCCCTACCCTATGAAAGAAAAGAAGGGTGAATGAGCTTGAATCCGTGGAATTCTCAATTATTCGAAAACTGTGAGGTAAGCCCCATAACAGGTGGTTTTTGCCCAACCCGCTTGGCCTTGGGTAACTCCTAGCATGGTGATATGTCTATCACATTAGCGACCTTCTTTTGTACAGACCTATGTCCACTCATGGATCAGCTAGCTCTTGATGACCTGACTTACATAGTAGTCTGGTACGGTTACATGCATATAAATCATGGTCAATGAACACTCATTTGGTTAATTCAAATTACTTGTATCAAATTATCTTGCTCAAAATTGGTAAATGAACAATACAATTGCACACACATTTGTGTTTGAGATATTTTGTATCATTATGATAGATCAAGATCGGCAATGAACTCACATATGCACATGGGGTTCCTTATAAATCTAAATTTTGTCTTTGAGATAATTTAAAATATTTATGCAAATCTTTTGGAATAATTTGATTTTCTTACTTGAGAATATTGGCTTAGCGTAAAAACAATTAAATACAATTTTTTCAAAAATCCAAAATTTATTTCAAAGCATGTTCAAAAATCTAGCAATAAAGTCACATTTATATTTTTGACTTTCGCAACGATGGTATAGTTCCTAAACCTAAATTGGAATCTATGCCTAGTACAAGTCCTCATTTTATATTTCTTATGCAATAAAACTATTACATCAATTTCTTCTTTTGGATTTCGTGATGATGGTATAAGTCTATACCTAAAATTCTATGCCTAGCGCAAACCATCGTTATAATTTTATTTCCCATTTATTTAATCCATAAAAACCATATGGCTTAAATCATTATGTTACAAAATTATGCTTTAAAAAGAATGAAAACTTTTCTATTTCATTTCATTATGTCAAAACATTCAGTTTTACGACGATGGTATAATTCCTAGGCAATTGTTCAAAATTCTATCACACTTAGGAATTTTATGCCTAGCAAAAAAATCATTACCATCATCATTTTTTATCATCACAACACAAAGTCTTAAGAAAGTCTCTTAAGCACCCTTTTACTTTTAGCAATATTTCTCTCATACTGGGATTAGCTTGATGATCTAGCGAGCGACGACTCCATGAAATGGTCATATAACAACAACAATGTCATTTGAAATTATTGTTAGAAGTCACTTTATTTTTTATCACATCACACCACAACAACAAATTTGTTTACATCATATTATTTCATTTAGTTTTATAGCATGACATAAAATTATAATATTTTCAATGACATAATTACATGAATAATCAATCAACCATTAAAATATTAAAGCATCATAAAACATATGCACAAGTCATATCACAAAAATAACATATATATATATATATATATATCAAGAAGTCTATACATCATATCAAAATAGATTTGTATGCCACAATCTATACACTGGCATACTCAATCCTATCAAAAATATATGGTCTATGTACAATGAGCAGCTAGTCTTGAGAAGCCCTCAAGCTCATAGCCTCATCTCCTCTCCCACCCTGAGGTGGAGGAGATGGTCCCATCGAGGTCCATGCTGTATCATGGGTCCTTGACATCGATTGTGATGATATCCTCAATGACCCCATATTGATTAGCTCTATAATGATGGCTGGTAGTGGTATCCTCTACCCCTCTGGAACCACATGATAGTACAACCCCTAGTAGAACATAGTCTACACAACAGCCTGCACCAGCTTTAGAATGCTCACCCCTCTACTTCGATCCCTGAGCTGTGTAGACTCATCCTAGAGAGTTTGCACCTGAGCTCATAAGCGAGCATTCTTCGCCTCGAGATCCACCATCTCACTGCTCTACCCCACCTCGACACCCTTGCCCTTATCGGGTGATGGTGGCCTATCTCTCTGCTAAGAAGGGAGTCTCTCCCTCCTCTTCGATTGTTGTTGTCTCTCTGGATCCTATGGTACTCTCTGATGTCTCTCCTGAGGAGGCTATCATTGATCCCTCCCTTCATGAACCATCGCTACACTTATGGCAACTTTGCACTGCCTCTCCATCCATTGCACTATAGCATGCATCAAACCCTGTGCCCTCATCATCCGAGGAGGGTAGATTCCTACATACTAGGCATCATACCCGTCTACTACCCCCACATGATCCCCATCCACTGGTTGAATGGTGACATCATCAGTGTCCTGACTCTATAACCGCTACATATCTGGAGCCCTGCTCAATATAGTATTATCTGACACAATCTGAGAGTACTCATAATTCCTAATAGAAGGGATCTTTTATTGTAGACCGAACTACCTCAAAACTTGATCATAGCGATGGAGCTCTACCTCTCCCTACTCTGTCCTCAACCAAATGACTCGCTTGATGTGATCCAACTCTTGTTCATCCTCTGCCCACCCTGGATGCTCTCTCCATGGTCTCCAAGTGATCTGATCTAGGGTGAGGTCATATAGTAACCTTCGAGACATCGATAGATCTATTTGTCACTATGACCCTCTTTGGAGCCACCAATAGAAAACCCGGGGTCTCTCCCGATCAACTCCTATCAGTGGAAGCCCTAACGACATCTGCATCGCAATGTGCTTCTAGTACCAAACCTGTAGTAGCGATGTTAGCACCATATATCGACCTCCCTTGTATACAACCTCGTAAAGGATCCTATACAAGCGGCACAGTACAAAGCTACCCCAGGAAAACTTGTATCCATGGTCTCTCATGTCACAGACCACATCTGATAGGAGCCACGATAACCTACATCCACTCTGGTGGCATAGAAGAAGGCCACCCACCACCCCTACCAAAGCTTGGGTCAACCAAGATGCCCCAGGCATCTACCTCAAAGCCTCAATGTTCACTTCGCCCTTCTCTAGGGTGAATCTTGGGTCGTTGCACAATCTCATCATGGCATGGCCCTAATTGGCCGAAGGAGTCATGAAACGCCCATGTATGGGGATCCTGAAGATCCTCCATACATCCTCTAGAGTGGGATTCATCTCCCCTATCGGTAGTCGAAAGCAAGACGACTCCGGATACCATCTCTCTGCTAGGGCTGTCAGTAGCCCCGTGTCTATAGGAATTTGCCCCATGTCTATAGGAATTTGTGGCATCTCTACCACATGCTACAGTCTGACCTCTGCTATTCTGTCTCACTCGGCCTGATCGAGCGTAGCTAAGTCATCCTTAAGATCCCCATATTTCCACTCTTGATTTTTTAGAAATCCTCTTTGCAAAATAAACAATAAAACAACAAAAAAAAACATTAGTACATAATCATTAAAATCAATTAAAATTAGTTTCATCTCATAAAAAATGATATCGCCCATTATTATATGATATTGTACCAAATTTAGCAAAATCATCCTTAATAGGACGAAAATGCCTCTGATTTTTCAATTTGGGGAATGCCCCTTATTGGACGGGATCGTCCCTATTTCTTCGATTTCGTCCACAGACGAAATCGGCGATTGAGGGACGATTTCGTCCTGACATTATCGATGGCCTAAAAACAGTCGCGATGCCCCAAAACAATTAAAATTCAAGTAAAAAAAAATTAAACAAATCAAGCTACAAACATAGTACACTAGGGTTAGATCCTTACCCGTAACCCGCGTCGGACCTTTGTCGATATGTGTGTCGTTTCCACCATTTTGCCTGTAGAGCTCTGAAACAGCAAAAGTAAACAATAAAAATGGATTAGGTTTTTAACCTATTTTTTTAATTTTATTTAAAAACAACATTTTTTTTAATTTTTTCTTTTCCGCGCTTTTACCTCAAATGTTCGATTTGGGTAAAAACTCGGAGGGGGCACCATAGTAAATAGTTGTACGATTCGACCTAGAATCATCGTCTAAAAAATGGAATAAATTCTTGCTTTCTCGTAAAGCATGAAGAACTCGTCTTTAACGCATTTTCTTGAAAAAATTCACTAAAGAGGGGGCAAAATGTAGCACCCTAAAATTGGTGCAGTTAAACCCTCAGTAAAAGATAAAATTTTGAATTTTAACCCCGAAACCGCCCATTAACCGCTCACCTAATTTTTCATGCCATTTTTAGAAGTTGTTTGATCGTTGGACGATATCGTCGTTGATCTAACAATATCGTCCCAAATCAAACGAATTCGTCTCGAATAGAACATCCAGATGATTTCATCCCAAAACCAAATTTTCATAATTAGCTTCTATTTCAACAACTTCTCCAACTCAGGTAGAAGCGTGTCTACGCGATTGGAGATTCCTACGTTGGAGATCTCCCAGATTGGGATGATTCCCAACCTCCTAACCTCCCCATAATCTTATATAAACTTGGGATTTTCCTAGTTTATCCCCCTGGCTGATCATTTCCCTGCAAATTTAGTTTTTTTTGTGTTATAACACCCTATTCCCCATCATTTGCATTTGTGTTTTCAATTTTTATTGTAGGATCTCACTGTGTTTCAGTCGAAGGAAGCTCGGATCGTCGCAGGCGATTCAACCTTAATTTTAGATGATCCTGTTGAGATCGATGATGATATCGTATGATTGAAGATGATTTTGACTATAGTTTAGATTGGGGGCAATCAAAGCCCTGAGTTTGCATTATCTATCTCTTTTCCTATTTAATTGTGCATTAGATTAGTTCACTTTTTTTTTGCATCTTGGAGTTCACCTCATTTAGCATATTTGCATGATAAAATTCAAAGAAAACATTGCATCCCATTTGATTTGATATTAGGATTTATCATTTAAGTATTTATACTCTTATTTCTATCATTTTGTATCATTATTGAAATTGTATTTTTTGTTTTTGGTGTCTATTTTCATGATTGCAAGTTTCTGACAATTTTTTTTGACGAATTCATCAGATCGCTGATGATCTTGGTTGATCTTAGACAATATCCTATGATCTAGACTATTCTATACAATTACAGATGATCCTTTCATATCCAGGATGATTTGTACTCCTACAAGCTTCAAAATCTTCTTCAGACATCAAAAATCAAGTGCACTCTTATCCATCTTAGATATTTTCTGTATTTAGGATTCATTTATGTTTGTTGTCTTTATATTAACCAGAAATTTCATATAAAATAGCTTAGATTCATTTTGTCCAACCTAGGAATCTGAATGATTGAACATAAAATGAACACATCAAACCCATTCTCAACCTAGGCGTGGAAACTACCACTCAAAGTTTCCTGGTGAACCCCACCATCCATCAAAAATTCACCCTTATACCCCTCCCCCGAGAGGTGCGACCTTCAAAGGGCCTCTCCGTCCGAGGTATTGTCTCATCCTTCTCACATCCCCCTTATGGGCATGGATCCTTTAGCCTGAAGGTAAGGGTGCAAAAAAATTGGGTGATACACTCTTCATTAGTGCCTCATGCATTCTCCTTTCCAGAAAGGTACCCCAATCATATTGAATCCCCTTGGTGATACCTTCTACGTATTATGCCATCCACATTGGCATTTTTGTGGCCCTTATATCTCCTGATAGTCGAGCCATGATTGTATTCATTGCACATGACCAATGTTCTCCTTTCAACTGGCTCTATTTTATTTTGCATGTTCCTGCACCTAAGATCTTCACCTCAGTCAGTGATTTGATAGTGGTCATGGTAGTGACGAGGCGGTATGCCTCTATTGGATCTACCAATATTTTTACTACCTCCATACCATATTTCGGTAAGCCAAATGTTTTTCAAAATGTCTCTGCCAAAATATCCACCTTCATTGACCTCTTGCCCACATTGACATAGGTAGTTTGGGTCGTAGGGTTATATGCCTGGACTATCTGTAATAGATAGTTCTGGAAGAATATTTTGTGGAATGGCAGAACTTGTGCAATGACCACCACATGAGCATCCTCGAACGTCTTCCTCCAAGGATGATTCCTATTCTTCTCGTCATCCCACCACTTCCTGCATGCATCCGCTCCATGCTGCACAAATGCAATCTTTGTCACCTCCACCTGACATTCTTCCTATCCACTGCTCAGATGCTCCTCCTACTCTGGTAGATGAATTTCACTTCTCAATTCCCTCCGTGAGGTTCTTTCTTGTGCCATTATTTCCTCCTGGTGCCTTGGTGGTGTTCTTCTTAGGTTTGCCTACCAATGTCTTTGTCCCCTCCATGGCCTATATCCTCTTCTCCTCCAAGGATGATTACCACGCCAATCATGGGACTGAGACTATCACCCTTGGTGCTATCGTGGGTATGCCTCTCTCTCGTGTAGTGGACCTGGTGATCTCTCCACCCTATTGGCTGCAATCCACCTTAATCGACATCCAAACTCTTCTATTGAGATCATTCCTTCAACATCTCACCGATTAGCTTAACATCCACATCACCTCTTTTCACAATCGAAAGCGTACCAAAAATCGTACGACTTACTGTAAAATCGTACAATGTACGGTTCTTTGTTCTCTTGTATGGTTTTACCCTTGCCAACCACTTCTGGATCATACACTACCAATTTTTTCCCATAGTTTGATTTCCAGCCGTCAGTCTTCAAACCATCCTATCTTCATCAAATCATACATCTGCAACCTGAGACCGTACAGTACGATAGTACTACGTATGATGTTGCTTTTTACTACTTTCCCCTTTGGAATCCGTATGCTTCCATACGATTTCGTACGATTTGTTTAAAGCTACCTAAAATGGCCTGAAAATCACCCAAACTCTTGCTAATTTCCTTGGAAATCGTACATGCTATCCCCAAAATCGTACAACATGACTTCTCAAACCCTAGGTTGTGAAAAATTCCAAATCTTGATCTCTTTTGTTGAATCCTTCATCTACCCATTTTCCGGATTGCCCCGATCTATCGTCTCTATGTTTTTCAGAACAATCTTCCACTCCTTCACCTCTGGCATGATTTTATTTCAAACTGATGAAATTATGGTGGTAGTTTTATGGCTGTACGGACTTCTCTTATCTCCTTCGATGTTCCTCAGCTCACTTTTTGCCAGATTATACCGATTTTTAGGGTTTAAATCTTTAACAACTTGCAATTTCCACCATACTTCTTCAATTTCTCCACTTCTCCGGACTCCCAACAACAATTCTTCACTTCTACATCCGTACTTTGATGTATTCTACTATATTTTGTCGCTATTCTTGGTTGGAATTCGAATTTCCCTTTTTCATGGAGTAAACCCTAGTTTTCTTCTTCCTCCTTTCCTGGGTTGAATCTTTGAAAATGAAAAGAACTCCCTGGTGCTAATTAAAAATGGGTCCTTAAAATTCAAAGTATTAATGAAATTGGCTGCCCATATGGTCTTCTTCCTCCAATTGCATGCTTTCCACCTTCGTCCTCCTAAAAATTTGAATTCTCACTTGTACGATTTGATAAAAATTGCAATTTTGCCTTCCTATTTAAAGTGCTCAAAAAACCCTAACTAAACCCTAATTCGATCAACTTAAATTGTGCCACTTTGCACATTTTCCCTCCATCTTGCGTGGATGATTGACAACTCAGCAGGTTTTTGAAATTTCATCTTTTTTCCCCCACTTTTTCCTCCAACCGTTGCTTTCTCCCGTGCATGCCGCATTAATTGGGTAGTTGGAAATCGTACATCCTGCTTGAAATCATACACTGTATGATCTAAATCGTACAACATGTCATTTTGTATGATTTCCCTTACTCTATGTCACTTTTACTTTGTACGATCTATCATTTGTACGATTTCATCTTTAATTTTGTTGTGTACGATCTTTATACTTAGAGAAATTTTTCAATTTCTCCCTTTCTGAAGAGGCCGCCATTTTCGATTTTCAACCACTTCCTTCTTAATTGCGTCCCGAGGGATTTTCACAACTAAGGCACCCATTTTTTTCATTTTTTTTTTTTTTTTTCTTTTTCTTTTTTTTTTTAATCCTAGTCTATTTACACTTACCGTCTTGGTAATCGTACAATGACATTCACTTGTACGATCCCATATGAATCTTGACCTGGAGGTTCGACCATAACATTTCGAGTAATGGTGTCCTCTTGTACCCCTTGTTCCCTTGGTTGGATTGTCTCTACCTGTGATGTTACTGCATGTTCAGCTCTTCCCCTACAATGTGTACAATTTGGAATTGTACAATGGCAAGTTGGAGTCTCCTCACCTGGTGGTCCTTCTTCTTGCCGTGCAGGTGATTGATCCCGTGGTAGTGGTGTCCTTACCACTCTACTATCATTTGAGCGACTTCTTTGCCTATCTCCATGGATCAATTCTTGCTCCAAACTTGGCGATCGAACTCATTGTTGGCCTAAGTTTCTTTCCTCTGCAAAGTGTATCCTTCCTCTTCCAGCAAGGTTTCTACCATGTGGGTATCTACCCCATCCATTTCCTCTTGGCATCGGACTTCTCTGTACTATTGGTGATTCCTCCCTCTCTTGGAGTAATTGCCTATTACCCATCACTCGTTGAGGTCCTTGTCTGGTTATGGGTGGTTGCCCCCATGTGCGTCATCTTACAGAGTTTGGTAACATGCCTCTCATTCTTGGTATACCTCGTTGGTTCCTTGTCCAGTTCATGCATGCTAAAGGATTATCTCCCGGCCATCTAGGAGTAGGGGGTCGAAACCTTCCTCATCCTCTACCTCCTCTATTTGTAACATCATCATGATCTCGATTATTCCCTGGTCACCTACCTCCTCCCCTTCCTTGTTGGAGTCTTAGAGGTCTTTGTCCAATTCTTCCTCTTGTTCCTCGGTTATCAGGAGTAATTTCTACCAACTCAATATTGGCTAGTGGACTCCGGTTAGGTGACAACTGTCGCAAGGTTCTGATTCTCCTGTCAGCACGTACCAAGCGACGTCTCCATATTATTTCCTCAAAGGATCTCTGGGGAGATGAAGATGCCATTACTTCTCTATATGCATCAGAGAAGTCTATCTCAGAGCTAGAGTCGGTCCGACCCTCTTCCCTCTATTCTACCCAATCGGTTGGAAAATTCATCACTCTCTCCAATCTCCGTACTTCCCTTCTTTGTCTTCTCAGTTGTTGATGAGCTATTGTGTAAGCTTGCGTATCAATGTTGGGTCTACCCCTTTGAGCTCTCCCTAATTGTCTTTGTCTCGATGCACTAGTTGGAGGGTCATGATCTCTCTGAGGATTATGAGGATTCTCTGGCTCATCATCATCACTACTATCTGCACTAGGCTCTCTTACCAACCATGACATTCCTTCATCACTAGAATCCATCATATCCAATAATATGTTGCCTTGTAATTCAGGTGATGTGGTGGCCTCCTCTATGTCTCGCCAAAGTACTTATGCATCTTCATTTATCATTGGTTGCTCACTTGGTGGGGGTGGTGAACTTGTGCTTGCACCTTCATTTCCTCCACCATTTCTTGGAGTTAATCCTTCAACCTCCTCAGGTTCACTTTCAACTTCTTGCAGTCTAACTGCCCTCTGTTCATCCAGTCTTCGTATGGTACCATCCAACTCCTGGATGAGTTGTTCCCTCAACCTCGCATTGTGACTCCACAATGTTTGATACTCTTCTTGTAATTTTTGAGTTTGCATTCTCATCCTCTACTGTAATAGCCCTATCTGAGCCAATGGAGAAAGTCCAACTAATTCCTCATCTATAGTTTCATCCCTGTTGTCCTCTGGGATTTCCATTTTGAATGTGTCCACTCTATCTTCATTGCGCACTATTAACCGTATCCTTCTTCATCCTTCTGTATATTGAGGTAGTTCGTTGTGTTCTACTCAGGGGTACCTTGTGTTCGAAGTTCTAGGTAATAGTGCTATCTCTTGATAGCCTCTTGGTTCTAGAGAAACCCACTCCTCTCCTTCTCGTATGGTCCCATCAGCCCTTTTGACATGTACTCGCATCCTTCTTCTTTCACCGGGTCGAGGTGCCAACTCTTGTTGTTCAACTATTAGTTGTGTCTCCTCCCCTTCTACAAATAAGCGTGCGAGTCCCATATCAGGTTCTTCCTATGATGGACCTGGCTCATGGTGAGCCTCGTCTTGAGCTTTCACTCATCTTCATCATTCAATTTCTTCTGAAGCAATGAATAAACATTGTACCTTATAAGGCTTCAACTTTGAGCCATTTACAGTATTGGGTACCTCTATCCCATTCAAGTTCTATAGCTTGACTACTCCATTACTCATTACTTCAAGTACTTTATAAGGGCCAAGCCATAGCATCTTCAGCTTACCTGGCTTGATTTCCTGTTTCCCATTAAACTTTAGAACTAAGTCACCGGGACTAAGTTCCAACTTCCTCAAATGCTTGTCATGCCATGCCTTCCATATTTTTTGAGCTATCTCAATCGCCCATTGTGCCATGACTCTTCTTTCATCTAACTTGGTCAGTGTCATCAATCATTCTTCCAAACTTTCTTGATCCCCCAAGCGATGCTCTACCACGACTCTCAAACTTGGTATCAAGAATTTGACTGGCACCACTGCTTCCTGTCCATACATTAGTTGGAAAGGTGTATGTTCCATTGTTGGTTTAAAAGTTGTTCTGTATACCCACAAAATGGATGGTAGCCTTTCCTCCCAGTCTGCTCCCTCTATTCCATAGGTTTTATACAGAGTAGATACTAAGACTTTATTTGTCGCTTCCACCTACCCATTCGCTCTGGGGTAGTACGGACTAGACAATGAGTGTAAAATCTTGAACTCTATTGTCAGCATCTTGATAATCTCATTAACAAAGTGTCCTCCATGATCACTTGTTATTTGTAGTGGAATACCAAATCTTATGATTACCTGCTCATACAAAAATCTCGTTGTACTTTTGGCTGAATTATCAGGTAATGCTCTCGCTTCAACCCACTTTGTCAGGTATTCTGTTGCTACTACGATGTATCTACACTTCCATCTTCGAGATGTCTTCAATGGTCCTACGAAGTCCAATCCCCATCGTTCAAACAACTCTTGTGGTTGTGATGGATGTAAGGGCATAAAGTCCCTCTTGACCGGCTTCCCTACTCTTTGGCAAGTATCGCATGCTTTCACATGCTCCTTTGCATCATTATACAGTGTGGGCCACCATAGCCCTACTAGAAATACTTTTCTAGCGGTCGCATCTAGTCCCATATGTCCTCCTGCTAAGCCTATGTGGGCTTCCTTCAATGCTACCTTGACTTCTCCATCCATTACACATCTCTGCAAGATACCATCACTTCCCATTTTATATAGTAATCCTACTATTATCTGGAAAGGTGTTGACTTCATGATTACTTTCTTCTTTTCGGTTGTCGTCATCTCTTGTGGCAACTCACCTGTGGATAGATATTGGCCAACCAACTTGTACCATGATGGAACAATGTTGATGGTGAATAATTGTGCATCCAAAAATTCATCAGGAACTCTTGTTCCTGTAGGCTCCCCTAATCGTATCCGAGACAACTGGTCTGCAATCACATGCTTCTTACCAGGTCTCACCACTACTCGGAATACGAACTCCTGGAGGGTGATGAGCCACCTTCTGACTCATCCTTGGATCACCGGTTTGTTTATCAAGTACAATAGGGCTTGGTGATCAACATAGAAAGCAAAGGGATTCTCCAGTAGGTAATGCCTAAAATTTTGAACCGCATATACCATTCCCAAAGCTTCCCTTTCTATTGTACTATAGTTTCTCTCTGGCCTTGACAAAAGGTGACTAGCAAATAAAATAGGTTGATCTAGCCTAAACTATCCTTCTTGTGCTAGAGCACATCCAATTGCAAAATTTGAAGCATCAACATGGACATGGAATTCCTTATCCCAACTAGGAAACACCAAAATTGGACTACTCACCAACTTAGCTTTTAACTCCTCGAAGGCTCCTTGGTGCTCCTCTGTCCATCTGAAAGGAATATTCTTTTTCATCAAAGAATATAATGGGTAGGATACATGTGCATAATTCTTGATAAACCTTCGGTAGTATCCTATCGAACCAAGAAAAGTTTTGAGTGAACTCACATCAAATGGTTCTTCCATGTGTAATATCACACGGATCTTATCAGGATCTATCTTCAATCCTTCACTGCACACAATGTGTCCTAACAATTTCCCATATGGTACCATCAAAAAATATTTCCTTGGGTTTAATGATATTTGTGCATTTCTGCACCTACTCATACATTCGCTAAGGGTAGGAAGATGCTCCTTGATCTTCCCATAGATGGACCAATCATCCAAAAATGCTTTGAAGTTCCCCGTTGCTAGTTGATCAAATATATATAGTATGATACACTGAAATGTAGTTGGGGCATTACAGAGCCCAAATGGCATTCGGTTATATGCATAGATGCCATTCTCCATAATAAATGTGGTCTTCAGCTTATCCTCCTTGGTGATGCTGATTTGATTGTATCCCGAGAACCCATCCAAAAATGAATAGATCTCATGTCCTGCAACTTCTTCCAAGATAGAATCTATGAAGGGAATGGGGAAGGGATCCTTAATGGTTACAATATTTAGACTCCTAAAGTCTACGCATATTCTGATCTTGTCAACTTCCTTCTTCAAGGTGATCACTATAGGTGAAACCCATTCACTGTTTGTCACCCTGAATATGATTCCTGCTTCTAGCATCTTTTCTATCTCCATATTCACTAATGCAACATACTTTGGGTTCATTCTATATGGTCTCCTCCTTACTGGTTGAGCACCAGGTATTAGTGTAATCTTATGGACACATAGTTCTGGTGGGATTCCTTTCAGGTCCTTATATGTCCATGCGAAGACATCCTTGTATTCCAAGAATATCTTAAAAGTTGTTGCCTTCAATACCGGATTCCAATCATCATCGCAATGGATCATCCTAGGTTCCTCCTCCATTCCTAGATTGATGTCCACTATCCGAGGTCCTTCATATTTGATATTTTTTGGTTCACTCGTAGCTTTCTCTACGTTCTCGGGGTGTGTCGATCTTGTATCAATCTCTGCATCTCCTACTGTATACTCTGCAAAGATTTTAGGAAATATCCATTTCTCTTCTGCTTCCTTCTTAGGTTCTTTGCTAACTTTTGGTTTGTCTTATTTTTCCTTGATCTCCTCTGACTCAATACAGAGGCAGTTGGGCTGAAACATTTTGTACTCCTCCATTTTCCAATGAAGAAGTCCACTATCAGATCGAGCTTCATCTTCGCTACATTCATCTAGGTACAACATTCCTTCCCCATCAGGTTCATGCCCTTCATCCTCTAAGGAATTTTTTGATTCATCTGTTGTAGCTACATCTTCACTAACTCTTTGATTGGCTAGATTAATCATGTATTTGTGTTGTCCCTTCTTAAAAGTGATCTGGTTCTTTCCCCAATTGTGATTAACTTTGGCTACTCGTAGCCAGCCTCTCCCCAAGAGAGCATCGTATGCAGGTTTCTGCATTGTAATCACAATGAAATCCAAGACAAATTCTTGTTCAGCTATCATTACTTGTTGTGTCGTTAAGACTCCCTTTGTCTCAATGCCATTCTGGTCAGCACCATATAATTGGAAGCTCGATGCCCATAGATATGGAGCACCTAGTTCTAGCCAAGTTCTCTCAGGTAGCACATTGATGTTGGATCCTCCATCCATGATAACTTGTGTCAATTTATGCCCTAAGATCTCCATATGCACTAATGCAGGTTTCTTTCCCACATCAATCATTAATATGGTTGGATCCATGAATTGATATTTTCACTCCTCCTGAATTGGTTGGCTCTACACTTCCATCACCTTCTATGGTTGCAATTCTTCCACCATTACCTTCTGTAATGTTGGAATAGCTTCTAACAGGTTGGATACTTTAATTTCCACTATGGTATCCAAAACTTGTGCTACCATATTTTGCACAACTATCTCCTGATCTGATGGTTTTCTTAATTCCTTACCAGCTCTCGACTCTACTTGTTTAGTCTTCTCAGCTTCCTCTTGCAATATTTTCTTTGCTACTTGCCAGCATTGCTTTTCTTTTGCTAGCTCTGGATACTTATCCTTCTTAGCTTGATTTCTCATCATGGCTAAAACTTCTTGAGTTTCCTCCTTAACTTGAGGAACTTCGATGTCCAAATAACTAATGTTCTACGGGTTACTCGAACTCACCTATTTTGGATAATTCTCTTCTTTGTGGTTCCCCGGACCACACCATCTACACATATGTGTAGTGCTTGCTTGTGGTGTCTCTTGCCTCAGAGGTGCAGGACAATTTTTCACAAAATGCCCCCATTCCTAGAAATTACGACATTGTATGATCGGTCTACCTTCCGAGTCATACTGTAAATGACTTTGTCCTCCTTGTCGATTACCTTGGTTCGATCTTCCACCTCGTCTGCTATTTCTGTAACCACCACTTGTCACTTGTTGCCCGCTTCCTTGGGCCTTCGGTTTCTCTTCCTGCTCTTGGATTGACAATACTTGTGGATGTATTCTTGCATTATACGGACATAGCATTACCTCATGCCCCATCACATTACAAATATGGCAATATTCATTTCGTGCACCACATGTCATTTCTATCAGGTTTGATCTTTTGTTCTTTTACCAACTTATCAAACTCCTTGCAAAATGATGCTACCATCCTCTGTATAGTGTCATCTTCTTCACTATCTAAATCCTTCAACTTGGGATGAGACAGGATTCCCGTATACATTTGTTTTGATTCACTCTCAAAATTCTTTGTGTGCTTAAGCACTTCTTCATATGTTTCTGATGGTACTACCTTCATATTTTTCTTATATTTTGGAAGTAATCCATCTATGAACCACCATTTTACTAGAACATCTACCAACGACATCTGCATCTTATCGACTAATTGCTTTAGTCTACGATTGTAGGATTTCACATCCTCATCAGTATTTTGCTTCATCATGCAAAGTTCCATAACAATATCTCCATCATCCTTTAAAGGTCAAAATTCTTCAATGAACTTCTCCTTTATCTGATTCCAAGTCTAAAAATCTATGGTATTTTCTCTCTTCAAATACCAATCAATTGCCAATCCTCTCAAGGTAGCAGGAAATAGGATTACCCAATCCTCAGGTCTATCTACACCATTTTCTCTCCAAATGGTTATGCAAGTCCCTATATGCCATGTGGGGTCTTCCTTACCCTCACCTAAAAATGGTGGACATCTTTGTTTGGCTGCCTTATTAGCCATCTTAGGAGAGTCATCACTATCACTTGAGGTATCTCATGGAATCTCTATCTGATTCCTCCTTGGGGGTGTCTTACTCCCATTGTCGTCAGAAGTGTCAATTCGAGGTATCTTGTTTTGTCCCACCACTCGATGACCAAATTCTCATGTGTCTTAATTTTTTGACCTCCTTCGCTGATGTGAGAGAGATGGTCTTGTTGCCCTGGTGCCTGACTCCCATCCTTCACACTCTCTTGCAACCCTTCTATCACTTTCTCAAGTGTCACCATCCACTCTCTATCTTCTTGCACTTTTCCTTTTTCAACCCTTGCCTCTACGCTTGGTGGTTCTATTTCCTCATCTTCTATCTCTATCAACAATGCCTCAAAGTCTCCTTCTTCGATGTCCAAACTTGCTCTATCTCTGGTTCTTGAGTACTACGGTCTGAGTTATTTGTGTTTTCTCTTTGAGAAATCCTTGTGCTCCTTCTTACTAGAATTTTATCTCTTAGTTCCCATCTCCCACGGCTCCGTGTACTGGTGTCCATCATTCACCTCCAGTCTCAGTATTCAACTTCATCAATTTTGACCCATTTTAACAAAAAATGCCAGATTCGATAAGGCAACGATGCCAAATGTAGCATAGGGGTGGAGTATTCCTAGTAGGGAGGTATTTTCCAAGGCTGAGAATGATCAATATGCTAAGCCCAACTCAATTACCAAATCATACAGTCTTAAGACCGTTCAAACTACCCTTGTACGAACTATAATCACCTTGTACGGACATCAAATGCCTACACTGTATGATCTCAAATCATACAGTGTCATAGATGGTACGATATTACACTCAAAAAAACTGACAGATTCAGTTTTGGAGGCTGCCGTACACAGTTTTGTAATCGCTCAAGTCGATTCCCCAAAACTGCCAAATCGGGTAAGTTTCTCTCAATCGCCTGTTTTACCAAATCGGGTAAAAGTGCTTTGTACGATTTGTAAGGGTGACGATGTACGATTTGTATGAACCAACGACATAGTAAGATGCTAGTTTAGATGTTCCATTGCTCCAATCTCTCTCCTGGATGTTTTGTAAGGGTTTGATAGACCAATCAATACAATCTCCACAATAGGCAAAACATCCTAACAAGACTATTGAGAGATTCCATGTGCATGAGTACGGCCAAAAATCATACAACACCTTTCAATACATGTTCCTTGATATTTCCATGCTCCTAGATCATTCTCCAGGTTTCACCAACACCAGATTCTACCACAAGGTTGCAACAATGCACAAAACTAACCTATAACATTCCATAGAAACACACACACATCAACATTCATCCATAAATCACCATCCATCATTACCAGAATCGTACACAGTCATCCACAACCATCATTATGCTCATTGATGTATATGGATTCGATTACAGTATGGAAAATCTATCAATGTAATTGCAATAACTCAGAGAATAAACAACTAACAAGTACTAGCTATTCACTCTAGCAACCAGACCTACAAATTTGAAAATGAGGCCTTATATAATGTTGCCCAGGCCGTTCCAAAGTGGTTCCTGAGGCAATTCATTATTTACAACTGCCAATATACAATTGAATACATTAATTTGGCTTTTTACTAAGTTTAACACCTTAGTTAGCAAATCTATGCACCATTTCACTCTGAAATTACATTTCCCTTGCATTTGGGTGAATTTCGGTGCGCCCTGTACGATTTGCCACTGCCCTGTATGATTTTCCATTCCAGTTGTATGGTTTTACCCCTTACTGTATGATTTACAAAACTTGGGTAAACTGTCACTTGTGTCAAAACTGTCAAAATTGAGCAAATCCCTTTGATCACTTCTTCTTCTTCTAGGAGGTGGATTTGCTGCCTACATATACCCTCCCATTTACTTTGGTTGGTGTCCTCACCGACTCGTTCTGCTTCTTCCATTGTGCTTCATAATCTACCACTACATCCTGTAAGTCCTTGACTTGTGACTTATACATTTCTCACTCATTATTCAACTTGGCCATGTAGCTTCCCATTTGTACTACTTTATCCCATGGAAGTTAGCCTTTTCCTCAGTAGTTTTTAGGAACTCCATCATCTTCTCTTCCCATTCTTAGGCACTCTTTTTCAGCTTCTCCTTCCAGTAAGCTTCTGCTCGAGCTACCGCTTGAAGTTCTTCATTCTTTTTAGTAATGGTCTGCAGGTGGTGGTTGATATCACCCTCCATAGCTCAAGTTTGGTCTTCTTTAATCTTCAATTGAGATTGCTTTTCTAGGACCATTTCATTCAACTTTTTACTATCCTTTATTATCTCTTCTATATGCTTGGCTTGTGTTACCATTTGCTCACTCTTTTCGGCCAACTAATCTATCATCAGCTCATCCTTCGCTTTGATTTGTGCCTCCAACTCTTTAATTCTATCCTCTACCATCTATGAGATCTTTCACTTTTCCTCTTCAAGCATGCTAATTTTGGCTTTAGACTCAGTTTTGAGGCCTGACATATCATCCTCCAACTTCTTTATTTTCTCTTCTGCCATAATTCTACTTTTTTGTAGTTCTTCTTCCATTACGGCTAATTCCTTTTGAGTGGTTGTAGTTTCATCCTTCTGAGCCTCATGGAGCTGATGGATTTATTCTAGTATAATGCTCATCTACTCTATCCAATGTGTTAGGAAGTTAAACTTCCTTAAGGTGATAGCCAATCCAGTAGCAACCCTCTTGTACTCCAACTCTATTGTATTTGCGAGATAGGTCGGATGATTGACTCTATCCAAGTACATCCTTGGATATTTCTTGTAGTTTGTTACCACCCCTTCTGGTAAGTCTTCCCTTCCCAACATTGTTGTTACCTCTTCCCTAGGCAACCTCCATGGATGTTGTACATGAATGTCTACTATCCTCCTTGTACACTCCACACTGCTCACCCATTTTGTTATCTTCTCTAATTTGAGAGACACTTGTTCTTCCCACAACTTCAATTATCCCACATGGCCAATGCAAAATTCTAGTCTCACACTATTAATAACATGGTATAACTGATAAAATAAGTGTTCCACATTATCTTCTACTCCATGTGCCTCCTCTTCAATTACAATTTTGCGAAATCGCAGTATTTCCAGAAGATAACTGGATTGCATTCCTCATAATTCTTCCTTTTTAGGAGTTAGTATATATTCTTCATCCATATGGTGACTAGAGCTACCCCTAAGCTCCTGAAGTTCTCTCACTGTATCTATATTCTCCCAATGTGGAGATTTTTTTACAATTTTCTCCTCCTCACTATCTTTGATATTGATAATCCCTTCCTGATATTTCTACTACTTAGCCTATTCTTTGGCCTTTTTTGATTCGATCGAGCCCACCTGTTGCTCTTATATCACTTCTTGTTCCTAAAATTGTTGTGTGTCTATTGTTGTGACTTGTTTAGTAACAAGTTCTTCTTTCTCTTGTGATGCTTCCATATTTGTCGATGAACCTTTCTTACTTGAGCTTCCTGTTATAAATTTGTAACAAGGCTTCTTCTTGGGCTCTTCCTCCATGACATTTCTTCCTACTTCCACTTCTTCCTGAGTAGTGGCTACTCCATATTGCCCTACCGTGATTCCTTCAAAAAATTTAGAAGCATTCATCTTCTCAAAATGTTGTAAGATTTGTGGGGATTTTACTATTCTCTCTTCCTCTTTCCAATACAACTCATCCAGTTTCATCGCTTCTGAGTCTGACTATTCTTTTTCTTGTACCTATCGAACTGGTTTGCTCATCATTATTTCTTGCTACCTTCTCATAATTATTTTTATGGGGCTTCCCTGCCTCTTCTCCCTTTCTTGAATGAGTGGATGCTCCTAATGTCATTGTATTGGTGCTTGTTGTTCTAGCTCCTATTCCAGCCGTCTAGGCATTTTTTGCCTATGATGCACATCAACATCCTTCTCTAGAGTAGTGTATTCTTGAGCTTCATTGATATGTCCCTCACTCCTTCTTCGAGGTTTCTCTGAAGTTACTTTTGATAATGGAACTGACTTTGCCCACTTCAATATCATCATCTGTCCTGGTTTGATCTCTCGAGGTGGCGTTAATCCTAGAAATTACATTCTTGCTTCTATGACCACATTCAATAACAATCCAATAGCATGTAAGGTCATTCTAAAATTATTTGACCTCTTCGTTAGTGCCTCATGCATTCTTTTTTCTAGAAATGTACCCCAATCATATTGAATCCCCTTGGTGATACCTTCTACATATTGTGCCATCCACATTGGTATTTTTGTGGCCCTTATATCTCCTAACAGTCGAGCCATGATTGTATTCATTGCACATTGTCAATGTTCTCCTTTCAACTGGATCTATTTTATTATGTGTTCCTACATCTAATATCTTTATCTCAGTCATTGATTGATAGTGGTCATGGTAGTGACGATGCAGTATACCTCTATTGGATCTACCAATATTTTTACTACCTCCATACTGTCTTCTGGCAAGCCAAATGTTTTTTCAAACATCTCTGCAAAAATATCCACCTTCACTGACCTCTTACCCACATTAACATAGGTAGTTCATATCACAAGGTTATATGCCTGGAATATCTGTAATATATAGTTCTAGAAGAATATTTTTTGGAATGGCAAAATTTGTGCAATGACCACCACATGAGCATCCTTGAACGTCTTCCTCCAAGAATGATTCCTATTCTCCTCTTCATCCCACCACTTCCTGCATGAATCTGCTCCATGTTACACAAATGTAATCTTTGTCACCTCCACCTGACATTCTTCTTGTCCACTACTCACATGTCCCTCCTACTCTGGCATATGAATTTCACTTCTCAATTCCCTTCGTGAGGTTCTTTCTTGTACCATTCTATCCTCCTAGTTCCTTGGTGGTGTTCTTCTCAGGTTTTCCTAACAATTTATTTGTCCCCTCCATGACCTATATCCTCTTCTCATCCAAGGATGATTACCATGCCAATCATGGGATTGAGACTATTTCCCTTGGTGCTACTGTGGGTATGACTCTCTCTCATGTAGTGGACTTGGTGATATCTCCACCCTATTGGTTGCAATCCACCTTAACCAACATCCAAACTATTTTTTTGAGATCATTCCTTCAGCATCTCACCAATTATCTTAACATCCATATCACCTCTTTCCACAATCGAAAGAATACCAAAAATCGTACGACTTACTGTAAAATCGTACAGTGCACGGTTCTTTGTTCTCTTGTACGGTTTTACCCTTGCCAGCCACTTCTATATTGTACACTACCAATTTTTTCCCATAGTTTGATTTCCAGCCATTAGTCTTCAAACCGTATTATCTTCATCAAATTATACATTTGCAACCTAATATTGTACAATACAATAGTACTACATATGATGTTGCTTTTTACTGCTTTCCCCTTTGGAATTCGTATATTTTCATACAATTTGTTTAAAGCTGCCTAAAATAGCCTAAAAATCACCCAAAATCTTGCTAATTTTCTTGGAAATCGTACATGTTGTCCCCAAAATCATACAGCATGACTTCTCAAATCCTAGGTTGTAAAAAATTCCAAATCCTAATCTCTTTTGTTGAATCCTTCATCTACCCATTTGTCGGATTGCCGCAATCTTTTTTTGAAACAATATTCCACTCCACCTTTGGCATGATTTTATTTCAAACCTAATGAAATTTTGGTGGTAGTTTTATGGTTATACGTACTTCTCTTATCTCCTTCGATGTTCCTAAACTCTCTTTTTTCTAGATTACCAATTTTTAGGGTTTAAATATTTAACAACTTGCAATTTCCACCATAATTCTTCAATTTATCCACTTCTCTGGACTCTCAATAGCAATTCTTCACTTTTGCATCCATACTATGATGTATTCTGCTATATTTTATCACTATTCTTTGTTGGAATTTGAATTTCCCTTTTTCGTAGAGTAAACCCCAATTTTCTTCTTCCTCCTTTCTTGGGTTGAATATTTTAGAAAATGAAAAGACTCCCTAGTGCTAATTAAAAAATGGGTCCTTAAAATTCAAAGTATTAATGAAATTGGCTGCCCATATGGTCTTCTTCTTCCAATTGCATGTTTTCCACCTTTGTCCTCCTGAAAATTTGAATTCTCACTTGTATGATTTGATAAAAATTACAATTCTACCTTCCTATTTAAAGTGCTCAAAAAATCCTAACCCTAATTCGATCAACTTAAATTGTGCCACTTTGCACATTTTCCCTCCATCTTGTGCGGATGATTGAAAACTCAACAGGTTTTTGAAATTTCATCTTTTTCCCCCGCTTTTTCCTCAAACCGTTGCTTTCTCCCGTGCATGCCGCATTAATTGGGTAGTTGGAAATCATACATCCTACTTGAAATCATACATTGTATGATCTAAATCGTACAGCATGTCATTTTGTATGATTTCCCTTACTCTATGTCACTTTTACTTTGTACAATTTTATCTTTAATTTTGTTGTGTATGATATTTATACATAGAGAAATTTTTCAATTTCTCCTTTTCTAAAGAGGTCGTCGTTTCCGGTTTTCAACCACTTCCTTCTTAATTGCATCCTAAGGGATTTTCATAAAAAATGCACCCATTTTTTTCATTTTTTTTATTTTTCTTTTTCTTTTTCTTTTTCTTTTTTTAATCCTAGTCTATTTACACTTACCGTATTGGTAATAGTACAGTGACATTCACTTGTACGATCCCATTTGAATCTTGACCTGGAGGTTCAACCATAACATTTCAAGTAATGGTGTCCTCTTGTACCCCTTGTTGCCTTGGTTTGTTTGTCTCTGCCTGTGATGTTACTGCATGTTCAGCTCTTCCCCTACAATGTGTACAATTTGGAATTGTACAATGGCAAGTTGGAGTCTCCTCACCTGGTGGTCCTTCTTCTTGTTGTGCAGGTGATTGATCCCATGGTCATGGTGTCCTTACCACTCTGCTATCATTTGAGTGACTTCTTTGCATATCTCCATGGATCAATTCTTGCTCTAAACTTGGTGATCAAACTCGTTGTTGGCCTAATTTTCTTTCCTATGCAAAGTGTATCCTTCCTCTTCTAACAAGGTTTCTACCATGTGGGTATCTACCCCATCCATTTCTCCTTGGCATCGGACTTCTCTATACTATTGGTGATTCCTCCCTCTCTTGAAGTAATTGCATATTACACATCACTTGTTGAGGTCCTTTTCTGGTTGTGGTTGGTTGCCCCCATGTATGTCATCTTATAGATTTTGGTAACATGCCTCTCATTCTAGGTATACCTCATCAATTCCTTTTCCAATTCATGCATGCTAAAGGATTATCCCTCGGGCATCTTGGAGTAGGGGTTTGAAACCTTCCTCATCCTCTACCTCATCTATTTGTAACATCATCATGATATCAAATATTCCCTGGTTGCCTACCTCCTCCCCTTCCTTATTGGAGTCTTAGAGGTCTTTTTCCACTTCTTCCTCTTGTTCCTCGGTTATCAGGAGTAATTTCTACCAACTCAATAATGGCTAGTAGACTTCGATTAGGTGACAACTGTCGCAAGATTCTGATTCTCCTATCAGTACGTACCAAGCGACGTCTCCATATTCTCTCCTTAGAGCTAGTCATTTTGACCCTCTTCCCTTTGTTTTGCCCAATTGATTGGAAAATTTATCATTCTCTCTAATATTCGTACTTCCCTTCTTTGTATTCTCAATTGTTGATGAGCTATTGTGTAAGCTTGTGTATCAATGTTGGTTCTACCCCTTTGAGCTCTCCCTAATTATCTTTGTCTTGATGTACTAGTTGTAGGGTCATGATCTCTCTGAGTATTATGAGGATTATCTAGCTCATCATCATCACTACTATCTGCACTAGGCTCTCCTACCAACCATGGCATTCCTTCATCATTGGAATCCGTTATATTCAATAATATGTTGCCTTGTAATTCAGGTGATGTGGTGGCCTCCTCTATGTCTCACCAAAGTACTTCTACATATTCATTTATAATTGGCTGCTCACTTGGTGGGGGTGGCGAACTTGTGCTTGCGCCTTCATTTCCTCCACCATTTATTTGAGTTAATCCTTCAACCTCTTTAGGTTCACTTTCAACTTCTTGCATTCTAACTAACCTCTTTTCATCCAGTCTTCGTATGGTACTTGTTGTGGTTGTTCCACAACATACCCCAAAATTGGGGACCCACCTTTTTATTTTTGGTATTTGGGTGTTTGCATGTTGGCTTCGAGTGTCTAATGCTTGGTTTATTTTTGAATTTGTATTTATCATTAGTTTTTGTCAATAATATTTTCTAGTCGACGATATTTTATTGTCGACGACCTTTTCTCGTCGACGATATTTTATTGTCGATGACTTTTTCTTGTCGACGATTTTTTATCATCAAATTGTTGTCAATTTCTTGTCGATGATTTTTTATTGTCAAATTGTTGTTGACGATTTTTAATGTCATTTTGGTGTCGACGATTTTTATCGTCAATGTTGTGTTAGCAATGTTATTGCTAATATTTTGTTGTTAACATTGTGATGGTTAAATTTCTTGTTTTTATCATTCATGTGCAATGTGCTTGTGTCATATCAATTCAAGAGAAAGTTATAATAAAATATATGTCTATATGCATATCTCATATACATGTATAGATATATGAAAATAAAAATAAAGAATAAAATATATATATATATATATATATATATATATATATATATATATATATATATATATATATATATATATATATATTATTATCTAAATATATTTGATATATTTATAATAATATATATTAATAAATAAGTAAATATATTCTTATATAGTTATATTACATATTATATATAAGAATATGATAAAAAAGAAATAAAAAAAATAAAAATATAAGTTGTGGAGAGTAAAGGCGACGGGAGAGCTCTAGTTACCAAATAATGGGTGTTGGAATTAAAGTCTTAGAGCAACTAATGTGTAATGTTATTGATCTAAAAGCTAATTCCATGGAATTTTATGTGCATGCAGGTATTCGGTGAGGGCGTCCGTAGATGTGGTTTCGAGCACCTTTCGGGGAGAAGGACAGTGTGGCATGGCTATGAAGGTCTTCCCATAAGATGGTAGAGCCCACCTCATTGATGTGGACAAAGCAGACACAGGATGGTAGCTAGACAAACTATGACACGACGTCGAATCAGATGGACAAACCTGATGACATGGGCCAATATGGTGAACAAATGATGCAGGGAAAGATGTTGCCAATGGACGGAGCTCAGTCGAATGAGATGGACCACGGACTTGTGTGGAGAAATGACTAGTGGACTACTTGGATGTCGACCACGCATCAACAACCGAGATCGATTTCAGTGAGGATGTGGACCAGAATTCGGTAGCCAGTGGAGTACGAAGAGGCCTAGGTATCGAATGTGGTAGCATATCATGGCATAGAACAATCTTAACAACAGTAATGCATGGACGAATGACAGTGAAGATGAGGTATATCGTAGAGACTCGTCATCATCGCTGCCCAAATGAATATGTGTAGTGTTGCGCTAATACAGATGAATAAAAAATTAAGTCTACCAAAATGGAGGCTTGATTTCATTTTAATTAAAACCTGCCACATGTTCAACAAAAGGACTAGCTTCCCAAAAATAGCCGCAAACGTGAAGACATTATGGAATGAACGGGTCTCGATAATGATGAATCCGAGCAAAGTAAATGACCTGTAGAGGTTGATGAAGTAAAAGGATGCCCATCAACATTCGTAGCAAGGAAGCCAAATCATCAAAGCGGTGACATTGGCATTGAAGTGGATACCCAAGGATTCCAGTGGTGATGTGGACAACACACGACCTGGCGATGCTATTGGGGATTTGGACACCTTGAAATCGCATGTTAGAGAGAGCCAAGAGACTGTTGAATCGAGAGGCAGTGGGGTTCACACAAGCAGATGCCGATAGGTGTCTCATCGAACATACAGTGGATATGGGACGAGCAAATTTTGATGCCTAAAAGAGATGAGAAGACGAACGAAGATGACATCGCAATGGTGGTGGACTAGGCATTTGTGGAAAATTGCAGAGGACCTCGACCAACGCAGCACCGATGATGAGTTATGAGTGTCGAGCAGCTAAGGATGCTTGGTATTGTGGCCCATGTAGATTTTAACATCGAGAAAAGAATAGACAGTAGGTCAACCCCAGGGTGCACCGAATGTGGATGCAGGTGAGGTAGTTTAGCATGGATTCTCCTCGTAATCAGTGAAGATGAGATTATTGTAATGGTTTCCACCACCATGTTTGGATGGGAGGAGAGATGATGATAGTATCCAGAGTAAACTCAGGGAGGACATCAAGGAATTTGCCATGCGACTATCCATTGAAAAGCTCGGTAGATGGCAGTACGACAAATCAAATGACATGGGTGTAGTGGTGATTAAGAAAAACTAGGACCTCTAGCACACAACCAAATGCACAATATGTGGACTCACACGTGTGCGTCGAATGCATTGGATAAAGGAGGTCTGACAAGCAATAAAGGATGAATGGTAAGGTTTAATTTTGAATCATTGTTATGATAAAGGGATAGAAGTGATGTGTATTCGAAGGAAAGGATGGGTGCTTCCCCATGCAAAAGGCACGTGTTGTGAAGCCTTAGGGATGGTAGTGCGTTATCGAAGGAGCATTCTAAATAAAGATAGTGAAATCCAACGGTTATAGCCATTGTGCATGAGATCCGTAATCAAAGTGTCTCATCTTGGTAGGTATTACCAAATGTTGTCGAGGTTCACTAGGAGACAGTTATGAACAAAAAGCCTACGCAGGAAACAAACCTAGGGATTCGAAATCAAACAGAAATAAAATGAGATGAAATAAAAAAAAAGAAAAAAAAAATCATTGGAAATGGCAGTGAAGTAAAATGAAAACAGACGAAGACCAAGAGTTGGAAAGAAAAACGTTTCGAGGCCCAAACAAAGAGCCAAAACAACGAAGAGGCATGGGAAAGCGGAACGAAAGGCTTTGGGAAATGAAACGAAGGGCCACAAAATGGAGATTCAAACCAGAAATTTTAAAAGGGGAAGCAAAGGCATGCACAAGGGTTGGAAACTGCTGCAAGCAAAGTTGCAGATTTGAAGGCAAGAGGGCTATTCTGGACTTGTTTGGGGCTATTTTTCTTCCATGGACTGGTTTGGGAAAACCAGAAATTCTGCTATTGTAAAATGACACATTTTTAATGTAGGAGTTTTCAGAAATTTGCATCTTGTGGGCAAGAAAGGAGGAGATTTTTCATGCATGTTGGATTTAATTGTTTATTCTTTCATTTTTCAGATTTCGAATTTATAGATAATGTTAATGCCATTTTTTGGGTTACATTAGGCGAATGTTTGAAATCTGAATTTTATTTCGTACCCTAAGAACCAGCACTTAGTCTATGGGGATTGTGCTTGTTTTGCAAGTCCAATAGGTTAGGTTGCATGCATGGAAACCTCACATATTTGGTTTTGTCGAAATAGGATAGCATCATACTGAATGCATTTTATTTTTAGTTTTCTGCATTTTCTTTCAACTTTTTCTGCATTTTATTTTCCAGAAATTTTAACTTTTTTTTTAATTTTCAGGCATTAAAATAAACATTTAAAAATTTTCAAAATCCAAAAATAATTTCACCATTGCGTAGGTTATACTTCAGACTTCCAATACGCATTTTGAAATTTCATTTTCGGAGTTGTTTAGTATTTTTAAAAATTCACCGAAGTTGCTGTTTTATTACAGATTTTAAAAATCCGAAAATAGAAAATTTCCATTTTTGGGCCGAATTTCATTTTTTCAGTTTTTTTTTGCACTCATGAGCCTATGATGACATTCCCTTCATGAAAATTCCAATTTCATTGAAGGAGTTATGTTTTATGGCATTTCACAAATTTCCATTTTTTGGGCCTAAAATTGCCCTCTCTTCATAAAAATTCTAATTTTACGAAAGAGGGGTAATTTGAGTATTACATTGAAGGTCATTTTTTCAAAGCACTTAATTTTTCATCTTAATGAAAATTTGATTTCATCTAAGAGGGATAAATTAAAGTGACATTTAAAGCCCTTAATTTAAGGCCATAAATTATTGCCTCTTTGCGAAAACCTATTTCACCAAAGAGGGATAGTTTATCGATCATATTGAAAGCTATCTTCATCATCATGATAAGAAGCCATATTTGGACTTAATAAAGAAGATAAAATCTACCTTAAAACCCTCAAGATAAAAGGAATTAAGGCACTACATCGTGGTCATATGAGGGCCAACTCACATTTGCTTTATTTTGGTTCAATGAACAATCACTAAAGTTTCATGGTAAAATAAACCAACATTACCCCTTGTTTATAGTTACTTGCAATCACTAAGGTGTTCCAAGCATTTAAATTGAATATCTTTATTTGAGATTACTAATACACATGCAAATGCTAATATAGCAGAGACCTTGGAGAAGTTGTTTGTTTAACTTCTTTGCAAGAGGGGATTTGGAACCCAAATCCTAGGTGAGAGTGTACTTTCACAATCGGGTGAAAATGCCACTCAAAAGGTACCATCCAACTCCTAGATGAGTTGTTCCCTCAACCTCGCATTGTGACTCTACAATGTTTGATACTCTTCTTGTAATTGTTGAGTTTGCATTCTCATCCTCTATTATAATAGCCCTATCTAAGCCAATGGATAAATTCCAACTAATTCCTCATCTAAATTTTTATCCCTGTTGTCCTCTCAAATTTCCATTTCGAACGTGACAACTATATCTTCATTGCACATTGTTAACCATATCTTTCTTCGTCCTTCTGTCGATCGAGGTATTTCCTTGTGTTCTACTCATGGGTACCTTGTGTTCGAAGTTATAGGTAACAGTGCTATCTCCTGATAGCCTCTTGGTTTTGGAGAAACCCACTCCTCTCCTTGTATGTTCCCATCAGCCCTTCTGATGTGTACTCACATCCTTCTTCTTTTATCGGGTTGAGGTGCCAACTCTTGTTGTTCAACTATTAGTTGTGTCTCCTCCCCTTCTGCAAATAAGTGTTTGAGTCTCATAGCAGGTTCTTCTTGTGATGGACCTAGCTCATAGTGAGCCTTGTATTGAGCTTCCACTCATCTTTGTCATTCAATTTATTTGGAAGCAATGAATAAACATTGTATGTTATAAGGCTTCAAATTTGAGCCATTTACAGTATTGGGTACCTTTGTCCCATTCAAGTTCTATAACTTGACTATTCCATTACTCATTACTTCAAGTACTTTATAAGGGCCAAGCCATAGTATCTTTAGCTTACCTAGTTTGATTTCCTATTTATCGTTAAAATTTATAACTAAGTCACTGGGGCTAAGTTCCAACTTCCTCGAATGCTCGTCATGCCACGCCTTCCATATTTTTTGAGCTATCTCAATCACCCATTGCACCATGACTCTTCTTTTGTATAACTTGGTCAGTGTCATAAGTCATTCCTCCAAACTTTATTGATCCCCCAAGCGACGCTCTACCGCGACTCTCAAACTTGGTATCAATAATTCAACTGGCACCACTACTTCATGTCCATACATTAGTTGGAAAGGTGTATGTTTCATTGTTGGTTTAAAAGTTGTTCTGTATAACCACAAAATGGATGGTAGGCTTTCCTCCTAGTATGCTCCCTCTATTCCATAGGTTTTATATAGAGTAGATACTAAGACTTTATATGTCGCTTTTGCCTGCCCATTCGCTCTTGGGTAGTACAAACTAGACAATGAGTATAAAATCTTGAACTTTGTTTTCAATGTCTTGATAATCTCATTAACAAAGTGTCCTCTGCAATCATTTGTTATTTGTAGTGGAATACCAAATATTGTGATTACCTGCTCATACAAAAATCTTGATGTACTTTTGGCCAAATTATTAGGTAATGCTCTCGCTTCAACCCTTTTTGTCAGGTATTTTGTTGCTACTACAATGTATCTACACTTCCATATTCGATATTAATAGTCCTACGAAGTCTAATATCTATCGTTCAAATAACTCTTGTGGTTGTTATTGGTGTAAGGGCATAAATTCCATCTTGACCAACTTCCTTATTCTTTGGAAAGTGGCCCATGCTTTCACATGCTCCTTTGCATCATTATACAGTGTGGGCCACCATAGCCATGCTAGCAATACTTTTCTAGCAGTCGTATTTGGTCCCATATGTCCTCCTGCTAAGCCTGCATGGGCTTCCTTCAATGCTACCTTGAATTCTCCATACATTACACATATCTGCAAGATACCATCACTTCCCATTTTATATAGTAATCTTGTTATTATCTGGAAATGTGTTGACTTCATGATTACTTTTTTCTTTTTGGTTGCCATCTTCTCTTGTGGAAACTCACCTATGGATAGATATTGGTCAACCAACTTGTACCATGACAGAACAACATTGATGGTGAATAATTATGCATCTGGAAATTCATTAGGAACTCTTGTTCCTACAGGATCCCCTAATCGTATCTGATACAACTGGTTTGCAATCACATGCTTCTTACCAGGTCTCATCACTACTCGAAATATGAACTCCTACAGGGTGATGAGCCACCTATTGACTCATCCTTGGATCACCAATTTTTTTATCAAGTACAACAGGGCTTGGTGATCAACATAGAAAGCAAGGGTATTCACCAATAGGTAATGCCTAAACTTTTGAACTGCATATACCATTCCCAAAGCTTCCCTTTCTGTTGTACTATAGTTTCTCTCTGGCATTGACAAAAGGTGACTAGCAAAGAAAATAGGCTGATCTAGCCTAAATTGTCCTTCTTGTTCTAGAGCACATCCAATTGCAAAATTTGAAGCATCAACATGGATATGGAACTCCTTATCCCAACTAGGAAACACCAAAATCGTACTACTCAACAAATTAGCTTTTAACTCCTTGAAGACTCCTTGGTGCTCCTTTGTCCATCTAAAAGAAATATTTTTTTTCATCAAAGAATCTAATAGGTAGGATACATGTGCATAATTCCTGATAAACCTTCGGTAGTATCCTATTGAACCAGGAAAATTTTTGAGTGAGCTCACATCAAATGGTTCTTCCATGTATAATATCACACGGATCTTATTAGGATCTATATTCAATACTTCACTACACATAATGTGTCCTAGAAATTTCCCATATGATACCATTAGAAAAAAATTTCCTAGGTTTAATGATATCTGTGCATTTTTGCACCTACTCATACATTCTCTAAGGGTAGGAAGGTGCTCCTTGATCTTCCCATAGATGGACCAATCATCCAAAAATGCTTTGAATTTCCTTGTTGCTAGTTGATAAAATATATATAGTATGATACGCTGAAATGTAGTTGGGGAATTACAAATACCAAATGGCATTTGGTTATATGCATAGATGCCATTCTCCACAATAAATGTGGTCTGCATCTTATCCTCCTCAGTGATGTTGATTTGATTGTATCCCGAGAATCCATCCAAAAATGAATAGATCTCATGTCCTGCAACTTCTTCCAAGATAGAATCTGTGAAGGGAATGGGTAAGATATCCTTAATGGTTATAGCATTTAGACTCCTAAATTCTATGCATATTCTAATCTTGCCAAATTCCTTCTTCAAGGTGATCACTATAGGTGAAACCCATTCACTATTTTTCACCTTGAATATGATTCATGCGTGTAGCATCTTTTATATCTTTGTATTCACTAATGCAGCATACTTTGGTTTCATTCTATATGGTCTCCTCCTTAGTGGTTGAGAACCAGGTATTAGTGTAATTTTATGGACATAGTTCTAGTGGTATTCCTTTCAGGTTCTTATATGTCAATGTGAAGACATCCTTGTATTCCAATAATATCTTAAAAGTTGTGGCCTTCAATACCGGATTCCAATCATCACCGCAATGGATCATCTTAGGTTCCTCCTCCATTTTTATATTGATTTCCACTATCTGAGGTCCTTCATATTTGATATTTTCTACTTCACTAATAGCTTTCTCTACGTTCTTAGTGTATGTCAATCTTGTATCAATCTCTGCATTTCCTAATGTATACTCTGTAAAGTTTTTCGGAAATGTCCATTTCTCTTCTGCTTCCTTCTTAGTTTCTTTGCTAACTTTTGGTTTGTCTTGTTTTTCCTTGATCTCATCTAACTCAAAACAAAGGAAGTTGGGCTAAAACATTTCATAGTCAGCCTCTAGGTATAGCATTCCTTCTCCATCAAGTTCATGCCCTTCATCCTCTGAGGAATTTTCTTATTCATCTATTCTAGCTACATCTTCACTAACTCTTTGACTGGCTAGATTAATCATGTATTTGTGTTGTCCCTTATTAAAAGTGATCTAGTTCTTTTTCTAATTATGATTAACTTTGGCTACTCATAGTCAGCCTCTCCCCAAGATAGCATCGTATGCAGGTTTCTACATTGTAATCACAACGAAATCCAAGACAATTTCTTGTTCAACTATCATTACTTATTGTGTTGTTAGGACTCCCTTTATCTCAATTCCATTCTGGTCAGCACCATATAACCAGAAGCTCTATGCCCATAGAGATGGAGCACCTAGTTCTAGCCAAGTTTTCTCAAGTAGCACATTGATGTTGGATCCTCCATCCATGATAACTTGTGTCAATTTATGCCCTAAGATATCCATATGCACTAATGCAGGTTTCTTCCCCACATCAATCATTAATACGATTGGATCCATGAATTGATCTTTCTATTCCTCCTCTTGAATTGGTTGGCTCTACACTTCCATCACCTTCTGTGGTTGTAATTCTTCCACCATTGCCTTCTATAATGTTGGAATAGCTTCTAATAGGTTGGATACTTTAATTTCCATTGTGGTATCCAAAACGTGTGCTATCATATTTTGCACAACTATCTCCTGATTTGATGGTTTTCTTAATTCCTTACCTGCTCTCGACTCTTCTTGTTTAGTCTTCTCATCTTCCTCTTGCAATATTTTCTTTGCTATTTGCCAGCATTATTTTTCTTTTGTTGGCTCTCGAATACTTATCCTTCTTAGCCTGATTTCTTGTCATGACTAAAACTTCCTGAGTTTCCTCTTTAACTTAAGGAACTTCAATATCCAAATAACTAATGTTCTACGGGTTACTTTAACTCACCTATTTTGAATAATTCTCTTCTTTGTGGTTCCCCAGACCACACCATATACACATATGTGTAGTGCTTGTTTGCGATGTATCTTGCCTTAGAGGTGCAGGAAATTTTTTTGCAAAATACCCCCATTCATGTAAATTGTGACATTGTATGATCGGTCTACCTTTTGAGTCATACTGTAAACAAATTTGTCCTCCTTGTCGATTACCTTGGTTCGATATTCCACCGCATCTATTATTTTTGTAACCGCCACTTGTTTCTTGTTCTCTACTTCCTCGGGCCTTCGATTTCTCTTCCTTCTCCTAGATTGACAATACTTGTGGATGTATTCTTACATTATATGGACATATAATTACCTCATGCCCCATCAAATTACAAATATTGCATAGTCATTCCTCAAACATTTCATATTTGTATGTCCCTTCATTTTACATTTTGTGCATGACATGTCATCTCTATCAGGTTTGATCTTTTGTTATTTTACCAACTTATCAAACTCCTTGTGAAATGATGCTACCATCCTCTATATAGTGTCATCTTCTTCACTATATGAATCCTTCGACTTGGGATGAGATAGGATTCTCGTATACGTTTGTTTTGATTCACTCTCAAAATTCTTTGCATATTTAAGCGCTTCTTCATATGTTTTTGATGGTACTACCTTCATATTTTTCTTATATTTTTGAAGTAGTCCATTTATGAACTACCATTTTACTAGAACATATGCCAACGACATCTGCATCTTATCGACTAATTGATTAAGTCTACGGTTGTAGTATTTCACATCCTCATAGGTCTTTTGCTTCGTCAAGCAAAGTTTCATAACAATGTATCCATCATCCTCTAAAGGTCAAAATTCTTCAATGAACTTCTTCTTTATCTGATTCCAAGTCTGAAAACCTATGGTATTTTCTCTCTTCAAATACCAATCAATTGCCAATCCTCTCAAGGTACTAGGAAATAGGATTACCCAATCCTCAAGTCTATCTACACCATTTGCTCTCCAAATTGTTATGCAAGTCCATATATGTCATGTGGGGTCTTCCTTACCCTCACCTAAAAACAGTGGACATCTTTGTTTGGCTACCTTATTAATCATCTTAGGAGATTCGTCACTATAACTTGAGGTATCCCGTGGAATATCTGTCTGATTCCTCCTTGGGGGTGTCTTACTCCTATTATTATAGTGTCAATTTGAGGTATCTTGTTTTTTCCTACCACTTAGTGACCAAATTCTCATGTGTCTTAACTTCGTGACCTCCTTCATTGATGTGAGGGAGATGGTCTTGGTCCGTCCTCCTGAGACCTCGCTTCCTGTTGCCCTGGTGCCTAACTCCCATCCTCCGCACTCTCATGAAACCCTTCTATAATTTTCTTAGGTATCAGCATCCACTCTCCATCTTCTTGTATTTTTCATTTTTCAACCCTTGCCTCTACACTTGGTGGTTCTATTTCCTCGTCTTCTATCTCTATCAACAATACCTCAAAGTCTCCTTCTTTGGATGTCTAAACTTACTCTATCTTTGGTTCTTGAGTGCTACGATCTGACTTATTTGTGTTTTCTCTTTGATCAATTCTTGTGCTCCTTATTACTAGAATTTTGTCTCTTAGTTCTTGTCTCCAATGACTTTTTGTACTGGTGTCAGTTATTCACCTCCAGTCTCAGTATTCAATTTTATTAATTTTGACCTATTTTAACAAAAAATGCTAGATTCGGTAAGGCAACGACGCAAAATATAGCACTAGGGTTGATTATTCCTAGTATGGAGGTATTTTACAAGGTTGATAATTATCAATATGCTAATCCCAACTTAATTACCAAATCGTACAGTCCTAAGACCGTTCAAACTACCCTTGTAGAACTATAATCACCTTGTACAGACATCAATTGCCTATATTGTATGATCTCAAATCATATAGGGTCATAGATGGTATGATCTTACACTCGAAAAAATTAACTGATTCATTTTTGGAGGTGGTCGTACACAGTTTTGTAATTGCTCAAGTCGATTTCCCAAAATTGCCAAATCAGGTAAGTTTCTCTCAATCGCATATTTTACCAAATTGGGTAAAAGTGCTTTGTACGATTTGTAAGGGTGATTATGTACGATTTGTACGAACCAAAAACACATTCAGATGCTATTTTATATTTCCCATTACTCCAATATCTCTCCTAGATTTTTTGTAAGGATTTGATAGACTAATCAATACAATCTCTATAATAAGCAAAACATCCTAACAGGACTGTTGAGAGATTCCATGTGCATGAATATGGCTAGAAATCATACAACGCATTTCAATACATGTTCCTTGATATTTCCATGCTCCTAGATCATTCTCTAGGTTTCACCAGCACCATATTCTACCATAGGGTTGCAATAATGCACAAAACTAACCTATAACATTCCATAGAAACACACACACATCAGCATTCATCCATAAATCACCATCCATCATTATCATAATTGTACATATTCATCCACAATCATCATTATTCTCATTTATGTATATGGATTCGATTATAATATATACAACCTATCAATGTAATTGCAATAACTCAAATAATAACAACTAACAAGTACAAGTTATTCACTCTAGCAACCAAACCTATAAATTTGAAAATGAGGCCTTATATAATGTTTCCCAGGTCATTCCAAAGTGGTTCTTGAGGAAATTCATTATTTATAACTACCAATATATAATTGAATACATTAATTTATCTTTTTACTAAGTTTAACATCTTAGCAAATCTATGCACCATTTCACTCTGAAATTACATTTCCCTTGCATTTGGGTGAATTTCGGTACGCCCTGTATGATTTGCCATTCTAGTTGTATGGTTTTACCCCTTACTGTATGATTTATAAAGCTTGGTAAAATTTTCACTTGTGTCAAAACTTTCAAAATTGAGCAAATCCCTTGATCACTTCTTCTTCTGGGATGTGGATTTTCTTCCTATAAGCGAGTTATTCACTATATCCATGGCACACCAAAATATGGCCTGGATTACAAGAAAAATGATAAGTTCTTATTGCAAGGATACATGGACTCAAATTATGTTGGATCTATAGATGAAAAAAATCAATGTCAAGATACGTATTTCATCTTGGATCTGGTCCTGTCTCTTGGCATAGCAAGAAGCAGTAAGTTGTTGCACTTTTGTCTACAGAGGTAGAATATCACGTAGCACAAGGAGCCATGTGTGAAGCGATATGGTTATGTTACATTCTTTCAATTTAGGGTCTTCCAAATAATCTTCCAATACACTTGAATTGCAATAACCAAGGTGTTTTAAAACTCGTCAAGAATTCAGTGTTCCATGAATGAATAAAGCATATTGACACTCAATACCACTTTATTCAAGATGATGTTCCAAAGCACAAGATTCAGCTCTAGTACATTCCCATCGATGAAAAAGTTGCGGATATTTTCAATAAGGTACTTGCATGTGTTAAATTTGAGTTGTTTCATAATTCTTGATGTACATCAAATAATGTGATAAGGGGGGGATGTTAGGATAACCTGTAATTATTACATTATTTTTAATATTATCGTATAAGCTAAGCTAACATGAAATATATTGTTAGACTAGAATATTATTTGTTAGTAACTGCAAATATTATGTTGTTCGTTGTTGTTAGCTTCGAGTAGGATTTAGTATCATCTTGTTACATGCTATTCTAAGCATGTCCCATTGTATAAATCCATGTTTGATTTATTAATATGGTGTTCATTCTGATCAACAATGGTAGAAGGCAAAATTTATATAATTGCCTCCACTTGTGCTATAGGTGCAATTCTTAAACAGATATGACAACAATAAATACCCCTTTCTATACAACAACACCATCAGCTAGCTCAATAAAAATTCTCCTAGGTGCAACCTTCTTAGCATCCCCTATAATGGTTTGGTCATTATATTTAAACAAAATAGGATAAGGTGCAACAATAATCTTCTTTTGATCAATTATCCTCATCATTGTATTTTCCTTTGTATGATCAACTGCCAGTTTCATAGCCTTAAGTGCAACTACCTCTCACCCCTAACTTACAGTAAGTTCCTGTAGCGAACCCGAGAATGCACGCACTGGCCCCTTTTCTAACCCTACTTCCAATATTTATTAAAATACCAAAGATGAAATGGAAAGACGAGGAAAAATCATATAACACAAAATAAAAAATACGGATCTCTTTATTTATACTGAAGATCGGTTACATGTCAGTCCCTCTTAGGGATACCCATTTCGATACTATAAATTACAAATAGGAAAGGAGTGCCCCTTCCACGAAGAGGTGGTGCACTTATAAAAGATTTTTGGTTTTGCACACGAAAATGTATGAGGGCTTACTTATGCCTCCTTCTCTAGGTATATTTCCTAGAGGTATCCCCTTTTGCTCTCGTATGTTGTAAACTTCATCCTATGTACCTGTGGCCCTACAAGCAATGAAACAAAAACACACGTTTAGGTGTTTGAGATTGCCTCCCCATATGAGGTTGTTAGTAATAAAATAATGTAATAGAAATATGGTAAAACTATGCCATGAAATCATGTAAATCTATGCTAATGATATGAAAACATAAAGAAACAGAATAAAAGAAGCTATGTCTAAAACCTTAGCTAAGCCTGCAGACCACTGTCCAAGACAACGGCCGCTAAGGTAAACCTTGATCTCTTTTCTCCAAAGTTATGGGTCAAAGCATGTATCTGATGTTGAAATAATAGGTATTATGCTCTTTGATCTGTTAGTGCTTCATCGTACACGTGATATCAAAGAGAACTCTCCAAGTCTCAAAATCTCTCCTCAAAAATATGTCTCTTTGATTCTCTCTCATATCATTTGGTGCTCTTAGGCTTGCACCTTTTATAGTGTGAAACCCTAGGTCTATGTCCAAGCCCTAGGAATGAATTTTTCATGTGTAGTGCAAGTTAGCATGAGAAGCTTTTGTCCGTTGTCTATGTTTGAAGGCCAATTAACTGAAATCTAACTACCCACTTGAGTCTTCTATGCGAACTGGTTGTTAGCATGAGAATATTTTGTCCATTATTTATGCTTAGAGGTCAGTTAACTTAAGTCTAAATACAAACTCAAGTCTCCTATGTGAACTGGTCATGAAAAGGAATGCAAAGTTACTCCCGCTCACCTTTAATGCATATAGACTACCACTTCCACCTATGATTAGGCCTATTTATCGATAAACTGCTTCTTATGGATTAGCCACTGTCATATGAAGTGGCTAAGATCTGGCTGTTGTCATCTATAGTGGCTAAGATCTAGCCACTCTAGGCTTGAGCAGCTAGGATCTAGCTGCTTTTGGTTTGAGCGACCAAGCTTGGATGGCTTGAAAAGGTCCCAAATGAGTGGTGAAAACCACTATTGATGCTTGGAAAATCCAATATTATATCTTATGATCTTATGAGTGTGTCTATGTGAGAAGCTCCCCTAAGCATGATATGATTTAGGTGTCTACAGATACCCCTTTTTATGATGCACTATGTGGAAAACACAATGTTGAGCAAAAACATAGACTAATTTGTTTGTAGGGTGTATGGTGATCAATGGTCTAATCAACGTTGGATGGCCCAATAATGCAAAATGGTGTGCATCCCTTGAATCATTGCCTCAACATTTAGAGGACTTAGCTCAATGGATTTTGCATGTTAAATTGCACTCGTTCCTCAAACTCAATCGGGTAGCTTCAGCTACTACAATAATTCCAACCGGTAGGAGAGCTACAATTAAATATGTCATGTCTGCTTACGTTCCCAAAAAACAAGGGAAATTTGTGATTATTGTATACAATGATTCATAGGATGAACATGATTTTTCTATGATCGAGTGATCTTTTGTTGATTTTGATTATGATTAAGTTAAAGTTTTGAACTACTTCCTCACACAATGAATTGGTGAAGAAATGACAATGAATGAAGCGACAAGTTGCTTGACAAATATGACTAATTTGGTTCCTTTCTAGCATTTGTTGCTTTTAATGGGCAATCTCACATCCAAGTGTGATTCCAATTGTTTATAATAATCATCCATCCCTATCTCGAGGAGCTCCCTGACTATCAATAGCCTTCTTAGGGAGTTAGGATGAGTGATTCTATTTATGTCTAGATTGTACCACTTTGACTTGATGTTTTTGATGTCATAGGGAAATTAGAATGATCCTTTCGCACCTGTGGAGCAGTTTGACCATCTTGGTCTTCTTTAATATTGAAGGGTGGCACATCGTAATTCCAAAAATGAGTTGTTTTTTCCCCAAGTGGCCTTATGGTTGTCTACTCATCTCACCGAAATACATGTAGTGCAAGTTGTAATCGTCGAGTGGATAGAGTAGGTAACTAAATACAGGGCCTACCTGAGATTGTGATTTTTTTGTTATTTTGAGCATTCTAATGATTTGGAACCACCAAAGTGTATTTATTTGCTATTTTTGTGGTATCCCTCAAGGAGAAAATCCCTTATTCTACTCTGTGGATCTATCCACGGTCAAGTCCAGTAGCATCTGAGTTTCTTCCTATGGTCATTTCCATCTTGAGCGGCTAAGAAGTTTGGGCCACTAACGTCAGCAGCAGCCAAGGCATAATTAAGGAAATATAAAAATTTGTATTTCTAGGGTTTGACCTATCACTTTCACTATTTGAAGATTCATTTTGGGAGCTCTGGTGCGATGATAACGGTTGTGACTTCAAAACTTTATGTTCCTAAATACCAGGCCTCACGAGATGAGACATCAACTACTGGAGGATCTGGAGCTTCTCGGGTATTTCTCTCTTCAAAACCCTAGCTCTATTTTCTTTTATCTGTGTAAAACTGAACCTCACTAAGTAATGGGTAAAACGAACCTCACTAAACCTGTTGGCAATGAACAAACTTTGTAATTAGGCTTAGGTTCCCCTTTGCTATGGTGGGTTTGTCCCCAATTTTGCTTTTTACTAGTGGCTTTAGCCTAGGGTTTTTTTTTTAATTTTCTTCAGTTATTCACTTGCTATCGCCATTTTGGGTGTTTTGAACTTAGCCTAGTTTTGATGCTTGGGTGGGAAATTTTACTTTCTAATTTGTTTGTTTTCCCTCCTTATGCTATTTTGTTGAAATTATTTTATCAATTTTACAATTTTTATTTTATTTTCTAGCCAAGGGTTCATGGGTTTGCCGTGCCGCCCCTTGGCCACTATCGCTCAGAGCAGCCATCTCTGAGCCTCTATCGCTCAAAACGGATAAGCTTGAATCCCAACGATCAAAAAATTGATCGTTGGGTCTTGATCGTTGTTGCCTCCAACGGCCAGGTTTCAGTTGCTGTAAGCGATAGTGGCTAAAGCTTTAACCTAATTTTTTTGCATTTTTGTTGATTTTTTATGACTTTTTTTACTTTTTTGGAATTTTTGAATTTTTCTTTGCTTGATTAGGTGTAATCTTATCCTTCTTTTTCTTAGACTTATAATAGTCCATTCTCTTTTGCATCGTTTTCATTTTTTTTTTGAATTATGCCTTATATACACTGTAGTTATGTTTTGTTTCTTTTTTCTGCTTTGCTTATATCCTTACTGCTCGAGCTTGGGATCCGAAGCTCCTTCTTGACTTACTTCCTAGCTTTAATGATATGAATTGGACATGGTTCAAAGCCCATGGGTTGCAGTATGTCATCAGGCTACCTTACATCATGGTAGATCAAGCTTACCTGATGGCTTTGGCCCATCATTGGTACCCACAAAGTAATACCTTACACCTCCCGATCGACAAGATGACCATTACGCTGGAGGATGTATATAGGATATTTTGGATTCCATTAGATGGGGTGGCTATTATCTCTTCAGCCACTAATTATCAAGTGGTTGTCTTCACTCAGGTGTTTATAGAGCATTCTACGGATGCTCTCAAGGACACCAAGTCTGAAGGAGTGTCCATCAGTTGCTGGCATGGAGAGGGCATCTTTACGGTGAGGCATGTCGTATTATTGATGGTGATCAGCAATGTTCTTATCCTAAACTTCTCAGGTTTGAGGTTCCCATGGAACCTTCTGGCAATGGTGCAGGACCTATTGGATAGTGATGATTCTATCATCTATGCATGGGGTAGATTGTTATTGGCTCAGTTATATGATGAGTTGTACCACATCCATCGACAAGGACATGTCAGCATTGCTTGTAGTTTTCTCCTATAGGTTTGGGAATGGGAGAACATTGTGGTAGATTGCCCTAAGGTATTCCCAGCCAAGATTATAACTATTTATGCTCAGATACAGTGTTATGTCGTCATATGGGCTCGAGAGCACAAGGAGCATAATAGCCACACTTCTGTAGGGAATTTGTCCCACTACATAGATGATTTTACTAGACTATTGGCCGAAGATGTTGTGTGGTGACCTTATTATGAGTGCCCTACTTGGGATGATCCAGTTAGCTTTACTACTAGGACATAACATGAGTGATGGCTTGTTGACCATAAGATTTCCATCCGAGAGTATTTCTTCTACTCTCGGGTTCTTTGTCAGTATGGATGGCAATAAGTTATGCCCTTGATATCGTTCTTATATAGGTGCCTCATAGCAGAGAAGGACCTACCTCCATGATAGATTACCAAGCTCTCAAATGAGGAGGATGCCCTAGCTATTGATCCTACAATGGTTGGGGGAGTTAGAGAGGCCTAAACTCAGTGGTGGGGTGATCGTATGTGGCATGGCATCAGTAGCCTAGGGCACGAGGATGATGGCGGGGTGATGGTGCAAATTCAACAAGATGCAGAGTCTAATCTAGGACCGAGGTATGGGGTCAGCCAGCATATGAGGAGGCAGTGGAGGATCCTAATGTTCCTGAGGAGGAGTTAGAGCCTGAGGAGAGAGACTCTCCTCTGAGAGCATAGTTACATGAGGTCAAGGTTGAGCTTCAAGCCACTAAGATCTAGGTATAGTAGCGAGATGCTACCATTGATAAAGTCTTAGAATAGATACGGGCTCTACATGCTACTATTTGGAGTGGTGATTTCAGGATGCAATTTGTTTTTCCTCCTTCTACACGACATGAGGCTCCAATGGCAGGTTCAGGGGTATATGTGGGACATCTCCAGTCTCTATTGGATGAGCATAAGGTGTGGATCTAGGGACTTGTGGATCATGTTACCCTTCTTTAGATGTAGCTCAGGAGGCATGGGATTGTCCCTAAGGATCCAGTAGGTGTGGGTGGTTCGTAGGTCAATGGGTGCTCTACCTCAGGGTAGTATTCCACTCGTCCTAGCTAGAGGACCCAAACTCGGACAGAGAGACCGATAGGCTTGCATAACTCGACTCACAACACTACCATAGGGGGAGGTGGCACTAGAGGAGGTGATGCAAGGGGCTCAGGCCTGGAATTTGACCGATTCTCTACTTGGTTCTTGATCCATTTTTGAGGTTGACTGACCTATATGACTGTAGCCCATGGGCATTTTTGTATATCCATGGACTTGACACACATAATTTGATCATATCTTTGCATTATGACTTATTATGTGTATCGTTTATTGCTCATGTTTTTGTTATTATTTTGTTTTATGATATGATGCGATGATGGTATTATGATTATTTGATGGATATGTTAGATGATAGATGATACTTGAAGATGCTTAGATGGATGTGTATATGCTTATATGATTTTATGATATGATGCAATGTATTTTGATGATGAATGATGAATTTATGATTTTGTATGCAAATGGATATTGCCTATGTGTTTTATGATGTGCTTTATGGATTTAATGACTTGTTTTTGTGGATGTGATGTTATTGCTAAAATGCATGTTTTAACTTTGCTTTAATTTTATGCATCTAACTTATGTGGTGGAATGGTATAAATGAACCTGTATGCTCTAATCACTTAAAACATACAAAATGCATATGACATTGACAATCTTAATGGGTGATACCACAAAAAGTAAAAAATAATCATGAATTTAAATAATCACTCTTATCATAAGAATTAAGTATTCATATATGAGATGTAATGGTGTGTAATGTATTTTCTTAATAATTTTCTATAAATTAAAAGATATAAAGTAGTTAGTGGCCATCTATATACTATTTCTATAATATATGCGGTATCTTTCCTATTATGTTGATACCAGAAAGTGATGGTGTGAATGATGTTATGATTTGTTGCTATGTAAGTATTTTTTGGGGCTTTCTGGATGTTCAAACACTCTAGTCACCCTATCAACCACTGTCTAATGATCACTTCGACTTTTGAAAAGTGAGGCTTTTACCATGGACCTGGTTTTTCATGATCTTTGTGTGTGCAAGTGATTGTATATTTTGAGGTAGAACTCAAGCATTTTCTTGGATGTCAGGCAGGATTCTTTCAGCCCATTGCTAAGATCAGGGATCCTCAAGTGTTCATATCATCCTTATATTAGACTTAGTTGGACTATACCACTAGGCAATATTTGGTTACCTAAGCTAGCTCATCCGCATTCAAACATTGGTCTACACAAATACATGAAGCACTTGTGGTAGACATATCATCATGCATAAGGATTTCTCCTTCTAGTTTTGTGTAATGCTGAGAATTCCAAGGATTCAAGCTTTATTCCCTTCTTTTTAGTTTCTTTTTGGCTTTGGATATTTTCTCATATGTAGTGATGAAAATCACTATTTATTTTTTATTGATTTTATTTTTATGATTTATTTATCGAATTACTGCTTTTGAAATCTGGACTGTATGCTTGGCCTTTTGAATATGTACTTTGCTTTGGGATTTTTTCTTATTTTGATTTAAGCAAGGGATTTTTATTGGGTAAAGCTTGTCCGTTTGCCAATTCTCAGCACCTTTAAATCGGTTGCACAGGGGGATAAGCAAGGAAGATCCTTTTCGCTTAAGGTAACCTAGATCGCTTTGCAACTTTCATATTTTCCTTGTACCAGCTAGGATTTTAGTGTTTCAATTAGTGACGGGATCTTGAATATCCAAGGCTTTATCACAACTAGACCTTACCTTCTACTAATCAAAGTTGTTTTCCTCAAAATTTGATAAGATCACTAGGTGCGGTTGATTAACCAAAAACCTTAGTATATTATGTATAATAACAAATAATGGTTGTGTTGAAAAATACAATTACACACTGGTGTTTATGGAAGTATGGATTTGAATGACTTGTACGATAAACTATGGTATCACTTTTAATACTCCCATGACGTATGCAATTGTATTGGATATGAAAATGCAATGCAATGATGTGGATGCAAGATGTGAGATGCAATTTTTTTTGTATTTTTGATTTATGTTGTTTTTGTATTTTTGATTAATTTGACCTAAGGGCTTATTGTGCCTTTGGGGATTTGTTATTGATTTTGACCAAGCGGTTTGAATTACCCTTGGAGCTTTTGATTTGATGGGATTTGACCAAGCGGTTTGAATTACCCTTGGAGACTTTTTGAATTGATTTTGACCAAGTGGTATGAACTACCCTTGGAGCCTTTAATTGATTATTTTTTATCAAGCGGTATGAATTACCCTTGGAGCTTTTGATTTTATGGGATTTGACCAAGCAGTTTTAATTACCCTTGGAGCCTTTTTGAATTGATTTTGACCAAGCGATATGAACTACCCTTGGAGCCTTTTATTGATTATTTTTTACCAAGCGGTATGAATTACCCTTGGAACCTTTGATTGATTGTTTTTGACCAAGCGGTATGAATTACCCTTGGAGCCTTTGATTGTATTTTTGAAATTTTATGTTTTTATGCTTTGTTTTGTGTTTTTGGCGTATTTGAATATTTTTAATTTTATAGAATATTTCAATGTTTTTGTGTTTGAATGTTTTTGTGTTTTATGTGTAAAATACCTTTAAGTGAATGATATTGAGAGGTTCAAGCTCTTCAACACCATATAATGATATAAGGTGATATGCTCTAGGTCCAAATATTTGTGAAATTTATGGACCTATCCAGTTTACCATAAACTTATCTCGTAAATGCGATGGTAGATTCGAATTCTGTTGGTTTTCTTTGAGCACTAGATCTCCAACCTTCAATTCTCTTAGCTGGACTTTACTATTGTAAGCTCACACAAGGTGATCTTGGTATACACGGAGATGCTCTAAAGCATTGACTTGGCATTCATAAAGAAGCATAAACTGATCAAGGCGGCCTTTCTACACAGCTTCATCATCTATGAAGTATTTTAATGATATTCGTAGAGTCAGGATTTCCAACTCTAGATGTATGATGGCCTCAATGCCATATACTAGTGAAAATGGTGTTGTCCCAGTGGGCATCCGTATACTAGTCCTGTATGCCCATAGTGCAAGAGGCAACTGCATGTGCCAATCCTTGTGATTTTCTTACACTGTCTTCCTCAAAATGGAGACTATTGTTTTGTTTGAGGATTCTGCTTGCCCGTTTGCTTGTGGATAATAAGGTGTTGAAAAACTATGCTAAATATGGTATTTTTTCATTAAAGCATGCATATTTTTTTCTTGAAATATGGCCCATTATCCGATATTACCTTATAAGGGACCCCAAAATGACTTATGATATTGTGGAGTATAAACTCCACAATCCTTGGTCTAGTTTTTTATGTTAAGGGGATCGCTTCTACCCATTTAGTGAAGTATTTTGTGGCTTTTATGATGAATTTGTGTCGGCCTGAGGATTAGGATGAGATCTTCCCAATAAATTCTAGTCCCCATTGTGAGAATGGCCATGCTTCCTGGATGGGCTACAAAGCTTGCGATGGTAAGTGCGTTAGATTTGCATGATATTGGCACTTACTACATTTCTTGACATACTCGTAGTAGTCCTTTTCTATTGTGGGAAAATAGTAACCCATCCTCAATATGTGCTTAACAATGGCCATGCCACTGAAATGCCCTCCACATGTTCCATCGTGAGCTTACAAAATTTTCCAGGATGCTTCCTAGGGCTCAAGACAACGGAGTAATACTCCATCATATCCTCATCTATAGAGGATTTCTCCTAGCAATATGTATCTTGTTGCTCTCTATTTGAATGTTCACCTTTTAGTATGTGATAAACCTTGAGGTACTATTCCAAACTTCAGGAAACCCACAATTGGGAAAGCCAATCTTGATAAGCCACAGCTTCTATAGAAAATACAGCTTGCTCTTCCTATATTTTTGAGGTAGTGAACACGGATTAAGGAACAACTATATGGTATATGGTTGCACCACACTCCACAAGTCCTTGGGAGATCAAATACCCCCAAGAGTATGTTTGTAAACAAATTCTCTGGCTATGAAGGACCAATCCTGATTTGGCTCGATGTTGATCATGTTGACTAATTCTTGATTGTCAAAAGCTTCATGGCGTATTGCTGAGTGTGAAAGCACCTTCACATGAACGATTGTAAAATCAGTAGAGGGATTATGAGGGATTAAGGATCCCAAAGAGACCATCATGTCTACAAATATATTTGATGTACAAGGGATTGCCTCGATGTCATACCATTCCAGTCGGGCTAGGTAGGTGTCAACAAGTTATTTGTAAGTCTTCAAGAGTGGGCACCTACATTGGAATAGTCCTTTGACCTGGTTTACTATGAGCAAGGAGTCACCAAAGATATTTGATCTTTTAATGCCCATTTCTATGGTTGTTGGAGTCCTAGGATCAATGCTTCATATTCTATGTTGTTTTTTTTCCATAGGAAGTCTATTCTGAATGATAAGGTAAATGGAGCGCCCTATGGTGTGATAAAGACAATCCCTGCTCTGCCTCCTTGTTCACACTTTGAACCGTCAAATAAAAATGACATGTCTCTTTATTTCTTAGGTTCTTCAAGCTCTGGTGGATCTTATAATGCAAAGACTGCATCACCAAGCAATTCTATGGTGAGAGGCTTGTTATCCTGAAGAGGTGTCTCTCCTAATTGATCTACTATGACTTGTCCCTTGATGGAATTTTGGCTTATAAACTCTAGATCAAATTCTATAAATAGAATGATCCAATTTGTGGTATATGTATTGTGATATGTCTTACTCATCATGTACTGCAAAGGATTTTATTTTGATATGACGTAGGTCGTATGGCTCAATATGTAGTGTCGCAACTTTCAAGTTATAAAGACCACTACTAAACATAACTTTTCTACATACGCATATCCTAGCTCATAGCTCACCAAGGTGCGACTAATGTAATATATGGCTTGCTCTTTATTTTGTGCATTCTTTTGGTCTAACATGGTTCCCAATGCAAAATCAGTAGATGATATATATAGTAAAAATGATATGTCTAGCCTTGGTGGAGCCAATACTGGCGATGTTGCCAGATAAGTTTTGATCTCTACAAAGGCTTGATGGCATTCTTCGTCCCAATGAAAGGGGACTTCCTTGCATAGAAATCAATTCATAGGTCTGCATTTTTTTGATAATTGTGTGATGAATATTTTTATGGATGATATCTTGCCTTGTAGGCTCCTCAACTCCCTAATTTTGGTAGGGGCGGCCATCTCCAGTAAAGCCTTTACCTTTGCAGGATCTACTTCAATGCCTCTCTTGGATACGATGAATCCCAAAATCTTGCCAGAAGTTACGCCAAATACACACTTCTTAGGATTCAATCGGACATTGTGTTCTATGAGGCGATCAAAGACTTATCTAAGGACTTCAGCATGCTCTTGCCGCAACATGGACTTGGCCAGTAAATCATCCATGTAATATTCCAAGATCTTATGCATATAGTCGTGGAATATGTATATCATGGCTCAATGATATGTGGCACTAGTATTTTTGAGACCGAATGGCATCACTTTGTAATAGAATTTTCCCCATGGAGTAATGAAAGCAATTTTATGTTGATCTTCGGGCTTAATCTGGGTTTTATTGTATCCAAAAAAACCATCCATTAGAGAGATCATTTCATGACCTGTGGTTGCATCTACAAGATCATCTATGTTTTGCAATGGGAATGAATCCTTTGGTGTTTCCCTATTTAAATCTCTAAAATCCATGCAGATACGGACTCTTCCGTCAAGTTTCCCTATGGGTACCATGTTCGACACCCATTGAGGGTAGTCTATAGGAACTATGAATACTGCATCCAGTAGTTTTTGCAATTCGTTCTTCACCATCAAAGAGACAGTTGGATGCATTTTCTTTAGTTTTTGCTTGACTGGCTTCTTCATGGGATCCAATGAAATATTGTGAATAACTAACTTTGGATCTATCCCTGGCATGTCTTTGTAAGTCTAACCAAAAATATTTGGCCTCTCCTTAAGGAGAGGAATTAGGATGGCTTATTCCTCTGGAGATAGACTTTCTCTGAAATTGGATTTCCTTGTTTGGGTAGGATCATCGCTGATGTCCACCTTGAATTTTGCTTCTATAGCAATATGTGACCCACCTATATCTAATGAGGCTGGTATCAAATTAATTTCATCATAAATATTTACAGGACCTAGTGACTCAGGTTCTAAACCAACATGGAAGACATCATACGCACAACCTGATGCAAAATGAAACGGTTGTGACATCTCTTCATTGGAGAAGAGGTCTTCAGGATCTATGGGTGAATTAGCATGATCTCAATCAATAGCCTCTATATCAAGATGCAATAATTTGGTAGGATATACTGGATTATTAAGTGGAGTGGTCAAATCAATGGAGATCATGTTGATGGATGGAATGAAGTCTCTAGGACCACATGGGTGTAATCTTGTCTTAGGGATTTCCCTTCCATACTCACGATGAGGTTTTGGAGGAATGGGAATTTCTAGATCTGGCCCATGAGCAAGACAAAAAATAGGATCATTGGGCTCTAATTTCTCTCTGAATGTAAGTAGAGGGGGATTGACCATCCGATGAATGGCTCCTAGGTCAATAGGTCTCCCCAAAAATCGTAGATAAGGTTCTATGGCATGAAGTGCCACCTCTCTCTCTATCAGTTCATTTACTTACTACAAATGGTGAGGTCCAAGATAAGCCATCTCAGTCTCATCCTCAAAGTCATAATCACTTATCTAGAAACCGTTAGCATTTGTATGCGACCATAATACAAGGGGCTCATGTCTTGGACCCAATTAGGCCATCTTTCTTCGTCACTTATGAATAATCCATTTGCATTTTTCTCTTGCCCCAAAGTTAGGGTTTGATGGCTTAGGTCTAAGTAATCTCTTTTTGTTGAGTCTTCTTATTCATAGTCACTTTCATCTGATGTATATCCACTCTCATCATGGATGAACCATGTGAATATTTGTAAATAGTGAGGCCCTTGCTAGGCTAAGCCAAGTTGTGCCTCATCATAACTTGCTTCATATCCATTCTCCTCATCCCATGAGTTGTACCCTGTTGGGATGGAATAAATTGAGGTGTTCGAATGATAAGTTTTTAGAGGTGGTATGTTGACCGTGTCCACTTGTCTGTTGCTCAAATTTGCTATTCTTAGGGGGGTGATAAGGAATGAAATTGATGTCTTCTCCTAACCCTATGCTTAATATTTCCAATGTTGCTGCAAGAGAGTCATCTCGACCTCCGCTATAATAGCCTAAGCTAAATCTGTCAGAGGGAAGCTGATATAGTGGCTTGTAGGGCCGCCTGTGCCCCTGCTCATATATGCCAAGGCCATAGTCATGCCAGTGGCAATGCTCAAAGTATCTTAGAGCAAACTCAGGGTTAGAGAGGTAACAAACATTTACCATGAATAATTCATCACCATCATCTTCTATATCTGAAGACTTATGAGCGTAGTCCAAGCCGACGTAGATAAAAGTGGTTTGGTTGGGAGGGATTCCAAGTGGAACCATTGTTCCCACTATCAGAATCAAGTCCTTAGGACTTCCTACATATTGGGTAGACTCAATTATAGGTGTAAAGGTGATGTTCTACAAAATTTACTCCCCTATGCTTGTGCTTTCCAAGTGTATTGATGCATACGATGTGGATGACCCCACGGATGATACTAGCAAAGCAGGGTGATAATCACTATCTTCATCTTGATCTTGGGTATCTTCCTCTTCCATAGGACTTGGCATTTAAATAATGGCTACAATTGGCACTTCTTTGGGCCTTTATTCATTAACTAAGGGTGCCTTTAGATTTTGATTATCTTTTGGTATTGATGTTGATGGTACTTTAGAAGCATTGACTATCTTGAGTGCACCAGGAGGTGTTGATGTGCATGGGTCTTTTCTTACCCCTTTGTCTTTGTTATCTACTTGTGTCATTGGGGATGAAGATGCCACGTATAGGTAAGTAGAAGGGATTACAAATTCTCCTAGAATTTCCACCTGATTGATGTATTTAAAAGGCTCTTCATCGGCCAAAACCACATAGACTTTGTTCTCATGCACATACTTGACACACTAGTGCAAGATCGAAGGCACACACTTCATGGCCCTTATCCAAGGATGCCCTAAGAGGATGTTATATTGCATAGCTCCTTCCAAGACATGACACATCATGGGGATGGTCTTGTGCCCCACCTTGATGGGTAGGACTATTGTTCCCACAGTATTGCATAAAGCATCATTAAAATCTCTCAATGTGTAAGCTCCTGGAACGATATTTGACTTAGGGATTTTGAGGTGATCTATTGCATTTGTTGTAATAATTTTTATCGATGAACCTGTATCGACCAAAACCCTATTGAAAGGTAATTCATTGATTTTTACTATAATGTTTAGCGGATGGTCTGGTAAGGCAGTAGGAACTGTCTTAATCTCATGATCATAGAATCAAATTACAGGTTCCTGGTATTCTTGTACTTGTCCCATAAAGTGTGTGAATGCATTTGCATCTTGCAATTGGAGCTCAATTGATCTTAAAATCTCCATTAGAGTATCCCTATGCTTTGGGGACTATTGTATGAGCTCATAGATGGATAACTTAGCTGGAGTCATCTATAAGTTTTGCCCCAATCTACTTCGTATAGTTACCATAGGTCTCGTTGGTGGACCTGGAAGGTTGTCTTGCCTTTGCTTAGGAGTGTTTGGGATGTTCATGGGAGTTGTAGGTGGTTGTGGTTGACCATACCACCTAGTTCTTGTTGCTATGTTAACAATATCAACCATCCCCACACACCCATGGGTAGGTATATCAGCTCAAACCGGATTGACTTGGGCCCCTTGCTCTCAATGGGCCTCATGATTGGGCAATGGATTTTTGTATATTCCCATGTCTCTATTATAGGGATCCAGTGGGTTGTTTACTTTGAGTTCTCCCACCTCAATCATGTTTTACACTTGATGCTTAAACCCAAAATAAACCTCAATGTCATGCCCTGGTATCCTGTGATAAGGTAAAAATTGATCTTCCCTATATCCTTTTGGATTAGGATGGTTAGGATCTATAAGATGTATATCAGGAAATCTGATCCTCCTGGCCTTGCTCAATTTATTAAATATTGATTGCATTAATTCTATTAGAGGCATGAAATAAGATGGCTTGCATTCTCATTTTCTTCCTTGATTGTTCTTTTGGTTGTAGTTGGCTGGCGGGGGATGTGCTTGATAGTTCTGGGGTTTTTGTTCACCCCCATCCTTGGGTGTGGCCAATACGACTTGATTTACTAGAGTAGGATGCCCTGCTTTTGCTTATACTTGTCATTCTTACCATTCTTGTTCCACTCCTTTTTGTTTCATAGTTTAATGGTCCCCTCATCTACTTTTATTTCCTCGATGATCTTGGCCTATTCCAAAGCTTCCTCAAATGAAGCATACTATTGAAGTTGCAGCAAGATGGAGATATGTTTAAAATAACTTTTGTGGAACATGCGAATGATCTCTTCTATGGGAACGAAGAATGATAATTTGACCATGACTTTTCTCCATCTATTCCCATAATCCATTACTAGCTCATCATCATACTATTTCAAGTTGGCCAGGTCTGAAAAGTTTACCTTCTTCTTAGAACCAAAGGAGAAACACTTTAAGAATCTTTTTACTAGTTGTTCAAAGTTGGTTATGTTGTGTTTAGGTAGTTGTTTGAACCATTGAGGGCAACACCTAAAAATGTCATTATGAAGGTTATTAGCATGAGAGCGTCATTGTCTTCAAGATGAAAATAGGCATTGATAAAATTGGTGACATGCTCTTGTGCATCCTCTTCACCCTTAAACTTTTCTAGCCTAGGCATCCCAAAGTTCTTAGGATATGGAGGGCTAGGGATTGGTGAGCATAATGGTTGGTTGTGTATCTTGCTCAATGTTGGTGAGTTCCCAGCTGCCTCTTGTTTCTCAAAGGTTTTCATCTTTTCAGTAAGCTCTTTAAATTCTTTTGATGCACGGATTTCCTCCTTTTGTAAGCATATTTGCATTGGCAATGGAGGTAACTTTGTATCCATTTTATTTGTTCAATTTTCCTCCCTCCTACGAGGGGACTCAGGATTATGATCCTAGTTTTTTGTGTGTGCCCTTCCCCTATTATTTGGATTTCATTCATGATTTGGTGGGGATTTTTTTGTGGGCTATCTTGTCTAGTGTGCCTCTCTTTAGACGAGTCAACATGTCTTGTTCTTTGGTGGTCACCACCATTTGTTGGTAAACTTTTAAGAGCTAACCGCTCAGCCTTCTCTCTTAAGCGTTGATCATGTTGGCGCAAGAGTCTTTCTCTTTGTTTCTCTTGTTTGAGAGCTTCTACTAGTAATCGCTCTTTGCATAATGCATTTTCTAACCACCTCATTCAGTCAGTTTGTGCTATCATAGAAGACTCATGTTTATCTAAATATGTTCTTGTTGTCTTGACTCACAGATTCCTTAAGGGGATTTTTGTTGTATCTATACTATTGCTAGCTAATGTGATTTTTTCAGTGTACTATTGAGTATCCCTATGATCAGACTCTATGCATCTATTGCGAGGTTGCTCTGAGGTACCCCCAGATTGGGAGGTGTGTTTAGAATTCATAGTTCATGAGCTTCCAAATGCAGAGTTCTTAGTAGCTATAGTTCTCTGCATTGGTTTACTAGTAAATCGATCCAACCCATATAGTTGTCTTGTTTTCCATGGCTATTCCCATGGGGTGCCATTTGCTCCTATGAGGCCATAGTCTATGGGAATATTTCCTTTTGTATGCAGGGTTTCTTCTATATGATTTCCATGACTAGATGTAGCTCTAGTTTCCTATCCTTCAATAGGCAGACCTGTTTCATATGTTTCTTGTGAGTCTTGAGGTGTTGCAATTCTTGTTTGCCTTCTTGATAAATAGGGCTTGGTGGTAATATATTTTCTCCACGTGGATGGAGACGTAGCAGTATCATCATCCCTATGTGAAAAATGAGTCTTATAACCTTCTTTATGTCCATTTATGGAGGAATCCCTTGAAGCTTCCTCACATCTTTGAGATGTTCCTATGTGTTTAGAGGAGGCCCTTGAGGTCTCTTCATGTCTTCTTGATGAGGATGGTTATGAAGCCTCTCTTTTTTATGTGACTTTGGCCCATTATGTGGCTCCTTACTTGGGGTTTCTTGAGGATATCCCCCAAGAGTTTAATTATCATCCCTTAGGCTCACGGAGCTATGTCTCATGCTCTTACGGGTAGGTCATTCAATGTTACTACGACTCTGCCTATGGGTATGAGTTGCTTCTATCTCTCCCTTGAAATCAGACTGAGGATGCTTACTTTTTTTCTTGACCATGTTGTCTTATGTATTGATATTTTGAGTTGAAATTTAGGAATAAACACACAATACCAGGCAAATTTTTATCTTGATTACAGATTTAAGTGTGCCTTAGACTTTTTGATGTGTTTTTATGTGTTGTTCTTTTGATTTCTTTGCTCTTGTTTTTGGATTAAGAATGAGAATACTCATCCCTAATGACAATCAAGTACACCCATGCCAAACATGATTTTCTCAAAATAAGCTAGGGTACACCGCTGAAGACCCAATGGAGCATTAGCCTAGCTCTTCCACTCTGAACCAATGATTGTTCCAACAGTGGGAGACAGTTTGAATACAAGTAACTGTTACTATAAGTAAGTTTCTCAATTCATTTCTAGGAAGCTCTAGGGGGCAAACCAGTGGAAGGAGATGAATTCCAACATCACTAGACTGAATTGAAGGTTGGTGATGAAATCCAACTCTCCAATGTTTAAATGATACGTGGGTGTGTGGTGTTCATTTTAAGCTTGTGTAACATAAAGTGCATCATATAGCAGCAATGAATCTTTCCTATATGCCTAATTGCAAAAATATGTTTCAATATTCAGAAAGATGCATGAACTACTATGACTTGTATGAGCGCACTTTATTTCATGTAACTATGGCCTCTAGCAGGGCCTCAAATCAAGCAAACAACATACAATGTCTAGAACGTTGGATTCTAGGGTGAACTTTTCAGGCATAATCCACTGTTCCTAGCAATGCCTAGTGGAAAATTTAAAAGAAGAATTAAGATATGTGAAATGCTTAATTCTTTCCTCTTTTATTCTTTTAATTTCCAAACATAAATGTGCTTTAAGTTATCTGTTTTAAACACACTGAAGCAGATATAAAGCTGTAAAATATCAGAGAAGCCATACCAACCTTTTATACAACTCAGAGAGTTGGTATTTTGACCTCTACTGCACCCTAGTTCTGGCTACTATCAACTAGAGTGGCTGGTTCTTGGTCACTGTATATCAGAGCGGCTAAGCTCTATTGGCCATTGTAGCTCAAAGCAGCTAGTTTTTGGCCATTGTAGCTCATAGCGGCTAGACCTGCACACAAAACTAAGTTAGTATTCTGATAGAAAATAAAAAATTAGTGGTGGTCCCACCGTGATCGCCATCTATAGTGACCCCGGGAATGCACGCATCGGCCCCTTTTCTAACCCTACTTGTAATATTTATTAAAATACCGAAGATGAAATAGAAATACAAGAGGAAAAAGCATATAACACAAAATAATAAAGACAGATATCTTTATTGATACTGAAGCTCGGTTACATGTCGGTCCCTCTTAGGGATACCCATTTCAATACTATAAATTACAAATAGGTAAGGAGTGCCCCTTCCGTGAAGAGGTGGTGTGCTTATAAAAGCTTCTTGGTTCCACACACGAAAATGTATGAGGGGTTACAGATGTCTCCTTCTCCAGGTCTATTTCCTAGAGGGATCCCCTCTTGATCTCATATGTTGCAAACTTCATCTGATGTACCTATGGCCCTGTAAGCAATGAAACAACAACACACATTTAGGTGTCCGAGATTGCCTCCCCGAATGAGGTTGTTAGTAATCAAATAATGTAATAGAAATATGGTAAAATTATGCCATGAAATCATGTAAATCTATGCTAATGATATGAAAACATAAAGAAATAGAATAAAAGAAGCTATCTCTAAAACCTAAGCTAAGCCTATGGGCCACTATCCAAGATAGCAACCGCTAAGATAAACCTTTCTCTCTTTACCCCAAAGCTATGGGTCAAAGCCTGTATCTGATGTTGAAATAATAGGTGTTATGATCTTCGATCCATCAATGCTTCACCGTACACGTGATATCAAATAGAACTCTCCAAGTCTTGAAATCTCTCCTCAAAAATATGTCTCTCTATATGATTATCTCTCATATCATTTGGTGCTCTTAGGCTTGCACCTTTTATAGTGTGAAACCCTAGGTCTATGTCCAAGCCCTAGGAATGAATTTCTCATGCATAGTGCAAGTTAGCATGAGAAGCTTTTGTCCATTGTCTATGTTTGAAGGCCACTTAACTGAAATCTCATTTCCCACTTGATTCTTCTATGTGAACTGTTCGTTAGCATGAGAAGCTTTTGTCCATTTTTATGCTTGGAGGTCAGTTAACTTAAGTCTAAATGCAAACTCAAGTCTCCTATGTGAACTGGTTGTGAAAAGGAATGCAAAGTTACTCCTGCTCACCTTTAATGCATACAGACTGCTACTTTCACCTATTATTAGGCCTATTTGTTGGTAAACTACTTCTTATGGCTTAGCTAATGTCGTCTGAAGTGGATAAGATCTGGTCGTTGTCATCTACAGCGACTAAGTTCTGGCCGCTCTAGGCTTGAGCGGCTAGAATCTGGCTACTCTTGGTTTGAGCGACCAAGCTTGGATGGCTTTAAAATGCCCCAAATAAGTGGTGAGAACCACTTTTGATGCTTATAAATTCCAAGGGTATGTCTTATGATCTTATGAGTGTGTCTATGTGAGCATCTCCCCTAAGCATGGCATGATTTAGGTGTCTATAGTTCCTTCTTTTTTGCACAAACAATAACCTCATTTGTCTTTACCTTCCCTTCAATAACAACATCATTTGTCCTTACCTACTCTTCAACATCCGTAGTAGCTATCATAGACACAACAATAAATTTCACTACAAGCATAGTCACCAACACAACAACAACTACAACCACAACATCATGAACTACCATAGTCTTATTCTTATTTATAGTAGTAGTAGAATCACAATACCACTACATATTTTATTGGTCATATGGGTAAACTACTAACTCAAGCATAGGGGGTATCTGTGTCATATTTTATGCAGCCTCTTCCTCCTTTTTTGACAAAAGTGGGACCACTTTCCACTAAATAGAGAGGAATTGATAAGACTTGGTACCTATTTTTTATTCAAGATAATATTTAATTAGTTATAATAGTATAATATTGTTATGTTTTTTTATATTTAATTAGTTATTATAATAGAATATTAAATTAGTTATTTTAGAAAACTTTCATGTCTCTTCTTGAAGTATCCTTCTAAAAAAAGAATTGGTGTACTCCTTTAGAAGACTATATATGAAAAAAAATTAGTGCATGAATTTTCAATGATAAAAATCTCTCTCAATGTTTATTTTATGTTCATACGTGTTCATGCCAATTCTTGTTCATACCACAGTGGACTCCTTGGCATAGGCATTCCATTTTGCATCCAAGTTGGAAGAGAGGTCACAAGCTAAATAGAAGGGATCGACATCAACACCAAATATAATGTCAACACCAAATCTAAAATTATCAATCAATCCACCACCTATGATAGCAATACCCAAGGGACCCATAATATTTTCTAAAATTGAGAATCCTCCAAAAACATAGGACAAGAAAAAATAGAAGGTAGAAGTAAAATGATGTACCCAACATAAGACACACTCATAGTGACTTGAATTATTGAGTATATTAAAATACTTTATTGGTTTATTTAGAAATAAATGAGTATTCCTCCTCATTAAATGGAGAATAAGAGGTAAACACTAGTCTGGTTTCTAGAACTCAACTAATTGGTAACATCTCTACATAAAATTCCTCTAAAGAGAGTGTCTTTTCCACACTCAATTTTTGGTAAAGGGAAATACTCTCCATGTCATTATAAACACAAAGATCCAAAGAACATCATAGAGTAGAACATAGTCAAGCACATTTGCTTCTAAACTACGACACACCCACAACCTTACTCTTTGAGTTGGCGTCATCTAAGGAAATGTAGTAAGGTTTGATGCTAATGTATCCTCTAGTATGGCATTAATCCAATGTGTGACTTAGTCACTTATTACATGGTGTTATTTGAAACTTGTGATGTCTTTCTAGGAAGACCTTACCTCTTCAATCACCATGCAACCTATAAAAACTATCAACAATAATAGTCCATGCATATTAGAGATATGGTATACCAGATACTAGAGTGTCTACTATAGAAGAAGGTAACATTACTTTTAGCAAAGTAATGTAAGAATTTCATTTCTCATACCCAAAAGGTTGTTTTTATGGTTTGACCTAATAAATATTTTGCCAAGAAGTTTATCCTTACCACGCTAGTTATATATTTTTCCACATACTCTGAGTAGATGGACGTCTTGAACCATCTATAATTTGATAATTGTAGGATCCCAAGGGATTCCAAGTGTAGTGCTTTATGAACCATTAGATTTATTTGATCCCTATATTAACACTTCCCAGTAATATTTTGTATTATCAATAAATCTAAGATAACAATAATATTTAATGCCAAATACAATAACTAACTAATCAAGAGAAGATCTCACTAAGTACACTGTCATATGGTAGCCCCATTTTGCTAGCACCAAATAAGTATGGAAAATAAAACTTGTGTATTAACTATAGGGCATCAAACAAAATAATAATTAAGAATAGGTACCCATTACCATACATCAATGATATATTAGACCAACTCCAAGGGGCTCAATACTCCACCAATAATGACCTCAAATCAAGTTATCGCCAAGTACCAATCAACCCAATAGACATATAGAATAAGGCCTTAAATACTATAAAAGAACTATATGATTTCTTGGATATACTTTTTGGATTTACCAAAACTGATGCAGGAGCATCTGGCGACAGTAGAGCAATCTTGCATTTTCTAAAAAATTTTCAAATTTCTCGAAGTACTTTGCAGTCTGATTTTTTTCCCCAAGGAGGAAGTTTTGTAAGGCAAGGGGGGAGGGGTCGCAAAATCGTGACCTCAAAAGCAGCGAAGAGGCATTGGCGAGTTTCGTCGCGATATCATGACGTTGTTTCAGAGCAAGGCGTAAGGGGGAAGTCCCGTCGCGATATCACGACCAGTGGTAAGCTGCCACGTGGCAGTGTTGCAAAGACAAGGCTTGAGGCTACAGCGAGGCGTAGGCAAAGGGAGTGCAGGAGGAAGCGGCGGTTTCATCGCGATATCGCGACAGCAGTTGGAAAGTAAGCCAAGGCGGAGTTTTTGTCACGATATCGCGACATGTCGCGATATCGCGGCTAGAAGGAAGAAAAGAAGAAGTTTACACGCGGATGGCCAGGCAGGATCGAAATGGACACGTGGCTGCCATGTGTGTTAAAGCGACAAAATAGCAGTTGTAGAGCATGGACAGTATGGGTGAGATGGCGGTTCAAAAGAACGGTCTGACCAAAGCGATGGTTGCAGGTCAAAGAAGACCATTAATGCAAGCTTCCAGACAGATCGGGCAGTTGCCCATTTATGGCAAAAAATTTGAAAACTTGGCCGAGGGGGAAAATCGAATTTGAAATTTTGTTAGGTGGGGGCATTAATTGCCTAGAGGGTCGAGGCCTCGATAAAAACTTGGATTTTTGTATTAATCGAGGGATGGTGGACTGGAGAATAGGGAGAAGAGTGAGACTGGAAGAACAGAGCCGAGGCTCGGTTAATGTAAGCCTGCGGGCTGTAATGCATAAGAATTTTCCGAATTAATAGAACAAAAGTTTTGAAATTTGCAGGAGTGTGAAGGCGTTTATTTTCCAGGTCCCCGTCAGTGGTATCAGAGTAAAAAGTTCCTGAGTGTGTGACAGATCGTCGGACGTGAGGCAGTCACACCAGGATCTGTGGGAAGGCTCAATAAAAAGTGAGAAGATGCCTCCGAGAAGAAACCCCATTGGTGGGAGAGGCATGGTAGTAGATTTTCGGGCTTTGCAGCGACAAGTTCAGGCCCTGCAAGAAGAACTGCGCAGAGGATACGAACCAAGAAGAGATGCAGACAGTGAAGATGAAGTAGATGAAGAAGAAAACTAGTTTGAAGAAGAAGAAGAAGAAGTTGTAGATCCGGCACAAGCCAGACTGTACAAAGCCATATCCCAGATCGGGAAGAGGCCGAAGATAGAAGTTTCCACGTATTTCGAGAACTTGAATCCGGAGGAATTGATTGATTGGATAAATGACCTGGAAGAATACTTCGAGTATGAAGAAGTTGAAGATCCCGAGCGGGTCAGATTTGCCAAAACAAAATTAAAAGTTCATGCCAGCATATGGTGGAAGGGAGTACACCTGGAACGGAATAGAAAAGGAAAAGAATGGATAACCAGATGGGTCAGAATGGTTGAAAAATTAAAGAGATAGTTTATTTCGATAGATTATGAGTTGGATCTGCTGAGAAAAATGCAGGGTTTGAGACAGCTAAATAAAACTGTCCAAGAATATACGGAGGAATTTTATAAAATCTCCATCAGAACCGGCCATTTAGAAGCAAGCAAGGAAAAGGTGGCCCGTTATATTAATGGTTTGAGACCTAGTGTCTAGGAAGAGTTGAGCTTAGTGCGGGTGAGCACCATTGAAGATGCTTACCAGTTTGCTCTGAAGGTTGAAGAAAAACTAAACAAAAGGTTTGAGAGCAAGCAAAAAGGAAGAGGGCCTGGAGGAAATACCGGTGGAAGAAAAGAGGAAGGAAAGGAAGAGAAGAAAGAAGAGGTTAGCAACAATCGAGAAAGAAGATGAAGAACCCAAACCGCAAGTTCAGAACAATGGCTACCCAAGAGGAAGAGGTAGATCTGGACACGGGTATTGAAAGGGAGTGTTTCGGGGAACATGTTTCCACTGTGGAGAAGAGGGGCATCGGGCATATGAGTGTCCCCAGCACCCCGAGAGAGTGAACAAGAAACAAGTGGGTCCTACCAGAGTTGCTATGGCAGCGAAAGATGCTGAATCAAAACATTCTGAAGAAGCTGAGAAAGGAGAAGCAATGATTGTGAGGAGAACCATGCAGATTGAGGAAGACAAACCAGATCAGAGGAGAAGCCTATTCCGCACATGGTGCAAAAGTGCAGGCAAAGTCTGTAATGTTATTATAGACAATGGAAGTACAGATAACTTAGTCTCCGAGGAGATGGTTTCTAAGTTACAATTGGAGAGAAGGAGACACCCGCATCCATATCGGATTGCATGGTTGCAGAAGGACCACAGAGCATGGGTTCGTGAACAGTGTTTAGTCACGTTCAATATTGAGAAGTACCAGGATGAGGTCCTGTGTGATGTTTTCCCCATGGATGCTTGCCATTTGCTATTAGGAAGGCCATGGCAGTTTGATCGAAGTGCAGTGCATGATGGTCATGCAAATACTTACTCCTTGATGAAAGATGGAGTGCGGCACAAGTTGAAGCCATTACAGACAGTGGATGAGAAGGTGTGCAGCAATGCCAAAATTTGTCTGGTAGAAGGCAAAAAATTTTGCCAGGAAATGGGATTTGAGCAGGTTGTAAAGGTTGATGAGTGTTCGAAGATATTACAAAGGACGCGGACCAAACAGCATAGAAGTGAAGGTCACTTCTCCTCTTTACCTGGGGTGTCTGATGCAGGAGCATCCGGCGACAGTAGAGCAATCTTGCATTTTCTAAAAAAATTTCAAATTTCTCGAAGTACTTTGCAGTCTGATTTTTTTTCCCCAAGGAGGAAGTTTTGTAAGGCAAGGGGGGAGGTGGCGAGTTTTGTCGCAATATCGCGACGTTGTTTCAGAGCAAGGCATAAGGGGGAAGTCCCATCGCGATATCGTGATGGGTCATGATATCGCAACCTATCGCGATATCGCGACCAGTGGTAAGCTGCCACGTGGCAGTGTTGCAAAGACAATGCTTGAGGCTATAGCGAGGTGTAGGCAAAGGGAGCACCGGAGGAAGCAGCAGTTTCGTCACGATATCACGACGTCACAATATCATGACAGCAGTTGGAAAGTAAGCCAAGGCAGAGTTTTTGTCATGATATCGCGACATGTCGCAACAGCAGTTGGAAAGTAATCCAAGGTGGAGTTTTTGTCGCGATATCACGACATGTTGCGATATCGCGGCTAGAAGGAAGAAAAGAAGAAGTTTACACGCGGACGGCCAAACAGGGCCGAAATGGACATGTGGCTGCCACGTGTGTTAAAGCGACAAAACAGCAGTTGCAGAGCATGGACAGTATGGGTTAGACGGTGGTTCAGAAGAACGGTCTGACCAAAGCGGTGGTTGTAGGTCAAAGAAGACCATTAATGCAAGCTTCTAGACAGATCGGGCAGTTGCCCATTTATGGCAAAAAATTTGAAAACTCGACCGAGGGGGAAAATCAAATTTGAAATTTTGTTAGGTGGGGGCATTAATTGCCTAGAGGGTCGAGGCCTCGATAAAAACTCAGATTTTTGTATTAATCGGGGGATGGTGGACTGGAGAATAGGGAGAAGAGTGAGACTGGAAGAACAGAGCCGCCGAGGCTCGGTTAATGTAAGCCTGTGGGCTGTAATGCATAAGAATTTTCCGAATTAATAGAACAAAAGTTTTGAAATTTGCAGGAGTGTGAAGGCATTTATTCTCCCGGTCCCCGTAAAAAACCTAATTAATGGTGTGTTGTGACCATTCACAAGATCCTTTATTTTTTACTTAGATGGAACCCTTATTTTTAGTAGAACTTGTGATGCAGGAGCCTATATTTCGGAGGGCATAACTTTTGATCCAACTATTGGATCGGCTTGAAATTTTATGGGGAGTTAGATAAAGAGGTGTACATACCATGGGCTATATGACTCTAGTCGTCTAGTTGTTTTTTTAAGATTTTTTTAAGTTTTAATTCCTTCATCTAGTGCCCTGAAAATAGGATTTAGTGTTTTGGTGAAAATTTAGAAGAAAACATATTTGAAATAACTTCTTATTTATGCATTGGGTAGGTATTGATATTTTCTAGGAGGATTAATATAGATGATATGAAGGTGCATATCAATTTTGAGGGCTATCCAAGTTTTTTTTGGGTGATTTAGGTTTTGGCACTAAAGACGAAATAGCCTAGAAAATAAAATAAATAAATAACTATTTTTTTATTTTTAGGGCTTAAGATTTAGGGTTTTGTTTTAGGGTTTCTTTTGGGATATATATTCCCTTGGTATCGCATTGTAAAGGGGTGAAATCTAGGAATGAGAAAGAAAGCATTTATTAGATTATTTCCATCTATTGTAACTTTTGTGTGATTGGGAATTTTATCTTTTGCTTTGTTTCTTTTTGTCACAATTTTATGTGATTGGAGGTTCTTATTCTAACCTCTTGCAACTGGATTTACACCAACTTGTAAGGAGCATTTTTAGAATGTGAATCAAGTTTTGGACACTCCAAATTAACATAAGCCTCAAATAACCTTGCCAAGAGCTCCTTTAGCATCACATAAATCTCAATCCTAGGATACATGGTTGATAAATAAGGGAAACATATAGACTCAAAGAGGATTTGAGTCATCTAAGAATTTCTGACACACGAGAACCTAATAAAACTCAAAAAATTTATTTGCCTTCACAATTGCTACCATAGGTTCATTTTAGATTTTTCACATGTTGCATGGCCTTTAAACTAGGTCATGTATGGGAAGGTGAGGATCCATTAGAATTTGTAATAGCAATAGGTGTTCACCAATACCATTATTCTCCATGCCAAATATCACTTATTCATTCAGGTTAAATATTGATGTGTTTAACCATACACTTCTCATTTTCTTGATCCAAAATAAGTATTTGACAACATACCATTTTGAGGTACTTTTTGGCATAGCTTAGCACTACTCAAACTATGATAAGAAGTTGTACAATATTGATGCCATCATATCATAGGTAAGAAATATATTGTGTATTCTTATCATAAGCCTCTATAAATCCTACATTCTTAAAGTAAGCTATAAAATGCTACACATGAAATAGATAACATAACTACAATAATTCCACTTTGTGATCAAACATTTGAAGAGAAATAAGAATCAAACAGCAAATTATTTAAACCATGAACTGATATTAGAAATGATTGACTCTTGTTAATTTCAAAGTACATGGTGCCAATGACTAGCAAGCAATATATTCTTTAGATGCTCTGTCAGCGTTCACCAGTATTTGATTAAAGGTAAGTGAATACCAAACTAAAACATCCAATATAGGTTGGTGTACCATCTTGGGAAGCTATGTATGCCATATAGTATACTTACAATGCTACATCAATGTTTCCATGAGCCTCACATGCTCTATGAAGCTTTATATATATTCTTGTATACCATGTAACATTACCAAACTAGCAAACAAGAAACTAGGATCTACACCCCATTGTAGGTTCCTTCCAAGCTTTGAAAAGTTATAAACATTCTCTCAAGGTGTTCAACCACTAAGCATCAATATGATTTATCTTTATGTTTTGGACACATTTAGCAATATGAAAATCATGATGGCAACTATGGCACCATGGAGGAAAAGCATTGACATTGTTGAAACTGCTCATTTGTTCTTTAGCAACATTTTTTAGTGGCATCTATAGAACCAGATGGACACCCAAGATCCATAATTTTATGATCCTCCATTTGTATACTGAAGGATAGATAAATTTTATAAATAATATGTTAGTGCAATTATTTAGGATGTACAACCATTAGCATCCTCGCACGTGGAATGAGTCTACTATAGATCCAACATTCCTATAACAAGTCTCTACACCCATCAACAAGACATTATCCTTTTTTAGCATGATTTGTATTCCAACCCATCACACTATTAGACATCATCTTCCACATTTTAATTGGTACCTGTTGGTATTTTTACAACTTTACCACATTATAATTTTGTTGAGTGATTCATTTTAAAATTTGAATGCAATTTTGCGAGCACCCAATTGTTAATGAAGGCACTACAGTTTTAATACATAGTAGTTTTGATGCATATTTACTTGCATATTTAATTATATTTTTTGCTTCCTTTTATAGTATCACATTACTATAAATTACATAGAAATCATCAGGGTAAGGAAAAATTTTATTAAAAATTAACTAAGGAACGAAATTGCCAACAAGAAATTGATCTTAAAAGGAGAAGCGCTTCATGGAGGAAGAGCGATTAATTTGGGCAATTTCACCCCAAGAAGTTTCGCTATTAAAATCATGTTCGAATTTTGATAAGGGAGTGAAAAGTGTTTTCATGCCAATCAAAGGGTGAATATCCCTGTCGCCTCTCTTGGAGGCAAAAAAAAATTTAAAAAGCATATTTTCTTGACGTGAAGAAACGAATATTTCAAGAGTAAAATAAATGAAATAAGGCACTTTCACTGCAATTGAGGGGCAAAACCTCTTATCACCCCAATTGAGAGGCAAAACCTCTTATCGTACCTCTTTGTGGTGAAAGCTTTTTTTAAAGCGCATACCATGACAAAAAAGGTTTGAGGCGCTATGTAAAAGGTTGAAGGTGCTTTCACCCCAACATAGGGGTGAAACACCTTGGCACCCCTCTTTGGGATGACACATAATGCAAAGGTAGTTCCACGAGGGTCGAGCGCCTATGAATCAAAGTGGAGTTTCAAAAGACACTTTCACCCCAAGTGAGGGGTAAAATTCTTTGTTGCCTCTCCTTGAGGAAAAAATGTAATATTAAAGGAAAATTCATGAGCTAGGTGCTAACAAGAAATAAGAGGCACTTTCGCCCCAAATGATGGGTGAAACTCTCTATCACCCCTCTTTGGGACAAAACATATTTCAGGTGAATTTTAATATATAGTGAGCCCGATATGAATATAAAAGGTAGTGCTTTCACCCCAAGTGAGGGGTGAATATCATTATCACCTCTTCTTGGGGGTGAAAGAGTATTTTAAAAGGTCTTAAAGGCTAAAATAGGTCAAAACCATAAAGGTTTATTTCAATACAATTAATGATTTTTTCCATGACTCGGCAGAGAAAAAATATAGCACTTGATGCAAGTTTGAAGTGTAGTAAGTTGAAGTCACCCCTATAAAGATGCACTAGGTAGCTTCACCTTTCCAAGGAGTTAATGGGGTTCTAAAGGTTCAGTTTTAGGTGAAAATCATTGCGCAACATTCCACGTCAAATTAAGCAAGTGATGTCACCTCTCTAGAAGGACAAAAGTCTCTGTCGCCCTCTTTTGAGGTGAAAGTGAAAGGATAGTTATTTAAATAAAAATTAGAAGGGAAAAATTGCTTAAGTATCAGGCCCATCTCCATTGTCACCCATTGCTGCCCCGACAAGGTTGTTTCACCTCATATTTGGGTGAAACTATTCTTTGAAAAATATATAGCTTTGAGAGGTATGATTTTGTAGTTTTTCTAGGAAAGAAGCAAGAAGGAATAGAATTTAATTCTAGGAGCAATGTAGGCAAGCACTCCCAGAATGTCTGCTTCAATATCAAGAGATCAGAGATAGATTAGGTTTATTTCCAATGCACCGACCATCAACCTTACCAGTTTTCAAAGCAGATTTAATTCTTGGTGGATTTTCTTAACGGAGGTAAATTTCCAAGGCACAAGGCAAGCGAATTCATGCCTGATTCTTAGGTGATTTTACTAGATCCTGATGCACCGATGTCCAAGGTTGCTTCAAGCATTTACTTCAGCTGACTTCTTGATGCAATTCACCTATCAAAGTTGGATTGTGGTTTCCTTGTAAGATGTTTTGACCAGAACGCCACTAATACAGAGGAGAAAAATATGCATGCTAGTTTTTTATCTACCAGTATTTTTTTGTATATGCATTAAATTATAGAGGCAAAATATCTCTATATTATACTAATCATTTTTCATTGTAAAGGATGGAAGGTTGGAAACTCTGCAAAAAAATACTTCGAGTTTTTACATTAATAGAAACAACTTGGCTTCTAGTTCTTTGAAATATTGTGCATTTGATAGTTTTGTGTGTAATTTATAAAAGCTTTTATTTCCATTAGTTGTTGTGAGTGAATTTTGCTTCTGAACTTAGTCTTTGCTAGTGTGGGATTGAATACTGGAATGCACTCTGGAGGTTATTTTCTTGCATAATTGTTAAAAGTTTATGTGCTTATATTTTTGTTGAATGTTGTCGATGGCTTGGTGGAAGTTTGTTTTTTAGTCTATCCCCATCCTATACTACTGGTTTATAGCCATATTTTCCATATCTTTCTACAATTTCCCATTTATTTCCTATTTCTCTAATCTTATACCCAGTGTAGGGTTTGTAAGGGAGCTAGCCCTCTCTGGAGATTAGCATGGAGGACATTTCTTTCCTCTAGCATTTCAATGTTGGTCGAGTCTAGGGTGCACAAGGCATAGATGTTGTAACTAGGCATATTCATGACCAACAATTTGTGGCACACTCAAAGGGACTTTTAAAATATTCCACATTTAATAGTATTAAGGTTTGATGTTCATCTTGTACTATGTGATTAGAACATCTGGCAACTCAGCTCTACCCAAAATCCTTCGAACATGAAGTGAGAAGAAGTAAACTTCATGATTACAAGATCGAAGGCCAAAAATCCTGAAGAGCCTATTGAGTTTTATAAACTTGGCATTCAAGAGCTATGATAACACCCTAGGTTAGTTCCTTCAGCTGCCCCATTCACTATAACATCCTCTTAGCTATTTGGTATTTTTTCCATTCTTGCAAGTCCTACTAGTATAGATACTAGTTTTCCACCTCCCAAACCACACACACTAGTCCATATGGCTCAAAATCCACCACCGCAACAACCACCACCAAGGCAGTTTCCAGCATGGAATAGCTTAGGATATTTAAATTTACAAGATCAAAACCCAATCCCTCAAGTAGCATTAAAGTCTTTGCCTACCTATAATGGTACAAGTAAGATTGCTTACGAACATATCCAATATGTGGCTTCTTTGGTGATAATACATGACATTACAGATGAAGATAATATGGTAATGTTACTTGTATTGTCCCTCAGAGAAAAATTGTTGTACGGGTACCAATCCTTACCACCCACTACTATCACTACATGGGACCAGTTAGTAGAGTTTCTGATTAAGAATTTCCATGAGCAAGCTGATCCTTTTTCCTTACTGCATCAATTCACAAACATCTAGAGACATTTGTAGGAGTAATTTTTATATTCTAAAATCAAGTCCACTCAGATTTAGCAAAGAGTCTCTGATGGTCTTTGGCCGACCCATGAACAAGCTACGTTTTACTATAATTAGGATTTCAATTCCAACATTGGTATGGCGGTTCGGCAAGCCAATGTCCACACATTTCTAGATCTGTACACACAAGCATAAAAGGATAAAGCAAATTTTATTACCTAGGTAAGATACCTCCAAAGGTAACAATGCCTAGTCTTCATGATCTCCCACAACATCTGTATTCTAGTATATTTTTACAACCCATGCCTTCTATGTATCCTGTTCCTTCATGGAACTCGGCTCTAACTCAAATTTCATCATTTCCAGTCCTATAATTACCCACCCCTATTATTCCACAATTACCCACTCCTTATATTCTAGTATTACCTTCTCCACCAATACCCTTACCTTTTCCAGAACCTCCAACACCCATAAATCCCAATCCCCATATGAAATTGTTACAAGAGATGCAGTCGCTTAATTCAGTTATGAGGATGATGTCAAAAAAATCATGTCTATCAAGAAGAAGCAAGCTTAAGCTGAATTTTGATCGAGGATATTTCAAACTCCACCAATTACTAGGGAGAAAGCAGCTTCAACTAGCAGAGGTGCTGAGAGGAACACAATTGTGTTGGTTAATGAAAATTTTGGTACATCAATTAGTGCTCTACCTACAATGATCCTCATGGTGAAGATACCTGCATGGTTCATTTGAACTATGTGCAAACATTGGCAAAAAGTGTTGGTGGTCAATTCAACATAATTTTAGAAATAGATCACAACTTCATGGTCCCATCTATTGAGCAAGTTTTGGGTCTCACACGGTTTGGTAAGAAACCTATCATTGTAAATTCGGTTGATATGGATCCATTGAAGGTACCTATTGAGTAAAATATGAAAAATGAAAGAAGGTATCCCCAAGCAAAAGTGTATGTGCCAACACCCAAATAATATGAGCATGTTTTATTGAAATACCTTTTGCCTACCTCAATGAAGGATAAAATGCAAGCAAAATAATAAACTTCACAACCTGCTTTTACACAAGTGCAGACTGAAATAAAAGAACAGGCAAAGGAAAAGCTCAAGTACCCATCTTTGACCAAGCATCAGAGAGTAGAAGTTACACAACAATACCATAGTAGATATAAATATGCTGGTGAATCATAGGAGTCCAATGCATAGTCATATAATATTGTTGAAGAACTAAAGAGGATTCCCATAAAGGTGAGCCTCTACGACGCACTACAAATGCCTGGATAAGTGGATCTATTGCATGAATTATTGAAATTTGTAAAGGATAAGAAGAAAATCATGTATAAACAATGTTGGTCCAAAAATTGCCCACTTTAGCTATCGAGAAGAATAGACCTCCCCCATTCTATCTGTCTCTCAATATGGAGGGTTGGATCGTACATAATTGCATGATCGACTTTGGTGCAGCAACGACTGTCATGCCAAAGGTAGTATGCGAAGTTATGGGGATGGAGTATACAAGAAGTAACCCAAGTATCTTGCAGTTGGATGGTACTCCCATCAAAATAGTAGGATTAATCAAGGATGTACCAATTTTTTTGCACAACATGCCATAAATCACTATCATACAGGAAGTCAGTGTGGTAGACTTGGAACCATACTTCAGTATGTGTTTGTCTAGAGAGTTCACAGCTAATTTGGGAGGTTACCTGTAATTAGACTATTCTCACCTGGAGATTCCATTCAAAGGGAGGAGAATATGTATTTATAATAAGAAGCCCTCCACATATCATATCGAGAATATTGAATATGAAGAAAAAGTTGTAGATTCAGTGAACATGGTGATCAAAGAACTAGAAGAGACGGACCTGATGGAGGAAACTTTGGATGAACTTTAGCTAGAGGATGATTTTTTTATGCTCGACTTTAATACGATGATGGAAATCAAGATCGGCTGCTATCCCATCACTAAACTTGAGGAAGGTGAGGCGAAAGTAGATAATGGTCTAGGTTCTATTTAGACCAATTGTGGAAAATTTACTTCGATGGTACCCGATGCAAGAATGGTGTCGAATATAGGCTAATATTCATCTCTCCTTCAGGAATACAAAAAATATATTTATACCAGCTAACTCGGAGTTGTACAAATAATATCATCGAGTACGAAGCACTATGCTTGGGCCTAAAGAAAGCAAAAAATCTTGGGATTGAAGAGTTGCAAATTTTTGGTGATTCTGAGTAGATTATCAATCAAGTGACCAATAAGTGCATCATAAAGAAACACTACCTAAAGGCATATTCCAATAAGGTATGGGACCTTTTCAACTCATTTGATGCATTAAATGTTCAAGCAATTTCATGAGAACAAAACAAGCATGCAGATCTACTAGCATCATGTGGTGCAAATTTCTCTACTGTTGAGAGTGTGGTGTGAAAGCCCAAGACTGTAAGGATTATTTATAGACCTTCATTCCTAGACAATAACATATACTAGAAAGTCTTTGATAATGATGAATAGATTGTAAACTTTCTAATTAAATAAGTCGGTAGTATGGAGGGGAGAACATTATATGGGGATGAAGCTAAAGGCTTGATCCAGCTCCAAAATAATAATATCCTAAAAGAATTTATTACATTAGAAAATCTCTTTGATCAAAGTGATAGAGTGGAAAAGCATTGAATCAAGGTGGATGAAAAGGAATACACTGATCTAAAGTTAGAACCTGACAAAGTCATCAAAGTTAGGATAGATTGTTCTCCAGGTAAACTCGATGAAATCAAAGAGCTATGTCATGATTTCCCTGACATTATCACATGGAGCTATCATGATCTAAATGGATACTACAAAAACATGATCCAGCACACTATTGAGTTGCAGGAAGGGGTGAAGCCTTTTCAATAGAAGTAGTGGTCTTTTAATCCAAATATTGAGGTGCTTCTGAAAGTAGAACTGCTAAAAATGTTGGACACAAAAATTATTTATCCTATAAAGCATTCGACGTGGGTGGAAAACTTGGTTCCAATTTGAAATAAGAATTGAGATATTCACCTGTGCATAGATTTTCACAATCTAAACCAAGAATATTTTAAGGATCATTATCCCTTATCGTAGATTGATAAAATTATTCACGTTGTTGTTGGAGCATAGATATTTTCACTACTTTATGATTTCTTCGGCTACAACTAGATCTGGTTAAAGGATGAGGACTAGCAAAAAATAGTATTTACGATAAATTGGGGCACCTTCACCTATCAAATAATACCTTTCGGTATTTCCAATATTGGTGCCACCTTTCAAAGAGCCATGGATGTCACCTTTGGTGAGTTGTTGAATCGGATTATTGTGATTTATCTTGATGATATGATTGTTTTCTCACATCGTAGGGAATAGCATGTCTCTCATCTTAGATAGGTGTTTGAAAAGTACCAAGAATTTAGTATTTTCATTAGCCCAAAAAAATTTATTTTTGTTTTCAAGGAAGGAAAGCTCTTGGGACATGTGATCTCAAAGGAGGGACTGGCCATTGATCCTGTGAGAACTAAAGCTCTTCTAAAACTTCCATTTCCAACTAACAAGAAAGACCTACAATCATTTTTTGGCTAAATAAACTTTATCCAAAAATTCATTATCGATTTTGCTTAGGTAGTGAAACCAATGATAGAGCTCCTGAAGAAAAATGCATATTTCAAATGGATAGAAAAGAGGAGGTAGGTTTTCCAAGAAATTAAAGATATGATAATCCAAGCATTGGTATTGATTAATCTAGACTACTCCAAGGATTTTATCCTTTACATAGTGGGTGAGCAGGAGATATATGTCATACTTACACAAAAGTAAGATTATGGAGAGGAATAGTCTATCGTTTTCCTAAGTTAAGTTATTCATTTGCACCAGGATAAGTATAATTTCATTGAAAATTAGGTGTATGCGGTCATGAAATATCTTAAAAAATTCTAGCATTTTGTATCTCAAAGAAAAACGATTGTCTATGTCATTCATCCAGACGTTAGGAATTTTATTATCCAAGGAGAACTTGGTGATAAGACAGTAGGCTAGGTTTCAAAGATCCAATAGTATGATGTGTAAATTTGACAGACCAAGTTGGTTTGCAGTCAAGCACTTTGTCAAGAGCTGGCTAAGAGCATAGCTTCTCAGCAACTAGTGCCATTACATGGTGAGGTTATCAGTGGGAGTAATCTCACCAACCAAGATGTAGGTGATCGCGACTGGATAGAAGACCTTGTTGAATTCTTCGCATCTAGAAGATGTCCCCCTCACCTCAACTCCTCTTAAAGGCAAATATTTAGATTGTAGGCACTAATATATGTCCTATTACCAAGTGGGTTATTCCACAAAAATATATATAGAGTACTCCTCAGATGTGTGAAAGAGTCTAAAAAGAAAAATATCCTAGAGGAGTTTCACTCTAGCTTGTCTAGTGGGTATTATGCAGGAAGGTCCATGGCCTTGAAAATCATTCGAGCTGGATACTTTTGGCCCACCCTTTTCATAGATACACATAGGGTGAGTCAAATTTGTGATAATTATCAGAGGTATATTGGCAAGAGTAAAAGGGTATCCTTGCCTCTACATACGATCCAAGTGGGAGCTTTGTTTCAATAGTGGGGCTTGGACTTCATTGGATTCATTGATCCTAAATCCTCTACTAATCATAAATACATTTTAACAGTAGTAGACTACTTTACTCGATTGGTGGAGGCCATCCCAACCAAAAAGGTAGACCAAGCGATATTCATTTCTTTCCTTGAGGAGCTAATTCCCCATTTTGGTGTGCCAGATGCTATTATGACTGATAACAAGACCCCTTTCACTAGAGCAAATATTACTGAGTTTATGAGCAGATATGGTATTTATTTGAAAGCATCTTCCAATTATTACCCGCACGAAAATGGCTTGGTCAAGTCTACGAATAATAATTTGCTTCAGATATTCAAAAGAACACTTGGGAACAACAAGAGAAGTTGGTACCTATTGCTAGACCAAGCTTTGTGGGTATATCACATATCAGTGAAGAAGTCAATTAAAACTTCTCCCTATTCCCTAGTGTATTGCAAGGAAGTAGTGTTTCCTACTCATATTGAACTTTTAGTTCTTCAAACCTTGCAGTTGCTTTGTGAAGAGAGTGATAAAGTTGATCCTATGAACGCGAGACTAGCACATCTCTTGCAGCTTGAAGAAAAGAGAGAAAAATCTTATAACACTTTCATGGAATATGCCAGAACAACACATAAGTGGTTCAATAAGAAGGCATCTGAAAGGACGTTTAAAATTAGTGACTTGGTGTTGAAATAGAATTCAGATAAAGAAAATCCTGGTAAGCACCACAAATTTGAAGTGATATGGGAGGGCCCATTCCATATCATAGGGGTAAATTCTATTAATGCTTATTATCTTCCTGACATGGATGGCCGAGAGCTACCTATTCCAGTAAATGGTCTTCATCTGAAGACTTACCACCACTAAAATTCTTCGAGGGGTCAAGTATGTATATATGTACAATTTCTCATTTTTTTAGTATGTTGTGCCCAGATAGATATATAAAGAAGAAAAAGAAAAAAATAATGATATAAAAAAAATGGAAAATTTTTAATTTTTCTCCCCTCAGAAATACATCTCCAGAGTAGACTTTTTTTTTTATTGGTGAAAAGGGGTTTTGAAAGGGTCCCATAACCTTTTACAATGCTTGAATAAAAACCAAAAGCTTCAAAGAGACTATCAACCACCAGGTAGGAATCCTACAACTATTCTAGAGAAACTACAGTTGTGGTACAAAAATAAACTAGAGGCCCATATTGGAGAGGGTCTAAAGTCTAAAAAGGGCCCGTGCAGGGGCAACATCAAACTACCAAAAATGCCCACATAGGGGCAAGGCTTGAGAATAGATAAAAATCTCATGCAGGGGCAGTCCATGAAACCAAACAAAAACTAGGGCTAGAGCAAGAACAACAAAAGACCATCAAGGGAAGGCCCCACAACCAAGAAATCACCTACAACATAAATCAAACATTTGGATCTGAGCCATTACCCATAGGGTTATCTCCAACCAAGATCTTGAATTCCTTAAGGATTTCAAATCAATCCTTATATTCCTCAAGGAGGGAGTCCACCTGAATCAGGAGGGAGGAGATGATCCTGGTTGCCCGACCAAGAGCATTGAGGAGGTCTTGGATCTCCTGGATGTACCCACGATCGGAGAGGTTCGATAAATGCATCACTCGGGATGCCATAAGGGGAGCTTATGCAGAGGTCCCTTTGTTGTGGATCAATTTCCTTGATGGCTTATATTTTTTGGCCTGGAAGGAGAGTGAATCATCTGAAGTGTCGTCAACTATGAGTGGGGCCTTCCTCTTGCTGCTTCCTGCCTTATCACGGACGAGGTACCAACGGGCTTCAGTTTTTTGAGAACCCAAGGTCTCGTCCACCCTGGCTACAAATATTGGAGTGTAATTGGGAGGAATGGATACCAGGGCGTATCTCCCAACCTCATCTCTGGTATTGGTAGGTCCTTCAGCAATGAGGACAGGCTCGATAGGCACCACTGCTCTATGGTTCTGCTCCACCACCATGAACCTAAACAACACAAGGTGAAGGTCCTGATGGAGAGGGGAGGAGGAGAAACCTCTCTTTAAGTTCAACACCGATCTCTCCATCGACAAAAATATATACTTAGGAATATTTCTTTCTTTCTTTCCTCTAAGGTGATTCAAGAACGTGAGATGAAAGCTCCAAAGAATAGTGTTCGGGTTGTTGAGAGTAAAATACTACAACACCATTATCATCATTGTGTCTCATAGTTTCGGTAGCATCTCCTTGACTAAACCACATTTATCTTTGTTGAGGGACTCCCCTTTGTCCTTGAATAGGGATAATATTCCTTTGAGGGAGTGTTTCTCCTAGTTAATAATTTTCCCATCATTGGGGAGGTCAATGACTTCCACCAGGAGGTCTATTGTGACTGTGAATCCCATCCCTTGAATGATGATGTGTCCCCTATTCCATGAATGAAATAAATCCATGGATAGGTCTGCCTTGGGTCCACTAAATTTCTATAAGAATTTAAGGAGGCCATGGTCCCTAAATATATCTTCAACCAGAGGAGTTAGTTGAAGGGACGCAAGTTCGATTTTGGCCATGGCAATGACACAAAAGTGATGCGACAAACAGATATCAAGGGGGTGGAAAAATGATAAGGAGGAAGGGTGTTAGAGGTGGAAATAAAGCACCAGCAACCCTCTAGAAGAAACTACCACCCAAGGTGGCTCGTACTCCAAATCAACCAAATTGGGCAGAAATCAAGGAACGCGAGTGAAATGGCACACCAAACAATGGGGAGGGCTAGGTTGAGGGGAGCAGAGATGGCACTAAGTCTGACTAAAAGGATAGATGAGTACGGGCCATGATGAATGGGATGATCATCCTTAGTGGATAGAAGGATGTGGCTGAGACACGTGATGGGGGTGACAAAGGCAACTGCCATAGGGAAGATAAGACAAAAACACGTTACTAGTCTAACACTAATAGTGCACCTTGCAAAAAAGGTACTGGAGAGGTTGCAGCAAGTCATCAAGGATCGGTTGAAAACAAGGATATGAGCAGAATGTCTAGAGAGCATAGGGACTATTTTAGTGACCTAATCAAGAACATGAGCACAGGGGGTAAGCATTCCCAATGTCCAGGCACCCTTGTCGATGCTAGAAAGAGGGGTGATGATATTTCCAAGGTGAAAGCTTTTGATGCTAAAATTCTCTTGATTCCAAGTGAACCCAAAATTATGAGTATGCCCCCAACGTCAGGCTGACAGTTGGTTGGTACTACGAAGACTCTTTCTCGTGCAATGGTTGGGAAGCTCCACTTGGAAGAGGTTGATTTAGAAAAGACCCACACATGAGATAAGGTTGAAATCATAGCTCATGGTGCCACAAGACTTGTCATGTTGGACCTGGACTGAATATTCAAACTACTTTGTGGATGCAGGATTGAAACCTACGGAGTTGGTTTCCTACTCTGGTCCACAACAACTTACTGATTGATGATGTCAGTCGCATTGATGTCGATGATCATTTGGGAGGAGTCTTTCTACACCATGAGGCTAGACTCTAAGATTTTTATGTTGGCTAACTGGTCAGCCGCTCGATTTCCCTCCCTATAGATGTGGGTCACACTTGTGCTAGAGAAGGAGCATAATAGTTGTTTGACTTTTGCGATCATACTGGCGATGTTTCACAGTGGTAGATGATTCGAAAGAAATGTTGGTGATAATATTTTTGGAATCTCCTCCCACCATGACATTTGGAACCTACAAACTATGGATGAATATAATACCTTAGTAGAGATCCCTGGCCTCAAAAAAATGATTGGAGTTGAATCTTAGAATCCCAGCATAGGCCAGGATGATGTTTCCCTTGTGATATCGGATGATACCTCCTACACCTATAGCTCCTAGATTTCCTTTGGTTGCATTGTCAAAATTTAGTTTAAGGAAGCCTAGAGGTGGAGGAGACCATATGATGAGGGAGTGATCAGCCTTGGAAGAAGCCTACTTGTGGTTGCCTTCTAGGATTTTAAGAATGAAATCCAGGAGATCTTCAGGATGAGGCTCTAGGTCACTTTTACCCTGGGTGATCGATACATTTTCAGCAGTAGCAGCAACAATGATCCTGGTGAGGATGTGGTTCTCCTTGCGGGATGAATGTTTGAAGGTACAAACATTGCGCTCCCACCAGATCTTCCACAATAATTGGGGGAGGCAAAGGGACCAAAAAGTCTTCAAGTGATACCTCTGAATGGATTCAACCACTGGACATAAAGATCACTAATCCAGAAGGGCAGGTCCAAGAAATACTGACCAAGGAGAACAGGGAGGAAAGGATGGATTGGGAGAAGGGGTAGGAAGCGAATATGTGCTAGGTAGAAACAATCTGAGAGGCACGGGTAGCAAATATTGGGGAGAGATAGACCACGGTGATGGAGTTTAGGGATGGTAAGAATCTTATCTTGGACAAACAACCATAGGAAAAAATTGACCTTAGGAATAAGGTGGGGCTGCCAAATGAGCTTGGATGGAAACCAGGGAGGGCTAGGGTTCTCTAATCGGGCATATGTTGACTTGATAGAGAAGAGGCCAGAAGAGGATGGAGCCCAAAGGATGGAATATTCCATCGAGGAGGAGAGAATGACACAGAGGCAGAGAATATTGGAAAGGGTGATAGAGGTAAGCTTATGTTTTGCTAAGAGGCCATCAGTCAAGAAGGGCTTCCATGAGGGGACTTCCAGAGTAGAAATTTGACTTCGTTCCAAGAAATATTTTATGTTTATTTTTTTGACGCATTCAAGAGATGTATATATACGAAATATATTAAACAAAAAAGAGAAAAATGTATATATTTAAAAAAAAAGCGCATATGTACGTTTTTTTAGAAGAAATAAAAAAAAAAGGAGAAAAGTGATTTTGTCCCAATTAAGGGGCAAAAGCCTTAGTCACCCCATTTGAGGGCGACGGGGATGTGTGAATAACAAAAGGTACACTTTCACCCTCATTTAGGGATGAAAATTCGTATTTGTCTATTTTGAGGGCAACAGAATGTTTAAGGTGTTTTCGCTCCAATATAAGGCGAAAGTCATGAGCACCCTATTTTATTGACATAAGTTATAAATAAATAAATAAAAAGAGGAAAAGCAATAATATTTTTTCCCTAAGATTGCTATCATGTAGCTTTTCTAAAGTGGAATGAAAGTTTTATTTTAAAATATAATTTTTGGAGGAAAATCAGGCGTCAGTTAAAAGGGCTTAATTTTCCAAAATGGCAAAACTGATTTTCTAAAGAAAGGAAAAGGAAGAAGCTTGCCTTCCAAGGAAAGCATTTTTTGAAGCCAAATAAATGAGGAAAGATGTTTTAAAAAGGCACTCTATCTATTGTTTTCTCCAAGCTACAGGAAATGAGACTTCGGGAGCGTGGTTGATTGGAAAAAAAGGAAATTGGTAGTTTGATTTTGCCCAAAGACATTTTCGTAAAGCAAAGTGCACTAATTGAAGATCTTTCTCACCAAGGGATGATTTCGAAAATAGTTTGATGCCATTTAAAAATTAAAAGCGTCGATTTTTTTTATATTCATCTTTTTCACCCCAAAATGGAATTTAGAAGATTGAAAGTGGATAAGGTGATTGGTTTACATCCCGAGGTGTACCCCGAGTAGACAACTGGCAATTTTTATTCTCAAAGTTACCTGTTGAGGTTCATAAAAGTGCTTTTCAAGACTGAAGGTTGCTAAAGCACATCAATCAAGGAATATTTTGGGTAGAAGAAGTTCAAAGGTATTTATAAAATCATTAAAAATCATGCTTGACGTAGAGATACACGTTCGCTCCATTCCTTTGAAAATTGGAATGTGCATTTAATCTGGTCTGTGAGACACAGTTATAAATTTAGTTCCCCCATGAGAAGAATGTAATAGTTTTTTATATTTTTTATAAAGCATTGTTGTGTTGAGGTGATATTGTTGCAGAAGTTACTCAAGGCTTGAGCATTGTAACAAATAGGGAAGAGAATTGTTGAGCTTGTTAGTACTAAAAATCCAAAGAAAGCAAAGAAGAAGATAGAGGGAGGAAAGAAATCTAAAAAACCAAGGTACCATGAAAATGATGAGTTGAACGTGTACTCGGATATGTTGGCTTAGGTGGGAGGCTACGTATTTACTAAAAAGGGTGTTAAAAAATTACACTAGGATGTAGACACTATAGTTCGACAGGGGTTAATATCAGAGAGCTCCCTCATAATAGCATACCATGCTCACATATTTTAGTTCGTGTGCACTCTAGTTCACTACTGCCCAAATTTGGTAGAGGCCATTTCAATGTTTTATAATCCAAAGACCAGGACAGTACAGAATGCAAAAGGTGATGTGTTATTCACAATCACCGCTGAAGATGTCTATGAGGTATTTGCCTGTGGAATTACATTGCCCTCGGATTTTATTTTTAATAAATTACACATCGACGAACAAGAAGAGAGATATCATTCAACTGTGATATTGCACCGATTTATGGAGACACAATTGATAAAAATGTCCCAGCATGGCGAGCTACCGATGTTATCAAAACCATTGATAGATTTTAGGAGTCCAAACTTGTTCTCAATGGTGGTTTGGGTCATGGGTCTTCTATAAAACTTGACAGTGCACAAGTGGCAGACGACATTGGTGCAATGCATATCACAAGTTAAATTTTATGCACTAGCAGTAATGACAAAAAGTATGAATCCCATTTTTTGACTAGACCAATCCTATTTCTAAAAGAATGCATTCCCAGCTGGAGAAAATGTAGAGCGAAGGCACGAAGGAATTTAGGCATACATCCTTTCTGATTTGGTATTTCTTCTTCCACCTACACAAAAGTTTTTCTTTCATCGCAAGTAAGCAGGATGATAGGGAAAATAAAAAATTGTCAATGTATATGTGGACTTCTAGTTTGTCAAGGCAGGAGTCTTTCTATAATTTTAATCATATGTTTGTGGTTCCTGCCTTGGAGATGATTTTTTACAAAAGTGAGAGAGTACCGAGGGCAATGAGGGAAGAAATCATCTCGAAGAAAAGAGGTGATATATTTTTGTTGACACAAGGTGTGGTGCTCCATATTTTTGGCTATACTGGTAAGCTAGTTTTGCTCCCATATTTCACCACAGGGTATTTTTTTGCTATGGAGGTTGTTTGGAAACATGATTATATTAATGACGTGTATGGAGCAGGGCATGGAAATAAAACCATGTGTGTTATGCCTTTTTATTTCTGGGGCATTGAGATGAGCCAGGTGGGCCAAAATCAATTGATAACTGAAGTCTTTTACAACATCGATATGGTGGAGCTACCATGGCAATGGAAGTATGACCCTTTGGGTATTTTTGTTGAGCACATCAAGGTTAAAATATTTCACTATTATCCAAGGCCGGATATTGAAAAGCGCTAAAATAATATAGAGGGGCATAATTTGGAGTGGCACGTGGAAAACATGATGTCGCTTCCACCTTGGCATGATTTCTACAAAATGAAAGTCGAATATAACCATGTTGTGCATAAAAATTAGATTCCTCCACCATGGCTATTTAGCTAGATGAAAGAGTAGCTTTTTGGTTGGACTGAATAAAAAATCACAAACTGGTGGATCATGCAAGCTCATCAAAGGAATACCGGGTCACCGTATGGTCTAGTAGTGTATGGAATATTTTTGGACACCTATGATGAGTTTTACTCTAGCTATCATTTGATTACGTTCGCTTGCATTGTTCCTCAAAGTTTTCAAAATTCAAGTAGTGAGGAGGACGTGGTTACAAAGGAGCATCTTGCGGCTTAAGAAGCACCACTTGTGTTTGAAGAAGAAGAACAATTTCTAGAAGAGCCATTGTTGCATAAGCAGGGAAGCAGGTGGGAAAAGTTACTGGTTATAAATATTTTGAAGAAGCATAGAACTAGAGAAGTTCCATCAAACCCTCCTATAGTTTTTGCTGAGCATACAGAATTGTTAGAAGCCATCCCTTTGGTTTGGTCAAAGTTGTTTTGCCAAGGTGCTGATGTTATTAATGTTGAGTAAGATGTTGCATCAGAACCAAAGGACCATGAGGAGGAAGATTCGGCATCACAATCATCTACATCCTCATTGGATCAAAATATGTCAAATCTTGAAGGTACGTTCTATTCTTTCTTCTCCCCTTGAGTGAGTAGTGACTGTTGTTTCCCTTCCTTTGATTTTTGCTTCTATATCCCCTCCATTTGGTATACCCTCCACTTCAGTTTCACCTTCCATTTCTCAGCCATCGGTCACCATCGCTCTTGATCCTTCTATTCCCACTTCTTCTACTTCCCTTTCTTTCAGCTCTTTTGCTTTCACTCCAAATCCATTTTCACTCCTCGTATCATCAGCCCAAGTAACTTTCATTACCGTCGTAACTACACAAGCTCCCCCTAAAGTGAGTATAACTATGGCTGAATCCCTTGCCTCCATTTCCACCACTAGTTCCATTTCCATCGCAGTTTCCACTATACTGGTTTCCACTTCCCTCAAGACAAATCCATAATCAGATCATTTTCCATTTACTCCATTTTTGGAGTTACAGGTGGTACCTGAATAAGCGATAACAGTTGTACCAGTGCAGCCCATTGCATAAAAAATTAGCCAGGCTTGCTTAAGTTCATCACAATGGTTGAAGAGTAAAAATAGGAGAGAAGCCATGGCACCAGCAAAGCCTTTGAAGCAGGTTGGCTTTGACCCCACCACCATGGAGGCCCATACTATGAAAATGATTCCCTAGGTTCATAAGTCTCAGGATGAGATGACTCTAGATGATTATAATTATGAGATCGTCACCAAGGATCTCACCAAGATCGATACCATGGAGATAGTGGAAAATATTCAAGCATGTACAAGCTCATTGTTCCTGCATGGTGAGCACTACAAGAATTACTTCTTTGAATTTAAACTAAGATCGTTGATCTGGAGGAGTCTTTGGCAAAATGCCAAGCACAGTTGTAGTTTGCACAGTTAGAAGTGACACACTGGTAGAAAAGGGTAGAAGATTTGGATACGATGCTTCAGAAGCATCAACAGGTCAAAGGAGGAGCAAAATAGTAGGTAGAGGTATTGAAGAGCCAACTCCAGAATGTGCAGGACCAGTTGGCTATGAAATTAACACATGCTATAGTCCTAATGAAAGAAAAATTTAAGGAGGTGTGCATCCAGTTGCTTGCTCATTGTACGATCTAGGTGACAAGAGCAACACAGGTCCTCATGTATCTTTAGGAAATTCAAACTGTTGTCTCATATGGCTAGTCTAAGTGGAGCTTGATGAAGAGCACCTGGAGCCTCTCTTGTTAAAAGCATCATAGATGCAGATGCTGGCTAGATCTGGTCTTCAATTTTAGGCAAGTTCCAAAGTTGTACTATGCTAGTTCTTTTTTAGGTTGGATCAGGTGAAGGAGGCCCACAAACTACTTGACATGTTTGAGCAAGAGAGGAGAATTTTGATGACATATTTCAATGCAGTGCTCGAGAATGGTTTCCCTAGTTTCACTGATGATAGGGGAAATATTCTATCAAAGGTTGACTTGGAAGCAGCTTAGGCAATCTTTATTGATGATACCTCCAAAATTGATGAATGTGAGGAGCCACTTACCGAAGACCATGTGTTGTCATTGATGAGGAAGCTCACACGTATTGATTTTATTTTACTGGAGCTCAGTAAGTGGGTGAATTACATTGACATGGGGTAGGTAGATATTTTTAGGTACCTAGTGGATTCGCTTAATAGCCCGAAGATAATTGCCACAAAGGCTTGGTCCGACGTCGTTGCACTTTATGACACTACAGTTGCGTTTCTCACAGAGGAGGAAGCTACAAAAAAAGAGGTCGAGGAGCAAGATACAAGAGCAAGCAGAAAGTAGCCTAATGCACCTTGTGGAGCTGACTCTTAAGCCCAATGAATGAATGCCTGGGGTTGATTGCATCCATGTGAGCTGGATACCCCACGAGCCACCAAGAATGTTGGCATTTTTTCAACTTTGCCACATTATAATTTTGTTGAGCGATTCATTGTAAAATTTGAACGTAATTTTGTGAGTGCCCAATTATTAATGAAGGTGCTATAGTTTTAATGCATAGCAATTTTGATGCATATTTAATTATATTTTTTGCTTCCTTTTATAGTATCACATTACTATAAATTACATAGAAATCATCTAGGTAAGCAAGAATTTTGTTAAAAATTGGCTAAGGAACGAAAGTTCCAACAAATAATTGATCTTAAAAGGAGAAGCGCTTCAAGGAGGAAGAGCAAAGAATTTCGACACTTTCATCCCAAGAAGTTTTGCTATTAAAATCATGTTTGAATTTTGAGAAGGGAGTGAAAAGTGTTTTTGCCCCAATCAAAGGGCGAATATCCCTGTCACCTCTCTTGGAGGTAAAACAAAATTTAAAAAGCAGACCTGACGTGAAGAAACAAATATTTCAAGAGAAAAACAAATAAAATAAAGCGTGTTTGCCCCAATTGAGGGGAAAAACCTCTTATCACCCCTCTTTGGGGCAAAATTTATTTTTAAAGCGCAGGCCACGACAAAAAAGGTTTGAGGTGCTAAGTAAAATTTTGAATGTGCTTTCGCCCCAACAAAGGGGTGAAACACCTTGGCGCCCCTCTTTGGGGTGACACATAATGCAAAGGTAGAGCCACGAGGGCGGAGCACCTACAAATCAAAGTGGAGTTTTAAAATGCGCTTTCATCCCAAGTGAGGGGCGAAAGCCTTTATCACCTCTCCTTAGGGCAAAAACATAATATTAAAGGAAAACTTGTGAGCTAGGCACTAACAAGAAATAAGAGGCGCTTTCGCCCCAAGTGAGGGGTGAAACTCTCTATCGCCCCTCCTTGGAGCGAAACATATTTCAGGTGAAGTTTAAAATATAGTGAGCTCGATATGAATATAAAAGGTAGCACTTTTTCCCTAAGTGAGGGGCGAAGCTCATTTTTGCCTCTCCTTTGGGGTGAAAGAGTATTTTCAAAAGTTTTAAAGGTTAAAAGAGGTTGAAATCATAAAGGTTCATTTCAATACAATTACCGATTTCATCCACAACTAGGCAGAGACAAAATATAGTGATTGATGCAATTTTGAAGTGTAGTAAGTTGAAGTCACCCCTATAAAGAGGTGCTAGGTAGCTTCACCTTTCCAAGGGGTGAATGGGGATTTGAAGGTTTAGTTTTAGGTAAAAATCATTGTGCAACATTCCACGTCAACTTAAGCAAGTTATGTCATCTCTCCAGAAGAGCGAAAGTCTCTATCGCCCTCTTTCGAGGCGAAAGAGAAAGGATAGTTATTTAAATAAAAACTAGAAGGGAAAAATTGCTTAAGCATCAAGCCCAGCTCCATTGTCGCCTATTGCTGCCATGACAAGGTTGTTTCACCCTGTATTTGGGCAAAACTATTCTTTGACAAAGATATAGTTTTCAGAGGTGCGATTCTATAGTTTTTTTGGGAAAGAAGCAAGGAGGAATAGCATTTAATTTCGAGAGCAATGTAGGCAAGCAGTCCTAGAATGTTTGCTTCAAGGTCTAGAGATCAAAGATAATTTATGTTTATTTCCAATGCATCGACCATCAACCTTGCTAGTTTTCAAAGCATATTTAATGCTTGGTGGGTTTTCTTAATGGAAGTAAATTTCCAAGGTGTAAGGCAAGCAAATTCATGTCCGATTCTTAGGCAATTTTTTTGTCCTGATGCACCAACGTCCAAGGTTGCTTCAAGCATTTACTCCAGCTGACTTCTTGGTGCAATTCACCTATCAAAGTTAGATCGTGTTTTCCTTGCAAGAAGTTTTGACCAAAACACCACTAATATTGAGGAGAAAAATATGCACGTTGGTTTTTGATCTACCAACATTTTGTTGTATATGCATTAAATGATAGAGGTGAAATACCTCTATAAAATACTAATCATTTTTCATTGTAAATTATGGAAGGTTGGACATTCTGCAAAAAAATGCTTTAAGTTTTTGCATTAATAGAAACAACTTGGATTTTGGTTCTTTGAACGATTTTGCATTTGATAGTTTTCTGTGTGTGATTTCTAAAAGCTTTTATTTCCATTATTTGTTGTGAGTGAATTTTGCTTCTGAATTTAGTCTTTTCTAGTATGGGATTGAATACTGGAATGCACTCTAGAGGTTATTTTCTTGCATAATTGTTAGAATTTTTGTGCTTACGTTTCTGTTGAATGTTGTCGATGGCTTGGTGGAAGTTCGGATGTTAGTCTATCTCCATCCTATACTACTGTCTTATAGCCATATTTCCCATATCTTTCTGCAATTTCCCATTTCTTTCTTGTTTCTCTAAGCTTATACCCAATGTAGGATTAGTAAGGGAACCAGCCCTCTCTGGAGATTGGCATGGAGGACATTTCTTTCCTCCAACCTTTCAATGTTGGTTGGGTCTAGGGTGCACAAGGCATAGATCTTGTAACTAGGTAGATTCATGACCAACTGTACCATGAAGCCTACATAGGTCAAGGAATTAAACAAGGCTAAAAAATTCTATAGCAAGTTTGAAACATAGAGATTCAAATCTAGGAGATTATTCAACACCAAAAATAAAACTACAAAGAGCACCATTATCAACATAGGACTCCACACATATTTTAGATTGGAGTAAGTTTTTGGTTCCATATGAAGAAGGAACACTTCTCTATCCCACACCATAATATCAAAGCATTGTGCCATGGTCTATACACCATTTAGTGTTAATCTAGTGATAATGCATTTATTCTTGACTTGCAACCTTACTTGGGATGCATCTAATTTTCTATGCAAAACTCCTCAAGCCATACCACCCTTCTCTATTATATCCTATGATGATATAAGATCTAGAAAATTTGGACTTAGCTCAATTGGAACCTATAGTAATAAATCAGTTAATTGATGTTACCAATAAAAGTACTCGTCAAGGGACACAACCTATTTTAAGTTACAAAACAAGGTCAATATCCTTCATAAGCTAAGTGGTACTGATCTGTAAAATGTCACACTGTGGATTCACCTCTACTTATAGGTCTATGGATCTTGCTTAATCCTTATACTTAATTTATCGTTGAGGATCTCTGAAACTTGAACCAGAAACCGCTTCGTAAATTCACAGCATGAATACAAGCATCGGTGTGTTATCTAGTTATTTTCAAAGAGATCAACTATTTCTATGTGTTAGTATTAATCTGGTAATTTTTGTAATCAAGGTAAATAATAAAAATAATCTCAAACTAAAAAAAAAACATACACATAGTTTAAATAGAAACACCAAATTTACGTGGAAACCCCAAAATGGGTAAAACCATGATCAAAGAGATTTCTACATATTTTTATTGAAAATAATAATTTGACTACAATCATTATTGTGGTATTAGATTGCAATCTTCTATTCTCCAACTCTGCTCCTCCTACTCTGATATATTTTCTTCTCTTTTTGTTCTTCCATTGCAAATCTAGCAATCAAGTCGTCACCATATGTTACGCAATAATTTTCCACAAACTGTTCTAAAAAATTTGCCACACTGTGATGTGTAAAAACAAAACTGCTACCCCATGTGCAGTCATTTTCCACTCAATGTTGTGCAACAATTTATCACTAAGTGTTGTGCAAAAGAAATTAGTTTTCATTAAATGTGTGTAGCCCCCTTTTTCTTGAATGCTTGCAACCTCCTTTTCTTAAATGGGTGTTGATAATTAAAACCAACCCATTTTATTAAATGGGTGTTGGTTATTTAATTTTAATCTATTTTATTAAATGGGTGTTGGTTATTTAAAACCAACCCATTTTATGAAATGGGTGTTGGTTATTTAAAACCAACCCATTTTATTAAATGGGTATTGGTTATTTAAAACTAGCCCATTTTATTAAATGGGTATTGGTTATTTAAAAATAACACATTTTATTAAATGGGTGTTGGTTGTTTAAAACCAACCCATTTTATTAAATGGGTATTGGTTATTTAAAACCAACCCATTTTATTAAGTGGGTATTGACCACTCATTAAATGATGGAAGTTAAGCCAGTTTTCCTCCATGCTCTGTTTCGAAAAGTTTTGATTGCTCCAAAGTGAGAATTTTATCCGGAGCTCCTTCCACACTTCCTGTAGATGACTTTTTTTAATTGATATCCTGATCAAGACCTCCCCTATTGGAGGATTTTGGTCCCTCAAAATCATCTTTATCTAGATGGGAATATTGTTTCTCCACTTGCTTCTCGGAGATCCATTTTACCTTGCTTAGCATTTTACCTTTATGGTTTCTAGGTTTGCTTGAGATGCAATTTTCACATCCACAGATAAAATTAGACATATCATTATGCATATTAGACCAGTAGACATATCGTTGCAATTTAGCTACTATTTTGTGCACATTAAAATGACCAACAACTAGTGGTGTGTGAGCTTCTCTTATCAATTGTAAGCATTTATCTCCCTTGGACACACAAAGTTTTCCCTTTTTGAACAAGTCATTTTCCAAATGAAAAACCTTATTGGATTTGCCTTGCACTTCATTTTTCAACTCCTTGTACTTCTTCCCAAGTTCAACATCTTCTTCATACTGTCCTTTGTACTCTTCGAAACAAAAAGGCTCAAATTCCTTCTTTTGTTGGTGAGTACAATTGGTTGCTTCCATATCCTTATTGAACTGCACATTACTATATGTGTCTCTTATCATCAATAGCATAAATCTCTTGCTTACATTCACCAAATGCTTGGCATGTTGCACTGTCACAAGCTAAAATTTATTTTCCAACCTACTAGAATTAATCACATAGGTTATTCCACCTTTCTTCAACTCCCAAACATTGTGCCTCCACTTAAACAAAGCATCTCTTTCCCATAAATATGGGCTACCAAAAATTACTTGGCAAATATCAAGAGGTACTACATCATAAGTAATTACATCATGAAATTTATTTTTAACAGAAAAGTGTAAAGTACATTGCTTTGTTACTTGTAGCTCCACATCCTTTGCACCCATCCCAATGGATATGGTTGTGGATGATCCACATTCTTCAATACCAAATACTTCACTAGATCCTCAGAAATTAAATTTTGTTGGGATTCGTTGTCAAACAATGTTGTAACTTTCGTCCTCTGCACTTGTATGTAAATAATTCCTCTTTCTTGGCCTCTAAAGCTTGTTCCTCCTTCTTAGAGGTCTTCTCCTACCTTAAAGGCTTAATTTTGGTAGCACACACTACCTTTCCTTCATCCTCTTCCTCAAAAAATCCTTCCTGCTTAACCTTTTTATCAGAATTGACATATTTATTTGTTTCCTTGTTCCACCATTTTGGCCTCTTTTCAGGGTGTAGCTTCCAACAATTCTCACTTGAATGAGTATCAACATTACACTCCTTGCAATGTTTTTCACCCTTTTGTTATTTTGTGGTTGTAGCCCTTGATTTCTTCCTACCTTTACTACTAGAATCCTTGGTTTTCTCTGCAAGCTTGAAGAATAAAGATGAAGTCAATACCTTGTTATCTTTCATTAGCTTTTTGACCCTCCTTTCCAGGTGTGTGGCTTTAATGCATACCTCATCAATGTCCTTGGCATCAAATAATGTCAGTTCTATCCTGATCTAATAAGATAAACCACACTTATATTTCTTAAATATTTGAGGATCACGAAGATTAACACCCATTAACACAACTTGTTTTCTGAATTTTGTGGTGTATTCTTGGACTATTTGGCCCTACCTCTATCTCAAAAACAACCATCTCTCCTCCATATTCTCTTGATAGCCAATAGGATAAAACTAAGTTCTTATAGCCTTCACAAATTTTTCCCATGTTTCCACATATGGTTGTTGATTTCTTGCCAATACAACTGAGTATGTCTCCCACCATATGAGAGAATGGCCACCAAGTTTCAATCTAGGAAATTTTATCTATTGTACCTCTATATAAGACTCTCCAATTTCTTCATCCATCCATCTAATTTTTTAGGATCTAACTCCCCTACATAGGCTAGAATGTCAATTTTGACCTCCATTTTTAACGAATATGCAATCAAGGGTTGTGATGAGATATTCTCAGGCTATTTGGAGTGGGATTATTCAACCTCCATTTTCTCACCATTGGAAGCACCAAACTCAATATCATACTCTGAATCTAATTTCTTCTTTTCCTTCCTTGATTTCCTTTCTTCTTGAGAAAGCACCAACTCCATCAAGCTTTGGAGAGTGTTTTCCATTTCAAAAATATTCTTTGAAATTCCTTGTTGAACATTGTTGGAGATTTAGATTTTGACTGATCTACCATTTTCACAAATATGATCCTTCTCCCAATATCTGGGTTGTATGGGGCTAAGTCTTTTCCTTGAGATCTTCTACCTTGCTGATGTGGTATGAGGTTTAATAGACTTTAGGTTTAATATTTATTTATTTTTCCTAAAGTCTTGTAATTGCCGACATTTTATTGTTGGCAGCTTCATCATGTCGGCAGTTGCCGACATTTCTTGTTTTTATTTGTCGGCAGATTCTTATCTTCTCCTACCAAATTATTTTATTTACAGGCTTAAATAGCCAACTAAAACAAAGAAAGTCGACAGGAGAAGATAAGAATCTGTCGACAAATGAAAACAAGAAATGTCGACAACTGCCGACATGACGAAGCTGCCGACAATAAAATGTCGGCAAATACAAGACTTTAGGAAAAATAAATAAATATTAAACCTAAAGTCTATTAAACCTCATCACTCGTCCCATCAACAAAAGCATTGGACTCCAATGCTTGTAACAAAGCGGGAAAATCCCGGGACATGAGGTGAGCAGAAATCCAGCGAGCTTGGTGTGGAAACTGGCCACGACGAGCCACCAGATATGAAGTAGAAGTACCCTGGCGAGTTTGCCGAGTCTTCGTATCAAAAAGTGTATCTTCAGAAAGTGAAAGTTGTGCATCAGGAACCACATCAACCGGATGACTGATAGCTGGATCAGATTCCAAGGTGGAATCATAGTACGGCTTAAGAAGATCAACATTGACGACATCATGAATGCCTAGATGAGCTGGAAGATCCAGGCGAAAGGCATTCTCTGAAATCTTCTGAACAATGGTATAAGGACCATAGCGTAAAGGTTTGATTTTGCTATGGGTCTTATCCACAAATCGTCGCCTGTCGAGGTAAAACCATACTTTATCACCCACTTGAAAGTGATGAGGAATACGATGTCGGTCCATCTGTTGTCGTTGTTTCTGCTGAGTCTTCTGAAGAATCTGAACTACTTTGGACTGAAGGCTCTGCAGATGCTGGATGAAAGAGTTCGCCTTGTCTTGCTCCTTCTGAATATGCATAGTAGTTGGTGAGGGCAAGGACATAGGCAACTCATAAGGAGCCAACGGCTGAAAACCGAAACAAACCTCAAAAGGAGAGTGCCCTGTCGAACTATGAACAACTCTGTTGTACGCGTGCTCAATGTGAGTGAGGCTTAAGTCCCACTTGGCTGGAGTGGAATGATGATAAATCCTCAAACTCTGCACAAGCGTACGATTAACTACCTCAGTCTGCCCATCGGACTGTGGATGATAGGCAGTAGAGAAGTTAAGTGAAACACCTAAGATCTTCCAAAGGGATCGCCAAAAGTGACCCACAAATCGGGAGTCACGATCAGAAACAATGCTGGTAGGAAGACCAAAGGAGCGCCACACTGTCTCAAAGAAGAGCTGAGCCAAGTCCTGAGCAGTACTCGTCTTACGACATGGAATGAATTTGGCCATCTTGCTGAATCTATCCACAATGATGAAGACACAATCATGTTGTCGAACTGTCATTGGGAAACCGCTCAACAAGTCCATGGAAATGCTCTCCCAAGGACGAGAAGGAATGGGCAAAGGCATGCTCATACCCAATTTCCTGTTGGTGGATTTAGAACGGTTGCAAACGGCACATTGTCGCAAGAAGTGAAGGACATCTCTCTGCATATGGGGCCAAAAGAAGAACCTCTGAAGATGATGAAGAGTTTTTTGCTTGCCAAAGTGTCCTCCATAAAGTGTAGAATGAGCCTCCTTCAAAAGAGACTCTCTATGCTCATGAGGAACACAAAGTTTATCTAACTTATACAACATTCCATCCTGCATGTGAAAGTCTTGAAGACCTCTCAAGTTGGAAGAAGAAGGATGAGAAAGTTGTTGAATAACTTTGGCAAAATCAGGATCTGATGAATACTGAGAAGGCCAAGTCTGAAAACCAACATGAGACATAGTCACTACAGTCAAGGCACGAGCTGATGGAGGTCGACTCAAACAATCTGCCACTGCATTATTTTGTCCTTTCTTGTATTTGATCACCAAATGGAACTGCTGCAAATAGGATGCCCACTTCATGTGTCGAGCTTCTTCAATTTTGGACTGAGATTGAAGAAACTTAAGGGGCATGTGATCAGTATGAACTATAGTCTCTTTACCCAGAAGGTAATGTCTCCAGTATTTGATGGCCTGCACCAATGCATACAACTCCTTATCATAAGTGGAATAATTCCTCTTTGCCTCTGAAAATGTCTCAGAATGATAGGCCACTGGATGGCCATTCTGCTTAAGCACGACACCAAGTGCATATTGTGAAGCATCTGTCTCAATCTCAAAAGGTTGTGCAAGATCTGGCAACACAAGGACAGGTGCACTACACAATTTTCGTTTCAAAGTGTCAAAGGCCTTCTGCTGGTCCTGTGTCCACTGAAACTGAATCTTGATCTTGGTTACAAAATGAAGAGGAGCAACGATAGTGGAGTATCCTGCAATGAACTTGCGATAGAAATTAGCAAGTCCAAGAAAACTCCTCAACTCCGTGACAGAAGTAGGAGTTGGCCATTTGACAATGACTTCAATTTTGGCAGGATCCACTTGAACGCCTTTTTCATTGATTACAAATCCCAAATAGGCAATGGAAGTTTGCCCAAAAGAACATTTGGAAAGATTGGCATACAATTGATTCTTCTGAAGAGTTTGAAGAACATATTCCAAATGCTCAAGATGACTTTTCCAAGAGGAAGAGAATACAAGGATGTCATCCAAATAAATAATTACAAATTTGTCCAAACAATCACGAAACACTTCATTCATTAGCCGCATGAATGTGGCTGGAGCATTCGTAAGACCAAAGGGCATGACAAGCCACTCAAAGAGTCCCATCTTAGTCTTGAATGTTGTCTTCCAAGTGTCCTCTGCCTCAATCCTGACTTGATGGTATCCACTTTTGAGATCGATCTTGGAAAAGAACTTAGCTCCTTGGAGCTGATCCAAGAGATCATCAATTCGTGGAAGTGGATAACGATTTTTGATGGTGATCTTATTTAATGCTCGAAAATCAATGCATAGTCTCCAAGTGCCATCTTTCTTCAATACAAGCAAAATAGGTGAAGCACAAGGAGAAGTGCTAGGTTTAATGAAACCTTTAGACAATAAGTCTTGAATTTGTCTTTTAATTTCCTCCATTTGCACGATTGATTGTCTATACATTGGAGCATTAGGAAGTGAAGCAGTAGGTACAATTTCAATAGAATGATTAATTGTTCTTTGAGGTGGAAGACTTGTGGGTTCTTGAAACACACCTGAATATGATTGCAACAAAGAATTAACTGAAGCATGCTTGTCTTGTATTGGCTTGGATGCTTGCTTATTTTCATTATGTGGTCTGATGAAGATGAGTGCCAATTCCCTTGCTTGATTTACAGCCTTACGTGCTTGTCTACAACTTAGCATTAGATTTTGTGGAGTTTGCTGAGTGCTTCTGATTATGTAGGCTTTATCATCTTTGTGCAAGGTGTATGTGTTTTTAAACCCATCATGAATAGACCTCCTATCATATTGATAGGGTCTTCCAAGCAATAAACCGCAACAATCCATTGGAGTAACATCACACACCACGGTGTCCACAAAAGAGGGACTGAAAGCAAAATTCACAGTGCAAGTGTGTGTGATGTCCGATGAAATCCCATTATCCTTCCACCCTAAAGGATACGGATGAGGATGGGGTTTCATGGGCAGCTTCAATTTGTCGACAACGAGACCTCGCAATTAGATTCTTCTGCGAGCCGCTATCGATGATACAATCAACTACAAAAGATGCATCAAGGTGGACCGTGGTCACAAACAAGTTCTCTCGATCCCCTAGTGAAGTGTTCATGAGGGTCAATTTGTTCAACCCAACCAATTCTTTGTAAGTCTTTCGTTCCCCTGTAGCCTCAATGGGACCTTCTTGAGGTTCCTCATTGGAAGGCTTTACAACTAGGGACTTCTTTTTCAAAATTTTCAACTTAAAACATTGATGCTTTTGATGGCCCTTCTTCTTACAATATGTACATTCCACAGAAGATTTGGAAGATTTTGGAGAAGAAGAAGAAGTAGAAGAAGTAGGAGAAGGAGAAGAGGGAGAAGAAGAAGAAGACTTAGCCGCCTTGGATTGCTGATTTGAAGCCTTCGAATTTCCTCCCGATGACGAAGAGCGAGCCCCGCGCGATGAATCTCGTAATTCCTCCTCCGCAAGAATGGCTTGATTGAAAGCCATATCAATGCTCAAGATGGTTTTGTATTTCAACTTGCGATAAAGTGGTTCCTGCAGTCCACTTTTAAACTTGGTAACAAGTTGAATTGCAGTATCCTGCACAGAATTCAGAATTCTCAATTTGTTAAATTGCAACACATAATCATGAACACTCATGTGAGTTGTTTGGCGAAGACGTAACCACTTAATTTGAAGGTCTTCAGCATAATTTGAAGGGTAAAAACTACTCTTCAAAACGCGTTGCAATTCGTCCCATGTATCAATGGGATTCTGAGTTTGGTGGCGATCCGTGACAAGGATTTTAGCAAGGCCCGTCAACTTGAGTTTGGCAAAAGCAACTCGTTGGACCTTCTCCAATTTGGTATACTCGAACCAACTATCCATGTCAAGAATCCAACTGTTGAGCACTTCCGGATCCCGCGAACCGTCATAGTTGGCAACATCACAATGTGGTTGTATGTCTTGAGTGGTGACTTTATCGGCCAAAATACTCACCAGTTGTGTGAGTTGGGCCATTTTGTCGGCCAAGTCAGCAGCCATTTGAGCTCGAGTTTGTGCCAGAATGAAATTGCAAGTTTACAAGAAGGGAAATGCTTAATAATTGCAAAATGCAATACAATAGCAATACATGTCTTAATAAAAGCCTATGGAATGACTTTTAAAAATACAAGAAACCACCCTCCAAAAATAAAAACTTCCTTATTGGTGTACAATTCCTTTATATAAAAGAATAAAAGAAATTCCCTTTATATAAAGAATAAAGGAAATTAATAAGGGGCATGGAATAGTTAAGAATATTAACGATTGAAAAGTGGCTTTCCCCCTTGTTCAAAGAAAACGCGTCAGGCGGCAATGGAATGTGCAATCTTCAATGCACGGACATGAGGTGCAGTCTTCCAAAATTATCCTTCGCTGTCAACGCTGGACCCGGAGGTGACAGTGTGAGGACTTGGCACGCGGCACGAATGAAAACCGACAATTATTTCCAACGCGTCTGGACCTTCCGTGATACTAAACACAAAACAGCACCCTCAATCGTCGCTCGCCTAAACACAAAACAGCACCTTCTGTGATACTAAGCGTCTTGCAGGAAAGATACGCTTTTGTTGTACGGGAACCGAGGTGTCAGTCCTTGTTGCTGCTGCAACGTCTGCAAAAAGGGCGTGGGCCTGCAACGAAAGTCTATCGGGCGCAGTCAGAGATGGGTCGGTGACAGGCTGTAACAAAATCACGGCAAATCACGGCAAGTCGGCCAAAATATTACAAACCCTTTCAATTCACGTAAATTCGAATCCGACAGGTCGGACCAAAAATGGTCGAAATAGGCCAGATCTGGCCGGTTCGCTCTGAAGACGGCAGGAAATGGCAAAAGAGCACCGAAATTGCGCCGGTTCGTAAAATGAACTGTCAGAAGGTGAAATGGTGCAGTCAAGCGAGAGAAACCCATCGGAATTTTCTAATTTTGTCGTCGAAAATGAATATATCGCTGGTGGCGGCCGGAAAGGACGACGACGTGAAAATCAGGTGAATATTATCGAAAATTTTGCCGTTGAAAGAGTCGCACATCAGAGTGGCACCGAAAATCGTGAGGGAAAACCCGAAATCGCCAAAAATTGAAAATTCTTCAATGACCTGTCTGGGAAACAAACTCGCGCTGAAAAATTATGAATCCGCGGCAGCCACAGTGGAGAAATGGATCAGCAATTCATGAGGACACCTCGAGAATTAATTTGGAGATCGCTGTGAGTTGTTTGCTTGAACGCAGCGATTCAAATTCTAACGACAGGCGTCGAATTCTGACGCGGCTTTAAATCCCGGTAAAGTTTTCGTTCGTTGGCACAAAGTCGACGTCGGAAGTGTAGACAATGGTTCAATCTATATTCTACGAACAATTTTGCTCTCGCTAGCTGGGACGAAAATGTGCAGAGAACTTGCACAGACCACGCTCGAAAATTAGCAAGAATTGCTAAAATTTGACTACAACAATTGCTGTTCAAAACAACAATTTACGCAGCAAAATTTTTAAAATTTGTTTTCACAGGATAATGTGGTCGGAAATTACCCAAAACCACAAAATATTGTTGCCTGCTCTGATACCAATCTGATGTGGTATTAGCCAAGCTACCAAATTATTTTATTTACAGGCTTAAATAGCCAACTAAAACAAAGAAAGTCGGCAGGAGAAGATAAGAATCTGCCGACAAATAAAAACAAGAAATGTCGGCAACTGCCGACATGACGAAGCTGCCAACAATAAAATGTCGGCAATTACAAGACTTTAGGAAAAATAAATAAATATTAAACCTAAAGTCTATTAAACCTCATCACTTGCATACACAGTTCTTCAGGAAAATCAACTCTAGTACCAAACTTGATCTATAAAGTGTCACACTATGGATTCACCTCTACATACAGATCTATGGATCTTGCTTAATCCTTATGCTTAATTTGTGGTTGAGGATCTCTAAAACTTGAACCAAAAACCGCTTCATAAATTCACAACGTGAATACAAGCATTTATGTGTTGTCTGGTTATTTTCAAAAAGATCAAATCTTTCTATGTGTTAGTATTAATCTGGTAATCGTAATTAAGGTAATAATAGAAATAATCTCATATTAAAAAAAAAACATACACAGTTTAAAGAGACATCAAATTTACATGGAAACACCAAAATAGGTAAAACCACGATCAAAGAGATTTTTGCATATTTTTATTGGAAATAATAATTTGATTACAATCCTTACTATGGTATTAGATTGCAATCTCCATTCTCCAACTCTGCTCCCCCTGCTCTTTTGTCTTTTATTTCTGTGTTTGTTCTTCCACTGCAAATATGGAAATCAAGTCGTCACCATGTGTTCTGTAATAATTTTCCACAATTTGTTCTAAAAACTCTGTCGCGCTGTGTTGTGTAAAAACTAACTGCCACCCTGTGTTGTGCAACCATTTTCCACTCAGTGTTGTGCAATAATTTGCCACTAAGTGTTGTGCAAAAGAAAGTCATTTTCATTAAACGTGTGTAGCCCCCTTTTTCTTAAATGCTTGCAACCTCCTTTTATTAAATGGGTGTTGATAATTAAATCCAACCCATTTTATTAAATGGGTGTTGGTTTTTTAAAACCAACCCTACAACATCTAAGTAGGGTTTTTTTTGCACGTTTCACTTTAAGAGCAATTTAAAACAAAAAGATCATTCCATAAAAGTATTACCTTGACATGATATTTTGTTTATTCAAATCCATTGTCAATGGATCTTCCAAAAAAACCTTCATAACTTGATAAATTTATTTACATAGATTTGTATTATGATATATCTTCCTCAATGGTGTCTTCTAAATCTAAATTGGTCTCTTCGAGTCAATATTCTATTAACTTTCAACATTTTTGTTTTTGGAGTGTGTATGATTTAAAATTGTAAATAAGGGTTATTACCCTAAAGGATACATTATATTCATGTTTTCTTTAGCAGTTTGCAAGTGTAATACTTAGCTAAACCATTAATTAATATTTAACTAAATCATTAAAATCAATAAATTCAAAATGATTATTATGTCTTATATGTTTTCTCAAATTCTTATTGGGTAATAACAAATTGTTTTGCATCGGCTAACACGACATTGCTAAATGAAATACCAATCAATTAAGACTTTGGAACGAAATTCATATGTTTATTTTTTTTATTTTACTAATCAATTAAGCCTTTGGAACGAAATCCATATGTTTTATTTTTTTTAAGTAATGCAAAGTACAACGGGTGGCACAACCGAGGACCACACTCCTCGGGGGCATAGCAACAAGGGGCCTTCCTCCCTGTGATTCAAACTAAGGTCACCGAGATGAAACACCAACGAAATATTGTTGGGGTGTCCTGATAGGATAGATAAACATATATTGAGTAAATAACATTTTTCATGAGTGGCCTATTGTCTCAATTAAGACTTTGGAATGAAATGTTGGGACTAAAACTGATGAGATAATATTATACATGAAATGAGTTACATATATAGGCAGAAGGCCTATATGATAAACTGACAAGTGTCAATATAAACTGACAAGTGTCAAAACAGAGGCATAGTGCACTTTAATTCTAACATTCCCCCTTAAAGTGCACTATCCTAACTAAAGAAAAAAACAAGTCAACATTAGGTAACATTTCCCCTTAATGTTGACTTCTCTAAAAGCAACCTATCATCCTCTTTTATTGTTGATTTGGTCTAGGCTCGTGCTCTTTGCATTTGGCTCTCCAACTATGAATAATGCTAGATTTACTATGTATACATCTCGGTCTGTTGCCTCAGGGTCAGCCACTTCCACGAGTCTGTTGCCACTGGGTCAGCCATCTAAGTGCCTCAGGGTCATCATGGGTGCCTCAAGGTCAGCCACTTCTGGATCTGTTGCCTCTGTAGGTCATCCTCAGAGGATGTTGCCTCTCGTAGGTCACTGACTAGCTTCACCATAAATATCAAATCCCTCCTTATGGTGAACTCAATCTAGAAGGTGTCGATCTCTGCCAAAAATGCACCTTAATACAAAGGAAAAACAAGCCATATAAGAGTGTCGGTCTCTGTCGAAAATGCACTCAATACAATAAAATGAGCCATAGATCCAAATATGGAGGAGAAGAAGAAAGAAGAATAGAAGAGAATCTTCTAAAGTGTCTTCGTCTGTAGTCTTCAGAAGTAGATCCAAAAAAAAACTCGGATAGAGTCTAGGGTGTCTATGTCTGTAGTCTCTAGAATAAGTGTCTTTATAGTAGTCACCTCATCTTACCGGTATGCATGGGTAATCTGCCGCTGCATCCTCCAAGTAGAAAGAGGATAATACTAGATACTAGGTTCACTTAAAATCGCCTTGGGAGTGTCAGGTTCAACCGAGAGTGCACTCCAAGGTAGAAAACTTTGAGGTTTAAAAACTCAAATGAAATAGCCTCAAAATGAACAATAAACACCATCAATGTGTTCGTCTCGAAAAATCATTTTCGACGACTATAAATACCCCTATGTTTCACTCTTTACGAAGCCTTCATTTGCTAGAAAAAACAGCAACTTCTTTAACCAGCAAAAAGAAAAACATGACATCATCGCTTTGTGGCGGAATAAAACAGACTTCACAATTTTTCTACGTAGGGAAATTAGTCAGCTATTTGTCTCAAGCCCTCCATACAAATTTAGAAATAAAGTGGCCCCTACTATGATTTAAGTAAAGGCTAAATGCCCTTCCCTGTTCGATAAAAGTAAATTAAAAATGTAAAGGGCATATAAAAAACATTTTTCCTTTTTAGAGAAATGCCCCCCAGTTTGGCAGATCTATTATGTCGATGTCCACATTCATAAAAAAGCACCCCCATTAAAAAAAAATTGAAATTTCTCGCCATACTACAAGACGGGCGGGTCCACTGTCCTCCACGGTGGGCAACTACAGGTACAATCTGCAAAATAGGGTGGAAATATATTTTCACGTAGGCAAAGGAAGACAATACCAGATCATCTCTGACGGTTTCGACGAAATACTGGTTGTTAAAAAAAAACACTCCACTCCACTCCTCATCTGCGCCACTACACGACATTGGTGCTAGCTTTCATTATCTCCACCTGTTCTTCTTCTCTGATTATGCTGCATCTCCACAGAGGCAAATACCCCGCATTTGGATCACTTCATTGTAGCTTCCATAGAATCTCATCGTGTGCATGAGACACGAACAACAAAAACACTAAAAAAAACTGGGTCTTCTACACAGCATTAAAATTGCATCACAAGTTAACTTTCACAATAATTAATAAAAAATGGGATCCACAACTGCATCTCCGCTCGACACTTCCTCCATTAAGAGCCCACGCAGCCATGAAATCAAACACGATCATAGGTCTTGATCCGTCGCCTATCAGCGCGAGGACGATCCTTCAGCTTCGGTATAACTGCTCCAGCTTCGGTGTAACAACACAGCAGCAATAGTAAAAATAACTTGATTGTATCCCCATGTACTTAGGTTATGATGTAGGATTGAGCTCCGCTGCAATGGTCTGGTCTGGATCTATGGCTTTAGCTCAATGACCCATGCGAACTTTAGTCAACCCCGACCAAATGGCATAATATCACGACGGTTAAATTCGTCATCAACACTGACTTGCTATCGTTGACGACAGACGCAGCAGATCTCCCTGCAAGGACAAGTCAATGCTCAAGCTTAACAGCAACGGTGGCCTTGGTCCACCATTTTCAGAAACAACATTGGAATTTGTGCTTGTTCTCCTCCAACAACAGTGATCTGCTGTTGAATTTATGCAGGGCCATAGTGGAAATCAAATCACATGAAAATCCTCTAGTGCTTTGGCAACTACCTCCCGAAACACGGTCAATAATATAGCTTCGCTCGTTGTCTCCATCAATTGTGCAAGCTTCCACAGAGTGGAAGCTTCAAATGTGTTTGTTGCTTTTGAGAGCTCCATTCAGCACTTATGACGAAGTTGTCATCACTGCTACCCCTGAAAAAAGAAAAGAAAAAAAAATTGGAAAGAGGCATGTCCTCGGATGGCAAGGATTGTCCTCTATGGAGTTTCTGGTTTCTGATCCACTCAATGAGTGGAGAGCATACTCCCTGACTCCATATTCTACAGGCGGATCTCACCGCTTTGATACCAAATGTTGGGACTAAAACTGATGAGATAATATTATACATGAAATGAGTTACATATATAGGCAGAAGGCCTATATGATAAACTGACAAGTGTCAAAACAGAGGCATAGTGCACTTTAATTCTAACATGAAATTCATATGTTTATTTTTTTAAGTAATGCAAAGTACAACAAGTGGCATAATTAAGGGCCACTCTCCCCGAGGGCATAGCAACAGAGGGCCTCCCTCCTTGTGATTCAAATTGAGATCACCAAGATAAAACACCAATGAAATATTGTTGGGGTGTCCTGATAGGGATAGATAAACATATAGAGTAAATAACATTTTCTATAAGGGTCGTCCCATATGGCCTATGGTCTCATGGATGTAAAAAACTACTTTACCTTTTCACCTTTACCTTTTAAATGGCAATCAATGTAGTGATAATATAGTTAAAAATATCATTAAATACCAAGTTTTATATTATATATTCTTGTATCATGTTTATTGAAACAAATAACGAAACAAAGTAGATTATTTATCAACTATTTATAAAATATTTTCCTACAGTATTTGAGAATCGACTCTCTAGAATAATTTTGTCAATTATGATACTCTTTCATGGCATGAGATTGTTAGTAGTTTATTATGAGTAACACTAACTTGTGTAACATGAATTTCATTTTGCATAAGTACATTAAGTAAGATATTTTGGCAAGTGTCTCTAGTTTTGACTAGTTTTGAAAGAGTGTTAAAAATGATACATCATAATTTTTTGGGCGAAAGAACTTTGATAAGTTCATTCTTCTATATTAATTTTGATGTGAGAAGAGTACTATCGTCTCAATAGGATTTAGCACATTCAAAAACAAGTTCATTGTGAACCAGTGTTGGATAGCTTATGCTATAGAAAGATCATTGTGAGTTCCAAGTAATCCCTCAACACTCCCATTTTAATTCCATGATATTATTTGAGAGATATTTGTAATCAAAAACAAGACTCCATTTATTGATGTATTGAAATTTTCAACATATAGATTATGATTTTTTATCAGAAATCACTTGGTAATTTGTTCCAAATTTTAGTATATAAAATTTTGTCAAAAATCAATCCATAAGCAGTTCTAAGTTTCAGCATTTGATTCAAAAGATATGAATAAACCCATATGCACGTATTTGCCATGACTAAATTCTTTTACATCTTTAGAAGTATTTCAACATGTTGAAAAGTTCTTGATAACCTACACTCGTTTGAAGATTATTCTTTCCATTCTCTAGATTATGGATCTTTGGCCTTTAATTGTAGATTTTCTAAGTTTGATGGACTCGCCCCTAAATTAATAACCCTAGATTATTTAGTTAGATCTAAAATCATTAACAACCCTTCCTTTCATTGACCTCAAGTTTTACCTTTTAACAAAGTGATTGATGCAACTAAAATGTATTGGGGAGCAGTATTATTTAGTAAATGATATGTAAATGTATGTGAATGTATTTATAGTGATTAATCATGTAAAATTAGTTCTAGCAAATTTAATAAGCATGAATGTTAAGATGTCAAAAAATTATCAAATGGAGATAGCAACTTAACAAGAAAAAAATTATGTGAACTTACACTGGGACTATAATGTAGAAGCATCTAAATGATCTATATATATAATATGAATAATGGTTTGAGACCATGGTTTGGGGTACATGGTTTTCAAACCATTAGTTTTGTGCACATGGTTTTGGTATCTTTGGTTGGCTATAAATATGTGCAAAGGGAGAGAAGAGAGACAGGTGAAGAGGAAGTGAAGAAAGGAAAAGAATGCTTGCAAGTGGGAAGAACGTTGTGAAGGTTTTAAAAAAATCTAGAGCTAGAGCCAGATTTGTGGTGCTATGTGAAGAGAAGTTGAGAAGTTTATGGTCACTATGGCCACTTTGGTATTGTGTAATTGTTTATGTTGCACTATAAATATAAACAAAATAGCATTTTGTTTTGTTTTTTTTACTATGTTATTTTGTTGTGTACTCTAATCTCGTATTTTAAGGTTTTTTTGCAGATTAAATTCCTACCATCGACTTTTTAGACTACATCATGTCATGTCAAAGCCAAGTTGATTCCTAGTGCTTGAAAAATGGAATGAAGAGACAGATCTAGAGGTGTGCTACTTAAGAATGGACAAGTAGCCCAAGAATTCTCGCAATACAAAATTGCTAGAAGCAATTAGAAGCTTACAAGCTCAAATGGAAGCCATGGAAACTGCGTAAAGAAGGAAAATGGAGGAAGGGACTCTGAAGATGTTAAAGAACATAAGGAGGAAGACAAACCAGAAATACGAGTACTTAAGGAAATTGCAAAGATTGAAAGTAAGCCAAAGATGGATTTGCCCAATTATGCTGGAAGTTTGAACACAGAGAAGTTGATGGACTAGGTTACAAACATGGAGAAGTTTTTCGATTGAGTCGATTAAAGACCCAAAGCGAGTAAAGTTTGCTTGTACAAGGTGGAAGGGACATGCCTCATTATGGTGGGACCATATCCAAACAAAGAGAAGAAAAAAGGGTAAAGAAAAGATCCAAACCTAGGATAGATTTATGGGGAAGTTAGAGGCAAAAATTTTGCATGTTGATTACCAAATTAGCTTGTTTAGAAAATTGCAGAACTTCAAACAAAAGGAGTTAGGGATTAAAGAATATACAAAAGAGTTTTATAAATTGATTATCAGAGCATGCCACATAGAGGACAATGAGGTGGTGACAAGATACATCAATGGATTGAGATTATCCATTCAGGACAAGGTGAGCTTGATTAGAATCAAGATTGTGGAAGAAGTGTATCAATACGCGTTGCAGGTAGAGAATAAATTAGCTTGCAAACAACATAATCACAATAAAGGTAAAGGAAGAGCCTCGGAGGGAAGAGGAAGTGGAAAGGTCATTGTAGACAATGGGAGAACGGATAACCTAGTGTCTAAAGAGATGGTAGCTAAATTGGGTTTGCAGCGCCTAGAGCTTTTGAACCCATATAAGGTATCGTGGTTGCAAAAGAAACACAGTGTAAACAAGCGATGCATGGTTGATTTTTAGATTAGTGCATACAAGGACTCTATGTTATGTGACATCATGTCGATGGATGCATGTCACTTACTACTTGGGAGGCCTTGTCAATATGATAGTCAGGTGATACATGATAGAATAAAGGACACGATTAGCATCACAAAGGATGACCGAACATACGCGCTCAACTCATTGAAGGAGTAGAAGGAAGAAGTAAAAGGTAGCCAAAGGATGTGTATTCTTGGTGGCAAGGAATTTGTGGAGTAGATAAATAAAGGAAGTGTATTTCGCTGTGTGATGAAACCCGTTGCATGTGTAGAACCTGCATCAAAGAAGAAAAATGAGTCACCACGAGAAGTGGAAGAAGTGCTCGTAGATTTCAAGGAAATAGTGACCAAGGATTTGCTAAACAATTTGCCATCAATGAAAAGCATCAACCATCATATAGGTTTGATTCCAGAATTGAGTTTACCATACAAATCAATGTATTGAATGATGCCAATGGAAAATGAGGAGTGAAAATGCAAGTCGATGAGTTGCTAAGCAAGGGGTTGATCAGAAATAGTCTAATCCCATGCATAGTACATGTAGTGCTAGCACCAAAGGGGGGATAGAGGTGTAGCAGAAGACTTTGTAGAGTATATGCACGAGATACATAAAGAGGTTAAGGCAGACCTACAACAAAATGCAACAAAGTATGTGTTATAGATGACAGCAAAAAAGCAAAAAAAATCCAGGTGGGAGATTTAGTTCCCACTCATTTGCACAATGAGAGATTCTCTAAAGGAACCTACAACAAGTAAAAATGGAAAAAGATTAGACCGTGTCAAGTCATGAGGAAATGCATGAGTTCCATGCAGATACCACAAAAGCAAAGAGAAAGATTAGTTCATATTCAGAGTCAGTTACTACCAATGAACCATAGAAGAGATGGAGAAAACAAAGGAGCAAAATATCAAGAAGACACAACAGTTACTACCAAAGAAGAGATGAAGAAAACAGAGGAGCAAATTATCAAGAAGACAAAGGGGCGCAAGTATAAGGAATATCTCATCAAGTGGCTAGGCAAACCAATAGAAGAGAACTTGTGTGTCAAGAGTCCAATACTGCCAAACATAGGATCTCCATTGGGACTTCATAAAATGTTCTTGATCCTTCCAATCTCAGGAAACATTTCTTGTCACCAGGGTTATCTGATGCAAAAGCATCTGAATGATCAATAAAATATATATATAATAATAATACAAATTATGGTTTGTAACCATAGTTTGGGATACATGGTTTTTTTATCTTTGGTTGGCTATAAATATGTGCAAAGGGAGAGGGGTATCTGATGCAAAAGCATCTGAATGGTCAATAAGATATATATATATAATAATAATAATACAAATTATGGTTTGTAACCATAGTTTGGGATACATGGTTTTGTTATCTTTGGTTGGCTATAAATATGTGCAAAGGGAGAGAAGAGTCAGGTGAAGAAGTAAAGAAAGGAAAAGAAGACGATTGGTACTTTTTAAAAAAATCTGGAGCTAAAGCTAGATTTGTGGTGTTCCATGAAGAGAAGTTGAGAAGTCTGGTAACTGTGGCCACACTTTGGTATTGTGTAATTCTTTATGTTGCACCATAAATATAAAAAAAAAAAACAGTATTATGACTTTTCTATTGTGTTATTTTGTTGTGTACTCTGATCTCGCAGTTTTTGTTTGCAGATTTAATTCCTGCCATAACTTTTTAGACTGCATCGTGCATATTGATATAAATGTTGGTCTATCAACCAAACAGTGAATACTCTAGGGTGGTTACCTATGATCATTAATATCCAAAGACCTAAGTTAGATTGTGTAACTATGATCATCAATATATGAATAAACAACACTGGACTATGACTAGCAACATTTTTTCTTCATTAATCTTAAAATTAAATATATATATATATATGTGGGGAAACTGTCCACGTTATGAATGAAGCACTTTGATTGCTATTTTTTCCACTAATTTTACCTAAGCAAATACTTGTGCCCGTTTTCTTTCATACATCTCACTACTTCTCAAATGGTTGATGTTGTGGCATCTCCACAATTATCGTTGTTTTGATTGCTATTTTTTCCACTAATTTTACCTAAGCAAATACTTGCGCCCGTTTTTTTCATATATCTCACTACTCCGTATGGTTGATGTTGTGGCATCTCCACAATTATCGTTTTTTTTGCTTACCATGACATATATGGCACTAACAGATTGCATGTTACTAAGTTTACAAACTTCCTCTGTTAAAACGTAATTCGAACAATAAATTCATGTGAAACAACTAAGCTTAATGGTTTTTAAACTTGAGACAAAAAAACTAAACATTGGAAGAAAGGAACATTCATACGAAAAAAAATAAACAAGTAAGCTTAATGGTTTTTAAACTTAGACAAAAAGACTAAACGTTGGAAGGAAGTAACATTCATACGAAAAAAGACAACTTTCACAAGCAGCAGGGAGAAACCTTCATACACAAAAAGACCAAACTTTCACAAGAAGCAACACCACTGTGGTAACTCCGGATGTTTCCACTCATAAGTAAAGCATGCTTTTTTAAAAGAAATGATTACACAAAATAAATAACAAGTAGTTTCAAATGGCTTTTTATGTCTTCCATTAGCTCTATGGTAAAAAAAGCATTTTTGCTGTAGCCAAAGTTTAAACCGGGGCATGTGGGTGAGATTGTGTTATAAATTCCCTATTGATAAGCTCAGTTCTCCCTATTGGTATGAACCCAGGCATCTTTACTCTGGTGGATGGTCTTAACCTCAAGCACCTGTACCCTGAAGGATGGTCTTCACATAAAAAGCAATTCTCTAGAAGTTATGCATTTGTACCTAAAGGATGATCTTGACACCTGTACTCAAACTGATATCATACAGTATCGGAGCTTTTAATTGACGGCCTTGTGCACGTACAATGATTTCAGAACATGCATAGAATGGAATACTACAATATATTTAAATCCAATGAGGAGCTTGTAACATTCACAACTCCCGGTTTTCAAGTACTGCACTCGATGCTATCACCAAAAGTGTCTGAATATTCCTAAGCAATCCAGGTTCAAGAAAGCTAAGACATCAAATCTTAAAATCGAAACACAATCCAGACAAGTAATACATGCTAGATCTGGCTTATCCTGCAACCCAATCATCTAACAAATTCAAATTCCAACCACAGATCAAATTAACACAACTACATTTTCATAATGGTGAACAATACAACCAAACTAAGCAAACAATTTAATTTGCATGTAGAATAGGACACTCGCCTTCCCTGGAGAACCATCTAAATCTCCAGATAACATACAATTTAAAATTGTAAAGAACTAACAAGAAAACCTGAGTGGAAATCGCAACTCCAGACATGGAATTCAGATTTGATTAAAATTATTTTGTGGAGTGTTAAAAAATGCGTGACCAGGTGGCATTTGACCTATCAGCTACATTTAAGGGAAAGAACATACCCAACTCAAGTTTCTCTCATTCATATAGCAGCCTTTGCCTTGCTATCCTACTAAAGAAAGCTTGCTATCTAATAAAGGAATGGAAAAACCATATACCCATGTAGAGTTCCCATCGTTTGAATATCAGTCAGTGATATTCCGCCAAGAAAATATAGAAGCTAAGCAACTTATGTTCTGTCAACCTAATAATTGTGTCTCTATATTTCATGGTTTGCAAATAGTGAACAACAAAACGCCTTGACCCTGTCAGATATTAACACAGCTTCCAGAGAATAAAAGGATATCTGCTTTATTTTTACCAATGAAAACCAGAAATAAGAAAAAATGGATCAACTATTATTCCCTTCTAACAAACTAGAGAAGATAACAAAAATTGCATGATTCAATAAAATGTCATTCCGTCATCTAGGCAATAAAATAGGATATATACAGGATATGTAACCTATTTAATCTATACCAACTCGACAAGCATGCTTTACAAGTTCTTTTTTATTTTTTTAGTACAATATGATACTCGGGTTTTCTACAGCCTTACAAACTATGTTAAAAGCATCACACAAAAGCCCAACTACTCTGAAGACCATCTTCACATGCTCCATAAAAGAATAGAAAATCATTTGGAAATATGCATAACATGAATAGCCATGCTTCACAACTACAGACTGAAAACTCAAAATTTACATGAGACCACATTTGGCATTTTTCATCCATAAATTATCAACACTGCTTTATAGAAGGTAAATCTGCAAAAGTATGCAGTGCCATGACAGCAGTAAAATATCATTGTAACAAGACCAGACAAATTTTCAGTTCCAGCAAATAAATATTGTTCACAAACGACAACCCAAACCCCAGACTCTGATCCAATAATAGTACATTTTCTTGTATAATAGTCATGGTTGGCAAACAATCAATGCTTTGAACAGAATTTGACAAATCCCATCCCTGCCACATAAGGCTTGCAATGGTAAAGGTGTATACATCACTAATTGCACTCTGATTAGAAGCTTTTCAATCAATAATATTGAACTAAGTATGCTTGAGAGGTGGCCAAAGGGCATCACTATTGCGCTTATAACAGTCGAAATGGCCAGCAAAATATCTACCAGTTACAAGGCTGTACCTGACTTATTTTATGTGTTGTTAAGTTCGACCAAATACTGCAAAGACTCTTCACCCATGATGATTTGAATTTTTGGAATGCTAAAGCAAATTTCACGAGCATTCCAACATCAAGACATGGAAAACCCAAAACCTGATGCTCAACAATATATTTTGCCACAAGTAGCACCCACAAGAAAGGACACAGTATTTTTCTTCTTTAATGTTTTACACAACATCTTGAGCCCCAACTGTCTGAATGGTGCAGTCACACTGCAAGCAGTTGCAATCTGATAAAGTCCCGCTGCTGAACTCGGTGAAAGCTTCATTCATGACCACATAGCTGTACCCTAAGGTAGGCCAACCAACACAGACCACTTGTTATCCCTTTTAAGCCATAGCTTATCAGCCATTCTATCGATGTCTCTGACTCTGAGAACCTTGCTGTTGGGCCTGCTGCTGTTGCTGCTGGGCCTGTTGATTCAGTGTGTGTGTATACTGAGTAAAAGGCTGGGAATAGAGTGGATTGAGTGGACCCTGCAAGGATACCAAAAATATATCAACAAACTTTACAAGTTCAATCTCTCATTATCTATTATCTGTATGACTTATACAAATTGATAAATAAAGAATGTTTCCTGCAACTTTAATTTAAACAAATGCTTCTCACCTGTGATTGAAGTGATCCACCCAGCCCAAAATGAGTCTGTGATGGTTCATCCTGAGAACGGTCATTAAAACCTACCTGAGTAAAGAGGCCCTGAGACCCATGAGGCATATAGTCCTGTACATAAAAGCAATCTCGAGATTAGGTTTTAGACAATAACTATGCAATGCAGTTCCCAACAATTAAATATTTGAAGAGAATCTAAGCATACTATTTGAACACTTATGTCCAATTATTTAGGAAACTATTCATCAACTTCCCATTTCTATCAGAAACAAACTTCTGATAAACCAGTTCATGATATGTCGAAACGGCTATCCCTGTTGACACTTGAGTAAATGGTGGAATTCTACGCATCAAAATAACTATTATGCTAGCATATAACATGTTCTCATCCTCAATAGCAAGCATTTTAAACAACAATGCTACCTACATAGTGTTTGTACAAGGCAACAAAATCAATACATTCACCATAGCTTTGAGCATACATCAGAAATATCTATGTAAAATCTATATTCAAAAACTTCAGTTATAAACCATTAATCATTTCTATATAAAGCTATTTAAGATTCATTGCACTCTTCTTTTTTCCCTTTTTCCTTAAGAGAGAAAGAAAGGCAGGAAAAGCATAAACTAATCCCATTTCACCATGCTAATAGATGGATAAATTAATCACACCCAACATTTGCCAGTAAGCACAGATGGACCCATTAATCACCCACCATTTGATAGCCTGTATTGTAATCCAATACCAGTTTTACAGTCCATATTACTATATTGAAAGCCAACTGTAACTTATGGATGTCATGAAGACTATATATCTATTACTTTCTTCTATCCATTGCAGCCCAGTATTAATGGGTTTACTCTAAGAACCTGCAAAAATATCATGTAAATATTCTAGAGTGAAAGCTTGACAACATTGAAGGAACTCACGTTTCCAATCATCTACAAATGACTCCCTTAAATAGCTTTGAGATGCACTAATACAATTTAGGTATATCATATTCACTAATACAATTTAGGTATATCATCTCCAGCAATAATACATTCCAATGGTGTGAGCTCCTTAATATGCTTTTCTTAAAGCTCCACAATCATTCCTTCTCACCATAGTTCACAAAGCCACACTTCCATCCAAAGACACTAAATATAATTCAAATAGACTAGCAGTACAAAAGAATTTCCAAAGGTCAAGGCTGCATTGATCCAAATTAGCATTCTTACAAGCAATGTAGCCAAACAAACAGTTAATCTACATCTGTTCCTGATCAAGATCGAGACTCTTATATCTCTAGGCCAGGATAATTACAAACCTGAGATATAAAATCATTTCCAGTATTTGAGACTGAGTACCCGCTTTGAGAATTCTGATTCAAGAAGTCCCCAGGGAAGGCACCTTGTGTGCCTTGTGTGACATATTCAACTCCATATCCTCCCTGTGATGCCTTTGAAATAAAGGACACAGAGTGAGCTAACGATTGCAAACACATATTCCAACTTCAAAGTCTGTAAATCCACAAAATACTACCAAACAAAGCTGTAACAATATTTACCTGAGTAGAATAGTCCACTACATTGTATGCCATGTGTGATCCTTGACTCTTGAAATCTTCCCCAAGAAAATCCTGCATATGATTTGTTTAAAACAAATTTTCAATTGTGTCAAATTGTTAATGTACAATCTGAATAAAGAAAATAACATACACTGATCATTAAAACAAATCACATTGAGTAACCAAAAATTAATATTCAAATGGTACCTGAGACATTTCCCCAAGGGAAAAGCCATCCCGTAAGCTTTGACTCAATCCTTGATTTGGCAACTGTCATGAAAAATCACAGCATTAAATTTTGGCCAATGTCAAGATAAATTGGCCTTGCGCTGATTATCAAAAGCATGTTGACAAGGATCACCTGAGTCAATAGGCCAGTTTGAGAAAGTGGACCTCCAACTAACGTCTGACTTACTGGATTGTCAAGACCAGCAAAGTTGAAACCAGATCCTATGCTTCCAAGGGGTTGGCGTGATCCCGGATGTGGTAAATGGCCACCAATGGGACCACCCGCACTTCCGCGCCCAGCACCAAATCCTCTGTTTCCTGTCTGTGGCCCTTGAGGAACACCTATAGCTCCATGGACACCACCTCGTGAAGGAATTGCATAAGGTTGACCAAGTGGTGCTCCAGGGAATGGTGGAAGAGGGACTCGTGGAATAGGATAGCCCGTAGGGTGCACACCAGATTTGTGATTTCCATTTGGTAGCTGCCCAAAAGGCATGTATGAATTACCTGCAAAAAGACATGACACATATTCAGCGCATATCAAAATACAAGTAATTGCAGTATCGTGCTGTTTAATGGAATCTACAGATTAACTTCCGCCCTCAGGGTCATTCACCTGATGCATCAAAAAAGCAAAACAAATGTAATCATATCACAATCTCTATCAGGGAATTACCTCTTGCACGAGCATTCCTTTTATCATTTACAACTCCAGCACCAAAAGTATCAGCAGCATTAGTTGGCCCACTCCCAGCAAAAATTCTTCGGTCATTGTAAATCTGCCATCCATGTTCATGAGGATACAACCAAGTACTTTACAAAATAATCTAAACATAATGCTTGATCATATATTAGAATCATTTATAATACAGGCCTGATTTTGAGTAAAATTAATGACCTATAGTGAAAATGTTACTTTTCGAAAAAATATTGATGTCACTGAAACTCCGTAACATTTAACACAAGCTTTACCTTCTTTGGTTTCTGAAACTGCACCATGCTCTGCTTCAGATTGTTCAAAGGCCCTTCTACTAAGCACTCATATTCCTGAAGCGGAAAAAACATCAATTTAATTCAGCTACTAGAATTAATCTACAAGCCAAGAAATTATGTCATGAGAAAAACATTACATGTAAAGCATATAAACAATGTAAAGTCAATATCATAAAACACTAGAATGCCAAAGGATATAGTTTGAGATAATAGAGAAATGGCATCACCTTATAATGAGAAAGTAATCCATTCCAAAGTGGTTGCTTGCTTAAAACCTTAGGATTTCCCAAGATGACAATCCCATAGCGAGCTCGTGTAAGTGCAACATTTAGCCTTCGGGGGTCATTCAAAAACCCAATACCCTGAAACAATATGCATGGTAATAGAAATTCACATAATATATTCAAAAGACAATTTATTATTTGCTATAAAGATTAAACTGAGTGTTTTCAAGAGAGTAAATCTTTCATAAGAAGTCATCAATCTATGCAATATGGACCACTACACGTACACTTATAAATACTAATACAAAATTCTTCTTGCTTCAGACCATCTAAAGATATAAACCTCAGTACCTGATGCTCGTTACTCCTCACACAGGATAATATTATGTAATCTTTTTCACGACCCTGAAAAGAATCTACACTCGCAACCTACAGAATGCAATTAAAAGTCAAATACCCCAAAAAATATTTAGAGATAACAAGTGCAGAAAGCAACAAAACAATATCTAGAGGTCACAAATGCAGAAAGGAATAGACGAATTACCTCTATTTCCTTATATAGTTGTTGACGTAGAGCACCATTCCTGGCCATATGATTAACAATGTATGCTCGTTGTCCTTCGTATGGGGTGATAACACCAATCTGAATCAACACATAAAACCCACGTAGTAAATTCAATAAACAAAAAGCTTCCCAAACAGACAAAATAAACCATACCAAAAGCCTATTACAGCATATGCATAATACCTGGGCAGGAACGACACCACTCCTTAAAAACGTAGTTACAATCTTCTCCACATTTGCAGCTTCTGTCCTATTGAGATATGATGTACCACTTGCACTAATCTCTTCTTGCCCCATCTAAACAAGGAATTGACAGACAATCAGGATTTATATAATCAAAATACAGCCTAAAGATCAGATAGATAATGGAATTAAAAATTAGAAGATTAACAACAGACAAAAAAAAATACAACCCTAAAAATATCAGAAAATGAAAAAGAAAAAATCAATAAGTATTGTACCTGCACATAAAAGAACATGGGTCTATTTGGCACTGGCCATGGAAAATCAATTCCAGATAACTGTCTCTCGTTGACAGTGACACCATTCTGAAGTGTGCCTTCATAGAAGTTATTTGAAGGGAACTCGGACAAAGATGGATGCATTCGATATTGAACCTACAGAGGATGGAATCATCAAGCCACAGGCTATTTAGAAATAGATTTAACAATTAAAATATTGATCCAAAGCAATCACACTTGCATGTGATTGCACCTCATACACACCAACGATTGCAAAACATAATCAGAATACTAATTAAAGTGTCACAATTGACTATTTTTTCTGACAGACTAAAATAAAAATAAATTAAATGCAGTACCAAGTCATTAATACGTAGGTGTTGTAAAATACAATTGGTTTGCATGATAATAAAAATTCCGTTGTTATTTTCCAAAAATCAGAACAACTAAACTATGCATCAAGTTTATTCCAATTATGTTTATATCTAAAACTTATTTGACAACCCTCATCATATTACACATTGAATGATATAATGCAGGCAACCAAGAAAGGAAATCATACCTGTAGTCGGAAAGGCTTAACACCCAGTAATACAAGTCGCTCAAACAAAGATTGTGCGAGGCCAGCACGAGCTGCCTTCTTACACATAATCACAGGACCTAGTTGACAATGATCCCCAACCAATACCACCTTTATTCACAAAGATAAAGAACTATCAGTAAACTGTGCCACCTACATTGAAAAAAAATAAAAACTTGCAGTGTTTTAACTCTAGAAAAATTAGTAATCCGTTCTTTTAATTGAAATATTTACCATAGACTAACAAATCATACAAATTGCATAAGGAGATTACATCATGGCCAAATTTTAATGTTAACCTGTTTTGCACCAAGAACTAATGGAATGAGACACTCAGGTTCAGTGGCTTGTGTCGACTCATCAATAAGGACCTGCAGAATTAGCCGTCTTCATGTTAGAGATCTAGAGAAATTCATAATTTAAAGCTTGATACTAGTAATCAATACTTCCGTACAACCTGTCGGAACCTGAAGTTTGATAGTCGTGGATCACCGGCACCAACACAAGTAGCACAGATGACATCAGCACTCTGAGTTATCTCTCTTTCTGTTGCTCTCTTAAGTGCCTTGTACTTCTTTTCATCAGCACTTGATAGCTCACCTATGTAATTAGAAATTATGCAATGCTCAAAATCATGCACTGATATTAAAAAGTGAAAATAATATGCATATCAATTGGCGTAAGCTCAAGTGTTTAAAAAAGTAAGCTTTCAATGTGGAAACCCAGGTTCAAATCTTGTCAGGCGATTTATAACTGTCAGTAACAAAACCATTATATGGTTTGTTGAAATACCACAGTACCACAGTGAAGATGTAATACAAGTGGCACTCGTTTCCATCCCATATAATCAATTTTAAAAAATTGTAATAAAGATATAATTAACTATGAATACATGGAAAAATTTTATCCATTATAATAATTTGGATTATCTTCATTTAAGAAAAGAAACATATTCCCTGCATCACCCACGTTTTGGTGAGAGAGATAAATCTCAGAAACAAATAAATAACTATGGAATGCATGGAAAAGCATATTCCATTATAAAAATGTGGATTATCTTCATTTAAGAAAAGGAACATATTCCCTACATCACCCACGTTTTGGTGAGAAAGATAAATCTCAGAAACAAGCCATCCTCAAAATGTGGATGAGTAACATTCCCTGTCATCCATAAACCTCTTATAAACATCTAATTTAAAAAAAAAATTCCACACATCAGCTATAGAAAAGAAGAATTTTAACTGAGTGCCAAATCCTACCTCCATACCCATGAAGTACAGCATAATAGTGCTTGGGTCAGACTACATAATAGTCAAGTTGCCTGTTATCCATAGCTACTATAAGGAACACGCAATAAAGTAAAATCCTTAACAGCAGCTGAGCAGATGGAGTTACATGAGAGACATCCTAAGGAATAAAAAGGTAGGAATAACATTCAAGTTGACACTGTTGGGTGGAGAGGAGGAAGGAGGAGGAGAATTTCAAGTCGGAGTGTTCCCCAGTCTTGAAAATTCTAACTTGATTCTTGCTAAAATTGTCATAATAAAAAATTCCCCAACCTAAGTAAAAGAAGATTCCTAGATTCACATTCAAAGAGAAAGGATACACCATGTCCACTGTCTCCCTCCTTTCAAATACTAAATCTTCTCAAGTTACTTCTTTATGAAATAACTAAATCTTCTCAAGTTACTTCTTTATGAAATATGAATATAAACATTCTCCAAACATACAAAATTATTAATTTAGTTATTCCAATGTTATTGAGCATTAAATTAACTATTTAAGTACACAATAATGAAAGATCCTAAGTGCTTTCTGCATTAATTTAGTTTAATTCTAGAAGAAAAAAAATCATAAAGAATATTATAAAACTCCAAGAAAATCACAATCTGGCTTCTAAACTACTTGCAAATGAAAATGATTTGCACTTGCTTACCTTGTTCATCTTTCAACTGCTGGAGCTTGTGCAACTCGCTCTTCTCTGAGGTATCCAAGTGCCTAACCTGCAGAAGACATATAACATGCCAAACATGTAAGTGCCATGGGGACACAATCTACTTAAAATAAAATCACAAACATTATCACATGTATTAAAAGGACAGTCTAGTGAAGCCAACCTGATAATGAAGTGTTAGGTGCTCCACCGGAGAGCTCACTGCCTCCCTTGACTTGGCACATAACCTGACAACCTGTAAAATCAAGCAAATGAATTATCATGGTTAGTAATGACTGTCTTCTATTTTTATTTGGCTTTGTTGTCTAAAGACATAAGAAACGCTATGAGCTTTCTACTGAAATTGCAGTCTGGGTTGAGGATTGAAAGGAAGAGAAGTAAAGGAAGTTTTGTTTGATCTGCATCTTTGCGCATCCCAAAGGTTGTTTTCAAATTTATTCTGAGGTCATGATCATAGCTAGAAAATTCATCGGTTTCCCACGATTTCTCACAAGAAATTGTGGGGGCCACGTTTTTTTTTATTTCTCAATGCTGTAAAAATCTCACCCAATTTCTATGGCAACCTATGGCAGAAAACGGCAGAGACATGCAAGAAGGCATCCATTGCCTCGAATACAATCTGATTGGGCAACCAGGACATGATGTGGATCCCTGCCCTAGAGCAGATGATATAATAAAAAATGATGTTAAGGCTTTGGTTGTGTAGTAAGCAGGCCAAAAAATAAAGCACAAAGGACAAGATTTACAGTTGAACATGGAGTAGGGCCTTGGGCCTCTTTTTGTGGGAATGAGGACGAAATGGAAGATGTTCATGCAGCTGCCAAAGAATCTGTTCCTAGCCCTTGCATCCAAGAATGTACTGGGAATGGGGGTAGGAAGACTGTGTGCCTTGGTAAAATATCAAGGATGACCTTGAGTCCAAGTTACATATTTGAACTTTTGAAGTGTGAATATTTTTCTTATAGTTTAAATGTTAGGTACCTAGGAATAGGAATAGGAATGTGGGGAACACTATTATATTGTATATGGGAATTATGGCATGGGCCCCATGTAAACCGAAGGTGATTATATTTAAAATTTTATTATAATAATAAGTGGGATAACAAATTCCCTATTGATAAGCTCAGTTCTTGAAAAGGGAGGTGGTTTACGAAGAGAGTTATACAAAGAAAAGATATTGTAATTGTAAACAAGTCATATCAAGTATTTTCTATTAGGTGTGGAGTGATTCCTTCCTTGAGGAATATCATGTGTGTTGCCCTACCTCAAGGGTAGTATTATCTATTTCTATCCTTTTGTGTGGATTATTTTTGTGAAATATTATTCATGGATGGATGTTTGATGTTTCTAAATAAACGGTGAATGATTTTCTGTTAATAAAATTGAGGTTCATGGCAAGTGGTATCAGAAAGGAGATTCTCGCAAAATGAGGGATTGTGTTTTTGTGGATTGCAGAGCCAGGGCAATTTTTTTCCAGAAAACGTCTCAACTTGCAGGAGCTATATCTTTTTTCAGCAGTCATTTTTTAAATATTTTTGCACCATTTTGTAGATCTTTTCAAGTACTACAAAAACGACTGATCATTTGTTAAATTAAATTCTGATAAGTATTGAGTGAGTTATAGCTGTTTGAAGTTGGGTTATTAATGTTTTTTGGCTGTGCGAAAAAAATTTCAAAAGAAAAAAAAACTCACATCTTATTTTAGCAGTCATTTTCAGAATATTCTTGCACCATAATGTAAATCAATTTGAGTACTACAAAAATGACTGGTCATTTGTCAACTACTGACCAATATTGAGGGAGTAATGGCTGTTTGAAGTTGAGCTACCTATGTTGTTTTTGGCTGCACAGAATATTTGTCCAAAGAGAAAAGATTCCTCTCTCTCAATCTAGCTAAGCAAATCAATTGCCAATTGATTTGTTTCAAAGAAAATTTGCAGATTTAATTGTTTAAATAAAGGGATACATGAGATTTGAAAATTTTTATTTTTGAGAATTTTCGGTTATTTAAAATCCTAGCTGCTTTGGGAATTTTTGGGGGTTGAGGTCATGAAGTTGCCAATATTCATTGGAAAAGATGATAGTCACGATATGGAGTGGTTGATGAATTCAAAAAAATCTCTAATTTTTTTTAATTGAGATGGAAATGTAAGCTTTATAATGCTTTGTAAGAGGAAGCTTTATCGTGGTATCCAAACCTTGGTCATGCCCACCATTATGCATACACATGAGAAGAATTTGAAGTTGCATTTTTAATGCAAATGAGGATTTTTTAGAAGGATAAACAAAAGGAAATAAAAAAAGAATTGGAAAATTTTAAGAAATTGACAGAAGGAACATATAAACAAAACTGTTCAAAAAGATTTGTTTGAATATAAAATTTTATTTTGCAAGTTCATGGTTGTTGCATTCAAAAGATAAAAGTAAGTCTCTGTAAACCTTAGCAGCAAGCATAATTTCATCAGCAAAGACTTGGCTAACAGTTTACAGGTTCCAGCAAAAAGTATTTTAAGGAGAGATTTCAATTTTTTGAAGACATGAAATTTTCTGTGGATAAATACATATTGCATGCTAATTTTCATGTTATTGAGATGGATGATGATGTCGACATTGTTCTTGGTTATCCTTGGTTATATTCTTTGAATACTATTACCATTAATGTACAAAATAATTTTATGAAGTTATGCACAGCTTAAGCAACTAGGACCTAGGAATCAAATGTTGAAGCTACAGTAGAGACCATAGCAGAGTCCAAGGAAGGAGCTACAACAAATTCTAAGCAAGCTCTGGGAGAAAAATATGCAGAGGAAGCTAAAATGGAAGAGCAAAAGGTTAATGAGAAAGAAAGTGGAGCATCGAGTTAAGGTTGGAGCATATCGCCATTCACATCACCATGGGAGGCAACAATCATAAAGACAAGGCATAGAACAACAAACGAGCTATGATGGGCATACAAGGAACCAAAGGATTAATGGTGGATATTCAAGTAGCACAAAGGCAGTTTGGCGTCATAGTAGACTACCACCAATCAAGATTTCACTTGGATGGAGGGATGATCAAGATTGGTACCAGTTATTAACATTGCTTAGAAGATCATATTATTTAGTTTCTTCCTATGTTTTGAGGACAAAACATTTTTATAAGAGGGATGGAATGTTAGGTACCTAGGGATAGGAATGTGGGGAATATAATATTATATTGTATATGGGTATTATGGCATGGGCCACACATAACCCAAGGGTGATTATATTTTAATATTTAATTATAATAATAAGTGGAAAAAGAGAGATGAAGGGTCTAGGAAGATGAAGGATTTAAGAAGAGGGTTAATCATTGTAAGCAAATCATATCAAGTATTTTCTTATAATAGTCTTGGCTCATGGAGCAGATGTGGAGTGATTCCTTAAGGAATATTAAGGGTGTCGTTGCCCTACCTCAAGAGTATTATCTATTTCTATCTCTTTGTGTGGATTATTTTTGTGGAATATTATTTGTGGATGGATGTTTGATATTTCTGCATAAATGGTGAATGATTTTCTATTAATAAGAATTGAGGTTCATAACATTAAATTTACAAATACACAATTACAAATGTAAATTAATAAATTTGTAAAATTATCGTTTCTGTAGATTTATGGTGGGAGGATTATGGTTCAAAAACACCTAATCTAAGGAGGATGGCTTTTGGCATCAAGTCAGACTTGTAGCGCTTCTGGGTGTGAGCACAATTGGCCTCTATTTGAGGTGGTACACACCAAGAACCACAATAGGTTGACCCAAGAGTGCCTCAATGACCATGACCTTGTCTTCGTACAGTACAATCTTCAACTTCACACCAAACAAGCGGAGGTAAATGAATCCTATGAGGCAATTGACTTGGATGAGCTAGATCCCATATCAGATCGGATTTCCGAGAGTCTGCCAAATACCAAGTTTAGTACAGAGGACATTGAGGCACTAGAGGAGGAAGCAAAATACTTGAGAGGATTGGATCACCTAGGGAGAAGAGGAGAAAACAAAAAGCAGTTTAAAAACTGCTTTATGTTTTGTAGTTTTGAATTTGTATGACACATTTGGTTGGATTTCAAAATCAAGAACTATAACTGTACTCTTCTTTATGAATATCTAATCTAAAATCAGCTTTCTAGCTCTCCAATTGTTGTTTAATTAAAATGTTTTTAATTGAAATATTTTCTTGGGTTGTTCTTTTTTTGGTCAAGTTTTCCCTAATTGCAATTTTTCCAACTATGGTCATGATGACCTAATTTATTCTAAGCTATGTTTTCAAAAAGATCTATTGAATTTTCCCCAGCATATTGAGTTGACAACACGGCACTACATTGGATATTGAGTTGACAACATGGCACTACATTGGACATTTAAACAATTTATTCTAAGCTATGTTTTCAAAAAGATCTATTGAATTTTCCCCAGCATATTGAGTTGACAACATGGCACTACATTGGATATTGAGTTGACAACACGGCACTACATTGGACATTTAAACAAACATGCACCCAGCAACCTGTTGAGAAATGTAGTTCGGACAAGAACTTCTTGCACAGGCTTGAGAAATGTAGCTCGGACAAGAACTTCTTGCACAGGCTTCAGTATGAACGTGCTAGAAGTGGTTTGAGACATTTCTAATTCTATTTTGAATTTCACTTAAATGATTTTCTATTTTTAAGTTCACTAGTGATTCTATTTTGTAATTCACTTAAGTGATTCTAGTTTGAAATTCACTTAAGTGATTCTCTTTTTAAGTTCACTTAAGTGATTCTATTTTGATATTCACTTAAGTGATTTTCTATTTTTAACCTTACATCTCAAGATGAGATGAGATCTAATCTTAGGGTTAGAGAGATTAGGGTTACCTTTTTCAAGGATAAAAGGAGAAGATCAAGAGTGTTTTAGATACACAGAAAAAGACACAGAAAAGAATGGGAGGAGAACAGATTGTTGAAGGAAAATACAAGCTTAGGAGGAGAAGAACAGTGTTTGCTGGCTAGAAAAGCAGCAAGAGAGCAGAAGTGTTCTGTTGTAGCTGTAGCCTCTTTTATTTGTAATATTTCAGGTTCAGAAATATATTTAACTTCCGCTGTTCACGCTGTTTATTTTTCCAGCCATCCGTGTGACTGTTGCATATTTGAATAAATTATTCTCAGTCATCTGATTTATTTTAAAAGAACATAGGACAACAGTTATCTAGGGTTTGGAAAATTTACATGGTATCAGAGCTAGGTTTTGTGATTGAGATCCTCAAGGGTTTACAGCAGTAGATCACTGCTGGATATTAAGAAAAAAAAAACAGCAGTTAGGGTTTCAAGCGAAAAAAAAAAACAGCAGTTAGGGTTTCATTTTTATTTTTGGCTTGAAGGACTAAGCTTATTTGCAGGACTGTTTTTTTTTTTGAGTCATTAATATTTCAGCAGTTAGGGTTTCAAGCAAATAAAAAAAACAGTTAGAATTTCAAGCAAATAAAAAAAAAACAGTTAGAATTTCAAGCAAATAATAAAAAAGCAGTTAGGGTTTCATATTTTTTTTGGTTTGAAGGACTAAGCTTATTTGCAGGACTTTTTTTTCAGTCATTAATATTTCAGCAGATCTCAAAAATGGCAGCAGCTAGCCTCAGATTTGAGGATAAATTGGAAGGTGCCTCCAATTTTTTGCCCTGGAAAGTTAGGGTAATGTTCTTATTGGAAGAGAATGATCTTTGGGATATTGTCAAGGCTGATGTGACTTTGCCTACAGATCCGCAAGAATTGGCAGCTCACAAAAATAAGGAAGTGAAGGCCAAGCGGATGATCTTGGATGCAGTGAAGGATCACCTGATTCCTCACATATCCGAGAAGACTAAGACAAAGGAGATGTTCAATGCCCTGGTTAGCCTCTACCAGAGCGAGAACATAAATAGGAAGATGATATTGCGGAACAAACTCAGATCTATGGAGATGACCAGATCTGACTCCGTTACCAGTTACCTAATGAAGATCACACAGATTCGTGATCAACTAGCAGCAGTAGGAGAGAAGGTTGAAGACACAAAGTTGGTGAACGTGGCACTTAATGGTTTCTCAGCTTCATGGGAACCATTTGTCAAAGGCATTTGTGCTCGTGAGAACCTTCCCAAATTTGAGAAATTGTGGGATGATTTCATCTAGGAGGAGACTCGAATGGAGTCAAAGGCCAATAAGAAAGGTGGTGACGATAACCTAGCTCTTTTTGGGTAAACCAAGAAGGGCAAAGGTAAATGACCCAACAAGGATAAGTTAAAGAATGAGGAGTCAACCTCACAATCAGGGAAGAAGGACTTGAACAAGATCAAGTGCTTCATTTGTCATAAGCACGGCCATTATGCATCACAGTGTCCAGATAAGAAGGGTAAAGGGAAGCAGTAGCAGATGTAGGTTGATAGGAAAAACTCAGATGAGTGAGTTTGCTATCAAATTCGAGAAGATATTCTCATTGGTCTCTTGCCTTTCTACCAGCATGGTTCTAAGGAATGCTTGGTATGTGGATAGTGGGGCATCTCGGCACATGACATCAACTCGACAATGTTTTACCAATCTACAAGAGCAAGACTCAGGGGTTCAGGTTGAGCTGGGTGATGATACCAAATATCCAAGTGTAGGAATTGGTACCATTCTTTTTCGACTCCAGTCAGAGAAATCTTTAGACTTTGATGATGTTTTGTTTTTTCCAAGTCTTAGGAAGAACTTGCTTTCAATTTTGGTTATGGAGGATAAGGGTTATGCAATGGAGTTCAAGAACCAGCATGTCCTTATTAGACCAAAAGAATCTAGCCCGAAAACAACACAAGTAATAGGGGTTAGAGAAGGAAGTTTATACGAGTTGTAGGGTGAACCTGTTCGAGCCCTAGTTCATAGCAAGTAATAACTTGTGGGATTTGTGGCACAAGAGGATGGGGCACCTACATCATAGAGTGTTGCCTATTCTGAGGGAGATAGTCACAGGTCTTCCAGAGTTCAACATTGAGAAATAAGGAGTATGTAGAGGGTGCACGCTTGGCAAGCACGCCAAGGTTATTTTCCCAAACAGTGAGCATAGGTCTAAGAAGATACTAGATCTAGTACATTCGGATGTTTGTGGACTGATGTTAGTAGCATCAATTTCAGGTAGCATGTACTATGTTTCCTTTATTGATGATTTCTCTCGCAAGACGTTCAAAGCTCTAGTCTTTAGCAGGTTTCAGAAGTTCAAAGCTCTAGTTGAGAACCAGACAGAGAAGAAGATCAAGGTCTTGAGATCATACAATGGGGGTGAATATACCTCCAAGGAGTTTGATGGTTTTTGCAAGCAGGGCGGGGAATCAAGAGGGGCTCGACTATTCCATACAACCCAAAGCAGAATGGGGTTGCAGAGCGAAAGAATCAATCCATCATCGGGGTTTTTAGGGCCATGATTCATGACCAGGGCTTACCGATATTTCTTTGGGCAAAAGAATACATCACAACAATCTACATCCAAAACATGTGTCCTCATAGGATCTTGGAGGACAAGACACTAGAGGAGGCATTCACTGGTGTGAAACCAAAGGTGAGTCATTTCTGCATCTTTGGATGTCCAATTTATATCCATGTTCCAGTAGAGAAGAGGACTAAGTTGGAGCCCTCCAATAGGAAGGGCTTATTTGTAGGATACAATGAGACTTCAAAAGCTTACAGGGTTTATATTCCAGAGAAGAGGAAGACGGTAGTGAGCAGGGATGTAAAGTTTGAGGAGGGCGTTGCATCCAGGAAGTCCCATGAGCCTATTCCAGTGATAGATAATGAGGAGCAAGAAGCTCCAAAGGTTGAGCCAGGGTCACCAAAGATACCAATGGTTTCTAATTCAGAACAACAACCTTCAGGTGAGGAGGTGGAGACATTAGCCCCTTCTAGTTCTATTAGGAGATCTCAATGGCTTACACAGACATTAAGGGATGATGAGGAGTATGTTGAGGCTCCTAAAAACATGATTAGGGAGAGCAGACCTCCAAGAAATTTTTCAAGCTACATGGCATTGATGAGTAACATCATAAATTCAAAGCCTACCAGTTTTCAAGAGGCAACAGACCAACAAGGTTTAGCGGGATGCCATGGTGGAGGAGTACACCTCCATCATGAAGAATGATGTTTGGGACATAGTGCCAAGACTGGAGGGGAAGTCAGTTGTGAGTTCCAAGTGGCTCTACAAAATTAAGCATGTTGCAAATGGAAGCATCGAGAAGTTCAAGGTAAGGTTTGTGGCGAGAGGGTTCTCCCAAAAAGAGGGAGTGGACTATGAGGAGACTTTTTCTCCAGTCGCTAGATACACTTCCATTAGAGCAGTTATGTCTTTAGCTTCATCTATGGGATGGCAGATTCAGAAGGGAGTCGTAAAGCTCCAGTATATTCCCACATATCAGCAGGTAGCTGATATTCTGACCAAGCCCTTAGTGAAAGGGAAGTTTGAAGCATTCAGAGACAAACTTGGATTGGTGTAGAATTCCTTCCTCGCTAAGAGGGAGTGTTGAGAAATGTAGCTTGGACAGGAACTTCTTGCACATGCTTTAGTATGAACGTGCTAAAAGTGGTTTGAGATATTTCTAATTTTATTTTGAAAGTGATTTTTTATTTTTAAGTTCACTTAAGTGATTCTATTTTGTAATTCACTTACGTGATTCTAGTTTGAAATTCACTTAAGTGATTTTCTATTTTTAAGTTCACTTAAGTGATTCAATTTTGTAATTCTCTTAAGTGATTCTATTTTGATATTCACTTAAGTGATTTTTTTATTTTTAACCTTACATCTCAAGATGAGATGAGATCTAATCTTAGGGTTAGAGAGATTAGGGTTACCTTTTTCAAGGATAAAAGGAGAAGATCAAGAGTGTTTTAGATACACAGACAGAGAAAAGAATGGGAGGAGAACAGATTGTTGAAGGAAAAATACAATCTTAGGAGGAGAAGAACAGTGCTTGCTGGCTAGAAAAGTAGCAAGAGAGCAAAAATGTTCTGCTGTAGCTGTAGCCTCTTTTATTTGTAATATTTCAGGTTCATAAATATATTTTTTCCGCTGTTCACGCTGTTTATTTTTCCAGCCATCCGTGTGACTGTTGCAAATTTCAATAAATTATTCTCAGTCATCTGATTTATTTTAAAAGAACATAGGACAACAGTTATCTAGGGTGTGGAAAATTTACACAACCAAATATACAACAAAGAACGCCTATATTCTATACATTATAATTCCCTATTTGCACATTCTTAGATAAGTTTGAGTCTTTGACTACATTATTCACCATTCCCAACATGCAATGAGTTTGCTAATGTAAGTTATTTTATCCAGGAATTACTCTAAATTTAATTTTCCAAATTTGACTAGAAAACTAGTACTTGTGATTTATTCCCAAACCTAATCCAGATGCAATGAGTTTGCTAATGTAAGTTATTTTATCCAGGACTTCCTCTAAATTCAATTTTCCAAATGTGCCTAGAAAACTAGTACTTGTGATTTATATAAAATCTGAGAACACTGTGATTGTGTTTTCAAATAATTTGCAAAGGTTTATCTGCCTTTGCTTAATGAAGTTTCACAGATCTTTATATAACGCAGAATCGAAAGACGAAACAGAAGAAATATATAATACGGAAATATAAACGAATAGAACAAATCACTTGCCACTTAAGGTGGGCACACCCTTGCGCAGACGCAGATGAAAAATATATAAAAGATATAAGATGATGCTTAATTAAACTATTTGTGAATCATATATATTAAAATTAACACGCTTGGAAAATGGCCGACGTATTATGTTTGGAGTGTAACATGACTCCCCTCCTCGGAAAGCTTTGTCCTCAAAGCTGGAAATGTCTGGAAGATACTTTCAGGTTCCCATGTGGCATCCTCCTCTGGTAAATCTTGCCATTTAATGAGAAATTCTTGAATCTGACGTGATCTCAGTCTTCGGATTCTATGTTGTAGTATATCTTCGGGTTGGAGATGTATGCGTCCTTCCTCGTCAAGCACTGGTAAGTCTGATTGACTTTGTACTTTCTGACCAATTACTTTTTTGAGACATGAAACATGAAATACTGGGTGTATTCGTGATGATGTAGGTAGCTCTAATTGATAGGCTACTTCTCCAATGCGGCGCACAATTTTGTAGGGACCATAGAATCGTGGAGCCAACTTTTGGCTGGATTTTAACCTTAACGAGGATTGTTTGTAAGGTTGCAGGCTTTAGGAACACCCAATCACCTATATCAAAGGTTCTTTACGATCGGTGCAAGTCTTGTTGTTGTTTCATACGATTATGTGCTTGGACTAAATTCTCTTTGAGGATGGTGAGTGTAGACTGCCTTTGTTGGAACCAATCATCCACTTTGGCTACCTTGGATGATCCCTGGACGTAATCTGCAATGGCTGGAGGTTTGGTGCCATACAATGCTTCAAATGGAGACATCTTAATTGAGTAATGGTAAGAAGTGTTGTACCAAATGCTAACCAATGGCTCCATTGGTATTGTTTATCTTGAGCAAAACATCTTAAGTACGTACCCAAACATTTGTTTACTACTTACATTTGACCATCATGTACGTGGATGGTAAGGTGAAGACATGTTCAATTTGGTACCACTAAGGCGAAATAACTCCCTCCAAAAGTTACTAGTAAAAATGGGATCTCTATCACTTACAATATTTTTTGGCATACCATGTAATTTGAAAATTGAATCCATAAATACCTTTGCCACCTTGCTTGCGGAAAATGGATGTTGTAAAGCATGAAAGTGAGCATATTTGGATAATCAGTCTACAATGACGAAGATTATTGTCCTGCCTTCTGATTTTGGAAGACCTTCAATGAAATCCATGGATATATGTTCCCACTGACGCTCAGGGATGGGTAATGGTTGTAATAATCCTGGTGATTTGGCTGTTTCTCCTTTATTGCGTTGGCAAACTTCACATTCTGCTACCCATTGTTTGACTTCTGCTTTTAATCCTTTCCAACAAAATGATTGTTTGACCCTTAAATATGTCTTCAAAAATCCCGAATGTCCTGCTGATGGAGAAGCGTGTGATTCGTCGAGGATCTTTGATTTGAGTTCTGAATTATGTGGAATGTAAATGCGGTTCTTCTTCAGGAGGATGTTATCTTCATAAGAGAACAAAGGGTGTTTGGAAGACCCTATAGATAATTCATGAATTATCTGGGCAGTTTCACTATTGGACAACCATTCAATTTGTAATTGAGTTACCCATTGGGAGCAAGGACCTGAAATAGCATTGATGACTACTTCATCTTCATATTTTTTGGATAGTGCATCGGCGGCTATATTTTCTTTCCCTTTCTTATATTCGATAACGAAATCATAGCCCAGAAGTTTGGTTAACCACTTATTTTGTTCTGGATAAGAAAACCTTTGCTCCAAAAAATGCTTGAGGCTACTATGATCTGTTTTTATAATGAAGCGGCTACTGATTAGGTAGTGTCTCCATTTTTCTATTGCATGAAGAATAGCCAACATTTCTTTTTCATATGTTGATCTTCCCAAATTTTTTTCGGAAAGCTGTTTACTTTCAAATGCCAATGGATGACCTTCTTGCATTAATATAGCCCCAATTCCTATTCTCGATGCATCACATTCGATAATAAATGGTTTGTGAAAATTGGGAGTTGCTAATACTGGAGTTGTACACATGGCTTGCTTAAGAGCTTCAAAAGCTAGAGTAGCTTCTTCCGACCAACGAAAAGCATCCTTTTTTGTGAGTGTCGTGAGAGGTGCTGCAATCTTACCATAATTTTGTACAAACTTGCGATAGTAGCCCGTTAGACCCAAAAAACCACGAAGTTTCTTGATGGTTTTAGGTAAAGGCCACTCTTGAATTGCCTTAATCTTATTGGGATCGACTTTGACACCCTCATGTGAAACTATATGACCAAGATACTCGACTTCTTGAACACCAAATGAACATTTGGAGCGTTTAACAAATAATTTTTCTTTGTGTAGGATGTGAAGGGCTTTATCCACATGATGTAAATGGTCCGTCCATGTTTTGCTGTATATGAGGATATCATCAAAAAAAACTAATACAAACTTACGGAGGAGTGGACGAAACACTTGGTTCATGAGACTTTGGAATGTGGATGGTGCATTAGTGAGACCAAAAGGCATGACCAAAAATTCGTAATGACCCTCGTGAGTACGAAAGGCTGTTTTGGGAATATCTTCTTCTCTAACACGGATTTGGTGAAAGCCAGAGCGAAGGTCTAATTTTGTAAAAAATTTTGCACCATGCAACTCATCTAATAGGTCATCTATGACAGGGATAGGAAATTTGTCCTTGATAGTGAGTTTATTGAGAGAACGAAAGTCGGGACACATACGCCAAGAGTTATCTTTTCGTCTAGCCGGGACTACGGGTGAGGAATAAGGACTAGTCTTTGTGACGAATGACTCCATGATCCAACAAATCCTGAACGATCTGTTCGATTTCTGTCTTTTGTGGCTGAGGGTAGCGATAAGGACGACTGTTAGGTGGGACACTTCCTGGCATTAAATGGATAGCATGATCATGAGATCGTTTAGGTGGTAATCCTTGAGGTTCTTGGAAAACCTCGTCATAATGTGTGATGATATCTTGTAACTCAGGTGCAATAATATCCGAAGTTGCTAATGATTGTTTTTCCAAACAATTAATTTGAGCTATAAACCCATATCCACCCTTTTTTAACATCTTTTCCATACTATGAGAGCTCACCATTTGTGTTGGAGGAGTAGTAATGCCTTGTAAGCGAATGACTCGTCCATTTTCCTTCCATTCCACAAATAATTTTTTGAAGTTGAAGCTAACTGTGTCTAATGTTTCCAACCATTCAACCCCCAAAATGACATCAGAATTTCCCAAATTCATGACAAAAAGGGATCCTAACCAGGTATAAGTTCCCATCTTTATGGAAACTTGAGATGTGCGACCCACGCATTGTGCGTTCACCCCGTTGGCCACTAAAACCTGGAATTTGTCTTTGTTGGAAGAGTTAATGAATAAATTCAAGGCTTTTGCTTGTTTTGATGTCGATAAAATTGTGGGTGCTACCAGAATCAATTAGCACATTCACCTTTTTTTGGAGGAGAAAACCTGGTACCTTGATGGTATGGTGGGCGGTTAAACCCATGAGAGCATGCACTGAAATTGCCATTGTATCCTCTTCTTTTTTGTCTATAGTACATGGTAGGTCTTCGGCATAGGTTCTTCGATTGGTAAGGTTCATCCTCTTCCCCTTCATATTGATCACCTTCAATATGAAAGTTTTGTTTTTGGGCACAAGCTTGTTCCCTGGGGTGATGAGTGCGACATTTATAGCAAAAATATCTTGATGGTTGATCATTTCTACGAAAGGAATTGTTGCGGTATGAAGGACGACTATATGTTTCCCGTTGTGCAGACAACTGATGTCTCTTCTCGGCCAACTTGGCTATTCTTATACAATTGTTCAACAAGGTTGGATCGTGCATGTCTACCTCCACTCGAATACTTTCTTTCAAACCATTGCGAAAGGCACCTACCAGCGTGTCGGGACTAAGGTCTGAAGTGTATGGTAGTAAAGCTGGTAAACTCCGAAACGAATTCACTAACTGACCCTTTTTGTTTAAGAGATAACAATCTTATTGTGTAGGATGATGTAGCTCCGTCGTCAAATCTTTCTAAAAAAGAGGTAGTGAATTTTCTCCAAGTAATAATAGCTACATTCTCTTTTTTAAGCCATACAAACCATTGGTAGGCCTCAGTGCCTAATTTTGATGCAGCGAAAGGAACTCTATCAATTTCCTTAATTTGATATAAGTCAAGGATGCCTTCCATTTTGGCTAACCAACCACGAGGATCATGACCTTCAAAAGTGGGCATATCAATTCGTGGAAAGTTAATATTAGGGCCTCTTGGTTGGTGATAACCCATGTCCCTTTCTTGATTTGGGTTATACCGCTGTCTTTGGGAGGGATCTCTGTAATTATCCGAATCACCTCTTTGTTGTTGCCAATCATCATTAGGATCGATAGTTCCTTCATTCCTTTGGGCATGGGAGTGATTTTGGGGATTAGGATTGGGAATAGTCTGGTTGTGGGCATTCATAAAGCCTTTTAGGAGGATACCCATCTCGTGTATACTCTCTAGTATGCCATGAAGCGACTCCTTATCAGACATGGCTGAATTACTTGAGTTTTCTTGCGTGATGTTTTCGTGAGTTGGGGAAGGATCAGTAGCCATAGGATCTACTAGTGGGTGGTGTGGATTATAACTACCAATTTTAAAAGGAGGAGAATTTTTAGTACCTGGGCTGCGGTTAGCTCTTCTTATGTAGGTGTTGGTCGTCTCGGAGCTGGATAATCGACCGTTAGGACCCTTGCTCCAACTTTTACTCATGCACTGCTTACAATCTCTTGCTTAGTAGTCCTTGAACTTTAAAATTTTGGCCACAATGAGTTATAAAAAATTTGTTTTGTTTTTCCGCCTTGCTGCCACTCCAACTGTGGCGCGGAACTGAATTTCGTTGGCTCCCCTTCTTGATGACAGTTGTTGACCACTATAATTAGGACACCGAACCGAAGTGGATCCTGATGCGAGAACCGACAGCAGAATATGAGAATACGACAGACCAATGAACGCCGGACTCAAGGACGACGATCGAACGGAGGATGCGGCGGACACGACTATCAAACGTAGGACACGACGACGACAAGGACACGGAAGACTCGACGACGACAAGACGCAACAATCGAGCGGAAGACTAGACGACGACAAGACGCAATAATCGAACGAATGACACGGACGCAACAAGACGACAGGACGCAACTATCGAATGAACGACACGGACGCAACACAGCAGACAACAGACACGACACAGCAGACGACAGACAAGACACACGATGCAACAACCAATGACACACGACGCAACAACCAATGACCAACCGAAGATGCTGACTCAACACACAATGACAGACGAAACCGACTTAATGACACGTGACCACGCGAATACCACAGCGTCGGAGGAGCTCAACGTGTGACCGTAGTCACACTTGAGAATGTGCGACGCACGCTTTAAAAACTATTAACCGTGCTTACCACACCACATGTGGGATAAAATTTCTAGCCAACCCTCGCAACAATGTCTCTGCTGACGTCAGTCGGCGATTAATAGCAAAAAACCTTAGCAAAACTATTTAATTAAAAAATTTCTCGAATTTCTATTGGACGCCGCGGAGTGTGCAGAACTCGGCTGTGTTTGATTTTCTGGCTGCGTTTGGAACGATGGCGGTTGATGTGCAGAGCTCGGCTGCGTTCGAAACAATGGCTGCGAAGGAATGTGCACCGATTTGCTGTCGATATGGCTACGGACGAAGGAAGACGAAGGAGATAGAGGTGACGAACGAAGGAAGACGAATGGTGACAGCGGCCGTTGCTATTGAGGAAGACGAAGGAAGACGAAGGGTGACAGCGGAAGGAAAGATCAGCCAACGATGCGGATGGGGCGGACGGCGACAGGAACGATTGGACCGATGCGGATGATACCACTTGCAAAGGTTTATCTGCCTTTGCTTAATGAAGTTTCACAGATCTTTATATAACGCAGAATCGAAAGACGGAACAGAAGAAATATATAATACGGAAATATAAACGAATAGAACAAATCACTTGCCACTTAAGGTGGGCACACCCTTGCGCAGACGCAGATGAAAAATATATAAAAGATATAAGATGATGCTTAATTAAACTATTTGTGAATCATATATATTAAAATTAACACTCTTGGAAAATGGCCGACGTATTATGTTTGGAGTGTAACATAATTACACACACATGGATAGAGATTAAGTGCTGCATGGAATTAAACAAATTTCTACCATTAAGACATCACCTGAGTTGGATTTTCTTCCAAAATTACTGAAGAATTTTGAACTGATGGCCATTATACACAGTTCTCTAAACTTGGATTATGTGTGGAAAAGACAATTTGAGACTAATACATTTGACTACACAATTATGGGGACAAATGGTTTGGTGGGGATAATGGAAAATTTTAATACAACAAAAAAACACCCTATATGCATATAGCTGGAATCTTCTAAACTGCATAAGACTGATATAGTAAAAAAAATTAACTGCCTATTAAAAAGGAACATAATGGAGAGCTGCAAGCTTACTGTAGTGGTAAGGGCTTTGGCCTCTCTTTAAGAGGTTCAAGGTTCAAACCCCACTCAGTATGAGGGGACCGGCAAACCTGTGCAAATTCATTGAAAAAAAAAAGAACATAGTGGAAAATCAAATAGTACGCATACCTTTAACCCTGTGGCACTTATCTTCTCAGCAAGTTGGTCAACAGCCACATTACTAGGAGCACACACCAAGACCTGTGTCACATAGATAAAACATGCATTGCAACTATTAAATGATAATGGTAACCCAGTAACCGTAAACCAAAAAATATTTAAAAAAGCATCCAATATCCTTACCTGGCCTTGGCCCTGCTTGGCTAAATGATATACAATAGCTGCAGAGGTAACAGTTTTCCCTGTCCCAGGAGGGCCTTGAATCAAACTCACAGGTTTCTGGAGAACACTTTTTACAGCATTAACCTAGAAAAACAAAGACAAAGTTTAGCAAATATCTATAGGATTCAAAGACATACACAAAAAGACTAGCATCATTATATAAAATACGAACAAACTCCACGATACGCATTGTCAATGAATGAAAACATAAGGTTTGATGAACAGAAAACTCATCATGTTAATTTAGAGACCATACCTAATCACCCCTCTAATGCAGGATAGATACAAAGGCAACAAAACAGAAAACTACTAGTAAGTTCTAGTTTTCTTTATGGGCATTTCCAAAATACTCTAATAACATGTGCTTGAGAACCAGCTATTTTTATTTCACCAAAAAAACCCTTACTAATATTTAGAATTCTTGAGATATAATATGCACTAAAAATGAATCAAGAAAAAATATCATAAATTTAAGCAATGTCAGTGCACCTGAGATATATTCAATTCTGGCAAGCCAGGAGCCCCAAAGCGGCGTGGTAGAGTATTACGAACAGTTGGAACCTCAACTTCATGCCCTAGCAAGCGGTGATATATATATCTGAAACATAAACATACAATTGATTAATGTAAATCACTGAGCAGAACATTTAAATATAATACTATGGTATAAATGCAAAAAAAAAAAAAAATCATATTGTTCAACAATAATCATCATGCAAATGGAGACATGAACTGTAAAACTCGATTCCAACATTCCTGTAAAGGATACACGAAAATAAAATCACCATCTCAAATGGTACTCATTTCATACATCATTGGCCAAAACAAAGGAGAAAAAAATATGGATCAACAAAACATTAAACAGACAAAATATTATAAAGAGTAATACAAGACTACCAAAACAATGACAAATTTGTTTTTAAATTTGTTATTCAAATCATTTATGTTTCACCAAAGTGTTTAACATAGCAACAATTAATTCCTACAAAAGGCCATAGGGTGTTTTTAACCTACCCACTAACACTAGTCTCATCTACAGCAAATGTCTTCATCGCAGCTTGCATACGATCAAAACTCGTACTTTTCCAGACAAAATCAACACTATAGTTATTCATGACATCCGCAGGAACACCCTGTAAAGATGTATCAAATATCTACCAAGTCATGAAAGATAAATCCATACGATTGGGGGCACAACATAGATGCCCTCAAAAATCTACACTATGTTAATCTATAATTGACTTCACCTGACTGGACCGCAGCTCAAGTGCAACCTCCTCTTGTGCAGTAAGCTTAATCTGTCAATACCAAACGTGATTCATCTTTAATATAATTCAAATTTCAGCTAAACTGTTCTGCAATACCAAACATATATGAGTCATCTTTAAAATAATTCAAGTTTCAACTAAACTCTCTGTAAACAAATATAACAACCTATCTATACCAGAAAAAAACAAAATCTGTTTTTTTCCTATATACACCAAGCCTATCTGGCCATTTATGTCTCTTGTTAGATAAAAGGAAATAAATGTTACATACCACATGTCCAACAGACTGCCAAGCAGGGTGAGATGTGTCCCCAGGATAACGCAATCGCAACTCATCACCAGGAACCAGACGAAGTTCATTATCTTCCTGCAATAACAAATTGTCTTTCGAATTGAGTTTTTCGAGTTCAGAATGCCAACTTCTTTTAGCAAAAAATACAGATTAAAAACTATTATTCAAATGATTTCTGATTAATGGATTTCACCTTTGGAAATACAAAATATGCTACTCGCTTCTTATTGAGACCAATATCCCAGCGGACTGTAATATTGTCCTTACTCTGAGATTCTTTCATCATCTGCGGAAGAAAGATGCAAATACAACCTTTAGTGTCCAACAATATCAAAGATTCAAAACTCAACGCAATCAAAATGAAGTGCTAATGCTATACTATTTTTTAATTATGTTACTTAAGGCAGCTTTTTCGTGCACAGATTTCCAAACAGAACAATTCAATCCAGCATTAACATATTTATATAACTTATTAATTGTTTGATCCATAATCAAATATATTGCAATCATGGTAATGTGTGTGACATACAAATACTTTTTTTTAAATAAGCACAAACCTAATATTCATCGTAGGAAGGATTTAGAAACGTCAGACCACTTACTTTCTTCATCGTCAGTTTGCTCACACCATTTGGGGTTATTTTAAAAAGAATATGAAAATATATTGGGTAGCTCCATCAACATTGAAAGAGTTGATAAAATGTTGGAAAATTTATAATAAAGCTAAAGCATTAGGTATTCTTTGGAGGATTGGCCCTGCCATTATTTGTTGGAATTTATGGCTCGAAAGGAATAATAGAATTTTTTTTTTAAATATCAAAATCATGCCCAAGTTTGGAACCGTATTAGTGCCTCTCTTGCAAAACATCTAAAAATATGGTGCTCATCATTGGAAGTCTCAATTGCAGAAAAAGAAAAAGAGGTGCTAATAACTTGGCTACAGGATTTGCACATACATGGAAGAGCCGTCTGCAATAACGGAATTAAATCAAAGGATCTACTTCGATCTATGGCAAAATGGAAATGTCCAGAAATTGGGTTTATCAAAATTAATTTTGATGGTGCTTCTAAAGGAAATCCAAGAAAAGCTGGTGGAGGTGGTGTTTTTAGAAATAGTGAAGGCAAAATTCTCCTCACTTATTTAGAATCATATGGAACTTCAACTAACAACTATGCAGAGGCTAGGGCACTTCTTACAAGGATTAAAATTGCAACAGAAAAAGGATGGAAATATATTTCAATTGAGGGGGACTCACAAATTATCATCAATGCTATTAACAAAAATGGATGTGGGGACTGGATAAAAAATAGTATTACTGCTAATGTTCATTGTCTATTACTAGAGGTGTGAGCATATTTATAGAGAAGGAAATCAAAGACCAGATAAATTAGCGAATTATGGTGTTGATCTTCATCTCAGTGAATTCCAAATTTTAAAAAACAACTGGCCAAGTGAGATTTTATGTCTTAATCAAAATGATGTCAAAGAATTGATTGTGGAAACAGCACTTTATAGAAGTTGAAGAGTATATTTAAGAGAAAAAAAGTCATGATAAAAATGTATGCTACAGCAAATGTAATAATTTGGTATTGTGATGGGAGTGGCCCCCAATAGAAAACACATATAACCTATTCAAAAAAATATTCATTGTAGGAGATAAATCAAAGACAAAACTGGAACTCTCCCTTTTCACAATATTTTACCATGCACACAATATGTATTTTGTGTAGTATAATTTTCTTTTGCACGGCTTTGATGAAGTCAAGAACCAAAGAGGTACAGAACAATTTGAACCAGCATTAACATATTTATATAACTTATTAATTGTTTTATCCATAATCAAATATATTGCAATAATGGTGAATGTGTGAAATAATAATACATTTTTCTAAATAAGCACAAACCTGATATTCAATGTAGAAGATGAATCAAAGACAAAACTGAAACCCTCCCTTTTCACAATAGTTTAGCATGCTCACAATATGTACCCTTGCGAATTATAATTTTCCTTCCCAAGGCTTACAGGAAGTCAAAATCCAAGGAGGTACACAATTGAATTAATAATTTAAGGTAAAGTGAAAAGTTACCCTTGCTCACACAAGGGATGTCATGCATGTCTTTGCTGTAACCTGAAAAATCACCATTATCTTTGCCTTTGTGAACAAGGACATGAGTATTTTCACATCACATTTACGTGATCTAAACATTGAGGTTTCAATTAGCACAGCCCTTTCAGCTTATGGTTGGCAATAAAGTAGGAATCTCTATCTGTACTTATCATGCATCCCTTCTGCTTATCAAAACTTACATAACTTGGCCATAATTATGCACATGGAATGTTTATGATTCCAGCAAAAGAGGTAGCTCTCCTCAATTTAGTATTTTTCTATTTTTGATGTTGTAGCAATTGCTCTGTGCATCTTTTATTCATACATAGAAACAGCATACATGGCATCAAAATTTATGACACGTTAGACATCTCTCAGATCATAAACGAATTTTAAAAAAAAAAAAAACTAACTACAAAAGCTTTTATTCACCTCAAAGTTAATAGACTATTATTAGCTGGTAACCATTTAGTGACAAAATTCTGGAGTGCTCTTGATTTAAAATGAAATTTAATATTTATCACTTTACCTTGTCATAGTCTGCCTCCAATTTCACCAATGGCGCAAAAACATTTTGATACTGAAATCAGAGAAGCAAAGAGAGCCCTCCATGAATATGTAACTAAAAAGAATTAAACTAACCACAAGTGAAGGTAATATACAGAAATAACAATGGATTCCAACAATTGTTCATCTTCGAAAAAATTACTAAAAATGTACCTGATACGCATCTTCATACTTTAAAGCCACTGGTTGAGGTTCATCATCTACTCCAGGTTTCTCAAGGTCTTCCAACGTAGCTTCAGGATTTGTTTTCCAAAGTTCTTCTACTTTGTTAATTTGTTGAGCAGTAACATGGCGTGCTCTTAGTTGCTCCTGCTCTGAAGGTACCTTGACAAGCCACTGAAGGAAGCACCTATCATCAATCAGTGGGCACCACTGACTGAGATCCCAATTCATATCCTTAAGAGCATTCACACTCAAGCAAGGTTCCCTGCACAATAGAACTACGACACTTTCTGTCTTTGCAGAGATAAATCCCAATAAGAATACATTTCGACAGCCACAATTATAGCATTCCAAAATAGTCTCGCCCAAGGGACTGTCTTTATGAAGGCAAACTTCCTTATGTTTTGCACGAACCTGCCAAGGAATATATTGTAAGATTCAACAGCCATTGACTCACATAAAATCATTTCATGTATAAGGATAAATATCAAAATTTCAACATCTATCAAATAGAATGAGTTTAAATTGTTAAAACAAGGAATTCCAAAAGAGGAGACCCAAATTAAAATCTTGAAAAGAAATTATATACATAATTGTGAAAATGATATTGTTATACCACTATGTGGTTTGTTTAAATATCGTGGCAACATGGTCATGATGTAATACAGGTAAGACTCATTTCAATCCCATATAAACAATTTATTAAAGAAGTAAGAAAAAACAAAACAAAACAAAAAAAAAACTGACATGCCTAAAACAAAAAGTGAATTTTTTTTCAGCAATTCAAAATAGAACAAAAGATTCCTTACGGTGAATAAGAAGTTACTTCAAGAGTGACAAAAAATGTCCCTTTCAACAGTCCAAGCTTTAATAAACAAAGTTTTAACAGAATGTGGTAACAACAAAATGTGTGCATTCCCACATGAATACAAAAAAAATCCTGATGCTAAGGTCTTTATGCATTTCTCAATGTTATGTTAAAGATAAATACGTTTTCATATAATAAACTAGAATAGGAAAATACCACTAAATGACAACAGAAAGTTTAGTTTTAACAAGAAGCTAAGATTTTTGAGAAATAGTTTAGCCTTATCACAAAATTCAACATAAACTTTCAACAAAAAATTCTCAAGAGAATTACAATTGAAATTATTAGATTCTAAATTGTCTGCATACATAGCACCCAGAGAATATTAAAAAAACAATTCCTAATGGATATAAAAGAAAAATGAAGCAGAAGAATACAAAAGGGAAAATAACTTCTAGCAACACACAGGTATGTAGTTTGAGATGCTATAAAATACCTACTTAAATTTGGATAGTTTACGATTCTACCGGAATGCAAAGACATGAAAGGATTTCTAATTTATTATATCTTCTTGCTAATTTATTAAGGTCTGTATCTGCAAGACTCTAACAAGAATCAACATAGAAACTCCATACATACAAAATCCCATTGAAATTATTAAAATTTTAATAGAAAACACCCAAGGAGGCTAATGTAATCTGCATTTCCTACCACTAATTTTGCTATCTGAATTGACTTTCTATACGCGGTATTCGTTCAAGAATCAACATAGAACATTAAAGGTTTGGACAGAAAATTCCAATTAAACTATCAAATTGTAAATAGTCAATACCCAATGAGTCTAGATGAATCTAAGATTATCATATTTTGTTGCTATATCAGACTGTTAATAGTCAATACCCAATCACTCTAGATGAATTCAAGATTATTATGTTTGTCAATCTATCCAAACTCTGACTGTATCTGCAATACTGTTGCAAAAGCTAAAGTTCAAGAGAAAACAATCCCCTTAAATTATTGTGTTATTAATATCTAACAACCAAGTTGCAAAAGCTAAAGTTCAAGAGAGAAAAATCCCCTTAAATTATTGTGTTATTAATATCTAACAACCAAGATTCTAAGATCAAGAGGTATTAGCTCAACCGATTAGATTCCTCTAAATTTAAGGAGGAGACCAAGGTTCAAATCTTGCCAAGCAATACATGGATAATATCCAAACTTTGTTGTAATAACACAATGTGGTGATGATGTAAGGTGAGGCTCGTTTCAATCCCATATAACCAATTTAAAAAAAAAAAAAAAAACCAATAATTCTAAAGGAAAGTAGGTTACTAGAATGTGTAGATCTATCCAAATGAAATTTGTGCTGTAACCAGAGAATTTAGAAGGTTGTAGAGATTAAATCAAGGTTACATGGGTGTGGAGGTAAACAAGGGACGAGTGCTTAAACCTGATGAGGACCTCCAAAACTTGAATACGTGGGTGCAAGGGTGAAATTGTGTACTATGAATTAAAAATGTAATATATCCTTACATTAAAAGATGGGGTACCTGTTAAAAGAGCACATGTTACCCAAATGCACCTGGTGCACCTTTGATAATATAGTTGTTGCAATAACAAAATAATGTAGTTTGTTAAAATACGAGCATATTATGGATGAGAACTATTTCAACCCCTTGTGAATATTTTTTTTAAATAAGTATCACTTAGTTCTAGGAGTATGGATGATTTTAACGGCTAACGTTCACTAATTGACTAATTTTATAACTTTTCCTAGCCGAGGAATATTCGCCAAATTATGTAAGGAAAAAAAAATCTTAAGGAAATTAAAAATACAAATATTTGATGTTTTGATATTAAAGAAGATCTGTTGCAATTTCTAAACTTTAAAAATTCTATGTATTATGTTTCATTAAAAAATATATCTATGTACAACAAGACCTTTTTTTTTTTTTTAATTATATGGATTGAGACAGGATCCACCCATATTACAACAGCAGCTTAACTATTATGCATATATTACTTAGCAAGACCTGCACCTAGGTCTCCTCCTTGAAAGTCAAGGAGTTTAACCAGTTAAAGTAATGCCATTGGATTATGTACAACAAGACTTCAAAATGGACAAGAACTGCATTGGTTTATGTATGAAAAGACTTCAAAATAGACAAGAACAGCATCAAAACAGATTAAAAAATGTGTATGAGAGAGACGGACGTAATTAACCCTAATGAAAGGTTAGAAAACTTAAACCAAAACATAGGTAAACAAATATTGTAATGCGGTTTACCTCAGATCTTTAGATCTTTACTACGACAACAACAATGAGCTGTAGAATCTAAAACACTAAACACAGTTATGTGACAAAAGTTTACACAGGCAAACCCCATATATAATTAGATTCTAAAGAGTCAATACTTATGTATCCAATATCTCAAGCATGATAACATGGAAAGGACCAACAAGGAATAGAAGCAAGGGAATTCCTAATAAGCGAGGTTGTATTGATGCACAAGCATTCAACATGCAGGTGTGGAGCACTTGGTGCAGTTGCCCAAAATTTGGGTCCACATGTACAAGAGTTCAGAGGGAGGCAAGTTGCAAAAGTGCAGGGTATGCAAGATTCAGACCCAACAAAATTTGGAATGCTGTGATAAAATTATACAGTTATAAAAAGATCATCACAAAACTTGCCTATTAAACTAAATTCAAGATAAGAGTTGCAGAGACATTCAACAAATATAAGCAGAGTTTTCCATGTAACGGAAAAGGGGTGAATGCAAAGTTCTCCACTATTATATCGTTTGAGCCCCACATGTTCTCTAATGAGGATCAATGCACTGGGTGTGCACCAGATGTGCCATGTGGGTCGATGCACTGGGTGTGCACCAGATGCGCTATGTGGGTCGATGCACTGGGTGTGCACCAGATGCACCATGTGGGTCGATGCACTGGGTGTGCACCAGATGCACCATGTCTTGGTCACAAGCCACAATAGCGTAGGCCAGTGCACTGGAAAAGATATGGGTAACAAGCATAAAGAAAAAGTTTAACAATATCATTTAAAAGGAACAAAATACATACAATGGATACTTTCAGCATTAGTCCTCTCATAATTAGGGGTGAGAGAGATGTAGTAATGCGGGAAAGAGAAAATTAGAAACAGTTGATCAAAGGGAAAGTTAAGGAACAACACATAGAATACAACCAACAAATTTAAAATAACTCCTATGCAGGATAAGACATGGGACAGATACAATAACACCATTAAATCACAAATCAATATGAACCAAACAAAGAAACATCAAATGGCATGAGCTCAATCGGTTAAATTCCTTGCCTTTCAAGGAGGATCCCCAGGTTAGCACCTTGCCAATCTGTTGTGATACCACTACGCAGCCACAATGTAATACAGATGAGGCCATCACAATACCATATAACAAATATATAAAAAAAGAAAAACATAACTTCTCCTGATAGGAAGGTACAAAGGCTTCAAACAATGGAATCCAAACATTATTATGTGGTTTAACTATAAACCTTACTCAGCCAACAACATCGCACCGCCAAAAATCAAATATAAAGGAGGGATTGCTTATAAAGTTATTCCTAATAGGTACACATAAAAATAATATGTAGAGATCAGTTAAAACGAACTTATGTGAAATGGAAAATTTGAGCATCAATCCCATTTAGAAGTAGGGTGGTGAAAGAATCGCAATATTTTTGTAAAAGCAACTTACAAAGCTGTGCATTAAAAATTTATAAAATAAAGAAATTCTACAACCACTACCATTAAAAAAAATCAATTTATCGGTTTGAGCTCAATCTAAGATTATCATATTTTGTTGCTATATCAGACTGTTAATAGTCAATACCCAATCACTCTAGATGAATTCAAGATTATTATGTTTGTCAATCTATCCAAACTCTGACTGTATCTGCAATACTGTTGCAAAAGCTAAAGTTCAAGAGAAAACAATCCCCTTAAATTATTGTGTTATTAATATCTAACAACCAAGTTGCAAAAGCTAAAGTTCAAGAGAGAAAAATCCCCTTAAATTATTGTGTTATTATTATCTAACAACCAAGATTCTAAGATCAAGTGGTATTAGCTCAACCGATTAGATTCCTCTAAATTAAAGGAGGAGACCAAGGTTCAAATCTTGCCAAGCAATACATGGATAATATCCAAACTTTGTTGTAATAACACAATGTGGTGATGATGTAATACAGGTAGGGCTCGTTTCAATCCCATATAACCAATTTAAAAACAAAAAAAACCAATAATTCTAAAGGAAAGTAGGTTACTAGAATGTGTTGCTCTATCCAAATGAAATTTGTGCTGTAACCAGAGAATTTAGAAGGTTGTAGAGATTAAATCAAGGTTACATGGGTGTGGAGCTAAACAAGGGACGAGTGCTTAAACCTGATGAGGACCTCCAAAACTTGAATACGTGGATGCAAGGGTGAAATTGTGTACTATGAATTAAAAAAGTAATATATCCTTACATTAAAGGATGGGGTACCTGTTAAAAGAGCACATGTTACCCAAATGCACCTGGTGCACCTTTGATAATATAGATTGTTGCAATAACAAAATAATGTAGTTTGTTAAAATACGAGCATATTATGGATGAGAACTATTTCAACCCCTTGTGAATATTTTTTTAAAAGAAGTATCACTTAGTTCTAGGAGTATGGATGATTTTAACGGCTAACGTTCACTAATTGACTAATTTTATAACTTTTCCTAGCCGAGGAATATTCGCCAAATTATGTTAAGGAAAAAAAAATCTTAAGGAAATTAAAAATACAAATATTTGATGTTTTGATATTAAAGAAGATCTGTTGCAATTTCTAAACTTCAAAAATTCTATGTTTTATGTTTCATTAAAAAATATATCTATGTACAACAAGACTTTTTTTTTTTTTTAATTATATGGATTGAGACAGGATCCACCCATATTACAACAGCAGCTTAACTATTATGCATATATTACTTAGCAAGACCTGCACCTAGGTCTCCTCCTTGAAAGTCAAGGAGTTTAACCAGTTAAAGTAATGCCATTGGATTATGTACAACAAGACTTCAAAATGGACAAGAACTGCATTGGTTTATGTATGAAAAGACTTCAAAATAGACAAGAACAGCATCAAAACAGATTAAAAAATGTGTATGAGAGAGACGGACGTAATTAACCCTAATGAAAGGTTAGAAAACTTAAACCAAAACATAGGTAAACAAATATTGTAATGCAGTTTACCTCAGATCTTTAGATCTTTACTACGACAACAACAATGAGCTGTAGAAATCTAAAACACTAAACACAGTTATGTGACAAAAGTTTACACAGGCAAACCCCACGTATAATTAGATTCTAAAGAGTCAATACTTATGTATCCAATATCTCAAGCATGATAGCATGGATCGGACCAACAAGGAATAGAAGCAAGGGAACTCCTAATAAGCGAGGTTGTCTTGATGCACAAGCATACAACATGCAGGTGTGGAGCACTTGGTGCAGTTGCCCAAAATTTGGGTCCACATGTACAAGAGTTCAGAGGGAGGCAAGTTGCAAAAGTGCAGGGTATGCAAGATTCAGACCCAACAAAATTTGGAATGCTGTGATAAAATTATACAGTTATAAAAAGATCATCACAAAACTTGCCTATTGAACTAAATTCAAGATAAGAGTTGCAGAGACATTCAACAAATATAAGCAGAGTTTTCCATGTAACGGAAAAGGGGTGAATGCAAAGTTCTCCACTATTATATCGTTTGAGCCCCACATGTTCTCTAATGAGGATCGATGCACTGGGTGTGCACCAGATGTGCCATGTGGGTCGATGCACTGGTTGTGCACCAGATGCGCTATGTGGGTCGATGCACTGGGTGTGCACCAGATGTGCCATGTGGGTCGATGCACTGGGTGTGCACCAGATGTGCCATGTGGGTCGATGCACTGGGTGTGCACCAGATGCGCCATGTGGTGCCATGTGGGTCGATGCACTGGGTGTGCACCAGATGCACCATGTCTTGGTCACAAGCCACAATAGCGTAGGCCAGTGCACTGGGAAAGATATGGGTAACAAGCATAAAGAAAAAGTTTAACAATATCATTTAAAAGGAACAAAATACATACAATGGAAACTTTCAGCTTTAGTCCTCTCATAATTAGGGGCGAGAGAGATGTAGTAATGCGGGAAAGAGATGTAGTAATGCGGGAAGAAAAAATTAGAAACAGTTGATCAAAGGGAAAGTTAAGGAACAACACATAGAATACAACCAACAAATTTAAAATAACTCCTATGCAGGATAAGACATGGGACAGATGCTACAACACCATTAAATCACAAATCAATATGAACCAAACAAAGAAACATCAAATGGCATGAGTCGGTTAAATTCCTTGACTTTCAAGGAGGATCCCCAGGTTAGCATCTTGCCAATCTGTTGTGATACCACTATGCAGCCACAATGTAATACAGATGAGGCCATCACAATACCATATAACAAATATATAAAAAAATAAAACCATAACTGCCCCTGATAGGAAGGTACAAAGGCTTCAAACAATGGAATCCAAACATTATTATGTGGTTTAACTATAAACCTTACTCAGCCAACAACATCGCACCGCCAAAAATCAAATATAAAGGAGGGATTGCTTATAAAGTTATTCCTAATAGGTACACACATAAAAATAATATGTAGAGATCAGTTAAAACAAACTTATGTGAAATGGAAAATTTGAGCATCAATCCCATTTAGAAGTAGGGTGGTGAAAGAATCGCAATATTTTTGTAAAAGCAACTTACGAAGCTGTGCATTAAAAATTTATAAAATAAAGAAATTCTACAACCACTACCATTAAAAAAAATCAATTTATCGGTATGAGCTCAATCTGTTAAATATCATTCGAGGAGGAGACCCAGGCCAGAATGATGCCAGGACATGCATTTCTGTTAAATATCATTCGAGGAGGAGACCCAGGCCTGAATGATGCCAGGACATGCATTTCTGTTAAATATCATTCGAGGAGGAGACCCAGGCCTGAATGATGCCAGGACATGCATTTCTGTTAAATATCATTTGAGGAGGAGACCCAGGCCCGAATGTTGCCAGGACATGCATATTACGAAAGTTGTTATAATAACATTATGTAGTTTTTAAATTAATTTTTAAAAATAATAGTAACAATAGAAATTGGCCCTCGTGATTAGCGATATTGTCCAATTCATTGGGTATTACAAAATTACATAGTCCAGTAATGCAGTATTGTTTCTAAAGGCAGGCAACTTAAAACAACGCATTAAAATAAATACGACCAGAAAATGTTCATTCACTCACCACTTAAGAAAGGGCTTGAAAGCGACGCAAACATACCATTAACTCAGAAATAAATAGTTAAAAATAATTGGCCCCAAATCTCTAGCATCAAAGAAACATTACACAATCTCCCCTTTTACTAAAGACCGTAAATTGCAATAAATTCCCATAACCCTAAACAAATAATTAAAATAAATTTGCTTAAATACATAAAAAAACAAGTAAATTCTGTCCAAGGGGTTTGGGACTATCTGTAAGGATTTTTTGACCCTAAACCTAAACCAAGGTTCAAATCCCTCGAGAGAATATTTTAACATTTTAATCCAATGGTAAGAGCATTGAAGTCATCAATCAAATGGCAAGAGAAGGTTCAAATCCCTCGAGAGAATCTCTTGACATTTTAATCAAATCGCCAAGAGCATTGAAGTCATTAATCAAATGGCAATTAATCAAATCGCAAGAGCATTGAAATCATTAATCAAATGGCATGAGCTCGAATGGTTAAATTCATTGTCTTTCAAGGCAGAGACTTACCATGGCAATGTCGGTGGGATAGTGGGCCGTTCCAATCCCATATAACTAATTAAAAATAAACCAAACCAGCAGATTTTATGCACTTACATGTAGGAGAAAGCTTGAAAGGCATGAAAGCCAAGTAAACATACCATTGACACGCATATAAATAGATAAAGCACAATCAGCCGCAATGAATTTTATTAAACAACCTCAACCCAAGTCATTAAAATTTAAATTTAATTAAAAAACAAAAAAGCATAACAGAATCTCACCAAAAACATTACTAAGACCCCAAAAAAAATTGCAAAACCCTTGATAAATGATTACAAATGATATTGCTTACCAAATGGCTAACGATATGGGACCCTGAGGTGTTTCCCCTGGAGTTGCAGAACCACTTTCGGCACGACGGCACATTACACCGCACAATACAGGCAGGATTATGAATCCCACAATATTTACAGGCGTACTCCGGCGTATCCCTCTTCGAAAACTCGTTGTTATCATCCTCGCACCCTGGCTCCTCAAAATTTAGCCCGCCCATACTCGCCGCCAGGGCCTCGGCTGCTGCGCCCATGCCCATGCCCATGCCCATGCCCCCCTGATTACCCCTCTGTTTCCCATCGCTCCCGACCTCAGAACCCAAATTTAACCCTGAGTTAACCCCCATGAGATCATTTCCCTCCGAGGGTTGCGAGCCATCACCCCCCCACACTGGTGACCTAATGGGCTGGCTTAGCTCTGTAAATTCCGGGTAATCATAATCATCCCCCTGCGTATTAAATTCCAAAAAAGTATAGGCATCTCCGTGGGCCTGCTGCGAAGAGGGTTCGAACAAGTTGTGCCCCGAGACCGACTGGTCCGCCATTCCCAAACCCTCGGAACGCGAATTAAACCCCAACCAGAAAATAATAACACACGGATGCAAAAATCCTGTAAGCTTTACGGATTTCTTAGGTTTTTATCGCTGGAAATGAGAATCCGAGTAGGGTTGTATGGGGTGCAAAGCGAGAATCCGAGTAGGGTTTTATGGGGTGCAAAGCGAACCTTTTTCTCGCCGGAAAATCGAAATTTGCAAGGGTTATTTTGCGAATTCAAACTCTGAAAATTTGCGCCCGCTGCGAAACAGACCTCCACGCAGTAAATTTGAGACCGTCGAAATACTAGATCGAGTGAATGGAGCGTTAAGCGATCTACTCGCGCAGGTTACACGCAAAAAGAAGAAGACGAAGACGAAGGAAGGGGAAGACATTATATTTATAAATAAAGGGTTTGTAAAGAAAATGGAGCACCAATTTTATTCTATGAAGGCCCGGGGCCAGTTTAACCGAGGTAAGAAATTTGGGTTATCGGGTAGGGTTAAAATTTAATTGGGGTTAGGCAAGGTTTGTTTTAGTTGAGGGGAGATTTAATGGGTTGGGCAACGTTGTTCCCTTTTTGGTTTGGTTGCCCTAGTCGGTTGGTGGACCCCTAGGTGATGAAAGCCTTTGCCTTTGTGCCATCTTTTAAATTGCTGTGGAGATTAGTGAAGAAGATGCATTTAATGTCATCATTAAATTGCTGTGGAGATTAGTGAAGAAGATGCATTTAATGTTCGTTAGGATAGGTTTCATGTAGTGTTGGTCATGAGAGTAAGGGATTAGGATAGGCTTCACCATGTAGTTTCCATGCAAAGCATATGGATGGATATGGATATGGTGAGATAAAGAAAAATATTAAAGAAAATAATAAATAATCTTAATAATTTTTAGTTTGTTGGTTAAAAAATAATGTTAACAGGATTAGGGAATTGAATCGAGGAATTTTAATCTGTTTGGGAACTGAATTGAGTAGTTTATCCACAAGTATTTAGTTATTAATTAGTCGATTTTTTATTTTTTAAATTTAAGTAAAAAAAAGCAGGTTTTTATGAGTTGTTTCACTTCTCTTGTATCAAGTCTTGAGTTTAGGTCTCTTAAATGAAAACTTAAAAATATATCACTTTTAAGTTTAAAATATGGGTTTTGAACTTAGGTTTATGAAAACTTATAGACTTATCACTATAATATTCCTATAAGAAAAATAATGTTTTATTATATTTTTTTTAAATGAGCGAAAAATCCTTTGCGGGATCGCCATGGTTTGAGAAACCATGATCAGGGGTTCTAAACTATCAAAATTACTCGAAAATCGCATCCAACACTAACCACACTAGCATAATCAACTAGATTTTGGGTACCCAATGTGCGTTTGGTAGGGAGGAGATTCGAAGCAGGGACCTTCCTTAGAGGATTGCCCTACCATCTCCAACTCATCAACAACACATCCGACCTTGACCGAACCAACATAATCAACTGGATTTTGGGTATCCAATATATGTTTGGTAGGGTGGAGATTCAAACCAAAGACCTCCCTTGGAGGATTGCCCTACCCTCTCCAACTCACCTACAACACGTATAATTATATTACCTATTTTTTTAAGGCAATTGATGGTATAAATGAGGTTACACTTTTCAAGGATCAATAAGGTCTTTCCATGTGATTAAAACTTAGGTAGTTTAGATAGTAGTCCAACAACATATTACTAGAATGTCCCAACAACAACAATTATACTGTATCCTTAATTTTTTGTTGGATATTTTGAGTCCATAAAGTTGTCATTGATGTCAAGAAATGCAGTTGTCATTGATGTCAAGGAATGAGCTATTGTTGATGTCAAAAGGTCAAAAGGAGCAATGCAAGAGATTGATGATAGATGAGCTCCATAATGTTTATTTTTAAATATTATGTGGAGCATGATTTTAAAAGGTTTTTCTTTAAAACCAATGGTGGCCAAGTTATAAGGCTTTTTTAAAAACCAAGGAGGCTTTTAGTTTGGTTTAAAAAGCCCAAAGTTTATTTAATTATTAAATTATAATATTTAAATTATTATATTTAATAATTATAAGGCCAAAGTCTAAGTTTGGCGTCGACATTTTCACATGTGAAAACGACGTACTCCCTCCGTCGATGTAGGAGATTATTGGAAGGTGTATGGTATTTAAACCATAGCCTTTCCAAAGGCTAAATCATCCATTCTCATTCGCTAATGTTAACACCTAAGACCCGTCGGCATAGGATATTATTGGAAGGTGTATGGTATTTAAACCATAGCTTTTCCAAAGGTCAAAGCATCCATCCTCATTCGCTAATGTTAACGCCTAAGACCCGTGCGCATATTTCATAGCGACAGTTCGTGCAACGCATGGTTTTCAAAAAGCGAGGGTGAAAGAGCTTTTTGGCTCGTGGGCGCTAAGGAGGTCAAAGCGCGGTAGGCACTTGGTGGCTCCAAGAGGAGCATGTGGCTCACACGACATGGAAGTCGCGGCCAAGGCACTCGTTGGAGAGAAGTGCCAAGTTTGACTCCTACGCATGCTAAAGTGGTAACATTTTGGTTTATAATTTAATTTTTGCATGGGCTAAATGTAATGTCCCCATCTTAGTCAGATGTCCAATGCATAATGGGACTTGCCTACTCACGGGTTCCCATAGGCAGGATCAGTTGTGTGGGAGCCCACTGGGATAGTTCAGTTGATGTCAGAGCGGACAATGCTTCAAATTGCCAGTTTCTCGGTCTGTTTTGAGCATAATTGCAGGGACTTACTATTTTTAGTAAGTCATATAGGGTTTGAATCTCGAGAAACAGATGTTACGAATGGATAGTTCAACGAAATGGGTATCCGTTTCTATTTTCATATCTTGGGTCCGACATATGGAGACAAATTATTTTAATACCCAAATATTATTAATGTAAAAAATTAAATAACAATGTAACTTTATAATGTTGGGCATTATATTTTATTAATTAGATGTTATACGGGGTCCATATAACCACTTAAAAGAAAGGCCATGTTATAAAGTATTAAAATAAGGAGGCCTAGACATGCTACGTCCCTCTAGGGACCCATTTAATAATAAAGAATAATTTAAAATTAAAAGTTTCCCTCCAATTCTTGGCCAACTCATTTGAGGAAGGGAATAAAAGGAGGTTTAGAATTCATTTGCATTATCTTTGGCTATGTTATCTTGTCTTTGAGAAGTCGACTTGCAGCAAGGACTTACAAGGAGAGTTTATTAATTGTTGTGTAACGAAAACCACTAGCAGGATCAGCACCTTCGGAGTTGAAAGATTACTCTCAGGGGGCTTTGGGGCAATATTATTTCAGAGGTTGCATTAGGCTTAATTAAGAGCATATTTTCAAAGGTTTAATGAAGATATTTCTAGAAGAGTGAAAGGGGTTCGTTTTACAATAAGTTACAGTCATCATTCCCATCTGGTCGTACAATTTGAAGGGCCATTTTTGTAGTTTGTTGTCACTTCATTGGAGCTAGGGTTTAAGCATCACTTCATTCCTTGGTTTCTTTAACCTAGCCGAACCTTTTTTTAAGCAAATCGTGGGCTTTGAGGGCAGATTGGTGATATATTGCGAGACCCAACTTCAGCTTTGATAGGACGTACACATCCACATAGGGGTGAGTTGCTGAGTGTAATTGAATCGCCTCATTTTGGGGCCCTTTCACATTTGTATTGGAGGCGCCTCTTTATTGGGTGTCTAAATCTGCAATTCGCTAGTTGGAGAAATTTGTATTTCAAGATTATCATATGAATTTGTGAAGTTCTCTGTTGTTGATGACAATTTCCAAATTTGTTTCAAACTTCTATATTTTCGAGTACATTTGTTTCTATGCAGTTTCCTTCACTGGGTTTGCTTATTTGTATTAGAAGAAACTTGTGTTAAAATTTCTTAGCTTTGGAGCAGTAGATTAAAATTTACGAGCATTTCTAGTTTGTTGCTATTTTATTTCCATAATTTTGTATTATTGCAAAAAACACCAAAAAAAAATCAAGTATTTGCAAAAAGGCTACAAAAACAGTACAAAACTATCAAAACCCAAAAACCAGGACATAAATTATTGGTGTTCATTCGCGGGTGGTCACTACACTAAAGTTAAAGTTAGGAGAAATAAGGTGATAGTTTTATTTTGGAGGATTAGCCAAAATTCATAAGGGAAATATTATTAAGTTTTTGAAAGGTTATTTTGCTGAGATAGATTTGAGGGTAAAAATATTTTTATCTTAGAAAAAGGGAAAATTATTTTATTGCATTGTTTTACAAGTGAGTTATTTAATAAATGCAATATTAAAGTAGGGAGTCATAAGTAGAGATTGGTTTATTCTTTGAAGATAATTTTCTGAAGTGAGTTATGTTAAATCTGAATGGTTGAGATGATCTTGTGATGAGTTAGGGTTTTGAAGAAGTGATTAATTAAATATTGTGGTGTTGGATATTATTTTAAGAATGGAGCAATAAGGTGTATTTGAGATTTAATTTATCTTTGTGATTAAGGTAAATTGTGAAAAGTGTTAGAGTGATAATTCTTGTCATCTAACTCTTTGTACTTGGCAAAGAAGTGTTTATGATTGTGGCAGATTTGTATGGTCTACTTCTCATCAAGCAAAAAGGTATGGGCACATTCTTCCTTGATTGAGTTGATTGGTTGGTTTTCTAGAAAACAACTTTGGAGTGAAAAGGACTTGATTAGGTTTCCTTATTGAGTTGTTGAGCTATTGTGAAGATTGTTTTATAAGCATTGTTGTTGAAGTGAATGGTTGAGTGAAGAACTTGAACTAGGGTTTGCAAAGAACATGAGTATCATTGTTATGTGAGATTGGTTGATAAGCATTGTTGGAAATATTTGAGTGAGTGTTCATATGCTTGGACTAGGGTTTGTGAGCAAGGATTATTTCATTGAGTGATTGGTTGAGTAGAGTTGGTTGAGCCTAGTCAAGTGGATGTGTGAAGTGATAGTTCAAGTTCTATGAAATAAATTGTTCTATATTCTAAATTGATTTGAGAAAGAGGTTGAGTGTTGATGAGTGTGAAACATATTGAGTCTCTAACAATTCTCTATATGTTTCTGTGATAAAAGAGAGATTGAAAGTGATTAAGATTTTGTGAATGTGAAGCATATTGAGTCTCTAACAATTCTCTGTATGTTTCTAAAAGAGTGATTGAAAGTGATTGAGCATTGAGGTGAATGTGAAGCATATTGAGTCTCTAACAATTCTCTATATGTTTTTAAAAGAGTGATTGAAAGTGATTGAGCATTGTGATGAATGTGAAGCATATTGAGTCTCTAACAATTATCTTTATGTTTCTATGAGATTGGACAAGTTCTAGTGTGGACTTGTTGAGTAGATTTGAGATAAGTCTTTGAGAAGACTTGTGAGCAGAGTTGATTGATTGATTTGTTCAAACCTTGAGTTAAGGTTTGGGGTAGATCTAGCAGAGTTGATTTGAGATTGATTCAAGCTTTGTGTTAAGGCTTGAGGATAGATATTGAGGATATATTTGTGCTAGACCGAAGGACTGTGTTTAGTATAGATCAAAGGATAGATATTGAGGATATATTTGTGCTAGATCGAAGGACTATGTTTAGTGCATATTAGAGGATAGATATTGAGGATAGATTTGTGCTAGATTGAAGGACTGTGTTTAGTATAGATTTGAGGATAGATTTTGGTGTAGATTTGAGGATAAATTTGTGCCAGACTAGAGATAGATATTGAGTAGATTTGTGCTAGATTGAAGGACTATGTTTAGTACAGATTTGAGATAGAGCTTTGAAGGTGATAGAGTATAGAGGATGATAGTCTCTAGTGGATAGAGATCCATTAGCTAGGGCAGTGAGGATAGGTGTCTTTAGTGGATAGAGATCCATTAGCCAGAGTAGTGGGGGCAATAGTTCTTCTAGAAGATCACTAGTCAGAGCTAAGGAGAAAGGAGTTCTCCTATGGATAGAGATCCATGAACTTGATTAGGGGATTGGTGTCTCCTTTGGATAGAGGTCCATAAACATTGTAATAGGGAAAGGATTCCCAAGAGATTGATTGAGAAAATTTTAGTGAAATATTTTCTCCGTGGAGTAGCCCACATTGGGTGAACCACATAAAATTGGTGTCTCTATTGTGTGTGGTGATTTATGCATTGCTTTGATTACTACTATTGATATTGCTATCTTTACATTGCATAATATTGATTGGGAAAGAAAAGTAAAAAGTGGTCTTATACTGTTCACCCCCCTCTCAGTATAAGCTTGTGTTCTTCAATTGGTATCAGAGTGGGTTCCTTCAAAAGAGTTTAACAACTTGAAGGAAAATCTTTCAAGAACACAATGGATTCTAAGAATGTGTCCTCAGATAATTCAACACCAATATTTGATGGAAGTGATTATATATATTGGAGTATGAGAATGAAGGTTCACTTGATGGCACTTGGCAATGAAATTTGGGAAGCAGTTGAAAATGGATACATACCACCAATTGATCCACCTACAGATAAGGAAGGTAAGCTTCTACAACATTACAATTCAAAAGCAATGAATGCACTTTTGAGAGGTTTGCATAGAACAGAATCAATAAAAGTTATGCATTGTAAAGATGCAAAAGGAATTTGGGATAAGTTGCAAAGCATATATGAAGGAGATAAAAGTGTCAAAAAGGTAAAGATACGAAATCTCAAAGGATAATTTGAAGAATTAAGAATGAAGAATGAGGAAAATATTAGTTCTTATCTACTTCGGGTAGATGAGGTTGTTAATGCTATGCAAGGACTTGGACTTAATGTTGAAGAATCAGATGTTTGTGATAAGATCTTAAGGTCTCTCCCAACAAGGTTTAGTGAAAATATTTCAGCTATAGAAGAAGCAAAGGATGGTGATTCTTTGACAAGAGATATGTTACTTGGTATTCTTACAACATTTGAGTTGAGAACAAAAGAGGAACCTAATATCTGGAAGGAAGCAACCTTCAAAGCAATTAAGAAGACAAAGGGTAAGAAGTCAAAATCAAGTAATGAGTCATCCAGTGATGAAGAAGCTAATTATGGTAGAAGGAACAAGGATTCAAGAAGATTCAAAGATGCAAAATCTGTTAGATGTTTCAATTGTGGAAAGTATGGTCACTATGCAACTGATTGTCAAGAAGCTAAAAATAATAATGATGAAGAAAAATAGGATCATAGGAACAGGGAATCAGAAAAATACAGGTACCAAAAGAAAGGTAAGGATGGACAAAGCAAACAAGGAAATAAGTTCTTTCAAAGACAAAAGAGGAGCTACTATGCAGACAAGGCAAGTAAGTACTCTAGTGATAGTGATGCTAGTTCTTCAAGTAATGATAGAGATGAAGTCCTATTTCTGATTGAAGAAAAAGAAAAGGTTAAGAAAAGGTCACCAATAATTCTCAAGTGTTTTAGATGTGGTAATTTTGGACATCTTGAAGATAGTTGTACAAGGAATGGTTTTAGTTTCAGTGATGATGAATATGAGGATGCACTTGAAGGACCAAAAGAAAATATTCTAATGGCACTAGAAGAAGAAGAAGGTGATCCTATAGAAGATAAGTTAAAAGAAAATGAAGATGTTGACAAAGGCAAACAAATAGAGGAAGAATCAGAAAAAGGAGTTGATCTTGAGGGAGAGCTTATCTATGCTCTTAAAACTTTAAAGAAGGTAAGAAAGCAAAACTCTCAACTTGAGTTTCAGTTTCAAGAATGTGATGAAGAGAGAGGAAAGCTTATAGAGGATCTAAACAAGTCAATGGCTAAGACAAAGAAGTTCAAGGATAAGTTAGAAGCAAAGGTCTTAGAATGTGAAAGGTTAGAACAAGAAGTAGCTCTACTAAGGGAAGATTTAGAAAAATCCAAGGATAAGCTACACAAGTTTGGAAAGAGTTCAAAGAATTTGGATAATATGATCAAGGTACAAAGAAGGTCAACAAACAAAATAGGTCTTGGTTTTGAACAGGCTCAAAAGAAACAAGAAGAAGAGTCAACCTCAAGTTCTGAAGAAGAAGAAACTTTAGAAGAAGTAACTTCAAAAGAAGACAGTGTAAGAGAAAGTGAGACTTCTGAGGATGAGTCAGACAACAAAAAATTCAACAAGGAAAGGAACAATGTACAAAGAAGAAATAGATGGAACAACAATCAGAATAGGTTAAGAGAGACTAAGAGACCAATGGGGTCAAGACAAGGAAACTTCAATGGAAGATGTTTCTCATGTCACAGATTTGGGCACATGGCTTCACAGTGCAGGACACATGAAAGACAGGAATATGGGAACTTCAGGAACAGACAGCTTTTCCATGGGTATTGCTACTCATGTAATCAGTTTGGTCACAAGGCAATGAATTGCAAGGTACATGATAGGAACAGAGATGGCTTCACTAGGAGAAATCCCAAGACATTTGCACCTCCAAGGAATAATAACATTAAGTGTTATAAGTGCAATAATGATGGACATACAACAAAGTGGTGTAGAGCAGACATTCCAGAACCAAGCATGAACATGAACAGGAACAAGAACAAGAACAGGAATATGGATATGAACATGAACAAGAACAAGAATATGGATATGAACATGAACAAGAACAGGAATATGAATAAGAATAGAAATATGGACATGGACATGAATAGGAACAGGAACATGGACATGGACAAGAACAGTCAAAGGAATCAGAAGGATCAGATAAGAAGGAAAGAGGACAAAGGTAAAGACCAGTGCTTGTTGGGAGTAGAAATACTCCCACCCCAAAATTAACCACCTCAAGAGGAGGTGGGGGAGGGGCTAAGCTAAGAGACTCATTCTTAGCCCCGAGCCCCAAAGGTGACCCTTTGCCATTGATGTCAAAGGGGAGATATTTGAGTAAGGGGGAGAGATTTGGTTTAAGGAGAGAGCATTGAGATAGGGGGAGCAATGTCCCAGGGGGAGCAGAACAAGAAAAAGGTCAAGTGTTTGGTAAAAATAATTTGGGTTGCCATCAATGACAAAGGGGGAGATTGTTGGACATTTTGAGTCCATGAAGTTGTCATTGATGTCAAGGAATGAAGTTGTCATTGATGTCAAGGAATGAGCTACCATTGATGTCAAAAGGTCAAAAGGAGCAATGCAAGAGATTGATGATAGATGAGCTCCATAATGTTTATTTTTAAATATTATGTGGAGCATGATTTTAAAAGGTTTTTCTTTAAAACCAATGGTGGGCAAGTTATAAGGTTTTTCTAAAAACCAAGGAGGCTTTTAGTTTGGTTTAAAAGGCCCAAAGTTTATTTAATTATTAAATTATAATATTTAAATTCTAAAAGAATTTAAATTATTATATTTAATAATTATAAGGCCAAAGTCTAAGTTTGGCACCGACATTTTTGCATGTGAAGATGACGTACTCCCTCCGTCGACGTAGGAGATTATTGGAAGGTGTATGGTATTTAAACCATAGCCTTTCCAAAGGCCAAAGCATCCATCCTCATTCGCTAATGTTAACGCCTAAGACTCGTGCACATATTTCGTAGCGATAGTTCGTGCAATGCATGGTTTTCAAAAAGTGAGGGTGAAGGAGCCTTTTGGCTCATGGGTGCTAAGGAGGTCAAAGCATGGTAGGCGCTTGGTGGCTCCAAGAGGAGCACGTGGCTCACATGGCGTGGAAGCCACGACCAAGGCGCTCATTGGAGAGAAGTGCCAAGTTCGACTCCTATGCATGCTAAAGTGGTAACATTTTGGTTTATGATTTAATTTTTGCATGGGCTAAAGTTAAAGTTAGGAGAAATAAGGTGATAGTTTTATTTTGGAGGATTAGCCAAAATTCATAAGGGAAATATTATTAAGTTTTTGAAAGGTTATTTTGCTGAGATAGATTTGAGGGTAAAAATATTTTTATCTTAGAAAAAGGGAAAATTATTTTATTGCATTGTTTTACAAGTGAGTTATTTAATAAATGCAATATTAAAGTAGGGAGTCATAAGTAGAGATTGGTTTATTCTTTGAAGATAATTTTCTGAAGTGAGTTATGTTAAATCTGAATGGTTGAGATGATCTTGTGATGAGTTAGGGTTTTGAAGAAGTGATTAATTAAATATTGTGGTGTTGGATATTATTTTAAGAATGGAGCAATAAGGTGTATTTGAGATTTAATTTATCTTTGTGATTAAGGTAAATTGTGAAAAGTGTTAGAGTGATAATTCTTGTCATCTAAATCTTTGTACTTGGCAAAGAAGTGTTTATGATTATGGCAGATTTGTATGGTCTACTTCTCATCAAGAAAAAGGTATGGGCACATTCTTCCTTGATTGAGTTGATTGGTTGGTTTTCTGGAAAACAACTTTGGAGTGAAAAGGACTTGATTAGGTTTCCTTATTGAGTTGTTGAGCTATTGTGAAGATTGTTTTATAAGCATTGTTGTTGAAGTGATAAAATTATTTTTAAATGATTGAGTGAAGAACTTGAACTAGGGTTTGCAAAGAACATGAGTATCATTGTTATGTGAGATTGGTTGATAAGCATTGTTGGAAACATTTTGAGTGAGTGTTCATATGCTTGGACTAGGGTTTGTGAGCAAGGATTATTTCATTGAGTGATTGGTTGAGTAGAGTTGGTTGAGCCTAGTCAAGTGGATGTGTGAAGTGATAGTTCAAGTTCTATGAAATAAATTGTTCTATATTTTGAATTGATTTGAGAAAGAGGTTGAGTGTTGATGAGTGTGAAACATATTGAGTCTCTAACAATTCTCTATATGTTTCTGTGATAAAAGAGAGATTGAAAGTGATTAAGAGTTTGTGAGTGTGAAGCATATTGAGTCTCTAATAATTCTCTGTATGTTTCTAAAAGAGTGATTGAAAGTGATTGAGCATTGAGGTGAATGTGAAGCATATTGAGTCTCTAAAAATTCTCTATATGTTTCTAAAAGAGTGATTGAAAGTGATTGAGCATTGTGATGAATGTGAAGCATATTGAGTCTCTAACAATTCTCTTTATGTTTCTATGAGATTGGACAAGTTCTAGTGTGGACTTGTTGAGCAGATTTGAGACAAGTCTTTGAGAAGACTTGTGAGCAGAGTTGATTGATTGATTTGTTCAAACCTTGAGTTAAGGTTTGGGGCAGATCTAGCAGAGTTGATTTGAGATTGATTCAAGCTTTGTGTTAAGGCTTGAGGACAGAGATTGAGGACAGATTTGTGCTAGACCGAAGGACTATGTTTACGAGGTTGAATATCTTGAGTGGTGACCTTATCGGCCAAAGCACTCACAAGTTGGGTGAGTTGAGCCATTTTATCGGCCAATTCGGCAACCATTTGACCCCGAGTACTCGCCAGGAGAGCTTACAAAAGGGGTTTAAATGCTCTAAAATTTGCACTAAATGCAATATTTACAAAGGCAAAATAATTTGACAATGCCAATCAATTTAGAGCACTCTCTTAATGTAAGAAGATCAAATATAGGGGCTTTTCTTTCTAACTTTTCTTACAAAAAGGAAATAAAATTTACAAATACCTTTTTAAACAAAAAAGGTAATACATGGTGTAAATACTTTATTAAAACCCTTAAATAAAATTCTTCTCCTCTCCTTATAAAATATGAAAGTAAATAGAAATTACTTTCAAAAACAAAAAAGTTGGACTTACGAAATCGAGCAACCTAGTCCGTTTAAAGTCAACATACAAATTAAGACAGGCAACAGATTGGAGAGACGACAAACCATGTATTGATATAGGCGATGGCTTGGCGGGACCCACAATTAGCTACAACTAGCACACGTATGAGCGAGATAACACTTCCAACACATGCTGTATACCTCCTTTGGGTGGTGAATCGGTTTAAAAATCGATAGTAATTGTTATCCATAATATGTGGGATAAACCCCAAGTTATTGTGTCAATGGGCACGTCTAAGCGCTAATCAACAGTGCATGGAAGTAAATGAAGGTGTTATCAAACGGTGACAATGCGTGCCTCCCTTCGTTCCAAACAAGGAAAATTTTGATCATGACAAATCGACGCATACATCTTCAACTTACAGCTTGCAATGGCAGTAAACAGGAAATTGGGGAGATTGGAGAGATCCAAGCATCGATACGTTAATATGGAAAATGCAGATGATGTTATTTGCAACATTGTGATGGCTCCAAGAATTAGCAGGGTAATAGCTGGGTGACAACCTTCTTCCATAGAAGCAGCTGGTAGTAATGACGTCGACCTCCTCTCACTATTGTTGGAGGGCAGCGAATGACATCGGCTAGTGTCAGTTGCAGCAGAACAATTGCACAAGAAGTGTCTATCTCTAATTCATGCAGGATTATGAAAATCTACAGGTAGGAACCATCGTCAAGGATAAAAAAAAACAAAAAAATTATGATCTGCAGGCAGTGATTTCGAATAGATCCACAATCAGGGCCGAAGGAAGGCAGGGCCAATAATCAGGGCCAGACAGCGATGGCAATAAAAGTGGACTTCCAAGTTGAAGGTAGTCATCATAAATCACTGAGATCGTCAGAACTTTGGTGGAAACTAGACGTCGGACTCCTCTAGCTGTTGCAGGAAAACAACAATGATGCTAGCCTCTTCTTACTGTCACAGGATGATACAGTCAAAATTGTAAAACCCGAGTTAGCAATTTCTTCACAATAGGCTCGACACATAAAATGCAATACAAGGGTGAGCTTTTGTCTCAATGCATTTTAACTACAAAAATTGCAAAAGGCAATTACGCAACAATGCATTAGCTACTTAGAGCTTCTTAGGATTATTAGATGAGGTCGGTAAAATTGAAAACCATCATCAAATCAAAGCTTTTATACCAAGATGATATGGTATGAGAAAACAAAAACTGATATTTCCTGTATTTACAAGCATATAAATAAAAATAATACAACAGAAGATAAGCCATGGCATGTCAACACTAATAGATAGGCTGAGTCATGTCGGCAAGGGTTGTCGACATACAATGTCGGTAGCTCCTGACGGTAAGATTTATCGGTATACAAAATTATTAGAAAAAAAAAGAAGTCCCTAGTTGTAAAGCCTTCAAATAAGGAACGTCAAGAAGGTCCCACTGAGGCTATAGGGGAAAGAAAGATATATAAGGAATTGGCTGGGTTGAACAAATTAACCCTCATGAACACTTCAAAAGGGGATCGTGAGAACTTGTTTGTGACCACGGTTCACCTCAATGATTTCTTTGTAGTTGATTGTATCATCGATAACGACTCGTAGAAGAATCTAATTGCAAGGTTCGTTGTTGAAAAACTAAAGCTACCAATAAATCCCCATCCTCATCCGTATCCTTTAGGGTGGAAGGATAACTGGACTTCATCAGACATCACACACACATGCATCGTGAATTTTGCTTTCAGTCCCTCTTTTGTGGACATAGTTGTGTGCGATGTCACTCCAATGGACTGTTGTGGTTTATTGCTTGGGAGACCCTATCAATATGATAGGAGGTCTATTCATGATGGATTTAAAAACACATATACCTTGCACAAAGATGATAAGGCCTACATAATCAGAAGCACTCAACAAACTCCACAAAATTTGATGCTCAGTTGTAGACAAGCACGCAAGGCTGTAAATCAATCAAGGGAACTAGCACTCATCTTTATCAGACCACAGAATGAACACAATCAAGCACCTAAGCAAACAAAAAATATGTATGCTTTAGTTAATCCTTTGCTACAATCATATTCAGGTGTTTTTCAAGAACCAACAAGTCTTCCTCCTCAAATAACAACTAATCATAGTATTGAAATTGTTCCTGCTGCTTCACTTCCTAATGATCCAATGTATAGACAATCAATAGTGCAAATAGAAGAAATTAAAAAACAAATTCATGAATTTTTAGCAAAAGGTTTCATCAAACCAAACACTTCTCCTTGTTCTTCTCCTATTTTGCTTGTATTGAAGAAAGATGGCACTTGGAGACTATGCATTGATTTTAGAGCACTGAATAAAATCACTATCAAAAATTGATATCCACTTCCACAAATTGACGATCTTTTGGATCAGCTTCAAGGAGCTAAATTATTTTCCAAGATTGATCTCAAAAGTGGGTATCATCAAGTTAGAATTGAGGCAGAGGATACTTGGAAGACTACATTCAAGACTAAGATGGGGCTCTTTGAATGGCTTGTCATGCCCTTTGGTCTTACGAATGCTCCAACCACATTCATGCGGTTAATGAATGAAGTGTTTCATGATTGTTTGGAAAAATTTGTAATCATTTATTTAGATGACATCCTTGTGTTTTCCCCAATTTGGGAAAGTCATCTTGAGCACTTGGAACATGTTCTTCAAACTCTTTAGAGGAACCAATTACATGCCAATTTTCCCAAGTGTTCTTTTGGGAAAACTTCCATTGCCTATCTAGGATTTGTAATCAGTGAAAAAGGAGTTAAAGTGGATCCTGCTAAGATCGACATCATTATCCAATGGCCAACTCCTACTTCTGTCACAAAGTTGAGGATTTTTCTTGGACTTGCTAATTTCTATTGCAAGTTCATTGCAGGCTATTCCACCATTACTGCTCCACTGCACCATTTAAAAAAGATCAAAATTCAGTTTCAGTGGACAAAGGAACAATAGGAGTCCTTTGACACTTTAAAACAAAAATTGTGTAGTGCACCTGTCCTTGTGTTACCAGATCTTGCCCAACATTTTGATATTGAGACAAATGCTTCACAGTATGCACTTGGAGCCATGCTTAAAGCACTTGGAGCCGTGCTTAAACAGAATGACCATCTAGTGGCCTATCATTCTAAAACTTTTTCTAAGGCCAAGAAAAATTATTCCACTTATGATAAGGAGTTGTATGCATTGGTGCAAACTATCAAATATTAAAGACATTATCTTTTGGGTAAAGAGACATTGGTTCACACAGACCATATGCCCTTTAAGTTTCTTCAATCTCAATCTAAAATTGAAGAGGCTCGACATATGAAGTGGGCATCTTATTTGCAATAGTTTCACTTAGTGATTAAGTACAGGAAAGGGTTAAACAATGTAGTGGAAAGGAGCATGGAATGATGAGTTGATCTTTGGAGTGTTAAGGCTAAAGGAGCATGGAAGGCTAGGTTGGTTGAAGGAGCATGGAAGGTTGGGCTAGCTAAAGGAGCTATAGTGAAAGGCTAGGATGTTGGGTGGAAGGCTATGATGGCTAAAGGAACGTGGAAGGCAAGGATGGCTAAAGGAACGTGGAAGGCTAATAAGGTTAAAGGAGCGTGGAAGGTTGGGTTAGCCGAAGGAGCTGCAACGAAAGGCTAGAAAGGTTGAAGGAGCATGGAAGGCTACTTACAATGAGAAAAACAAAATTGCAACGTGCGAAGAGTTATCTAATTCAATACAAAAAACAAAATTGAATTAGGGTTTTTTCCTAAAAAATATCTCATGTTTTAAGAGCCATATCTTCATGAAGCGTTATCTGATTCAGCTAATTCTTGGACCAACTTATGCAGAATTTGAATAGCTTTAAAAAGTGGTCATATGTAAAAATTTGAGCAATATTGAGGGAGATACGACCCTATGAAGTCAACCATTCGAAACAAGAGCAGTGACTATTTTTCAAGCCACGAAAAATAAAATTGCAAATATTTGTAAACTAGGATTCGAACGATAGGAAGAGCAATGAAGGGCTATCACTTCAACGAGGAAGAAAACTAGTAATTTAAATTTGGTAAAGCGGACTATGATAGTGTGATGTTTTGGAAATATTACTCTACTAAGATGCAAGGCATAGATAGTAGAGGTGAAGTTTTGGCATTGTAAAGGCTATTATAGAAAAATATTAAAAAAGATGCTAAATTATGGAGTAATTGTATTCATACAAAATTTTGAAAAGATCCAAAAAATGAAAATCAAGAATGTAGACATTTTATGTAAAATGATGTAGGTTTCTAGCTATAACATCTCAATTTCAATTGAGATGAGAAGTGTATCTATTTGTAAACTCTCAAGCTCTAAAGAAGAGAGATGTAATTTTTCAAGGGTGGGGGACTCGAGTACAACCCCTTATTATCCATAAAAAAAAATATCCACAACCAAACAAAAATAATAATAATATTAGTATTTAGTAAGGATTTTTTAACCTTTCTAAAAATTAGTTTACTTTATTTGGAATATTTTTTTTCATGATGTCAAGGAAGCTACAAAATTTCAATGTTAGAGTAAATTGGTAGCTCTGTCGTGCACAACCAAATCATGATATGATTTATATTAAATAATTTTTTTTAAGTTATAAAAGACAAAGTTCTTACATAGTATAAAGAAATAAGGTTTATAAATATGTTAAGGGAAGGAAACAAATATGCATATGGGCTAGCCAATAAAGAAGTTTTAATTAAGGATTGTGAAGTTAAATAATTTGTTTCCATGATTAGAGCAAGTAGTAAGTTTAGTTGAAGTTGACAAGAAATTGTTAAGAATTAAATAATGATTAATATTTGTTTGAATGTTTTCCATTGGTAATATTTCCTTTACTTTGTCCCAGGGAGACAACAGAACGGTTTGGGCTTTTGTTCTTCTTTGGGAGGTCCAAGGTTCAAACCGCGACATGGGTGAGGGTGTGTGGTGCCTGTGTGTTAAATTTTCTATTGATAAGCATAGCTCTCAACTTTACAGGGGTCATGGTTGGGAGGAGACTGCCCAACCCTGTACGTTGGTTGTAAGGGTTTCTCACACTAACCAAATTATATATATATATATATATATATATATATATATATATATATATATATATATATATATATATATATATATATATATATATATATATATTTGCTTTATTTATATAACATTCATGTGTTTTTATATAAACTATTAATTGCAATTTTTGTGGTTGCCCTTATGTTTTAAGATGGTAATTAGCAATCCATATTTGGTAAACTATATTCCCCACGACGGATATGTATATGTATAAGAAGTATTTACTCAATTAAAAAAATAGATTATGATAGCACAAAGTTTTGGAAATATTACACTAAGATGCAATGCCTAGAGAGTAGAGGTGAAGTTTTGGTATTGTGAAGGTTGTAGAAAAATGTCAAGAAAAATGACGTTGAATTTTGGAATATTTGTATTTATACATAAAATTGAAGAAGATTTAGAAAAAATTCATATTTATATGAAAAATGATATAGCTATCTAGCTATAACAACTTGATTGAGATGATAATTGATTTTTTTTATAAATTCTTAAGCTTTAAAGGAGATAATTGTGATTTGTCAAAGGTGAAGGACATAAGCACAACCCCTTGTTCTCCAACAAGAAAAAATAAGAAAGTTCTAATGTCCATAACCAAACATAATAATAAAATTAGTATTAAACATTGATTTTTTCCTAAAATGTCTAGAAAGATACAAAATTAGAATGTGAGGAATAGGCTAAAACTAATATTCCAAACCAAAATATAATAATAGGATTAATACTAACCAAATACACCGCAATTTTTTTTTTATTAATACTAAGTAATGGCTTCATTAGAATATAACACAATTTATATTAATACAAAAAATAAAATTTAAGGTTCAAATCATTTTTTTAAGAAAAAAATTATATTATTTAATATAACACAAATATTAGGAAAAAGTAGACTGCGAGTCAGGAGGGAGTGCAGTAATGAGTGCGAGTGCAAGTAGGGAGTGAGTGCAGTCGAAAATGAGTGTGAGCATGAGTTGGGAGTGAGTGCAGTTGAAAGCGAGTACGAGCATGACCGCAACTCGAAAGCCAGTGCAACTAAAATCAAGAGTGATTGTGAGCCAAGAGTGAGTGTAGTCGGAGTGCGAATGCGAGTCGAGAGTGAGTGTAGCCAGAAACAAGTGGAGTGTGGATTGGGAACAGGGAGGAAGTGTGAGCAAGAAGTAGAAAGCAAAGTGTGATCCAGTTGAAAAAAATTAGTGTAAGCTGAGAGGAAGTGAGATCTAAGAGGGAGTGAAAGCCAAGATTCAGTCATGACATGAGAGCAGCGGGTTCATCTGGAGTGCATCAATGATTCAAAATATTACCATGAACGTGCGAAAGATTATTTCCTAAAAATTACTAAAGTGAAAGAACACCAAGAAAAAGAAGAGACAAGGGCTATTGCGAGCTAAGAGGGAGTGCAAGTCGAGAGCGAGTGCGAAGCAGGAGAGTGCAAGTTGAGAGCGACTACAAATCGAGAGGGAAGGTGAGCCAAGAGGAAGTCCAAGCTTAGAGCAAACCCCATTAGCTAGTATGGAAATTCATATTTGAAAGTCCTAATGGGAAGTCATGATGCCCTAGTTGGAAGTATGGAGGCCCAAGTTGGAGATAAGCAGAAGAACAAATACATGGCAATTTTGATCTAGGTAGCAGATGTTACACCATAAGTGAGTATCAAGGATGACATGATTGAGCATAATATAATGGTTCTTAAAAGTAGAGGGTTAATATATAAGTTCCATAAATCATGGCCAAGGTTTTTGGAGATTCAAAATTGGATCAAGTGGAAGTGGGGATTAAATTCAAATTACTCTATGAATTTTCTTTCTAAAGGTTTTTTTCTCATCATATTTTCTAAAATTAAGGATAAAATAATGGTTGGTGGCCTATGGTTTAGGGGAAGAGATGCACTTTATTTGAGACCATGGAATGAATTTTTCTCTATTGAGAAAAAAAATATTAAGAAGCTTTCAATTTGGGTTAGGCTTTTTGGACTTTCATATCAACTTATAAATAAGGATGTTCTAAAGAATATTGGAAATACCCTAGGGTATTTCATCGAGGACTAACTACTAAGGAACGAAAGCATGCTATATATACTTGAATATGTGTTGCTATGGATATTTCAAAACCTTTGCCACAATCCATTAAGATAAAATTTGAATCAAGGGAATGGGATCAACAAGTAGATTATGAAAATATTGCATTTCATTGCCACAAATGTTATGAGTTTGGTGCAAGAGTTTGCAAAGTGAAAACTATGAAGAAAGAGACCAAAAATTCTAGCCATGAGATAAACTTCAAGATGAAGCAAGGATATCATACAATAATAAAAGCTACATCAGATCAAGGATATTCCACTCTGAAATAAGAGGTGAAGAAAGCATATCTACCTTATCATTTGGCAAGTTCAAAAGGAATTAAAGGTGCAAAAGAAGATGTGGAGAGAAATCATAAAAAAAAAGACAAAAAAGAGGTCAAGTTTATTCCAAAAATCATCTTCATTTTCCTTGAGTACTACAAAATTCTCTCCAAGTAACAAGAGTGATAGGAATGTAGATGATATCCCTTGCAGTTCAAGGTTTCAAGAGTTGCATAATAAAAAAACAAGGATGGAGGAAACCCATACCAATTTAGGTTTTTTAGAGTAGAATAAGAAGGTAATTGCTAAAGAAGAGCATCCTTGCACTTTAATGTTTATAGGGCAACAAAAAGAATATTTTGCTTTTGAGGTTGTTCCTTGCACTTTAGATCCTTTAGAATAAGGCAAACCTAAATATGATAAGTCTTACTATGAGCATTGTGAGAAGATTGAAGAGATTGATGAAATTGAAAGTATTGTTGGGAATGAAAAAAGAGAGGAAGACCCAAGAAACAAAAATAAAGAGAAAAAGAAACCCAAAGGGATATTGATATGGGAAAATAAAAGCAAATATCACAAGTGCTAAAAAGAAGTGGGACTAAACTCATAAATAAAAAAAAAAAAAAAAAAAATATATATATATATATATATATATATATATATATATATATATATATTAGAATATTAGAGGAATGGATAAGAACCCTAAAAAAAGGTATTAAGAAATTGTGAGGTTGTTATAGATAAGACATTTATAAATATAGAAGTTGGGTAGCAAATATTTTAGCCATTAGCAGTGTTGAATTTCATCTTGGCAAAATTTAAATTTCAGAAGGCATCTGATATAAAAGGAGTTGATTGTGGAAACTTTGTAGTATGAGGAAGATGTGTTGGAAATTTTGAGTTAGTTGTGTTGTCATTGATGTTAAGAGTCAATGCAGGACTTGGCAAAAGAAGGATTAAAATATTTGTATTTTAAGCCCAAGAGATTTGGTTTAAGAGTTTCACATGATTGGTCAAAAGGATGGTTAAATCTGAAGAAAAGACCTAAAGGAAAATAATATTATAATATTTATTATTATAATATTAAAAGGAGGTCAAAAAAGGTCTAAGAGAAAAATACCTAGGTCAAATGGAAATAATATTATAATATTTTTATTATAATATTAAAGGTTAAAATTAAAGCCTAAGGTAGTTTATAAATTATTTATAATATTTATATTATAAATTAATTTATAAAATAATATTATTTAAACCCTAAAGTTAGGGTGGGCACAAATTCATTTTAATTTATTCTCCTCCTCGTCGATGTTTGATAATATTGGCATATGGTATAAATACCATATGGTTTACCAACCAAAAGATTAAGTCTCCAAATATTTTAGAGCACATGCGATTATTGTGGAATGTGAAAAATTTGTGAGCAAAACAAGACAAGAGGAAATCATTTTTTATCTTGCAGCCGAAAACATGAAGGTCAAAGTGACAAGGGCATAAAGGCTTAACACCAACCAAGCAGTTGGGCTAGTGGCAAGTTTTTGGCGTGTAAGGTGCAGGGTACATGCAAAATCTGCATTCGATTCTCGACGGTTGCGAAGGGACAAAGCCTTTTGGTGGCTTTGGCGCTAGTGGAAGAGACAAAACACTCAAAGCACTTTTGCCTCCCATGTGAGCGCCTAGCTCACGCAACAGCTAGGCCGCGACTAGCGCGCAAGCGCTGGCTTGACCTGGGATTGAATCCCACCGAGGAGTGCAAAGTACTTTATTTTTGTTATATGTGCATGTGGTCTAAAGTCGTATGTTGAGCGCCTTGGGAGATATAAGGTGATTAAAATGTTTTTATTTTAATTAAAGGTTGTGAATAATTTAATTATTGTTTAAAAGTGAATTGCATTATTTCTGGATAAGAGGTGTTCATTATTTTGAAATACAATTTTAAGTTGGGAGATATAAGGTTGTTAAAATATATTTTATTTTTATCTTAAGTTAAAGATTGAGAAAGATTAATTTTGGATTAAAAGTGAATTGAATTATTTCTCGAAAAGTGTGTTGATTATTTGATAATGCATTTTTGAGTAGGGAGATATAAGAGAGTTAGTTTGATTGTTTTATGCATTAAAACTCTGAAATGGATTATTGTGAAATTAAGTTGATTGAACCTTTGTTAGTTTGGAGATTATAAGGTGTACTTGAGACTTGGTATTTGTGTATGGTAAAATAAATATCGAGGAGAATTTTGAGTTGAAATTTTGAGATGGTTTGTTGCTACCTAACCTTGAAATTGATAAAGAGGTTTTGATTGTGATTAAGACAGGTTTTGAAGATATATCTCCATCAAAGCAAAAGTTATGGGCACATCTTCCTTGTGAGTGAAATAGTGTTGGGTTGAATGTTGTGAAATGTTAAGTTGGAGTGAAAAAAATTGTTTGATAAGCATTGTTGAAAATAATTGAGTGAGCATTCATGTGCATGGTTAGGGTTTGTGAAAGATCATGAGTATCATTGTTATGTGAGATTGTTTGATAAGCATTGTTGGAAATACTTGAGTGAGCCTTCATGTACTGATTAGGGTTTGTAAAATATCATGAGTATCATTGTTATGTGAAATTGAGAACTATATTGAACTAGGGTTTGTGAAAGAACATGAGTATCATTGTTATGTGAAAACTAGAATCATCTTGAGTCAAGGGTTGTGTTCCATAAGTAAGTTGTTGGAAGTTTTCTGAAACACTTGGTTAGGGTTTGTAAGCAAGTTGTGTTTCATTGAGTGGATGCTTTGAGTAAAGTTGGTTGAGCATTAGTGATTAAAAGCATTGGAGTGATAATTCAATTTCTGTGAAACAAATTGTTTTTTATTTTTGAATTGATTTGAAAGTGAGTTTGAAAGTGATAAAGTGATTTTTGAGTGTGAAACATATTGAGTCTCTTACCATTCTCTATATGTTTCTATGGTTAAACAAGATTCTAAGTGAAACTTGTTTGTGATATTGAAGAGGTTTTCTGAAAGAGATTAAGTTGAGTTTGTATATGCAAATTTTGCAATTGATTTGAATAAGCTTTTGTGAAAGCTAGAGGATAGATTTGAGTAAGTCCTAAAGGGGACTTAAGGACAAAGTTGAGTAAGCTTTTGTGAAAGCTTGTTGAGCATATTGAACAAGTTCTAGTGAGGACTTATTGAGCAGAGTTGACGCAAGTCTTGGTGAAGACTTTTTGGACAGATTTGAGGCAAGTCTTTGAGAAGACTTGAGAGCAGATTTGTGCTAGACCAAAGGATAGAGTTTAGTGCATATTTGAGACAAAGTTTGAGAAGATTTGTGCTAGACCATAAGACTATGTTTAGTGCAAATTTGAGATAGGATTGAGCAGATTTGTGCTAGATCGAAGGATAATGTTTAGTGCAGATTTAAGACAAATATTGAGCATATTTGAGCTAGACCGAAGGATAGTGTTTAGTGCAAATTTGAGATATATATTGAGCAAATTTGTGCTAGACCAAAGGACAGTGTTTAGTGAAGATTTGAGCAGAGCTGAGAGTAAGCTTTGGAGGTGACAAAGCATAGGATATTAGTATCTAGTGGATAGAGATCCATTAGCCAGGGTAGTGAGGACAGAGGTCTTATGAGTGAGGACAAAGTCTTCTGTGGAGAGAGATCCACAAGCCAGAGCAGTGGAGGTAGTAAGTCTTCTAAGAGGATCATCAACCGGAGTACAAAGGAAATAGTTCTCCTATGGATAGAGATCCACAAACTTGATTAGGGTATTGGTATCTCCTTTGGACAAAGGTCCATAAAAATTATAATAGGGAAGGATTCCCAAGATATTTGTTGAGAAAATTTTAGTGAAATATTTTCTCCATGGACGTAGTCCACATTGGGTGAACCATGTTAAATTGGTGTCTCTATTGTGTGTGATGATTTGTGCATTACTTTTATTATTGTAGTTGATATCGCCATTGATAATATTGGATAATATTATTTGGGAAAGAAAAGTAAAAAGTGGTCTTATACTGTTCACCCCCCTCTCAGTATAAGCTTGTGTTCTTCAAATGGTATTAGAGCGGGTTCCTTCGAAAGAGTTTAACAACTTGAAGGAAAGGCTTACAAGAACACAGATGGATTATCAGAAAGGATCTTCAAGGAATAAGACACCATTGTTTTATGGGAACAATTTTGCTTTTTGGTGTGTGAGAATGAAGATATTCCTAATGGCACTAGGAAATGATATATGGCAAGCAGTTGAGGATGGGTGCATACTGCAAGCTACTCCACCTATAGATAAAGATGGTAAGCTCCTACAATTGAATAATTCAAAGGCAATGAATGGAATATTAAATGGTTTGCGTGAACAAATTTTATAAAATTTATGCATTGCACATCAGAAAAAGAGATATATGAAGGAGATAAAAAGGTCAAGATGGTAAAATTGCAAAAGCATAAGGAATCATTTGAAGATCTAAAGATGAAGGATGAGGAAAACATTACTATATACTTAATTCGTGTGGATGAGGTTGTTAACTCAATGCAAGGACTTGGGTTTAAAGTGGAAGAATTAGATGTTTGTCAAAAGTTTTTAAGATCACTTCCTAAGAGGTACAATGAAAATATTTCAGCCATAGAAGAAACAAGAGATATAGAAACTTTGACAAGGGATGAGTTACATGGAACTCTCACAGCTTTTGAGATGAGAATAAAAGAGGAGTCTGTTTCCCAAAAAGAAGCAGCTTTCAAAGTTATAAATAAGACAAAGGGTAAGAAATCAGATTCAAGTAATGAGACATCCAGTGATGAAGAAGTGAACTATGGCAGAAGGAACAAGGACACAAGAAAGCACAAAGGTACGAAATCAATTAACTGTTTCAAATGTGGTAAATATGGTCACTATGCATTTGATTGTCCAAAAGCTGAAAATAGCAGTGGTGATGAGAAACAAGATAATAAGAACAAGGAAGTAGAAAATTTAGGTACCAAAAGAAAAATAGGTATGGATAAAACAAGTATGAAAAGAAGTTTTTCAAAGGTATAAGAAAATATTTTATGCAGATAAGGTAAGCAAGAGTTCAAGTGATAGTGATGACAGGTCCTCATATAATGGAGAAGAAGAAATTCTATTTCTGACAGTAGAAAAAGAAGATGTTAGAAAAAGGGCACCAATAATTCTCAAGTATTTTAGGTGTGGTAACTTTGGTCATATTGAAGATCAGTGCACAAGGAATGGATTCAATTTCAGTGAAGATGAATATGAATATGCTCTTGAAGGTCCAAAAGAAGAAAGTCTTCTTATGGCAATAGAAGAAGAAGGAAGTGCTTCTAGTGGAAATGAATCAGAAAAGAATAAAGATGATTTTAAAAACAAAATAATAGAGGAAGAATAAAAAAAAGAAGAGGAAGGAGAAGTTGATCTTGAGGGTGAGCTTATTTCTGCTCTCAATGAATTGAAAAAGGTAAGAAAGCATAACTCAAAAATCAAGCTTCAATTTCAAGAATGTGATGAAGAGAAAGGAAAGCTTACAAAATATCTAACCAACTCAATAGCTAAGATAAGAAAATTTAAATAGAGGTTAGAGGCAAATATATTAGAATGTGAAAAGTTAGAGCATGAAGTAGCTTCACTAAGGAAGGAAGTAAAAGAGTCTAGAGACAAGCTACACAAATTTGGGATAAGCTCAAAGAACTTGGATAAGATTATCAAGGTACAAAGATATTCATCAAATAAGACAGGACTTGGCTTTAAAGAATATCATAGAGGATAAGGAGAGGAGTCAATCTAAAAATCCAAATAAGAATAATATTTAGAAGAAGAACGTGTATGGGAGAGTGAAACTTCTAAGGATAAGTTGGAAATATAAGGTACAACAAGGAAAATAAAAATGCACAAATGAGGAATAGATGGAACAAGAAACAACACAAGTAAGAAGAGACTACGAGACCAATGAGGTCAAGGCAAGGGTTCTTCAATGAATGTTGCTTCTCGTGTCATAGGTTTGGTCACAAGGCTTCGTAGTGCAGGACACATGAAAAAAAAGGATATGGTTTCACTAAAAGGAATCTCACAAATGGGCATCTATTTCAAGGGTATTTCTACTCTTGTAATCAGTTTGGTCACAAGGCAGTAAATTGTAGGGTTTATTATAGGAATGGACATGGCTTCACTAGGAGGAACTATAAAACATTAGAACCTTCAAAGATTCACAATATCAAGTGTTACAAGTGCAATAATATTGGGCATATGGCTAAGTGGTGTAGAGCAAAATTTCTAGAGACAAGCAAGAACAAGAATATTGAGAGGAATTGAGGAAGAAGGCGGACAAAGGTAAAGATTAGTGTATGCTAGGAGTAGAGATACTTCGACACAAAAATTAACCACCTCAAAGAGAGGAGGTGAGGGAGGGGCTAAGCTAAGAGTCTTATTCTTAGCCACAAGCCCCAAAGGTGGGCCTTTGCCATTGATGACAAAGGGGGAGAGATTTGAGTTAGGGGGAGAGCAGTTTCTCAGGGGGAGTAGTTTTAGAAAAAGGAAAAAGGAATGGTTAAAAAAAATGGGTTGCCATCAATGACAAACGAGGAGATTGTTGGAAATTTTGAGTTAGTTGTGTTGTCATTGATGTCAATAGTTAGTGCGGGGCTTGGCAAAAGAAGGATTAAATTATTTGTATTTTAAGCCCAAGAGATCACATGATTGGTCAAAAGGATGGTTAAATATGAAGAAAATGCCTAAAGGAAAATAATATTATAATATTAAAAGGAGGTCAAAAAAGGTCTAAGAGAAAAATACCTAGGTCAAATGGAAATAATATTATAATATTTTTATTATAATATTAAAGGTTAAAATTAAAGCCTAAGGTAGTTTATAGATTATTTATAATATTTATATTATTAATTAATTTATAAAACAATATTATTTAAACCCTAAAGTTTGGGTGGGCACAAATTCATTTTAATTTATTCTCCTCGCTGTCGACGTTTGATAAGATTGGCATATGGTAGAAATACCATATGGTTTGCCAACCAAAATATTGAGCCAATTCGGGCTATAATATAAAAATAATATTTAATTAATAACATAAAAAATTGTAGTAGCTCATGGTATTTATAGGGAATAAAGGATTAGGGAGGAGAAAGGACGACAAGGAGGGATAAGGGAGGATAAAGGAGATAAGAGAGGATAAAGGAGATAAGGGAGGAGGTGGAGGTGAGAGGTGTCGAGGAGGTATAAGGGTAGTTAGGAAGGTAGGTGAGGGTATATAGGGGTTAGGCGAGGGAGAATAGGGAATCGAGGGAAAAGATATTTAGAGGGGCTAGGGAAAAATATAAACCAAAAAAAAAATTTCCCGACCATTTGAGTGGGTGTTCACACTTAGGCTAGAATAGCTAGTTTTTTCTAGGCCTTTTGATAGAAACCCCATTCACACTTGCAACATTCTCCCCCTTAAAGTTGAGAGGACTGACTAAACAGTCTCTCAGCTTTATAAATTGAGCTTTAGCCATCGCTTTGGTGAAGATGTCTGCGACGTTTTCCAAAGTGCGGCAAAATTGAAGCTCAACAATTTTATTTTCCACCATATCTCGGATGAAGTGATACTTCATATCAAAATGCTTCGTTCTACTATGGTGGATCGGATTGTATGCCAACTGAATGGCACTGATGTTGTCACAGTAGACTCTGGTCGGACCACTTTGCTGCTCTCCAATCTCTTCTAACACTTTTCTTAGCCATAGGGCTTGAGTACTAGCATAGGTGACTGCTATATACTCAGCTTCTGTAGAAGACAAGGCTACCACTATTTGTTTTTTGGAGCTCCATGTTATTAGTCCTGATCCCAGACTAAAATAGTTCCCTGAAGTTGATTTCCTGTCATCAATATTACTGCCCCAATCACTATCACTGAAGCCTACAAGCTTAACAATATTACATTTATGGTACTGGATTCCAAAATCCAATGTACCCTTCACATATCTGAGAATTCTCTTAGCTTCCTGCAAATGCAGCTCAGATGGGCTAGCCATAAATCGAGAGACAAGAGAAACAACATACTGAATATCGGGTCTGGTGTTGGCGAGAAACATCAAACTCCCAACTATGCTTCTGAAAGTGGTCACGTCAACTTTTGATGCTCCATCATCTTTGCTCAATTGGATCCCATGTCCAACTGGAGTTGCAACTGGTTTGCAATGCTCCATAGCAAACTTCTTGATCATGTCCCGAGCATACTTATGTTGACAGATGAAGATCCCCGAATCTGATTGATGGACTTCCATTCCAAGGAAGTAGTGCATTAAGCCAAGATCCTTCATCTCAAACTGCTTCATCATGGAGCGCTTGAACTCCATATTCACTTTTCTATTACTACCCATGAATATGAGATCATCCACATACAAGCAAACTATGAGGATGTCGTTACCTTGCTTCAGGTAGTAAAGTGTGGGTTCATTTCTGCTTCTGGTGAACCCAAAATCTTTGAAGTACCCATCAATGCGTGAGTACCAAGCTCGCGGTGCTTGCTTGAGGCCATAGAGTGCCTTTTTCAGTCTGTAAACAAGGTGCTCCTTACCTTGCTCTTGAAATCCTTGAGGTTGCTCAACATACACTTCCTCTGTTAAGTACCCATTGAGAAAGGCACTTTTCACATCCATGTGTTGGACTTTCCATCCCTTGTGTGCAGCTAAAGCAAGAACTATTCTGATGGTCTCCTGTCGAGCTACAGGAGCAAATGTCTCTTCATAATCAATACCATACTTTTGTGTAAATCCTTTTGCAACCAATCTTGCTTTATGCCTTTCAATGCTTCCATCAACATTGAATTTGGTCTTGAAGACCCATTTACATCCAACACACTTCTTTCCTTTAGGAAGCTCTACCAACTCCCAAGTATCATTGTTTTTTATAGAGGTTATCTCCTCTTTCATGGCATCTTGCCATATCTTCCGAGTACAAGCCTTCTCATAACTAGAAGGTTCAAGTTGTGCACTAGTTAACAAGGCATAGTTAACTACATCTCCCCGAGGTTCTTGGGAGTCATCATCTCCATACAAATGCATATTTTCAAGTCTTTGCAAAACTGAACCCATTTCACTTGCTTGACTTCTAGTATATCGTCTTTGAAAATTTGTATCCAACATCTGATAAGATGGATGATGTTGGAGAGTTCTCTTACCTCTAGATGGAGAATCAATATCCATTGGTGAGGAACTAATTGACCTTTGTGGAGAAGGACTTGGTGATGATGATGATGAACTGGAAGTCGAATGTCTGCTTGGGCTTGGAGGAGGAGGAGACTTCTTGCTTTTCTGTGGTGCTTGTTGAATTTGTGAAGAACCTGCATCATGAGATTCAACATCACTATAAATTTTGGGATTTCCCCATTCTCCCCCTTCATCAAAAATCACATCCCTGGAAAGTATTATCTTTTGAGTCCTAGGATTGTAGAGTCTATAAGCTTTTGTGTTCTCACAGTACCCTACAAAAATGCATGCTTGACTCTTAGGATCGAGCTTCTTCCTCTGTTCATCAGGAATGTGTGAGTAAGCCAATGAACCAAACACTCTGAAATGCTTGACATTCGGTTTCTTACCATACCATGCTTGGTAAGGAGTTTTCCCTTTCAAACTTGAAGTAGGACTCCTATTCAAAATATACACACTGGTCCTGGCTGCATCTGCCCAATACATATTGCTCAAATGCTTCGTTTGAAGCATAGATCTTGCCATCTCTACAATGGTGCGGTTCTTTCTTTCAGCCACACCATTCTGCTGTGGAGTATAGGCAATAGTGAACTGCCTCTTTATTCCATGTTTTTTACAAAAATTCAAAAATTCATTAGAGGAGTATTCTCCTCCTTTATCTGATCTGAGACACTTAACAAAATATCCACTCTCATTTTCAACTCTTGCTTTAAAATCTATGAAGCAATCAAATGCTTCATCTTTATGCTTCAAAAAATATATCCAACACATTCTTGAAAAATCATCAATGAAAAGAAGAAAGTAAGAGTTATTACCAATGCTCTTGGTCTGCATCGGACCACAGATGTCTGAATGCACTAGTTGGAGTGGATAATTGGCCCGCCATGCTTGTCCATGAGGAAATTTGGTTCTAGCGTGCTTGCCCAAGGCACACCCTTCACAGACTTCCTTATTGTCCTGAACTTTAGGAAGTCCGGTCACCATCGCTTGAGAAGTTAACAACTTCAAACTGGCTGAATTCAAATGACCGTATCTCAAGTGCCACAACACACTTGGGTTTGCAATAGCAACATTTACTAACTGATCTCCTCCTGGTTGGCCAAAATTTAGAGGAAATAACCTATTTCTTGTCATTGGCACTTGAGTAATGACTCTATCACTATTACTCTTATAAAAAATGGTACATTTACCCTCATCAAATAGCAACTTATAGTTCTTTTCTAACATTTGACCAACACTTAAAATATTGTGTTGGAGATGAGGTGTGTAATAGATATCACTTACTTGTTTCATGCCTTCTTTTGTTGGAACCTCCATGGCTCCAATGCCTTCAACCGCCAATGACTTGTCGTCTCCCAATTTGATGCTTGGATTTGTAGGAAGAATCTAGAGTAGTAAAGAGTTCTTCTTTGCCACTCATATGATTTGAACACCCGGTGTCCAAGATCCAGGTATCATTCGGGTTCTGATCTAACTAGCCATATGAGAGAAAGAGATTTTAGTTCCCTTCCTCTTCTCCAAAATTTCCATACTGACTGCTCTGAATGCTGCTCCCTTGAGAAGATTTCGACCAACAATCACGAGCAAAGTGGCCAAGTTTGCCACAATTGTAGCAAGCTTGTTTGGACTTGTCACTTCCTTTTCCTCATCCTGGATGCTTCCCTCTGTTCTGTTGTCCACCTCTATTCTGACCTCCACCTCTGTTTGAAGATCCTCCTCTGTTAGGAGTTCCACCTCGTGGACTATTCCTACCTCTTCCTCTGTGTTGACCTCTACCTCGACTTCTGCCTTGTCCTTTTCCTTCTTGTGAAGCGAAGGCTTTGTCATCGCCTCCGTGGCTAGTGGAAGGAGATTCTTGCAATCTCTCTTCATGTGAAAGAAGAGAACCAATTAGTGCATCAAAGGAAAGTGCAGTCAAATATTTTGACTCTTCAATAATGATTGCTACATGATTCCACTTAGGAAGAAGTGTTCGCAACACTTTCTTCACCACAACTTCTGGTTTAATCTCTTCACCTAGAGTGACCATTTTATCTACTATGGCTTTGACTCGCATGTAGTAGTCTCCTACTTTCTCATTCTCTTGCATTCTGAGATTTTCAAAATCTCTTTTCGGAGTTTGAAGCCCGACTCGCTTCACTTGATCACTCCCTTGAAAAATTTCCTTTAAAGCATTCCAAGCATCTTGAGCTGTTACACAGGATGCTATTCTAGGAAAGATGCTTTTATCTAGGGCTGCTTGCAAATGATACAAGGCAGAGGAATTATTTTTCTGTGCTTCTTTCCTAGCTTTTCTATCAGCAACACTTAAAGTAGTCCAGTCAGTAGGAGAGGGTTCTGTGTAACCCTCTTCAACTACATCCCACAAACCTTTACCTATCAACAAGGTTTTCATCTTTATTGACCAGTATTCATAATCACTACCATTGAATTCTGGAATTGGAAGATTTGAATTTGAAGCCATTTCTACTACTTGAAAGCAAACTTTGATTTGACTAAAAATAGGAAGTACAAAGCAATTACAAGTTCAAATCAAATCTATATTTCTTAACTCTCTCATTGATTTCTTCTTCTTCTTGTGGATTGTCCAATCTTGGAGGCCCAAAATTATCTGCAATGGAATCCTCGTCGTCACTGATGACAACTATTTTAGGAGCTACCATTGGCTCGGCCTGTGCTGGCTCAGCCTCTGCTGGCTCAGGCTCTGGAGAGCGTGGGGTATAACTTTCACTGGATTGTTGCTCCGGCTCAACTGGAGAGTAGCTATCACTGGCTTGATCTACAGGTGCGACTTCAATTGTATCGGACTCCTCCACTCGTTGTCCAAAAATATTGTCTTCTGAGTCAGCCTCGTAACCAGAATCCGGATTCCTTTGGTGGGCTATAACAACATTTTGTAACTGACTGAACACAATGTGCAATCCATTTCTCCGAACTCATTCATCAAATGATTCAGCAGTCTCTCTCCGTAGTAGAGAGCACAAAGCATGGTAACATCCGGTAGATCTGATCATCTACTCATCAAGGCAAAAAGAAAAAATTCGTTAGAGCTTCTGAGGTTACAATTTTTGCTCTTTTACAATCGTTGAGGCTATTACACAAAATTTTTAGCCTTGAACGGGGTTCCAAGGGGTGCTCCGAAAGGTTTCCCGTCACTTTTTTTTTTTACAATGCTTGCCTCTAAGGTTCAAAGCCCTTTTTTTTAAAAGTTCTCAAAAAATTATTAAAGTATTTTATTAGTAAATTTAATAATTAAAACAAAATTGCTTTTTCTTTTAACAAAAAACAAAATAATTAAAATAAAAGCAATTTAATAGTAATTATTAAATAAACTATAAATACTTTAATTAAATTTTAATAAACTTAAAAAAAAAACTTTCAATAAAAAAAATGAACCTTTTATAACCGCCTCGCGAGTTCGAACTCGCGACCTCCGGTGCCTCAACGGAGACTATCTACCAATGCGCCCGTAGCTCCTTTGGATATCAACAAGGCACACCTCGTACCCGTTATCTTCTGACGTCCGACGCAAAGAAAAACAAAAAAATATCTCCCTTGCCACCGTCGGGTTTTGAACCCGAGACCTCCTGTCCACTACTCGAGCGTCTTCGCCAAGCAAGCTACGCCCACCGACGCGATATGAAAGGCAAACGTGTTAGTATTAAAGGTGTCGTGCAACCAGTTTTTAAAAAAAAAAAATGATTTATCCCACATCTGTTGGGATAAGGATTGTGGGAGGTTATAATAACGCAAATGCATGCGTTATGATTTGATTGCCCTTGGGCAATCGTTCCCCGTCCAAAATTTTGCCTCAGCACTCCAACAACCAACTGCACACGGACACCTCAACGCATTTGCCAACTCATACGCCATGCCAGACACCACGTCAGTCTCGTACTACGTGCCCACGTCAGCTCGTCTGCTCATCACCATTCACCACGTGTCGCCCTGCTGGTGGCCATGTCACCTGCAATCGTTGCTCCCTCAGTCTGCCACGTATCAGTCTGCTCGCACCTCAGCCTCGAACTTCATGCCCAACTATCAGCTCAGCCAGCACCTACCTCGAACTGTGTGTCACCTCGAACTACATGTCACCTCGGGATTCGTGCCCAACTACCACTTCAACCAGGACCTGCCTCGGGATCCATGCCCCTGGCCTCGGCTCTCGTGCCTCCGTGCCTGTGCCTCAAAAAGCGTGCCCAACTCTGATACCAGTGAGCCAATTCGGGCTATAATATAAAAATAATATTTAATTAATAACATAAAAAATTACAGTAGCTCATGGTATTTATAGGGAATAAAGGATTAGGGAGGAGAAAGGATGGCAAGGAGGGATAAGGGAGGATAAAGGAGATAAGAGAGGATAAAGGAGATAAGGGAGGAGGTGGAGGTGAGAGGTGTCGAGGAGGTATAAGGGTAGTTAGGAAGGTAGGTGAGGGTATATAGGGGTTAGGCGAGGGAGAATAGGGAATCGAGGGAAAAGATATTTAGAGGGGCTAGGGAAAAATATAAACCAAAAAAAAATTTGCCGACCATTTGAGTGGGTGTTCACACTTAGGCTAGAATAGCTAGTTTTTTCTAGGCCTTTTGATAGAAACCCCATTCACACTTGCAACAAAGATTAAGTCTCCGAATATTTTAGAGCACATGCGATTATTGTAGAATGCAAAAAAATTGTGAGCAAAACAAGACAAGAGGAAATCATTTTTTATTTACAGTCGAAAACGTGAATGTCAAAGTGACAAGGGCATAAAGGCTTAACACCAACCAAGCGGTTGGGCTAGTGGCAAGTTGTTGCCATGTAAGGCGTAGGGTACGCAGGAGACCCACGTTCAAGTCTCGATGGCTACAAAGGGGTAAAGCCTTTTGGTGGCTTTGGCACTGGTGGAAGAGGGAGATATAAGGTGATTAAAAGGTTTTTATTTTAATTAAAGGTTGTGAAGAATTAATTATTATTTAAAAGTGAATTGCATTATTTCTGGATAAGAGGTGTTAATTATTTTGAAATGCAATTTTAAGTTGGGAGATATAAGGTGGTTATGATATATTTTATTTTTGTCTTAAGTTGAAGATTGAGAAAGATTTAATTTTGGATTAAAAGTGAATTGAATTTTTTTTGGAAAGGTGTGTTGATTATTTGATAATGCATTTTTTTTTTGTAAATTAGATTTTATATACAAAAGTGGGTTTTTTGAGAGGATCCTAAAACCTTATAACATTAAATGCCGCAACATACATCAACATGAAAAAGCCCATTGGGACATAATACCCAAACCCAAGGTACATCTAGAAACATTATGCTTAGCAAAAAACCAATAGCAGGATCACATAAACTAAAGGCCGATAGTAACCCCATAGAAACAACAAAGAAGAGCAAATCCCCCCACAACCAAAACTGTCAAAAATATGTAGGCTGGACACGTCCTCCGCATGAGATTAGGCCTTCTCGGGATCCTCTTGGTTATAAGGGCCCTCTCAACCCTTACTGCTCAGCTGCTTCAGGATCCTAATCATTGTGTTTGCCAAGCTAGCAATGCTGGACATCGTGTTGGTGGCCATGTCCACGAGTAGTTGGTAGGACATTGCCTCTGCCTCACTTTTAGTTTCAGAGCTTATGTGCTATGATGGGGTATACTTTTCCAGGTTGGGCTTCTTCAGACGCTTGGACGATCTAGGAGGAGGAGGAGTTTCCTTGGGCTGCCCATGCTTGCTGGGGTGACTACGGTTGAAACCCTTGTAGGGAGACACTTTGAAAGGGTTGGACATACTGGATCGAATAGGACTGGGAGGCTGATCTTCTGGGACATTGGGAGGGCTTGGTGGAGGTTGGAAGGCCAGAGGTGACACCGATTGGGTAGGAGAGTGATTGGCAATGACATGGTGGTAAATTACAGCCATAAGCCCCTGGTGGATGGGTTTAAGGTGGGTTTTCTTGCATTTTTTGACAGAAATGGTTAGGGAGTATACTAAATAGTCGGGGATACAAACTTGTTTGGCATCCCTAAGGTGGTTGACAAAGCTAATGTGGAAGCTTCTCAAGGGCTTGTCGGGATCATCACAAGTAATATACTGCATTATAGGGATAATAGCTAAGTTCCAAGTTTTAGGGAGGGCAGTGCAGAGCAAGGTTGATTTATACCATCCTAGATTCCTACCCCTCTCAGGGAATTGCTCCATTTCCTCCTCCCAATTATGCTTGTCTCTCCTTATGTTACGCCCAGTCACCTGTAGTCCCGTAACTTCACACATTAACTCCAACGTTACTTTGAAGCGAATCCCATGGACGTGAACCTCCCCTCTCTACCACGTCTCGACAAAAGCATTAGTAATGTCTTCTTCAACTCCTTGGAACTTGTGCAGGAAAGGGACCAATCCTTTAGCTTTCATAAAGGTTAGGGCATCATTGTAAATGGATAGTTCGGTGGGCTCAATATAGGGGTCTACCATGGATAACAAAGGGAAGGGGACAAAGATTTGTTCGAGCTCAGGAAAAAACATAGGCAAAAAACTAGACAGGCTAAGACAGGAAAGCACTGGTTGAAACAAGGTGGCCGACCTTGGGAAGCTTAGACTTAAATAAACATCACAATGAAGGGGAGCGAAAATGACTTTAGGGCACCATTGACTACATGAGAAATTATCATTGATAAGAAAGGTATTATTGCTGGTGGGGTGGCAGAAGATGTGGCTGAGTTGGATAGACCGCCTCCATGTTTGACACGCATAGACTTGCTGCTGAGCTAGCTTAAAACTATTGGGCTTTTTATTGCCAAGGGAGGAAAATGAGGACGGGCCCTGAAGGTGGTCAGTGGTGATGAAAATTTGCCCAATAGAATCCTTATCATGGGTGTGACTGTGATGATTAGCAGGGCGCGACGTGATGGCGATCGCCCCTAAGGTACCTCTACGATTCCTGATACTGAAGAGCCTTCTCGAGAACCTACTAAGACGACCCTCGAGGGCCACTGTAAAATGACCGCCACTGAAGTTTCCAAACGTGTTTCCTGATAGGAATATCCAGACGATAATGTTATGGGCAAGTGAGCTAGACACCTCACTACCTTTTTGCCACTTGCAGGGAGCTGACGTGTCTTTACACCTCATCGTAATTAGAAAACTCTTCATCTATCTTATCCTAATTGGTCACCTCCTCAACATCAGTAGGGAAGTCATGCCGCCATACCACTAACTAATTGGAAAGGAGTCCTTTATTTGCCATGTGGTCCACCAGAGTATTGCCTTCTCTATAGATGTGCTGAACTTGGGTGGTATTTCTCAGATGGAGAAGTTTCCTTGCCTCATTGATAGTATTGCTAGCCCTCCAGGTAGGGGCTTTAGAATTCTTCATGTAGTTGATGACGTTCATGGAGTCCCCTTCGACGAAGGCAGGTCTGGGATCCTCTGAGAGGAGGCTAAGCCCTCTCCATAGTGCTCTAGCCTCGATAACATGGTTAGTCTGTATTCCTAAGCCTTTAGAATAGGCTAGGATAAGCTTACCATTTTGGTCTCGGATCGCTCCTCCTACTCCAACAAAACCAAGATTACCTCTTGATGCCCCATCAAAATTGAGCTTTATCTACCCTTCGAGAGGTGACTTCCACTTGACCTTCTCTCTTGTGAGGTTGGGAGTGGGTTGCTTCCCTCGCCCATAGGGGATATTTAGGGTCCTAAAAATAACATCTTCCTTGATCACCTGAGGGCTAAAGGGGCAAGGGATAATATTAGCATTTTATATGGCAAAAGAGATGGATCTTGAAGCTACAGAGAGAGTATCCTTGGAGGAATTACCAAAGGCTCTGCTATTACGCTTGAGCCAAATCTACCAGATAAAGTGATGAAGACTGATATTCCATAGGAAACGAAGCCTAGGGTTGCAAAAAGGGTTAGTCCACTGAGTGAAGACATCCTTGATAGACCTAGGGAGGATCCACTGAATCTAAAAGGATGAGAGGATGATTCCTAGGACATAAAAGGAGAAATCATAGTGCAAAAATAAATGATTTGTGGACTCCCAGTTTGCCTCGCATAAGTAGCACCTATTAGGGATTGAGAAGCCTCGTTTGTGAATATTATCAACAATGAGGGATCTGTTTTGAAAGGTGATCCATGAGAAGAAGTTTACCTTTGGGATCAGGAGTTTCCTCCAGACTAGGTTGTAGGGAAAGGGCGATTCTTGGCAATGGCTTTGTATGTCGTAGGCTGATTTAACTAAGAACTCATCGTTGTCTGAGCCTCTTCAAATGGGCCTTTCTGGTCCTCTACTGGTAGGAATGGTGGTTGACTAGAGCGCAAAGGATGAGAGGTCGGTTGCCTCATCCAGGTTGTTGGCATAGAGGGTATTCCATTAGGGGGATCCATTCTACCATGTAATAGAATCATCCACTCTCTAGCCCACATTATTATCCATTATGGTCTTGAGTTTTTCCAACTCAAGTCTTTCTATCAAGGGTTCATCCTGAATCCACTCGTCCCTCAAAAAATCTATGTTGATGTTGTCCCCGAGGATCCACCTCAGCCCGTATTGGATCATCTGACGAGTCTGAGTGATGGATTTCCAAAAGGTCGATCCAAAGGTCGGGATCCCTTCATCTAGAATAGAGTGGTCAGTTAGATATTTCCTTTTGACTATCTGGATCCACTCAGCTGGGTCATTGGTAAGGATACTCTAAGTGTGTTTTGCTACTAGAGCCATGTTCATTATAGTCATATTCTTGAAGCCCAAGCCTCCTTATTTTTTGCTTCTGCACACTGTGTCTCATGCTACTAAGGGAATCCTTGTCTTGCCATCATTGCCTGACCATAGGAAGCTCCTCTGCATCTATTCTATCTTACGATACACAGTCATGGGGATCCTGAAGACTGGCATGAAGTAAATCAGAATTTCTTAGAGGCATGCCATGGTGAGGGTAGCTTTGGCTGCTTGGGATAAGAATTTGCCCTTCCAAGCTGTCAGATTTTTTTGGATTATTTCAAGCACATTATTCCACATGGCTTCCTTGGGTCTACCGCAAAAGAGAGGAAGGCAAAGGTAGGAGGACGGGAGGGTATCAATGGAGCAGCCTAGGATCCTTGCAATCTTAACTTGCCGACCCACTAGAGTGTTGATGACATAGATCTTGCTTTTGATGTAGTTTACTTTCTAGCCCGTAGCTTTTTCATAAAGGAAGAGAATGTTCTTAATGGACTTGGCCTGGCTAACAGAGGCTTGGGTGGATAGGATGGTATCATCCAAAAATTGCTGGTGAGTGACCGCCCTTGTACTAGAGGCTGCTTGGATGCCCATCACCTTCCTTCGCAAGTGGGCTGCCTTGAATGCTCTACCCAAAGCCTCAGCCAGGATGATGAAGAGAATGGGGGACAACAGGTCGCCTTGGCGGAGGCCTCTAAGGCTCGGGAAGAAGCCCATAGGGGAGCCGTTGACCAAAATAGAAAACCAGGGAGAGGAAAGGTAGCCATTAATGATATCAACCCATAAAGGATGGAAACCAAATTTAAGGAGGATATCACAAAGTAAATCCCAATTGACCATATCGAAGGATTTTTTCATGTTGAGTTTGATGAAAAGGGTAGCCTTCTGTAGACACCTAAATTGTGTCATGCTTAGGGGAGCTACTTACATAGACACACTCATAAGATCATAAGACGTAATATTGGACTTTCCAAGCATCAAAAGTGGTTCTCACCACTCATTTGGGGCCTTTTCAAGCCATCCAAGATTGGACGCTCAATCCAAGAGCAACCAGATCCTAGCCGCTCAAGCCTAGAGTGGCCAGACATTAGCCACTACAGACAACAACGAACAGATCTTAGCCGTTGCAGACGACAACAGCTAAGCCATAAGAAGCGGTTTTCCAACAAATAGGTCTAATCACAGGTGAAAGTGGAAGTCTACATGCAATAAAGGTGAGTAGGAGTGACTTTGCATTCCTTTTCATGACCAGTTCACATAGGAGACTTGAGTTTGCATTTAGACTTAAGTTAACTGACCTCCAAGCATAAAAAAAGGACAAAAGCTTCTCATGCTAACGACTAGTTCGCATAGAAGACTCAAGTAGACAATTGGATTTAGTTAACTGGCCTTCAAATATAGACAATGAACAAAAGCTTCTCACGCTAACTTGCACTACACATGAGAAATTCATTTCTAGGGCTTGGACATAGACCTAGGGTTTCACACTATAAAAGGTGCAAGCTTAAGAGCACCAAGAGATAGAGAATCAGATATTCAGAGATCTTTAGACATCTTCTTGAGGAGAGCTTTCAAGACTTGAAAAGTTCTCTTTGAGATCACGTGTATGGTGGAGCTTTGACAAATTGAAGAGCATAACACCTACTATTTTAGTATTAGATTAAAGTCTTTGACCCATAGCTTTGGGGCAAAGAGGGCAAGGTTTACTTTAGCGATCACTGTCTTGGACAATGGCCCGCAGGCTTAGCTTAGATAGACAACATCTTTTATTCTGTTTTCTTATATTATTAGCATAGATTTACATGATTTCATGGCATAGTTTTATCATATTTCCATTACATTCTTTGATTACTAACAACCTCATATGGGGAGGCAATCTCGGACACCTAAATGTGTGTTGTTGTTTCATTGCTTGTAGGGCCATAGGTACATCAGACGAAGATTACAACATACGACAGCAAAAGGGATCCGTCTATGAAACAAACCTGGAGGAGGAGGCATATGTAAGCCCTCATACATTTTTGTGTGTGAAACCGGGAAGCTTTTATAAGCGCACCACCTCTTTGCGAAAGGGGCACTCCTTGCCTATTTGTAATTTATAGTATCAAAATGGGTATCCCTAAGAGGTACCGACATGTAACCGAGCTTCAATATCAATAAAGAGATCCATATTTTGTTATTTTGTGTTATATGCTTTTTCCTCTTGTCTTTCCATTTTATCTTTGGTATTTAAATAAGCATGACAAGTAGGGTTTTAGAAAAAGGGACTAGTGCATGCGTTCTCGAGGTCGCTACAGATGGCGATCACGGTGGGACCACCACTAATTTTTCATTTTTTATCAGAATACTAACTTAATTTATGTGCAGGTCTAGCCGCTCTGAGCTACATCGGCCAGAAACTAGCAGCTCTGAGCTACAACGACCAATAGAGCTTAGCCGCTCTGAGCTACATCTACCAAGAATCAACCACTTTGGTCAACAACGGCTAGAACTAGAGTGCAGCAGAGGTCAAAACATCGACTCTTTGAGCTGGATCAAAGGTTGGTATAGCTTCTATGATATTTTACAGCTTTCTGTATGCTTCTATGTGTTTAAAATAGAGAACTTAAAGCACATTTATGTTTAGAAATTGAAAGAATAAAGAAGAAAGAATTAAGTGTTGTGCATATCTTAGATCTCCTTTTAAAATTTCCACTAGGCATTTCTAGGAACAACGACTTATGCCTAAAAAGTTTGCCCTAGAATCCAACGTGCTAGACATTGTATGTTGTTTGCTTGCTTTGAGGCCCTGCTAGAGGCCATAGTTGCACGAAATAAAGTGCGCTCATACAAATCATAGTAGTTAATGCATCTTTTTGAATATTGAAACACATTTTTTTCACTTAGGCATATAGGAAAGACTCATTGCTGCTATATGATGCACTTTATGTTACACAAGCTTAAAATGAACACCACACATGCACGTATCATTTAAACATTGGAGAGTTGGATTTCATCACCAACCTTCAATTCATTCTAGTGACATTGGAATTCATATCCTTCCACTGGTTTGCCCCATAGAGCTTCCTAGAAACAAATTGGGAAACTTACTTATAGTGACACTGAGTTACTTGTGTTCAAACTATCTCCCACTGTTGGAACAATCATTGGTTCAAAGTGGAAGAGCTAGGCGAACCCTCCATTGGGTCTTCAATGGTGTACCCTAGCTTCTTTTGAGAAAATCATGTTTGGAATGAGTGTACTTGATTTTCACTATGGATGAGTCTTCTCATTCTTAGTCTAAGAACAAGAGCAAAGAAATCAAAAGAGCAACACATCAAAACACATCAAACAGTCTAGGGCACACTCAAATCGATAATCAAGATAAACATTTGTTTGGTATTGTGTGGTCATTCCAAATTTGCAACTCAAAAGATCAAGTCATAAAAACAACATGGTCAAAACAAGAAGTAAGCACCCTCGTTCTGATACTAAGGGAGAGACAAAAGCAATTCATTCTCATAGGCGGAGTCGTAGTAACATTGAACGACCTACCCGTAAGACCGTGAGACATAGCTTCACGAGCCTAAGGGGTGATAACTCAACCCTTGGGGGATCTCTTCAAGAAACCCCAAGTAAGGAGCCACATCATGGAACAAAGTCACATAAAAAAAAAGAGGCTTCACAGGCATCCTCATCAAGGAGACATGAGGAGATCTCAAGGGCCTCCTCTAAACACACAAAAACATCTCAAAGACATGAGGAAGCTTCAAGGGCTTCCTCCTCACATGGACATAAAGAAGGTTCTAAAACTCATTCTTCACATAGGGATGACGAGACTGCTACATATCCATCCACATGGAGAAAACATGTTACCACCAAGCCCTCTTCATCAAGAAGGCAAACAAGAATTGCAACACCTCAAGACTCACAAGAAACATATGAAACAGGTCTTCCCACTGAAGGGCAGGAAACTAGAGCTACATCTAGTCATGGGAATCACATAGAAGAAACCCTTCACACAAAAGGAAATATTCCCATAGACTATGACCTTATAGGAGTAAATGGCACCCCATAGGACCAACCATGGAAAACAAGACAGCTAGATGGGTTGGATCGATTTCCTACTCAACCAACTCAAATAACTATAACTACTGAGAAATATGCATCTGGAAGCTCGTGAACTATGAATTCTAAACATACCTCCCAGTATGGGGGTACCTTAGAGTGACCTCGTAGAAGACGCGTGGAGTTTGATCATAGGGATACTCAACAGTACACTGAACAAGTCATATTAACTAGCAAGAGTACAGTACAACAGAAACCCCCTTGAGGAATCTGAGTCAAGAGAACAAGAACAGAGTTAGATAAACATTATTCTTCTATGACAACACAAACTAACAGAATGAGGCAATTAGAAAATGCATTACGTAAGGAGCAAGAGCTAGTAGAAGCTCTCAAATAAGAGAAACAAAGAGAAAGACTCTTGCACCAACATGAGCAACGTTTAAGAGAGCAAGCTGAGCGGCTAGCTCTTAAATTTTTTCCAACAAATAGTGGTGAAAACCAAAGAACAAGACACACTGAATCACCTAAGGAGAGGTGCACTAGACAAGATAGCCCACAACGAAACCCCCCACCAAATCATGAACGAAATCTAACTAATGGGGAAGGACAAACATAACAAACCAAGATCACAATTCTGAGTCCCCTCATAAGAGGGAGGAAAATGGAACAAATCAAATAGATAGAGAGTTACCTCCATTGCCAATGCGAATAGGCTTACAAGAGGAGGAAATCCATGCATCAAAGGCATTTCAAGAGCTTGCTGAAAATATGAAAACCTTTGAGAAAAAAAAGGTAACTAGGAATTCACCAACATTGAGCAAAATACACAATCAACCATTGTGCCTATAAATCCCTAACCCTCCATATCCTAAGCACTTTGAGATGCCTAGGTTAGAGAAGTTTAAAGGTGAAGAGGATGCACAAGAGCATGCCACCAATTTTATCAATGCCTATTTTCATCTTGAAGACAATGACGCTCTCATGCTAAGAACATTCATAATGACATTTTTAGGTGTTGTCACTCAATGGTTCAACAAACTACCTAAGCATAGCATAACCAATTTTGAACAACTAGTAAATGCATTCTTGAAGCATTTCTCCTTTGGTGCTAAGAAGAAGATGAACCTTTTAGATCTAGCTAACTTGAAAGAGTATGATGACGAGCCAGTAATGGAATATGGGAATAGATGGAGAAAAATCATGGCAAAGTTATCATTGCATGTTCCCACAAAAGATATCATTCACATGTTTACCAAAAGTTGTTCTAAACATATCTCCCTCTTGCTACAACTCGAATAGTATCCTTCATTTGAGGAAGCTTTGGCACATTCCAAGCTCATCGAAGAGATACAAGTAGATGAGGGAACCATTAAGCTCCAAAACAAAAAGGAGTGGAACAAGAATGGTAAGAATGACAAGTACAAGCAAAAGCAAGGCAACCCTACTCCAGTCAATCAAGTCGTATTGGCTACACCCAAGGATGGGGGTGCATAATAACCATAGAAATATCAAGCACATCACCCACTGGCCAACTACGACCAAAAGAACAATCAGGGAAGAAACCGAGAACACAAGCCGCCTCGTTATTTCATGCCTCTAACAAAATCAATGCAATCAATATTTAATCAATTGAGCGAGGCCAGGAGGATTAGATTTCTTGATATATCTCTTATAGATACCAACCATCCTAAGCCAAAGGGATATAGGGAAGATCAATTTTGTCCTTATCACAGGATACCGAGGCATGACATTGAGGCTTGCGTCGGGTTTAAGCATCAAGTGCAAAACATGATTGAGGCGAGAGAACTCAAAGTTGACAACCCACTGGCTCTCGATAATAGATACATGGGCATATATAGAAACCCATTGCCCAATCATGAGGCCCCTCGAGAGCAAGGGGCCCAAGTCAATCAGGTTCGAGCTGACATACCTACCCACGGATGCGTGGGGATGGTTGAATTTGTTAACATAGCAACAAGGACTAGGTGGTATGGTCAACCACAACCACCTACAGCTCCCATGAACATCCTAGCCATCCCTAGGCAAAGGCAAGACAAACTTCCAGGTCCACCGATGAGACCTGTGGTAACTATTCGGAGTAGATTGGAGCAAAACCTACAGATGACTCCGACTAAGTTATCCATCTATGAGCTCATACAATAGTCCTCAAAGCATAGGGAGACTCTAATGGAGATTTTAAGAACAATTGATCTTCTACCGCAAGATGCGAATGCATTGACTCACTTTGTGGGACAAGTGCAAGAATGCCAGGAACCTATAATCCGATTCTATGATCATGAGATTAAGACAATTTCTGCTGCCTTACCAGACCCTCCGCTAAACATTGTAGCGGCCATCAATGACTTACCTTTCAAGAGGGTTTTAGTCGATACAGGTTCATCTATTAACATCATTACAACAACTGCAATAGAGCACCTCAAGATACCCAAGACCAATATCATTCCAGGAGCTTACACATTGAGAGCTTTTAATGATGCTTTATGCAACACTGTGGGAACGATAGTCCTACCCATCAAGGTGGGGCATAAGACCATCCTTGTGATGTGTCATGTCTTGGAAGGAGCTATGCAATATAACATCCTCTTAGGGCGCCCTTGGATAAGGGCTATGAAGTGTGTGACTTCGATCTTGCACTAGTGTGTCAAGTATGTGCACGAAAACAAAGTCTATGTGGTTCTGGACGATGAAGAGCCTTTTAAATACGTTAATCAGGTGGACATTCTGGGAGAATTCATGATCCCTTCTACTCACCTATATGTGGCACCTTCATCCCCAACCACACAAGTGGATAATGAAGACAAAAGGGTAAGAAAAGACCCATGCACATCAACACCTCCTGGCACACTCAAGATAGTCAATGCTTCTAAAGTACCATCAATGTCAAAACCAAAAGACAATCAGAGGCTAAGTGCACCCTTAGTTAAGGAAGAAAGGCCCAAAGAAGTGCCAACTATAGCCATTGCTGAAATGCCAAGTCCTATGGAAGAGAAAGATCCTCAAGATCAAGATGAAGATAGTTATTATCACCCTGCTTCACCAGTATCATCCGTGGGGTCATCCATGTCGCATGCATCAATATACTTGGCAAGTACAGGCATAGGGGAGTACCTTGTGTATAACATCACCTTCACACCTATCATTGAGTCTGCACAAGACATAGGGAGGCCTAAAGACTTGAGGTTGCCAGTAGGAATAGTGGTTCCACTAGGAATCCCTTCCAACCAAACTGATTTTGTTTATGCCAGTCTGGACTGCGCTCATAAGTCTTCAGATATAGAAGAGGATGGTGACAAATTATTCATAGTCAATGTTCGTTACCTCTCTAATCCGAGTTTTCTCTAAGCTACTTTGAGCATTGCCATTGGCATGGCTATGGCCTTGGCGTATATGAGCAGAGGTGCAAGAGGCCTTATGAGCCATTATATCAGCTTCCCTCTGACATATTTGGCCTAGGCTATTATAGCGGAGGTCGATATGACTATCTTATAGAGACATTGGAAAGATTAAGCATAGGGTTATGAGAAGACATTGCTTTCATTCCTTATCACCCCTAAGAATAGCAAATTTGAGCAACAGACAAGTGGCCATAGTGAACATACCGCCTCTAGAAAATTATCATCCAAACACCTCAATTGATTCCACCCCAACAGGGTACAACTTGTGGGATGAGGAGAATGTATATGAAGCAAGTGATGATGAGTCGCAACTTGGCTTAGCCTATCAAGGGCCTCGCTATTTACAAAGATTGAAATGGTCCATCCTTGATGAGAGTGGATATACATCATATGAAAGCGATTATGAATCAGAAGACTCAAAAGAAAGAGCTTACTTAGGCCTAAGCCATCAACCCCTGACTTTGGGGTGAGAGAAAAATGCAAATAGATTCTTCATAAGTGACGAAGAATATGAAGATGAAACAGAGATGGCCTACTTGGGGCCAAGACATGAGCCCCTTGTCTTAGGGTCGCATACTAATGCTAACAATTTCTGGATAAGTGATGATGACTTTGAGGATGAGACCGAGATGGCTTATCTTGGACCTCACCACTTACGACAAGTCAACGAGCTAGTAGAGAGAGAGGCAGCACTTCGTGCCATAGACCCTCATCTTCAATTTTTGGGGAGACCTATTGAACTAGCTGCCATTCATCGGATGGTCAATCCCTCTTCGCCTATATTCAAAGAGCAGTTAGAGCCCAACGATCCTATTTTCCACCTTGCTCATGGGCCAGATCCAAAAATTTCCATTCCTCTAGAGCCTCATCACGAGTATGGAAGGGAAACCCCTGAGACAAGATTTTACCCATGTGGTCCTGGAGATTTCATCCCATCCATCAACATGATATCCATTGATTTGACCACTCCGCTTCATAATCCAGTAGATCCTACCAAATAATTGCATTTTGACGTAGAGACTATTGATTGGGATCATGCTAATTCACCCATAGAGCCTAAAGACCTCTTACCCAACAAAGAGATGTTACAGCTAATCCATTTTGCATCAGGTTATACGTATGATGTCTTCCATGTTGGTTTGGAACCTGAGTCAGTAGGTCCTGTGAATCTCACCGATGACATTCATTTGATACCCACGCGTCATCAGCTAGAGGATGGGTCACATATGGCTATAGAAGCAACTTTTGAGGTGGACATCAGTGATGATCCTACCCAACCAAGGAAAGTCAAGTTCGGAGAAAGTCTATCTACAGAGGAACAAGCCATCCTAATTCCTCTCCTCAAGGAGAGGCCAAACATTTTTGCTTGGACTTACAAAGACATGCTAGGGATATAATCCAAAGTTAGTCATTCACAACCTTTCATTGGATCCCATGAAGAAGCCAGTCAAGCAAAAATTGAGGAAAATGCATCCAACCGTCACTTTGATGGTGAATAACGAATTGCAAAAACTATTGGATGCAGTATTCAAAGTTCCTATCGACTACCCTGAGTGGGTGTCAAACATGGTACCCATAGGGAAACCTGACGAAGAGTCCGTATCTGCATGGATTTCAAGGATTTAAATAGGGCAACACCAAAGGATTCATTCCCGTTGCCAAACATAGATGCTCTTGTAGATGCAACCATAGGTCATGAAGTGCTCTCCCTAATGAATGATTTTTTTGGATACAACCAAATCCGGATTAAGCCTGAAGATCAACATAAAACTGCTTTTATTACTCCATGGGGAATATTATGTTACACAGTGATGCCATTTGATCTCAAAAATACTGGTGCCACATATCAACGGGCCATGACATACATATTCCATGACTATATGCATAAGATATTAGAAGATTACATGGATGACTTACTAGCCAAGTCCCTGTTGTGGCAAGAGCATGCCTAAGTCCTTAGACAAGTCTTTGATCGCCTCATAAAACATAATGTCTGATTGAATCCTAAGAAGTGTGTATTTGACGTAACTTCTGGCAAGCTTTTGGGATTCATCATATCCAAAAGAGGCATCGAAGTAGATCATGCAAAGGTGAAGGCTATACTGGAAATGGCCACCCCTACCAACATCAGGGAGTTGAGGAGCCTACAATGCAAGATAACATCCATCAAAAGATTTATCGCGTAATTATCAGACAAATGCAGACCTATGAACAGGTTGCTACGCAAGGAATTCCCCTTTCATTGGGATAAAGAATGCCATCAAGCCTTTGCAGAGATCAAAACTTATCTGGCAATGCTGCCAGTATTGGATCCACCAAGGCCAGACATACCATTTTTACTATATATCGGCTACTGATTTTGCACTGGGCACCATCTTAGCCCAAAAGAATACAAAAGACAAAGAGCAAGCCATATATTACATTAGTCACACCTTGGTGAGCTATGAGCTAGGATATGCATATGTCGAAAAGTTGTGTTTAGCAGTGGTCTTTGCAACTCAAAAGTTGCGACACTACATGTTGAGCCATATGACCTATGTCATATCAAAACAAAATCCTTTGTAGTACATGATGAGCAATACATATCACAATACACATACCACAAAGTGGATCATGCTATTGACAGAATTTGATCTAGATTTCATAAGCCAAAAGTCCATCAAGGGACAAGTCATAGCAGATCAATTAGTAGAGGCGCCTCTTTAGGATAACAAGCCTCTCACTATAGAGTTGCCTGATGATGCGGTCTTTTCATTATTAGATCTGCCAGAACTCGAAGAATCTAAGAAAGAAAAAGACATCATTATTCTTTGACAGTTCGAAGTGTGAAAAAGGAGGCAGAGCAGGGATTGTATTTATCACATCGTAGGGTGCTCCATTGCCCTTATCATTCAAATTGGACTTCCCATGCACAAAAAACAATACAAAATATGAAACATTGATCATGGGACTCCAAACAGCCATAGCGATGGGCATTAAAAGGTTGAATATCTTTGGTGACTCCTTGCTTATAGTAAACCAGGTCAAAGGACTATTCCAATGCAAGTGCCCACTCCTGAAGACTTACAAATAACTTGTTGGCACCTACTTAGCCCAGCTAGAATGGTACAACATTGAGGTAATACCTCATACGTCGAAAAAATTTGTAGACACCATGGCCTCTTTGGGATCCATAATCCCTCAAAATTTATCTACTGATTTTACTACCATTCATGTAAAAGTGCTTTCGCATTCAGCAATACATCATGAGGCTTTTGACAATCAAGAATTAGTCAACATGATCAACATTGAACCAAATCCGGATTGGTCCTTCGTAGCTAGATATTTCTTGCAAACAACACCTTGGGGGTCTCTGATCTCCCAAGGACCTATAGAGTGTGGTGCAACCATATACCATAGAGTTGTTCCTCAATCTATGTTCACTACCTCAAAAATGCAGGAAGAGCAAGCTATCTATTCTATAGAAGTTGTGGCCTATCAGGATTGTCTTTCCCAACTGTGGGACTTCTTGAAGCTTGGAATAATACCTCAAGGTTTGTCACATACTAAAAGGCGAACGTTCAAATAGAGAGCAATAAGATATATTTTGCTAGGAGGAATCCTCTACAGACGAGGATATGATGGAGTATCACTCCATTGTCTTGAGCCCCAAGAAATATCTTGGGTAGTTTCGCAAGCTCACGATGGAACATGTGGAGGCCATTTCAATGGCATGGCCATCGTTAAGCGCATCTTGAGAATGGGTTGCTATTGGCCCATAATGAAAAAGGACTGCTGCGAGTATGTCAAGAAATGTATTAAGTGCCAGCATCATGCGAACCTAACGCACTTACCATCATAAGATTTGTAGCCCATCTAGGCAGCATGGCCATTCTTGCAATGGGGACTAGAATTGATTGGGAAAATCTCACCCCCATCCTCAGGTCGACACACATTCATCATAATGACCACATAATACTTCACTAAATGGGTAGAAGCAATCCCCTTAACATCAACAATTGGACAAAGGATTGTGGAGTTTATACTGCACAATATCATAAGTCATTTTGGGGTCCCTTCTAAGATAATATTAGATAATGGGCCATATTTCAAGAACAAAAATGTGTGTGCTTTAATGAACAAATACCACATTCAACACAATTTTTCAACGCCTTATTATCCGCAAGAAAACGGGCAAGCAGAAGCCTCAAACAAAATAATAGTCTCCATTTTGAGGATGACAGTGCAAGAAAATCACAAGGATTGGCACATAAAGTTACCTCTTGCACTATGGGCATACAGGACTAGTATACGGACGCCCACCAGGGAAACACCATTTTCACTAGTATATGACACTGAAGCCATCATGCCTCTAGAGTTGGAAATCCCAACTCTACGCATAGCATTAAAGGACTTCATAGATGATGCTTTATGCAACACTGTGGGAACGATAGTCCTACCCATAAAGGTGGGGCACAAGACCATCCTTGTGATGTGTCATGTCTTGGAAGGAGCTATGCAGTATAACATCCTCTTAGGGTGCCCTTAGATAAGGGCCATGAAGTGTGTGCCTTCGATCTTGCACTAGTGTGTCAAGTATGTGCACGAAAACAAAGTCTATGTGGTTTTGGACGATGAAGAGACTTTTAAATAAGTTAATCAGGTGGACATTATGGGGGAATTCATGATCCCTTCTACTCACCTATACGTGGCACCTTCATCCCCAACCACACAAGTGGATAATGAAGACAAAGGGGTAAGAAAAGACCCATGCACATCAACACCTCCTGGCACACTCACGATAGTCAATGCTTCTAAAGTACCATCAACGTCAAAACCAAAAGACAATCAGAAGCTAAAGGCACCCTTAGTTAAGGAAGAAAGGCCTAAAGAAGTGCCAACTATAGCCATTGCTGAAATGCCAAGTCCTATGGAAGAGGAAGATCCTCAAGATCAAGATGAAGATAGTTATTATCACTCTGCTTCACTAGTATCATCCATGGGGTCATCCACGTCGCATGCATCAATACACTTGGCAAGCACAGGCATAGGGGAGTACCTTGTGTAGAACATCACCTTCACACCTATCATTGAGTCTGCACAAGATATAGGGAGGCCTAAAGACTTGAGGTTGCTAGTAGTAATAGTGGTTCCACTGGGAATCCCTCCCAACCAAACCAATTGTGTTTATGCCAGCCTGGATGGTGACAAATTATTCACAGTCAATGTTCATTACCTCTCTAATATCGAGTTTGTTCTAAGCTACTTTGAGCATTGCCATTGGCATGGCTATGGCCTTGGCGTATATGAGCAGGGGCGCAAGAGGCCTTATGAGCCATTATATCAGCTTCCCTCCGATAGATTTGGCCTAGGCTCTTCACATTTTGTATCCACATCATTGCATTACATTTTCACATACATTACAATTGTTTATGTCATAAGAGCCTTAAAAGTGATACCACAGTTGTCACATAAGTCATTCATATCCATACCTCCATCCACATGTGTGTAATTGTGTTTTTCAACACAACTATTATTTGTTGTTATACATAATATACTAAGGTTTTTTGGTTAGTCAACCACACCTAGTGATCTTATAAACTTTTGAGGAAAACAACTTTGATTAGTAGAAGGTAAGGCCTAGTTGTGATAAAGTCTTGGATATTCAATATCCCGTCACTAATTGAAACACTAAAATCCTAGTTGGTACAAGGAAAAGATGAAAGCTACAAAGCGGTCTAGGTTACCTTAAGCAAAAAGGATTATCCTTGCTTATCCCCCTATGCAACCGGTTTAAAGGTGCTAAGAATTGGCAAAAGGACAAGCTTTACCCTATCCAAATCCCTTGCTTAAATCAAAATAAGCAAAAAACCCAAAGCAAAGTACATATTCAAAAGCACAAGCATACAGTCCATATTTCAAAGCAAAAATCCAATACACAAATAAATAAATAAATAAAATCAATCAAAAAAATAAACAGTGATTTTCATCACTACGTATGAGCAAAATAAATAGTGATTATCATCACTACAAATATCCTAGCTCAAAGAAAAAAAAATCAATCAAAATAAACAGTGATTTTCATCACTACATATGAGCAAATATCCAAAGCCAAAAAGAAGCCAAAGAAGGGAATAAAGTTTGAATCCCTGAAATTCTTAGCATTGTACAAAATTGGAAGGAGAAATCCTTACGCATGACGATATGTCTATTACAATTGCTTCATGCATTTGTGTAGACCAATGTTTGAATGTGGATGAGCTAGCTTAGATAACCAAATATTGCCTAGTGGTATAGTCCAACTAAGTCCAACATAAGGATGAGATGAACACTTGAGGATCCCTGATCTTAGCAATGGGTTGAAAGAATCCCATCTGACATCGGAGGAAATGTTTGAGTTCTATCTCAAAATAAACAATCACATGCACACACTGATCATGAAAAACCAATTCCATGGTAAAAGCCTTATTTTTCAAAAGTCTAAGTGGTGAGTAGACAATTGTTGATAGAGAACTAGAGTGTTTGAATCTCCTAAAAGCCCCAAAAATAATTATATAGCAACAAATCATAGCATCATTCACACCATCACTTGTCTTTATAAGATTCTATAAATTAGGGGGTATCAACATAGTAGAACAGATACCACATATATATTAGAAATAGTATATAGACGACCACTAACTACTTTATATCTTTTAATTTACATAAACTTATTAAGAAAATAAATTACACACCATTACATCTCATATATGAATACTTAATCAATTCTTATGATAAGAGTGATTATTTAAATTCATGATTATTTTTTTACTTTATGTGGTATCACCCATTAAGATTGTCAATGTCATATGCATTCCGTATGTTTTAAGTGATTAGAGCATACAGGTTCATTTATACCATTCCATCACATAAGTTAGATGCATATAAATAAAGCAAAAATTAAACATGCATTTAACAATAACATTTGCATCCACGAAAACAAGTCATTAATCATCCATAAACCACATCATAAAACACATAGGTAATATCCATTTGCATACCAAATCATAAATTCATCATTCATCATAAAAATACATCGTATCATATCATCAAATCATAAAAGCATCTACACATTCATCTAAGCATCTTCAAATATCATCTATCATCTAGCATATTCATCAAATCATCATAATACCATCATCGCATCATATCATAAAACAAAATAATAACAAAAACATAAGCAATAAATGATATACATAATTAGTCATAAAAATCAAATCTATCATAAAAGTATGTGTGTCAAGTCCAATGGATATGCAAAAATGCATGTGGGCTATAGTCATGTAGGTCAGTCGACCTCAAAAATGGATCAAGAACCAACTAGAGAATCAATCAAATACCGGGCCTAAGCCCCCTGCACCACCTCCTCTGGTGTCACCTCCCCTTGTGGTGGTGTCGCGAGTCGAGTGGTGCGAGCCTACCGATCTCTCTGTCCAAGTCTGGGTCCGTTGGCTAGGACGGGTGGAAGACTGCCCTGAGGTAGAGCGCCCGTTGACCTGCGAACCACCTGCACCTACTGGATCCTTAGGGACAATTCCATGCCTCTTGAGTTGCATCTGAAGGATGGTGACATGATTCGTAAGTCCCCAGATCCGCTCCTCATGCTCATCCAACAAATATTGAAGTCATCCCACATCTGCCGCTGAACCTACCGTTGGAACCTCTTGTGGTGTAGAAGGAGGAACAACAAACTGCATCCTAACATTGCCACCCCCAATAGTAGCCTATAGAGCCTGTATCTGTGCTGAGAGCTGCTAAATGGTAGCATCTCGCTACTGTACCTAGATCTTAGTGGCCTAGATCTCAGCCTCAACCTCATGCAACTATGCTCTCAGAGGAGAGTCTCTCTCCTTAGGCTCTAACTCCTCCTCCTCATGAACATCAAGATCCTCTACTGCCACCTGCTTTGCTGATCGACCCCATACCTCGGTCCTGGCTTGAACCCTGCATCCTGCTGGATCTGCGCCATCATCCTCGCGCTCTAGGCTACCAATGCCATGCCACATTCAATCACCCCACCTCTGAGAGTAGGCCTCTATAACTCCCCCATCCACTATAGGGTCTATGGTTGGGGCATCCTCCTCATCTGCAAGCTCTATGATCTGTCATGGAGGTAGGTCCTTCTCTACTGTGAGGTGCCAGTATAGAAATGGTATCAAGGGCACATCCTACTGTTATTTGTACTGACGAAGAACCCGAGAGTAGAAGAAATACTCCTGGATGACAATCTTATGACCAACGAGCCATCGCTCGTGTCGTGTCCTGGCAGTAAAACTAGCTGGATCATCCCAAGTAGGACATTCATAGTAAGGCCGCCACACGACATCCGACCAATAGTCTGGTGAAAGCATCAGTATAGTGGGATAACTCCCCTGCTAAAGTATGGCTCTTACGCTCCTCGTGCTCTCGAGCCCATATGGCAGCATAGCACTATGTCCGAGCCTCAATAGTTATAATATTGGTTGGGATCCCCTTAGGGCGATCTACCTTAATGTGCTCCCATCCCCAAACCTGTAGGAGCAAGCTGCAGGCAATGTCGACACATCCTTGTCGATGGATGTGGTACAACTCATCATAGCACTGAGCCAATAGTGATCTACCCCATGCATAGATGATAGACTCCTCGCTATCCAGTAGGTCCTACACCATTGCCAGAAGGTTCCAAGGGAACCTCAAACCCGAGCAGTCCAGGATAAGAATGTTACTGATCACCATCAACAACACGACATGCCTCGCTATGAAAACATGAGCATCATACCAAGCCTTGATAGATACTCCTTCGAATCCAGTATCTCGGAGAGCCTGTGCAGAGTGCACTCCAAACACCTGGGCATATATGACCACCTGATCATTAGTGACTGATGAAACAATGGGCACCCCATCGAATGAGATCCGAAAGATCTTGTAAATGTCCTCCGACGTGATAATCATCTCACCGGGTGGAAGGTGGAAGGTGTTGATCCGCGGGTCCCAACGGTGGGCTAAAGTTGTAAGATAAGCCTGGCAGACCATAATATGGGGCAACCTGATAACGTACTGTAGCCCACAGGCTTTAAACCACTCCCAGTTAGTGTCATCAAATCCAGGAAGCAAGTCAAGTAGGAGCTTCGGGTCCCGAGCTCGAGCAGTGAGGATCTAAACAAAGTAGAAGAAAGACAAAATATAACTACAGTGCATCTAAGGCATAATTCACAATAAACATGAAGACAATGCAAAATAGTATGAGTTACTCTAAATCTAAGCAAAGGAAGAACAAATTGCACCTAATCAAGCAAAGCAAAAATTCAAAAAAAATCATAAAAATCAACAAACAAATAAAAAAACAAGGCTTAAGCTTTAGCCGTTGTTGCCTACAACGGTTGAAACCTGGCTGTTGGAGATAGCAACGACCAAGGCCCAATGGTTAAATTTTTGACCATTGGGATTCAATCTTGGCCGCTCTGAGTGACAGTGGCCAAGGGGCGGCACGGAAAACCCGTGAACCCTTGGCCAAAAAATTAAAAAAATTACAAATTTAACAAAATAACTTGAACAAAATAACAAAGGGAGGGAAAGCAAACAAATTGGAAAGCAAATTTCCTACCCAAGCATCAAAACTAAGCTAAGTTTGAAAACACCCAAATGGTGGCAGTAGGTGAATAATTAATTTTTTTTGTAAAACCCTAATCTGAAGCCACTGATAAATAGCAAAATTAGGGACTAACCCACCGTAGCAAAAGGGAACCTAAGCCTTATTACGAAGTTTTTTCATTGCCAGCAGGTTTAGTAAGGTTCGTTTTGCTCATTACTTAGTGAAGTTCAATTTTACTTAGATAAAGAAAAGAGAGCTAGGGTTTTGAAGAGAGAAATACCTGAGAAGCTTCGACTCCTCCAACAACTGATGTATCGCCCCGCGCAACCATGTCTTCAGCACCAACAAGTTTTGAAGTCACAACCGTCACCACTGCACCAGAGGTCTGAAAACGAATCTTCAATAGTGAAAATGATAGGTCAAACCCTAGAATTGTAAATTTTATATTTCCTTAATTATGCCTTGGCCGCTACTGATGTCAGCGGCCTGAGCTTCTTGGTAGCTCAAGGCGACAGCGGCCACAGGCAGGAACTCAGAAGCCATTGGACCTGACAGCGGCCAGATCCACAGATTAAACTAAGGGATTTTCTCCTTGAGGGATCCCACAAAAACAACAAATAAACACACTTTAGTGGTTTAGGATCATCAGAATGTTCAAAATAACAAAAAAAATCACATAAAGTCACAATCTCAGATAGGCCTCGTATACAGTTACCTACTCTATCCACTCGATGATTGCAGCAATTTGCACTCCATGTATTTTTGTGAGATGAGTAGGCAACCATAAGGCCACTTGGGGAAAAAACAACTCATTTTGAAATTACGATATGTCACCCTTCAAACCTGAAGAAGATCAATATGGTCGAACTGCTCCACGGGTGCGAAGGGGTCATTCTAATTCCCCTATGACATAAAAAACATTAAGTCAAAGTGATACAATCTAGACATAAACAAAATCACTCATCCTAACTCCCTAAGAAGGCTATTGATAGCCAGAACGCTCCTCAAGATAGGGATGGATGGTTATCATAAGCAATTGGAATCATACTTGGATGTAGGATGACCCATTAAAAGCAACAAGTGCTGGAAAGGAACTATATTAGTCATATTTTTCAAGCAACTTGTTGCTTCATTCATTGTCATTTCTTCACCAAATCATTGCGTGAGGAGGTAGTTCAAAACTTCAACATAATCATTAATCAAAATCAATAAAAGATCACTCGATCATAACAAAATGGTGTTCGTCCTACAAATCATTGCTTACAACAATCACAAATTTCCCTTGTTTTTTGGGAACATAAGCAGATATGACATCTTCAATTGTAGCTCTCCTACCAGTTGAAATTGTTGTAGCAACTGAAGCTACCCGATTGAGTTTGAGGAACGAGTGCAATTTAACATGCAAAATCCACTAAGCTAAGTCCTCCGAATGTTGAGGCAATGATTCAAGGGATGTGCACCATCTTGCATGATTGGGCCATCCGGCATTGATCAGACCATTGATCACCATACACCCTACAAACAGATTGGTCTATGTTTTTGCTCAGTGTTGTGTTTTCCATACAGCGCGTTGCAAAAAGGGGCATTTGTAGACACCTAAATCGTATCATGCTTAGAGGAGATACTTACATAGACACACTCATAAGATCATAAGACGTAATCTTGGACTTTCCAAGCATCAACAGTGGTTCTCACCACTCATTTGGGGCCTTTTCAAGCCATCCAAGCTTGGCCACTCAAGCCAAGAGTGACCAGATCCTAGCTGCTCAAGCCTAGAGCGGCCAGACCTTAGCCATTGTAGATGATAGTGGCCAGATCTTAGCCATTGCAGATGACATCGGATAAGCCATAAGAAGCAATTTACCGACAAATAGACCTAATCACAGGTGGAAGTGGCAGTCTGCATGCAATAAAGGTGAGCGGGAGTGACTCTGCATTCCTTTTCATGACCAGTTCACATAGGAGACTTGAGTTTGCATTTAGACTTAAGTTAACTGACCTCCAAGCATAAACAAAGGACAAAAGCTTCTCATGCTAACGACCAGTTCGCATAGAAGACTCAAGTAGGCAGTTAGATTTAGTTAACCGACCTTCAAATATAGATAATGGACAAAATCTTCTCATGCTAACTTGCACTACGCATGAGAAATTCATTTCTAGGGCTTGGACATAGACCTAGGGTTTCACACTATAAAAGGTGCAAGCCTAAGAGCACCAAGAGATAGAGAATCAGATATCCAAAGATCTTTAGACATCTTCTTGAGGAGAGCTTTCAAGACTCGAAAAGTTCTCTTTGAGATCACGTGTACGACGGAGCTTTGACGAATCGAAGAGCATAACACCTACTATTTCAACATTAGATTAAAGTCTTTGACCCATAGCTTTGGGGCAAAGAGGGTAAGGTTTACTTTAGTGACCGTTGTCTTGGATAGTGGCCCACAGGCTTAGCTTAGATAGACATAGCATCTTTTATTCTATTTTCTTATATCATTAGCATAGATTTACATGATTTCATGGCATAGTTTTATCATATTTCCATTACATTCTTTGATTACTAATAACCTCATCCAGGGAGACAATCTCGGACACCTAAATGTGTGTTGTTGTTTCATTGTTTTCAGGGCCACAGGTACGTCGGACGAAGATTACAACATATGAGAGCAAAAGAGATCCCTCTAGGAAATAGACCTGGAGAAGGAGGCATCTGTAAGCCCTCATACATTTCCATGTGTGAAATCGGGAAGCTTTTATAAATGCACCACCTCTTCACGGAAGGGGCACTCCTTACATATTTGTAATTTATAGTATCAAAATTGGTATCCCTATGAGAGACTGACATGTAATTGAGCTTCAGTATCAATAAAGAGATCTGTATTTTGCTATTTTGTGTTATATACTTTTTCCTCTTGTCTTTCAATTTTATCTTTGGTATTTTAAATAAGTATTGCAAGTAGGATTTTAGAAAAATGGACCGGTGCATGTGTTCCCGTGGTTGCTATACCTTGGCCAAGGAGGCTGAATGTAATGTCTTATGAACAGTAATAATCCCATCTAGGATGTTCCTACCTTTAACTGAGCTGCCTTGATTGGGGTCAATGATGAGGGGGAGGATGGGCTTCATTCTGTTGGCCATAGCCATAGTAAGAATTTTGTAGAGGACATTACAGAGGCTAATGGGTCTATAATACGATAGGGTTCTACAAACAGGGGACTTTGGGATGAGGGCTATGAAAGTGGAGTTAATGCCCTGGGGAATGACCCTGGAATATTGGAGCTCTCTAATAGCCTTGCAAACATCGACCCCAACAATATCCTAGAAGGTTTGAAAAAACCGAGGAGGAAACCCATCAGGCCTAGGGGCTTTGTCAGGTTGCATGGAGAAGAGGGCCTCTTTGATTTCTTCTAAGAAGGGTCTAATTAACATGAGGTTGGCATCTTGAGGGACAGTAGTAGGAGTATTGGCTAGGACGTCAGATTTGGTTTTGTTATCACCCTCAAAATGGTTGCCAAGGAGATTTTGGAAGAAGGAAACCGCTTTTGACCTTATCTCAATGATATCCCTGGTGGTGGATCCATCATTGTAGGTGACCTCTCAAATTTTGTTGGAGCCTCTATGTATCATGGTGTACACATGAAAGAACTTGGTGTTGGATTCACCCTCTTTAACCCAGAGTTTCCAGGATTTTTGTCTCCAGAAGACTTCTTCTTTGGCAAGGATGTTGTGGTATTATTCTAGGAGTTTCCTTTCATCATCTCTTATGGGGATTTTGTGATCCCCTGCCTCGATCCGTCTTTCTATCTCTTGGAGTCTTTCTATGGTTGATTTTTTGCTAGCAAAAATATTTCCAAAAATCTCCCTGTTCCAAACTTTCAGTTTTTCTTTGACCATTTTGAGTTTCTGGGCTATTTACATGGTGGGGGACCCCGAGAAAGTCTGTTTCCACCAGAGGGTAACTTCAGCTCTGAGGTCCTTATGGTGGATCCACATGGATTCAAACCTAAAGGGGGTCTTGAAAGTAGGTGACTTGCCCACTTCAAGGATGAGGAGGTTGTGATTTGAGCCAATCCTAGGGAGGGCCAAAATGGAGGCATCCCCAAAAGTGGGAATAGCCTCTTGGGAAATGAGGAATCTGTCAAGCTTCACCCAGATGAGCCCACTACCAATTATTCTATTGCTCCATGTGAACCTGGATCCTTTGAGTTGAATATCAAGGAGTTCATTAAGATTGAAAAAGTCTCTGAAGTCCTCCATGCTTCTGTTTGGGGTATTGAGGTCTCATTTCTTTTTGGATGGGTATAATGGGTTGTTGAAATCTCCTCCAATGATTCATGAAATGGTATTTAAGGCAATCCTCATCTAGCTTATGGTATTTTAAAGCTCTACTCTATCGATGGGATATTTTGGGGCATAGACATTGGATAGGATCCAGGATTGGTTGGTTGCCTTGGAGTGGAATAGGATGTTGATAATTCTGCTAGAAGAAGACAACAACCTTCCTTCAACCAAAGTTGGGTCCCATAGGCACATGAGACCTCCTAAGGATCCTTAGATGAAACTAAACAGGGCCTCCCCTTTGTTCTAGATGATGTTGGCCGAATTCCAAGAGGAAGCTTCATCATTTTTTGTTTCTTGGACGATGAAGATAGAAGGGTTGATTTATTTTCTGAGGTTGGCAACCAAACATTGCTTGGCTACTTCGTTCATGCCTCTCACATTCCATGAGAGGATTTTCATTTCAAACTCTTTTGTTTTTTCTTGCCTCCCTTCGACAACTGGAGGGGAGGTTTGAATCCTTGCGGGTCATCTTTCTAGAGGTTGGGATCCTTGGAGAAGAGAGTCAACTGGGTCCCATTGGCGATGTCCTCTGCTATTTATTTATTCCTCTGGTTAGTGGTTGATGACCTTCCTCTTTTCTTCTCGTTGCTGAAATTGATGGCCCATTTTTTGCTTTTGGTATTTTTGGGGCTAACTCTCCCAACTATAAAAGGGTGGGACTTGAGACTTCCCACTTCTTCGAGGACAGGGGAGTAAGAAGCCTTGGGTCTGTTCTACTGAGTGCGGGAATTCCTGTTGGCATCAAGATACTCATCCATGTAGGGATTAGGGGTGATGATGGGAGTGAGGAAATGTACCCGAGTTATGGCATCCTCTAGGTAAGGTTATTCTGTTTCCTTCATTGCGCTTAGTGGGTGCCCTGGCTCCTCCTGGGTTGACTGCGATCCTCCATCATTCCCTTGCTCCTCTTGGGTTGGTAGCAATCCTCCATCGTTCCCTTGGTGTGGAGTTAGATCCTAATGAGGGGGCCTGTGGTCACGACCTGGTGCTGGAGGGTGATGCCTCTCCTACTACAGGATTCCCTATCTCTGGTTTACCCCTCTGATTGGTCCTTTAGGGCCTTGGTTCTGAGCCTTTAGAGCAGGACACTGATTGTCTAGGTGGACTTGGGTGCTGCATTGAGTATAGAATGTAGGTTTATTCTCATACTCTAGTGGTTACCATTTTATAAGGGTTGGCCCTCGATAAATGTTCACGTGGGTGGGGAGTTTTGTTTCCAGGTTGGCATTGACATAGATGCGAGCATGGACCATTCGAGATCGAACTTTGGTGGAAGAGTCAACATCGATCATCTTACCAATAGTTTTGGATATTCCTTTAAGGACATCCTTGTTCCAGCACTGGAAAGGGAGATTTGGCAATCTAACCTATATTGGGGCTACATTTATGTTTTGGATTTTGGGATCAAAGTCCTCACACCATTTACGAAGGAAGAGGCTCCTCCTCCCTAGGAACCAGGGTCCCCTAGAGAGGATGTTGCAGAAATTCTCCTTATTATTTAACCTGATAGCAAAAAACCCTCTAGAGAGGGCAACGATATCCATATTATCGCTGGTTCTCCACTTGGAGTATGCCCATTTTAGAATGGTCTCCATGTCTGGGCACCCTTCGATGAACTTACCTACCAGGGTAAACTTTTCTAGTTGAAGGTAGTTGTCCATTAGGTCTTCAGGGATCACCGGATCGACGTCTCTAGGGATTAGATCCTGGGTTGGGGCTTTGGCCAAGGGTTCATGGCTGAATGTTTCAATGTAGGTCCCATTTAGGGGTTTGGAAGCATTGGTTGAATCGCTTGTGGGACCATATTTGTCAGGGGGGTCCTTCTTGTGGCTAGACAACCCATCCGTCGGAACCTTGACTATCGAATTTGGGCCCCCCTCTACCTTGGAACCTCCACCTGCATGACTATCATTGCTAGTTCCTCCTGTGCCTTGATCTGTCCTCCCAATATCCATCCTCCCTCTCTTCGCTCTCACTCTCCATCTCCATCCCCCACCATTTGATAATGCATTTTTGAGTAGGGAGATATAAGAGAGTTAGTTTGCTTGTTTTATGCATTAAAATTTTGAATTGGATTATTGTGAAATTAAGTTGATTGAACCTTTGTTAGTTTGGAGATTAGAAGGTGTACTTCAGACTTGGTAATTGTGTATGGTAAAATAAATATTGAGGAGAATTTTGAGTTGATATTTTGAGATAGTTTGTTGCTACCTAACCTTGAAATTGGCAAAGAGGTTTTAATTATGATTAAGACAAGTTTTGAAGACATATATCCATCAAAGCAAAAGGTATGGGCACAAATTCCTTGTGAGTGAAATAGTGTTGGGTTAAATGTTGTGAAATGTTAAGTTGGATTGAAAAGGATTGTTTGATAAGCATTGTTGAAAATAATTGAGTGAGCATTCATGTGCATGGTCAGGGTTTGTAAAAGATCATGAGTATCATTGTTATGTGAGATTGTTTGATAAGCATTGTTGGAAATACTTGAGTGAGCCTTCATGTGTTGATTAGGGTTTGTGAAATATCATGAGTATCATTATTATGTGAAATTGAGAACTATCTTGAACTAGGGTTTGTGAAAGAACATGAGTATCATTGTTATGCGAAAACTAGAATCATCTTGAGTCCAGGGTTGTGTTCCACAAGTGAGTTATTGGAAGTTTTCTGAAACACTTGGTTAGGGTTTGTAAGCAAGTTGTTTTTCATTGAGTGGATTATTTGAGTAAAATTGGTTGAGCATTAGTGATTAAAAGCATTGGAGTGATAGTTCAATTTATGTGAAACAAATTGTTCTTTATTGTTGAATTGATTTGAAAGTGAGTTTGAAAGTGAGAGAGTAATTTGTGAGTGTGAAATATATTGAGTCTCTTACAATTATCTATATATTTCTATGGTTAAACAAGATTATGAGTGAAAATTGTTAGTGATATTGAAGAGGTATTCTGAAAGAGATTAAGTTGAGTTTGTATATGCAAGTTTTGCAATTCATTTGAATAAGCTCTTGTGAAAGCTAGTGGATAGATTTGAGTAAGACCTAAAGGGGACTTAAGGACAGAGTTGAGCAAGCTTTTGTGAAATCTTGTTGAGAATATTGAACAAGTTCTAGTGAGGACTTGTTAAGCAGAGTTGAGGCAAGTCTTGGTGAAGACTTGTTGGACAGATTTGAGGCAAGTCTTTGAGAAGACTTGAGAGCAGATTTATGCTAGACCAAAGGATAGAGTTCAGTGCAGATTTAAGACAAAGTTTGAGTAGATTTGTGCTAGACTGAAGGAATGTGTTTAGTGCAAATTTGAGGCAGAGATTGAGTAGATTTGTGCTAGACCGAAGGAAAATGTTTAGTGCAGATTTGAGATAGAGATTGAGCACATTTGTGCTAGACCAAAGGACAATGTTTAATATAGATTTGAGATAGAGATTGAGTAGATTTGTGCTAGACCGAAGGATAATGTTTAATGCAAATTTGAGTAGAGTTGAGAGTAAGCTTCGAAGGTGACAGAGAAGAGGACAATAGTCTCCAATGGATAGAGATATTATTAGCTAAGGCAGTGAGGAAAAATGTCTTATGAGTGAGGACAAAGTCTTATGTAAAGAGAGATCCACAAGCCAGAGCAGTGGAGGTAGTAAGTCTTCTAAGAGGATCACTAGCCAAAAAACAAAGAGTTCTCCTATGGACAGAGATCCATAAAATTGATTAGGGGATTGGTATCTCCTTTGGACAGAGGTCCATAAACATTGTAATAGGGAAGGATTCCCAAGATATTTGTTGAGAAAATTTTAGTGAAAGATTTTCTCTATGGACGTAGCCCACATTGGGTGAACCACGTTAAATTGGTGTCTCTATTGTGTGTGATGATTTGTGCATTGCTTTGATTACTATAGTTGATATTGCCATTGATAATATTGGATAATATTGTTTGGGAAAGAAAAGTAAAAAGTGGTCTTATACTATTCACCCCCCTCTCAATATAAGCTTGTATTCTTCAATTGATATCAGAGTGGGTTCCTTCGAAAGAGTTTAACAGCTTGAAGGAAAGGCTTACAGGAACATAGATGGATTCCCAGAAAGGATCTTTAGGGAATAAGACACCATTGTTCAATGGGAATAATTATGCTTTTGGAGTGTGAGAATGAAGATATTCCTAATGGCACTAGGAAATGATATATAGAAAGCAGTTGAGGATGGATGCATACTTCCAGCTACTCCACCTATAGATAAATATGGTAAGCTCCTACAACTAAATAATTCAAAGGCAATGAATGAAATCTTAAATGGTTTGCATGAAATAGAGTTTGTAAAAGTTATGCATTGCACATCAGTACAAGAGATATATGAGGGAGACAAAAAGGTCAATATTGCAAAATTGTAAAATTACAAGAAAACATTTGAAGACCTAAAGATGAAGGATGAGGAAGACATTGCTACATACTTACTTCATGTGGATGAGGTTGTTAACTCCATGCAAGAACTTGGGTTTAAAGTGGAAAAATCAGATGTTTGTCAAAAGGTTTTAAGATCACTTCCTAAGGGGTATAATGAAAAGATTTCAGTCATAGAAGAAACAAGAGATATAGAAACTTTGACAAGGGATGAGTTACATGGAACTCTCACAGCTTTTGAGATGAGAATTTCCCTAGAATGAAGCAAATTTCAAAGTTACAAAAAAGACAAAGGGTAAGAAATCATATTCAAGTAATGAGTCATCCAGCGATGAAGAAGTGAACTATGGCAGAAGGAACAAGGACACAAGAAAGTACAAAGGTACAAAATTAGTTAAGTGTTTCAAACATGGTAAATATGGTCACTATACATCTGATTATCTAGAAGCTGGAAATAGTAGTAGTGATAAGAAAATGGATCATAAGAACAAGGAAGCAAAAAAATTTAGGTACCAAAAGAAAAACAGGTATGGACAAAACAAGTATGAAAATAAGTTTTTCCAAAGGCATAAGAAAAGTTTTAATGTAGATAAGGCAAGCAAGAGTTCAAGTGATAGTGATGACAGGTACTCAGATAATGGAGAAGAATAAATTCTATTTTTGATAGTAGAAAAAGATGTTAGAAAAAGGGCACCAATAATTCTCAAGTATTCTAGGTGTGGTAACTTTGGTCATCTTGAAGATCAATGCACAAGGAATGGATTCAGTTTTAGTGAAGATGAATATGAAGATGCTCTTGAAGGTCCAAAAGAAGAAAGTCTTCTTATGGCAATGGAAGAAGAATGAAGTGCTTATAGTGGAAATGAATCAGAAAAAGAATAAAGATGATTTTCAAAACAAAAGAATAGAGGAAGAATAAAAAAAATAAGAGGAAGGAGAAGTTGATCTTGAGGGTGAGTTTATTTCTGCTCTCAATGCATTGAGAAAGGTAAGAAAGCAAAACTCAAAACTCAAGTTTCAATTTCAAGAATGTGATGAAGAGAAAGGAAAGCTTATAGAAGATCTAACCAACTCAATAGCTAAGATAAGAAAATTTAAAGAGAGGTTAGAGGTAAATATTTTAGAATGTGAAAAGTTAAAGTATGAAGTAGCTTCACTAAGGAAGGAAGTAAAAGAGTCTAGAGACAAGCTACACAGGTTTGGGAGAAGCTCAAAGAACTTGGATAAGATTATCAAGGTACAAAGATCTTCATCAAACAAGATAAGACTTCACTTTGAATACGATCATAGAGGACAAGGAGGAGTTAATCTCAAAATCAAAAGAAGAAGAATCTTTAGACGAAGAAAGTGTGTGGGAGGGTGAAACTTCTAAGGATAAGTTGGAAAATAGAAGGTTAAAAAAGGAAAATAAAGATGCACAAATGAGGAACATATAGAACAGGAAACATCACAAGGAAGAAGAGACTAATGAGGTCAAGGCAAGGGTTCTTTAATGGATGTTGCTTCTCATGTCACAAGTTTGGTCACAAGGCTTCACAATGTAGGACACATGAAAAACAAGGATATGGTTTCACTAAAAGGAATCTAAAAAATGGGAATCTATTTCAAGGGTATTGCTACTCTTGTAATCAGTTTGGTCATAAGGCAGTAAATTACAAGGTTCATGATAGGAATGGACATGGCTTCACCAGGAGGAACTAAAAAATATTGGCACCTTCAAAGAATAACAATATCAAGTGTTACAAGTGCAATAATATTGAGCATATGGCTGTGGTGTAGAGTAGAATTTCCAGAGACAAGCAGGAACAAGAATATTCAGAGGAATTAAAAGGATCAGTTGAGGAAGAAGGTGGACACAGGTAAATATCAGTGTATGCTGGGAGTAGAGATACTCCCACCCCAAAATTAACCAACTCAAAGAGAGGAGGTGGGGGAGGGGCTAGGCTAAGAGTCTTATTCTTAGACCCAAGCCCCAAAGTGGCCCTTTGCCATTGATGATAAAGGGGGAGAGATTTTAGTTAGGGGGAGAGCAGTTTCTCAAGGGGAGCAGCTTTGGAAAAAGGAATGGTTAAAAAAAATGGGTTGCCATCAATGACAAAGGGGGAGATTATTCAAAAATTTGAGTTAGTTGTGTTGTCATTGATGTCAAGAGTCAGTGTAGGACTTGGCAAAAGAAGGATTAAAATATTTGTATTTTAAGCCCAAGAGATTTGGTTTAAGAGTTTCACATGATTTGTCAAAAGGATGGTTAAATTTGAATAAAAGACTTAAAGGAAAATAATATTATAATATTTATTATTATAATATTAAAAGAGGTTAGAAAAGGTCTAAGAGAAAAATACCTAGGTTAAATGGAAATAATATTATAATATTTTTATTATAATATTAAAGGTTAACATTTTTTTTATTTGTGGAAACATCCCAAAAGGGATGCCACTTTCGAGTAAGACCCAAGGAGGCAGGGGTATCCATTCCGCCAAAAATGCCCAGGACTCAGACCTAGCCTACCACCTTTGACATACTCAAGGAGCAAACAAACACACAAAACCAATTTAAAAATAAGTAAATAACAACAAAAATAATAAAATAAAATAAAAAACATGCTCCTTGAGTGTGTCAAAAACAAAAGCACAACCAAACACACACAATAAGATAAAAGAAACCACAACACAAACCACATAGAAAAACACAATAACCACATAACAAAACACAAACAAAACAAAAACAACAGAACACTACAAAGACATAACCCAAAAAAAAACATGAAAAATAAACACAACCAAAACCTAAAAAATTAAAAAAAATAAAAATAAAAAAACAACCAATAATAGACAATAAACAAAAACAAAAACAAAAACATAGAAAACACTCACACATAAAAACACGAATTAACACAAACAAAGAGAAATCCAAGAACAAGAACGAAAAAAACACAAGAACAATAACAAAAAACATAAAAAAACCACAAAACAACAAAAACACATGAACAACAAAAAACAACACAAATAACACAAAAACAAAACAAAACAAAAGAACCCACCCACCTAAAAAAACTAAAAAAAAACCAAAAAGAAAAAAGAAAAAAATTGAACATAACAATGACCTATCTTGATCACAAGACTATTAAGGCAAGAATCAACAAAGGAAACAAAATAAAGAATAGAATGAGCTAGGGAACAAAAAAAAACTGAATGAACAAAGAGAAGCAGAAAAAAAAAGCAAGAAGAAACTAAGTACCTTCAGAACTGGAGCCATCCAAAGAAATGATAGAAAGAAGAGCTTCCATAATTTGAGAAGCCCACCATATAGGAGGGTGGCCATAACAAGTAAGATCACCTTTGTCCAAAGCCCAATTAGCTAAAGCATCAGCACTCTTGTTTTGATCTCTAACCACATGATTGTAATCAACTTTCAAAAATCCCATCTGGATTAATTGAATCTTCTCAATAATTCTTTTTATTCTCCAATCCACCTTATGATTCTTAGGAGTCTTCAAGAGATTAATCATAAGTTGAGAGTCAAAATCAACTAACACCTTTTCCCATCCAACCTTAGTAGCCTCTTGAAGGCCTCCCGAGGATACCATACCCCTCAATAAGGTTATTGGAAAGAATACCTAAATTCTCAGCAAAAGTAAAAACCAGGGAGCCATCTGAAAGTCTACCAATTCCTCCCACACTGGCTTTTCCAGGGTTCCCTCTAGAGGCTCCATTAGTATTGAATTTTCCAAAATCCTTAGGAGGAGGTTGCCAATTTCTATTTCTATCCATCTTACTAATACTCACATTCCCTTTAAGTTGGTTGCCCTTAGGATATTTAATCTTCAATCTTTGCATCACTTGATACCATCTTTGGTGGGAGTTTTGGGGGTGATTAAGGAGTTGATGGACTGATTCAACTAAGTTGGCTATGGCCTTTTGCCAAATATAGTGAATATCCTTCCTATCTTGATTAAAAATTCGGTTGTTCCTTTCATTCCAAATATTCCAAAGAAGAATGGTAGAACCCATCGAAACTAACTGCCTAATAAAATGATCAACACCCTCTTGATTAGGCCAATCCCTCCAAAGTTGTTCAAAAGTAACAAAATTGGACCACTGTAAGCCAAGTAAAGTGGCCATTCTCCTCCATAGCTCGAGAGGCTAAAGTACACTCAATAAAAATATGGTTGAGAGTTTCTACATTCTCTTCACACATTTCACATCTAAAAGGGCCATGAAAACCATGCTTCATAAGTTTCTCACCAGTAAGCACCCTATGATGCAATAAAAGCCAATTAAAGAATCTCACCTTAGGCCAGAGCTTTTGAGCCCACAATCAAGAAAAGATGTTAGAATAATGGTTGAAATTATTATGGCATAAGGTCAAATAACCTTGAGCAACTGAATACTCACCCTTAGTAGTGTTGTTCCATCCAAAATAATATTTTTCATGGGACCAAGAGAGGGATATCATATGAAGGATGCCTTGGATATATTGTCTTTGCCTTTCTAGGATTTGAATAGGCCAGTCCTCAATAGGTATCCAATATCTACCAACCTTTGAATTACCAGTATGGTATCGACAATAATTAGCCACCTTTATCCAATTTGCTTGGTGAAGCTCCTCCATCCAAGGCCTCCAATCGGGAAACTGAGTTATCAAAGGCTTGTGACCATCCCAAGAATCTGTCCAAAAATTTTCCTGTTGACCATTATGAATGATCCAAAATATTTTTTTCTTTATCAAATCCTCACCAGTCTTAAGAACTGCTAAAATGGGAGAACCTTTGGTAGGAAGTTGATAGCGAATAAGGTCTTCAGGACTTTTGTTCTCAACATATTTAGCATGAAGTTTATTGGCCCAAGGAGCATTGGGGTTATGCAACATCCTCCAATATAATTTAGAAGCTAAAGCTTTGTTGTTATTAATAGAATACCGAAATCCTAACCCCCCTTCACTCTTAGGAAGACATAAAGTATCCCATTTCACCAAGGCCCATTTTCTTTTCTCCTTAGTACCACTCCAAAGGAAACAATGACTAATTTGATCCAATTCTCGAAGAAAAGCCTTTGGGATATTCAAAATAGAAGAAACATAAATAGGAATATCTTGAAGGATTGATTTTACCAAGGTGATTCTACCCCCAGAAGAAAGCCACCTGTTGGTCCACTTTCCAATTTTCTTCTTGACTTTGTCCAACAACCAATTCCAATATTTATTTTTCTGCATTTGAATATTTATGGGAATACTTAAATAAGTGATTGGAAGGGAGGTCTTATTATCTTAATTTATCCAAGACCATGGATTCCTGTCTACTAGACCAATGAAAGAAAATAACTTTAGATTTGTCTTCATTGATCAACTGCCCAGTAGCCTTAGAAAAATTGCTAATGATTTCCTTAATATTAGAAGCTTCCTTAATTGTAGCTTTACCTAAAATATTAGAGTCATAAACAAATTGAATATGAGAGATAGGTCTAGATCCATGAGCAATGGTAACTCCCTCAAGGGTTTTGTTTTCCCTATTTTTGGTTATAGTCCTACCCAAGCATTCAACAAGAATGATGAATAAATAAGGGGATAGCGGGTCACCTTGCCTAATACCTCTGGAAGTTGGGAATGACTGAGAAGGCTTGCCATTGATAAGAACTAAGTAGGAAACTGAAGAGATACATCCCATAATCCAATCCATTCAATCCTTAGAGAAATCAAATTGCTTCAAAACTTTGATAAGGAAGTACCAATCCACTCAATCATAAGCTTTGGATAAGTCTAACCGAAAGAACATGGAAGGATATTTTTGCATATCCATGGAATGGATGGCTTCCTGAGCAAGAACTATCTCATCTACAATTTGACGTCCTTCCATATAAACCCCTTGCTCTAGGGAAATAATCTTATGCAAAAGAGACTTCAACCTTTCTGCCATGATTTTAGTAATGATTTTGAGAAGAAAATTACATAAACCAATAACTCTAAAAGCTGAGATATGATCAACCTCTTGAGCTTTTGGAACAAGAGTAACAAATTTTTTATTGATAACCTTCAAAATTTCTTTGGCTTTCCTGGCTTCTTCCACCACCTCTAATAAATCAACATGAAGGATATCCTAGAACTCTTGGTAGAACTCAATGGGAAAACCATCAAGACCTAGGGTTTTCTCTTTTTGCATTTTAAAAACTACTTGTTGAAGCTCATTGATAGTAACAGGAGCAGTCAAACTAGAGTTCTCATCAGAAGTGATAAGAGAATAAATTGCTTGAAGAACATTTTGTTGTGAAGCTGAGTCAAGAGGAGTAGCAACAAAAATATTGGAAAAGTAATCAACAACAATAGAGTTCATGCCATCCCAAGTATAAACAACATCTCAAGAATCTGATTTTAAGGAATAAATAAAGTTGTGAGATCTTCGAGCTAGAAGATATTTGTGGAAAAAAATTGTGTTTCGATCTCCTTCTTTGAGCCATTGAATTCTAGATTTTTGCTTCCATAAGATTTCTTCTCTTTTTTTCCATTCCTCTAACTGAGTTGTGAGTTTAATTTGATCTGCACTTCTCTTCTATGTGAGGCCATCTAAACGGATTTTCTCATTCAAATTTTCAAGATGAGCAATAACTTCATGTTTTTTTATGAACATCCCCAAACTCTTTCCAGTTCCAAGTCTTGATTTTGGATTTAATGTATTGCAGTCTTTTGGCAAAACATAACATGTATTAAGGTAGTTTATAAATTATTTATAATATTTATATTATAAATTAATTTATAAAATAATATTATTTAAACCCTAAAGTTAGGGTGGGCACAAATTCATTTTAATTTATTCTCCTCACCGACGTTTGATAAGATTGGCATATGGTATAAATACCATATGGTTTGCCAACCAAAAGATTAAGTCTCCGAATATTTTAGAGCACATGTGATTATTATGGAATGCAAAAAATTCATGAGCAAAACAAGACGAGGAAATTATTATTTTTATTTTGCAACCAAAAACATGAAGGTCAAAGTGACAAGGGCATAAAGGCTTAACACCAACCGAGCGGTTGGGCTAGTGGTAAGTTGTTGCCGTGTAAGGCATAGGGTATGCAGGAGACCTATGTTCGAGTCTCGATGACTACGAAGGGACAAAGCCTTTTGGTGGCTTTGGTGCTGGTAGAAGAGACAAAGTGCTCAAAGCGCTTTTGCCTCCCATGTGAGTGCCTAGCTCACGTGGTAGCTAGACTACAGCTACGGCGCAGGCAACGGCTTGACCTGGGATCAAATCCCATCGAGGAGTGCAAAGGTACTTTATTTTTGTTATATGTGCATGTGGTTTAAAGTCGTATGTTGAGCGCCTTGGGAGATATAAGGTGAATCAAAGGTTTTTATTTTAATTAAATGTTGTGAAGAATTTAATTATTATTTAAAAGTGAATTGCATTATTTTTGGATAAGAGGTGTTAATTATTTTGAAATGCAATTTTAAGTTGGGAGATATAAGGTGGTTAAGATATATTTTATTTTTGTCTTAAGTTGAAGATTGAGAAAGATTTAATTTTGGTTTGAAAGTGAATTGAATTATTTATGGAAATGTGTGTTGATTATTTGATAATGCATTTTTGAGTAGGGAGATATAAGGGAGTTAGTTTGATTGTTTTATGCATTAAAATTTTGAAGTGGATTATTGTGAAATTAAGTTGATTGAAGGTGTACTTGAGATTTGGTATTTGTGTATGGTAAAATAAATATTAAGGAGAATTTTGAGTTGAGATTTTGAGATAGTTTGTTGCTACCTAACCTTGAAATTGACAAAGAGGTTTTGATTGTGATTAAGACAGGTTTTGAAGACATATCTCCATCAAAGCAAAATGTATGGGCATATATTCCTTGTGAGTGAAATAGTGTTGGGTTGAATGTTGTAAAATGTTAAGTTGGAGTGAAAAGAATTGTTTGATAAGCATTGTTGAAAATAATTGAGTGAGCATTCATGTGCATGGTTAGGGTTTGTGAAAGATCATGAGTATCATTGTTATGTGAGATTTTTTGATAAGCATCGTTAGAAATACTTGAGTGAGCCTTCATGTGTTTATTAGGGTTTGTAAAATATCATGAGTATCATTGTTATGTGAAATTGAGAACTATCTTGAACTAGAGTTTGTAAAAGAACATGAGTATCATTGTTATGTGAAAACTAGAATCATCTTGAGTCAAGGGTTGTGTTCCGTAAGTGAGTTGGAATTTTTCTTGAACACTTGATAGGGTTTGTAAGCAAGTTGTGTTTCATTGAATGGATACTTTGAGTAAAGTTGGTTGAGCATTAGTGATAAAAAGCATTGGAGTGATAGTTCAATTTATGTGAAACAAATTGTTCTTTATTTCTAAATTGATTTGAAAGTGAGTTTAAAAGTGAGAGAGTGATTTGTGAGTGTGAAATATATTGTGTCCCTTACCATTCTCTATATATTTCTATGGTTAAACAAGATTCTGAGTGAAACTTTTTTGTGATATTGGAGTTTAGAGTAGCGAAGCCCTATCAAATTGTGGACTCACTTGAGTGCATAGAGAGAGCCTTGTTGCCATCCCCATTGTCAATTTGTCAAGCATCATGATGAATTAGGCCATGGATGCCCTAAGGACCTAGGAGAGCCAAGAAACGCTAATTCGGGAAAACGGAGGCCCCATTCAATGATTCAACCACCAAACTTGTTAGAGGACACCGAAGGTGACCCTTGAACATCAATTGGACAAGGAGGTCAAGCCCACAACCCTTGAATTTGGAGGGCAAACCACTTGGTTGCTCACCACGGCTTTCAACCACGGTTTACAATGCAGACCGCTCATCAGAGCTGTGGTTTGCAACAAAGGTGACTTCTCCTTACTATTTCATTTCCAGTATGCTTAATTAGATCACATTTAGCATTTTAATGGTTTAGTTAGGATTTTAGAGACTTTTGACCAGCATAATTAGTGTTTTTACTAACTTGTCCTCATTATGGTAGTTTAGACATTAATGGTTTCTTTTCATGTTATAGTGCTTCATTTCAAGTAATTGATTCCATAGATTGATAGTTGTATTTCTTGTTCACATATTTCCATCAATATTGATAGGATTTACATATGTTTAGCATAGTTTATGCACTTTCTTGATTTTATGTCATTATGCTATTCTCATGCTATTTGTCTTTAAAGGGCCTCATCATGAGAGGCTTCCTATGCTTTTGACATTCTTGTGTTGTTTCTTGATCGTAGGAAACAGGTTTTAAAGGAGCTACAATCATCCATTTCCTTCCTCATCAGGAAGAAGAGGGTCTACTCCACCCTAGAGCAGTTCGTGTCATCCTGAAGGGCACTTTGAAATCACACCTACCCTTGAGAGGGAAATAAAAACACATCCTATTGTAACAATTGTATCAAGATGATTATCCCTAAGAGGGATGTACTTGTAATTTGAGTTTGGCATTGAAATATAATGGAATAAAGCATCTTTTATTGATCATTTCATTGTCAATTTCTTGTTCTTGTATGCATCTTGTATTTTGTTTATCAATTCTTGCAATAGGATACATTAGGTGTGAGCCTTTTTGGTGGTTACAGAAGGCGATCACGATGGCACTCCGCAAAAATAGACATCTAACTGTGTTTCTTGTATTTTTGAAATTGTAGGTATAGACCGCAGCTATCAGCTACCTAGGCCAACAACTGAACCGTAGGTACAACACGTGGTTTACAGTCTAAACCGTAGACCAGACCTGTGGTTTACACCTGACAACACATACAACAGAAAGCAGAGTGCAGACCAACTCAGGACCTGAGGTAGGCCCTATTTTCCACTCTCTGTTTCTTTTTACTTCTCTATGTTTTTACAGAATGCTTGTTTTCGAATGCAACTAGGAAAAGCAAACTAAAAAAGGGAAATCAATCATGTCCTAGTTCATTTCAAATCTGCATTTGTAGAAAGGCGCTGCTAGGAACAACGGATCTCTGATTGCAATCCGCCCTAGAATCCAACGTGCTTGATAGAACTTGTTTGTTTGGTGTGCATGTGTGAGGCCCAAGTAGTGGCCATTATCATCGTAATATGCATTGTCTAAAAGAGCATCTAGAATAGCTTGCATTTTTTGAATTTGAAATATTCTTTCATTTGCATAGCATATAGAAAATGAGCATGAGTGCTATATGATGCATTTATTTTATGTACAATAAAATGAACCACACACACCATGTCTCACTTAAACGCTAGTGAGTTGGGCTTGACATCCAACCACTAGTAGGGTTCAACGACGGTGGAGGTGATTTCCATCCGTTGGCCCAAATCCTACGTACCCTTTGTTACTAGACCAATACCGGATCCAAGAACCTTTCGTACCCTGGAAAATTTGCATGTATTCTCTTCGGAGGGTATAACGCTAATTGGGGGAAAACGGGTGAGGATCTGGGAGGACCTGTGCTCCTTGTCCGGGTGTGGACTTTCATCACCACACATGGGGGATTTACGTGGCCTGGAAGTCACATCCAGGTTTTCGAGCTATGAGCATACAGGTGAAAGCCAATTTAAATTGAGAATATCATTCAACGCTTTTCAAAACACGATAAGGAGTTCTATACTGATACAACAAATCATTGAAACACATCAAATAGTTTAGGGCTCACTTTTAAAAATGTAAAGGAGATAATCACATTGTTTACTTTGTATGCTTCTTTATTGCTTAATTCATCAAGATAAGGCCCTCCTTGAGGCCAAAATTTTTAGTAAGAGAGGAAACCTCTCGAGTCTTGTTTAGTCGGTTCATCATGACGACTAGGCATGATAGAGCTCAATCACGAGCTAATGAGTCAGAGAGTTCATGGAGAGGCTCTGAATGCTTTCGATGTTCTCCTGAGGATATTTCAGACCTCGCACGCCTCCTTTCTAGGCGTCGCACTCATCATGCATCGGAGGATCCAATCCTCCTAGCGTGACACTCTAACAGTCGTTGCGAGCTCCCTTCATCATGCAGGGGGTTCACCCATACAGATCATGGGGTTTCCTCACATACAGTGAGAACCCACATCATTAGGTCTCCACCTAGTGAGATAGAGAGTTGTGGATCTTACTCCATGAGTCAGTCCTATAGGGAATCTGAGTCTCATGCAGCCCATGAGAGGTGACTACTCCAAGACCAATTGGAGGAGGCACGTAGTGAGCGTAAGCGTCTAGAGCGTGAGTGCATAGAGAGAAAGAGAGCGCATCAACAAAGGTTGGATGAGCTCCAACGATGTGAAGAGAGGATTTACCAATAGAAAGCACGTGAAGAACAATCATGTGAGGTAACTCTCAAAAAGAAGCTCATACCTAGAGTGCTTAGGCAACAAGTCAACGCGATGCACCCAGTGCATCATCAAGAGTTACCTCTTAAGCAAGTAGATAGCCATTCTTCTAGGTAGATAGACATGCCTAGGGTTATCGAAGAGCAACAGAAAGAGATGTTTAAGGATCCCATGCGTAAGCATGAGGTCGAGAGTAGTCAAGTCCGACAGGTGAGCAGTGTCAATGCTCGAAAGTCATCACAATCCTTGGGGCATATACAGTCTATTCCACCATATAAGGAACCTGTGATTACTTTCCATAAATAGGAAGTCAAACCTATCCCTGTCAAGGAGTTTGATCCTCCATTGCATATCATAGCAAGGATAAAACAGATTGTGTATAAGCGAGTGTTGGTGGATACAGGATCATCGATTAATATCATCACCACCTCAGCATTCAAACATCTCAAAATTCCATCGTCCCACATCAAGGAAACAACTTTAATGTTGCAAGCCTTTAACGATGTGGAATCCCCTATAGTAGGCACAATAGTCCTCCCCATCGAGGTGGGACAAAATATTATTCCTACATTGTGCTACATTTTAGAGGGATCAAGATAGTATAATCTGCTACTTGGAAGACCATGGATAAGAGCCATGGAGTGTGTGTCATCAATAGTGCATCAGTGCATTAAGTACACCCATGGAGGTGAAGTCCATATAGTTGAGGTGGACCCAGATCCCTTCAAGTATTATAAGCCTGAGGATCATCCACAGGAACCTGGTGAGGTGCCTATGCATCTGCAAGTTAAATTGGATGAGTCTATCCAAAGTTTGGATGCAGCCTTGCAGACTGTGGTGGAGTTACCATCCCCACCGCTATCACCTGTGGAGTCACCTATGACCCCTACATTCTCGACACCACTTAGCAGGGAAGGATTGATGAATGCCCTTACGGAGTTGCTCATAGCTGCTTTAGAAGTGTCACTAGAGGATCTTCATACTCCTATCAAGGAGGAAGAACCTAGCATGGTCATGGATGCACCTGAGTGTATCACACCCTCTTCATCCATCATGTCACCAGATAGTCCTCATGAGGATGATGGTGAATATGAAGAGCTTATAGAGGCCAGCATTACGATGCTGCCCACCATAGAGTCCACTGAGGATCTAGGTCAACTTTTCATCGAGTCTCTACCTATGGATCCTATCCTGGAGACATCGTATGAGTATGAGGAAGGTTCAGTTATCATGACTGAAATAGGATAGCCTCAGTATGTTGATGAATTACCTATGATGCATGTAGTTGTGGAGTCTTCTCACGAGTTTGTGGGAATGGTTGACATTAGGCCAGAAGATCAGGTGATTCCTAATCACATAGATCTAGATATGGGGCAATCCAATGGTGTTTCCACATTTCCAGGGCTAGAACCTTTGAAATTAGTCACTCCTGACTCATTTCTCATGGCACCATCTCAAGAGCACAAACAAGTAGGTTCCTCACATCAGATTGGGGGTACTAAAACTGACACAGTTCAACACAACGAAGTGAAACAACAACTTGAGCTGAGTCATAGGCATGAGCATGTGGATAGCACTAACGAAGTGTGTCATCAAGAAGCTTCCACATCAACTCAAATGAAGGAAATAGGTGATTTGCAATTACCTAATGGATCCATAGCATCCACTTTTCTATTTCCTTCAAATGACAAAGGTATTTCGAATCAGTCATTGGAAATACATATGAACTCTTTGTCAGTCTTGCGATCCATTTTAGGCCATCTAGAATGGATGGAGCATCGAATGGATGAGCAAGATAAGGTGTTGCATTTTATCAGGAATCGACTTTGAAAACCTGGGATTACAAAAGCAACCCTTGTTTGAGGCCAAATCGCTTCCTATGCAAGTACAGGAAAAGCCTCAGCGAAAGCAAAAGCCCATGCGGCCAACCCAACCATTGGATTCTCAAAGCAAACCAATGCGGGTCAAGAGCCCAAAATAGTCACAACATAGTGGGACTCCTTTAAAAGAGTCTATGTCTGACATCTTTCAGAAGCTGCAAGAGGCTAAGGTCATCACCTTACCTGATATCATCCCTTTAAACCCAAGTAGAGTTAAACCTACGGGTTATAGGGAGCATCACTATTGTCTCTATCATCGAATAGAGGGTCATGGCATTCGAGATTATCATGAATTTAAGAGTGTGGTGCAAAATCTGATAGATAAGGGGGTTTATCATGTAGATGGTTCTCTCATAGTGCCCCAACATGCTGAAGTGGAGGTCACACTTCCTCAAGAGTGACCTCAAAGTCGTCAGTCACCTCATAAGTCCAATAGGCCAGTGTAGTGGGTAGTTTCATTTTAGATGACTACTCTAACTTTGTTTCAAAAGTTACATGAGGCAAAGGCATTCATATTACCCAAAGTCAAGCATAGGGCATCCAAGATTGGGTCACCTGATGGGGGTCCCTTTTGTGTGTATCATCGAGCGCATGGACATGACATTAGAGGTTGCCAATAATTTAAGAGGGTCATCCAAGACCTAGTAGAACGGGATGAGATCCATGAGGATGGTTCTCTCGTTCATCCTTGCCAAAGCATAGGTACACCGGTGAGGTCCGTTCTTCACCTGGGAGAGTTGATTTCTGTCACTCTTCCTAAACAAGTTGATTACTTTTTAGTGAATAGCATGCACGTTGGGGGTCTTCAAGGTAGCATACCTTTTCCACCAACCACGCCAAATTTGATAAGGAAAAATGAGGAATCTAGAGGTATTGCACCTCCCTCACCGTCATCGAATGACACACACACTGGGGGTACATAGGGCAGCATGCCCTTCCCAAAAGGCTCCAAGGGTTCCTGAAACTACTTGGTCGTGTCAGTCAAAGGCCCCGAGGGTTTGCTTATAACCGCTCGGTCATCCTAAAAGGCTCCAAGCTCGTCTGTGAGTAGTTTGGTCAATCAAAAGGCACCAAGAGTTTCTGAAAAATTGCTTGGTCAACCCAAAAGCTCCAAGGATTCTTAAAAGATCACTTGGTCATCCCAAAATGTCCCAAAGGTGCTCATAAACCCTTTGGTCAAACCCAAAAGGCTCCGAGGGTTTGCTTAAAACTGCTCGGTCATCCTAAAAAGCTCCAAGGATTTTGCTGAAAGATCACTTGGTCAATCTAAAGGCTCCAATGACATTTTTGCACCGTTTGGTCACTCCTAAAGGCTCCAGAGGCATGTACTCGATGTTTGGTTAGATATGAGGCTCAAAACTCATAAAAATTATAAAATCCAAGAAAAAAAATTTGGTAAAGCATAAAATCCAAAAACATTTGCATTTGCATTTGAATTTTGCATTCTCATTTTGCATTCACTCATGCATCCACTGCATTATTGCATTGCATATAGGCATTCATCATCCGTTGCATTCCGTAGTAGGAGGGATTATGTTTGTCAGTATTACAAATGACACCACGTTTGTGTTTAAATCATGCATCTCTGCATTTATCATAAATCCATCATTCATGTGAGTAATTGTGTTTTTCAACACAACCTATTTTGTTGCTATGGAGATATACTAGGGTTTTTCGGTCATTCAACCATACCTAGAGGTCTTATCAAGAGTTGGTAGAAAGCTTGCTTTGCTTTTGTATCTGAGGTTTAGTTAGTATAGCCCTTAGCATATCAGAATCCTATCACTAATCAACAAATTAAACAATCCTAACAAGGACTAGGGGAAGATGAAAGTCACGAAGCAGGACCGGGTATCCTGAGGCAAAAAGAGTTATTCTTGCTTATCCCTCTATGCGAATGGTATGGGAAATGTTGGCAGTTGGCAAAAGGATAGGTTAGTTCCCTATTCAGAATCCCTTGCTTACGATAAAATGAGCAATATCCCAGAGTGATATCCCACATCAATCCTCAAGATTGATACCCTAGATCGATATCATAGATCGACTTCCCAGATTGATATCCCATATTGATATCATAAGATCGATATCCTCAATCGATATACCAGAAATAGTTTCCCAAAGTAAATCCCCCAAAGGAAAGTTTTTGAAGAAAATTATCAAATGTAAATGCCAAAAAGTGAAGATCAAATGAAGATCAGAAAATAGGCTCAAATCAAGTTCAAAGTGAAGATCAAATGAAGATCATAAATCAAAGTTCGAGTGGAGATCAAATGAAGATCAGAAATCCAGTTCGAAGAGAGATCAAATGAAGATCCAGAGATAGTCAAAGTCAAGATGGAATCGACTCCCTTGCTTCACCACATATGAGCAAGTATCCCAAAAATTGAAGGATAGAAAGGAATGAGTCTGAATCCCTGGAATTGTCGGCACTATTTTACCTTACGCATGATGATATGTCTGACACACTTGCATCTCGCTCGTGGGCAGACCAATGTTTGAATGTGGAAGAGCTAGCTTCAGGTGTCCTGCATTGCCTAGTGGCTTAGTCCAACTAAAATCTAAACTTGGGATTGGATAAGACATTTGTGGAACCCCTATCTTAGCAATGGGCTGAAAGAATCCTACTTGACATCGGGGAATGCTCGTGTCTTATCTTAATATACTCATGTGCACACACAGGGATAATGAATAGTTAGGGCCTATCCTAGCAAAAGCCTTGCATTTCAGAAGTCTAGTGTGGTTAGTATGCAACTTTTGATAAGTCTACTAGGGTGTTTGAGTCTCATGGAAAACCTCAAAAATCTCTCTAATAGCAACAAAATACCAACTATCGCAAACCATATAAAATCATCAAATTGCAAAGTATCGAGTCCATGATACATCATTATATAAAGCACAATCAAAGATATAGGATAGATACCGGATGGATATTAGAAATAATATTTAGATGGCCACTGACTATATTGTGCATATTTTTCAAATTTGCAAAAGAAAATAGAATGACACATTATATCATTCGCATCATAACATCACATACCATTGCATTTCATATATGGGTGATTAATTGATCAAATTCTTATCTTAAGGATTTTCAATTACATTCATGATTTTTATACATTATGTGGTGTCGTCCATTAGATTGATAAACATAATTGCATTCATTCCTTATGTTTTAAAGTGATTAAAGCATACAGGTTCATTTACATTAGATTACCATCATGTAAATAATGCACTACATACATTGCATTAGCATATCGTGACATCGTCATAAATTAAATGCATGCAATAAAGCAAAATCAAATATGCATTTAAGTAAATATTGCATTCATATGCATCTATCATCATATATCGCACATCTAAGCATCTAGATCACTGCATATCATCATCATCATAAATTAAATAGCTATCTAGTGCATGTCATCCATACATCACATCATATAGCATCAAATTAACATAAGCATTGCATCCATGTGCATAACATAAACATAAAATTAAAAATACACAAGTACACATAATGAGCCATAAATGATCAATATCTCATATATATATATATATGTGTGTGTGTGTGTGTGTGTGTGTGTCCAAAAGAGTACATCAAGAGTACAAAAATGCTCATAGGCTACAATCGTGTAGGTCCTAGACCTTACACCAAAAAATGATACATATGCAAAAATGTAGCCTAGATCTGGTAGAGCCCTAGCTCTGGCTTGCTCCTCCTAAACTGGAGCTCTCGTTGCCTCCCTCAGCCCTATGCTCTAGAGCCTACTCTGTAGTCGGCTCTGGTGCCTACTATGTGCCCTACTGAGGGCCTTGTGTGCCACCTAACCCAAAGAGGCCTAGCACACGAGATACTGGTATGTCTATGTGGCTAGACCTATGACTAGAGGTCGCACCCATCTCCCTGGCCCTGGTATGGGAGCTGCCTCCATGTGTGCTAGAGGACCTATGTGTCCTCTCTATCCTATGAGTCCGTTGGCTAGAGCTCACTGTGGACTATCCTGTAGTCCTGGACCTAGTCCTCTGAGACCCCGTAGCATGTGAATCCTCTAGGACCTACCCACCAATCAACCTAATGTAGCCCTCCAACTGGTCTATGCGGGTGATCCTACCTGTATGTCTATCATTGCCCTCCTCCATGAGGTCCTACAAGCATTGGATCTTTGACATCGGGTCACGACCTCCTGGTAGCAATGATAATGGTGTAGCTGGAGGTCCCATGATAGCCTGGGAGGATGAAGGATCCCTCTATATGCCCTAAGCAAGTCATGCTCTATGATAGCCTCACCCCGTTGCACCAGTGCCACATCACGTGCACTAGTGAGCTCACGGACCTGAGTCTCTACCACTGTAGCCCGCACTGTCAGACTCGTGATATGCTCTTGAGACTTTGCTATCTGCCTATCCTTGTGAGCTAGCCTTACCTCTAGAAGGGTGATGGAAGTATCTCATTGTAATTGCAGAGTTTGTAGTCTCCCAACCTGACTCTGTAGGTCTACGACCTGAGAAAGGAGCTACCCTACATCACTGTCAAGAGGCAACTTGCCCTCCTTAGCCTCCTCCTCAACCTCCACCTACGAAGCCTCCTTGGTGGTGGCCTTTGTGCCCCATCCGCCCTCAGTCCACTAGCGCACCCTACACCCATTTGGATCGACCTCTATCTCTGCCTGGTCGTCCACCCTGCCTAGAGGCCCTGACCCCTGCCACTGTAAAATGGACCACTGTGTGTCATATGCAGGAGTGGTCCTAGCCCTATCATCTCCAGAATCTTGGAAATCATCAACCTTGTCTCCAAGTGTTGTAGGCTGGATCCATTGTAGGTGTGTCTCCAAGACTAGATGCCTGTACATAAATGGAATCTCTCGGATGTCCTGCACTAGGCCAAACTACCATAGGACATGAGAGTAGAATTGGTACTCCCTAACCTTGACCTTATGGCTAAGTAGCCACCTGTCCCAATGAGCCTATCGTAGTCGCTCGCCTACCTCTGGCTAGTCTAGGCAATCCATGTAGGAGCGCCACTCAATGTCATCCGACCCGAGCACTGCAAATCATGCAATGTAATGATCTACATCGCCAACATGAGTCCTGCTCTAGAATCCCTCCTCCTCCCGAGGCCAGCACATGGTGTAGCACTGATGCTGATCATCAATCGTAGTAATGTCAAGGGGTAGATCTATAGGACGCTCGATCCTGATATGTTGCTAGCCTCAGATATGTAGCAGTAGGCTGTAACCGATGCCATGATGGCTTCAGCTAGTGATCTAGTATAACTCCTGGTAGAGCTGGCATAATAGGGTGCTCCCCTAAGCTAGAAGCAGTGGCTGGGTAATGGAGCTCTGAATAACTCTCCTAAAACTAGCCAAGAGGTTTCAGGATATCCTCGCACCCAAGGAGTCTGAAAGAACAATCTGCACCACTAGGTGCATAAAGATCGTCTCTCTCACGTAGAAGATGCGTTGACCTTACCATTATCCAATATGGACTCCTCCATGGTCGATCATGCGCTGATCCTCCTAGCTTCGGTCGCCAAAAATAGCATCAAAGACTACCCCTTTACTTCGAGAGGAGGAAGAGGTGATGGCCTCGCCATCAATAGGGATCCTAAAGATCTGATAGACGTCCTCAAGAGTGATGGTCATCTCTCCCGTGGGTAGGTGAAAAGTGTTGGTCTACACATTCCAGCATTGGGCCAATGCAGTCAAGTAGGCCTGGTCTATCGAATAGTGGGTAGATATAGAATGTAGCTGAAGCCGACAACTCCAAACCATGTCCGCTTTCCAGCAGTGAGCTGCCTACGGAGAGTCTTTAGGAGGTCTGGCTCACGAGCTCTAGGGGTCAACCTTTGAAATAAAAGCATTGTATAAGAGAAAATCTAACTAAAAATAAGAAAAAATAGATAAAACAATGACCTTAAAAATGTCAAAAACATTTAAAAACTGATAAAAAGACAAAAACAAGTCACAAAGCATTCAAAAAAATCAAAAAATTCAATTAGGCAAGTCAGAATTGCATTAAAAGCTATTAATTGCCTATTCAACCTTATAAAAATTAAAAATTTGATAATTTTTTTCTAAAGTCAGCGAACCGCGGGTCAACCCTATGATTCGCATGCGATAAAAATTTGACCGTTGGAATTTGAATTCCAACCATAGATAATAGTTGTAGTCCCCAATCTAACAATTGGGAACCGCAGCTACCAGCTGCGGTCTAGGAGGGATATCCATTTTGGGTCCCTTCTTCGCCTTGTTGACCAAAAAAATTAAAAACTAAACTAACCTAATCTAATGTGAGGTTTATTACCAATTGTTTAATGAAATTCGTTAACCCATTAATTAATGTGGTTTATTTTAGTTGGTATTGATTGCAAGGACTCAATTTTGAGTTACCTTGCCCACTTCACGGCCTCCGCTAGTTGATGGCTGTCTAGGATCCACCATCGGGGTATAGGTGTGAGGTTTGGTCGAGTTTTAGGCAGCGTTCTGGATCAAGGAATGTCTTCTACCTCTTAGAGCTCTCACAATTGCAATTGCTTTCAAGAAAATAATAAAAAATTCAAATGGGAAAGGCTATTTATAGGTCCTCCTAATTTTGGTGGACCGTAGCTGACACCTATGGTCCCAAAATTAGGGTTTTTCACCCGCAGGTCCAACTTGCGGTTCCCAAAATTTGAAAACTTCAACCACATACCGTACTCGCGGTTCACAATTAGCATTAAATGCACTCAAACCCACCATGGGAAGGTCTAAAATGACAAATTAATGACTCCTAACAGATCAAATTTCAAAACGAGTAATAAATATTGTAAATTTGGTGATGTTCAAAGCACCAGGATCGATCAATAAAACAAAATTAACAAAAAAATCAAATAATTAAAAACCAAATATGTCTTGTATTAAGTAATTTACCCTATACACTTGGTGGTTGCAGTGACTTGCGATCCATGCAATCTGGCAAGATGAGTAAATTACCATAAAGACATTTGGGGCAAAAATTGTCATCGTTGATCTGATATGCTTATTTTCAATCCCTAAGAAGGCCTTTGCGACCAGACTGCTCCACGAGAATGAGGTGTTTCATGTCATTTCTCCTATGAAATATTTTCAGCAAATCATCTATAACTTGATTCAACACAAATCTAAGTGGATTTGTATAATTTTGATTTCCTAAGATGGCTATTGCAGCCTGACTGCTCCATTGCATAGAAATATGCAAATACTATTGACAGTTGCAATCATAGGCTGAACTAGTTCCAGCCAAGGTATTAAAATGCTCAAATCTAAATTTGTTTAGATTATTCATAGTGGTCAAGCGATCTCGTCGCTTCATACATTGTCATTACCCTCATCGACTCATCGCTTGAAGGGGTAGTCATAATATCAAATCATAATCAAAATCAGTAGAAGATCTCTGAGATCATAGATCCCTGTTGGAACCGATTCTTGCATCCGTAGGAAATCAATTGTCATGCTACAAGAATCTGTTTGAAACCAACGAGCTATTATAGGCTCTGGTCGACCTGCTTCATGTTCTGCTAAACCCGAATATTGCTAAAGAATATGGTAGAACGGGTAAGGAAACCCCAACGACAATTATTTAATTAAACTTCTAATTTGCATGCTCCAGATTTATATTAAACTATAAGTATTTTTATTAAAATGACCAAGCATGAAAATAACCAACTATTATGCCTTATGTAGACCGGTGCCTAGATTCATTGGGTTGTTATAGCAATTTAACAACAATTTTAATATGAAACAGAGAGAAGGGGAGAAGAAAATTTGTGTTCTTAATCTCATTCGAATATCATAATAAAATCAAGAGTTAACCAACGAACGAAACATATATAATACTTTCAAATAATGTAACCCATTATACAGATACACACAATACTAAGATAAATAAATGATAAGAATAAAACCCAGAATTGTATTTATTTCATAAAATATTACATGCAGAGTGGGCGGGATGCCTTTGAACTCTATTTTTCTTAAAGAAATACATCAATACAATGAAGAGGACTATGTTCAAATAATGTAACAGGTCTCTTCAACTCTCCTTATTATAATCTGGTAATAGAAGAATCTAAATCCTAGGCTCAATAAGATTGGAAATATTCTCAGCTTCTTGAACGCTTTCCTATCATACAATCCTACACAGCAAGGGGAAGAAGAAAGAATGAATAAAAGAAAATAGACACAAAGAAATACAACAACACAACTAACAGGGCACTCAAGTATACCTCTTAGCAAAAATGCTATTCTCTAATTGTTAGATGTAGAATTTGAACACAACTGCTTCTTATTATAGCCTCTAGTTCTTGATTATGTTATTCTTGGTTCATCCCTGACTGTACAATTGTCAGCATCAGATTGGATTTCCAAAATTGGTGCTTTCCAGCTGGCTTTGAGGTTTTGACTGTGCTCCCTTCTTTGACTTGTTCAAATAAATTTCCACTAAATTGGTGATTTAAGTATGAGAACTTTCATCTGGATCTGCTACTTCTTGGTGCGTTTATCTACTGCTTTCCGAACTGGCCTCTTTTGAGTTGCCTTTCCTTGATCCTTTGACCTTTTAACTGCCCCAGAGATGTCTCCTGTTATTGCAGTTGTCTGTGGTGCATAATATAATTTTTGCTGAGTGTAGGTATTGACCTTTTTTCCCTTTAAACTCCTTTTCAACCCTTTAATATGCTCATCAATCAACCTCCATATTTCTGTGTCAAAAGTGTCTACAATTTTGAGCATATTCATTTCTTGTAGAATTCTATTTTTTTGTATAACAATAACATGCATGTTTCTATCACACTGAAGTAGTAAGGCTTTTGTAGCATTCACCACGAGTGTAGTTTTTTTAATCATCTCCTCCTCATCACCTTGCTGTAAGTTCCTTTTGGGTCATAAAACCTCCATGACACTTCATCGAATCACATATTGTCCAATTCAAACATTCCCTTGAGTAGGGAAGGATATCCAACAAATACATAATCCCAAAAACAGTAGGGAACATCAAGCCAGGGGAATTTTCCATGCTTCTTAACCAGTCTCATTTTAGCCTCTTCCGCCACTTGTCTGCATAATTCTAGGGCTGCTATGGAAAATGGGCAATACTGGGTTAACACCTTAGGAGAGATTTTAGCTCCATATAATCTGATGTAAGTAAAACCTTCTATGAAGAAGAAATCTCCTATCTCCTTTTATTTAATAAATGCTCTTACCCCTGGCCCTAATATTTATGGAATTAGCCCAGTTAAGGCCCAATGGATTTCTACCAAGAAGCGATCATAAAACCAGCCCATGTGAGTTCGTCCTTCATGAAGTCTCTAGAAGCTATTATGTACATAGGGGCTATTTATGGCTTTTAATCTCTTGCGGGCTTCTTCCCCCAATTGGCCCGCTATTAAGTGAGTGAGAAAAGAATACTGTGAAAAGCGAGGCATCTCTTGCCTTTTTTCAAAAATTGCTCTCTTTAGTTCTACCATTTATCTGTGTATTTGTGACCTCAACTCCAGTTCCCAGGCATAGATAGGGGTGTTATGTCCTCTATTACATTGTGCAGCTAAATACAAAATCTTTTTTGTTATTCTACTCATATCCTGTACTCCCAATACTATGTTTATCATGTCACAAAAGTCTTGTACCCAGGGTTTAAAAGCATTTTTATTAATTGAGAAAATTTTCTCTATTTTTGCATGTGTATCAAACAATTTTTTAAAAATTTCCATATCAGTGAACATACGAGATTGGTGTTCGATTACCTGGTCCACCAGAAATGTGGTATACTTCATCAGATTGAAAACTTCTTGGATATCTTCGATTTTGGTGCTAAAAACCTTTCGATTCTTGTGGTCTCACAAGGTCCTCGTTCTTTCGTCATATGCCACTGCTAGCCAAGCCATTAAATCTGAGAAGAAATGCACTTTTGGGCATATCAACTTTCCAAGGTTATTTTTCCATCTTCTTTCTCTAGGGAAACCCTTGTACTGCCACCTCTGAGATTTATGGAACAAATATGCCATTATCCATGGGGTTTTGTTATCGCATTCCATCACTCGGGTGAAACTCGTAATGCAGGTATTTTTGATCTTGTATAGTTGAGCTGAGTTGGGATTTTTATCTGCCCCACATTTTTGGGCAAAATCATACATAGTGGTACCAAGAACAGGCGGTCCAGAAATCATAGAATAGGGTGATTTACCTATGATAAACTTCATGAATTCTCATGTAATTACAGGTACGAACACATCTCCCCATGATGCCATTGCTCTTGCGATTGTTGGTTAAGTTTTTCTTCGAGTTCTTAGAATACGAATACTCTCTTCCCTCGGTGTTTTTGATGTATCGATTCTAATTCTTGGTATACCAGTGAAGTGGCCTTGACTAGTTTTATAAGTTCATATACAGGGTGGTGGAGTGAACTTGATAAATTTGCACGTTTCGTTATCGACCCGATGCCACCAACCGCTATTCAAAATTGGCCAATGGAATCATGTCAATTCAGCCTTTTATGGAGTTTTGTGCTTTATGATGGGTGATATCTTGTTAACTTACGTGCCTGGGTCACTTTGATTTGTGTGCCTAAAATCATTCATGCTTTCTATTCATTCGTCAATGGGGATATTTTAATTTGACGTGGAACAGTATGTGCCACGGGGGTAGTGTCCTTTTTGAACCTCGTGCCACCTTCGATCCGAGTGATAAATAGATCTTTGGGATTGATTATGTCTCTTTCAGGATTTCTATGATATTTGATTTTTGGTGTGAATGCTGGTTTTCATATTTCCTATAATGCCCCTTTTTCCTTAAGTCAATCGTGATTAATCGCAACCGTCAGATACAAGTGATTGGTTTTGCTCTTGGAATGTCGATTGATGCGTTGTCGTCCAATCTGGGTAGGATGTTGGTGTGATCATTGATATCTCGAGACCTGCATGATGGTTAATGTACCTAGCTACATATAAAAACTTGACATAACGTGTTTTATGGTCTTCAATTAATCATGATTATCCAATGTTAAACTTCATTATTTTCAAACCTTTGCAACTCGTATTAATTGATGGTAATCATATGATACATGCATTTTCCTTTGCGATCACCATTAGATCATACTATGGTGAGGTGTGACCATTGGATTGTATATATGCACATGGTTTTTAATAAATGGGAAACATTTATACGTACCTTGGTTTAATTAATCAACCTTTTGAAATAATAATGCTTAGATTAACCTTCGGTTACCTTTTTGTATGTGCAACGTTAGATTTGGGGGAAAAATGAGCGTCGTCGTCCGATTTGTGTACTATTAAAATGTCTTTATTTAGCTTTCTATCTTTTGCCGCTACTACAAGCCTTCGCGACCGTTGATTTTTGGATTAATTTGGGCACTATCATTAGATTGCCAATAAGATGCCCACCATATAATCAATGTAAAAACTTTTGATTTTCTATTAATCATGATTAAGGTGAAGGGGGGATTAGTCAACGTATTAAACCCTCACTAAACACAATTAATATTTATCTTTACCTTAGCCTTTCTTTTACCATTCACGATTTCGACGCAGCCATCAGATTTTGAGTGGAGACAAGCGTAGCCATTGGATCTAGTCAACCTGCAAGTTAGTTCAATAAAGCATGTATAATATTAATCGTGATTAAGGTGAAAGGGGAAAAATTAGCTAATGTATTTAACCCTTTTTAATTACATGATTAACATTAATTAATTTTTTGAACCTTAATGCTCTTTAATGCATCTTCAATTAGCGCGCCACCGCTAGATTAAAAATTGATCGAGCGCAACTGTTTAATCTTGGTAACCTGCTTGACGATTAATCAAGGGGGCACATTATTTTTAATATTGAAATTTAAAGTTTGCTTTAATCGAAGCAATCACAATCAAAAACCGTTGATCTATACTTTGTTTGGTGTGATCGTCCGATCTGTCGGACTTACTCACTATTTGATCGAAACCTTTGACCATCAAGTCTTGTATTTAAAATTTTGATTCTTCGGACAGTGCACGACTATTGATTTGATCTTGGGGTTAGCGTGTCTGTTGATCTTGTTAAAGGTGCAAGGACTTTAATCATGTTTGTTAATTGTCTAAGACTTAACCTTTGAGTTTATTATGATAGCGCGCTCATTAGATTTATTTTTGATGCAGCGCTATCATCAGATTTAATGAGAGATGCTCGATTTTTAAACCCTAGTTTAACTTTATTGACCCTTTTGACTTATCGTACGGGTTCTTTTGGAATGTGCATCCGTTAGATTTTTTCATGATGACGCACTACCGTCTGATTAAGCCTAAGGTGCAATCTTTTATTTCTTGATCATGGCTTGACTTTTGATTTATCCCTTGGTCGATTTAATTAATGCGCTACTGTCCAATTTTTTTTGTATTGAGTGCGACCCTTGGATTAAATCTAAGGTGCTCGATTGTTAGCTTGGTGGGGTGCATACCCTTAGGTTTTGATTAATTAATATTTGCTTTAACCTTAGACATTTCAGATTTTGAGACCATGGTGAAATGACTTAACCGACTTTAGATTTAAAAGATTTATGAAGGTCGGACTTAGGCCCGAGGAAAGATTTAATTGAAGGTCGGACTTTGGCTTTAGATTTTTAATTTGAAAAATTCTTCCCTAACCATTTGAGGTAATTTGATTTATACCATGAAGCCCACATTATTTAAAAGGCTAAGGTTAGACTTAATCAAACCAACCAATGAAAAATTAAATTACTCATGACAACTTAAGCAATGACCAGCAGTATAAGCAATTTGATTGAAACCAAAAATTTAAATTTGGGGGTTTCAAAGTTGAGTCAAATTTGGGTCCAACATGGAGGTAAAGTGTATGAATATTGTGGGCCTCAAAAATGAAGGAGAGTGAAGGAGGATCCAGCGAAAGGATCTGCATGATGAAATGCGATAAAGGATCCATCCCGTCGACAGGAGGTAGGAATACCAGCGAGGCGGACAGAGGTCAGAGGGGATCCCGTTGGGATGAATCAGTGCACCCGACAGCAAAAGGTCAATAGGACGGATCGAAGAAGAAAGACAAGAACCCCCTGGACAAAGGAGGACAAAGGGGGGCCCCCAACCCTAATGCAAGAGGATCCTATGCCCACATGGTGGGGAGCCATGCAACCCAAGACAACTACTTTACCCAGGAACTATTTCCATCTAGCAAGGATTTGGACATCCTCGACGAGGTCCTGAATAGTTTTGTGGAATTTGAAAAGTTTACCCTAATTGGCAAGTTCATAGGAGGACGCCCAAACATGGAATCCATCCATAAATCGGCTCTATCCAAGTGGTGAATCTCTGGAAACATGGAGATTGCAGCACTAACCTGGGTTTTCTTTGCCATCATCTTGAACAATTGGGAGGATTACTGCAAAATCTTGGCAGGAGGACCATGGTTCTTGGGGTGCAGGAGCCTCTTTCTTTGAAAGTGGGGAAACAACTTCAACCCGAATACCAATAACATCAACATTGCTTCGATTTGGGTAAGGCTTCCCAACCTTCCTCTTCACTGTTGGCATGAAAATGTTATAAGAGGGATAAATTGGTCTCCATTGATCCCCCCACTAAAGCCCGATCTAGACTGACCCAAGCTCGGTTTTGTGTGCTAGCGGACCTAGACTCTGAGCTCCCCTCCTTCATCAACCTGCGGTCAGGATCAACCTTCATCAAGAGACAGGTCATCGAGTATGAGAACGGACCCACCTTTTGTTCTCACTATCGCACTCAAGGGCACCTCCAGACTCAGTGTCTAGCTGCTAGGGGCCAACGAGCGGAGGAGCTGACCAAAGGATCCACATACCCTCGAGACTCGCAACTGGCGATGCGGGAGAAACATAAGAGGAATCCTCCTCCCATTGACCAACTCCCAGTGAAGCCCAAACCTGACTCGGGCAGACAACAAGCTCAAGAGGAGGAATAGGATGGGTCTGTCAAGCAACCAAAGCAAGGTTCGCAACAAGGAGGAAACTCCCTTTAGGAAAAGGAGCACCGAGATGCGGGTTCAAGCCTTCCACCCCAAGATGAAGTAGAGGAACCAAATTCCTAGGTACAAATATCTCCTGTCACTAACTGACCGTAATCCCTCATGGAAGATTATTTTCTAGGCAATAAGAAAACCTATCCCCACCCAGAAAAGGGGGAGTTTCCTTCTCATCATCATGAAAAAAGGGGATCCTCCCTATTAGGAAGGGTTAGCCCTAGGAACACCAGAAGCAAGAAATAATCGATGGATTTTGGCAATGAGAGGAAAAGAGGAAGACCTCCTGGAAAAGATCAGAGAGACAAAGAAACAACGAAGGATGTGGTGAATGGGACCCAACTGTTGCTATTTTTGGATGATTCGGACACTTAGTGGGACGAAGCACAAGGAACCAAACCCCCCTTCTAGATGGTGAAGGGAGGTAAGAAAACCTCCAAATCATCAAGATGAAGGTTCTCTCATGGAATGTGAGAGGACTGACCAGAGCATCCAAGAAGAGGATGGCTGCGAACCTCCAAAAATGATCAAATCCCTCTATCCTTATCCTCCAAGAGACCAAGGTTGGTGTGGTCTCTACTAAAAAAATAGCGAAAGCTATCTGGGCCAAAGCAGAGCTCCTGTTCAGTCTAGCTCAAGGATCTTCAGGTGGGCTCATGCTATTATGGGACCTGACACTTGTAGAAGGAAGTCTACTTTCTTCATCCAATAGGATTCTCGATATCCTCTTCCATTCTAAGACAGACAATCGGCTATGGATCCTGTCTAACATCTACACCCCCAACTCGGTCATTGAGAGGGCTGAGATGTGGAAGACCATCACCCAGATGTGAAGGAATTTTAATGCCCTCCCCTGGATAATAGGGGGGACTTCAACTGCCCTTTACATCCTTCAAAAAAAATGAGGATTTGATATTGGTTCCAGAAGCATAGAAGACTTTAGAGATTTTATCGACACCAACGAGCTAGTTGACATAGAGCTCAAAGGTTCCTCTTTTACCTAGAGCAATAGGAGAATAGGGAGTGGGCTTATCCAGGTCAAGCTAGATAGGTTCCTTATCTCCTAGGAGGCTATTCCCTTCTTGGGTGATGCGACCCTCCTAGCTCTTCCCAGGATCGAATCAGACCACAACCCCATCCTTCTTGAATCAGGGTGAAGGGCCTAGTTTCAAAACACCCTTTAGTTTCGAATCCATGTGGACCCATCATAAAGATTTCAGAGCATAGGTAGTGGGATGGTGGAAGCAGGAGGTAAAAGGATCCGCCTCAAAATGCCTAGCCCTGAAGCTTAAATATGTCAAAGAAAACCTCAAGATCTAGAATAAGGAGGTCTTCGACAACATCTTCGAATCCAAGAAAGCCATATCTGAAAGCCTCAAAAACTTGGAAAGAAGGTTGGAGGCAAGTGTCTTCAGCGAATTTGACAGAAACAAAGAGAGAATCCTCCTGGCAGACTTTCACACTATCCTGGCCAGGGAAGAGACCTTCTGGAGACAGAAATCTAGAGATCTATGGCTGAAGGAAGGAGACTCCAACACTGGGATTTTTCATGCTTCTACCCTCTGGCATAGAGGTTCCAACAAAATCAAGGACATTTAGCGAAGATGGTACGACTACAAAGGACATTTTTGAGATAAGAACTGAAGTGGTGGGCTTCTTTTAGGATTTGTTGGGATCCTCCCCCAAAAGTGACTTACAGGCCTAAAGAGATCTTTTGGCGAAAATCCCCTCTCTAGTACCCCAAGAGGCTAGCCTCAAGCTCCTAGATCCTTTTTCTTCTTTCGAGATCAAGGAGGCCTTGTTTTCTATGCAACCTGACAAAACCTCGGGTCCAAATGGGTTTCCTCATAACTTTTTCTAGACCATATGGGAGGTTGTGGGGAATGATGTTTGTGATGCCATTCATGAGATCCAAGCCTCTGGATCCATCAACCCCAGTCTGAATGCCACCTTCTTAGCTCTTATTCCAAAAACCTCAGCTTGCAGGACCTTCTTGGACTATAGACCCATCAACATTTGCAATGTTTTCTACAAGATCCTTACCAAAGTATTAGCTATCAGGCTAAAGCTCATCTTGCCCTTGCTCATTAACCCTTGCCAAGGTAGCTTTGTGAAAGGCATAAACATCCTTGATGGTGCCATTTCTATCCATGAGACTCTCCACTTTGTGTCCTTGTCTAATAAGTTTGCCCTCTTTCTCAAGCTTGACATGAACAAAACCTTCGACAGGGTGGATAGGGGTTTCCTCTACGCTATTCTCTTGAAGTTTAGTTTCCATCCCTCTTGGATCGACCTCGTCTAAAGCTACATATCCACCCCTTACTTCTCTGTCCTAATCAATGGGTCCCCCATAGGCTACTTCCAAAGTGCCAGAGGGCTCAGGTAAGGAGACCCCCTATCCCCCATTCTCTTCATCATCCTAGTAGAGGTTCTGGGCAAAACCCTCAAGGAGAGCCTTCGAAGGCAGAGGATTTCAAGCATCATTCCCAACTTTGGAGTGGAAGCAGTCACCCACTAGTAGTTTGTGGATGACACCCTCTTGTCTACTATCACCTTTGTGGCCCAGGCCAGACACATCAAGAGGATCCTCTCCCTTTACAAGCGAGTTGTAGGCCACAAAGTAAACTACATCAAGAGCAATATTTTCTTCCTGAATACTTCCCAGGGATGGCAGATCTGCATTTTTAGAATCTTGGGATGCACGATCGAATACCTCCCTACCACCTACCTTGGGCTCCCCCTCTTCTGCAATGGCAGGGCCAAGGACAACATGTGGAATATGGTGGTGGAGCAAATTCATAGGAAGTTGGCCTCTTGGAAAGACAAGTTTCTATCCTAGGTAGGAAAGGCTACCCTCACCAAAGCTTGCCTCCAAGGGATCTTGACCTAGTTCATGTCAGTATTCAACCTCCTAATGTCTGTCCATCGCAAGTTTGAACAGATTTAGAGGAACTTTCTATTGTCTGGGAACAAAGATAAATATAGGATCCCTTTGGTGGCATGGGAAAAGGTGTGTAAAAGCAAAGACTAAGGTGGGCTTGGGCTAAGGAGAACTAGTCTGATGAACCTGGCCCTCGTGGCCAAGCATGCTTGGAGGATCCAGACCAACGAGCTTGTGGAGTGGGTCAAAATTGTCAAGAAGAAATACCTCACCAACTGCTCCTTCCTGGATGCTAAGGCCCCCTCTGACGGATCCACTTTTTGGAAAGCAGTCCTCCAAGCTAGGTAGCTGCTCAACAAGGGAGTCCGATGGATTTTAGGAGATGGGCAGACAATCAAATTCTGGAAGGACAGATGGGCCGAAGAAGATCCTCTATCTCAGAAGGCTAAATTTCCCTCCTCAAATCCTTGGTGGACCCAAACTCCCAGCAGAAGGGAGAAGACTACATTGTGATGAAGGATGGAAGCCCTCAGTAGAACATCCCGACCCTCATCGATCATGAAGCTGAAGTCTCATCTCTTGATAAGATCCTCCAGGGAATTACCATCCCGACTACCAGAAGACCCAACAAGATGATCTGGACGGGCACTGACACTGGCATCTTCTCGGTTAGGACAGCCTACGAGATCCTTTCCAAGGAGGTTGAGGGGGATTTCCTATGGCAGATAGTCTTGCGAAAATGAGTGATCCCAAAGGTAAATTTATTTGCTTGGATTATTTTTTAGAATAAAGCTCTAACCTTGGACAACCTCTATAAAAGAGGGTTTGCCTTCCCCAGTAGGTGTTATTTGTACATGGCAGATTATGAATCTGTCGATCATCTCTTCCTTCACTACCCATTCACCACCATGGTGTTCATTGTGATCCTCTCCTCATTTCAGGTCCCCTGGAGCCCTCCCAAGACAATCAAGGAAGCCTTTGCTCAATGGCCAAACCCGTTCAGAAATCCTAAGCTTCGGTTCCTTTTCGATGCGTCCTTCCATCACATCCTTTGGAAGATTTGGTTGGAGAGGAATGAAAGAGTCTTCGGTAATCCTCCAAGAGACCCCCCTTCCATAGCCTTTAGAGCTCTTGCCTTTGTAATAGAAAATTCAAAATTCACTCCTAGTCCCCTCCCCAGGATCCTGTCGGAGGAAACTGTGTTCAAAAGGATGAACCTCAAGGAGGATCCAGACCATCCTAACATCTTTTTTTCTAGGCTCAAGGTCAAATGGAGAAACCCCCCGAAGGGTTGGCTTAAGTTGAACTTTGATGGTGCTGCTCGTGGCAACCCGGGGCCAACAGCTATAGGAGGGGTGGTTAGAGATCATAGGGGGAGGATTGTCCTCACCTTCTGTGAGAACCTAGGTATCTAATCTAATCATAGTGTGGAGGCCAGGGATGTCCTCAGAGGGCTTCAACTCCTCTTAGAGGATCCTTGCCCTTTGGTCATCGAAGGTGACTCTTTGAATATCATAAGGTATCTGTCGAATGACAAAGATCCTTCATGGAAAGTTTTCAATATTGTCTCTAAGGCAAGGATCCTCCTATCTAGATGGATCGATGCTCAAATCAATAACATCTATTGGGAGGGTAATAGGTTGGTAGATTACATGGCTAATAAAGGTATTTTGACCTCTGTGTTGGTAGTATGGAGGTTGTCCTTTTCGAATGAGGTGGAGAAGATGGCCAGATCAGAGTTTCCTCATGAAGACACATAAGCATAAAGGAAAGGTGCTCGGAGGTGGCGCATCCTCTTGGCCACCAATTCTCTAATCAAGATGCTGAACAAGATCAAGGAGCAGAACGTTAAAGATGACCAGGAGGATCTGGAGTAGCGAAGGATCTGGGGCTACCTTCCTTGTGGTTTTTTCTTGTTTTTCCCATGGTTTTCTGTTGCTTCCATTTTATTTTGCTTCAGATTGGTTTTTGTCTACCGACCCTCTCACAGAGAGGCCCCTTTATAAGCCCTGTGGGCAATTTTGAATCAGGTTTAGTTAGATTTTTCAATTTTGTTTTATCGTAGCCCTTGAGGCCTGTAAGGATAGAATGGGCTCAGCCCTGTTTTTGTACATAAGGTTTTGGTATCCTCTATAAAAACCACTGTTAATATCTACCAAATTTTTTTTTTGGCTCCAACATAGGCTTTGACTGGGACAATGTGTTGAAAACATAAAGCACTTGAGAACCTCAGAATCTCCTGGTTTTATTTTGTAAAAATTTAACAAAAAACAACAAAATTTTGACTGCTAAGCAAAACTTGAAATGTATGACATAAAAAACTTCCTTCCTTTTTTTCTTTCTTTTCTTCATCATTCATTTTTATTATATACTGAAAACATGATATCAAAGAAAGTAGAGTATAGAAAATTGTAGATCCCTTTTCATTCAATTTGGAAAGAAAGGTTATAAAATTTTAGAAATCGATGAGTTTTATTTTGAAATATTGTAATGCTTGTTTTAGCTAAGTCATAAGATATGATTACACAAATTTTGTCACAACCATTTGTCTCATCATATTTTTGTCAATGTGTGTGTTTGTGCATTCTTTTTTGGATTTCTAGATCTTTTAGAACTTTACCATATCTGAGCAAAATAGCCAAGCCTAATATGTGATTTCACTCTTTAAAAATTTTCACCATTTTGCAGGGCTCCACTGCCAGTCAGGCGTCTATAGCCTTGGTGGAGTTGCTTCTAATCCCATCTTGGTTTTACCCTACTGCCAGTCAAGCATCTATAGCCTCGGTAGAGGTTTTCTAAGATATCTTAGGCAATGACTCAATTTTACTTTATTTTTTATTTTTCTTTCTCATGAGAGAAGTGTTTGGATATATAAGCAAATTATGCACTACGTATGCCTGAGTTGAGGATTAGTTTCTGGCTATAAAAGATGAGTGTAATAATTTTTGGATCAACTACCCTCTCAAAGATAACTTAGTTCTTTGGACCTTTGAAGTCACTTTAAGTATCATTTGTAATGTGAGGCTTGACATGATGTTTCAATTAGCTTTGTTTTCTTTCTATTTTATCTCATATCAAACAACTATTGCATAAAAACTCATTTTTGATAGAATTGTAAAGCTCATCAACATCTAAAATAAATTCCCTTTTTTCTTTTTATTATTTTTGGTGGAATCAACAGTTAGATATACTCATCAAACTAAGATATTATGTGTATAGTAAACTCAAAATTATTCAAGAACAAAAAGGAAGCTTAACTAATAAACAAAATTGCCACTCTATTTTTGGATTTTTGTTTTTCTATTTTTTTTTTTAATAATATATATATTTTTTAGTACACCTTCAATAGGGATTGTACATTTTGAGGTGTTGGCTATTAATAGGGATAGCCATTATTTATCCCTGTAAATTCTGTAGCTTGTAAGTATTATGACTGATAACATGGGCAATTTGGTATGGGCCAATCCATTTAAGTTCAAACTTACCCTTTTCACCATGCTTATCATTTTTAGGATCCCAATAGATGACTATATCTCCTTGCAAAAAAGGAGTACCCTTGGATTTCTCATTAAACAAATTTACAGTTTTCTAGGTTTGTTCCATCATTCTATTGAGGGTCTCTCTTCTTTGTTCTTCTAGCAAGACAATTTGGTCAAGCCTTATCTGAATGGGATCAAGGTTTTCATGATCTTGCAATAAAAGGGAAAGTGCCATTTTTTCTATTTCTGGTGGCAGTATGGTTTTTCTCCATAAACCATCTCATAGGGGGTTCTTCCTGTATTTATTTTAACAGACAACCTATCAACCCATAAAGAAAATTTAAGTTCACTATCCCATCCCATTTTGTTTTTATCTAATGACCTTTTTATTCTTGTTATTACATTTTTATTTGATGACTCAGCTAGACCATTTCCTTGGGGATAATAATTAGCAGAATGAGATAATTCAATTCTATATTCAACACATAATTCTACCATTTCATACTTCACAAAATATTGAGCATTATCAGTTACAAGCTTTTTAGGAACTCCATACCTGGTCAAGATATTTTCCTCTATGAATCTGATGACTGCAACAGATGTAGATGTTCTCAAAGGTGCAACTTCCACCCACTTTGTGAAGTAATCTGTTGTAGTTATGATCCACTTATGCTAGCCAGATGAATTAGACTTGATATCTCCAATCAGGTCAATACCCCATTGAGCAAAAGGTCCTTCAATGATTACTGGCTTAAGGGGCATGGCTGGTAGATGTTTTTTCCCTGTAAAATCTTGGCAATTATATACATCCTTAAAAAGGGATGGCCAATAATATCCTGCTCTCATGGTTTTATTAGCTGTAGCTCTTGGAGCAAAATGTCCCCCACAGAAACAATTATAAAATTCATTAATTATTTTTGGGACTTCTCTTTCATATAAGCAGACTAATAATACTCCATAAGGATAATTTCAATATAATACTCCATTTTGTATATAATACTTTTGAGCTTGAAGTTTGACTGATCTCATTCTGTTTATTGACATGTTCTTGGGGAATGATAGAGTTTGTAGATAGGACAAAATTTCTTCATACCATTTACATTCTTCATTTTTTATTCTTCTGTCATCATATGTTTGATCTATGGTAAGAATATTTTTAGATCCTGCTTCTTCTTTGTTAGCCAACAATTTAGCTAAACCCTACCCTTTGATTGTTTTAACTATTTTGAATTCAACATCATATTGCAAAAGTTTTACCATACATCTTGTTGGTCTTCCTAATGGTTTTGATTGAGAAAAGATATCTTTTATTGCTATAAAGGGAATACAACAATAAACTTTGTTTGAGCCAAATATATCTTTGAAGTGTTCTAAATATTGGATGATTGCATAGGCATGTTTTTCCAACAGGGTGTATTTAAGATTTGCTCCTTTTAGTCCTGATCTCATAAAGGCTATTGGCCTTTCATTATTTTCATTATCTTTTTGTGAAAGGACTGCAACAATAGAGTGTTCAAAAGCATATGAATAGATATTAAAATCCTTTGCATAATCAGGGCAACTTAAAGCTGGAGTGGTTGATATGGCTTCTTTGATCTTGTTAAATGTTTCCATATTTTCTAATGTCCATTTTATTTCTCCAATTTTCTTCACAATATAATTTATGGGTTTGGTCATTTCTGCAAAATTTGGGACAAAAATTTTGATTAAATTTATTTTGCCAAAGAATGACCTTACTCCATTTAGATTCTTGGGTGGGGGAATTTTAGAAATGACTTCTATCCTTTTTGGATCAATGCTTATCCCCTTTTCTGAAACTATATGACCTAACAATTTTCCTTGTGTAGTTCCAAATATGCATTTTTTTGGATTTAGAGAGATTCCAGATTCTTTACATCGGCAAAAACTGCAGTAAAATGTTCTAGATGATCTTCTGGATTTTTAGAAAAAACTATGATATCATCTAAGTACACTACTACAATTTTGAACATTAGTCCTTTGAAAGCAAAGTCCATCGTTCTTTGGAAAGTAGCATCTGCATTCATTAATCCAAAAGGTATTCTTAAATATTCAAATGTGCCCCAGGGTGTGGTGAATTCTGCCTTGTGTCTATCTTTTAGATTTATCAAAATTTTATTGTACCCTAAAAATCCATCTAATAGGGACAATCTAGTTGAACCTACTACTGCTTGCAGTAGTTGTTCAATGTTGGGCAATGGGTAATTATATTTTAGTGAGCTCTTGTTTAAATTTCTAAAATCCATGCATAGTCTAATGTCCCCATTATTTTTTGTAACTGGTACTAAGTTGGATATCCAGGAGGAAAATCTGACTTTTCTTATTATCTTGGAGTCCAACAATTTTGAACCTCTTTTTGCATTACTGGGTGCAAAGTTGGATTGTACTTTGTCTATTTTTATGTAAATGGTTTAGCCTCTTCTTTAAAGGGTATTATATGTGTCATCACATCTATTTTGAAAGTTTTGAGATCTTCATAGGTCCAAGAAAAATCTTCTTTGTTATTTTTTAGGAAATTGGTATATCTAGCTTTTTCTTTAGCAAGTAGTGCCATGTCAACTTTTACTATTCTGGGTTCTTTCATTGAGCCAATATTAATATCCTCAGATATCACTTCTCTACGTATAGGTTTATAGGATTTGTCAAAATCATCAAATAGGCTTTCAAGAGACACCAATCCTTTGGGTATTCTATTAGTTTTCAACTGGATTACTTCTATTGGTTCTCCTATTTGATATTTTAACTTTTCTTCATAATTTTCATCACATATGACATCTACATATTGATTTTGCAAAGTCATAAAATCTTTAATATCTATATCATCTTGAAAAACCTGAAGATAGACTATGTTATCTGGCATAGAAGGTTTATAGACTGAGATAGTTGGAAATCTGTCCATATACTCTGTAGTTATTTTTGGGTGATCTAGACCTGAGGCATTCATAGCTAAGAGATCTGCAACATGATTTTTTTCTCTAGGAATATATGAAATATTGAAAGCCAAAAATTTATCAATTTCTTCCAGTACTACATTTCTATATTGCTTAAGTCTAGGATGCTTGGTCTGATATTTGCCTTTTATTTGCAGTATAATAAGTTCTGCATCCCCTGTTATAGTTAAGTAGTTAATACCTAACTCTTTTGCTTTCCTTAGACCTAATAGTAAAGCTTCGTACTCAGCTACATTGTTTGTGTAAGGAAATTACAATTTTTAAGGGATACCAAGGTAATTTCCTTTAATATCAGTCAAATTTACACCTGCACCTGCTCCAGATTGGGATTTAGCCCCATCAAATGATATGGTCCACATTTCTTGGGTTAATACTCGACTTGATTCAGCATCAATTATTCTCATATCTTTTGGATCCATGTTCTTTGCATCTGGTACTTCCATCAGGAATGGGTTGTGCCATATTGAATAGACTCCCATCCCTTTTTCTTCCATAGAGTTAACTAAGTTAATCATGGTTTCATATGTTTGAATTAACTCTATGGAGTGTTTGTTGAATGGTTCCCTTCTCAAAATTATATTCTCCTTATCTGATATGAGGATGGTAGCATAAGACCAGTCTAGTTGTATTGATCCCCCTAGTTGTTCTGCCCAATGACTACTGAGTAATAGTGAGAAGAATGGGTAAACATCGACTACTACTACATCCATGACAATGCCATTTTTGGGGTGTTGGTCTAAGAAAACTAATAATCTAGTTATCACTCTTACACAGGGAATTTGTCTGCTGTCCATTATAGGAACAGGGGCAAAATCTCTAGTATAGATTAATCCCATTTGGTCAGCTATTAACTTAGGCATGATATTATGTGAAGCTCCACTGTCAAGCATGCAATTATGAATCACATATATTTCCCATTTATCTAAATTATATCTTAATGACACATAGAAGGGTCTAACAAAAGATGGTGATCTTGTATCATGTTGATTTTGTCTAGCAACATGACAAGTAGGGTCTTCTTTCTTCTCTACTAATCCAAAAGCTCTGCATACTTGTTCTCTGTATGTTTGAACTTTCATAAGTTCACCAAATACGATATTAACTTTTTGCTTACTAAGTTCTGATCCAACATCAAATTCTATCTTCTTTATATCCAATGGTTTGTTACTTTCTTCTTTGGGGACTTCTTCTATTGATTCTATTACCTCAGGAGTAATTTTTTTAGGGTTCCTATTAGTTTTCTCTTTACTAATATTTTTATTGGTGAAAATTTATCTTCTTGTTTCATTTGTAGATAATTTCTCTATTTTTTAAGGGACTGTTCTATTCCTCAAATTTAAAACATGGGTTGCGTCTAATTCTTCAACCTCTTGAGCAGTGGGAATCAATTTCCCTTGCTTCATGTTATCATATATTGACGCATATGACTTCTGCAAGATTTTAGTTCCTTCAATTACTAAGATCTGAGGATGATGATTTGAAGAATATTTATCAATGTCTTCTTCAAACAACCTTTCTTTGGATTCATATTCAACGGATCAATATGCATTGATTCTTATATCCTCTTCTGATTATATATGCATATCTACATTACGTTGATCACTCAGGTGTATTCCACATGCATCAGGGTTATGGGGTGCATCACAAGTAGAGTAAAAATAAACAAAACCTTCAGCTACATTGGCAGATGGCATTGGGTTAGGGACATTGTTCTGATCCCTGTCAGAATATCTGTTTTTCTAGTTGTTATTCCCATTACCCCTATTCCTATTTTATTCTTCAAAACCATTGTTGTTTCCCCAATTCTTGTTATAATTTTTCTTAAATGGAGGACGGTTGTCAACATGTGGTCGCTTTGTCTGTGAAGATTCACCATTATTTCCATTTCTTTCAATTCTTGCTAACCTGTTACTCATGTTGTTGAACATTTATGTCATTTGACTGGTCAACTTCTCCATAGGATCAATTTCAGTTCTTCTTTGTATATGAAAAGCCACTCTCTTAGGTTTTCTCTCAGGCATGTTAAACTCTAAAGAATAAGGCTTCAAATTACCACTGTCAAGCATATTTATTTCTATATCCATTGCTTTTTCCATACAACCGTCAATGGTAGTGGTTTGTTATTGCCTTAATTCATAGTTAAACTCTCCTTGAAAAGCATTATTATAAAAACAAATAGACTGAATATCACTAGGCCTGAGGTTGGCAGGGATTTTGTTTCTTGTTTTTGAATTTTTTTTGTTAAAATCACTAACAACCTCATTTTATTTCTTCTTCATAGTGGCTAGCTCAGTCAACAATGATTGCTCATTTTTCCTTTCACCATACTTCTTTAGGAACACCTCTTCCATTTTGGTGAAATCTGGGATATCATTGTTAGGAAGGGAATTAAACCATTCTCTAGCATCTTTTTCTAAAGTCTGCAGAAACAGTCTTAATACTACATCTTCATGTTCAACTTCCAGACTGCCCATTGCATATAAGAAACTTTTGATATGATCCTCTCCAGTTACTGCACTGTTTCCTAAAAACTTAGGGAAGTATTTATGAGCTTTACTGGGTAAGGCATTTAAATTTACTAGTAATACAAAAGGCATATAAGAACATAGATTGATGAATTATCTACTTTTGAATGAGAATAATCACATATATCTTCTACTACTGATTTTAAACGTTCCTCTACAGTAATATCAACAATAATAGTATTCTGGATTTTCTTCATGTACCTTTTACCACTAGAATTTAATCTACTATTATAAACAATATTCTTAAAAAGTGGAGTTTTTTGGGTATGTATAAATACCTCTGGATTCTCAAGTTCTGGAAACAACTTCTTACCACTTCTCCTGGTGTTCACCAACACATTCTGTTCTCTTTTTTTTTTAATATTTTTCTTCTAGGTTCGTCTAGCAGAGTCGCCAACATTGGGGTGCAGAAAGAATAACGTATACTCTTATCAATAATGCTTGATATTATCTCTCATCCTCATAGGAGTGGGTTCTTGGAAAATCAAGAAACCAAAATTTCAAGAAAATCAAGAAAGAAATTTTCAAGAAAATCAAGAACGAAAAAACTTACTTCAAAACATAAACTACGGACATAGGAAAAATAAATATTTCCTAACAAAGTGAATTAAAATGCTAGTTCTTTACTTTAACTGGTCATCCGTTGATTTAAAAATAATCATTGAAGAAAACTTCAAGAAGATAATTGAATCTTTCTAAGAAGTCCTCCCTAGCAACGACACCAAAAAATTGTTGGAACCGATTCTTGCATTTGTAGGAAATCAATTGTCACGCTACAAGAATTTGATTGAAACCAACGAGCTATTACAGGCTTTGGTCGACCTGCATCATGTTATGCTAAACCTTAATATTGCTAAAGAAGACGACATAACGGGTAAGAAAAGCCCAACAAAAATTATTTAATTAAACTTCTAATTTGCACGCTCCAGATTTATATAAACTAGAAGTATTTTTATTAAAATGACCAAGCATGAAAATAACCAACTGTTATGCCTTATATAGACTGGTGCCTAGATTCATTGGGCTGTTATAGCAATTTAAAAACAATTTTAATATGAAACAGAGAGAAGGGGAGAAGAAAATTAGCGTTCTTAATCTCATTTGAAAGAAACGTATATAATGCGTTCAAATAATGTAACCCATTATAAAGATACACACAATACTAAGACAAAGAAATGACATGAATAAAACCCAAAATTGTATTAATTTCATAAAATATTACATGCAGAGTGGGCGGGATGCCTTTTAACTCTATTTTTCTTAAAGAAATACATCAATACAATGAAGAGGACTCTGTCCAACTCTCCTTGTTCCAATATGGTAATAGAAGAATCTCTGAATCCTAAGCTCAATAAGACTAGAAATATTCTCAGCTTCTTGAACGCTTTCCTATCATACAATCTTGCACAAGGGGAGGAAGAAAGAATGAATAAAAGAAAATAGACACAAAGAAATACAACACAACTAATAGGGCACTCAAGTATACCTATTAGCAAAAATGCTATTCTCTAATTGCTTGATACAAAATCTGGACACAACTACTTCTTCTTATAGCCTCCAGTTCTTGATTCTGTTATTCTTGGTTCATCCCTGATTGTACACTTGTCAGCATTAGATTGAATTTACAAAATTGGTGCTTTCCAGCTGGCTTTGAGGTTTTTCTGTGCTCTCTTCTTTGAATTATTCAAATAAATTCCCACTAAATTGGTGATTTATGTATGAGGAGAACTTTCATTTGATTCTACTACTTCTTGGTGCGTTTAGCTGCTACTTTCCGAAATGGCCTCTTTTGAGTTGCCTTTCCTTTATCCTTCAACCCTTTAAATGCCCCAGAGATGTCTCCTGTTATTGCAGCTATCTGTGGTGTAGAATCTACTTTTTGCTGAGTGCAAGTTTTGAACTTTTTTCCCTTTAAAATCCTTTGCAACCCTTTAATATGCTCATCAATCAACCTCCATATTTTTGTGTCAAAAGTGGCTGCAATATTGAGCATATTCATTTCTTGTAGAATTCTATTTTTTTGTATAACAATAATAGGCATGTTTCTATCATACTAAAGTAGTAAGGCTTGTGTAGCATTCACCATGAGTGTAGTTTGTTTAATCATCTCCTCATCATCACCTTGTTGTAAGTTCCTTTTGGGTCATAAAACCTCCATGACACTTCATCGAATCTCATATTGTCCAATTCAAACATTTCCTTGAGTAGGGAAGGATATCCAACAAATACATAATTCCTAAAATGGCAGGGAACATCAAGCTAGGGGAATTTTCCATGCTTCTTAACCAGTCTCATTTTAGCCTCTTCTGCCACTTGTTTGCATAATTCTAGGGCTGCTATGGACAATGGGCAATACTGGGGTAACACCATAGGAGGGATTTTAGCTCCATATAATCTGATATAAGTAAAACCTTATGTGAAGAAGAAATATCATATCTCCTTTTCTTTAATAACTGCTCTTACCCTTGGCCCTAATATTTTTGGAATTAGCCCAGTTAAGGCCCAATGGATTTATACCAGGAAGTGATCACAAAACCAACCCATGTGAGTTCATCCTTCATGAAGTCTCCAGAAGCTATTCTGTACATAGGGGCTATCTATGGATTTTAATCTCTTATGGGCTTCTTACCCAAATTGGCTAGCTATTAAGTGAGTGAGAAAAGAATACTATGAAAAGCGAGGCATCTCATGCCTCTGTTCAAAAATTGCTCTCTTTAGTTCTACCATTTCTCTGTGTATTTGTGAGTTCAACTCTAGTTCCAAAGTGTAGATAGGGGTGTTATGTCCTCTATTACATTGTGCAGCTAAATACAAAATCCTTTTTGTTATTCTACTCATATCCTGTACTACCAATACTATGTTTATCATGTCATAGAAGTCTTGTACCCAGGGTTTAAAAACATTTTATTAATTGAGAAATTTTTCTCTATTGCTGCATGTGTATCAAACAATTTTTTTAAAATTTCCATATCAGTGAACATACGAGATTGGTGTTCGATTACCTAGTCCACCATAATTGTGGTATACTTCATCATATTGAACACTTCTTAGATTTCTTCAAATTTGGCGCTGAACACCTTTTGATTCTTGTGATCTCGAAAGGTCCTTGTTCTTTCGTCATATGCCACTGCTAGCCAATCCATTAAATATGAGGAGAAATGCACTTTTGGGCATATCAACTTCCCAAGGTTACTATTCCATCTATTTTCTCTAAAGAAACCCTTGTACTGCCACCTTCGATATTTATGGAAAAAATCTGCCATTATCCATGGGGTTATGTTATTTCCTTCCATCACTCGGGCAAAAATCTTAATGCAGGCATTTTCAATCTCGTACAGTTGAGCTGAGTTGGGTTTTTTATCTGCCCCACATTTTTGGGCAAAATCATACATAGTGGTACCAGGAATAGGTGGTCCAAAAATCACAGAATAGGGTGATTTATCTATGGTAAACTTCATGGCTTCTTGTGTATCTACAGGTATGAACGCATCTCCCCATGATGCCATCGCTCTTGCGTTTGCTGGTCAAGTTTTTCTTCGAGTTCTCAGAATATGAATACTATCTTCCCTTGGTGCTTCTGATGTATCGATTCTAATTCTTGGTATACCAGTGGAGTGGCCTTGACTGGTTTTATAAGTTCATATACAGGGTGATGGAGTGAACTTGATAAATTTGCACGTTTTGTTATCGACCCGATGCCACCAACCGTTGTTCAAAATTGGCCAATGGAATCGTGCCAACTCAGCCTTTTCTAGAGTTTAGGGTGATATCTGTTAACTTACATGTCTAGATCCCTTTGATCCATGTGCTTGAAATCATTCATGCTTTCTATTCATTCGTCAATGGGGATCTTTTAATCTGACGTGGAATGATATGTGCCACGGGGGTAGTGTCCTTTTTGAACCTCATGCCACCTCAGATTCGAGTGATAACTAGATATTTGGGATCAATTATGTCTCTTTCGGGATTTTTGTGATATTCGATTCTTGGTGTGAACGTTGGTTTTCATATTTCCTATAATGCCCATTTTTTCTTAAGTCAACCGTGATTAATCACAACCGTCAAATATAAGTTATTGGTTTTGCTCTTGGAATGTTGATTGATGCGCTGTCGTCCGATCTGGGTAGGATGCTAGCGCGATCGTTGATATCCCAAGACCTGCATGATGGTTAATGTACCTAGCTGCATATAAAAACTTGACATAACATGTTTTATGGTCTTCAATTAATCATGATTATCCAATGTTAATCTTAATTATTTTCAAACCTTTGCGACTCGTATTAATTGATGGTAATCATATGATACGTGCATTTTCCTTTGTGATCACTATTAGATCATATTGTGGTGAGACATGACCGTTGGATTGTATATATGCACATGGTTTTTAATAAATTGGAAACATTTATACGTACCTTGGTTTAATTAATCAACCTTTTGAAATAATAATGCTTAGATTAACCTTCGGTTACCTTCTCGTATGTGCACCGTTAGATCTAGGGAAAAACGAGCACCGTCATATGATTTGTGTACTATTAAAACATATTTATTTAGCTTTCTATCTTTCATCTCTACTGCAAGCCTTCGCGACCATTGATTTTTAGATTAATTTGGGCGCCATTGTCATATTGCCAATAAGATGCCCACCATATAATCAATGTAAAAACTTTTGATTTTCTATTAATCATGATTAAGGCGAAGGGGGGGATTAGTCAACGTATTAAACCCTCACTAAAAACAATTAATATGTCTTTACCTTAGCCTTTCTTTTACCATTCATGATTTTGACGCAGCCGTCAGATTTCGAGTGGAGACAAGCGCAGCCGTTGGATCTAGTCAACCTACAAGTTAGTTCAATCAAGCATGTATAATATTAATCATGATTAAGGCAAAAGGGGGAAAATTAGCCGATGTATTAAACCCTTTTTAATTACATGATTAACATTAATTAATTTTTTTGGACCTTAACGCTCTTTAATGCATATTCAATTAGCGTGCCACCATTAGCTTAAAAATCGATCGAGCGCAACCGTTTGATCTTGGTAACCTGCTCGACGATTAATCAAGGGGGCACATTCTTTTTAATATTGACATTTAAAGTTTAATTTAATCGAAGTAATCACAACCATAGATATGTACTTTGTTTGGCATGATCGTTCGATCTATCAGACTTACTCACTATTTAATCAGAACCTTTGACCATCAAGTCTTGTATTTAAAATTTTGACTCTTCGGATAGCGCACGATCGTTGATTTGATCTTGGGGTCAACGCGTCCGTTGATCTTGTTAAAGGTGCAAGGACTTTAATCATGTTTGTTATTGGTCTATGACTTAACCTTTGGGTTTATTGTGATAGCGCGCTCGTTAGATTTATTTTTGACGTAGCGCTATCGTCAGATTTAATGAGAGATGCTCAATTTTTAAACCCTAGTTTAACTTTATTGACCCTTTTGACTTATCATATGGGTTCTTTTGGAATACACATCTATTAGATTTTTTTATGATGATGCGCTACCGTTTGATTAAGTCTAAGGTGCGATCTTTTACTTCTTGACCATGGCTTGACTTTTGATTTATCCCTTGGTCGATTTAATTAATGTGCTACTGTCCAATTTTTTTTGGATTGAGCGTGAACCTTGGATTAAATCTAAGGTGCTCGATTGTTAGCTTGGCAGTGTGCATACCCTTAGGTTTTTATTAATTAATATTTGCTTTAACCTTAGACATTTTAGATTTTGATACCATGGTGAAATGATTTAACCAACTTTAGATTTAAAATATTTATGAAGGTCGGACTTAGGCCCGAGGAAAGATTTAATTAAAGGTCAGACTTTGACTTTAGTTTTTTAAATTGAAAAATTATTCCCTAACCATTTGAGGTAATTTGATTTATACTAAAAGGCTAAGGTTAGACTTAATCAAACCAACCAATGAAAAATCAAATTACTCATGACAACTTAAGCAATGACCAGTAGTATAAGCAATTTGATTGAAACCAAAAATTTAAATTTGGGGGTTTCAAAGTTGAGTCAAATTTGGCTCCAACAATCCCTTGATCTTGTCAAAATTGCATTCGTCCTTGCAAATAATTGTCAACACTTGACAACACAAACAACAGAAAGTAGAGTGCAAACCAACTTAGGACCTGAGGTAGGCCCTATTTTCCACTCTCTGTTTCTTTTTACTTCTCTGTGTTTTTATAGAATGCTTGTTTTCAAATGCAACTAGGAAAAGCAAACTAAAAAAGGAAAATCAATCATGTCCTAGTTCATTTCAAATCTGCATTTGTAGAAAGGCACTGCTAGGAACAACGGATCTCTGATTGCAATCCACCCTAGAATCCAGCGTGCTTGATAGAACTTGTTTGTTTGGTGTGCATGTGTGAGGCCCAAGTAGTGGCCATTATCATCGTAATATGCATTGTCTAAAAGAGCATCTAGAATAGCTTACATTTTCTGAATTTGAAATGTTCTTTCATTTGCATAGCATATAGAAAATGAGCATGAGTGCTATATGATGCATTTCTTTTATGTACAATAAAACGAACCACACACACCACTTCTCACTTAAACGCTAGTGATTTGGGCTTGACATCCAACCACTAGTAGGGTTCAATGATGATGGAGGTGATTTCCATCCGTTGGCCCAAATCCTACGTACCCTTGGATACTAGACCAATACCGGATCCAAGAACCTTTCGTACCCTAGAAAATTTGCATGTATTCTCTTCGGAGGGTATAACGCTGACTGGGGGAAAAAGGGTGAGGATCTAGGAGGACCTGTGCTCCTTGTTCGGGTGTGGACTTTCATCACCACACACGGGGGATTTACGCGGCCTGGAAGTCACATCCAGGTTGTCGAGCTACGAGCATACAGGTGAAAGCCAATTTAAATTGAGAATATCATTCAACGCTTTTCAAAACATGATAAGGAGTTCTATATTGATACAACAAATCATTGAAACACATCAAATAGTTTAGGGCTCACTTTTAAAAATGTAAAGGAGATAATCACATTGTTTACTTTGTATGCTTCTTTATTGCTTAATTCATCAAGATAAGGCCCTCCTTGAGGCCAAAATTTTTAGTAAGAGAGGAAACCTCTCGAGTCTTGCTTAGTTGGTTCATCATGATGACTAGGCATGATAGAGCTCAATCACGAGCTAATGAGTCAAAGAGTTCATGGAGAGGCTCTGAATGCTTTTGATGTTCTCCTGAGGATCTTTCAGACCTCGCATGCCTCCTTGCTAGGCATCACACTCATCATGCACCCGAGGATCCAATCCTCCTAGCATGACACTCTGATAGTCATCGCGAGCTCCCTTCATCATGCAGGGGGTTCACCCATATAGATCATGGGGTTTCCTCACACACAGTGAGAACCCACGTCATTAGGTCTCCACCTAGTGAGATAGAGAGTTGTGGATCTTACTCCATGAGTCAGTCCTATAGGGAATCTGAGTCTCATGCAGCCCATGAGAGGTGACTACTCCAAGACCAATTGGAGGAGGCACGTAGTGAGCGTAAGCGTCTAGAGCGTGAGTGTGTAGAGAGGAAGAGAGCGCATCAACAAAGGTTGGATGAGCTCCAATGATGTGAAGAGAGGATTTACCAATAGAAAGCATATGAAGAACAATCATGTGAGGTAACTCCCAAAAATAAGCTCATACCTAGAGTGCTTAGGCAACAAGTCAACGTGATGCACCCAATGCATCGTCAAGAGTTGCCACTTAAGCAAGTAGATAGCCATTCTTCTAGATGGATAGACATGCCTAGGGTTATCGAAGAGCAACATAAAGAGATGTTTAAGGATCCTATGCGTAAGCATGAGGTCAAGAGTAGTCAAGTCCGATAGGTGAGCAGTGTCAACGCTTGAAAGTCATCACAATCCTTGGGGTATATACAGTCTATTCCACCATATAAGGAACCTGTGATTACTTTCCATAAATAGGAAGTCAAACCTATCCTTGTCAGGGAGTCTGATCCTCCATTGCATATCATAGTGAGGATAAATCAGATTGTGTATAAGCGAGTGTTGGTGGATACAGGATCATCGATTAATATCATCACCACCTCAACATTCAAACATCTCAAAATTCCATCGTCCCACATCAAGGAAACAACGTTAATGCTGCAAGCCTTTAATGATGTGGAATCCCCTATAGTAGGCACAATAGTCCTCCCCATCGAGGTGGGACAAAATATTATTCCTACATTGTGCTATATTTTAGAGGGATCAAGACAGTATAATATACTACTTGGAAGACCATGGATAAGAGCCATGGAGTGCGTACCATCAATAGTGCATCAATGCATTAAGTACACCCATGGAGGTGAAGTCCATATAGTTGAGGTAGACCTAGATCCCTTCAAGTATTATAAGCCTGAGGATCATCCACAGGAACCTGGTGAGGCACCTATGCATCTACAAGTTAAATTGGATGAGTCTATCCAAAGTTTGGATGCAACCTTACAGACTATGGTGGAGTTACCATCCCCACCGCTATCACCTGTGGAGTCACCTATGACCCCTACATTCTCAACACCGCTTAGTAGGGAAGGATTGATGAATGCCCTTACGGAGTTGCTCACAGTTGCTTTGAAAGTGTCACTAGAGGATATTCATACTCCTATCAAGGAGGAAGAACCTAGCATGGTCATAGATGCACCTGAGTGTATCACACCCTCTTCATCCATCATGTCACCAGATAGTTCTCATGAGGATGATGGTGAATATGAAGAGCTTATAGAGGCTAGCATTACGATGCTACCCACCATAGAGTCCACTGAGGATCTAGGTCAACTTTTCATCGAGTCTCTACCTGTGGATCCTATCCTGGAGACATCGTATGAGTATGAGGAAGGTTTAGTTATCATGACTGAAATAGGACAGCCTCAGTATGTTGACGAATTACCTATGATGCATGCAGTTGTGGAGTCTTCCCATGAGTTTGTGGGAATGGTTGACATTAGGCCAGAAGATCAGGTGATTCCTAATCACATAGAGCTAGATATGGGGTAATCCAGTGGTGTTTCCACATTGCCAAGGCCAGAACCTTTGAAATTAGTCACTCCTGACTCATTTCTCATGGCACCATCTCAAGAGCACAAACAGGTAGGTTCCTCACATCAGATTGGGGGTACCAAAACTGACACAGTTCAACACAACGAAGTGAAACAACAGCTTGAGCTGAGTCATAGGCATGAGCATGTGGATAGCACTGATGAAGTGTGTCATCAAGAAGCTTCCACATCAACTCAAATGAAGGAAATAGGTGATTTGCAATTACCTAATGGATCCATAGCATCCACTTTTCTATTTCCTTCAAATGACAAAGGTATTTCGAATCAGTCATTGGAAATACATATGAACTCTTTGTCAGTCTTGCGATCCATTTTAAGCCATCTAGAATGGATGGAGCATCGAATGGATGAGCAAGATAAGGCATTGCATTTTATCAAGAACCAATTTGAAAACTTGGGATCACAAAAGCAACCCTTGTCTGAGGCCGAATCGCTTCCTGTGCAAGTACAAGAAAAGCCTCAATGAAAGCAAAAGCCCATGCGACCAACCCAACCATTGGATTCTCAAAGCAAACCAATGCGGGTCAAGAGCCCAAAATAGTCATAGCATAGTGGGACTCCTTTAAAAGAGTCTATGTTCGACATATTTTAGAAGCTACAAGAGGCTAAGGTCATCACCTTGCCTGATATCATCCCTTTAAACCCAAATAGAGTTAAACCTATGGGTTACAGGGAGCATCACTATTGTCTCTACCACCGAATAGAGGGTCATGGCATTCGAGATTGTCATGAATTTAAGAGTGTGGTGCAACATATGATAGATAAGGGGGTTTATCATGTAGATGGTTCTCTCATAGTGCCCCAACATGTTGAAGTGGAGGTCACACCTCCTCAAGAGCGACCTCGAAGTCGTCAGTCGCCTCGTAAGTCCAATAGGCCAGTGCAATGAGTAGTTTCATTTCAGATGACTACTCTAACTTTGTTCCAAAAGTTACATGAGGCAAAGGCATTCATATTGCCCAAAGTCAAGCATAGGGCATCCAAGACTGGGTCACCTAATGGGGGTCCCTTTTGTGTGTATCATCGAGCGCATGGACATGACATTCGGGGTTGCCAATCATTTAAGAGGGTCATCCAAGACCTAGTAGAATGGGATGAGATCCACGAGGATGGTTCTCTCGTTCACCCTTGCCAAAGCATAGGCACTCCGGTGAGGTCCATTCTTCACCTAGGAGAGTTGATTTCTATCACTCTTCCTAAACAAGTTGATTACTTTTTAGTGAATAGCATGCACGCTAGGGGTCTTCAAGGTAGCATACCTTTCCCACCAACCATGCCAAATTTGATAAGGAAAAATGAGGAATCTAGAGGTATTGCACCTCCCTCACCATCATCGAATGGCACACACACTAGGGGGTACATAGGGCAGCATGCCCTTCCCAAAAGGCTCCAAGGGTTCCTGAAACCACTTGGTCATGTCATTCAAAGGCTCCGAGGGTTTGCTTATAATCGCTCGGTCATCCTAAAAGGCTCCAAGCTCGTCTATGAGTAGTTTGGTCAATCAAAAGGCACCAAGAGTTTCTAAAAAATTGCTTGGTCAACCCAAAAGCTCCAAGGATTCTTAAAATATCACTTGGTCATCCCAAAAGTCCCAAAGGTGCTCATAAACCCTTTGGTCAAACCCAAAAGGCTCCGAGGGTTTGCTTAAAACCACTCGATCATCCTAAAAAGCTCCAAGGATTTTGTTGAAAAATCACTTGGTCAATCTAAAGGCTCCAATGATATTTCCTCATCATTTGGTCACTCCTAAAGGCTCCAGAGGCATGTACTCATCGTTTGGTCAGATATGAGGCTCAAAACTCATAAAAATTATAAAATCAATAAAATCCAAAAAAAATTGGTAAAGCATAAAATCCAAAAACATTTGCATTTGCATTTTCATTTTGCATTCACTCATGCATCCACTACATTATTGCATTGCATATAGGCATTCATCATCCATTGCATTCCGTAGTAGGAGGGATTATGTTTGTCAGTCTTACAAACGACACCATGTTTGTGTTTAAATCATGCATCTCTGCATTTATCATAAATCCATCATTCATGTGAGTAATTATGTTTTTCAACACAACCTATTTTGTTGCTATGGAGAATATACTAGGGTTTTTCGGTCATTCAACCATACCTAGAGGTCTTATCAAGAGTTGGTAGAAAGCTTGCTTTGCTTTTGTAGTTGAGGTTCAGTTAGTATAGCCCTTAGCATATCAGAATCCTATCACTAATCAACAAATTAAACAATCCTAACAAGGACTAGGGGAAGATGAAAGTCACGAAGCAGGACCGGGTATCCTGAGGCGAAAAGAGTTATTCTTGCTTATCCCTCTATGCAGACGGTATGGGAAATGTTGGTAGTTGGCAAAAGGACAGGTTAGTTCCCTATTCAGAATCCCTTGCTTACGATAAAATGAGCAATATCCTAGAGTGATATCCCACATCAATCCTCAAGATTGATACCCTAGATCGATATCATAGATCGACTTCCTAGATTGATATCCCATATTGATATCATAAGATCGATATCCTCAATCGATATACTAGAAATAGTTTTCCAAAGTAAATCCCCCAAAGGAAAGTTTCTGAAGAAAATTATCACATGTAAATGCCGAAAAGTGAAGATCAAATGAAGATCAAAAAATAGGCTCAAATCAAGTTCAAAGTGAAGATCAAATGAAGATCATAAATCAAAGTTCGAGTGGAGATCAAATGAAGATCAGAAATCCGGTTCGAAGAGAGATCAAATGAAGATCCAGAGATAGTTCAAAGTCAAGATGGAATCGACTCCCTTGCTTCACCACATATGAGCAAGTATCCCAAAAATTGAAGGATAGAAAGGAATGAGCCTGAATCCCTAGAATTGTCGGCACTACTGTACCTTACGCATGATGATATGTCTGATACACTTGCATCTCACTCGTGGGCAGACCAATGTTTGAATGTGGAAGAGCTAGCTTCAGGTGTCCTGCATTGCCTAGTGGCTTAGTCCAACTAAAATCTAAACTTGGGATTGGATAAGACATTTGTGGAACCCCTATCTTAGCAATGGGCTGAAAGAATCCCGCCTGACATCGGGGAACGCTCGTGTCTTATCTTAATATACTCATGTGCACACACATGGATAATGAATAGTTAGGGCCTATCCTAGCAAAAGCCTTGCACTTCAGAAGTCTAGTGTGGTTAGTATGCAACTTTTGATAAGTCTACTAGGGTGTTTGAGTCTCATGGAAAACCTCAAAAATCTCTCTAATAGCAACAAAATACCAACTATCGCAAACCATATAAAATCATCAAACTGCAAAGTATCGAGTCCATGATACATCATTATATAGAGCACAATCAAAGATATAGGATAGATACCGGATGGATATTAGAAATAATATTTAGATGGCCACTGACTATATTGTGCATATTTTTCAAATTTGCAAAAGAAAATAGAATGACACATTATATCATTCGCATCATAACATCGCATACCATTGCATTTCATATATGGGTGATTAATTGATCAAATTCTTATCTTGAGGATTTTCAATTACATTCATGATTTTTATACATTATGTGGTGTCATCCATTAGATTGATAAACATAATTGCATTCATTCCTTATGTTTTAAAGTGATTAAAGCATACAGGTTCATTTACATTAGATTACCATCATGTAAATAATGCATTACATACATTGCATTAGCATATCGTGACATCGTCATAAATTAAATGCATGCAATAAAGCAAAATCAAATATGCATTTAAGTAAATATTGCATCCATATGCATCTATCATCATATATCACACATCTAAGCATCTAGATCATTGCATATCATCATCATCATAAATTAAATAGCTATCTAGTGCATGTCATCCATACATCACATCATATAGCATCAAATTAACATAAGCATTGCATCCATGTGCATAACATAAACATAAAATTAAAAATACACAAGGACACATAATGAGCCATAAATGATCAATATCATATATATATGTGTCCAAAGAGTACATCAGGAGTACAAAATACCCATAGGCTACAATCGTGTAGGTCCTAGACCTTACACCAAAAATGATACATATGCAAAAATGTAGCCTAGATCTGGTAGAGCCCTAGCTCTGGCCTACTCCTCCTGAACTGGAGCTCTCATCGCCTCCCTCAACCTTGTGCTCTGGAGCCTGCTCTATAGTCGGCTCTGGTGCCTATTGTGTGCCCTACTAAGGGCCCTGTGTGCCACCTAATCCAAAGAGGCCTAGCACATGAGATACTGGTATGTCTATGCGACTAGACCTATGACTAGAGGTCACACCCGTCTCCCTAGCCCTGGTATGGGAGCTGCCTCCATGTGTGCTAGAGGACCTATGTGTCCTCTCTATCCTGTGAGTCCACTAGCTAGAGCTCATTGTGGACTATCCTGTAGTCCTGGACCTGGTCCTCTGAGACCCCATAGCATGTGAATCCTCTGGGACCTGCCCACCAATCAACCTAATGTAGCCCTCCAGCTGGTCTATGTGGGTGACCCTACTTGTATGTCTATCATTGCCCTCCTCCATGAGGGCCTGTAAGCATCGAATCTCTGACATCGGGTCATGACCACCTGGTAGCAATGATAATGGTGTAGTTGGAGGTCCCATGATAGCTTGGGAGGATGAAGGATCCCCCTTATATGCCCTAAGCAAGTCATGCTCTACAATAGCCTCACCCTACTGTGCTAGTGCCACATCACGTGCACTAGTGAGCTCATAGACCTGAGTCTCTACCATTGTAGCCTATACTATCAGACTCATGATCTACTCTTGAGCCTCTACTAGCTACCTATCCCTATGAGCTAGCTTCACCTCTAGAAGGGTGATGGAAGTATCTCACTGTAACTACTGAGTCTATAGCCTCCCAACCTAACTCTGTAGGTCTATGACCTGAGCAAGGAGCTACCCTACCTCACTATCAGGAGGCACCTCACCCTCCTTAGCCTCCTCCTCAACCTCTACCTATGGAGCCTCCTCTATGGTGGCCTCTATGCCCCATCCACCCTCAGTCCACTGGTGCACCCTATGCCCATCTGGATCGACCTCTGCCTCTGCCTGGTCATCCACCCTACCTAGAGGCCCTGACCCCTACCACTGTAAAAGGGACCACCATGTGTCATATGCAGGAGTGGTCCTAGCCCTATCATCTCTAGACTCCTAGAAATCATCAACCTCATCTCCAAGTGTCGTAGGCTGGATCCATGGTAGGTGCATCTCCAAGACTAGATGCCTGTATACAAATGGAATCTCTGGGATGTCCTACACTAGGCCAAACTATCATAGGATGTGAGAGTAGAACTGGTACTCCCTAACCTCGACCTTATGACCGAGTAGCCACCTATCTCGGTGAGCCTATCGTAGTCACTCGCCTACCTCTGGCTAGTCTGGGCAATCCATGTAGGAGTGCCACTCAATGTCATCCGACCTGAGCGCTACAAATCATGCAATGTAATGATCTACATCGCCAGCATGAGTCCTACTCTAGAATCCCTCCTCCTCTCGAGGCTAGCATATGGTGTAGCACTGATGCTGATCATCAATCGTAGTAATGTCAAGGGGTAGATCTATAGGATGCTCGATCTTGATATGTTGCTAGCCCCAGATCTATAGCAGTAGGCTACAACTAATGCCATGATGGCTTCGGCTAGTGATCTGGTATAGCTCCTGGTAGAGCTAGCATAATAGGGTGCTCCCCCAAGCTAGAAGTAGTGGTTGGGTAGTGGAGCTCTGAATAACTCTCCTAAAACTAGCCAGGAGGTTCTAGGGAATCCTCGCACTTGAGGAGTCTGGAAGAACAATCTGCACCACCAGGTGCATAAATATCACCTCTCTCATGGAGAAGATGCACTGACCCTACCAGTATCCGATATGGACTCCTCCATGGTCGATCATGCGTTGAGCCTCCTGGCTTCGGTCACCAAAGATAGCATCAAAGACTGCCCCCTTGCTCTGGGAGGAGGAAGAGGTGATGGCCTCACCATCAATAGGGATCCTAAAGATCCGATAGATGTCCTCGAGAGTGATGGTCATCTCTCCCATGGGCAGGTGAAAGGTGTTGGTCCATGCATTCCAACATTGGGCCAACGCAGTCAAGTAGGCTTGATCTACCCGAATAGTGGGTAGATCTAGAATGTAGTCGAAGCTAACAGCTCCAAACCATGTCCGCTCTCCAGTAGTGAGCTGTCTATGGAGAGTCTTTAGGAGGTCTAGCTCACGAGCTCTAGAGGTCAACCTCTGAAATAAAAGCATTGTATAAGAGAAAATCTAACTAAAAACAAGCAAAAATAGATAAAAAATGACCTTAAAAATGTCAAAAACATTTAAAAACTGATAAAAAGACAAAAACATGTCACAAAGCATTCAAAAAAATAAAAAAAATCAATTAGGCAAGTCATAATTGCATTAAATGATATTAATTGCCTATTAAACCTTAGAAAAATTAAAAATTTGATAATTTTTTTCTAAAGTCAACGAACCGCGGGTCAACCCTGCGGTCCGCATGCGGTCAAAATTTGACCGTTGGAATTTGAATTCCAACTGTAGTTGATAGTTGTGGTCCCCAATCTGACAATTGGGAACCGTAGCTGCTAGCTGCGGTCTAGGAGGGATACCCATTTTGGGTCCCTTCCTAGCCTCGCTGACCAAAAAAATTAAAAACTAAACTAACCTAATCTAATGTGAGGTTCATTACCAACTGTTTAATGAAATTCATTAACCCATTAATTAATGTGGTTTATTTTAGTTGGTATTGATTGCGAGGACTCGATTTTGAGTTACCTTGCCCGCTTCATGGCCTCCGCTAGTCGATGGCTATCCAGGATCCGCCATCGGGGTATAGGTGTGAGGTTTGGTCAAGTTTTAGGCAGTGTTCCGGATCAAGGAATGTCTTCTACCTCTCAAAGCTCTCACAATTGCAGTTGCTTTCAAGAAAATAATGAAAAATTCAAATGGGAAAGGCTATTTATAGGTCCTCCTAATTTTGGTGGACTACAGCTGACACCTGCGGTCCCAAAATTAGGGTTTTCCACCCATGAGTCCAACCTACGGTTCCCAAAATTTGAAAACTTCAACCGTAGACCGTACTCATGGTTCACAACTAGCATTAAATGCACTCAAACCCCATCGTGGGAAGGTCTAAAATGATAAATTAATGACTCCTAATGGATCAAATTTCAAAAAGAGCAATCAATATTGCAAATTTGGTGATGTTCAAAGCACCAGGATCGATCAATAAATCAAAATTAACAAAAAAATCAAATAATTAAAAACCAAATGCGCCTCGTATTCAGTAATTTACCCTATACACTTGGTGGTTGCAGTGACTTGCGATCCATGCAATCCGACAAGATGAGTAAATTACCATAAGGACATTTGGGGAAAAAATTATCATCGTTGATCTGATATACTTCTTTTCAATCCCTAAGAAGGCCTTCATGGTCGGACTGCTCCATGGGAACGAGGTGTTTCATGTCATTTCTCCTATGACATATTTTCAGCAAATCATCGATAACTTGATTCAACACAAATCTAATTGGATTTGTATCATTTTGATTCCCTAAGATGGCTATTGCAGCCCGACTTCTCCATGGGATAGAAATGTGCAAATACTATTAATAGTTGCAATCATAAGCTGAACTAGGCCTAGCCAAGGCATTAAAATGCTCAAATCTAAATTTGTTCAGATCATTCATAGTGGTCAAGCGACCTCGTCGCTTCATACATTGTCATTACCCTCATCGACTCATCACTTGAGGGGGTAGTCATAATATCAAATCATAATCAAAATCAATAGAAGATCCCTGAGATCGTAGATCCCTTGATCTTGTCAAAATTGTGTTCGTCCTTGCGAATCATTGTCAACAACTATCATAAGCTTACCCCTTTGCTTGGGGAAAATAGCAAATATGATAATTTATTTGTAACTCTCATCCTTTCGATTATATAGGCCTAACTCCTATTGTAGCACCAAAGCTACTCGAATGTCTGATGATGAGTGCAAACTCTTTCAAGTTTAAGCCTCCAAAGAGTTGGAAGCAATGATTCTAGGATGCGCATCCTTTTGCAAGACCTAGGGCATCTAATGTTGATCCGACTAATGATCATCATAGAACCTTCGACATCATTTTAGGAGGTCTATTTTTTCTCAGCGTTGTTCGATCTCACAACGCATCTCAAAAGGGGCATCTGTAGACACCTAAAACGCATCATGTCGATGGCGACTACTCATATGGACATGCTACAAGACCATATGGAAGATCTTGGATAGACTCCAAGATAGAGTAGTGGTTCTAACCACTCAAGTTGGGCTCCTTGGCCTAATCATTCTAAACTACAGCCCAGACCTATGGTCTACAGGCTGAACCACGGCTGAGGCCTACGGTTTATAGTCTGGACCGCAGCTGTAACCTACGGTCTTAACTGAAGTTCAGTTGGCCTTCATCCGAGCCAAATCGGTTTGAACGACCATTTGTTCTAGAAGAAGGTGGTTAGAGGATAGAAGCTTCCAATCCAACTATCCTAACCACCCCTTCTTGATCTTGGCTTCTCCATGAAGCCACCCCTAGCCCTGGGATATCCTATAAGTACCCCTTCAAATGGGAGAGAAGATATAGAGCATTTTGATAGCGAAGCGCTATCAAAATATTGTATGAAGCAAGCATTGGAGTTTAGAGCAGCGAAGCCCTATCAAATTGTGGACTCACTTGAGTGCATAGAGAGAGCCTTGTTGCCATCCCCATTGTCAATTTGTCAAGCATCATGACGAATTAGGCCATGGATGCCCTAAGGACCTAGGAGAGCCAAGAAACACTAATTTGGGCAAACAGAGGCCCTATTCAATGATTCAACCACCAAACCTATCAGAGGACACCGAAGGTGACCCTTGAACATCAATTGGACAAGGAGGTCAAGCCCACAACCCTTGAATTTGGAGGGCAAACCACTTGGTTGCTCACCATGGCTTTCAACTGCGGTTTACAGTGCAGACCGCTCATCAGAGCTACGGTTTGCAACAGAGGTGACAGATCTCCTTACTGTTTCATTTCTAGTATGCTTAATTAGATCACATTTAGCATTTTAATGGTTTAGTTAGGATTTTAGAGACTTTTGACCAGCATAATTAGTGTTTTTACTAACTTGTTCTCATTATAGTAGTTTAGACATTAATGGCTTCTTTTCATGTTATAGTGCTTCATTTCAAGTAATTGATTCCATAGATTGATAGCTGTATTTCTTGTTCACATATTTCCATCAATCTTGATAGGATTTACACATGTTTAGCATAGTTTATGCACTTTCTTGATTTTATGTCATTATGCTATTCTCATGCTATTTGTCTTTAAAGGGCCTCATCATGAGAGGCTTCCTATGCTTTTGACATTCTTGTGTTGTTTCTTGATCGTAGGAGATAGGTTTTAAAGGAGCTACAACCATCCATTTCCTTCCTCAACGTGAAGAAGAGGGTCTACTCCACCCTAGAGCAGTTCGTGTCATCCTGAAGGGCACTTTGAAATCACACCTACCCTTGAGAGGGAAATAAAAACACGTCCTATTGTAACAATTGTATCAAGATGATTATCCCTAAGAGGGATGTACTTGTAATTTGAGTTTGGCATTGAAATATAATGGAATAAAGCATCTTTTATTGATCATTTCATTGTCAATTTCTTGTTCTTGTATGCATCTTGTATTGTTTTTATCAATTCTTGCAATAGGATACATTAGGTGTGAGCCTTTTTGGTGTTTACAGAGGGAGAAAAAAAGTTCAAGATTGCAAAATTACAAAATCACAAGAAAAAATTTGAAGACCTAAAGATGAAGGATGAGGAAGACATTGCTACATACTTACTTCGTATGGATGAGGTTGTTAACTCCATGCAAGGACTTGGTCTTAAAGTGGAAGAATTAGATGTTTGTCAAAAGGTTTTAAGATCACTTCCTAAGAGGTATAGTAAAAATATTTTAGCCATAGAAGAAACAAGAGATATAGAAACTTTGACAAGGGATGAGTTACATGGAACTCTCACAGATTTTGAGATGAGAATAAAAGAGGAGTCTATTCCACAGAAATAAGTAACTTTCAAAGTTATAAGAAGACAAAGGTTAAGAAATCGGATTCAAGTAGTGAGTCATCCAGTGATAAAAAAGTGAACTATGGCAGAAGGAACAAGGACACAAGAAATCACAAAGGTACAAAATCAGTTAAGTGTTTCAAATGTGGTAAATATGGTCACTATGCATATGATTATCCAGAAGCTAGAAATAGTAGTGGTGATGAGAAAAAATATCATAAGAACAGGGAAGCAAAAAAATTTAGGTACCAAAATAAAAATAGGTATGGACAAAACAAGTATGAATAGAAGTTTTTCCAAAGGCATAAGAAAAGTTTTAATGTAGATAAGGCAAGCAAGAGTTCAAGTGATAGTGATGACAGGTCCTCAGATAATGGGGAAGAAGAAATTCTATTTTTGACAGTAGAAAAAGAAGATGTTAGAAAAAAGGCACCGATAATTCTCAAGTATTTTAGGTGTGGTAACTTTGGTCATCTTGAATATCAGTGCATAGGGAATGGATTCAGTTTCAGTGAAGATGAATATGAAGATGCTCTTGAAGTTCCAAAAGAAGAAAGTCTTCTTATGACAATAGAAGAAGAAGGAAGTGCTTCTAGTGGAAATAAATCATAAAATAATAAAGATGATTTTGAAAATAAAAGAATAGAGGAAGAATCAAAAAAATAAGAGGAAGGAGAAATTTGTTTTTTTTTAAACATGGTGGAATGGGTAGCCGCCATGAATCTGGGCAGGTTGTCCAGCTTTTATGGCCGCCATAGTATTTTGTGCTGTCCACCCGAAAGCTGCCACATAGATATTCGTGTAGTCCGCCCATATGACTGCCATGTCACAATCATTTTAAACATTTTACACTGCTGAAAATACCAGGAAAGGGACAAGCGTTCAGTCCGACGAGGCCCGAGATTTGAACCTTGGACCTCCGCCCCCCTTATGGGGTTTGGATGAGCCAATTTGTCTACACATTGGACCTAAGGAAGGAGAATTTGATCTTGAAGGTGAGCTTATTTTTGCACTCAATGCATTGAGAAAGGTAAGAAAGCAAAACTCAAAACTCAAGCTTCAATTTCAAGAATGTGATGAAGAGAAAGGAAAGCTTATAGAAGCGAAGACAAGAAAATTTAAAGAGAGGTTAGAGGTAAAGATTTTAGAATGTGAAAATTTAGAGCATGAAGTAGCTTCACTAAGGAAGGAAGTAAAAGAGTCTAGAGACAAGATACATAGGTTTAGGAGAAGCTCAAAGAACTTGGATAAGATTATCAAGATACAAAGATCTTCATCAAAAAATATAGGACTTGGCTTTGAAGAATATCATAGAGGACAAGGAGAGGAGTCAACCTCAAAATCCAAAGAAGAAGAAGCTTTAGAATAAGAAAGTGTATGGGAGAGTGAAACTTATAAGGATAAGTTGGAAAATAGAAGGTTCAACAAGAAAAAGAAAAATGCACAAATGAGGAACAGATGGAACAAGAAACAACACAAGGAAGAAGAGAATAAGAGACCAATGAGGTCAAGGCAAGGGTTCTTCAATGGACGTTGCTTCTCATGTCACAGGTTTGGTCACAAGGCTTCGTAGTGCAAGACACATGAAAAATAAGATATGGTTTCACTAAAAGGAATCTCAGAAATGGGCATATATTTCAAGGGTATTGCTACTCTTGTAATCAGTTTGGTCACAAGGCAGTAAATTTTAGGGTTCATGATAGGAATGGACATGGCTTCACCAGGAGGAACTACAAAACATTGGTACCTTCAAAGAATCATAATATCAAGTGTTACAATTGCAATAATATTGGTCATATGGTTAAGTGGTGTAGAGCAGAATTTCCAAAGAAAAGTAGGAACAAGAATATTCAGAGGAATCAAAAGGATTAGTTGAGGAAGAAGGTGGACAAAGGTAAATATCAGTGTATGCTGGGAGTAGATATACTCCCACCCTAAAATTAACCATCTCAAAGAGAGGATGTGGGGGAGGGGCTAAGCTAAGAGTCTTATTCTTATCCCCAAGCCCCAAAGGTGGTCCTTTGAAATTGATGACAAAGGGGAAGAGCATTCAATCAAGGGGAGCAGTTTTGGAAAAAGGAAAAAGGAATGGTTAAAAAAAAGGGGTTACCATCAATGACAATGGGGGATATTGTTGGAAATTTTGAGTTAGTTGTGTTGTAATTGATGTCAAGAGTCAGTGCAGGACTTGGCAAAAGAAGGATTAAAATATTTGTATTTTAAGCCCAAGAGACTTGGTTTAAGAGTTTCGCATGATTGGTCAAAAGGATGGCTAAATATGAAGAAAATACCTAAAGAAAAATAATATTATAATATTTATTATTATAATATTAAAATGAGGTCGAAAAAGGTCTAAGAGAAAAATACCTAGGTCAAATGGAAATGATATTATAATATTAAAATTTAAAATTAAAGCCTAAGGTAGTTTATAAATTATTTATAATATTTATATTATAAATTAATTTATAAAATAATATTATTTAAACCCTAAATTTAGGGTGGGCATAAATTCATTTTAATTTATTCTCCTCCCCGTCGACGTTTGATAAGATTGGCATATGGTATAAATACCATATGGTTTGCCAACCAAAAGATTAAGTCTTCGAATATTTTAGAGCACATGCGATTATTGTGGAATGCGAAAAATTTGTGAGCAAAACAAGATGAGCAAATATTTTTTTATGTTGCAACTAAAAACTGTTGCAAGTGTGAAAAGGATTTAGGCCCAAAAATATCTAGATATTTCTAGGCCCAAGTATGAACATTTTCCCAATTTTGTCGGCACAATGTCGACAATTTTTTTTATATAAATCCCTATATTCTCTCCCTCCTTATTCCTCCATTTTTCTCGCTTTCTCCGCTCCCTCCATGCCTCCCCTATATCCTTATCCCTCCACGCCTCCCCTATATCCTTATCCCTCCATGCCTTCTATTCCCCCTTATCTCTCCACTTTTTCCTCTCCTCCATTTCTTCCTCCTACCCCTTCCCTATAAATACCTTTAAGCTATTGTATTTGTTGAATAAGAGGGTGAAAGTTAATAATATTTATTATTTTATTGATTTAATTTCCTCACTGGTATCAGAGAATTTATAAAAAAAAAATATAGAAACCTTGCAAAATTGTATAATAGCCTGAGAGGCAAGCATTGTACAAAAAAGGTGACGAGAAGCCTTTCGGAGCGCCCGTTTATCGATTTCGGAAAATTTTGGACTCCCCGTCTCATGACGGTGGCACACCAGGGGCGCTGCCCCTTGGAACCCCATTCAAGGCTAAAAATTTTGTGTAATAGCCTTAACGACTGTAAAAGAGCAAACATTGTAACCTTAGAAGCTCTAACAAAATTTTTCTTTTTGCCTTGATGAGTAGATGATCAGATCTACTGGATGTTACCATGCTTTGTGCTCTCTACTGCAGAGAGAAACTACCAAAGCTTTTGATGAATGAGTTCGACGAGATGGACTACATGTCATATTCAATTAGCTATAGAATTCTGTTATAGCCTACCAAAGGAATCCAAATTCTGGTTACGAGGATGACTCAAAAGACAATATTTTTGGACAACGAGTGGAGGAGTCTGATATAATTGAAGCTGCACCTATAGATCAAGCCAGTGATAGCTACTCTCTAGATGAGCGGGAGCAACAATCCAATGAAAGTTATACCCCACGTTCTCTAGAGATTGAGCTAGTAGAGGCTGAGCCAGCACAGGCCAAGCCAGCGATAGCTCCTAAAATAGTTGTCATCAGTGACGACGAGGATTCCATTGCAAAAAATTTTGGACTTCCAGTACTGGACAATCCACAAGAAGAAGAAGAAATCAGTGAGAGAGTTAAGAAATATAGATTTGGTTTGAACTTGTAATTGTTTTGTACTTCCTATTTTTAGTCAAATCAAAGTTTGCTTTCAAGTAGTAGAAATGGCTTCAAATTCAAATCTTCCAATTCCATAATTCAATGGTAGTGATTATGAATACTAGTCAATAAAGATGAAAACCTTGTTTATAGGTAAAGGTTTGTGGGATGTAGTTGAAGAGGGTTACACAGAATCCTCTCCTACTTATTGGAATGCTTTAAGTGCTGCTGATAGAAAAGCTAGGAAAGAAGCATAGAAAAATAATTCCTCTTCCCTATATCATTTGCAAGAAACCCTAGATAAAAGCATATTTCCTAGAATAGAATCCTATGTAACAGCTCAAGATGCTTGGAATGATTTAAAGGAAAGTTTTTAAGGGAGTGATCAAGTGAAGCAAGTCAGGCTTCAAACTCTGAAAAGATATTTTGAAAATCTTAGAATGCAAGATAATGAGAAAGCAGGAGACTACTGCGTACGAGTCAAAGCCGTAGTAGATAAAATGGTCACTCTAGGTGAAGAGATTAAACCGAGAAGTTGTGGTGAAGAAAGTGTTGCGAACACTTCTTCCTAAGTGGAATCATGTAGCAATCATTATTGAAGAGTCAAAAGATTTGACTGCACTTTCCTTTGATGCACTAATTGGTTCTCTTCTTTCACATGAAGAGAGATTGCAGGAATCTCCTTTCGCTAGCCACGAAGGCGATGACAAAGCCTTCGCTTCACAAGAAGGAAAAGGACAAGGCCAAAATTGAGGCAGAGGTCAGCACAGAGGAAGAGGTAGGAATAGTCCATGAGGTGGAACTCCTAACAGAGGAGGATATTCAAACAGAGGTGGAGGTCAGATAGGTTGTATAAAGTTATTGTTCAAGTTCCATAAAAAAACTATTCTATATTATGATTTGAGTTGTGAAAGGATTGTGCATTGAGAGTAGAACATATTGAGTCTCTAACAATTTTCTTTATGCTTCTATGATATTGAGAAAATTGAGAAAGTGATTGTGCATTGAGAGTAAAACATATTGAGTCTCTAACAATTCTCTTTATGCTTCTATGAGATTTGGACAAGTTCTATGTGAGCTTGTTGAGCAGATTTGGACAAGTTCTATGTGAGCTTGTTAAGCAGATTTGATAAGTTCTGTGTGAGCCTGTTGAGTAGATTTGGAAAGGTTCTGAGTGGACCTGTTGAGCATATTTGAGAAGGTTCTGAGTGGACCTATTGAGCAAATTTGGACTGGTTCTTAGTGGACCTATTGAGAAGATTTGACCAAGTTTTGAGTGGACCTGTTGAGCAGATTTGAGCAGGTTTTGAGTGGACCGATTGAGCAGATTTGAGCAGGTTTTGAGTGGACCTATTGAGCAGATTTGAGTAGGTTCTGAGTGCACTGTTTGAGTAGATTTGAGCAGGTTTTGAGTGGACCTATTGAGCAGATTTGAGCAGGTTCTAAAAGGACCTATTGAGCAAATTTGAGCAGGTTCTGAGTGGACCTATTGAACAAATTTGTGCTATACTTACTGGACTATGTTTAGTGCAAATTTGAGTGAGCTTGTTAAGCAGACTTATGCTATATCGAGTGAACTGTGTTTAGTGCAAAGTTGAGCAGATTTGTGCTAGACCAACTGGACTGTGTTTAGTGCAGACTTGAGTGAGCTTGTTGAGCAAACTTGTGCTAAATCGACTGAATTATGTTTAGTGCAGAGTTGAACAGATTTGTGCTAGATCAATTGGACTATGTTTAGTGAAAATTTGAGATAAATCTTTGGATATGACATAGCAGAGAGGATAGTAGTATCTAGTTGATAGAGATCCATCAGCAAGGGTAGTGAGGATAGGTATTTTGAGTGGGAACAAGAGTCTTCAATGGAGAGAGGTCCACAAGCCAGTGCAGTGGAGGCAGTAGTCTTCTAGAGGATCACTAGCTAGAGCAAAGTATAAGGATTTCTCCTGTGGATAGAGATCCACAAACCAGATTTATGGGATTAGCATCTCCTTTGGACAAAGGTCCATAAACATTGTAATTGGGAAGGATTCCCAAGAGATTGATTGAGAAAATTTTAATGAAATATTTTATCCATGGAGTAGCCCACATTGGGTGAACCACATAAATTAAGGTGTCTCTATTGTGTGTGGTGTTTTGTGCATTGCTTTTATTACTGCTATCGATATTGCTATCTATACACTACATAATATTTATTTGAAAAGAAAAATAAAAAGCACTCTTATACTGTTCACCCCCCTCTCATTAATAGCTTGTGTTCTTTAATTGGTATCAGAGCGGGTGCCTTCATAAGAGTTTAACAGCTTGAAGGAAAAGCTAACAAGAACATAATGGATCCTAAGGAGGTGTCCTCAATTAACTCAGTACTAGTCTTTGATGAAAATGACTACATGTATTGGAGTATGATGATGAGGATCTATCTAATGGCACTTGGCAATGAAGTTTGGGATGCAGTGGAATTTGGATATGATCCAACAGTCAATCCTCCTACAAATAAGGAAGGTAAGCTTCTACAACACTATAATTCAAAAGCAATGAATGCACTTGTGAGAGGTTTGCATAGAACATAGTCTATGAAAGTTATGCATTGTAGAACTACAAAATAAATGTGGGATAAATTGCAAGGTATCTATGAGGGAGATAAAGTGTCAAGAAAGCAAAGATAGAAAATCTCAAAGGAAAATTTGAAGCATTGAGAATTAATGAAGAGGAAAATATCATTGCTTATCTAATTCAAATTGATGAGGTTGTTAATGATATGCAAGGACTTGGAATGAAGATTGATGAAATCAGATATTTGTGATAAAGTCTTAAGATCTCTTCCAAATAGATTCAGTGAACAGGTTTCTTCTATAAAAATATCTTTGGATGGTGATACTTTGACAAGAGATAAGTTGTTTGGTATGCTAATAGCTTTTGAGATAAGAACAAAAGATCCTACTCCCCAGAAGGAAGTAGAATTCAAAGCAATCAAGAAAACAAAGGGTAAGAAGTCAGAATCAAGTAATGAGTCATCCAGTGATGAAGAAGCTAATTATGATAGAAGAAATAAAGGTTCCAGAAGACCCATAGATCTAATATTTGTTAAGTGTTTCAATTGTGAGAAGTTTGGACATTTTACAACAAATTGTAAAGAACCAAATAACAACAATGGTGAAGAAAAATAGGATCACAGGTATAGGGAATTAGAAAGATATAGGCACCAAAAGAAAAGCAAGAATGGACAAAGCAGACAAGGAAAGAAGTTATTTCAAAGACAAAAGAGGAGCTACTATGCGGATAATGCAAGTAAGTACTCAAGTGATAGTTATGCTAGTGTTTCAGACAATTATAGAGATGAAGTTCTATTTATGATTGAAGAAAAAGAACCAGTTAAGAAAACTCCATTTATTCTCAAGTGCTTTAGATGTGGTAACTTTGGACATTTTGAAGATGATTGTACAAGGGATGGTTATAGTTTTAGTGATGATGAGTATGAGAATGCACTTGAAGGACCTGATGAAAATCTTCTAATGGCATTATTAGAAGAATATGAAAGTGATCCTATAAGCCTAAAGAGAGTAATGATGTGGACAAAGGTAAACAAATAGAGGATTATTCAAAAGAGAATGGTTATAATCTTAAGGGAGAACTCATATATGCCCTTGACATGGTAAAGAAGGTAAGAAAGCAACACTCTAAACTTGAAATTCAGTTTCAAGAATGTGATGAAGAGAGAATATTGCTCATAGAGGATTTATAAAAATCAAAGGCTAAGGCAAAGAGGTTCAAGGATAAGTTAGAAGTAAATATATTAGAATGTGAGAAGTTAGCACAAGAAGTGGCACTACTAAAAGAAGATTTAGATGACTCCAAAATCAATATGAAGGGATTTAAAAATAGCTCAAAGAACTTGGATAAGTTCATCAAGACACAAAAGCCTACATCAAGTAAAACAGGTCTTGGTTTTGAACAGGTTCAAAAGAAATAGGAAGGAGAGTCAACTTCAAGTTCTAGAGAAGATGCTTCAGGTGAAGATACTTCAGATGAAGATACTTGAGAATAAGACAGTGTAAAATGCATTGAGACATCAGAGGATGGGTTGGATAATAGTGAATTCAACAAAAATAGGAACAGTGCACAAAAAAGATACATATGGAACAACAATCAGAACAGGAGACCAATGAGGTCAAGACAAGGAAGCTTCAATGAAAGATGTTTTTTATGTCACAGGTTTGGGCACATGTCTTCATAGTGCAGGACACATAAAATATAGGAATATGGGAATGGACAACATTTCCATGGGTATTGCTACTCATGTAATCAGTTTGGTCATAAGGCAATGAATTGTAGGGCTCATGACAGAAGAGGATATGGCTTCACTAGGAGAAATCCTAAGACATTTACATCTCCAAGGAATAATAACATTAAGTGTTATAAGTGCAATAATTATGGTCATACAACAAAGTGGTGTAGAGCAGACATTCTAGAGACAAGTATGAATAGGAACTTGAACATAAACAGGAACAAGAATAGGAATATGGATATGAACAGGAACAGGAACAGGAACAGGAACAGGAACAGGAACAGGAATGATGACATGGACAAGAACATAGACACAGATAGAAATAGTTAGAGGATTCAAAAAATTTAAAAAAGAAGAGAAGAGGATAAAGGTAAAGAACAGTGCTTTCTGGGAGTATAAATACTCCCACCCCAGAATTAACCACCTTAACAGAAGGTGGGGTAGGGGCTAAGCTAAGAGGCTCATTCTTAGCCCCGATCCCCAAAGGTGACCCTTAGACATTGATGTCAAAGGGGGAGAGATTTGTGTAATGGGGAGAGGTTTAATATTTGAGAGAGCATTGAGCTAGGGGGAGCAGTGTCCCAGGGGGAGCAACACAGAAGAAGTCAAGTTTTCGATAAAAAGTTTCTGGGTTGCCATCAATGACAAAGGGGGAGATTATTGGACATTTTGAGTCCTAAAATTTAAAATTGTCATTGATGTCAAGAAATGAAGTCAACATTAATATCAAGGTTTTTCGTCAAGAAACAAAGTTTTCAAAGTTGTTATTTCATATCTAGGAAGAAGGCCAAAGGATTCAATGCAAAGTTAAAAAGGAGATATAATATTTTTTATAAATTATTTAAATTCAATAAGAATTTAAAATTTATAAATAAATATTATTTACACTATGGAATGCAATGTAAAGGAAGGGTTTAAAAATTAAATCTTATAATTATAATTTATAAAATTTAAATTCTTTAGAATTTAAAATATTTATAAATTATAATTAATGTTGACGTCATCCAATTTAATAAAGCACCTTGTATAAATTATAAATTGTTTATAAAGGCACCGACGTCATTGAAAGAAGAGAGCACCGACGTTGAAGGAAATAAATATTTTTGTATATAAGGTGGCCTCAAAATACATTATTGCTCATCCCTCGAACAATTGATATGCACTAAGATTAAAACTTCGTTTGTAATTTTGAAAGGTTTGTTGAGGAAGAAGACGAAAAATATTTTCATCTTGAGTGCCAAGGATAAGGTTGAGGGGTTGGAGTTTTTGAAGCACGTTGGACACGATGGTCCAAGTGGCAGAGCGCAAATTGTGAAAGCGTTGGAGGAAGCAAGTGCCCGTGTTTGAAACCCATTGGTGGTAAGCGCCAAAAGGAAAATATTTTTGTGCATTTTTGTTGGGCACAAAGGTTAAAGTGAAGGTAGAGCCTTTTGTCTCTTAAGCGTGCCTGTAGTGCATGTGGTCGTGGAGCCCATGGCTAGGTTTCTCGTGGAGGCAGAGGTTACGGGGTCAAAACCCATCGGTGGCCAAGGTAAAAATTTTAATTTATTTTATTACCTAAGGTTTCAATAAAAGAGTGTTTGTAGGTATAAGGATTGTTAGTGGATTTTTTTAGAAAGGGTGTTTGTTGGATAATGGTGGTAGTTGAAAATTATCACTTGGAGTAATAAGGAATTTTTGGTTTTAATTATTTTTGATAAAGTCTTAAATTACTATATTGAAGGATTAAGACTTTTAAGTGTTGTTTAATTTTAATAAAGGGTTTTTGTGTTAAATAAGATTATTGTGAAGGTATTGAATATTATTTGAGTTGGAGTGATAAGGTGTAATTTTGATATCATCTTGCATTGTGTTTTGTTGAGGAAATTATTATATTCTAACCCTTATTGAGATTGGTAAAAAAGTAATTGTGAATGTGGAAGATTTGTGAGATCAACTCCTTTTAAAGCAAAAAGGTATGGGAAAATTCTTTATTGGTTAAGTTGATTGATTGCTTACTAGAAAATAAATTTTGGAGTGAAAAAAATTTGATTAGGGTTTCCTTTTTGAAAGTGCTTGAGTTAATGCTTCAAGGTTTTTTGGAATTAAGAGTTGTGATTAAAATCTTGTTTTATAAGCATTGTTGATGAAGCCATTGTATTGTGTGAAGAATTTGAGTTAGGGTTTTGAAAATAACATGATTATCATTGTTATGTGAAGATTGAGTTATAAGCATTGTTGTTGAAGTGAGTTGTTGTGCAAAGAACTTGAACTAGGGTTTTGAAAAGAACATGAGTATCATTGTTATGTGAGATTTGTTATTGAGCAATTGTTGGAAACATTTTGAGTTGATTGATATATGCTTGGACTAGGGTTTATGAGAAATGGGAGCTTCATTAAGTAATTGGTTGAGCCTAGTCAAGTGGTTGTATAAAATGATTGTTCAAGTTCAATAAAACAAACTATTCTATATTCTGATTTGAGTTGTGAAAGTGATTGTGCATTGAGAGTAGAACATATTGAGTCTCTAAAAATTCTCTTTATGCTTCTATGAGATTGAGAAAATTGAGAAAGTGATTGTGCATTGAGAGTAGAACATATTGAGTCTCTAAAAATTCTCTTTATGCTTCTATGATATTTGGACAAGTTCTGTGTGAGCTTGTTGAGCAGATTTAGACAAGTTCTGTGTGAGCTTGTTGAGCATATTTGAACTAGTTCTGTATTAGCTTGTTGAGCAGATTTGACAAGTTCTATGTGAGCTCGTTGAGAATATTTGGACAAGTTTTGAGTGGATATATTGAGAATTTTTGAGCAGGTTTTGAGTGGACCTATTGAGCAGATTTGGATAGGTTCTGAGTGGACCTATTGAGCATATTTGAGCAGGTTTTGATTGGACCTGTCAAGCAGATTTGAGTAGGTTTTGAGTGGATCGGTTGAGCAAATTTTAACAGGTTCTGAGTGGAACTATTAAGTAGATTTGAGAAGGTTTTGAGTGGACCTATTGAGCAGATTTGAGCAAGTTATGAGTGGACCTATTGAGCAGATTTGTGCTAGATTGACTAGACTATGTTTAGTGCAGATTTGAGTGAGCTTGTTGAGAAAACTTGTGCTAGACCGATTGGATTGTGTTTAGTGCAGAGTTGAGCAGATTTGTGCTAGACTAACTGGATTGTGTTTATTGCAGACTTGAGTGAGCTTGTTGAGTAGACTTGTGCTAAACTGACTGAACTGTGTTTAGCGTAGAGTTGAATAGATTTGTACTAGACCGACTAGAATATGTTTAGTACAGATCTTAGATAGATATTTGGAGGTGATAGAGCATAGATGATAGTAGTCTCTAGTGGATAGAGATACATCAGCCAGGGTAGTGAGGACGGGTCTTCTGAGTGGGGACAAGATTATTTAGTGGAGAGAGAACCACAAGCTAGTGCAGTGGAGGTAGTAGTCTTCTAAAGGATCACCAACTAGAGCAGAGGAGAAGGAGTTATCCTATGGATAGAGATCCATAAACCATATTTAGGGGATCAACATATCCTTTGGATAGAGGTCCATAAACATTGTAATTGGGAAGGATTCCCAAGATATTGATTGAGAAAATTTTAGTGAAATATTTTCTTCGTGGAGTAGCCCACATTGGGTGAACCACATAAATTATGGTATCTTTATTGTGTGTGGTGTTTTGTGCATTGATTTGATTATTGCTATTGATACTGCTATCTATACATTGTATAATATTAATTTGGAAATAAAAGTAAAAAGTACTCTTATACTGTTCACCCCTCCCTCTCAGTATAAGCTTGTGTTCTTCAGTGGTAGTTGTGAATATTGGTTGTCTTAGGAACTAATTTGGAATAGCCTATGAAAGTATTATATAGCCCCTCAATTCAAGTTGTTCTTGATAGTTGTTGATTGTTGTTCATACTCATGGAATAATTGTTCATTATTGTTATTGATTGATCAGTTTATTCGGCCTAATGAGATATTTTTGTTCATGGTATATTATGTTTGTATGTTGTGTTGAGTATTATTATTATTAATATTACCAGTGGTCATGGATTATACATCATGTGTAATTGTGAAGTGCAGTGAGGATTGATGAGATTACTATGGAAATAAAGCATTGATGATTCCTAAAAGTTGTGTAATCATTATGAATTCATATAATAACTAATGATGTTTGGTTCAAGTGGAAATTGATACATTTAAATGTTGTATGATTTTTGGAAATGTAATTGATGCCATTATTCAAATACATTGAATTGTGGATTGCATGTTGGAACATTAGATTGGCAATTTCACCATAATGATAGATAAATCTTGCCTTGTAAAGATTTTGTATGTAAGTTGGAAATCTATAATTTTACAATTTTAGTAAGGGTTTGGTGAAAATATACAATCAACCAACCAAACCGTACAATTGATCATTTACCTAATTTGGAAGTGCAATTGCATAGTTAAACTTGCCAAAGAAGGAAAACAAGGGTTTAGAAGAGAACAATTACAAAATGATTCAATTTGAGTTTTAAAATGACTTCCAATAAATGGCACAAGTGGAAAATCATATATTCTAGGGTGTTGTATAATTTGGATCATACAACTATACAATTTGGGAGCCATACAAGCAATTTTGTAAGTTTTGCCAATCATTCAATAGCAAATCGTACACTTGTATGATTTGGGTTAATTAAGTTATAAAGCATTAGGATTCATCCCAAAACCTCCTAATTCACCTTCCCTCCAGGAATACTCCCCCTTTTTTCTACATTTGGCATTGTTGCATTATTGAACTTTGATAATTGACACCATTTTTGTTGATATTGGGTCAAAATTGTTGTAGTTGAGAAGGATTTGTAATTGATAATTTTTGAGTAGAAACTAATTGGAGGTGAATGGTAGATGCAATTTTGCAAAGACATGGGATACAAAATCAAGGAGAGGAATATATTTTATTAAAAAGAAGCACAAGAATTTCTCAAAGGGAGAATGTGAACAATTCCACACAAAATATGAATGAACCAATGATAGAACAAGTATGGAATTCGAATGAAGCAGACATTGAAAGGTGGGACACATTGCTAATAGATACTAAAGAAGGGGTACAAGAATTACCAATAGTAAAGGAAAATATTAGTATAGGAGGAGATGTTGGTGGACTGTGTGAGGATACGATGAGTGGATGGTAACACTTGAACAAGCGATAATGAGGTTGCAAAGGGGTGCAAAGGATAGGAGTCAGACACTAGAGCAATAGCATGAGAGGTCTCCACAAATAGGACTAGGACCACAACTGATACACCAATGAAGGGTATCATGGAGTGAGCATGCATAGGAAGTTGGGATATGACTATTTGGTGAGAATAAGATACCTAGGATAGAAATATTTGATGATGAGAAGCATAGCGGATCACCCACACAAAGGAGGAATCAATCAAGGATTCTAGAAAACACTTCATCAAGTGATGAAGGAATGGTTAACATAGACACAAGAGTAAGAAAACAAAGATGCACACCCTTAATGGGATAAAGTAAGGAGGACCCAACAAGGCACATCAATACATGCATAACCATCTGGAAAGCAAATGGTATAAACCAACCAGATGTATAGTTGCAGTTATTTTCTAACACATTGTAAGGACTCGCAATAGATTGGTATCTAAAGTGAGAGAATACATCAAAATTTTGAGTATGGAACACAATGAAGGATGCTTTCATCATGTAATTTTATCCCTCTAGAGATGATGACGATATTGTAAAAAAAATATACACCATGAAACAAGGTGTTGATGAGGATATTAAAACATACAACCATTGATTAAAATAATTGGTAGACAAAATGCAAATTCCATGAGTGGATTCATTAGTTAAATGATGGTTTCTTGATGGGCTACTGCTATAGATACCTAAAACATGTCATGTTGAGGAGGCTACTCATATGGACACCTTTTCAGGCCATATGACTCATTTTTGGCCTTCCCAAGACCTAATAGTGGTTCTAACCACTCAAGCAAGGCATTTTATCATTTTTCAACCTCAACCATGATAATTTTCAATGGATCCAGTGTTGTTGTGATAGTCCATAATAGCCCCACCATGATCATTGTGACTCATGATGTCCCACAAACTCACTATTCTGAGCCATGACAACCGAGTCTGTAATAAACTTGAGCTCCTCGAGCTAAGTAAAATCCATTACAGGGCAACTAGAAGTGATGCCTGGTCTCCCTGATCCGAACTGGATCTTGGTATTGGCTTCTTCAACAAGCTAATATGCCAATTTGGGAGGTCTATATAAGGTGCCCAAAAAATTCACAAATAGAGAGAATTGAGATCAATTGGATGCAACAAAGTGCTACCAATTTGAGGAATATAGAGAACACTCTCTCATATGTACTGAGGTGATACTCAAATCACATTATGATGCTTGCATATCCATCAATGGAGTTTTCAAGAGAATGAAGGTCAAATCATATCGCTGCTCAAAATAAATTCCTATGAATTCAAGCCAATTCCCATGAATCAACTGTGTTTCGAAACACAACGAACCTTGAACATGAATTTGAAAATCAAATTAAATGTCACCCTGCACTAAGAATGAAGGAAAATCTTATTTTTTGGTGGTGGTTGTGCTCCACAATGACCTGTAGGTGGAGTCATGAAACCTTATAACGATCAATAGAGACCACTGTTCTGAGTCATGATGGTCATGTGGTGACATTTCATTTTTTATCTTTTCTCAGTTAGATTAGTTTTAGCAGCATCCTATTTGATATTCGAACATAGTTTAGCATCGTTGCTTTCAATATTTCATGCATTCGTTTACTCTTTTATGCAATTTATTTTCATTCACATTATCATGAAATGGGCCTCATCTTGAGAGGCTTTACATTTTCTATTTATGCTTTGTAGGTATTTTTATATGCAGTTTAAAGGCCTTATCAAGAGTACATCATCTTACGATTCCTCAATCCTGGCATCATCAAGAAAAGATCACTAGGAAAACCCTCCATTATTAGTTTTTGGAAGAGCAATAACTCTATAAAGTGCATCTTCCCCTTTGGGGTTTCATATTGTAATATCATATCAATTGGTGAATCCCTAAGAGGCATATTTTGTAACCTCTTGTAAAAGACAATTCCAATTATGAATGAGAAGGGCATCATACTTTCTTTATCTTCTTGTCATTATGGTTACTTAATATTTCTCATTATTTTAATTACATATTACATAGTTAGATTCATGGTTTTTGTTGCTTTATAGTGGTGATCACATGCGGGACTATTCCCACATTCTCCTAATTTATTGCTAACTTGTGGTTTTCTTGTTTCTTGAACTTGCAGGTATCATCATTCTAAGTTAGAATGACTCATAGTGGTCACTGCCATACCCTCTAATGACCAGCAGAGCCATCGCTATGCCCTCTAATGGCCTTAGAATAGAATTCAAAAAATAAAATTGCGACATCTGATGGCTACACCTGTAAGTGTTTCTATGCTTGGTTTTACTGTATATTTACAAAAAATGATATAATACCAATTTTAATTGTAAAATTTAGAGAAATTTAGAAGAAAATTTTAAGTTTCAAAATCTCTGCTTGTAGCCATCCTAGGGTACAGTGACCTCTACTGCTAGCCAATCTGTGTTACAATGGCCTCCATTTCTAACTGACTCTATGTGTAATAGCCTTTAATGTAGACCATTTTACATAGAGATAGCCGCTCATTAATTGATTGTTAGGGTTTGCTTGCATGTTGCCTGCTTAAAGGTTGATTTCATTTAGGGTTTGCACTATCAAATTTTTGAAATTAAAACATTTTTACTTGCATATTTGGAAATTTGAAATGTATTTTCATGCATTAGTGAAAATTCATTGTATGCTCTATTTTGCATTTGCTTTTGCATGAAATAAGAGGAATCCACACACACATAACATATCAAATTTAACATCAGTGATTTGTAAGTGACATCCAACCACTAATCAAGACCAACGATGGCCTTTATCACCACTTGGTTGACTTATATTGTATATTTCATATCCCATTTTGGCCAAGGCCAGCTCCAAGAACCATTGTAGCCATAGAAAATTGCATGCACTCTTCTTCAAAAGGTGTATACTGACCACAGTGAATTGGGTGAGGACTACTAGGACCTGTGCTCCCTTATATGATATGGGCTTCATCTCCATATTTTGATGGGTTTCATAGTCTAGACTTCATCACCAGACTTGTGTGTGAGGGCATACAGGTGAAAACCCTTTAACTCAAGTATATACATCAACATTTCAAACTCGAACGAGAGAAAGGCAAGAAATTCAATTAATCATAATACACAAGCCAGTTATAAGAAACACAAATAATTTTTAAATGAGATAATATTCTATATAATTTTTTTATTTCCTAATCATATGCATAATCAAAATAAAATGGTCACAACACAAATCCCAATTACAAACTGAGGCCATTGGCAATGCACGGTGTTGAGTGGTATTTTCACTCAATTGTGAAAGTATACTCTCCCTTAGGATTTGGATTCCATATCCCCTCTTGCAAAGAAGTTAAACAAACAACTTCTCCAAGGTCTCCGCTATATTTAGCATTTGCATATGTGTATTAGTAATCTCAAATAAAGATATTCAATTTAAATGTTTGGAACACCTTAGTGATTGCAAGTAACTGTAAACAAGGGGCAATGTTGGTTTATTTTACCATGAGACTTTAGTGATTGTTCATTGAACCAAAATAAAGCAAATGTGAGTTGGCCCTCATATGACCACGATGTAGTGCCTTAGTTCCTTTTAACTTTCAATGTGATAGATAAACTGTCCCTCTTTGGTGAAATTGGTTTTCACAAAGAAGCAATAATTTATGGCCTTAAAGTAAGGGCTTTAAATGTCACCTCAACTTATCCCTCTTAAATGAAATCAAATTTTCATAAAGATGAACAATTAAGTGTTTTGAATCAATGACCTTCAATGTGATGCTCAAATTACCCCTCTTTCGTAAAATCGGAATTTTTATGAAGAGGGCAATTTTAGACTCCAAAAATAGAAATTTATAAAATGCCATAAAAAATAAAACCTTCAATGAAATTGGAATTTTCATGAAGGGAATGTCATCATAGGCTCATGAATGAAACATGAAACTGAAAAAATGAAATTCGGTCCTAAAATGGAAATTTTCTATTTTCGGATTTTTAAAATCTGTAATAAAACAACAACTTTGATGAATTTTTAAAAATACTAAACAACTCCAAAAATGAAATTTCAAAGTGCGTATTGGAAGTCTGAAGTATAACCTATGCAATGGTGAAATTATTTTTGGATTTTGAAAATTTTTAAATTTTTATTTTAATGCCTGAAAATTAAAAAAAAATAAATTTTTTGGAAAAATAAAATGCAGAAAAATGGAAGTTGAAGTGCAGAAAATGAAACACATGATACATTCAGTTTGATGCTATCCTATTCCGGCAAAACCGAAGATGTGAGGTTTTCATGCATGCAACCTAACCTATTGGACTTGCAAAACAAGCACAATCCGGATAAGCTAAGTGCTGGCTTCTAGGGTTTTAAATGAAATTTTCAAATTTAAACATTAGCATGAAGCAACCAAAAAACTTGCATAAACTCCATTTACAAGCCTAAAATCTGAAAAGGGGAAAAAATAGACATTTAATCATGCATGCAGAAAATGACTCCTTTCTTGCCCATAAGATGCAACTTTATGAAAAAACTATCTGCATTAAAATATTTCTTTGTATATGGAAGAAATCTGGTTTTCTCAAAGAACCAGTCCAATGTGGAAGGAAAATATCCAGAAAAACCCAATGCCAAGGCCTTGCCTTCATTCCTGCAATCTTCTCTGAAAGGTTTCAACCCCCTTTCCTATGCCTTCATGGGTTTTTAAAGTCTCAAATTTGTCTTTTCATTTCATATTCCAATGTTTTGTTTTGCCCATTTTCTTCTTTCTCTGTCTGTTTTCATTTCTCCTTCACGTGGGCTTCAAAATTTCTTTAACGGGTGCCTCTTCACTTTTCAACTTCATCTAATTTCGTTGCACTCCCTTTCTCATAATGTCATTTCTTTCTGGTAGACTTCATTATGATTCATGAATGTAACACCTAATAAAGCCAAAAGGAATAGACTTCCTTTTCATTTTTGTTGGTCATGCACCATTTGTTCGCATTACATTATAACGCTTACCGAAAAATACTCTTCACATATTTTTATTAACCCCAAGGGCCCTCTATGTAAATAATTTTATTGGTCTTCATATATGAACCAAGGGCCTATTGGACTTGGTCTAATTCCATAGTAAGATGCCCTGTTTCTAACGTTTCCTTTTATTCTCCACAAGCGGCTAACGTTTCCTTTTATTCTCCACAAGCGGCTGCCCTTTTATACGTGACGCGATGGCTTCTTTCTCTTTTAATCACAAGATATAAATTTCATAACAAGGTAAAAATTTAGATAATATCTTGAATTAGAATCATTTCTCAAGCATGGATCTAGAGGCGTTTCACAAGAACCACCCCAACACCACATGCTATCATGCGTCCCTGATTTCTTCGGGTATTTGGCGGATTCCACCAACCGTACAGCGGGCACCCCTAATATGGACACTGCTGCTATTGCAACCGTCATGGACTGCGATCGAATTCCACTCAGTAACCGCCTTTCACGTCAGGTCGAGTTATGAAGTCGTCGCTGTCATGAAACCGACATTGAAACTGCCCTTTGAGCACGCGACTCCTCTTGATACCCTCACGACCATTTTGCATGCCCATTCCTTTGCGATAAAATTGCTTTCGAGTATTGAATAAAGCTAAGGTTGATGCTTTAAATTTACCGCATATCGTCTTCCAACAAACGCATACCATTTCCACTGTGTAATCTCCTCCTCATCATGTCGTCGACACGATTCACATTTGCGGGAAGTTTATCCTCCCTGTCACCATTGCTTATCCCCGTCATTCGATGTCGAAATCTGCGCTGGCCCTTGCCATCCGCCATGTCGAGCCACGTCATCACGGGTTTATCCAATTCATGCCAAGCCGTCATTGGGATTCTTCCCTCAAACGCACGGCGTCCATCATATCAGTCCACTGCCGATGTGACACAATCTATACATAGCCCAACACATTCGTTGTGAAGATCCGAATGCACCCCCATACCGACCTTCTACTTCGACGTGGACGTCTTAGCAACAGTTATGACTTCTGATTTCTTAACTTCTAAATTCAACCTGCTACCTCCACGTCTGCATGGTTATCTTCATGCTTCACCACCTCGGGTCGCTTACTGGTCCATTACTATTGGTCCGTCGCCGTCACCGTGTATCCACTGCTGAAGTTGTCACGTTCACCACGCTTGATCGAGGTCTCTGCAAAAAGAATTAAGACGACAAAACCCTTTTATTAGACACAAACTAACCTATCATTTTAGTAAGCCAAAATAATCAATTCATTCATTTTTTTTTTTTTTTTTTTTTAAGTAATACTTCTTATACACATCTATCATGGGCATTAAACTCCAATAATAGCTGGATAATTTATTACTTGCTTTTACTTTTATTTTTCTTTTTATTCTCATATATCTATACATATATATGAAATATGCATATAGACATATATTTTATTAGAACTTTCTCTTGAATTGATAGGACACAAGCACATTACACATACATGATAAAAACAACAACACAATATTAGCAATAACATTGCTAACACAACATTGACGATAAAAATCGTCGACAACAAAATGATGCTAAAAATCGTAAACAAAAAATTGATGACAAAAAGTTGCTAACAACAAAAAAGTCGTCGACAATAAAAAATTGTCGACAAGAAAAAGTTGTCGACAATAAAAAATCGTCGACAAGAAAAAGTTATCGACAATAAAAAATCATCAACAAGAAAAAGTTGTCGACAATAAAAAATCATCGACAAGAAAAAGTTGTCGACAATAAAAATCGTCGATCAAAACTGACAATAACTGCAAGCCCATAACAAACGAAAGCATCAGACACTAAAAATGAAATGTAAAGATCCAGATACCAAAACGAAAAGGTGGGTCCCCAATTTTGGGGTACGTTGTGGAATAGCCACAACACACGGGAAGGCTCAGAATACCTTAGATACAACCCACATGACCAACCTTTACTTGAACAACATTCAAGCAGCTATCACAGAGATAACTCTAACCATGGGGGATCTACTCATTGAGATACCCCTTCTATGAGGACTCCTATAGGAATTCCTCATGACCAATATGAGGATATTTCTATATCTCATTCATCACATGTTATTTCTAGACAAGATCCACCTGTATAGGGGCCTAGCAGAGGGGTTGCACGTATTCGTGTACCCAACATATCTACAAATCCTTCAGAGCTTGGTGTAGAGTACGTGCTCTTGCTTAGTCAAGATAAGGGATCCACTCCTCCGGACCAACCTTGGAAAAGTCACAAACTAGATTTTTTAGACAAATATGGTCCTAATCCAACCCATAGAGCACCTTCTTCCACTTATTCTCATTTTTAGAGCAAACATGATGAAGACATAGTTTATCCTATTCATACACAGGGAGAGTTTTACATCCAAACACAACATACTCTTGCACCTTCATTACACGAGGACATTATCCCTAGGATTGAACATTGAGTAAATGTAGCCTTGATTGATCGAGGTAAGAGGGTGGAAGTCCCTTCTACAAGAACTAAAATAGCCAAAAATCCTTGTATCGAGATGACAAGTCATCAACCTCACACAGTGGATCGCACAGATTGGCTACCTCACCCTAACACTAGTTAGAGAGAAATTTCTCCAATCTCAATTGCATGATTTGTGTCATAAGTGAGAGCACTTAGACCATGAGCACGCTAAACAATAGAGGCTGCATCACCAATGTTTGTATGAGCATAGATTACATGAGAAAAGAATCCTTGAACAAAGGTTACATGAAGAACAATCACTTAGGGTAGCTCATGATGAGGTCCCCACACCTACTACCTATAGGCAATAACTCACCATGATGTGCACTGCACATCATCAAGAGTTATATCCTAGGTAGATAGACACCCATCCTCTTCACACCTCTATGCATTATTCTTGGTAAAGATAGTAGCTAGTGCCAAAACCATCAAAATATGAGGAGTATGAAGAGATGGAAGCAAATGAATAGGACCAAACATATCTTAAGCCATCTTGCGAAGACTTGGTGAATGATCACAATCTACCAACTCGATCAAACCAAAACCTTACAACTACTACTCCCAAGAGATATCTTTGATAAAACAATATCATCCCATTGTAGGCTTACAAAGTTCTCACTAAGCGAATAAAATCGCTTGAGAAATAAGGTACGAGTTACCAAAAAACTACTCTAAGAAAATTATATAATCAACCCCTTAATCCATCTATGCCTAGTCCAGCTTACCCAGAGCATTTTGAGATACCTAAGTTGGATAAATTCAGGAAGGATGATGATGTCGAGGAGCACGTCACAAGTTTCATGAACTTGTGCTTTCAGCTCCAAGAAAATGATGCTTTGTTATTGAACATATTTATAATAACACTCTATGGATCTGCCTTAGAGTGGTACAATCAATTACCTAGACACAACATCTTTAGATTTGAACAGCTAGCTAACACCTTCCTCGAACGCTTCTCTTTTAGAGTTAATAAGAAGGCTAACCTTTTTGACGTGTCAAATTTATGTAAATATGATGATGAGTCGGTAATGGATTACGAAAATAGATGGTGCAAGATCATGTCGAAATTACCATTTACCATCCCTATTTTTGAATTAACATGGATGTTTACCAAAATTTGCTCCAAGCACATATCATTATTATTACAATTACAACACTACCAAACATTCAAGGAAGTTTTGGATCAATCCAGAGTGATAAAGGACATTAAGTTCCAGAAGGAATATTTAAAACTCTAAAAGAAATAGTGGAACAAAAACCCTCACAACAATAATCCTTATCAAGAAAAACCAGTGTATGTGAATCAAATTGTTTTGAATGTTCCAAAAGTGGAGAAATATCAATAGTAGCCTAAATATTATGCTCAACCCCCTCCAGTGTAATATAACAACCAGTGTAACAAGAATCAAGGTAAGGACAAGCAACATTGCACACCTCACATATACACATCATTGCTTGAGTCTTTGGCATCCCTTTTTAACAGATTATGTGAGGCCAAAGTGATTACCTTACCAAAAATAAAATTGCTAGATCCAGCCCACCTGAAGCCAAAAGGGTATAGAGAGGATAATTATTGTTCTTATCATACACAAAATATACACAATATTCAGACATTTTATGGTTTTAAATACCTAGTACAAAATATGCTTGATAAGAATCGGTTACAAATTAAAAATCCTATAGCCCTAGATAATCAATAGCTAGGAATATTTAAAGAGCCCTTGCCCAACCATAATATCAAGGGTAATCAAATTGGTCAAGTTAATGAGATACATACAGACCCACCTACACAGGGAATTTTGGCATGATTAACATAGTTACGCACAATCAGATGTGTAACCAACCTAAGCCACTTATGGCTCCCATTTGGATACCTGTTGTGCCCCAACAAGGGCCAGCGCAAAACCCATGATCAGTTCCACCATTATAATCGGTAATTACTATCATAAATAGGCTTACTCAAAGCCTATAGTTGGCCTCGACCAAGATCTCAAATTATGAGCTTATTGTTTAATCCCCTAGGCATAGGTAAGTGCTCATGGAGATTCTAAAATCCATTGAGATTCAGCCCCAAGATCCCAATGCATTCACTAACTTTGTGGAGCATGTTCAAAAATGCAAACAGCCTATGATCACTTTCTATGATCATGAAATAAAATAAGTTTCAACTAATGTAGCAGATCCACCATTGCATATAATCACCTGTATAAACCAAATTTTGTACAAGTGAGTGTTGATTAATACAAGATCATCAATCAACATCATAATGATGACCACAGTAGAATATCTAAGCATTCCAACATCACATATCATGGCATCCACTTTCACATTAAGAGCATTTAATGATACCTCATGTTCATGTGGGACTGAAAATCATTTTTATCTTGTGCCATGTGTTGGAAGGCATGATGCAGTATAATATATTGCTTGATCACCCATATGAAGTGTGTTCCTTCTATTTTGCATCAGTGCATTAAATATGTTCATGAAGGAAATGTTCATGTCGTCCCATTAGACAATGAGCCCTTTAATTACGTTAACCAAGTTATCAATTTAGGAGAGTTTGTCTTACCATCAATGCATCTGGACATAAGATCCAATTCACCAATTAAGCATCTAGAGCATAAATCTAAAGCAATGTGTGATGACCCATCCACTTCAGCACCACCATCATCATCTAAACCAATACCTACTTCTAATAAACCATCGTTATCATATAATAAGAATATCAAGAAAAAGCTAAAGGTACCCATGGGCAATGAGCCTGAAGTCATCCCCCATGTCTCTTCTACAGAGATTCTTTTTCCCATGGAAAAGGAAGAGTTTCCTGACATGATGAAGGATATACCTCAACCTGCATTCCTTGCTTCATCTATGGGATCATTCATGCCTCAGGTGATGGTGTATTTAATAAATCCCAAACTCATGGAATATTTGGTTCAAAATGTGACTTTTACGCAAATTATCGAGTTTGTACAATATATGGGGAGACCCTATGTTCCCTCTTTTCCCATTGGGACGGTGGTGCCTTTAGGTATACCACCCAGTCAAACTAACTTTATATATGGGGGTTTTGACTAAGCCTCAAATCATTCTCCTGTTATCAGTCATGATGATGAACCTTTCATAGGAAATATATACTACTTGTCGAATCTCAAAATTTCTCTATGATACTTCTACCATTTACATTGGTATTGTAATGGTTTAGGTCTATATGAGTAGGGTCATAGAACACCCTTTCAACTATAGTATTAGTTACCTATGGATAATTTTGGATTAGGGTATTCTATACACGTATCGGATGAGCTCCTAGCTGATTTCTTGTAATGCCTAAGCTTAGGCTTCGGGGAAGACATTGATTGGAATTCATACACTAATCCCAACCCTTCTCTTTTATGGATGAATCAATACCTAGAAGCCATGGTTACCATAGAACCTCCCAATATTTATCACGAGCCCATATTGGAAGAAGAATATAAATCAAAATATCTTTCTAAAACTGATTGGGTAGATGAAGATGATGAATATGAGGATGCAACTAAAATTTTCTATTGAGGTCCTCACCACCTTCATCATCCCAACAACTCTACAAGAGATGTTGAACCTATCAGGCATCCTATTGACATAGATGAAATCTATCATAGGGCTTTCCTCTCTCCACATAACTAAATATAGTTGCTCCCATATGTGGGTCCAATTATGTTATCCATTCCTAGAGCGGATATCAAGATCCCCATGCCTCCTAAACCACATCTAGAGCATGGAGAGCAACCAAAAATTAATAGGTCCTGCTCTTACAATCACGGAGATTACCAACTATCCATTAACATGATCTCCACTTATTTAACTACACTCCTCCATAATCCAAGTGATCCCTCAAAGTCGTTGTACCTCAACCTTGAGGCCATTGACTTTGATCATGTTGCATCACCCCCATCACCTAAGGAGTTCTTCCCATGTGAATAAATGCTTCAACCATTCCATTTTATCCTAGGTTGTGCTCATGATGTCTACAATACTAAGGTTGAATAAAAATTGATAGATCATCCTAATACAACAGATGACATCCATATCATCCCTACACATCACCATCTTGAGGAAGGATCTCATACGTCAATAGATGAGACTTTCAATGTGGATATTGGTAATGATCCAACTAATCCTAAGAAATTCAAATTCAGAGAAAGTCTATCTCCCAAGTAATGAGCCATCCTCACACCTCTATTGACAAAGAAGTCAAAGATTTTGCTTGGTCATACAAAGACATGTCAGGTCTACATCCAAAATTGGTTACTCATAACCTTTCATTAGACCCCACTATGAAATTGGTCAATAAAAAACTTAGAAAGATGCATCCAACCATTGCCTTAATGGTAAAAGATGAATTGCAGAAGTTTTTGGATGTAGAGTTTATTCAACCCATCGACTATCTAGAATGGGTATCAAACATGGTACCTATAGGTAAACCTGATGGGAGAATCTATATTTGTACAAATTTTAGAGACATAAATAAGACAATGCCCAAGGACGCATTCTCGTTGACCAACATCGAAACTCTTTTAGATGTAACTATAAGTTATGAGATGTTATCCCTCATGGATGGTTTTTTAGGCTATAATAAAATTCGGGTCAAACCCAAGGACCAACATAAAACAACCTTCAACACTCCATGGAGTGCATTTTGTTCTAAATTTATGTCATTCAGCCTCAAAAATGTTGTGCCACATATCAGCAGGTCCTGACATACATTTTTCATGACTACATGCACAAGATCCTAGAGAATTATATTGATAATTTACTTAACAAATAATTATTGCATGAAGAGCACGCAAATGTTTTGTGAAAAGTCTTCAATTGCCTGATAGAGCATAACGTCAGGCTAAATCCTACGAAATGCATTTTTGATATCACATCAGGAAATTTTTTGGGATTTATAGTCTCTAAATGAGGGATCAAAGTCGATCCATAAAAGGTCAATGCTATTTTGAAAATGTTTCCCCAAAAAAACATCAAATAACTTTGAAGCCTACAAGTCAAATTAGCATCCATTAAGTGCTTCATAGCGTAATTATTGGATAAATTTTGACCCATGAATTAACTGTTACATAAGGGGATACCATTCAATTGGGATGAAGGCAGTTAGAAGAATTTTTTTGAACAATACCTAGAAATACCACCAATATTAGCTCCACCTTGACCAGGGGTACCTTTCCTGATATATATATTAGCCACAGGCTTTGCTTTGGAAACCATGTTAGCCCAGAAGAATAAGGAGAAAAAAAGTAGACTATATATTACATTAGTTGCACCTTGGTCAGCTATGAGCTATAATATGTATACATTGAAAAGATATGTTTAGCAGTGGTTTTTGCTATCAAAAAGCTATACCATTACATGTTAAGTCATATCACGTATGTTATATCCAAAGAGAATCCTTTGTGATACATGATGAGTCGCACGTATCATAATACACATACCATAAATTTTATCATGCTATTGATAGAATTAATATTGAATTTATCAATCAAAAATCCATTAAATAATAGGTTATAGCAGATCAACTAGCAGAGGCACCTCTTTAGGACAACATACCTCTCGTCATAGAGTTATCTTATAATGTAATATTTGCATTATCAAAGTCACCCAAACCTGAAGAATCGGATAACAAAGTTGACATAACTTTGTTCTTTGATGGTTCAAAATGCGAGAAAGGGGTGGCACAGGGATCATTTTTTCACACCACAAGGAGCTCTTATGCTCTTGTATTTTAAACTCAATTTCCCTTGCACCAATAATAACATTGAATTTGAGGCTCTAATATTGGGTCTCCAAATAGCTATCGCCATGAAGACTAAGAAGCTAAATATCATTGATGACTCCTTACTCGTAGTAATTCAAGTGAAAGAAATTTATCAGTGTAGATGTCCCATCCTGAAAGCTTACAAAGAGCTTGTGGATACATATCTAGTCCATCTAGATTGGTACAAAATCGAAGTAGTTCCTTGTACATCTAATAAATTTGATAACATAATGGTGTCTTTGGAATCCTTAATACCTCATAATATTTACATTGATGTTACTACTATCCAAGTTAAAATGCTCTCACAATCCACAATGTTACGTGAGGCTCCAAGCAACAAAGAATAGTCCACATGATTTAGATAGAACCAAACCATGAATGGTTATACAAAGCACAAGACTTTTTGACATAGGTACACTAGGGGTTCTTGATCTCATAGGGTCCTTCAATGAATGGTACTACCATTCATCATAAGGTTGTCTTCCAATCTATATTTCTTCAAATTGAATTGCATTGGGAACATGCTATTCAGATAGTCAAAGTGATAGCTTATCAGGATTGGCTAGTCTAATTAAAAGATTACCTAAAGCTTGGTAGTGTCCCTCAAGGATTATCAGATGATACAAAAATAGCATTTAAATAGAAAATAATTATATATTTATTGCTAGGAGATATTTTGTATTGACAAAGCTACGATGGAGTCCTCCTTCGTTGTCTCAAGCTCTAATAATCTCCTTGGGTAATATTGCAATCTCATGATGGTACCTACAGTGGCCAATTTAGTGGTATGGCTATCATTAAGCACATCCTTATAATTGATTATTATTGACCCATTATGGAGAAATATTATTGTGCATATGTTAGGAAATACATCAAGTGTCAACATCATGTTAATCTCACGCACCTACCATCTCAGACCTTACAATTGATTCAATTGGCTTGGCATTTTTCTCAATAGGTATTTGATCTAATCATGAAGATCTCTCCTCCTTCATCGGGCTACCACATGTTCATTATAATGGCAACTGAGTATTTTACTAAATGGGTGGAAGAAATCCCTTTGACCATTACAACTGGACCTCGTATTGTGGAGTTAATACTCCATAATATTATATATCATTTTAATATACCATCCAAAATCATATCAGATGATGGAAAATCATTTAATAATAAATATGTGTAGGCTTTAACATCCAAATATAACATTTAGCACAACTTTGCAACACCATATTCTACACAAGCAAATGGGCAAGTAGAGGCCTCTAATAAAACCATAGTTGCCATATTGAAGAAAATTGTTAAGAAAAATCATAAATATTGGCACCTTCAATTACCTCTAGCTTTATGGGTTTATCACACTAGCACCCAGACTCCCACTAGGGCAACCCCATTTTTTCTAGTATATGGTGCTAAGGCCATTGTGCCCTTGGAATTAGGAATTCCATTACTGCGATTCTCATTGAAAGAGTTCATCGATGATGACACTTCATGGCAAGCTCACCTCAATCAATTGATCCTTCTTTATGAACAATGAGTGAATGGTCTCGAGCATCTTTGTGTTTATCAAGATCATATTAAATGAAATTAAAATATTAAACTCCATCCAAGAGAATTTAAGTTTAGGGATCTTGTGCTTAAAGAGAACCAATAAAATGTAAACCTACCACCTCATCTAAGAGATAAATTTACGATAAATTGGTTGGTTTCCTTTGGTGTAACAAAGAAGATAGGACCTGGAACATATCACCTAACCTTGTTATAAGGTTTTGAGGAGCCTAAACCTCTTAACATTATTCACCTAATGGCATTTTATACTTAAGTCTTAAAATAATTAAAATCACAAAAACAATAAAAATCAACAATACGAACAAATTAGAAAATATTAAAATACAAAAACATTTACATTATGCATTTTTAATTACATGCACACATTAGTTGCATTGCATTAGGTATTTTCATCTATTGCACTTGTGTTAGGATAGGTTGTATTTACATTCTTATGAATGACACCATGTTTTTTTACCAATCATGAATCCACATATCCTCATCATTCATATCTTCTATTGTGAGTAATTATGTTTTTCAACACAACTTATGAGTTGTTATAAGGTGTATACTAGGGTTTTCCGGTTATTCAACCATCCCTAGTTCTATTTTTAGATTTTGGAGAAAGCTATCTTGGATTTTGAAAGTAAGATCTAGTTTTGATAGTACCTTGCATATATCAAAATCTCGACACAGTTTACACACTAACAATCCAAGTTTGAACAAGGAAATATGACACTACAAAGTGGTCCTTGTCACCTAAAGCAAAGTGTTTCCTTGCTCATATTATTAAGCACATGGTCTAGAATGTTGAGCATTGATAAAATATTAAGCTCCTTCTACCCAAAACATTCCCTTGCTCTTTCACAAAATGAGCAAAATTCTCAAAACAATACAAAATAAATAGTGATTTTCATCACTAGGTAAATCCCTTGCTCAAAATCAAAACAATAATACAAAATAAATGGTGGTTATCACCACTAAGCATGAGCAATTATCCCAAGCAATTAAAATAAAATAATGGGGTAACGATCTTGGATCGCTAAAATCCTTAGTTTTCAAAATCCATGGGGTGATCTCCATTATAGCAATGGGTTGAATGAAACCTGCCTGGCAATGGAGTGGCCTTATGCAGGGTGATATGTCTATCACATTAGCGATAGTTTGTATAGATGAATGTTAGCTTATGGGTGAGCTAGATTTAGGTGGCTCGTATTGCCTAGTAGTCTAGTCTAACTACAGTTAAACTCAGTATCATGATGACCATAGGGTGATCCTCATTACAACAATGGGTTGAATGAAACCCACTTGGCAATGAGGTAGTCTTATGCTTCATCTAATATATTCACTTTGCACACATAGGGATAGTGAATATTTGGGTCTTCTTAATAGGCTTGTATCTTTCAGGAGTCTTGTGTAGTCATTATACAACTTTTGATCAATCAACTAGGGTGTTTGAGTCTCATGGAAAACCTCAAAAATTCCCTCATAGCAACAAATAATCTCATCAAACAATCACAGTTTTCCTTATCAATTTTTTTTTATTAAGGGGTGTTCATAAGATAGGATAGATACCAGATGGATATCAGCAATGATATTTATATGACCACTAACTATTTTATGTATATATTTTAGTTTACAAAATTTTATAGAAAAACCCCTACATCACCATCATTTCATCTCACATATGCATCGATAAATGGTTAATTCTTATGATAAGAGTTAACATTTTCATTCATGATTTTTATACATTTTGTGGTGTCTACCATTAGTTTGTTAAACATAAATTATATTCATTCCTTATGTTTTAAGTGTTATAAATAGACTATATTATGTCATTTGGATCATCTAAATATACCTTTCTTGGTACATACTTGGGACATTAGATTACTTTAAGGGGAAGTTATCTAGTTACTTCATGCAATGCAATAACTGCACAATTGTCAAAGTACAAGTTGTATATGTGCAAATTGTCCCTTGCACATCTAGGTAGAGTGTTGGCTAAGGAACCTATTTCCTATATAAAGGGCCATAGACATAGAACAAGATAGAGTAGTAGGAAGTAGTGTAGACCAGTGTGGTATGATGTAGTAGTGTGATGTAATGTGATGGGGTGTAGTATGCTCAATAACCATTCTTGAGTAGTAGCTATATTCATGGAGTGTTTATTTCCTCCATAGCTACTTTTGTAAACATCTCCATCATTTTTATTTATAGTATATTTTCATTCATCTCATAGATTTACTTTATTTCATATTATTTTGCATCTTGTGATTACTATCTCCCATTACATGTTGCATCAAAAGCTAACAGTGGTATCAGAGACACGGTAGGTCAATAGGAAAACCACTATTATCATTGACCCTAAGTTTTTAACAATCTGATACGTCATTGGACCAATCATTGTCAAAAAATGTTGCAAGTGTGAACAGGACTTAGCTTGAAACAGGATTAAAAAAATCCAGTTTTTATAAGCCTAGTGTGAACACACTTACCTTTTGTCGGCTAATTTTATCGGATGGTCGGCATGATTTTTCCTTCTCCCTTTCCTTCATTTTCTCCTTATCCCTCCATTCAGCTTCCTCTTTTCCTGCCATCCATTTTCCCTTATCACTCCACTCCCTTCCTCTCCCCATGCTCACTGCCACCTCCCACTCCACTTCCTACTCCTCCATTCTCTCTAAACTCCCCGATCTTCCTCCACCTTCCCTTCCCTACTTTAGCGCATGTTCTAAGCCTATATAAGGTTTAAGTTAATGTATGTTTTTGGATGGTTATTCAATGCATGTTTTCGGCTTTAATTTATTCGTGTTAATTATTATTACCTTGGCCTAATGTTAATCTAAGGTTAGTTGAAACTTAGACTTACACTGGTATCAGAGCTCAGGGGGCACAGATCTTGAGGGCTAAGGTAAGGCACGAAAGCCAAAGCACACAGATCCCGAGGAGCGGTAGAGAAGCTGTCACATGGATCCCGAGGAGTGGTGGAGAAGCTATCGCATGGATCCTGAGGAGCAGCGGAGTGGCTGTCATACAGATCTCAAGGAGTGCACTGATCTCGAGGAGCAGTGGATCTCAAGGATCTGACTAGACATTGATAGTAGGTTGACATGGCAGTAGAGCTGGTAGCACGTGGATCAAGGCTAACATGGCGACAGAGCTGGTAGCATGTGGATCGAGGTTGACATGGCGATGGAGCTAGTAGCACGTGGATCAAGGCTAATGAGGTGGTCCTGACTAGATGCTGATGTGGCTGGCTGATGTGGACAAGTGACATGGCAGTGCTGACTAGACGCTAACGTGGCTGGCTGACGTGGACGACTGCTGATGTGGCTGGCTGACGTGGACGACTGCAGATGTGGTAGGATGACGTGGATGACTATGAACATGGCAGGCTGATGTGGATGAGAGCTCCGGTGTGTACCACATGGTGACTTTTGATTGGTCGTCTGATGGGAAAAATGTTGGTGGATCGATTTCTCGAAGGCAATCGACCTATGAACGTTCGTAGGCTTAGATAAAGCCTTGAAATGTTCATTGCCCACTGAATGTGGGACTAATATTTTAAAAAAAAATTGTTTTAGCCAATGAAGTTAAATATAACCTCTGTCCACTTTTTCCCATCCATCTAGCATGGCCTAGCGGTGAAAGTCCCCGCCTTGCAGAGCAGAGACCCGGGGTCGAATCCCGTCGGGGTAAAAAAAAAATTGTGTCTTTGCGAATTATGAAGGTTTAAATAGTTTTTTTGTTTCCTTGCTACCATCCGAAGCTGCGTGGTGCAGCGGCTAAGATCGTCGGGTAGACAGCGGAGGTTACCGGTTCGAATCCCAGCGGGGGTTTAAAAAAAAAAGGTTAAATTTTTAATTAAATTTTTATTATTTGTTTTTTTTTTTAAATTATAATTTCTATATATAGTTTTTTATTATTGTTTTTTAAATATCCATTTCATTTAAAAATAATAATTAAAACTCTATATAGGAAATTGTTAAAAAAAATTTAAAGTCTTTATTAAAACAAATTTTAGAAAAAAAAATTTAAAAATAAAAGGGTGCAAAGATATTTTGATATAAAAAGTTTATTTTTGGCATCATACTAAGTTGTAACCCAATTCATACGGTGTGATTATGGGTAGATGATCCGGTCAGCCGAATGCTATAATGCATTACTGTCTTTGTTGAGAAGAGAGACTCCTGATTCCTTTGACGGAAAAGTCCAGCAGTATGGACTTCATACAGTGTTTTACCAATTAGAGAATCAAGTGATTGCTCATCTGAGGAAACCAGATTCTAGCTATGAGGCAGATTCTGAAGATAATATCTTCGAGCAAAGGATAGTTGAATCCGAGACGGCTGATATAGTGCCTGAAGGACAGTCAAGTGACAGTTATACACCTGCAGTGCCTGAAGTAGAAACAAGTGAGAGCTATAAACCACGCTCTCCTGATTCAGAACCAGAAGAAGAAGAACCAGTGGAGGTGAAATCTGCAATTGAAAAATGAAATATTCTCAAACGAAGTTATGAACCAGTAGATGCACCTGAAGTCATTATAATTAGTGATGACGAAGCAGACAATTTCATGTTTCCAATTTTGGGTGATCCTCAAGAAGAAGAATGCCAAATCAGTGAGCATATTAAGAAAGCTAGATTTGATTTAAATCAGTAAATCAGTGATCTATTTTGTACTTCTTTGTACTACTTGTTTGAAGTTGCAATAAAGTTTGCTTTCTAATATGGCTTCCAATACTAGTCTACCAATCCCTGAGTTCAATGGTGGTGATTATGAGTATTGGTCAATTAAAATGAAAACTCTTTTGATAGGCAAAGGTCTTTGGGATGTGATTGAAGAGGGATATACTGAACCTACTGCTGCTGAATGGGCCGCTTTGAGTGTTGCTGATAAAAGGGCTAGAAAGGAAGCACAGAAGAATAATTCTTTCGCCCTTTATCATATCCAACCCGCCATTGATAGAAGTATTTTCCCTAGAATAGCTTCTTTTATAACTGCTGAATCTGCTTGGAATGCTTTAAAATAAAGTTATAGGGGTAGTGACCAAGTCAAACAAGTTAAACTACAAACCTTGAAATGAGAGTTTGAGACTCTTAAAATGCAAGAGAGTGAAAAGGTTGGTGATTACTGCGTGCGTGTGAAAGCTGTAGTAGATAAGATGGTCACTTTAGGAGATGTAAAGCCTGAAGTTATAGTGAAGAAAGTGTTGAGGACACTTCTTCCTAAGTGGAATTCAGTTGCCATAATTATAGAAGAATCCAAAGACCTAACTTCTCTGTCTTTTGAATCCCTAATTGGCTCACTTCTCTCACATGAAGAGAGGTTACAACAAAATCCTTCCACAAGTTATGGAGGAGATGATAAAGCCTTTGCTTCACAAGAAGGCAGAGGTAGAGGCCGTGGCAAAGGATAGAATAGAGGTAGAGGTAGAAATAATCAGAGAGGTGGAACTCCTAACAGAGGAGGAAATCAGAACAGAGGAGGATTCTCAAACAGAGGTGAACAACAGAATAGAGGCGAACAACAAAATAGAGGAAAACAATCTGGCAAATGCAAAGGAGGAGATAAGTCAAAACAATCTTGCTACAACTATGGCAAACTTGGCCATTATGCTTGTGACTATTGGACAAAAACTTCACAAGGAACTAGTAGCAGCCAGAGCAGTCAATTTGGAAATTTTGGAGAAGAGGAAGAGGCCACAAATATTTTTCTCTCTTATGGTTAGGCAGATAAGAACATGAATGATACATGGATCTTGGACACTAGGTGTTCAAACCATATGAGTGGCAAAGAAGGGCTCTTTGCTACTCTAAACTCCTCATACAAATCCAACATCAAATTGGGAGATGATAAATCATTGGCAGTTGAAGGCATTGGAGCAATGGTAGTTCCAACTAAAGAAGGCATCAAACATGTAAGTGATATCTATTACACACCCCATATTCAACACAATCTTTTAAGTGTTGGTCAAATGTTAGAAAAGAACTACAAGTTGCTTTTTGATGAGGGTAAATGCACTATTTTTGATAAAAATAATAGTAATAGAATCATTACACAAGTGCCAATGTCAAAGAATAGATTGTTTCCTTTTAAGTTTGGCCAGCCAAGGGGAGATAAGTTAGCAAATGTTGCTATTTCCAATCCAAGTGTCCTATGGCACTTGAGATATGGTCATTTGAATTCAGCTAGTTTGAAAATGGTAACTTCACAAGCGATGGTAACCGGACTTCCTAAGGTTCAGGATAGTAAGGAAGTCTTTGAAGGGTGTGCTCTTGGGAAGCATGCCAGATCAAAATTTCCTCATGGACAAGCATGGTGGACCAGCTATCCACTCCAGCTAGTGCATACAGACATCTGTGGTCCGATGCAGACCAAGAGTCTTGGTAACAACTCTTACTTCCTACTCTTCATTGATGATTTTACTAGAATGTGTTGGATATATTTTTTGAAATATAAGGATGAAGCATTTGAATGCTTTGTTGATTTCAAAACAAGAGTTGAAAGTGAGAGTAGATATTTTGTAAAATGTCTTAGATCAGATAGAGGAGGAGAATACTCCTATAATGAGTTCTTGAATTTTTGTAAGCAACATGGCATTAAGAGGCAGTTCACAACTGCCTACACTACACAGCAGAATGGTGTCACAGAGAGGAAGAATCACATCATTGTGGAGATGGCAAGGTCTATGCTTCAGAATAAGCATTTGACTAATTCATATTGGGCAGATGCAGCCAGGACCAATGTACATATCTTGAACAGAAGTCCTACAAGTTTGGAAGGACAGACACCTTACCAAGCTTGGTATGGTAAAAATCCAAATGTTAAATATTTTAGAGTGTTTGGCTCGCTGGCATATTATTACATACCTGATGAGCTTAGAAAAAATCTCGATCCAAAGAGTCAGGCATGCATCTTTGTAGGATATTGTGAGAATACAAAAGCTTATAGACTCTACAATCCCAGGACAAGAAAGTTTGTGCTTTCCAGGGATGTGATTTTTGATGAAGGGTGAGAATGGGGTAAGCCTCAGATTTTTAGTGATGATGAATCTAGTGATGTAGGTTCTCAACAAGTGCAACAACAAACACCACAAAAAAGTAAGCAGTCTTCTCCCAGAGATCCAAGTTCATCTTCTGATTCAAATTCTTCACCAAGTCCTTCTCCGCAGATATAAGTAAGTTCCTCACCAATGGACGTTGATTCTCCATCCAGAGGTAAGAGAACTCTACAGAATCATCCATCATATCATATGTTGGATAAGAATTTTTCAAAAAGATACACTAGGAGTCAAGCTAGTGAAATGAATTATGTTCTACAAAGATTAGAAAATATGCACTTGTATGGTGATGATGTTTCCCAGCAGGAACCTAGGGGAGATTTAGTTAACTATGCTTTGTTAACTAATACACAACTTGAACCTTCTAATTATGAGAAGGCTTGTACTGAAAATATTTGGCAAGATGCCATGAAAGAGGAGATCACATCTATAAAAAACAACGACACTTGGGAGCTGGTGAAGCTTCCTAAAGGAAAGAAATGTGTTGGATGTAAGTGGGTCTCCAAGACCAAGTTTAATGCTGATGGTAGCATTGAGAGGCATAAGGCGAGATTATTTGCAAAGGGATTTACTCAAAAATATGGAATTGATTATGAAGAGACTTTTGTTCCTGTAGCCAGACAAGAGACTATCAGAACAGTTCTTGCCTTAGCTGCACACAAAGGATGGACAGTCCAACACATGGATGTAAAGAGTGCATTTCTAAATGGTTACTTGACAAAAGAAGTGTATGTTGAGCAACCACAAGGATTTGAAGAGAAAGACAAGGAAAATCTTGTTTACAAACTAACGAAGGTTCTTTATGGCCTCAAGCAGGCATCGAGAGCTTGGTACTCACACATTGATGGGTACTTTAAAGATTATGGGTTCATCAAAAGCAAAAATGAACCCACACTCTACTACCTCAATCAAGGAAATGACATCCTCATAGTTTTTTTGTATGTGGATGATCTCATTTTTATGGGTAGTAATGAAAAAGTTAACATGGAGTTCAAGAACTCCATGATGCAAGAATTTGAGATGAAGGATCTTGGCTTGATGAAATACTTTCTTGGAATGGAAGTATGAGATGAAGGATCTTGGCTTGATGAAATACTTTCTTGGAATGGAAGTATGTCAGACAGATTCAGGTATCTTCATTTGTCAACTTAAGTATTCTCGAGATATGATTCAGAAGTTTGCTATGGAGCAATGCAAAGCAGTTGCAACTCCAATTGGACATGGGATCCAATTAAGCAAGGATGATGGAGCACCGAAAGTTGATGTGACCACTTTCAAAAGCATTGTTGGGAGTTTGATGTTTCTCGCCAACACCAAACCAAAAATTTAGTATGCTGTATCTCTTGTTTCTAGATTTATGTCTAATCCATCTGAGCTGCATTTGCAAGCAGCTAAAAGGATTTTGAGATATGTGAAGGGTACATTAGACTTTGGAATCCAGTACTATAAATGTGATACTATCAAGCTTGAAGGCTTTAGTGATAGTGATTGGGTCAGCAATATTGATGATATAAAATCCACATCGGGTAACTGTTTTAGTCTTGGTTTAGGCCTAATAACTTGGAGTTCGAAGAAGCAAACAGTAGTAGCACTATCTTCAACAGAAGCTGAGTATATAGCAGTGACTCATGCTAGTACTCAAGCTCTATGGATTTGAAGGTATTAGAAGAGATTGGAGAGTAGAAAAGTGGTCCAACTCAAATATTCTATGACAACATCAGTGCCATTCAGTTGGCATACAATCCTGTCCACCATAGTAGATCCAAGCATTTTGATATGAAGTACCACTTCATTCGAGATATGGTGGAAACTGATATTTTTGAGCTTCACTATTGTCACACTTTGGAGAACGTCGCTGACATATTAACCAAGGTGCTGGCTAAAGCTCAATTTGTAAAGTTGAGAGACTGTATAGTCAGTTCTCTCAACTTTAATGGGGAGAATATTGCAAGTGTGAACAGGACTTAGCTTGAAACATGCTTAGAAAAATCTATTTTTTCTAAGCCTAGTGTGAACACACTTACCTTTTGTTGGCTAATTTTATCAGATGGTCGACATGATTTTTCCTTCTCCCTTTCCTTCATTTTCTAATTATCCCTCCATTTAGATTCCTCCTTTCCTGCCGTCCATTTTACCTTATCACTCCACTCCCTTCCTCTCCCCACGCTCACTGCCACCTCCCACTCCACTTCCTACTACGTTCTCTCTAAACTCCCCGATCTTCCTCCACCTTCCCTTCCCTACTTTAGCGCCTGTTCTAAGCCTATATAAGGTTTAAGTTAATGTATGTTTTTGGCTGGTTATTCAATGCATTTTTTTGGCTTTAATTTATTCGTGTTAATTATTATTACCTTGGCCTAAGGTTAATCTAAGGTTAGTTGAAACTTAGACTTACAAAAAATCTTAGAAGAGTCTAGGTGGTAGAATTAAGGAGAGCCATAAATAAGGACTAAAATAAATCTTAGTTTTTGGGATACTGATATTGCATATGGATAGAGTCTTTCCATAGGGTTTCAAGGGAAAAATTATGAATACTATGACTCAGCACTTGATCCACTTGTTTGATAAATAAATTAGTGAAGCTCATCTAAGAGATATGGAGAAATTAACCTGAAGGTTCTTTTATTATAGGTAATTAATTCTCAAATGATTGGGACACCTCCTACAATTGAAATCTAGGATATTTCAACTTTGTTGCCTGAAGGTCAGAGTACCTTCATAGTGTAGATATTAGTTGTTGTAAGAGAAGAACACTATAGAAGAAACTTCTGGAGAAGAATTGTAGTGAAGTTGGAAGACATGATATCTCCATTGCTATATTGGAAACTTCATAAGAATAAAATACCATAAAAGCCTTGATCCAGAAGAAAAGGCCATAGAAGTCTTGATCCAGAAGAAAATGCCACAGAAGCCTTTGTACTAAAGAAAAGGCCATAGAAACCTTGAAGAAAAGGCCACAAAAATCTTGATATTGAAGAAGACTCCAAAAGAGAGTATCTAATTTAGAAGTGAATTTTAGTACTAATATTTTGTTGTAGGAACAGGGAGATTCAGTGAGTTGGGAAAGCTTCCTAAAAAAATGTTAGGACGAGTATCTTCTTCATAATTAATCCAACACATAAAGCAAAAGATATTGGGAGAAGATCTCATTGATGAATAAGGACTAGGAGAATCCTGCTTGAATTTAGTAGTAGTAAAATCAGAGATCCAGGAGATCTCACCACCAATACTTCCACAAGTAGAATATTGAAGATAAGATCTCAAGGACGACTAGAAGAAGCTGCAAGACCTTGGCGAGGTCTCTATAAGAATCTAGTAAAAGTCTTGGAGAGCCTTGCTGAAGAAATCATCAAAGGAGTTCCAAGGAGAACTCATTGGAGAATTCACTATTGGAGATAGTGAAATATTTGGGACAATTATCACCAATTGACAACAAGCCCAAGAAGAAAAATTTGTCAAGGAGTACCAAATCTCAGAAGGCCTCAAGATATTTAGAATCTTGAGAAGAAAATCATGTTTGAAATTAGAATTCAAAAAAAAACTTGAAGGAAGATTTGGATAAAAGAAGCCTACCAAATCTAGGATATTTGGAGATTACCTCTCAAAACAAGAAGGCACCACTTCATAATCAAATATTTCTTCTAATCTACAGCAAAATGAGGAGACTAAAATAGGAGAAAACTACCAAAATCCTAGGCTTGTGAAAGAGAGTTGGAGACCATATTTTGGTGAAGATAAAATTGTTCAAGGTAGCCTATAGAGAGCTACAAGATCTTACTCATGGTAGCAACTTGGTGATCTTAGACACCAAGATATACATCCTCTATAGAAGTGGTAAAAAGGGCTTTCAAAAAAAGGTAAGCAACTATTAGTGCAAGTAAATTCATTAAGTGGATTACTTATCAGATTTGTTTAAGCACCTTGATTGGAGTAAAGTTTTAAAAAGGAGAGTTGAATTAAGAGTCTTCAAATGTGCAAAAAGAAAGGATTATTTAAGGTTTATTTGCACTTTAGGAGTTGATTAGATTTAATAATTTCAAACTATTTATCAACTCCTATCATCTACTTTGAAAATAAAAATAAGACTAGATCCTATTACCTTGCTTATAAAGAAATTTTTGAATAATTCTTGAAGATTCATTTCAGATTATTCATGATTAGTTACAGTACATTGATTAAGTGCATTATTTTTAGAGTTGATTGGAGTGATAAGGTGAAATTTTTAGTGTAGTAGAAGTAAAATATTACTATATTCATTTGCACTATTATATTGCTCTTAAAGATTATTGTTTATGTTCATTATAAGGGCACAAAAATAGAAATTTTTAAAGTGTCTAAAGAAACTATTATTGCACTAAGATATACAAATTTGAAGTGGCCTAAGAAAGCCACAAAATCAGCTCAATCCTCCAAGCATTGGATAAGTAAGTAACCACCATAAGAGCATCAAAAGAAGCCTCGAACGAGACTTGGTGACTCTCAAGTTCAAATCACAAGAAATAGTGCAAACAATAGCCTCTATCATGTGGTTACAAGTTTGGATTCATTTATAAAATATCCAAGCAAATCGGGGAAGGTGTCTAATCAAGACACAACCTCAAAATCCCTATATTGCACTCAATATTCTACCTCAAAACCAGAAATTCAGGTTTATAAAGAGGACTGAAAAATAAGGTGCAACAAGGTCATCTTGTATAAAAAATATTTTAAATTATATTGCACTATTCTAATCTAGTTATATAGGTATAGAAGGTGAATTTAAAGGTCCCTCAAAGACACTACACTTTATGGAAAAACCAGCTTAAAGTGGTCATATTCTAGAAGCCATCCAAGCCTACCTCAAGGAGCCATTCAAAGGGCTCATACTCCTCATATCCTAGATAGCTGAACCTATAAGATACACATACAAAATCAAGGGAGAACAATGCCATTCAAGATCAATAGCATCTATGAAAGGAGGACAAAAAATAAATATAAATGAAAAGAAAAGTTGAAGCACCATTGGAGTGTCACTTACTCCATATACGCTCACTGAAAGTGATGCTCAAGGTCTCTATACTATTGCTCCATATCCTAGCAAAAAATGTGCAAGTGAATGAAATAAAAGGTGGGTATTTACAAAGCTAAAAAGGTCTCCAAAGGGTTCATTTGAACCAGCAATAGAGACTACATCCAAGTAGAGAAGAAATTGATACTTATCACTTAAGGAAAACCCTAACACTTGAATCAAGAGAGCGCTCATATTCAAGGAGGAGTTACACAAATAGGTTGGTGCATTGAGTGTATGGGATACATTTTTCAAAGAGGAAAACCAAGCATTTTTCTAAAGAACGTAACATTCTTACATTACAAGAAGGTAGATAAATGTTTCGTTGGCACCAAAATCTCCTCAAGAACCTCAAAGGGAAATTGTCATACCACTTGGCACATCAAAGAAGAATCTTATCGATTTTAAGGATGTCAACAACCAAAGTTAGCAATCATTATTCATCATCAAATCTACTATCTCATCATCTACGTGAAAAGGGCTAAGTTGTTTCATGTCAATAAGGTGTTAGAGCCTTTAATGCTCAAGGCAACCGAATTCAAGGGAAGAGACTAAAATACACCATATTTGGAATGCATTAAACTCCATGTGCTTCCATTGGAGGATACAGTCACAATATCCATGACATATATGTAAATTTTACAGTCTAAGCTTCTCTAAAATCAGTATTGAATATTGCTTGGAGAAAGATAAAATTATTTCCATTCATATGTGCTTTCTTTCCTTGGAGTTATAAGGTTTAAGTCAAAGGAACTTATTTACATTGAAATCCATACATCACAGGGAATATTTTATCAAATGAATCAAATATTTGTAATATAAAACCTAGGAGTAATAAGGGTTTCTACTTGGATAAATATTGAATATTTGCAAATATTATTGTGATCTAATTTATCCAAATATTAGGGAGTCATACGGGCTCCTACATCAAATCAATTAATTGGAAAATTAGATACACTTAACCTAATTCCCAAAGGGTTATTTATAAAGAGAGTATTTTCATAGGTTGGATATTCTATTGTCTCAATCCTTTCAAAATATATAAGTTATCCAACATTATAACCTTTTTAAAATTTGGGAATAGTGCTTAGTTCAATAGGAGCAATAAAGGATAATAGGAATTGAATTTGGTATTCTACAAAACTTTACAAAATCAATCAAATATTGAATTGTATTTCTACAAAATTACTATATCCTATCCATAGCATACTAGGGAGTCATAAGGCATTCTACAAAACTTGGTAATATCAAAATCTATCATAGATTATCAAGTTACAAAATATAAGCTTTCCTCATAACCTAAAATCCTTAGGAGTATATACTCACATTACTTGGGAGACATAAGGAAGTCTACGAAACAAGGATTAATAAAGGTTTTATAAATTCAAACTTACATTAATTGGGATTTTATACACACTGAGTAGAGAGCTATAAGGTAGTCTACTCTATCCCAAATAATATAGGTAATACAAATGTCTACTTGCATGCTAAGAAAAACTCTTAAAAGTGGAATAAGGAAGATCCCAACATGGATTAAAAACATGATGGACTACAATGATGAAAAAGGAAAAGAAAAGGAAGAACCATTACAATATGAAATAAGCTCTGAAATTACAATCTATATAAAGGAAGATTCATATAATGAATCTAATGTCAAAGGGGATGCAAGAAAGAAAAAGTTGATCAACAAGTTTTTATTCAAAAAGGAAAATATGGAATAGCTTCAATTGTGCATGTGTGGTTAGAATATATTAATAAGGAAATAGACAAGCATGATGTTCCTAAAATATACTTCAAATCTATCAGCATCTCTATTGTGCACCTATTGCAATCAATATGGTCATGAAAACCAACTTATTGGAGTTTCCATCCTTGCAAATACTATGATGGAATAAATCACTCATCTTTTTCCTATCATTTAAAATACATATACTGTAAGGGATATGAAAGAGTATTACTACAAAGAACAAATTGTTATCTTCAATAACTTATTTCATATGGATCTACTAACAATGATCTCAAGGTTTGTACTTATGAAGGGTGGAAAAATAGGTCTTACATAGGTACAAAAAAAAGAACCTATGTAGATCCACTCATGACCTAAAAAATCATGAGAATAATTATTCACCAAAAACACTTGATATCAAGGGATACCAAACTCAAGAATATGAGAGAACAAGTGCACCATGTTCTACTCAGTCATCGGTATTCTAAACAAAATGAAGACACTCGCAAAGAGAACAATAAAAGTGGTTGGATAGAAGACAAGGATGATGAACCTGAAAAAGTCAAAGGTCATCAACTAAAATAAGTAATTTAATACAATGGGGTGTTAGAAATAGACTATATTACATCATTTTGATCATGTAAATGTACCTTTCTTGGTACATACTTAGGAAATTAGATTACTTTGGTGGGAAGTTATCTAGTTACTTTATGCAATGTAATAACTGCACAAGTGTCAAAGTGCAATTTGTATATGTGCAATTTTTCCCTTGCACATATAGGTAGAGTGTTGGCCAAGGTACATATTTCCTATATAAAGGGCCATAGACATAGACCAAGATAGACCAGTGTGGTATGATGTACCAGTGTGATGTAATGTGATGGGGTTTAATATGCTCAATACCCATTCTTGAGCAGTATCTATATTCATGGAGTGTTTATTTCCTCTATAGATACTTTTGTAAACATCTCCATAATTTTTATTTATAGTATGTTTTCAATCATCTCGCATATTTACTTTATTTCATATTATTCTGCATCTTGTGATTGCTATATCCCATTACATGATGCATCAAAAGCTAATATTAAGTGATTAAAGCATACAGGCACATTTGCATTAGACCATCCCCATGAAATTAATGCATTACATCCATCCTATCATATAACATAGATTAAATGCATAATAAATAAAATAAATCAACACATACATTTAACATTCACTATTGCATCCATCTAAGCATACATAGTAGTCCATTCATATATTTAGATCACAAAATCTAATCATACATTCATCATATAACCATTACATGTCATTAGTACATCGTATATTTAAAACATCACATCATCATATAGGCATTACATACATTAATGCATCCATAACATAAAATAAAAAACATAACACATAATGAGCCATAAAAGAGGATATCACACACACACACACACACACACACACACACACATATATATATATATATATATATATATATATATATATATATATATATATATATATATATATATATATATATATAGTGTGTGTGTGTGTGTGTGTGTGTGAAAATAGAGTACATCATGGTACAAAATTTCTCGTAGGCTACAAATGTGTAGGTCCTTAGACCTTACACTCAAAATAATACATACATGGCATAAATCAAGTGGGACCTACACCCCCGAGTCACCTCCACCCTCAAACCCATCTCTGTGAGGTTACCTAGAGCTAACACTTATTGATATCTCTGATTGTGAAGCTGACCTGTGATTGGACCGCATTGATGACTATCCAGACTCACTTTGCTTGCTCTATTGGGACCCCCCTACTATAGACCTCTCTGGTAGTGTGTTGCACATAGCCTAACCCAAGTCTCTATGGTAATAATTTATGTTGTATCTGCTATACACTGAGCTAAAGTCTCCTCTACAAGGATCTACAGTCTCATAATATCTACATCACTACCTAATGCTATTGGTACCTAAGTAGCTAGAGTAAGTTGTGTAGCCTAAGCTATAGGTATGATTGCTAACTATACTCTTAGAGCATCTCTCTCCATAGTCCTCGTAGATACATCAATATTCTTGGTATCCAGATGTGCACATAGAGTGTCTATCCTCATTGTAGATATATCCACCTAATCTTGGAGAGTAACTCTCTTTGAACTGTATCCTCACCATTGTTGTTGTCTAGCACTGAGCTAACTCTAGAAAACCATGAGACTAGTATCACGCTTCACTAGTCATATTTGTGAGGTTTGTAGTTGTGCATGTACACTCTACAACTGTACTTGTAGTTGTACCATCTCATCCATTAGGGCATCCTCCTCACCCTCCTCCTCAACCTAGGGCTCATATATCTATCCTATAACATTTCCCCACTCATCCTCTATCCTACAATGTACTCATCACTCATCATCTCCTCCACCCTCCTCTACTACCACTACTATATATCTATCCATTATCCCACCACCATGCCATAACCGAGTGATCCACTAGGTATCATAGTCTACATTGATACCCAGGTCTGCTAATCCCATATCTACCACTGTAGGGTCCACCTCCTTTGATAATTCCACTACCTAAGGTGGCTCAAACTATATCTCGTTATTATGATGATGATAGAGGACTGGCTCCTTTGGCACATTCTAAGGAACCCCAAACTACTGAGTCACCTAAGAGTAATGGAAGTACTCTCTCAGTCCCATGGCACCCAATGAGCCATCTTCCATGACTCACCCTAGCTAGATATTATGTCACCTCAGGCCAATCAAGATAATCCAAGTAAGGCCTCCAGATGATCTGCTCTTATTGCATCCTATCCAGTGACCTAGCATAGTGTACCAATATACCCCTATGGTTTTCTCTAGCTAACATCTTGATGTTGTGGCCATTGAATCACATAACCTATATTTGTGTCTCCTAGATCAACTCAGGACATTGGTAATCTGATGGATTGATCCACCTTGACATGCTTCTAGTCCCAAACCTCAAGCAAAAGGCTGCATCCTAATACTACTCACTATCAATGTTGTATCTCATACAACTCATCATAAATGTGTTGTAGAAGTATACTCCCCATACCATAATGATACGCTATTGTAGATCACACTCCACTAAGTCATGTACTATGTCAAGGAGGTTCCAAGGGAACCTCACTCCTAAGAATTTGGGTAGTAGTACATTATAAATAATGTACCTACCATCTACCATCGAGAGAACACGTGCACCCCATACCACCTGCTCACCAAGGCCCCACTGTGGTCTATATCTATTAGGGCCTCATCCACCCTCTTGCCAAAAATCTATTGTAAAAACCTTGGTCGATCTCGAACATGAGTAGAGGTAATCGTCAATCCCTTAATAGGGATCCTATAAATCTGGTAGATGTTCTTCAATATCACCATCATCTCACCCATTAGAATATGAAATATGTTGGTCCTATTATCCCATTGATGAGCCATGACCATAAGATAAGCCTGATCTGCCATCACAGTTAGTAGGCACACAACCCATCTGAGGTCGATCACCCAAACCATGCCCAATCATCATAATTGAGATCTCATTACAAGTCTAAGAATATTTTTGTCTCCCTATCTCAAATTTTCAAAGTGTAAGCCCAAAACATCACCAAAATACAACAAAAATATCAAAAATATCATCAAAATACAACAAAAAAATCAAAAACATCATTAAAACACAAAATAAAATAAAAAACATCATCAAAATACAACAAAAAAAATCACAAAGATCATCAAAACCAACAAAACAAATCAAATAAAGCAAAACATAAGAAAAATCACCAAAAATCAAAGTTATAGGCGATCTTTTAAGGCCCACACAACTAGCAGGTGCATCGTCGTACCTCGCGATGACTGCCCCAATGGTCAAATTCTTTTGACCATTGGAATTCAATCATGGCTACCATGAGCCCTAATGGCCCCCATTCCACCAAAGGGGAGACATTCTGGCCTATGAAGACCCCGCAATGGCACCCATGTTGGGTCATGACCTCTCCCAAACATGCCAAAATTTAAATTTTTCTACCTGATGGCCCCAAAATTTAAACATTGCCTCCATGGTATCCCATGATAGAATCCAAATAGCAATAAATGCATGTATTTTTATTAGCACCATGAACTTCAAATTGGACATTTAATCACATCTATCGATCCATATTCATAAAAAATTGTAAAATTAACAAAAAAATCAAATAAACAAAAATCTCAAAGGTGTCGCGTACCTAGTAATTTACCCTATACACTTGGTGGTTGCAACGACTTGCTATCCATGCAATCTGGTAAGATGAGTAAATTACCATAAGGTAATTTGAACCAAATAATTCATCGATGAATCGAAATGTCTTCACTTCAATCTCCAAGAAGGCCATTACGACTGAACTACTCCACGGGAACGAGGCATTCATTTCATTCTTCTATGAAATTTTCATCAAATCATTGAACAAAGTGATTCATCACATGTTTAAATCATATTGCTATCATCTTGATTCCCTAAGAAGGCCATTGTGGCAATACTACTCCATGAGATAAAGATGTACAATTAATAAAAATAGTTGATATTACAACTGTAATAGGAATTTCCATTTACAAAGGTTGTCATCTTGCAACATCTAAATCAGTCATCTTGGTCAAGCGACTCATCACTTTCTTTACTTTTCACTTTCTCATCAACTTTTTGCTTGAGGGGGTAGTAATAATCAAAGAATTCATAATCAAAATCAATAATTAAACACTTAATCATGCAAATTGCATTCGTCCATGAATCATTACTAATAGCTATCATAAGCTTCCCTATTTGCTGGGGTAAAAAGAAAAAATGATAATCTAAATCTTTGGCCGTCTGAAATTTCAATCCTTGTAGTTTGACATCACTACCCAAATTTCATAAGATTCATTAAAGCTTTAAAAAAATTAAGCCTACCATTTTTTTGGAGGTAATGATTCAGATATGTATGCTCTTTTCATGATTGGGACATCTAAAGTTGACCAGATCAATGAACATCAATCAACCTGCAATGTGATGTTAGGTTGTCTATTTTTGCTCAATGTTGTGCTTTCACACAATGCATCTCAAAAATTGGTATCTATAAACACTTAAAATACATCATGTTGAGGAGGCTACTCATATGGACACCTTTTCAAGCCATTTGGGCCTTCCCCAAATCTAACAGTGGTTCTAACCACTCAAGCAGAGTATTTTGTCCTTTTTTAGCTTGAGTTGTGATAATCCATGATGACTCTAGTGCCATTGTGATGGTCCACGATAGCCCCACTATGATCATTATGACTCATGATGACCCATAAACTCACCATTCTGAGCCATGACGATCGAGTATGTAACAAACTTGGGCTCCTCGATCTGAGTAAAATCCATTATAGGGCAACTGTTCTTGAATGGATATGCTCAAGAACCTTACAAAAGTGATGTCTGGTCTCCCTAAGCCTAACTGAATCTTGGTCTTGGCTTCTTTAGTAAGCTAAGATGCCAATTTAGGAGATCTATATAAGGCACCAAAAAAAATTTCAAAGAGAGAGAATTGAGATCAATTGGATGCAATGAAGTGCTACCTATTTGAGGAATAGAGAGAAAACTCTCATATGTACTAAGGTGTTTTTCAAATCACATTATAATGCTTGCATATCCATCAATGGAGTTTTCAAGAGCTTGAAGGCAAAATCCCATCGTTTTTCAACATTAATTCCCATGAACTCAAGCCAATTCCAGTGAATCAACTGTGTTTGGAACACAACAAACATTGAACATCAATTTGACAATCGAATTGAATGTCACCCCATATCAATCACGAAGGAAAATATTATTGTTCAATGATCGTCGTGCTCCACAACGACCCACAGGTGGAGCCATCAAACCTTATGACGGTCAGTAGAGCCCACTATTTTGAGTCATGATGGCCGTGTGGTGACATTTTATTTTTTGTCTTTTCTCAGTTAGATCAGTTTTAGTAATATTCAATTTGGTTTTATAACATAGTTTAGCATCATTTCTTTTAGTATTTCATGCATTTGTTTATTGTTTTACGTAATTTATTTCATTCACATTATCATGAAATAAGTCTCATCTTGAGAGGCTTTACATTTTCTATTGATTCTTTGTAGGTTATTTTATGTGCATGTTACAGGCCTTATCAAGAGTACATCATCTTAAGATTCCTCAATCTTGACATCATCAAGTGGAGGTCGCTAGGAAAACCCTCCATAATCAGTTTTTGGAAGAGCAAGAACTCTACGGAGTGCATCTTCCCCTTTGGGGTTTCATATTGTAATATTGTATCAATTAGTGAATCCCTAAGAGGGATATTTTTTAACCTCTTGTAAAAGACAATTCCAAATTATTAATGCGAAGGGCATCATATTTTCTTTATATTCTTTTCATTATGGTTACTTAATATTTCTCGTTATTTTTATTATATATTACTTAGTTAAATGCATGGTTGTTGCTACTTTACAACTACCAATATATAAGAAGAATATGAAGGTAATACCATCCTCATCGTATGAATAATAACTAGAGAAAGCAAAAAAAATTGAGAGTGAGATAAAGCAAATAATAGTAGGGATTGTAGAACATACTAGGCATGAGTATTTGGGAAGATGCAAAGAGGATACAATACATTATACTATCTAATATTTTTGAAAGTAATTCAATAAGATAATAAAAGAAACCAAAGGAGATACGAGATGATATCGAAAATATATCTAATGTAAAAAATGTAAGGTCAAAGGACATACAAATGTGAATTATCCTTGGAATGAATGCTACCACATATGTAATGTGCTAGGATACAAAGTGGTGACATGTCCATTCAATTTAAAAGTTTAGCTGTAGACTCTCACAATTCAAGACCAAGAGGGAAAATGGAAGCCTCAATGGAACTACAACAAGTGGAGGTTATAGAAATAACCATAGAGGGGGAAGGATGTATCAAGGTAATAGGCAAGGAGCTCAGAGTTATTTACAATATGATTCAAAAGAAATATCAATCATACAATATTGTAATTATCTAGAAGGGGGGTATTTTGTGAAGAATTTTACTCCCCATACATAGTAGATAACGTAAAAATAATGCTACACACATGTGTAGATAATGTGGTCTAGGTAACCACAAGGAGATCAATCATCCTAAGAAACTAGGTACAAGTGGCTCATAGAATGTGAACTTCTTAGACATTGATGTACCTCTAGTAAAAGAGGATGAAACTAAGAAATATGTATTAGCTATAACACAAATTTAGGCTAAGAAGGATACCCAGAATCTACAAAGAAAAGAAAGAGGTCGTAGATGGCAAAGAAGGTAATTGAAGAAGAGGTACAGAAAGTTAAGCAGTTAAGGCTAGTAGAAGAGAAATAATTAAATAATCCTTACGCATTAAAAGATAAAGCAGTTGTATAAGAGCTGGCAACACAAGTCTTGAATACAACAATAAAAATCAAGATGGCTAGTTTGTTGGAAGCATACTATCACTGCATAAGGTGATGGAGGAAGAGATGCAACTACAAAATTTAATGGAGTTCCATAGGCAACCAATATAGGAAAAGGAATAGAAGGATTATTTTATATATCCAACCATATTAATGATTAATGTTTGGAAGAAACGAGCATTAGTCTATATGGAGATACTAGGGCATAAATTAATACAAGTTATTTTGGACGCAGGATCCAATGTTAATGTGCTACCACAAAAGACCTAGAGGGATATTGGTGCTCCATAACTGTGGGACCCAAGTTTTATATTATATGGTGTTGAACAGTATGGAATTGAGATTAAGGGAGTATTGATGGCATAATAGCTGACAATAGCTGACCAAGAGTTTGTCTTGGATTTTATTGTAATTACTATGCAAAAGTCTGCATATGATGCACTATTTAGAACAGGTTGGTTGTGAGTAGCCAAAGTTAATCACAACTAGGAAAAATATCAAACCACATTCAAGAAGGGATAACAAAAGCATATGATCAACTTGAAAAATCAAATAATTAGTGAGGATTTTTCCATGACGGATGAGTCAGGTAGTTCTTTAGGTGAAGAAGAATACGAACCCAATGAAGAAGGGATGTTGTATCTATAATAATGTAGTGAGTATGAAGCTTTATCTGATAGTGGATTCCTTCATTGGTATATGGAGGAGTACAAGGTGTTTTATCCCAACTTCCTCTATATTAGTACAAAGTATATCATGGAAAAACAAGATGATAAGAAGGTCAACATGAAATCGAAAGAAGAGAAACAGGAAAAATAGACATTTCCCAAGATTTTTACATAATATACGATTGAATATGTAGAGATAGATGTGATATCAATACATCTAAAAAATACGGAAATAGCTAAGGTAGAGCCATAAAATATCAAATACGAGGGACCTCAGATCATAGACATGAATCTAGGAACAGAAAGTGAACCTAGAATGATCTATTATAGCGATGATTAGTATCCAGTGTTGAAAGCAACAACTTTCAAAATATTCTTAGAATACAAGGATGTTTTTGCAAGGAAATATAAATATTTGAAATACATACCACTAGAATTATGTGTCCACAAGATAACATTAATTCTTGGGGTATAGCTAGTGAGAAGCAGACTATATAGGATGAACCCCAAGTATGTAAATCTAGTAAATATGGAAATAGACAAGCTGTTGGATGTTGGAATTAGCTTTAGGGTTACCACAAGTGAGTGGTTTTTCACCTATTATGGTCACCTTCAAAAATAAAGTGGATAATATTTGAATATACACATATTTTTGAAGTTTGAATGTAGTCAGGATTAAGGATCCCTTCCCAATTTCTTTTACAGATTCCATTCTGGAGGAGGCTGCATTAATGAAATGTATTCATTCCTGGATGGGTTTTCTGGCTATAATAAAATTAGTATAGCTAAATAAGATAATTTAAATATCTTATTTATTATATAAAATATAATTTATGCATACAATAGGATGTCATTTGGACTATGTAATGCCTCAATGAAATTCTAGCACATTATTCTATACATATTTGATCATTTGGTAATAGGGAAATTCAAGGTATTCTTGGATGATTGGTCCATTTATGATTGGATCAAGGACCATATACCAACCTTGAGTGAATGTAATAGCTGATATAGGAATGGATAGATCTCCCTAAATCCTAGGAAATATTATTTAATGGTACCCTGTAAGAAATTACTAGGACATATAGTGTACAGTGAAGGATTGAAGACTAACCTAATAAAATTTACATCATTTTGTATATGGAGGAGCCATATGATGTAAATTTATTTAAAACCTTCTTAGGATCCATAGGATATTATAAAAGGTTCATAAAAAATTATGCACATGTGTCCTACCCATTGGACTCATTGACAAATAAAAACTTTCCTTTCAGTTGGACAGAAGAGCACCAAGGAGCTTTTGAGGAACTGAAAGAAAAACTTGTGAGTAGCCCCATTTTGGTGTTTCTAGATTGGGATAAAGAATTTTATATCCATATCAATGCTTCCAATTTTATAATAGGATGCACATTAGCTCAAGAAGACCAATTGAGGTTGGATCAACCTATTTCATTTGCAAGTTGTCTATTGTCAAGGGAAAAAAGGAATTATAGTACTGTAGAATGAGAGGCTTTGGGAATGGTATATGTGGTATAGAATTTTAGGCATTACCTGTTAGCAAATATGTTTAACTTCTATGTTGATCACCAGGATTTGTTGTACCTGATAAACAAACCGGTAATACAAGTGCAAGTTAGCAGGTGGCTCATCACTTTGCAAGAATTTATATTTTGAGTATTAGTAAGACCTAGTAAAGAGTATACGATTACAAACCTGTTGTCTTGGATATGATCAGGAGAACCTGTAGGGATGGAAATTTTAGATGAATTCCTTGATGCACAGTTATTTGCAATTAATGTTGTACCATTATTGTATAAGTTAATTAATAAATACCTATCCATAGGATATTTTCCACAAGATTTGACAATGATAAAAAATAGGAAAGTGATATTGAAGTCAACATCTTTTCAACTAATAGCTATATTGTTGTATAATATGGGTACATATGACATTTTACAAAGATGCATAATGGAGGAGGAAGTTAATACAACATTAAAAGAAGCCCACAAAGGCTTGGTAGGAGGACACATGGGGCCATATACCACTACTAGGAAGATACTCTTGGTAGGACTATGGTGGCCCACTTTGTACAACGATGTAAAGGAATACTTACAGGCATGTGACACTTGTCAAAGAGTGTAAAATCCACTTCATAGAGACTGCATGCCTTTACACCCATCACAACCTCAAGAATTGTTTGAGATATGGGGGTTGGATTTCATTGGACCATTTAAAACCATCCATAGGAAAAAAATATTGATATATAGTGGTAGCAAAAGAATACTAACAAAATGGGTAGAAGTGAGAGCACTACCAGATAACATGGTAAAAAGTACATCATGATTCTTGTATGAACAGGTGATCACAAGGTTTAGAATTTTCTATGAATAACAAGTGATAGGAGAGGTCACTTTGGTAATGAGGTTATTAAAAAACTAACAACAAAATTTAAGTTTTTGCATCCATTATCAATTCTATACTACCCTTGATCAAATTGGCAAGCGAAGGCAACTAACAAGGTCCTGGTTTCTATATTATATAAGACCTATGGTATAGAATGAGTCGATTTGGAAGAGAGTTTTTCCTCTATTCTATGGGATTATAGAACAACCTTCAAGCCTATAATGGACCATACACTATTCCAACTATTTTATGGTCAATAGGTAGTAGTGCTAGTAGAATTCTTGATACCTAGTTTATGGATAGTTGTGGAGCATCGCTTGGGTGACCAAGAAATCCTAGAAGAGTGACTGGCCATACTCATCAGGTTGGATGAAAGGAGATTCATGGTACAATGGAAAATCAAAGTAGCCCAAAGGTGAAAGAAATTATGGTATGATAAGCATCTCTGTAAATTAGAACTTAAGCAAGTTGAATTAGTTTTGAAGTTAAATTGGAATCGAGAAATCAAGCCTGGAAAGTTGACTTTATGGCTTGGTCCTTTTTGAGTTCTAGAAGTAATGGATAATTGGGTAGTAAAACTACAAAAGATAGATGTGATAGTTGTACCTAAAATAATGAATGGTTTGAATTTAAAATAATACAAAGCACAATGTTTGTTCATTGCTTCACAATAAATTGAATGACAACAACGAGAGGAAGCTGAATCTAGTGAACCACAATGAATAGCACAAAATTATCAAGGTCCATTGTAAGGGGATAATGATATGGGGATTACACATCTAATTGTAGAATGGGAGGAGGTACAACCAATCATATAACGATCAGAACTGATACCACACCTTGGTGAAAGGAGAAGATTGCAAGTACACATGAGGTTCACAAATAAAATGGAAAAATTTGTAGAGGAGGAAGAATGGATCCCTCCAAATGAAATAAGGAATCAAAAACCACTACCATTAGAGATAAATTAGGAGTGATATAAATAAGCTAACAAATTATAAGAAGTAGTAGTGTATCCACAATTAGAACATAGGGAGTTTCCTCAAATAGCAAAAGGTCGATGCATGATACAACTAACGATATAGTATGAAGATAGAACAGACACCTTCGATATGGAAGTTCTAGATTTGAACGAAGATGGAGTTATAGAAGAAAAACTAATAGTACTTACTCCATTAGCTCAGATAGGTATGTTTTAAAAATGATATGATATCAAGCACAACAATTGTAGGAAGAGTATGAAGCATTTCAAGCACATAATGTAAGGCTTTGAGGATAGATCATCTAGGAGTTGGATGAAACAATGCAATAGCTTGATGATAAATAGGTTGTGAGGTAGAGAGAAATATAAATAAGGGAATATGGAAATGAGGGTGCACCTCCAGTAAATGTTAGGTGACAAGAAGGTGCAAGTTCTAGTGTAGGAGAAAGTTCATAGGTCAAACCAAGAAGCACACCACATGATCCACTAATTACAAATGAAGTAGAAAAGATAGTTTGGTGAGAAATTCAAGAATATGTGATACCACTTGAACCACAATGGAATATACATGAGGGTTCGAGTGAGTCTAGTGATGAGGTAATACCTTGGCTAACAAGGTATAGTATCCAGGAGAGTAGTGATGACTTCTTAGCCAGGATAGCAGAACATCATGTTTATCCTGATCTAGATGCTTATGTGATAGCCTATTGCCAGTTGAGGAGACAAATATGGGAAGTGAAGAGGCTACAATAAATAATAAGTTTATTAACAAAGTGGCTAGCATAAGAAGAAGATAATCATAATGACTCAAGTACTGAGTCTGAATTCTTAGAGGGCTATAGGGAAACTTTGGTAACTTTTTCTCCATAATGCCACTTTGAGGAAATACGATGGATAATATGATTAAGACAAGCAAATCATATGCTACTAACATTACAATAGTTGTCACCATGATCCCAAATAAATTGACACATGGCCAATATCAAGTTTGAATATGTGACTTCTACTACTCAAGAAAAGGGACAACTGAGCTGACAACAAGATCAATGATGCAGAATCCCAAGTACCACAGGGTGACAAAGATATCATAGAGGGGGTTTATGACTAATGAATGAGGGAATAAGTTATTAAGATCCTCTACCTAGACGAGGAAGATAAAGGATTCAACCCCCTACTCCAAGATGGCATAGAAAACCTAAGGAGCCACCACATGGACCTTTTAATTGGATCAGGAATGGGCAAGGAGGATTTTTTCCAAACCCTATGAGATGTGTAGCACCCTAAAATTGGCGCAGTTAAACCATCAGTAAAAGATAAAAAAAAAATTGAATTTTAATCCCGAAACTGCTCACCTCATTTTTCATGCCATTTTTAGAAGTTGTTTCGACCGTTGGACGATATCATCGATATGACGATATCGGCCCAAATCGGACGAATTCGTCTAGAACATAACGTCCAGACGATTTCATCCCAAAACCAAATTTTCATAATTAGTTTCTATTTCAACCTCTCCAACTCGGGCAGAAGCGTGTCTGTGCGGTTGGAGATTCCTACGTTGGAGATCTCCTAGATTGGGATGATCCCCAACCTCCTAACCTCCCCCTAATCCTATATAAACTTGGGATTTTCCCAGTTTATCCCCTTGGCTGATCATTCCCTTGGTTGATCATTTCCCTACAACTTTAGTTTTTTTTGTGTTAGAACATTCTATCCCCCATCATTTGCACTTGTGTTTTCAATTTTTATTGCAAGATATCACTGTGTTTTAGTCGGAGGAATCTCGGATCGTTGTAGGTGATTCAACCACAATTTCAGATGATCCTATCGAGATCGGCGATGATCTCATACGATTGCAGATAATTTTGACTATAGTTCAGATTGGGGGCAATCAGAGCCCTGAGTTTGTATTCTCTATCTCTTTTTCTTATTTAATTGTGCATTAGATTAATTCACTTCTATTCTGCATCTTGGAGTTCACCCCATTTAGCATATTTACATGATAAAATTCAAAATAAATTATTAAAACATTGCATCCCATTTTATTTGATATCAGGATTTATCATTTGAGCATTTATATTATTATTTCTATCATTTTGTATCATTCTTGCAATTGTATTTTTGGTTTTTGGTGTCTATTTTCATAATTTCAGGTTTTTGACTAATTCGTCAGGTCACTGATGATCTTGGCTGATCTTAGATGATCTCCTATGATCTAGATGATTCTGTACAATTACAGATGATCCTATCATATTTGGATGATCTGGAATCCTACAAGCTTCAAAATATTCATCAAACATCAGAAATCAGGTGCACTCTTCTCCATTTTAGATATTTTCTATATTTAGGATTCATTTATGTTTGTTGTCTTCATATAAACCAAAAATTTCATATAGAATAGCTTAGATTCATTTTGGCCAACCTAGGAATCTGAATGATTGAACATAAAATGAACACATCAAACCCATTCTCAACCTATGCATGGAAACTGCCACTCAAAGTTTCTTGGTGAACCCCACCATCCATCAAAAATTCACCTTTATACCCCTCCCCTGAGAGGCGCAACCTTCAAAGGGCCTCTCCATTCGAGGTATTGTTCTATCCTTTTCGCATCCCCCTTTCGGGCATGAATCCTTTAGCCTAAAGGTAAGGGTGTGAAAAATTTGGGCGATACATTTTGGTGAACCCAGCGTGAAACTAAAAAACCTTTTGAAAACAATCCAAAAAAAAAACACATTATTAAGAACATCTAGAATCATTAGACAATCGTTAAATTTGCATATCATACTTAGATGGTAGATTATAATAGAAGACGAGTTGTCACCATAAATGTTGAAAATCAATTAACGGCCATAGAGATTATTTATGTGCTTAGAGTACCTCAAACAAATAGAGCCCAATATTTGTGGGACGAACTTTATAGGAGATTGGGTATTATTGAATCCAGATCTGTAGAAATTAGGAAAATTAAGACGTTTATCCTAGATAGAATCATGGATCCTGATTATGTGACTTTGTATCATGAACTTCAGAGAGCTTGCCATAGGTGGTTAGCAGATAAAAGATCACTTGTGTCTTCTAAATTGTACGCCTTTGAGGAGTACCTTGAGAACGCAATTGTAGTATATAAATTTCTATCTCATGTAGAGGATCAAGAAGTCGTTATTACGGATAGAAAGAGATGGAATAGAGTTCCTAGAGCTGTGTTGTATCGAGAGTATTACCATGAACTTTATTTTTACATGTCAGGGTTTGAAATAGATCATATTATCATAGCACACTTTGTCAAATTCTTGAAAAACCACTTTGAATTTGAAGAGGAGCATTTCATGACTCCTGATGAACTTGACCCTATCAATGATACCCATAAAATATTCATAGAAAACTAAGTCATTCTTTTTACTATTTTTATTTCTTGCAACTAGCATGTTGTTTTTTATTTTTATTCTCGCATAATAATAATATAATCAAACAAAATCACAAAAAAAAACAAAAACAAAATATTTTCCTTTTAAAGTATTATAGTAGGTATATAGTTAAAATATATACCTCTCAACCCTACCACATATATATATATATATATATATAAGTATACATATTTGCTAAAACGTAAGTTTAGCATAATGCCTAGACTTAGGAATGGAAAACAAACCGAAGAAGATGAAGATTGGTTAGGAAGACCATTAATTGACCAAAATGTCCCTCCTGAGAACCAAGTTCAGGAAGAAGAAATCCTAGACCAGCAAGAAGAAGAGCTTCCTGTAGCAAATGAACAAGAAGAAACTATTAGAGAGGAAGGATCCTCATCCCCTAAAATGTCTCTAGGAGGAGCTATCACTTTTGAGAACATGAAACAATTCTGGAAGTTCATTAACACTAATATTGGTGTTTTTAATAAAGCAGTCCATATGGACAAAGATCGAATTAGTGACACTCAAGCAACTCTAGAAGAAGTATTTCAAACACGCACTAATCCCTTGTCCTTTGTTGATCAAGAGAGTGATCAAGCTGGACCATCCAATTTGGATATGGTAGCTGTGATTTAGAACATACAAAAACAGGTTACCCAACCATCTAAAGTGTCTGTTAACAAGCCTAGGGTCATTCCTGCACAAAAGAAACCATCATTTACTGCTCTATTTTGCCAAGCTCTTGATCAACATACCTAAAATCAACAAAAAAACAAAACAAAACCAAACACCAATTACCAACAACCTAAGGTACAACATAATACTATTACAAATCCCCTTCATAATACTATTCCTACCAACACTTTGCATAATAGCAATATAACATCTAATCCTTGTGTCACACCATCATATGCTCATAGATCCCATACCTACGTGCCATCGAACCAATATGGTGGACAAACTAGCAACCTGGAAGTTGTGGTGAAACAGTTAGTTTCCCGCATGGACCAGATATATCCCTACCATCCCTCGTACAATTATCAATAGATGTGTAGTCAGCCTTTAGATCCTATAGTCGTAGCATAGTCGTATCCTAAATATTTTCCTATGCCTATTCTTCCCATATATAAAGGAACCGAAGATCCCATAAAGCATCTTCATATGTTTAGGATAGCTTGTAATGATATATCACATGATGACTTGTTATTACTAAAAATGTTCCCAAAAATCTTGGGAGGAATGGCATTAGAGTGGTATTATCAATTACCCACTAGTTCTTTGAGGAATTTCGAAGAAACTGCCAAGTCTTTTGTTCATAAATTTAGCACCTACATCGAAAGAGATGTGACCATTAAAGATTTGTATAACTTAAAACATGGCAAAGAGGAATGCTTTGCTGATTTCCTAGCTAGGTGGAGATAGTTGATAGGAAAATTGCACTTTGTATTACCTTATAGGGATATGTTGGACATCTTTATTAATAATTTGCAAGAGCAACTATCTTATGAATTATCAACTGCTACCTTGACCACCTTCGATCAGGCTATAGACTTAGCCCGAAGAGTGGAAGATTCTCTCATTAGGAGAGGCCAGCTTAAAAAGAAATACGATGAGAAAACATCCAAAAATTAATATAAGAATAAACAAGTTGTGGGTGATGGAGTCATCGATAGTATAAATATTGCTAATGTTAATGTTGTAAAGACAACGGAGAAGTTTGTATTGAAACCTCCTGATAGACCTCCTCGAGAATTTACTAGGTTAAATCAACCTTTATCAACTATTCTATCGCAATTATTAGAATGAGGTTTGATTCAATTACCAAATATCTAGAAACCTGATCCAACTATACCCAGATATAGAGCAGATTTACACCGTGACTTCCATAGAGGACTTGGACACACTACCAACTCTTGCAAAAGATTAAAACATAAAATACAGGACTTGATTGATAACAACAAGATGGAGGTGCAAGTCTTTCAACCTCAACAAAATCCTCCTAATAATGTTTAAAATAACACCCCACAAAACAAGAATCAGAATGCCAATCAGTCATTAGACATATTTCAACATCCCTTACCAAAATATGGTAAGGAGGTGGCTAATCAAATTGAACATCATAATGTCCCTCCTCCTGCGCGATATGTAGGAACTATTAGTGGGCATTTACCTGCTCATGAGCTGGAAATCTTTGACACAAATTTATCCATGGTTACAACCAGGCCTCTATGTAATATTCAGATACCTGATCTTAGTGATACAGAATACGAGATTGAGATTGATATGGAAATCACATCAAATCAATCGGATAGTTCTAATGATGAATTGGATCCTATTCACCCCATCACAAGTTATATGGTTCCATAAGAGCCATTTCCAAGAAGATTCACTACTATACCATCATCTCACCGATTACTTTCTAATGAGCTAGCTATAAACGCTATACCAAGACCCATTCATCATCCACAGAATAACATTGTGGGTACCATAGGAGCTGTTACTAGACAACAGTCTCAAAATTTTCAACAAGATCAAATTCAAAATGGTGGATCAACTCCATTTGTTTTTAAGGTTCCTAATAAAGGGAATCATTCACCTGATGTTCAACCTAAAAATCCTTATAATATTAATGAACAATTATCAAATATTACAGCTAGAATTTCCCTCTTGGACCTTTTAAGATCTTCTCCTACACATAGAGATGAATTAATGCTCACATTAAGCCAGATGATGGTACCACAAGATATTCAACCTGAAGCCATGGCCAATACTATAATAACTCGTGAAGTTGATTGTACTGACTTTCAAGATAAAGACATACCTCAACATAGTTTACATAAAGATAACCCCTTGTATATTACTGCTTTAATTGGAGATGTAGCAATCAAACGAGTTTTGATTGATAATGGTTCATATTTAAATATCTACACTTTTGACTTCTACCAAATATTTGGGTTTAGAAGTGATGAAATTAAAAGAACTGATATGATCATAAAATATTTCAATGACGAAACACAAGAAACGTGTGGAGTTATTACCATTCCATTGCAGGTTGGTCCAAGAACCTTGGATATGACTATGTTCATTGTACATTGCCCTACATCGTACAATATACTCTTGGGTCGTCCTTGGATCAATGCAATGCGAGCTATTCCCTCAACCTTACATCAATGTGTTAAGTTCAAATTTAAGAATCAGTTGGTTACCATTCATGGTGATCCAAGACCCTTTGATATGTGTGCTTTGGCAGAACCTATTGGAGTTCAATTTTGCCCTGCTCTATCATCCACACATCCTAATTCTCATTATCCATCTAAACATGCAAAACTCACACCCACAATGTCATCTACTTCTTCTCCATCAGTTGCACCTCCACATATAGCTTAACCATCTTCTGAACAAATCGTATTAGGACCTAAGAAATATCCTAATCCCACAACCAACGTCTCTTGTTCTACTCCTATAACTTCAATACCTTTAATAGACCCATATATCGACTCCTCTACACCGTCTACATCCACCAAATTTATATTTTCCACATCAGAAGATGTAGGGAATGATCCTTCTACCTTTTATGCTCTCACTGATGAGCTCTTACCCGATCTATCTAAAATCCTTATATCATAAGAAATGAATGCTTCTATGCAAGATTCCCTTAATTTTAAATAATTTTTCGTCGTCTCCTCATACCTTGGGCCTCCCACAGCCTATGGAAAGTATTTACCAATTCGGTAGCTGTGCCTTTATTTATAAGGGATATGACTGGGGTAGAATACCCAAAAACATCAAAACTCATTATGATGGATATGCTCAATGTTATTTTACTAATTAATATATTAAATCCAAACCTATAATGCTTAAATTGGGATATAAAGGGAAAGGTTTGGGACCTTTCTAGAATGGTATGAAAGAACCTTTTGAGGTAGAAGTGTGGCCCGCCCGATGTGGTGTGGGCCTATTTCCTAGTAAGGGTCAGCCATTCCCATTTGAGGATGATGACCAACTTATATGTTACCAAGATTATTTAGATGCACGTGATGCCTTGGGTTTAATAAATAATACATTCACATGTAATATGCTATTTATAGCTTATCTTGAGATGATCGCTGAATCCAACGATGATTTGGAGGGAGATATCTTTCATGATGTCTCCGTTGAAGAATTATTACATAATGGATTTTATTTTGATGGCTCTATACCTAGTATAGCCCAGCTTGAGGCCATGACTCCTCAAGACGAATTATCCAAACTAACCTTGAAAGAATTACAAGAATTGGGTGTTTCACCCGCCCCACATAATTTTGAGAGAGATCTACACATGGAAGTAGAAAATTTCATAAAAATTAACATTGGAACCGAGGATAACCCCCACATAATCAACATTGGATCAAAATTGAGTCAAGAAAAATAGGATAAATACATTGCATTTCTTAAAGAATATGAAGATGTCTTTGCTTGGACATAGAAAAATGCATCCTAAAGTGGACTTACTAGTCAAAGGGGAGTTAGAAAAACTCCTGAATGTTATTTTTATACAAGCCATTGATTATTCTGAATGTGGATATCGAATGTAGTTCCAGTAACTAAGAAAGAAACTACTAAGGTTAGGGTTTGTACAAACTTTAGAGATATTAATCTTGCATGCCCTAAAGATGATTTTCCCCTTCCCAATATGGATTAGATAATTGATTTTACTGCTGGGAGTGGAATGATATCCTTAATGGATGGATTTTTTGGTTATAATAAGATAAGGATAGCTCCTGAATATCAGGCTAAAACAACCTTTATTACCCCTTGGGGGACTTTCTGTTGGAAAGTGATGCCATTCAGGTGGAAGAATGTAGGTGCAACCTATCAATGAGCCATGACTTATATCTTTCATGATATGATGCATGATATATTACACGATTATGTAGATGACATTATAGCTCACTCTACTGAAGAAGATGACCATTTAGATGACTTGAGAAAAGTATTTGATCGGTTAAGAGAATATCTTATTTGATTGAACCCAGCCAAATGTATATTCAGAGTTAAGTCAAGTAAATTATTGGGGGTTATAGTTTCTTTACGTGGCATCAAAATTGGCCCTCTCAAGATTACGACTATCACTGATATGCCTGCACTTACAAATATATCTGAATTACAGAGTCTATAAGGTAAGCTTCAAGCTATCCATCACTTCATCGATAAGCTGGCGAATAAAATCGGACCCTTTCTTAAGCTTCTTAAGAAGGATGTCTCTTTCCATTGGGACGATGAATGTCAGGAAGCATTTGAACTCCTCAAACAATATCTTCTTAACCCACCTATACTTTTGCCACCTAAACCTGATCGCCCATTTATCTTGTATATTTTTTCTTCAAATTTTGCTTTAGGAGCTATGTTAGCTCAACTTGATGATGAGAAAAGAGAGCGTGCTAATTATTACATTAGCAAAACATTAATTAGTTATGAAACCTGCTACACAAAATTAGAGAATTTATGTCTAGCAGTCATATTTTCTACATAAAAACTATGTCATTATATGCTCAGTCAAAAAACATACGTTATTGCTAAATCCAATCCCTTGCGGTATCTCATGAGTCGGCCTTATTTATCTAGTCACACAGTAAAGTGGGTTCTTGCACTAAGCGAGTTTGAACTCATGTTTATAGGACAAAATTTTGTTAAGGGTAAAATCATAGCAGATCAATTAGTTGTTGCACCCTTAGAATCCACCCATCCCCTCATCATTGAGTTTCCTGACGAATGCCTTAAACTAGAGGTAGGTTATTCAGAGCAATGGTCCTTATACTTTGACGGATCCCGATGCATGAGTGGGGCTGGTGCAGGTATTATTTTGGTATCTCCATAGAAACATCTCATACCTCTATCCTTTAAATTAACGTTTGTCTGTACTAATAACACTTTTGAATATGAGGCTCTCATCCTTGGATTACGAGCAGCCCTAGCACTAAAAATTAAAAATCTATTAGTTTTCGGTGATTCTCCACTTGTTATAAATCAAATTAACGATGTTTATCAGACTAGAGATGATAAATTGCACCCATATAAAGCATATGTATTACAATTAATATCTTTATTTGATAAAATTACCTTGGAAGCTATTCCTAGAACTAGCAATCGTGCGGCTGATGCCATGGCCGCAGTTGCATCTCTTTTACCCTTGGAGTTAGATGACGAATATGCTACCATCATTATTCATTGACTCTAGGAACCCACTTCAATTAAATCATGCTTGGAACCTTTGGACGTGTTTCTAATCAACAAAACTACTCCTAAACTTTGGTACACTGATATCCTCAATTTTCTTCAAAATGGGACCTTCCTTGAAGGTTTTAATAGAAACCAACGCCGGTTATTACGTATACAAGCAAGTCACTTCATCATAATTGGCAATACCTTATATAGGAGATCTTTTGAAGATATCTTACTGAGATGTTTGAATCTAGAAGAGTCTATATTAGCTTTGAGTGAAGCCCATGATGGATCTTGTGGGGAACACTTTAGTGGTAGCGCCATTGCTAATAAGCTCCTTAGGATAGGATATTTTTGGCCTACCATGGAGAATGATGCACATGATTAAGTGCACCATTGAGAAAAGTGTCAAAAATGCATTGACCTTGTCCATGCGCCTGCACAAGAACTGCAGGCTATTTCATCTCCTTGGCCCTTTTTAAAATGGGGCTTAGACATCATCGAAAAAATCAATCCTATGTCGTCTGATGGACACAAATTCATCATAACCGCCATCGAGTATTTTACAAAGTGGGTTGAAGCTATGCCCTTAGCTTCTTGCACTGGAACTCAAGTTTCCAAATTTATTTTTAATCAAATTATTAGTAGGTTCAGAATTCTTGCAAATCTCATCTTAGATAATGGAACTTATTTCAAAAATAAATATGTAAAGAAACTATGCCAAAAATATAAAATTCAACATCGTTGGTCCACTCCCTATTATCATTAGGGTAATGGCCAATTAGAAGCATCTAATAAAACATTAATTAAAATCCTCAAAATACTGGTCAATAAATCTGGCCATGATTGGCACATTCAATTATATCCTACTTTGTGGGCTTATCGAACTAGCATTCGTACTCCCATGGGAACTTCACCTTTTGTTTTGGTTTATGGCGCTAAAGTTGTGTTTTCCTTTGAATTATAAGTTCCTTCTTTGTCTCTGCTACTTCAAGATACTGAAGTAGAAGATGAATATCATGCTAGCAGATTTAGTTAGCCAGAACTCCTAGATGAGAAGTGCATTAATGCTTTGGAGCATCTTCATGCCTACCAGAACAAGCTCAAATGAGCATATCTCAAGAAAGTTCATAATTGATCCTTTGAGATCGGTGACCTCATCTTAAAAGAAAATAAAAAAAATACTAATGCAACTAAAGACCTTAAGGGTAAATTTGAGCCTAACTGGCTTGGGCCATATATTATCACTGCTAAATTTGGATCGGGAGCATACAGATTAGCTACCTTAGATGGTAAATATCTTAAATAACCTATGAACATTATGCATCTTAAGCGCTATTATGCATAAATCGGGTAATTTCCTCACTGTATATATTATACATATTGTCTTATTTTAGTAATTCATATAAAAATTTCAAAAACAGTAATATTATGTATTATCTTAATTTATAAATTAAAATCAAAATATAAAAAAATCAAAATCCTCAAAAACATCTATTTTTGCACTTGTCACTTCTTGAAGTATTGCAGTTATATTTTCAGTTATTTTGGATAAATTAGCATTTATTTGGAATCCCTCACTTTCACACTCACAAGAATAAATATCTTGATCTTATTTGGTATGATTATTAATCTCTCTTATATCGAAGTCCACAGTTGAATTAAATAAAGTTTTGAGCATAGAGAACTGATCTTGTTATTTACTTAAACCAAGTACACCTTTTCACATTAAAATGATTTCATTACAAATTCAAAGTGATGCTACACAATAGAAGTAGTCTCTTGAGCAAAAAGTCTCCCCTGCTATCCTATCATTCACATGGTCTAGAATCTTTGAGAATTGACTAAAGGACAAGCTCACCCCTACCCAGAATAAAAATCCCTTGCTCTACAGCCAATCCGAGCAAGTATCCCTAGTATAGAAAGAAAAAAAAATTCAAGAAAAATCATGAGAAAAAGAAACATTGTTTCAGTATCATTTTGTACCACCTCAGCAATATTTCAACATTATCTCAGTGTCAAGCAAAAATACAAAAAAAAAAGAGAAAAAGAAAAAAAAGAAGCAAAAAGCAATAAATCCCTTCCCCTACCCTTTGAAATAAAATAATGGTGAATGAGGTTGAATCCCTAGAATTCTCAATTATTCTAAAACTGTGAGGTAAGCCCCATAATAGGTGGTTTGTGCCCAACCTGGTTGGCCTTGGGTAACTCCTAACGTGGTGATATGTCTGTCACATTAGCGACCTTCTTTTGTACAGACCTATGTTCGCTCATGGATCAGCTAGCTCTTGATGACCTGACTTACATAGTTTTTTAATATGGTCACCACACTTTTTGTTTAATAAAAATTTTTTTAAATTTTTTTTTAAAATTTAAATAAAAAAAAATTGTACACATTTTGTTTTTGAGATTTTTTATTTTTAAAAATAAAAATAAAAAAACCAAATCCATGGGGGTAGCACCCTAAAATTGGCATGGTTAAAACCTTAGTAAAAAGATAAAAATTTGAATTTTAACCCCAAACCGCCCGTTAACCGCTCGTTACCCGCTTTCCCCATTTTTCGTGCCATTTTTAGGATTTGTTTTGACCGTTGGACGATATCATCGTAGATTAGACGAAATCGTCCCCGATCTGACGAATTCATCTGGAACAGAACGTCCAGACGATTTCGTCCCAAAACCAAATTTTCATAATTAGCTTCTGTTTCAACAACCTCTCCAACTTGGGCAGAAACGCGTCTGTGTAGTTGGAGATTTCCTTGTTGGAGATCTCCCATATTGGGATGATCCCCAACCTCCTAACCTCTTCCTAATCCTATATAAACTAGGATTTTTCTAGTTTATCCTCCTGAACCCCTTAGCTGACGGATTTCCCTGTAGATTTAGTTCCTTATTCACTAAAGCATCCTCGCACTATTGTTTGCATTCTGTATTTTGCATTTTCTTGCAGGAACTCTACTGTTTTTCAGTCGAAGCTAGCTCGGATCGTCGCAAGCGATCTCGGATGATTTTGGACGATCTTGTCGAGGAGCGCAGATGATCTTGTACGATTGGAGGCGATCCCGACTGTAGTCCAAATTGGGGGCAATCAGAGCCTAGAGTTTGCATTTCCTTAGCTTTTCTGCATTTTTCTATTATATTTTTGCACTGTCTTAAATTATTATGTTTATGCATCTTGGAGTTCACCTCATCTAATATAAATGCATGATAAAAATCAAAATAAATTATGAATTTTATGCTTTTCCTCTTTAATTACTATTTGGATCTGTCATTTAGACAAATTTACAGTTATTTCTATCATTTCCCTTCGCTTCTGTAGTTGCATCTTGGGTATTTTGTATCTATTTGTGTGATTGTAGGTTTTTGACGAATTAGTTTGATGAATTCATCAGATTTCAGATGATTATGTCTGATCTCAAATGACCGACTACGATTTGAGATGATCCTGTGAAATATCAGACGATTACGTATGAATTGAGGCGATCTGGACTGCTACAAAACTCAAAATCTTCATCAGACATCCGAAATCAGGTATGATACATTTTAGCTAGCATATTCTCTGTGATTAGCATTCATTCCTATTTTTTGTATTCATTTAAATCAGCATTGGCATATAGAATAGTTTAGATTCATCTTGGCCAAACCTAGGAGTTGAATGATTAAAGCACAAAATGAACACATCAAACTCACTATCAACCTAGGCATGGAAACTGCCATTCAAAATTTTCTTGGTGAACCCACCATCCGTCGAAAATTCACCCTTATACCCCTCCCTCGAGAGGCGGGACCTTCAAAGGGCCTCTCAGTCCGAGGTATTGTCCCATCCTTCTCGCATCCCCCTTCCGGGCGTGGATCCTATAGCCTGAGGGTAAGGATGCAAAAAATTTGGAGCGATACATTTTGGTGAACCCGACGTGAAAACTAAAAACCTTTTGAAAACAAAAAAATAAATATATATGTATACAAAAAAATATATATAATAACAAAATCATCATTTCAAGTTTGTATGTTTTATATTCAACTCTAAATAGTAGATATTAAATATTACTTTTAGAAGTACTAAAGAAACCATGAGTTTTTACTCAAATCAATATGAGCCCATCAGTAATGTTGGAAGAATTCAGCCAAATACATTTGTTGATTATGACCAACCTCATCCCTATTCAACATCACCTCCATCACACTTTTCTCATTTTTCATCCTTAACCCAACAGGACAATCCCTTTTCCAATCCTCTTCATAACGATATTATCTATTCTCCCATATATCCATATTATGTCTATCAATCCCCATATAATCCTCCTCCACCCTTTCAATATTCTTCTTTCAATACAACACATCCATTTCAACAAGAAAATACTTATTCTTCCAATCCTACCATGCACTCACATCATACTTCACAATCTTCCTATCATCATTCTACCCATAATAAAGAAAATAGAGGTGAGAAACCATTAGGTCCTTTTATGACTGAACTCCTAAGGCACCTATCAAAAACCTCTCGAAAACCTTCATCACGTAAATTTACTAAGCTCAATCAACCAATGGATATAATTCTCAAGCATTTACTTGATACAAATAAGATTGAACTCCCTTCCATAAGACAACTTGATACCACAATAGATTGGTTTAAACCTGAGCTACATTGTGAATATCATAGAGTAGATGGACATATGACACAGAAATGTAAAGATTTAAGATGTGCAATTCAAGATTTGATTGATAAGGGTCTTTTTAATATAAAGGAATTACAATCTACAACTGATTATAAATCTCCATTAAACTATCAAACTCCTACACAACAAATACCAATAATCAATCAAGACATGGGGATCTCCCAAGAACCCCTATTCAATTATCAACAACAGGAAACCAATCAAATATTGCATGTTAATGTGTCCCATCATGATGATATTACTAATATTGTAGAAACTACAAATGAGCAACCTCAAGTTCAATCAACTCAATCCGATATTCAAGAGATGGATTCCTCATTTGACCAACCTTCAAAACTATCTTTGGCTCTAGAGAATGATCCAAAATGGAATGTAAGCATAGAAAGCTCATCTTTAGAATCAAAATCTCAATCTGAAATCCACTTTGATAGCCAACAACAAGTGATTAATCCTCAAGCAAAGATATCCCTTTTAGAAGTATTACAAAGTTCTCATAAGGAAACTTTGTTCAAGATACCTAGCCAACAATTTGTTCCTCATCATATTTTCTCTAAGAACATAATTAATGGTGTAAACCCTCTTGAGGTTAACCATATTTCATTCTATGATGAGGAGATTCCTTCCTCTACTCCACAAGAAGACTCCTATCTTTACATTACAGGATCTAGTAAAGAAACACCTGTTAAAACTATCATGGTAGATAATGGCTCCTCTCTTAATTTATGCACTTATCAATTATTCCAAAAACTCAAATCAAAGGAAGAAGATCTTAATGAATCAAATGTTATTATAAAATATTTTAACAATGAAATTCAAGAAGCTCAAGGTACTATAATTTTTCCCCTCAATATTGGATCCAAGATCCTGGATACTTTGTTTTATGTAGCATATTGCCCTTCACCTTACAACCTACTTCTTAGAAGTCCTTGGATTCATACGATGAGGGTTGTCCCTTCCACTCTTCACCAATGTTTGAAGTTTGAACTTGCAAATAAAATTGTTACCATACATGGTGACCCAACACCATTTGAAGAATATTTAACGGTTGAAACATCAAGTTCTATACATTCTCCATTGTCACAATTATCTTCTATCCATCACTTTTCTTCATCCATATATGATCATCCTTGTTTACCAAATAACACCCATGCATATCTTTCACATATGCTCCCTCCATCTTATCAAGACTTGGAAGATAGTGATAAGAATGAAGAACCTTCTTATCCTTCTGACATTTTATTTTGTAACATGATCAATTTTACACATATAAAAGTCAAATCTTTTGCTACATTATTCTACATTATAACAAAGCTTTTGTTATCGCTACCTTTTATTCATCACCTTTTGTTCTTACCTTCACCACAACCGAATTATCCTTCAAAACCTCCTTTGATTTTGAAGCAACCTTAGACATGCTATACTCAAATAACCTTGTATAATGTATATAGATCATCTTGTATATACCACCAATTCATAAATTAGAACCAAAAAAAAAAAAATCAAAATCCTCAAAATCTTCAAAAAAATACTAATGCAACTAAAGACCTTAAAGGTAAATTTGAGCCCAACTGGCTTGGACCATATGTCATCACTGCTAAATTTGGATCGGGAGCATACAAATTATCTACCTTAGATGGTAAAGAACTTAAATAACCTATGAACATTATGCATCTCAAATGCTACTATGCATAAAATTTGGTCATTTCATCATTGTATATATTTGTTTTGCATATTATTTCCTTTTAGTCACTTATATAAAACGTTTCAAAAACAATCACCTTGTATTTCTTTCAATTCATAAATTAAAATCAAAATAAAAACATCAAAATCTTCAAAAACATCTTTTATTTTCGTACCTGTCAAATTGTGCAGTATTGCAGTTATATTTTCAGTTATTTTGGATAAATTAGCATTTATTTGGAATCCCACACTTTCACACTCACATGAATAAATATCTTGATTTTATTTGGTATGATTATTAATCTCTCTTATATCAAAGTCCACATTGGCATTAAATAAAGTTTTGAGCATAGAGAATTGATCTTGTTATTTACTTGAACCAAGTATATCTTTTCACATTAAAATGATTTCATTGCAAATTCGATGTGATGCTACATAGTAGAAGTGGTTTCTTGAGCGAAAAGTTTCCCCTGCTATCCTATCATGCACATGGTCTAGAATCTTTGAGAATTGACAAAAGGACAAGCTCACCCCTACCCAGAATAAAAATCCCTTGCTCTACAACCAATCCGAGCAAGTATCCCTAGCATAGGAAGAAAAAGAAAAGTTCAAGAAAAATGAGAACAAAGAAAAATGTTATTTTGTACCATCACAGCAATATTTCAGCATTATCTCAAATATCAAGCCAAAAATACAAAAAAAAAAGAAAGAAGTGAAAAGAAAAAGCAAAAAGCAATAAAATCCTTTCCCTACCCCTTGAAAAGAAAAGAAGGGTGAATGAGCTTGAATCCCTGGAATTCTCAATTATTCGAAAACTGTGAGGTAAGCCCCATAACAGGTGGTTTGTGCCCAACCCGCTTGGCCTTGGGTAATTCCTAGCGTGGTGATATGTCTATCACATTAGCGACCTTCTTTTGTACAGACCTATGTCAGCTTATGGATTAGCTAGCTCTTGATAACCCGACTTACATAGTAGTCTAGTATGGTTACATGCATATAAATCATGGTCAACGAACATTCATTTGGTTAAGGCAAATTACTTGTATCAAATTATCTTGCTCAAAATTGGTGAATGAACAATACAATCGCACACACATTTGTATTTGAGAGATTTTGTATCATTATGATAAATCAAGATCGGTAATGAACTCACATTTGCACATGAGGATCCCTTATAAATCTACATTTGTCTTTGAGATAATTTAAAATATTTCTGTAATTCTTTTCGGAATAATTTTATCCTTTTATTTCAAAATTTTTGTTTTGTATAAAAGCAATTATATACATTTTCTCACAAAATCACAAAAATGATTTCAAACAACATGTTCATATTATTAATTTTTTGTTTATCAAAAGTCAAAAATTAATCTTGCAATAAAACCAAAATATCTATTTTCTTCTTTGGATTTCGCGATGATGGTATAAGTCTATACCTATAATTCTATGCCTAGCGCAAACCATTGTTCTAATTTTATTTTCCATTTATTTTAAAAAAAAAATTCATAGATAAATAAAAAAATGACTTGCATCATTATGTTACACAATTATGCTTTAAAACGAACAAACACTTATTCTATTTCATGTCATTATGTCAACATTCAATTTTGCAAACCATGGTATAATTTCTAAGGAATTGTTCAAAATTTTATCACACTTAGGAATTTATGCCTAGCAAAATCATATTTCTTTTAGTATCTCATGCATACTATTTTTTATGAAAATCTGAAAACAAATCATCAAACCATCATTCTCTCCATCATCACAACACAAAGTCTTAAGACAGTCTCTTAAGCACTCTTTTACTTTTAACAATATTTCTATCTTGGGATTAGCTTGACGACCTAGTGAGCGGCGACTCCATGAAATGGTCTATAACAATGACAATGTCCTTTGAAATTATTGTTAGAAGTCCCTTTTATTTTTTCAAATCACACCAAAACAACCAATTGTTTACATCAGATTATTTCATTTAAAATTTTACAGCATGACATCAAATTATAATATTTCCAAACAACATAATTACATGAATCATCAATCAAACAAGCAAACAATTCAAACATTGAAGCATCATAAAAACATATGAACAAGTCATATCAAAAATATCATATATATATATATATATATATATATATATATCAAAACAATTATATACATCATATCAAAACTGGATTGGTATGCCACAATCTATACCCTGGCATACTCAATCCTCTCAAAAATCTATACAACCTCTGTGCAGTCTATAGCCACCTAGCCTCGAGAAGCCCTCGAGCTCTCGACCTCATCTCCTCCCCCGCCCTAACATGGAGGAGGTGGTCCCATAGAGGTCCGTGCTATGTCTTGAGTCCTCATCGTCGATCGTGAGGATGTCCTTGTCGATCCCATCTTGATTGGTTTCGTAATATTGACTGGCAGTTGTACCCTCTGGCCCTCTGGAACCAGCTGGAAGTATACCCCCTGGTAGAATGTGGTCTGCATCATAGATCGCACTAGCTCGTCCCTGCTCGCCCCTCTGCTCCATGCCCTGAGCTGTGTAGTCTCATCCTACAGTGTTCGTACTTGAGCCCTGAGCTGAGTAGCCTCGTCCTGCAGTGACTGCACCTGAGCTCAGAGGTGGGCAACCTCAGCCCGAAGAGCTATCGTATTTCTGCTCTCCCCTACGTTGACACCCTTGCCCTTATCAGGCGATGGTGGTCTCTCCCCCTATATATTTTCTTAATTTTATTTAAAAATCAACATTTTAATTTTTGCTTTTTCGTGTTTTTACCTCAAACGTTCGATTTGGGTAAAAACACGGAGGGGGCACCATAGTCAGCATTCATACGATTCGACCAAGAATCGTCGTCTAAAAAATTGAGTATATTTTTGCTTTCTCGTAAAATGGGAAAAACTCGTCTTTAACGCATTTTCTTCGAAAAATTCGCTAAAGAGGGGGCAAAATGTAGCACCCTAAAATTGGCACGGTTAAAACCTTAGTAAAAGATAAAAATTTGAATTTTAACCCCAAACTTCCCATTAACCGCCTGTTACCCGCTTTCCCCGTTTTCCGCACCATTTTTAGGATTTGTTTTGACCGTTGGACGATATCATCGCAGATTAGACGAAATCGTCCCCGATCTGACGAATTTGTCTGGAACAGAACGTCTAGACGATTTCGTCCCAAAATTGAATTTTCATAATTAGCTTCTGTTTCAACAGCCTCTCCAACTTGGGCAGAAACGCGTCTGCGTAGTTGGAGATTTCCCTGTTGGAGATCTCCCAGATTGGGATGATCCCCAACCTCCTAACCTCTTCCTAATCCTATATAAACTAGGATTTTTCTAGTTTATCCTTACCCCTGAACCCCCTTAGCCGATGGATTTACCTGCAGATTTAGTTCCTTATTCACTAGAGCATCCTCGCACTACTGTCAGTATTCTGTATTTTGCATTTTCTTGCAGGAACTCTACTATTTTTCAGTCGAAGCTAGCTCGGATCGTCGCAAGCGATCTCGGATGATTTCAGACGATCTTGTCGAGGAGTGCAGATGATCTCGTACGATTGGAGGCGATCCCGACTGTAGTCCAAATTGGGGGCAATCAGAGTCTAGATTTTGCATTTCCTTAGCTTTTCTGCATTTTCCTATTGTATTTCTGCACTGTCTTAAATTATTATGTTTATGCATCTTGGAGTTCACCTCATCTAATATAAATACATGATAAAAATCAAAATAAATTATGAAGTTGATGCTTTTCCTCTTGAATTACTATTTGGATCTATCATTTAGATAAATTTATAGTTATTTCTATCATTTCCCTTCGCTTCTGTAGTTGCATCTTGGGTATTTTGTATCTATTTGTGTGATTGTAGGTTTCTGACGAATTCATCAGATGTCAAACGATTATGTCTAATCTCAGATGACCTTCTGTGATTTGAGATGATCTTGTGAAATATCAGACGATTACGTATGAATTGAGGCGATCTAGACTGTTACAAAACTCAGAATCTTCATCAGACATCCAAAATCAGGTATGATACATTTTAGCTAGCATATTCTCTGTGATTAGCATTCATTCCTATTTTCTGTATTCATTTAAATCAGCATTGGCATATAGAATAGTTTAGATTCATCTTGGCCAAACCTAGGAGTTGAATGATTAAAGCGCAAAATGAACACATCAAACTCACTGTCAACCTAGGCATGGAAACTGCCATTCAAAAGTTTCTTGGTGAACCCACCATCCATAAAAAATTCACCCTTATACCCCTCCCCCGAGAGGCGGGACCTTCAAAGGGCCTCTCAGTCCGAGGTATTGTCCCATCCTTCTCGCATCCCCCTTCTGGGCGCGGATCCTATAGCCTGAGGGTAAGGATGCGAAAAATTTGGAGCGATACACATAGTAGTCTGGTACGATTACATGCATATAAATCATGGTCAAGGAACACTCATTTGGTTAATTCAAATTACTTGTATCAAATTATCTTGCTCAAAATTGGTAAATGAACAATACAATTGCACACACATTTGTGTTTGAGAGATTTTGTATCATTATGATAGATCAAGATCGGAAATGAACTCACATATGCACATGGGGTTCCTTATAAATCTAAATTTTGTCTTTGAGATAATTTAAAATATTTATGCAAATCTTCTGGAATAATTTGATTTTCTTACTTGAGAATATTGGCTTAGCGTAAAAATAATTAAATACATTTTTTCAAAAATCCAAAATTTCTTTCAAATCATGTTCAAAAACCTAGCAATAAAGTCACATTTATATATTTTTGACTTTCGCAACGATGGTATAGTTCCTAAACCTAAATTGGAATTTATGCCTAGTGCAAGTCCTCATTTTTATATTTTTTTATCTCAAAATCAAAAATCAACTATGCAATAAAACTATTACATCAATTTCTTCTTTGGATTTCGCGATGATGGTATAAGTCTATACCTAAAATTCTATGCCTAGCGCAAGCCATCGTTCTAATTTTATCTCCCATTTATTTAATCCATAAAAGCATATGGCTTAAATCATTTTGTTACACAATTGTGCTTTAAAAAGAACGAAAACTTTTCTATTTCATTTCATTATGTCAACATTCAGTTTTGCGACGATGGTATAATTCCTAGGCAATTGTTCAAATTTCTATCACACTTAGGAATTTAATGCCTAGCAAAAATCATATTTTAATATTTCATGCATAATATTTTCATGGAAATCTGAAAACAAATCATCACCATCATTATTTTTCATCCTCACAACACAAAGTCTTAAGAAAGTCTTTTAAGCACCCTTTTACTTTTAGCAATATTTCTCTCATATCGGGATTAGCTTGATGACCTAGCAAGCAGTGACTCCATGAAATGGTCATGTAACAATGACAATGTCCTTTGAAATTATTTTTAGAAGTCACTTTATATTTCATCAAATCATACCACAACAACCAATTTGTTTACATAAGATTATTTCATTTAATTTTATAGCATGACATAAAATTATAATATTTTCAATGACATAATTACATGAATAGTCAAACAACAAATATTAAAGCATCATAAAACATATGCACAAGTCATATCACAAAAAGAACATATATATATATATATATATCAAGAAGTCTATACATCATATCAAAACGGATTGGTATGCCAAAATCTATACCCTGGCATACTCAATCCTCTCAAAAATATATGGTCTATGTACAATGAAAATCTAGTCTTGAGAAGCCCTCAAGCTCTCAGCCTCATCTCCTCTCCCACCCTGAGATGGAGGAGGTGGTCCCATTAGAGTCCGTGCTGTATCGTGGGTCCTCGATGTTGATCATGATGATGTCCTCGACGACCCCATCCTGATCGACTTTGCAATGCGGGTTGGCAGTGGTATCCTTTGCTCCTTTGGAACCACATGATAGTATAACACTTGATAGAATGTGGTCTACGTAATAGCCCATGCTAGCTCTAGAATGCTTGCCCCTCTACTCTGAGCCCTGTGCCATGTCGCCTCATCCTGAAGAGTCTACACCTGAGCTCGTAGGCAGGCATTCTTTGCTTGAAGAGCTGCCATCTCGCTGCTCTCCCCCACCTAGACACCCTTGCCCTTATCAGGCGATGGTGGCTTATCCTTCTGCTGAGAAGGGAGTCTCTCCCTCCTCTCTGGCTGTTGCTATCTCTCTGAAGCCTGTGGTACTCTCCAACGACTCGCTTGAGGAGGTCGTTGCTAATCCCTCCCTTCGTGACCCCTCACTGTACCGATGGTAGCCTGGCACCACCTCTCCATCCATTGCACTATAGCGTGCATCAGACCCTGTGCCCTCATCATATAAGGAGGGCAAATGTTTGCATACCAGGCATCATACCCGTATGCTACCCCCATGTCATCCCCATCCACTGGTTGAATGGGGGCATCATCAGCGTCCTGACTCTAGAACCACTACATGTCTAGAGCCCCGATCAATGTGGTATTATCCCACATAGTTTGGGAGTACTCATAATCCTAAGAGAAGGGATCCTCTATTGTAGACCTAATTGCCTCAAAACTCAGTCGTAGCAATGAAGCTCTACCTCTCCATGCTCTATCCTCAGCCATATGACTCACCTTATGTGAGCTAAATCTTGTTCATCCTCTGCCCACCCTAGATGCTCTCTCCATGGTCTCCAGGTGATTTGATCTAGGGTGAGGTCATCTAGAAACCTCTAGGACATCGATAGATCTATCCACCGTTGTGACCCTCTCTGGAGCCACCAATAGAAAACTCAAGATATTTTTTGGTCAACTCCTATCAGTGGAAGCCCTATCGGAATCCGCACCATAATGTGCTCCCAACACCAAACCTATAGTAGCAATTTTAGCACTAAACATCGACCTCCCTTGTATACGACCCCATAAAGGATCCTATACAAGCGGCATAATACAAAGCTACCCCAAGCAAACCTGTATTTGTGGTCTCTAATGTTGTAGACCACATCTGAGAGGAGCCACTGTAACCTACATCCGCTCTGGTAGCATAGAAGAAGGCCATCCACCACCCCTTCCAAAACTTGGGTCAATTGAGACGCCCTAGGCATCTGCCTCAAAGCCTCGATGTTCACTCTACCATTCTCTAGGGTGAAGCTTGGGTCACTCTGCATAATCTCATCATGGCATGGCCTTGATTGGCCAAAGGAGTCATGAACCACCCATGTATGGGGATCCTCAAGATCCTCCATACATCCTCTAGAGTGGGATTCATCTCCCCTATCAATATCCAAAAGCAAGACGACTCCGGATACCATCTCTCTGCTAGGGTTGTCAGTAGCCCCATGTCTGTAGGAGTTTGTGGCATCTCTGCCACATGCTGTAGTCTGACCTCTGCTAGTCTGTCTTGCTCGTCCTGATCGAGCGTGGCTAACTCATCCCTTAGAACTTCGTATTTCCACTCCTGAATCTTTAGTAATCCCCTCTGCAAAATAAATAATAAAACAACAAAAATCATTAATACATAATCATTAAAATCAATTTCATCTCATAAAAAAATGATATCGCCCATTATTGGATGATATCATACCAAATTTAGTTAAATCATCCTTAATAGGACAAAATCATGTTTAATTCTTCAATTTGGGAACTGCTCTTTATTGTACGGGATCGCCCCTATTTCGTCCTTAGACGAAATCGGCGATATAGGGACGATTTCGGCTAAATTGGGATGATTTCGTCCCGATGTCGTCGACGGCCTAAAAATGGTCGTGATGCCCAAAAAAAATTAAAATTCAAGTAAAAAATTAAACAAATCAATCTAAAAACATAGTACACTAGGTTTAGATCCTTACCCGCAACCCACGCCGGACCTCTATCGATCTGTGCGTTGTTTCCACCATTTTGCCTGTAGAGCTCTGAAACAACAAAAGTGAACAGTAAAAATGAATTAGGGTTTTACCTTATTTTTCCTATTTTTATTTAAAAATAACATTTTTTTAATTTTTGCTTTTTCATGCTTTTACCTCAAACATTCGATTTGGGTAAAAACTCGGAGGGGGCACCATAGCAAACAGTTGTACGATTCAACCTAGAATTGTCGTCTAAAAAATGGAATAAAATTTTGCTTTCTCGTAAAACATGAAGAACTCATCTTTAATGTATTTTCTTCAAAAAATACACTAAAGAGGGGGTAAAATGTAGCACCCTAAAATTGGCGCAGTTAAACCATCAGTAAAAGATAAAAAAAAAAATGAATTTTAACCCCAAAACTGCTCGTTAACCGCTCACCTCATTTTTTGGGCCATTTTTAGAAGTTGTTTTTACCGTTGTATGATATCTTCGTCGATCTGACGATATTGGCCCAAATCAGACGAATTCGTCTAGAACAGAACGTTCAAACGATTTCATCCCAAAACCAAATTTTCATAATTAGCTTTTATTTCAACAACCTCTCCAACTCGGGCAGAAGCGTGTCTGCACGGTTGGAGATTCCTACGTTGGAGATCTCCTAGATTGGGATAATCCCCAACCTCCTAACCTCCCCCTAATCCTATATAAACTTGGGATTTTCCCAATTTATCCCCCTGGTTGATCATTCCCCTGGCTAATTATTTCCCTGCAACTTTAGTTTTTGTTGTGTTAGAACATCCTATCCCCCATCATTTGCACTTGTGTTTTCAAGTTTTATTGCAAGATCTCATTGTGTTTCAGTCGGAGGAAGCTCGGATCATCGTAGGTGATTCAACCATAATTTTGGGCGATCTTGTCAATATCGATGATGATCTCATATGATTGTAGATGATTTTGACTACAGTTCAAATTGGGGGCAATCAGAGCCATGAGTTTGCATTATCTATCTCTTTTTCTTATTTAATTGTGCATTAGATTAATTCACTTATGTTCTACATCTTGGAGTTCACCTCATTTAGCATATTTGCATGATAAAATTCAAAATAAATTATTAAAACATTGCATCCCATTTGATTTGATATCTATATTTATCATTTAAGCATTATATTCTTATTTCTATCATTTTGTATCATTCTTGTAATTGTATTTTTGGTTTTTGGTGTCTGTTTTCATGATTGCAGGTTTCTGACGAATTCGTCAGGTCGCTGACGATCTTGGCTAATCTCAGATGATCTCCTGTGATATGGATGATTCTGTACAATTACAGACAATCCTATCATATCTGAGATGATCTGGACTCCTACAAGCTTCAGAATCTTTATCAGACGTCAGAAATCAGGTGCACTCTTCTCCATTTTAGATATTTTCTGTATTTAGGATTCATTTATGTTTGTTGTCTTAATATAAACCAAAAATTTCATATAGAATAGCTTAGATTAATTTTGGCCAACCTAAGAATTTGAATGATTGAACATAAAATGAACACATCAAACCCATTCTCAACCTAGGCGTGGAAACTACCACTCAAAGTTTCCTGGTGAACCCCACCATCCGTCAAAAATTCACCTTTATACCCCTCCCTCGAGAGGCGCGACCTTCAAAGGGCCTCTCCGTTCGAGGTATTGTTCCATCCTTTTTGCATCCCCCTTTCGGGCACGGATCCTTTAGCCTGAAGTTAAGGGTGCAAAAAATTTGGTTGATACAAGATGATACACACTCAGGTGACCATCAATGCATTAACAAAGAAAAAAAAGAATAGAAGCTAGAAGAGGCTTACCTCATAGAGAGGATGGTCCATTTAATTTATGAAGAGGTTTTATGGCATGAGGATAAGTTCATGGAATATAAGAGAACTTACTGGTATAAGGAGAGTATGATTTGCAAAGGAGGTTAGTCAAGGTCAACAAAGGACTTGTTTACCAAGTTTGTAGGTTGACTTATTCCATAGGGATAGAAGTAGAAATCATCCCAATTAGAATTGAATAATAAGGGTATCTTCACCTAATGATCATTCAAGTGGGCAAAGGAGAAGCCACGAACAAGAAAATTTGACTTTGGAAGGAGGAAATTGTGCAATTGTAAATTGTACAACTTGTAATTGTATAATTTCAAATTGTACAAATGGTACTTATACTATTCCAAATCATACAACTGATAATTGTATGATTGTAAATTATACAATTGACAAACATGAAGGAGTAAATCATACCATTGACCAATTAGAGCCCAATTATATGATTACGCAACACCCAATTACACAGAATGAGGTGGTGAAACCTCCAAATGACACATCGATAGATGAAATCATACAAATGAATGTCACTGTACGATTTCCTAGAAGGTAAGTGCAGACATGGAAAATTGACCCATTAAGATGAGTTATTTTCTTTAGATCCTTTTATAAAAGTAAGATAATATTTGAGTCATCTTTCCCCCATAAAATCATCACCATTCTTCCAAAAAACTATACCATTGGATCATGCTCAAAAGGAAATTTCCAAAGGTATATGATATGTCCCATTCTAACAGTGTTTGGTCCCCCAAAGTACCAAAAAACTACACATGGTTTTAGCTATTGCAAATTCGTGGCCCTACTTTACAGGCCATGAATTTGCTTTGTGAATTCATGGCTGATAAAAATAGCCCCTGAAATCATGAATTTGCTAAAATAGAAAATTGTTTAACCACTTAGATGTCATTGTGATTTAGTCCAAAATAGGCCTAATAGCCTGCCTCCGATGAATTCAGGCCTCTAAATTTCGGTCCCAAATTTGCCTAGATTGGGATTTTTTCCAATTTTCCCAAACATCCCTAATTTAACTCCCAAAATATCATAACCACTGGTTATCTCGCATCAATCAAAGTTATAAAATGTTCACTTAACCTCCCATAGAGGCTAATGAGTGAATGAATGGAGAAACTATAAAATCAAGGGCAAGTGCATTTTGAATTAATAGAAACTTGTGAATTGATAAATTTGTTGCAGGTTAGACATCAATAATAGGTTTTTGTAGAATAAGGAATGCTTTGGATCTCATAATTCAACTGGGAGATTATCTTACATCCTCATCAATATAAGATAAAACAAATCCATCTTGGTACCATCATTTTTGCAACACAAAAAGATCAAATCCACATTACTATCATTGTGAGATACTTATTTTGTATCTATTTTTACATTTTTATTTTACATTTTTGCACATTTAGCAAATTTAGGAGCAGATCCATGAATTCTCTCATAGGCCCAAATTCACTTGCAAGTCTCAAATTCAAATTCACTTTGTATATATCACCAATTCCACCATGTAAATAAAAAAAAAAAATCAAATAAAACAAAATTTGTGCATGGTATTGCATTTTCATCTAGTTTGCATTTCCATCATTGCAAAATTTCACACCATTTTACATCATTTGACCTTGAAATTTTAAATCTATTAATTACATCTCCCCAAGGAAAGGAATGTAGTTCTTGTTTTTCTCCATTGGCCTTGTCCATAAACTTTGGTGCACATCCCTATTGCATAGTATTCACTTTGAAAATATCTTTTCTAGCACCCCATAGTGGATAGCTTCATAGTCACTAGTGAGGGGCAGCCTCCATTTGACCATTTACAAGCATACATCCTAGTGGGTATATCTTTGTTTTTATCTAGCCATTAGCAAGCACTACATCCATAATGGTTCAACACCTCTTATTATTTGTCTTTGGTCTTTTGGATTTTTTATTTTCATCTGTCTATATATTTCATTTAGACTTGTACATAATTCATCTTGTGCATAATTCATATTTTTAGTTCCAAATCTCATTGCATAATCATCATCATACATCACATAGTTTGCATTTGGAATTATACATTTTATAGTTGACATATTGCACTTTTATTAGCCCAATTGCATATTTCATATGGTCATACTTATCCATCATCCTTTATTAAGGCACATGGTGTCACGTTCATAAGTTTATCTTGATCTCCTCAAGCAATTAAGAGTATTTCTTGAACCTATCACATGATTTACATTTTAATATAATCTTGATCCTTGATATTGATTAAATATCTCTCTTGAACCAAAGCATATTTTTTTACTTTGAATATCTTTATTTGTGGGACTTGACCATGCCACTTTTGAACCAAACACATATCACTTGTATTAATAAAATATTATGTTTAGGAGGATGATGCCATGATTGGATTGAATCTTGAAACAAACATATTTTCTTTCTTGTCCCATTATGCACGTAGTCCAACAAAAAAATAAACATATTCTTTGCAAAAATCTATACAAATTTTTTTAACAAAAATAAGAAAGAAGAAAAATAAAAAAAAATGGGTAGTCAAGATAGGGTAAAATTCTCATAAGGACTCGATTCGAGTGGTTGAGAATCCGATTCCCCAAAGCCCTAACTCTCTTCACAAAAACATATAATAATAAAATGGGTAGTAAGGATAGGGTAAAATTCTCATCAAGACTCGATTTGAGTGGTTGAGAATCCAATTCCCCAAAACTCTAACTCTTTTTACAAACACATAATAATAATGGACCTCCAACTAGTATGGATATGGTAAAATTATCATCAGGACTCGATTCAAGTGGTTGAGAATCTAATTCCCCAAAGCTTGGAGACCCCACTATTATACTATGCTCGTGCATGGTGACACGTCTCTCTTAAAGAGACCTTTGACCACACATAAGGACAAGCTAGCTTTTTGGTTCTCTTTATGAGTAGCTTAATATGTGCCTTACTCAATATTAGAAAATTAATTCATGTTGCACATAGAATGGTTCTTAAATTGGCTTGTGTCACTACCTTACTCAAAAGTGGTTAATAAACTTCACAAGCACACACATTGGTTCTTGATAGATTTGCATCATACTCAAGTTCAAGATAGGAAATGAACTCACAGATCACACATTGGTTCTTGATAAACTTAATTTCATATTGAGGATAACCAAGGTCCTCCTTGAACATTGATTGGCTAATGTCATTATATCTTCATGGATTTGTATGACCATTGTCATAGGAAATTGAGACTAAATCAATAATTAGTCTTGCATTTTATATCCACCATCTTAGTACAATGCATTTTCATCATTTGCTTCATCATATTGCATGATTGCTTGCCATATACAAATTTGCATATCTTAATTGTTCATACATAATTTTTTGGTCATATAGTTGCATAGGAACCTTGCAAAGATGGCATGGAATGATACCTAGTCAGGTTTTACACATTTTCATTTCATTCATGCTAGGATTCCGATATCTAGTAAAGTCCCCATATAGGGAAAAATGCATCTTCCCTAACTAGTCATTTTGTGTTGCTATCATAAAAAGAGTATGAACCATTTCTCATATTGGAATTTTTATTTCAATCATTAAATTTAACCATTTTCCATATACATTCGATTCAATATATTAAACTTCAACGAGACAATATTCCACACACAAGATTTGTTGTATGACCACACGCGAGGGGTAGCCTCCATCTCGATCACATACAAGCAAAAATCCTTGCATATTATTGCTTACAAATTATAAATACATGAACATATCAATCACTTTTTTATCATTCCACTTCAACCATATGTCGTTCACACTACACTCCTACTGGATCATATACTTGCAACTCTAGCATGATAATATTTTGCATACAGGATTTGCTTCATGACCACATGCGATAGGTAACCTCCATCTCAATCATATACAAGTATACATCCTCACTAGATATTTCCTTAAAACTATTGTTGTAAGAACAAACCCAATGCATTTTAATCATCTTCTTCACATACAATATTTCACTTCTTATACATCATCGTTTGTCAATCATACTTCTTTTCTTTTTACAAACTGCATTTTGACTAGCATGGCAAGTATGCATCAAAACCAACATGATTATATGCATTTAGATCATTCACAACATACATCAACAAAAAAAACCAAAAAATTCATTCAAAAAAAGCAATTTACCACTTCCCTAGATCCTCCCAACTGCTCCATCATTGTCTCTGCATACAAATTCCACTATGTGTGTAGGAAGTGCCATTCTCTCTAGAGCTCAAAAACAAAAAACTAAATAATAAAAAATAATTGTTTTTTACAATCACCCTCCATTTTAACCCACCCATTCTTTTTCATTTCTTTCATTTTTCATACTTTTCTCTTCCTTCAGTCATTTCGAGTTCCATTAGGAATATTGCATTTCTCATGAAACTCAAGGGGGCACCCTAAAAAAAATAATTAGTAATCATTTTTCTAATGGCAATTCCACACAAACCATCCATCCTAAACCATATACCCCTTTTTTTGCCTACATCAACCATTTTCACCTCTGCTCAAGTGTCTACATCTTTCTTTTATGCATTTATTGTTCATAAATATACCAAAGAGGTGGTAAAATATAGACATGGAAATTGACCCATTAAGATGAGTTATTTTCTTTAGATCCTTAGTTTTCCTCTTAGAAAAGTAGTATCATCTTTTAAACTGATAAGGATCAACAAACATGAACAAAAAAAAATCCAAGGAGTTAAATTAGAATTTTCATAATTCCAGCCTAAAGGTGCAAAAATTATAATGCCAGCCTAAAGGGGCAGAAATTACAATGCCAGACTTGTTCAATATTGGAGCCCAATCCCAGGTCAAAGACCATATTTCTAGATCCAAAATCCCCTTTTAAAATCTACCTTCCCCGCCCAATTGGCGGCTGACAAAATTTTAAATTCTACTTTCCCGCCCAACTAGCGACTGACAATTTTAAATTCTACTTTCCCGCCCAACTGGTGGCTGACAATTTTAAATTCTACTTTCTCGCCCAACTGTTGGCTAACAAAATTTTAAATTCTACTTTCTCGCCCAACTAGCGGTTTTCTAAAATTTTAAATTCTACTTTCTCGCCCAACTAGCAGCTGACAAACACCAAGGCAAAACACTTAGAATTTTTTTTTTGTTGATGCAAGATTGCTCTGCTGCCACTGCATCAGAAACCTACGGTAAGTTTGAGAAGTGACCTCACTTCTTTGCTATTGGAGGAAAACAAAGTCGGTCAACCTCGAACTTGGACAGCCAAGTCGAATCTTCTACAGGCCTTCCCTTCCATTTCACTAGATATTCTTCATACTGCTTGTTTCTTTTAATTTAGCCAATGTGGGTATCCAGGATTTCCTCTATCTCTTCTGTCACTGGAGCCGATGTCGAAACACTCCACAACTCTGCAACTGGTTCCTTAAAACTATCACCTTTATGATACTCTACCAAATCAAAAATATTGAACACATGTGATATGTTCAATCCACTCAGCAACTCCACCTCATATGCATTTCTTGAATCTCGTTTTTGTATGATCCTCCATGGTCCAAACTTCTTCATTTTTAGCTTGTTATATGTTTTAGCAGGAAACCTCTTTTTTCTCAGGTGCACCATGATTTCATCACCAACCTGGAACTCCTTAAACCTCATTTTCTGATTAGCCTTTATCTTGTACTGAGTTTTCATCTTATTGATGTGTTGTTTTACTTCTTCATGAAAATTCTTCAGGTGCTCTACAACGTTCTCAGCTTCAGCACTATTCTTTTCTCCCATCTCCAACTTCCTCAACTCAAAGGCATTTCTTGGACTACTCCCATATACAATCTGGAATGGTAATTTACCAGTACTCCTATTGACAGTCCTATCCAAAGTAACCGGGGTTGTACAAGCTCTCCAAGCTTCAGTAAAATCTAGGTCTTCAGGGTACAAACCCTTAAGTTCTTCAGACCCCACAACTTCCACTCTCATTTTTGTCAGCAAACTCTTTTAATCCATCTCCTTTAGTGGCTTCAGTTTATGGTGAACTCTTTCCTTTGTTAGGGAGTAAGTGTTGGTATGTCCATCATGGACTACACGATGATCAAACTGCCATGGTCTTCCTAATAGCATATGGCAAGCATCCATAGGTAGGATATCACATAGGACCTCATCCTGATATCTCCAAATATTTTACTTAACTAAGCATTGTTCACTGACTAATGCCCTATGGTCCTTCTGGAACCATGCAATCTAGTATGGATGCGGGTGTCTCCTCCTCTCTAGTTGTAACTTAGTAACCATTTCTTCAGATACCAAGTTATCAGTACTACCATTATCTATAATAACATTACAAACCTTACTTGAACATTTGCACCTTGTGTAGAACAGGCTCTTTCTCTGGTCTGGTTCCCTCTCCTCATTCAATACGGTTCTCCTTGTGACCATAACTTCTCCTCTCTTCCTCATCAGAGTACTCTGATTTAGCTCTTTCATCTACAATAGCAGCTCTGGCATTACTCGCTGGCCTCCTATTTTGCTTCTCTTAGTGTTGTGGACACTCATATGCTCGATGTCCTCCATAGTTGAAGCAGGTTCCACGAAACCCTCTTTCTCGATTTCCTTGAAAAAATCTACCTCTTCCTCTTGGGTAGTTGTTCTGACCACGGGATCTATAATCATTATCTCCCTTCTGATCCTGACTGCTGCTAGCTTCTTCTTTTTCTCATATCGTCCTTCATCTGTTCTTCCACCAGTTCTTTCTCCATAACCTCTTCTTTTTTACTTACCCTCAAACCTTCTGTTTAGCTTCTCTTCAACTTTTAGAGCAAATTTGTAAGCATCCTCAATGGTGCTCATCCTAACCAAACTCAACTCTTCTTGAATATTGGTTCTCAACCCATTGATGTAACGGGCTACCTTCTCCTTGTTAGCCTCAGAATGGCCGGTTCGGATCAATATCTTATAGAACTCATTGGTGTATTCTTTGATAGAATTTCCTGACTGTCTCAAACTTTGCATCTTCTTCAGCAGATCTAACTCATAATCTACCGAAATAAACTGCCTCTTCAGCTTTTCCACCATTTGTTCCCATCTAGTGATCCTCTTTTTTCCTCTTCTATTTCTGTCAAGTTGTACTCCTTTCCACCAGATTCTAGCATGACCCTTCAGTTTGGTCTTAGAAAACTTGACCCTCTTAGGATCTTCAACCTCCTCATACTCAAAGTATTCTTCCAAATCATTGATCCAATCAATCAACTCCTCTAGATCAAGATTTCCAAAATATTTAGAAACCTCCATCTTCGGTCTCTTTCCAATTTGAGATATGGATTTGTATAACCTGGCTTGTGTAAGATCTACTGCCTCTTCTTCTTCCTCAAAATGGTCCTCTTCTTCTTCAACTTCATCTTCACTGCCATATTCTCTCCTTGGCTCAAACCCTCTATGTAGCTCCTCTTGCAGAGCCTGAACTTGCCTCTGCAAAGCTCTAAAATCTTCCTCTAGCACCATATTTCTCCCACCACCACAGTTTCTTTATGGAGGCATTCTGCTCACTTCTCCCATAAACCCTAACCACATATCCTAGTGTAAACTGCCTCACATCTGGTGATCTTTTTATACACTTAGGAACTCCCGCTCTAATACCACTTGGTGAGGATCAACAAACATGAACAAAAAAAATCCGAGTTAAATTAGAATTATTTTCATAATGCCAGCCTAAAGGGGCAGAAATTACAATGCTAAAATTGTTCAATATTGGAGCCCAATCCCAGATCGAAGACCATATTTCCAGATCCAAAATCTCCTTTTAAAATCTACCTTCCCCACCCAACTGGCCGCTGACAAAATTTTAAATTCTACTTTCTCGCCCAACTGGTGGCTGACAAAATTTTAAATTCTACTTTCCTGTCCAATTGGCGGCTGAAAATTTAAATTCTACTTTCCCGCCCAACTGTCGGTTGACAAAATTTTAAATTCTAATTTTCCGCCCAACTGGCGGCTAATAAAATTTTAAATTCTACTTTCCCGTCCAACTGGCGGCTGACAAACACCAAGGCAAAACACTTCGAATTTTTTTTTTGTTTTTTTGTTTTCTGTTGATGCAAGATTGCTCTGCTGCCACTGGATGCTCCTACATCATAAACTAGATTTTTCCTCATCAAATCATTACCATTCTTCCCAAAACATATACCATTGGATCAGGATCAAAAATATCTTTCCAATGGTATATGATATGTCCCATTTTGACACTGTTTGGTCCTCCAAAGTGCCAAAAAACTACACATGGGTTTAGCTATTGTGAATTAGTGGCCCTACATTACAGGGCACGAATTTGCTTTGTGAATTTGTGGTTGAAAAAAATGGCCCCCAAAATTATGAATTCATGGTCAAGCCCACGAATTTGATAAAATAGCAAATCATTCAACCACCTGGATGTTGTTACGATTTGGCCCAAAATAGGCCTAACAACCCGCCTTCGATGAATTTGGGCCTCTAAATTTATGTCTTGAATGCACCTAGATTGGGAATTTTTCTAATTTACCCAAATATCCCTGATTTGACTCCCCTAATCTTGTAACTATTAAAATAAATATTTATTCTCTTAAGTTCTACTAGGATAGACTTACTTGAGTTGCCACTCTTCCATGAGTCAGGTGAACTCTCAGTTTACACTAGTTGAGATTTTTTGTAATCCAACGGCTCTCAATGATCAAATTTGCTATTTATACAAAGTTGATCCCATGGAATAATCAATCAGTTCTTGATATTTTAGTAATTATTTGCATGTCTAGTATCAAAATTTTGACATGGTACTAGACCTAGGCTAGATTTAGCTTGCATTCAATTTTTCATAGAGCCGGTTCACCTTACTTGGATAAAAAAAATTCACTACAAAAACTTGCTTAAAGTTGAAAGTAGTCATACTCTTTATTCATAAGTCATTTTTTTCAACAAAATTATTTTATTTTGTTGAAAACTATTTGAATTCACCTTCTGTGTATATCTCTTTGGATGAATGTAATTTTTTTTGTATTACTACTGATATTTCAAGACTTATATCTCTTTTTTGAATATTTAAAAAGGAATTGGGTTTTTTATAAGTATATATATCATGCAAAGTAATGCTTCAATTTCCTTTAGAATCATGTTATAAAACTCTTCGTAGACCATTCAATAAGAAATTAAGTTATGATTGCAAACACAATAGGGGGATATGCTAACTTTATTATGCATATACCATGAATTAGTACCTAGCTTGTCATTTAGTAAGGGATCTTTGTTTATGTTAATATATGTATATGAACCGGTTCTAAGATAGGTTTCATGTTGCTTATCTATTTATCTCTTCATGCATAAATTCTTTCCATACTAGTGGTTGGAGATATTCATGAACAACACCAAGCAACGTCATCCTGTTGTGCTACCCGTGTTGTTGTAGTTTATTGAGCAATGCCCAGTGGACATTTGAGATTACTGTGTCAAACATTGGACACCATCCACCTCGTGTTCTACACTATATTTTCTCTGTGCAAATATCTCGATGAATATATTCTCGATATGAACACCAAGACTGCATGTGGTACATCCAATCAAACTGTTGAGGGTGCATTGAGTAGTGAGGTGATACGGCATGGCACTCCAAATAAAAATACTTTAGTTCTAACAACACGTTGAATCATCAAATCATTTCGAATATCTCTAACGCAACAAAGATTTCGCATATTTTTACCTTCACTCTAAAGTCACAATGTGCAATATTTGTCCTATTTTCTCTTCGAGACACACATCTATCACTCGAAATACTTTTACTTCTCTCTTATCAATCATTTCAATGGCTAGTATATTTGATGGGATACTCATACTGAATATCTACTCGAGTTCATTTCCCATAACCGATGTAGCTTCATTTATTTAATCCCTCTACTTTGGCTACTTTAGCAATTATACATTTGCATCCTTGTAATTGTCATCTTACTAAGAGGCCATACTAAGCTCTGCTATGTAGGTCTAATAGTCTACTTCACCAGAGGATCATTTTCAAGAAATCTAATGTCGTGAGTGTTTCACTATGAAATATAACTGAGTGTTTGACTACGCTTCTCTTGAGATAGGAATATTGTGACTACGTAGGTCTGATAGCACTATAAATATATTGATGATGCCATACTAAGAAGAGCATGGAGATATTAATGATGTTGCTGCTACGTAGGTTTGATAGCACTATGGAGAGATTGACAATGCCAATCTAAACAGGGCATTGTAGCTACTTCATCAGAGGATCGTTTTCGAGAGAAGCTATTGTTGTTAGTGTTTGATGATGAGATATATACTGTGAGTGTTTGACTACACTTCTCTCAAAAGGAATGCAGTAAATTCATTGGCCTCTGTCACCTTCAACTTGCCCTCAAGAGAGCTCAATCATCACGAGCTTCTACCATAGGAAAATTACAAAAACCACTAAATTTCTTGTATGTTTTTTTCCTTTGGCAACAATATATTGTAAAAGAGTCAATTTTTTTTTACTCTAAATACTCTACCTCTACAGATATTTTCTCTGATGAAAAAATTTATAACCTTCATATGTTTTTAGACTCCTCTCCTTTTTCTTTAGCCTGTTTAGGCTACAAAGTAAAGAGTCAGATTGTAAACTCGTATCAATACAAAGTTTTTTTTTTTTTTTTTTGGGGGGGGTGTTTGGTGCTACTTCTTGCACCTTTTTTGGTCTTTGGAATTCCTTTGGTCTTTCCTTTGGAATTATTTTATTTTGTTGCATTCCTTGTGTGGCAATATTGAAGGATAATATTTTTTGGTGGAGTCATTCTATGGCAATCTTTGGCCACTCAATATTATTTCTTAAATATCCCTATTTCAAGAATCTACTACATGTTCTAGAAGCACATCTGTTTTATTTTATAACACACTTGATAACATACAACAAAACATAAGGTGCAAATATCCAAGAAGATATCAAAAGTTGGCCCATTTCTTTTCATAATCGCCTATGTTCCACGTATCGCTCTCCTCAATTACTTATAGTTTCCCTCATGTAATGGTAGTTAATTGAGAAGATTCGATATATAGGTTTGGCATGTTATTCATGTTTAAAATTCACCTATGTTCCACGTATCACTTTCCTCAATTTCTTATAGTTTCCCTCATGTAAGGGCAGGTATATTGATGAGTTTGGTATAACGGTTTGGCTTCTGATGCCTTCTATAAATAGGGATTTTTTATGTTGGTCTTGATCATTGCAAAATACTATTCTCATTAAATGAGAGTGCATCATTGTCTTCCAAAGTTCTTGCACTTAAAGGGGGGAATTTTGGTTCACTACAATTCTATATTTGGAAAAAATGAATACAATTGACCCATTCACCCCTCATAACTATCACACATGGAAACCAAAGATATTAAATCTCACCCCTCTTGATCATTTCAAAACACTATTCTCATTAAAGGAGAGTGCATCATTGTCTTCCAAAGTTCTTGCACTTAAAGGGGGGAATTTTGGTTCACTGCAATTCTATATTTGGAAAAAATGAATACAATTGACCCATTCACCCCTCATAACTATCACACATGGAAACCAAATATATTAAATCTCATTTCTCAAAAAGGGCTCACACACTTGCTAGAAGAGAAGCAACCTGAATTTGAAAAATAATATGAAATATTTAATCATAAAGGGAATATGTATGAAACAATGGGTATTATAAGTACAAATGTAAATGAAAGCTTATGGTTTCATATTTCAGAATGTAAAACTCCATTTGAGAGTTGGTAGAAACTAAAGAACTTGTTTGGTAAAGTGGATCAAATAAGGTCAATGCAACTAGAAGCAAATTTAACAGCATTATCTCCTGAATACTTCAGCAATATTGTTGACTTTCTCACAAAATTTAAAGAAGTCCTCATGCAATTAAAAGGTAGTGGCAAGAATAAAAAATAAGAAGAATGCATCTATATTATTCTTTATAAATTAAATGGAGCATTTCAAATTTTTGCAACCACTTTTTTGTCTACAAAATATGCACTTGGTACAAGTTTTAAAATGCCCTCTTTAGAGGAGTTTTGTGAAAGGCTAACTAGAGAGGAAAAAAAACTTGTAAAATATTAAATATCTCCCTTTTCCTCAAAAGCACTAGTAGCATCCACCTCCACTAAAGAAAAATTCAAAAAGAAAGAAAGAAGCCCTGTAAATTGTACACACTACAAAAAGGATGGTCATTTTATGAACAATTGTTGAAAAAGGCTACAACAACTAGAGGCAGCAATGAAGGAACACAAAATAGACATCAAGAAACTTATAGGAAAAGTCTTAAATATTCAAGGCAAAACTGTGAAATCTTCATCAAAATATTGGGTTCTAGATTTAGGGGCAACTCATCATATGACTTCTACACATGAGTCATTCACTTCAATCTCCTCAAGCTCAACTTGTAGCATAGAATTTGGTGACTCATCCTTTATCCTAGTCAAAGGAAAAGGTGACATATCCATTGATGGTGGTTATATCAATAATGTTCTCTATGTCCCAAACATTACTACAAATATTCCCTCCATATATCAAATTTGCACTTCTAAAAAAGATAAAATAGTTTTATTTTCACCAACAGGAGTTGAGATAAGAGATATTCAACAACCTCACTCTCTCATATCAAAAGGAGATATTGATCTTAACACTCACCTATTTTACTTCAAGGTATTCAAAAATTTAGATGGAGCCTCCTGTTTTGTTGCACATGGAGATCTTGAAAGCAAAATCTAGCATTAAAAGTTTGGATATCTCAGTTATAGCTATCTAAAAGAGTTGAATACTCATGGAATGGTAACAGGGTTGACACAAATCTCTTATATTGATGAAGTATGTCCTGGATGTGCTCTTGGAAAACAACATCAATATCCTTTTCATGCAATTGGTTTGCAAAGAGCCTCATCCCCTCTAGAGTTAATCCATAGTGATGTAATGGTCTTCCCAGAGCCTTCTTTCAAAGGAAAAAAATATGCATTAACCTTCATTGATTATTTCTCAAGAAGAACTTGGGTATACTTTCTAAAATATAACAATGATGTTCTATCCTACTTCAAAATCTTCAAAGCCTTAGTTTAAAATCTAGCCACTTACAAAATCAAGCAAATTCATACAGATAATGGGGGGAATACTTCAGTAATGAGTTCTCCATATTTCTCTCAACTCATGGCATAATTCATCAACATTTAGTCTCCCATAATCCTTAGCAAAATGGCATTGTAGAAAGGAAAAATAAAACCTTAAAAGAGATGGCAAACTGTATGCTCCACTCAAGAGACCTTCTTCCAGTAGTTTTTTGGGCTGAAGCAATTAACTGTACAAATTATATTCAAAACCGTACACCTCATAAAGCTTTTGGCCATTTGACTCCATAGGAAGGATGGACTAGCTCAAAACCTGATGCCTCTTTCTTCAAATTTTTTGGGTGTACTGCTTGGGTACATATCCCAAAGAAGAAAAGGAAGGCTCTAGATAAGAAAATGAAACAACTCATATTTGTTGGTTATTGTGAGAAAATGAAAGCATACAGGCTTCTTGATCCCACAACTCATGAGGTATTTTTCATAGAAATGTTCAATTTGATGAAACATTCCCTAACAAATATCCTCAACCATCCTCTTCAAATATTATTTCTCTTGATCCATATCCAATATTAGAGCCTTGTTGAGTGGTATTTTCACCCAATTGTGAAAACACACTCTCCAATAGGATTTGAATTTCAAAATCCCCTCTTGCAAAGAAATTAAATAAATAACTTCTCCAAGGTCTCCGCTATGTTAGCATTTTGCACAAATAATAATATTCAATTTGAATGCTTGGAATACCTTAGTGATTGCAAGTAATTGTAAACAAGGGGCAATGTTGGTTTATTTTATCATGAAGCTTTAATGATTGTTCATTGCTTTCTTTTTCTTTGATTTTGTAATTTTTAAATGTTTATTTTAAATAAGTTAAACTTTCTGAAAAAAATAAAATGCAGACAATGAAAATGAAATGCAGAAAAACTGAAAATGAAATGCACTCAGTATGATGCTATCCTGTTCCGACAAAACCGAAGATGTGAGTTTTCCATGCATGCAACCTAACCTATTGGACCTGCATGACATGCATAATCCCCATAGATTAAGTGTTGGTTCCTAGGGTATGAAATAAAATTCAGATTTCAAATATTCGCCTAATGTAACCCACAAAAGTGGCATCTACATTATCTATAAATCCGAAATCTAAAAAATGAAAGAATAAACATTAAATCCATAGCATGCACAGAAGATCTCCTTCTTTCTTGCCCACAAGATGCAAATTTTTGAACACTTCTGCATTAAAAATATGTCATGTTACAATAGCAGAATCTCTGGTTTTTCCAAACCAGTCTATGGAAGAGAAACAACTCAAACAAGTCTAGAAAGGCTTCCTCTCCTTTGGCTCTGCAACTCTGCTTGCAGTGGTTTTCGACCCCTGTATCTGCCTTTGGCTTCTACTTTTAAACCCTCTGGTACGGTTCTCTGTTTTGCCCTGTGACGCTTCGCTTCATCTCCCAGGTCTCTTCGTTTCATCTTCCCCGCCTCTTTGCATTTTTTGACTTTTGTCGAGCGTCGAAACGTTTGATCTTCTTTCTGACTATAATCGATCATACACATTACATACTTTATGCCACGTGTTATAGCGCTTCCTCCGCATGCTCTGTAATGGCCCACTGTGTGAATCGTGACAAAAAATAGTATGTAACATCACTTTTTTTGCTTTGCTCCTCTACCCTTATCAAAATGAGACATGTCAAAATCATTGATTTTTCTATACATGTAAATCGTGACATTTTTTTCATTGTCTTCAAGCACCATGAAAATGAGACATGTCATGATATCATGACGTGTTTCTCCTTAGGGCCGCATGGATGCAACCTGTCATGAAATCATGACGTTTTTCTCCTTCGCTGTGTTTTGTTGCACTTAGCCATGAAAACGTGACATGTCATGAAATCGTGACACCTTTTCATTCCGTACCACTTTGGCTGCTTTCTGTCATGAAATCATGATGCTTTTCTCTTTCGGGTTGTCTTGTTGCTTTTTATCATGAAATCGTGACACCTTTTCATTCTGTACCACTTTGGCTGCTTTATGTCATGATTTTGTGACACATTTTCCTCGCTTAGTTTGTCGTCGTGAATCGTGAAAATGAGACATGTCATGATTTCGTGATGTTTTCTTTCATTTGTTCCTTCCTCACTTTTATGCCACGAAAACCTGACATGTCATGATATCGTGACATTTTTTATCTTTTGCCCTTCATCTCGTCTTCAGGTCGTGAAATGGCGACATGTCACGATATCGCGACAACTTCTGCATTGACTCTTCTCTTGTTGTCTTCGACCGCGATTTCATGACAAGTCGCGATATCGCGACATTTTCATTTTGCTTTCTCCTTCGTATCGACATTTTCTCTTCATGATGCTTTTTTCTGTCGATCTGACATTTTATTTCTTTTTACTCTTGCTAAAACGTGACATGTCATGAAATCGTGACACTTTTTTCTCCTTCGCTTTGAGCTAAAGCCGCGAACTTTCTTTTCTAGACAAGCAACACGTCGCGATATCGTGACAACTTTTTTTTCTTAGCCGCGAGGAGCAACATGTCATGATATCGTGACAACTTTTCATTTCTAGCTGCGATGGAGCAACATGTCGCGATATCGTGACACTTCTTCTCTTTTGTGATATTTTGCTTCTTTCCTTGATTTTTTAGCATCTGGGTCACTGTGGTCTTCTTTGAAAGCATGCAAAAAAGGTGGGTCCCCAATTTTGGGGTGTGTTGTGGATCAGCCACAACAAATGGTGACTCTACTGTCAAATGCTCCTGAGCATTTTGGTGAGAACCCAACCTGAAATATACAAGCTTAGATACAGGTGTCAGCACATAAAAGATAAACAAATACCGATAGATCAGAAATACATGAAACATCAGAATCATTAAGTATCAGCTCGGTGTGTGCAATGTGTTTTCATTCCCTATCGCTTGAACTTGATCAACATTCCATTGTCAGTTTCACTTATGATTTGTATGCAAGGCTATGAATGATTTGTGCAGGATTTGATGTATGATGAAGATGCTAGAGATATAACAACCTGCTTTACAAAGGCTCAAACCTTCTAATATCATGAACAAACATATTAAAGCTGTCAAACCCTCTTAGGACCAAATATATGTATACTGAATTAATTTACTAGATCCCAAAGTTGGTTATGTGTCACTACCATCTTGAACCCATGTGCAAGTGAAAGTGAAATCAGAGCTTTGGGGAATAGGATTCCCAACCTAAGCGAGATGGGAATTTAACCCTATCCTTACTACTCTGATCTGGAATTCATTACCTCACTTTGAGCAAAATGATTTAACCAGTTATGGATGAAATGGTCAGGCTAGTCTATCCGTTTGAACAGTCAGTGGTCTTGTTTTAGACAAGACATGCTGCCACGCATGGGCATACTTAACCCCATAATCCATGATTTGGCTTCATTCATTCTCTTCTTCTTTCTTTTTCTTATTTCTTGGACCTTTGGGATGACTACCCATCCTTGCTAGGGACATGTAGTACGATCCCTCCAATCCAATATTAAGATGAAATGGAAAATATTAATTTTATTTTTATTTCTTGGACCTTGGGGATGACTACCCATCCTTTGCAGAGGACATGTAGTACGATCCTTCCAATCCAAGATGATAAAATGAAATATGGAAAATATTAATTTTATTTTTGTTTCTTGGACTTTTGGGATGACTACCCATCCTTTGCAGAGGACATGTAGTACGATCCTTCCCATCCAAGTTTTATGATAAAATGAAAGATGGAAGCTTTGGGGAATCGGATTCTCAACCTAGGTGAGATGAGAATTATGCCCTATCCTTACTACTCCATGAAGGTCAAATCAGAGCTTTGGGGAATTGGATCCTCAACCTAAGTGAGATGAGGATTTAACCCTATCCTTACTACTCTGATTTTAGGCTTTAAGCATTATGGGAGTGGTAAAAACCACTGTTTTAAGGATAATGTTGCATGATAGGACAGACATGAAATATTCTTTTCACCTCACCTTTTCTTCCAAGCATGGTTTTGATCATTTTTCCCAAGATCTTCTTTAATGTGCATAGAACGTGCTTGGTTCAAGATAGTTCGGGCATCAGTTCCCAACCTTAGGATCCTTTTAATATATGTTATGTAATAACCCTAAGAGGATTCGACACCTTCTCAATGATTGCACATGAAATGAAAATGTACCTGAGATGACATGTATATGCAATGAGGAATGTGACATGAGATATGAATGCACTGCTTCTTTTGAAATGTGGATGGAATATATCATCTACTTTACCATAATGTGTAAAACTGACAACTTCATGCATTACAAGATTCAAACGATATTATTTAAAATGTTTGTGTTACTTGTGGAGCTTTCTACAACACAATTCCAATGTTTCATACTCTCCTGATCTTAGGCATAAGTTGACATCTCAAATTTTTCCCTTTTTTTTTTTTATATATATATAAACAAACCAAACATGTCAAATGAAATCAAACACACAACTTAAATCCTAACTAGACTAGCAATCCTACAAAAAAAACAAAATTTGAAAATCCATACCAAAACCGAAAAAATATGATACCAATCTCCTACGACTTAAGGGCTAAAATAGTGCTTTAAAACATGCCCATTAACTGGTAACGTCAGATCCTTCCCTTCTAAAGTTCTCAACCTGAAGGTATTTTTCCCTAGAATTTCCGAAATCTGATAAGGGCCTAACCAAAGACAATCAAATTTTTGATGATTTCCCTTTTCTTCATGTCTTTTATCCCACAGTAAGACCAAATCTGAAATTCTGAAGGACTTGATTTTAGCTCTTCTGTCAAACCATATTTTAACAACCTCTTGGTGTTTATTCATGTGAATCATGGCTTCCTCCCTTTTTTCATCGAGGTGCAGTAAATGACTTAGTCTGGCTTCAGTGTGGTTATCTGTTCCCAAGTATTCTTGCATGAAATGTAGGGTTTGCAGCTTCAAGTTTGCAGGAAAGATTGGGTCTTGTCCATAGACCAAATGATAGGGTGTGTTTCCTATTGAGTCTTTTATTCTGGTCCTATCTGCCCAAAGAGCAAACTTTAATTGGCTGTGCCAATCTCGAGGGTTCCTTTCCAGTAATTTCTTAATGATATTCAACAAATTTTTGTTTGAGGATTCGGCCAAACCATTTCCTTGAGGGTAATAATTAGATGCAAATTTTAAACTCACTTTATTGTCGTATGCCCAATCTACAAATTGCGTGGAAACAAAAGCTTTACCATTATCACTAACGATAGAATCGGGCATTCCGAATCTTGTTATGATGTGATCCTCAAGGAATTTTATTACAACGTCTGTAGTGGCATGTTTTGTAGGAACTGCTTCTGTCCACCTTGTACAATAATCTGTAGCTATTAGTATGAATTTATGGGAATCAAAAGAATTTGGGTTAATAACCCCAATGAAATCTAATCCCCATTGTGCAAATGGTCTCATCTCAACTACAGGTTGTAATGGCATGGCTGCATTTCTTTCTCTGTTGGCAGCTACTTGACAAATGTGGCAAGATCGTACATGAGCATGTGCATCTTTAAAAATGTGAGGCCAATAGTATCCTGCTCTCAGGATTTGATGCACTGTAGCATTTGCCGCACCATGGCCAGTTCCATATTTCCCATGAAATTCTTGCAGAACCTTGGCAGCTTCTTCTTTATTCGAGCATCTCAAGTAGATCCCCTCATGATTTTTCCTATACGTAACACCGGATCTAATCAGATAATTAATAGATTTAAGTCTTAAAGCCCTTCTTTGAGTGGAATTCAAATTGGATGGGCACTTACCGTTTAATAGAAAATGTACAATGTCAACATACCAGTCATCTTTAGAAATGTATTCTGCATTTGAATATTGGCATGTCATTTGTGGATTATTCTCAACAATCGTCTTCACAAGTCCCTGTCCTCGAACTAGTTTCATGGGTTGGATTTCAAGATCAAATTCTTGGATAGTAGAAATCCATTTACCTCTTTTCTCACCTAGCTCATTCTGTAAAAACATAGTTTTGATAGCAGGGTCAGGCACAATGGCAAAAACTCTGCTGTGCACAATGTAATGTCAAAATTTTTTTACCGTTTTAAAGAGTGCGTACATCTGCTTATCGAGGATAGAATACCTCAATTGAGCATCTTTTAAAGGAGCACTTAAAAATGCTATGGGATTTTCTGCACTATCCTCACCTTTCTGGGTCAAGACACTCGCAAAAGAGTGTTCCGATGCGAAAGCATAAATATAGAAAGGTTTAGCATAGTTTGGACTTATGAGGGCAGGGGCTCTAGAAATGGCATCCTTAATGTTTTGAAAGGCCACCCTACTTTCCTCATTCCATCTGACATCTACATCCTTCTTGAGCATCTTGTTCAAAGGTTTGGCTATCTCAGCGAAGCTTGAAATAAACTTCCTCACAAAATTAATTTGCCCGAAGAAAGATCTCAACTCCTTTTTACTACCCGGGAGAGGCAATTTTTGGATAGCTTCTATCCTTTCTGGGTCAATGGATATACCTTCTTTTGAAATGATGTGACCAAGTAGTCTTCCTTCTGTTACTCCAAAGATGCATTTTTTGGGATTTAAAGAAATTCCATGCTCTCTGCATCTTTGAAGAACCTTTTTCAAATCCTTGACATGGTCTTCTCTTTTCTTTGAAAATACTGGAATATCATCCACATACACAATGATACACTTGCCTATAAGCCCTTTGAATGCATAGTCCATGGCGCGTTGAAATGTTGCACCAACATTTAACAATCCAAACGACATTCTTCTGTAGGCAAATGTCCCCCATTTGGTTGTGAAGGTTGTTTTCATCCTGTCATTGGGATGAATAAGAATTTGGTTATATCCAGAATATCCATCAAGAAAAGACATCATTTCAGATCCATTCACTGTTTGTAAAATTTCATCAATGGATGGCAATGGATAGTTATCCTTTTGAGAGGCCTTGTTAAGATTTCAAAAATCTATACATAGCCTAATCTCTCCGCTCTTCTTTCTTACTGGAACGAGGTTAGCAACCCAGGTTGAGTGCCTAACAGGAAAAATAATCTTTGCTTCCAATAATCTCTTGACCTCCTTTTCTATCAAGGGCTCCAATAGCGGGTTAACAACTCGTTGTCTTTGTCTGAAAGGCTTGGAGTCCGGCTTTAGAGGGATGGTATGTGTAATGACGTTTTGGTTGTATGTTTTCAATTCGTTATAATTCCAAGCAATGCAATCCACGTAGTGTTTTAGTGCATGTATTATATTTTCTCTTTCTTCATCTGTACATGCCTTTGCGATGTACACTTCCCGTGGATTGTCTGCACTCCCTAGATTAATTAGATCACATGCATCTTTGGGGAGTGGAACCTTTTTTCTTTTCTAGCCTTGTATCCCATATCGAACATTTTCTCCAATGAAACTATGTCTTTAGGTATTTTGTTGGATCGACATGTAGTTTTACTTTCGTTTTCTGCTTCTTCTTGCCATCTTTGCTCCTCATCAATCACCTGGTTTTCAAAAACACCTGAGTTCGTGACAAATTTGAATATGTGTCTGTCATTTTCAAAAACTTGGAAATTCTTGACATTATCAGGTATCGATGGACAAGGAACTAATTCGATGGAGAACTTTTTACACCTTTTTATATCAACTGGATTTAACATGCCTGCGACGACTGCAAGAGAATCTGCTATGCGATTTCCTTTTCTAGAAATAAGGGCTATATTGAAAGCGTCGAATTCCTCAATGAGGTCTCTTACCCTAGTTCTATAAAGGCTCAATCTCTTATCGCGGCATGTATATTGTCCTTTAATCTGTTTGACTACCAGTTGAGAATCTCCCAATACTTTCAAGCATTTAACCTTTTTGCTCAATGCCAGTTGTAAACCAAAAATCAGTGCTTCATACTCTGCCACGTTATTCGTGCAAGGAAACTGTAACCTATAGGCAGCAAGTAAAGGTTTACCTCCTGGACAAGTGAGCTCGACTCCGGCTCCTGCTCCCTGTCTGGATTTGGATCCATCAAACCTAAGCAACCATATGAAATCATTTTCCTCAAGAGAGCTACCATGAAATGTTTCCCCTTTAGGCTCTTCAGTAGCCTCTTCAACATCAAATGCATAAACCCCCAATTCTGGCTCAGAAAACTGAACTTCATTTGGCTTATTAAATTTTGTTATGATTTCTTTAAGCCTCGGTTCATTTTCTACTCTGATTTGATTTGCAATTCCTTTCCAGGGTAGCCACATATGTGAGCAATCGGTTGAAAAATAGTCGTTCAAAGTTTTCATCCAATCCCTTGCAAGTAGCATTCCATATCTACTTGGGATATTAACAACCAAAATGTCGACCACTTGTTGGACCCTGGGTTCAGAATTTAGTTGAATTTTGACATCATATAGGGTCCCTATCACATTTACCTCAGATCGGTCCAATTGCAAAACCTTGCATTTGGATGAAACAGGCTGTAGGCCTAGCATTTGACATATCTCTGAAGGCATGAGATTGCTCGTGGCACCCGTGTCTACCAAACAATTATGCAAATTCTTACCAGCAATTCTCAGAGTCAATAAAAATGGCGGGACATCCCGTCTCTCCTTTCGTAAAATCAACTGAGACTCAACTTCCTTTCCCTTCCATACTTGATTAGGTGAGTCCAGAGCCTTTATCAATGCTTCTTTTTGGCCAGGCAACCTGGCCGCCTCTAAAAATGAAAGGCTCGACTTAGATTTCCTTAAATCCTCCACTATGTCATAGTTTGATTTTTCAAGTTTGACTGTCTTCTGTGTGTCATTAGACGTTTCTTTTCTAAGTGGAGGAGGAGGATTATTATCTGCCTTAGTATCCGGAGGAAGGATAGAGTTATTTGGTGGTGTTGATGATGTTTTAGGGGCTTTAGATTTACTTCTCAAATGATATCCGTGATTCCCCTTTCTAAACTCTCGAAAAGCTTGCACCTCCTGTTCCAAAATTTCATCTTCTTCTTCCTCACTCTCACTTTCTTGGCGGTATAAAGTTTCCACCACCATAATGCTATCATCTTGATGTTGGGGTGGACCCTCATTTGGCACAAGTTCCAGGTCATCTACTTGGGCTTGGAGACAATGAGTGTATCTAGCGATTTCAGGACAATTCCTCTCATTGTGCTCTTTTGTATTGTGCAATCTGCACCCCTTTTCCCATGCAAAATCGAAAAGATTCAAAAGGGAACTGGATTGACTGGGTCCTGCAAAAGTATCTAGTTGATTGGCAATAGGGGCAGGTACGCCTCCATTGTTTGGCTTCGTGTTCCAATGTCTCCCTCTATTGTTAAAATTTTGACTTGGGTGAGGGGCATGGGACTCATACTTCTATTTGTGAACCATGTCATTACTCAGTTTATGAACTATCTTCTTGAGCTCTTCAACATCCGAATAAATCTCTTTCGGTGGAGCTACATCATTGTTAGTTCCCGTTGGGTTTGCATAATTCGTGGGATCTTGATTTAACATTTGAATCGGATTTTGAGGAATTTGATTCATATATGGATTTACACTTTGGATCGGAGTTGGATTTGGGAAAGGAACTATAGCTTGAGAATTAACTCGGCTGGTTCCTTGCATAGTCGATTGACTATTTTGCAAAAATGCGAGAACGGGTGGAATGGATGTGATCGGTTGGATCGGAATGGGTGCATAGGCAGGTGCTGGTGGATATGGTTGTTGATATGGGAAAGCATTCATGTTTGGCATTTGTGGTGCCATGATCTGATTTGCCATGGGAGCTTGACCATATGGAGCATATTGTCCCATCATAGGCATCTAGGGAAACCCATAGCCCTGTGGTGTCATTTGCTGCTCGATGGTCATAGCTTCATTGTAAGCTAAGGCGAGCATGGTGACTTGAGGATTTTGCCTGGAAAACATCACTGTCATCGGATCCAATGCCCCAAAATAGATTTGTAAAGCTACTGCGGGGTCTATGGCAAAATGTCGAACTGCTCTATTATAACATTTTTGGAATCTCTGATTAAAGGTTCTGATTGGTTCACCCTGGCCCCTTTTGCATGTAATAAATTGATTGTAGATGGTTGCGGGATCCAAAGGTGACCTAAACTGATTGACAAAGGCATTCTCCATTTGTGTCCATGAAGTGATTGAACCAGTAGGCAAGCATATATACCATTCATAGGCTACTGGATCTAGGCTCATGGGAAAAATTCTGCAAGCCACATCTTCATGTTGGACTTGCAACCTTATCAAAACATCCCTATAGGCTTGGATATGCTCCTCTGCAGTCCTTGGGCCATCTGGTTTATATTTGGGCAAGAATATTTCTATGTTCTTAGGGATTTCATGGATATCCCCTGCAATATTCAAAGGGATATTATTAGCTCCATACCAAGGAGCTGCTGGAGGTTGGGCCATTTGACTCAGAATTGATGAGGACAACCCTACAAGAGTGGTGGAAATGGTACTGATGATAGGTATGCTAGTGGCAATTGATACCACCGGTGTAGGTCCGCTCGATGTTCCTGAAGCAGAAAGATCTTTTGTGACTGGTAGGTTTACAGCTTGCTTGGTTTTATTTTTTGGAGTACAAGTGAGTGTAAGGTCATGGAATATGGTTTCCCTAGTTGTTTGGGACCTAGTCGCGATACGGCACGGTGGGTCCAGCCTGCCTGACGAAACTCTCGATATCTCCAAGAAAACCTGCAACACAAAAAAAATGCTGCAGTTTAGCCTTTAATGAGATTTAAGAAATCGAATAAAAAAAACACATTACTTCTGTATGAAAATCAAAATAAAGTAAACCAATTCGGCCCTCCTTCTAGCGCCAATCTGTTGAGTGGTATTTTCACCCAATTGTGAAAACACACTCTCCAATAGGATTTGAATTTCAAAATCCCCTCTTGCAAAGAAATTAAATAAATAACTTCTCCAAGGTCTCCGCTATGTTAGCATTTTGCACAAATAATAATATTCAATTTGAATGCTTGGAATACCTTAGTGATTGCAAGTAACTGTAAACAAGGGGCAATGCTGGTTTATTTTATCATGAAGCTTTAATGATTGTTCATTGCTTTCTTTTTCTTTGATTTTGTAATTTTTAAATGTTTATTTTAAATAAGTTAAACTTTCTGGAAAAAATAAAATGCAGACAATGAAAATGAAATGCAGAAAAACTGAAAATGAAATGCACTCAGTATGATGCTATCCTGTTCTGACAAAACCGAAGATGTGAGTTTTCCATGCATGCAACCTAACCTATTGGACCTGCATGACATGCATAATCCCCATAGATTAAGTGTTGGTTCCTAGGGTACAAAATAAAATTCAGATTTCAAATATTCGCCTAATGTAACCCACAAAAGTGGCATCTACATTATCTATAAATCCGAAATCTAAAAAATGAAAGAATAAACATTAAATCCATAGCATGCATAGAAGATCTCCTTCTTTCTTGCCCACAAGATGCAAATTTTTGAACACTTCTGCATTAAAAATATGTCATGTTACAATAGCAGAATCTCTGGTTTTTCCAAACCAGTCTGTGGAAGAGAAACAACTCAAACAAGTCCAGAAAGGCTTCCTCTCCTTTGGCTCTGCAACTCTGCTTGCAGTGGTTTTCGACCCTTGTATCTGCCTTTGGCTTCTACTTTTAAACCCTCTGGTACGGTTCTCTGTTTTCCCTGTGACGCTTCGCTTCATCTCCTAGGTCTCTTCGTTTCATCTTCCCCGCCTCTTCGTCATTTTTGACTTTCTCTCGAGCATCGAAATGTTTGATCTTCTCTAAAAGGTACTAATTTTTAACAACCTTACATCTTTATGCCATGTGTTATGCGCCTTTCTGCATGTTGTAGATGGCCCACTGTGTGAATCGTGACAAAAAATAGTATGTCAATTTTTTATACTTTGCTCCTCTACCTGCATAAAAATGAGACATGTCGTCGATAATCGTGACATTTTTTTACCTTTTGTCTTCAAGCACCACAAAAAATGAGACATGTCATGATATCGTGACGTGTTTCTCCTTAGGGCCGCGTGGATGCAACCTGTCATGAAATCATGACGTTTTTCTCCTTCATTGTGTTTTGTTGCACTTAGCCATGAAAACGTGACATGTCATGAAATCGTGACACCTTTTCATTCCGAACCACTTTGGCGCTTTCTGTCATGAAATCATGACGCTTTTCTCTTTCGGGTTGTCTTGCTACTTTCTGTCATGAAATCATGACACCTTTTCATTCCGTACCACTTTGGCTGCTTTATGTCGTGAAATCGTGACATGTCACGATTTCGCAACACACTTTCCTCGCTTAGCTTGTCAATCGTCGTGAATCATGAAAATGAGACATGTCATGATTTCGTGATGTTTTCTTTCATTTGTTCCTTCCTCACTTTTATGTGCAAAAACCTGACATGTCGCGATATCACGACGTTTTTTATCTTTGCCCTTCATCTCGTCTTCAGGTCATGAAATGGCGACATGTCGCGATATCGCGACAACTTCTGCATTGACTCTTCTCTTGCTGCCTTCGACCGTGATTTCATGACAAGTCGTGATATCGTGACATTTTTCATTTTGTCTTTCTCTCTCCTCTATGAACCGTGATTTCATGACATGTCGCGATATCATGACATTTTGAGTCTTCAACTTGGTTCTTTGTCTTGCACGCAGATTTCACAACACGTCGCGATATCGCGACATTTTCTCTTCATGATGCATTCTGCTGCTCTTAACCGTGAAAATGCGACATGTCATGAAATCGCGACAATTTTCCATTTTGCTGCATTTTGTTACTCTTGGCCGTGAAAATGTGACATGTCATGAAATCGCGACACTTTTCTGTTCCACTGCACTTCGCTTGTCTGAGCCGCAAAACGTGACCTGTCGTGATATCGTGACACTTTCTTTTTCTTAGCAACACGCGATATCGTGACAACTTTCTTTTCTAGAGCAACGCGTCGTGATATCATGACACTTTCTTTTTCTTAGCAGCGACAGAGCAACACGTCATGAAATCGTGACAACTTTTCTTTTCTAGCCGCGACGGAGCAACATGTCGTGATATCGTGACAACTTTTCATTTCTAGCCGCGACGGAGCAACATGTCGCGATATCGCGACACTTCTTCTCTTTTGTGATATTTTGCTTCTTTCCTTGATTTTTTTAGCATCTGGGTCACTGCGGTCTTCTTTGAAAGCATGCAAAAAGGTGGGTCCCCAATTTTGGGGTGTGTTGTGGATCAGCCACAACAAGCCTCGATATAATGAAGATCCCATTTTTGAGATAAATGTTCAAAATTACCAAACTGAGGATCCTATACTCCAAACTCCAACTCAAAATCCTGCCACTCCAATTACTCCTTCCATAATGCCAAAATGGGCCTGCACCATAGTTGAGGAATCCACTCCTTACATACAAAATTTTCCATCATCCAGATTAGGCAACACCATAGGTTCTGGTCTTGTTTGGTGTTGTAAAAGTGATGGTAGCAAAATGATTTTTTTTGATCTTGTATGGTAGCACAATTCATATTGCCTGCAACCCAGTTGAGAATCAGCACACAAAGCACATTGAGATTCACATGCACTTCATTTGATAGCACATTCAGTAAGGGGATCTAAACTTGGAGTACATTCCCACAGAAAACCAAATTACAGATATCTTCACCAAATCCTTTCCTTCTCTATGTTACATTCAGTTGTGAGAAAAACTTGGGGTTAGGCACTTGCATTAGAAAGGTGCACAAAGGTTTTAACCTCTCCTTTCTTCTTATTGTTCATAAAAAAAAAAATTCTTTTCTTCTTGGAAGATGGTTTTTTTCCATGTGGTTTTTTCACCATCTCTCCTATATGTAATAAACATTGTACATGAGTACCTCATCAGGCCCAGTTTCCAGGACTCATTTCTTTTTTTGATTCAATGAGGACAATCTTCGCCATCCTAAGGCATGCCTCTTCTTTTATTTTAAAAGAAATATGGATTTTCCCATGTGGTTTTTTTTACCATCTCTTCAATAAAATAATTGTACATGAGTACCTCATCAAGACCTGTTGTTGGGAATCATTTATTACACTTACCCCTAGTATCACTTAAGGGGGGTGTTAGAATAAATATTTATTCTCTTAAGTTATACTAGGATAGACTTACTTGAGTTACCACTCTTCCATGAGTCAGGTGAACTCTCAGTTTACACTAATTGAGATTTGTTGTAATCCAATGGCTCTCAATGATCAACTTTGCTATTTATACAAAGTTGATCCCATGGAATAATAAATCAGTTCTTGATCTTTTAGTAATACTTTGCATGTCTAGTATTAAAATTTCTACAGCAACCATTGGCTATCCCACATCAAATAAAATTATAAAATGTTCACTTCACCTCCCATAGAAGCTAATGAGTGAATGAATGAATAGAGAAATTGTAAAATCAAGGGCAAGTGCATTTTGAATTAAGATCAATTTTGTAGGTTAGACATAAACAACAATTTTTTGTAGGTTGAGGAATATTTTGGATCTCATATTGCAGCTGGGGGATTGTCTTACATCCTCATCAATACAAGATCAAACAAATCCATTTTGCTACCATCACTTTTACAACACCAAACAATCAAATATGCATTACTATCACTGTGACCTAGTTATTTTGCATTTATTTTGATATCTACATTTTAATTTTTGCATTTGTGTTATATATTTTTTCACATTTAGCGAATTTGAGAGTAGATCTCCGAATTCGCTCACAAGTCCGAATTCAGTTGTAGGTCTCGAATTTGCTTGTAAGTCTCGAATTCGTATAGGCACAATATGGGAGAAAATTTTTGCTTCCATATCCATTATTGCATCTTGCATATTGCAATTTGACCATTTTGCATCTGATTACACTTTGCATTTTGTGTTGCTTTGTTATTTCCTTGTAGTCTTTCATTTGCTTGCAATAGATCTACAATTTCCATATTTTTTATGTAAGGTTTGCTAAAATGACCAAGGGGATTTGACTACCATATCACTAATATCAGCCTTATAGTGGCCTAAGCAAATCCCCAATCGTTGACTATAAATTTCTAGTGTTATGTGTCATTGATTATAGTTTTTGGAAAATTTGGGCTCAGAACCCCGATTTCACTTAGAGATCCTGAATTTGTTGATAGATCCTGAATTCTCTTGGATCAACCATCTGATTCATGTAGGTGTATGATATGATTCATCTCAAATTTATTTATCTATTCTTTGTCTTGTTTATTCATATATTATTTGAAAACCTAAGAAAATACAAAAAAAAATTAAATAGTAATGCATTTAGCTTAGGATAATCTTGCATGTTGCATGCTATTTTCAAGGAAAGTGAATTATGTTAGCATATATCTAGTTGTTTTATGTCCTAAACATAGGCGTTTTTTAATCAAAGAACACACCCAAACATTTCCCATTATCCAAACTTAGAAACGATCGTTAAATGTTTCTTGGTGAACCCCCTAATCAATCAACCATCACCAAAGGAGATATGATACCAAGTACCCCTCATATTGAGGTGTGGTATTTTGACTTTCCATCCCCCTTCTAGGCATAGATCCATCAACCTAATGGAAAGGGGTGTAAATTTTTTAGCTCACAGTATGTGTGAAATTTGTAATTTAAAAAAAAAAAAAACTAAAAATAGAAAAATGATATTGATTGTGAAAATCCCTCGAGGTGCAATTAATATGGAAGATGATTGAAAACTATAAACAGTAGCCTCTTATAAAAAATAAATAAATAAATAATAAAAAGAAAAATAAAAAAATATCAAAAAGCAAGAAAGGACAAAATTGCATGCAAAAAGAGATGAGTTGGTAATAATCCATGCAAAATTTTAAAATTACATGCAAAGAAGGTTGAGGTGGCACATTTTCATGCAAGGGGATGTTTCAATTATAAAAATTAGGTGCCATGCATGTTATTTCCAGCATATTTGAAATTGCATGAATTTAGCAGTTGAATTTCGAAGCATCCGAGAGTAAGGAGTGAGCAACTGAATGATTTTTATTCCACATGGGTATGTAAACATTATAGACTAACTAAATTTTTAACCCATCATAAATTTGCACCAAGGAATCTTCTCATTTTTTAAAAAGCAAGCCAGAATTGGAGAAAAAGCGACAACAGTTAGGGTTTTACTCCAAAGAAAATCTAGTTTTTTTAGAAAATATACTTGCAAGTAAAATCCATACTAGTGAAGTTAGGGTTTGAAGTAAATTTTTTGCATAGAAAACCCTATGTGATGAATAACATGGTTAGGGTTTGAGTGGGTTTCAGAAAAGCAAGCAAAGTGGAAATTTTAGACCCTAAGGCATGAAAATTCTGCTATTGAAAAAGCAAATATGTATCAGTAGTTGCATGTGAAGAAGGATAAAAGAGAGGGTCATACAGTAGATTGTACATATTGCTAAAGTAAACCATACAATTGAAAAATTGCACAAGTAAAAGAGAAAATTGCACAAGCAAACCAAAAAACACATCGAAAAGAGGAATTGTACAATGGTGGAAGAAGGGTACCAATTAAATCATATAAATTCAGAAAAAACAAATATTTTTGGGTAAGTGAAGGGTTGAAGAGTAGATTGTATGATTTGGAGATGAAATTGTATGATTTGGAGAGAGATTGTATGATTTTAGAACCAATTGAAGGTCGAATTGTGTAGATTGAGTGCAATCATATAATTTTAGATATAGGAGTATGATTTTTGGTGCAATTGTACAAAAATGAGGTTCCTTTGTATGATTTGGAGCTGATTGTATGATTTGTGGGTGAAATTGTATGATTTAAATCTCAAATTTTATATTTTGGAAAAATAATACAAAATTGGAGTGTAGTTGTACGATTTTAGCAACAATTGTACGATTTGGAGGGAGTTGTACGATTTCAAAAAGCACCTGTACAATTATGAGTAGTAGTATGACTTTTGGAAGCAATTGTATATTTTGGAGTAGTTGTACAAAATTTGGGTATATTGTACATTTTGTGATGCAATTATCCTTGCCAAATTGAAGAGGATCGATAGAAAAGTGTTTCCAAAATAAGAAATGATGAAGAATGGGCACTGAGAGGGAATTTTGAGCTCATTTATAGTGGATTGTAGCAACAAGGGTTGAACGCTCACTAGGACCACTACACCAAAGGGATTCACGGCCCAAACAAGCAGAAGTGACTTACCCAGTACAAGGCCAAGGATGAGGGTTTCAACCACAAGGAGAACACAACTACCATCCTTGGAGGGGAAGAGGTTTTAGGTCATGGAGGGGACACAGGAATTGGTGTGGTGGTAGAGGAAGGACACAACTACAATTTTTTGAGGAGGATATGGAACCACCTAGGGTACACCGCAGGGATCTTCATAGTGAGGTACATAGAGAAGCTACCTCGTATGAGAAAATCAAACTTCCAAGTGAAGATGAAGGAGGGTAGGTGGATATCAAGGATATCAATTTTGTGCAATCGATAGGTGACTTATGTCAGAAGTTGTGGATTGAGAATGATGACAAGCACCCATTGAAGATAGCACTAACTCGAGATAGAGTGAGTGTGTTGGTGCAAATTCCACCACAAGGTAAGGTATTTTTTAATGAATACTTGTTGTATATTGTATAGTCGTATGATCCCAACTGGAATTGCACCTATGTGCAAGTTGGAAATCATCATATAAAGGTGGAATTCTTGACTAACACCTTTTGAAGGACATTTGGGTTGCCAAAATAAGGGCACCTAATTAAGAGAAAAATTATGGATGTCATCGAATCCCATAGATTAATCACCACACTGACAAAGTTGAAATCCCCATCAGCTACAAAGGCATTTGGTCCAAGAGGATGAGGAATCAAGTAAAGTATGTTGAAGAATAAGGACCTCATGTGTGATGAATGTCATCATGTCTCGATTGTCGAGAGAAGCATGATATTTTGAGAAGCTGATCTGGATGGCATAGTTTATAGAACGTGTAACTCAAGGCATACAATATGATTGGAGGACATACTTAGCTTAGAGGATGCAATAATTATTGTAGTAAACCAGGAAGAACTTCACATTGATATTCCATGCAATAGTTGTAATATTGAATGCAGTTATTTAAACTGGTATTATATTTCCTATGCTAACATCGCCTCATGATCTATCATAGGATAAACCTTCTATAATATGATGGGTAAAATTAGTGTTAATCCAAAAATTAACCCTTAAGAAATAGAGGTAGAAGAAGACTAAAAAAAAACCTAAACATCCCTTGATCGAAGAGAGAGAGACTTCATCAAATGAGGGCATCCACCCTAGGAGGAAGAGACAATGATAGCTACACTTGAATTCTGATTAATAGAAGCAAACACCTACATGATGGTTGTTAGAGTAGCCATTATCTCACAAGGAGGAGGTAGTAGCACCAATATCCAATCCAGTACAAATTTTGATGCAAAGACAATGAGAGAAATGGAGGTGTGAGAAACATCTTGTGCAGATTGAACAACTACACCCTTCACTCACTAACCCAAATGAGATGCATTTGGAATTTTAGGACTTGGAATTAGGTGATATCAATGTGCCAATTAACACAAGCCATTTAGGAGAAGCGATGGGATCTCCTTAATTGCTTTAGCCCAATTATTTTGAAGTTTTAGAGATATCTAAACATTGGTTGGATAGAATGGTGACACCACCAAGAATGAAAGCCAAGGAAGTGGTGGTAGCCTTGTTGGATGAAATAAAGGAGAAGAAGAAGCTATAAATAAATATTGTAATGCGAGGTGGAAATATTCATTCGATGGAGGAGAACACAATACCATAACAATAATGATCTGATTCAATCCCTATCTCCAAAGCAATGGTAGAGGAGCAGTCGAATCCATGGGAATAAGTATTAGCAAACATACAGTAGGAAGAGTAGCCAAAGCTATAAGAGGAAGTCCAAACACCTATGGAAGAACATCAAATAACAGAGGAGGTCATTGATGTGAAGGAAATTAGATCAATAGAAGAGGATATAGATAGATAGAATTGTAGTACACAATTTGCCATAAGAAGAGATTACAATGGGTCCAATCAAGGAGATGGAATAAAGTTCACATTTTCAAGAGGAAGAAGAGGAAATGACTCCACCACAAGAAATGGCTAGAGGACTTCAAATAAAAATTTTGCTTAAGGTACCATAATTTGGCATCTCGAACAAAGGAGAAGATATAGATGACCAAGTGGACCATTTCTTAAAATAGGTTTATGATATGTTCACCAATATTTGATTATAGTTTTTCATAGGCTATGCTGGGTAACTGAAATAGTGGAGGGATAATACCTTCATTAAGTTTAATAATATCATGGAGTGGGTGTGTAGTGAAAACCAAACATAGAAAATATCCCAAATTCATGCACAACACCCATGGCAGTTACTAATGGGATAGGTAACAAGTATGTTGGAAATTATGGATTTATCAAAAGGAGTAAGGACCAACTATCGAGAGTACCCATAGGTGTACTTGGATCTAGATAAGAATTAGAGATGTCCACTGAACATATCGAATATTGAGTATCAATGGGCATCTCCAGAGTTGACCTTCATCCTTCAAAAATTGAATTTCTTGACACATTGGATTGAGTGGCTAAGCTTGGGTCTTGAATAGATCTATCAGGCCAAGGAGGCACAAAAGGATGATATGGAAGTAACTCAAAAAGAGATGGTTGCAATGGAAGAAGAACTAGAATGTAGCAAGACTGAATCCAAGGAGAAGCTAAAGAAGGCTAAAGTTGAGTTGAATGATATGAAGCTCACTTATAAAAATAAGCTACGCTCACAAGAATAGGAAAAACAACTTATAATCTAGCAAGCAAAGGAGCAAAAGAAGTAGTTAGAATAATAAGAAGTGTTGTTACAATAATATACAACACAAATCAAACAACAAGAGGAGCAGTTGAGTTTGCACAATCAATAGCTCAAGCAATAGGAAGAACAATTGGCAGTCCAAAAAGAGCAATTGGCCAAGAATGAGGACCAGTTGAAGGTATCTAAAGGACAACTACAATTGAAGGACCACAAAATAGAAGAGATGATAAAAGATGCCAAGCACTATAATGACATGATTATGGATCATAAGGCACAACTCCAAATCAAGGAAGAGCATCAATCAACTTATGAGGTTGAATTATAGCAGCACAATCATGTCATTGCAGAGAAGGATGAGGAACTGGATGTTGCAACCTGGATAGAGAAAGCATTAAAGGAAAAGCTATGTAAGGGAGAATCAAAAAGAGAAAATAAGTTATTACAAATTTTAGCTACTGTAGATGAACAAGCTAACAAGTATGGGTTGAAGGCTGTAGAACTCAGTAACTATGTGACCAAGCTACAAAATGGTCATGTTATTCTTTATGTACAACTTCAGGATCTCCAGTAAGACTAGGCAACCAAGACTAATACAACTGATTTGGTGAGAACACCAAATAATGTAAAGGGAAGGGCAAATGTAGGCAACAAATCCACCTCCCAAAAAAGAAGAAATAAGTTTGGATTTGCACAATTTTGTCAATTTTATCAAATGTATAGTTTTGTTAAAATGTACAATGTAGGGTTTTGTCTAATTGCATAATGTAGGGTTGTAAAATATACAATTGGGTGTAATTGTACAATTTCATAAATGTGCAATTAGATGTGAAATGAAATTAAGTTGAAATGTGCATTTAGGTTAATTTGATAAAAATCAAATTAGACTTAGGGAAACCTTAATGCAATTTAGTTGTCTTATGAGGTGGCAGTTGTAAATATTTGTTGTCTCAGGAACCACTTTGGAATAACCTGGGAAAGCATTATATAGTCCCCATATTCAATTTTTCATGGGTTGTTTTTTATAGTTGTCGATTGTTGTTCATACTTATGGAAGAATGGTTCATTATTGTTATTGATTGATCAATTGTTTATGCCTAATGAGAGATTGTTGTTCATGGTATATTATGGTTGTACATTGTGTTGAGTATTGTTCATGTTAATATTACCAATGGATATGGATTGTACATCCTGTGTAATTGTGAAGTGCAATGTAGATTGATGAGATTACTATGGAAATAAAGCATTTATGATTCCTAAACCTTGTGTAATCATTGTGAATGCATATAATAACTAATGATGGTCGTTGCAAGTGGAAATTGATACATTTACATGTATGATTTTTGGAAATGTAATTGATTTCATTATTCAAATATAGTGAATTGTGGATTGCTTATTGGAACATTAGATTTGCAATTGCATCATAACGATAGACAAATCTTGCCTTGTAAATATTTTGTATGTAAGTTGGAAAATTTACAATCGTACAATTGTAGTAAGGGTTTAGATAAACTATAAAATCAACCAACCAAACTGTACAATTGATCATTTACCTAATTTGAAAGTGCAGTTGCATAGTTAAACTTACCAAAGAATGAAAACAAGGTTTTAGAAGAGAACGATTACAAAACTATTTAGTTTGAGTTTCAAAATGCCTTCCGGTATTGCACAAGTGTCAAATCGTACATTCCAAGGTGTTGTACAATTTGGATTGTACAACTATATGAATTTAGAACTATACAAGCAGTTTTGTAAGTTTTGCAAATCGTTCAATAGCAAATTGTACACTTGTACAACTTGGGCCATTTCAATTATAAAGCATTAGGATTCATTCCAAAACCTCCTAATTCACCTCCCCATCTGGGAATACTCCCCTTGTGCTACAAGATGCAGATCATTCATTGTGTTCTCAACAAGGACTTCATCATGCACAACTTCAGTATTGTTTACAAAAGAAAGTTAAGGAGGGATGGAATGTAAGCGTTAGATTGTTGTAGCACATGTTTGTATGGAAGAAAATTATGTGGGGAAGGATCAAAATGAAGGTGATCGAAGTTGATGTAATTTGAGTTGATACTAAGGATTCTATCTAGATGAGATGCATAACAAAGTAGGGTGAACAGGTCAATGGAAATAATTTTTACTGGAGGGTTAGAATTAGGTAAGAGGATAGAATTTTTGGAGGATATGTCTGACACTGACAAGTTGAATGGTTGATGCAAGAATGGTTTTAAGATAGATAGAGGAGAATTCAATTTATGGGGGTTCGATGAGGTAGAGTAAGAAAAGGTATCTAATTATTTGAATTTATTGTGAAAGGAAGGATGTGAGAGGGTACATCTTCAAAGCTAGTGGAAGCAATCAAGATATCTTTGAAGTTGGGATCAATTTCATTGTTAAAAGTGTTGGTGGAAGCGATATGGATCAAGAAAACTTGAAAAAAGCTAGGGGGAATTTCCACTATGGATTTATGGGAGAGGCTTTTACTAAGGATCTCATACTCAAGATCCATGTCAAAATTGTCCTTGATAGTATCAAGGGTGAGGTGTTGGAGTTCATCCTCAAGAATGTCTATATGGTTATGGCTATAACCTAAGCCTGAATTACCTTTGTATTATTGGTAAGGTGGATCAATGAGGTTTCTAGAGCCTTATTTGTATCACCTAATACCAAACCTCTATCATTTGAAGCATTGGAAATACCATATGGTAAATTATGGGTTAGACATGTAATAAAGGTTTCCACAAAATTTATCCTCTAACTCTTAGCTTAGTTTTTTCTGAGGTATCGATGCCTCCATAAATAAAATATGTTGATTGGTTGGTAGATCAATGAGGATAATTGTACCTATAGTTAGAGTTATGTCTCAAATATGACCAAAATATCTAATGGGTTGCATGCTAGGAGGGGAGATACGTGCATTATGTACAGTGTACTCCTCTAGACCAGGATTGGTCATAAGTATAGATACATGGGGTATCTCTTGATGCACTTGTTGTGATAGAGACCCCTTGTTTGAAGAAGAAAAATAAGAGCATGATGATAGTTGGGAATCATGAGGAATATTTGTGGGAGGGAGGAAATGGATGGAGTTAGCTTAGCAAGTTGAGTGTCATATTGAATGGCACACTAATCCCAAGAGTAGGCAAGATAGCATGGGTGGCATGCATGAATTACAACATAAATCGAGAGGTATCAGTGGAAGGGGGTGGACAAGGGCTAAAGGATATTAGGAATGGTTGTGTATTAGGAGAAAAAGTAGGAAGAGTAGGAATAATGGGAACATTTGAATTGACACTATGAGAAGGTGATGGTTGAGGAGGAAGGCAAGTTGAATGTAAGGGTGGGGTGGAGGATTTGTAGGAGGTGAGAAGAAGCTAGGTGATGGTTGTAAGCTATGCCACTAGAGAGTAACTAGTTGTGAAGAATGATTCACTGGAGAATTGGGATGAGAAGAATGGATTGCTATTAGAGGGTTTAGTTAATCTAGATATGAAGGGATTGATTAAGTCAGCGTATTAGGTTTGACCATGGTAGGGGCAATGTGAGTGGAAGATAGTGGTGGACCTTGTGCTAGGGTGACCATGTTGTAAAAATTAAAGGGATAATCATCATCTAGAGTATGATGAACTTGTCCATCATGATAATATTTCAAATAGTGATGGAGCGTAGAAGGGACACATTGCATGTGCCTAATCCATGGTCATCCTAGGATAATATTTTATTGCATCTCCACTTCAATGATATGCCACAATATGGGTATTGTTTTTACACTGACCTGAATAAGTACGATGATTGTACCTACTATGGAGCATAGAGAGCCATCAAAAGATCACAAATTGAGGGAGGAGGTGGCGATATGGCTAGGTGGGATGTTTAGATTCTAGAGTGCAATAGTGGAGATGATATTGATGGATGAATCGATGTTTATTAATACATGCTTGAATATTATTCCATCAATGCATGCCATTATATGCATAGGGGGATCAACCTATACTCCTTGAAGAGTTGAATTTCATGATTATAGAAGAAATGGAAGGTTGCATGCATGTCTACACACTACCCACAAAATTTGCAAATGTGTTAGTGTCATTAGTTTCTAAATATATGGACCATAGGATATCATTTAGGACCTCGCAATGAGATTGTGATTATTGCAGGAGGTCATATATTGACAACTTTGTTGATGCGGTGTAGATTTGATGCGTGAGACTACTCTAAATTGTCACAATATTTCATGGAATGGAGGGAGGAGCACCTTGCAATGGTGGTGTGGGGAAATAAGTTGGCATGGTAGGAGGGCTTGACTATTGATTGGTTCACACAATATATCTTTAGTTCCACATGGCAACATTGATCATGCCCACAAAAGCTTGCTAAGATGGGTTTTTATTCATATGGTTGATTTTCTAGGGTAGGGGTTGCAATGTCGAACAATTGGCTTGACTTTTTCATATCTCATGCTTGGGTAGAAGGTTTTTATAAATCCCTAGGTTTTAATTTGGGGGAGCCAAAGGACTATCAATGTATATGTTTCCACGATCAATGAGGTCTTGAACCAGATGGTGGAACTGGCGATAATTATTGATATTATTCCCTCTTTGTCTATGATATTCGTAGAAGGTATGCTCATTATAACCTTTTTGTTTTGGATTGTTGGGATCATCTAGTCTAATTTCAAGCAAAGTTATGTGTCCTACATCATACAGCTTCTGGAAAATATTGGTTAGGGGCTCAAAAATAGGGGTCCTATTGTGAGGTGGATAAGGTGGACAAGGAGGAAATGAAGCATTAGGTTGTTGATATCCTTATTGTCGTGGTTGAGTGTATTGTGTTGATGGGATAGGTGTTTCACTCAACACAACTTGGTTTGTTTTAGGGGTTTGGATGGGTTAGGATTGGAGGTGCCCTTTTTGAATCTCATGTTGGTGGGATATTCAATTTTTTTATAGATTTTAACCTCCCCTTATTGGATTTTAATGTCCTCAATAACTTTAGCTTACGCAATGGCATCTTCAAAAGAGTGATGTTGTTGGATTTGCAACATTATAGATACGTGTTTGGCACAACTCTTTGTAAACATATTGATAAACTTTATGGATGGGATGGAAAATGTTAGGTCATTTATAACCCTATATCACCTAGTAATATAGTCATTGATTGACTCATTATCAAACTGTCACAAACAATAGAGATCAAGGAGCGATGTCCTTTTCTTGGTGTTTATGAGAAAATGTTCCAAGATTGCATCAACCAATTGCTCAAATATAAATAGACTGTATTGAGGGTGATTGTTATACCAATCCAAGGCTTGATCTCCAAGGGATAAAGAGAAGGTACAAAGCATAAAGGGGTCACTATTATTGATGTGATAGCATGTAAATTTGTAGTTTTGTAAGTGCTCCTTGGGATACTCTTAACCCTTGAAATTCTCAAATTTGGGTATCTTAAACCTATAACAATAAGAATGCATGGTGACAGAGGGATTGATGGGATTCTTGCAAAGCTAGTTGTAAGTCAACTTTTGGACCCATAACCACTTCTTCATAATTCTAATTTTTTGAGTTGATCTCTTATGATTTGTATCTCATATAGGGGTGTTTGTGGTGCTTGGGTAGGATAAACTAGGGATTCCATGAGGGATGGCTTAGGATAATAGGAGTAGGGGTAGTTGTATTGATATGGTGATGGGGATGGATAATATGCATGAGGGGCTCCTGTATGATAGGCAATAGTATTGGCCATATAAGAGGAAGACACATGAGGTTGTGGAGCTAAATAATAATAATGATAAGGAGGTTGAAAGGAAGGTAGAAACTATTGGTGCTACGTATCCCATTGATTATGTTGGGTTGTGGGAGGTTGTATTAGATGTGAGGGAGTCTAATTAACTATTGGATGTTGTATCTGATTGGATACTTGTTGATGTGCTTGATTAGGTACTTGTGTACTTTTTTGGTTTGGCATTTGAATGTATTTCTAATGTGGCACTTCAATGTGCACTTGATTTGGCACTTGATCGATATTTGACTGGGAACTTGGTTGTGCACTTGATAAATCATTTCATTGAGGATTTGATTATGCATTTGACTAGGCACTTGATTATGTATTTGACTAGGCATTTGGTTGTGCACTTGATTATGCATTTGATTGGGCACTTGATTGTGTATTTGGTGAACCATTTGATCAAGAATTTACAAGTTTATAGAAGGCCACTCATATGGAGAATATGGAAGAGGTAAAAAAGTTGGAGCGATAGGTCAAGAAGAAGTCCAAGGAGAAGTAAAGAAATATGGTTTATTGGAGAAATAATTTATGTACGAAAGAGGTTGAAGACGAGGATTGGAAGAGTTAGGATGTATATATTACGAAGAAGATTAGAGGGAATGGTGTTGCAGATAGGGTGGAAGTTGGGGATTGAATAAGGAGAGAGGTATAGAAGATGATGGATGAAAAGGAAGAGGTGGTGGAATGTAGAAAGAGGAATGCGGCAAAGAAGTGGGATAAGTAGAATAAGAGGCTCCATATACATCGGGTTGAAAAATATTTGGAGGAGGGGAATTAGAAAATGAAGGAGTGATGTTAAGAAGATTAGCCTCAAGAGGAGATGTGGATTGATATAAGGTGGTGGATGAATTAGAAGAACCAAAATAAGATGGGGCTCTTTAACGTAAATCGAAAAAGTGAGTAAAATCAATGAGTGCAGACAAGGGAGGTGGTTCAGGTGGATTTTGAGATGAAGCGAGATGTAAAAAAGAGATGACTTATTAATTAGTGGGAAGAAGAGTGGTGGAAAAAATATCCACTATTTGATAGACAGTGTGGGAGTGAACTTACCTTTGAGATGAGGGAGGAGAGTTATGATTAGGGATGTGAAGAGGAGACAAGGAAACTTGAGGCAAGTTTTTTTTTGAATGATGAGAAGATGAGAATATGAAGAATGATAGTTGTAAGAGATGGAAGGTAGAGTAGTTTCAGGTAGAAAATAAGTGGCATATAGGAACGAATCGGTTGGAGGTATATTCTTGCAAGGGTTCGCTGGAGGAAGTGGTTTAGTTTGGAGGGGTCACCTGAGAGGCTTCCATGGATAGGCATACTTGCTCTCTAGATTGGATTTGAGTGAGGACCATGATGAAAAAGATGAATGATAATTAGGTGACTAAAAATAAGAGGTAGTTACTAGCTTTGATTAGAAATTGTAGTTATTTTAAATAATTTTGAGTGAAACTATTTCTGTCTATGAGGTCTTGGCTTGATTGGACATTTTCATAAGATTGACTTGACTGCACCTATCTATACGGTTGGGCCAAAGGTAGGTTATAGACATAGAATGCTACAAAAACAAAAACTAAGAGTTTTGGAACTGTTTTGATATCTATTTTCTTGTTTCTATGGTACTTTTGCAACAAAAAGGAACTAACTAATCAAACATATATTATCGCAAACAACAAAATCAGTTTGTGAGTGCAATGTTTGAACATGTTTTTGGGTGTTGTGTTTTGTATGTGATTAGCTAGTTATGTGTTGGATGATTTTTGAATTTTGCTAGTTATGTGTTGGATGATTAGCTAATTATATACCTTTTACATTTATGACCAGATGCCTTGTAGAGCCTTATGTATGAGACAAATCAAAATTTGTTTCAGCTCACAAAGATGAAGTTAGAATACCTCTTCAAACCTTATGCAAGTGATTTAATCCTATGCTATGAAAAGAGAAATGCAAATATATTCTAGCTAATGCTTATGAAAGCAAATAAAGTGAGTTTGCAAGTTGACCAAAGCAATTTGGAGCCTTTTATAAAACAAAGAAAGCAAATTTAAGAGGGACCAAAGCAATTTGGTGCATTTTTGTAAAACAATAAAGCAAAATTAAAAGTGACCAAAGCAATTTGGTGTGTTTTGGAAAGACATAAAAGCAAAGTAAAGAGATTTTGTAAAGTTCCCAAAGCAATTTGGGACTTTTTGTAACATGAACAAGAAATTTGGAGAATGACCAACTGATGTGGTGCATTTTAAACTAAAATTTGTACTTGAATTTTGATTTTAAAAGAAAAATATATGATATAACTGGAAGTATAGGGTTTTGGAATGCTTACCTATGGTCCTAAGTCTCTAGAATATTACTTGGAAGTGAAAGGCTCTAAGTTATGTCCAATATCCAATTGGATGGGTCCCTACAGTCAGTTTTACTATACTTGTTTGTACGATCAAGAGCAGGGGTAACTTTTTGGAGTTTTTTCTATTGCTGGTAGTTTTTTTGGTATAGAAACCAAATTTTGTGAAACTACATGCAATATTAGATGATAGCAAGTTAGAATTTGTAAAGAGAATACCTATGAAAAGAAATAAACTAAGCTAATGAATAGAAATCGCAAGATGGCAAGCAACCGAGTTTTGTGAGAGGAAAGAAGTGAGAGATGAATGAGTACACATGGAGGACATCATTTCATGAGGAAGTTTGGCCTAAGGAGACAAGGTGACAAGTGAGATAGCAATCTCAGAGGGGAAACCCTATCCCCAACTTATCGGTTGTGGAGGTTGTGGAGAAATTATACTTGGTTTGTAAGGATCCAATTTTTGGAGCACTTTGTTCAACCATATGGAGTCATCCAGTTGGTTTGATTGTACCTCTCCACACAATCCTAACATGCAAACCAAAAAGCCTTCTATCTTGGACCTATGTTGTTATTTTAGGGTTTTGGAGGGTTAGTGCTAGTTTTGTGGCATCTGTAATACAGAGAAATTGATAGAATTATCAGTTATATGCTAAGAAGTTAGCAAAAAAATTAAAAAGTGGGCAAAAGGTCCCATCATGATTGTCAAAATGTGAGCAAGGGTTACAAGACTTGTCCTTTTTACAAATTTTCCCCAAGGGCTATAATATGGGCCTTCCAAGGTGGAAGCTCTCTTTCAATGAATGATTTGAATAACACCCAAATGCATTCCGTGATCACCTCATTGGGAGTGGGCTTACTGCACACGGGCCTCTACTAGCTGCATAGGTCCTCCAAACCTACAGAACCCAATAAAAATGATTAGTAGCATTTGGAGACCTGTCTCAATCAGACCCCTCATGATAAAAAATAAAAATACTAAAGAAACCTAGTCTAATGCATTACAAAAGCACTAAAAATTACTACAAAAATGATAAGGGCATTGATACTTACCTACTAGGAGGATTTTTTTTTGTATTTCTATCTAAAACAGACCCTTGAGGGTGATCGAATCCTTGGGTGCAACCAAGATGACTAGACATGTCCATACAACCACCTCTATGTATCCCAAACAAAAATTTGCTTGGTCAGGAGGCTTCTTCTGGTGTGGTTAGAGCTCCTATCCGCATCAAGTGGTCTTTTGTACTTGTGACTAAGAGCAATTTATCATGCAAATGAGAGTGTCAAGAGATAAATATGGCAATCAATGGTGGTTGATGGTAAGGGTTGAGTGCACTTAGAGTCTAGCATGATTTCTATAGAGTCTGGGTATGCAAGTGTGTGATCTCTCAAAATGGTGAAAATGGCCTTCTATTTATAGACTTGTCCAAGTTTAGGGGGGCTTGAGGTGTCCTATGAGATATCCCTTGAGGTGGCATGGTGTGCCATGCCTCATAAATGGATTTGGGTGAGAGAAGTCCTCACCCATCCACATGCAATAAATGGGCATGGGTGCACCATACCTCATAAATACATGGGAGATGAAAGTATTCTTATTAGGACAATGGTGGAGGATGACTCATCCATGCTTTCAATGCCTTGAATGCCTTAAGTAGGAAAGTCTTCAAAAGTCATTTATGGAATTGAATGCACATGGGAATATGTGGGGAGCAAGGGTTAATGTTGACCATGGTTAGGTTGACCCTAGGTTTAGGGTTGACCAATGGTGAGGTGGAGGCTAGGCTTAGGTGGAAGCTAGGCTAGGGTAGGGTTGACCATGGGTTTGGTTGACCATGGGTTAGGTTTACCATGGGTTAGGCTAGAGTAGACTAGGCTTATGTGGAAGCTAGGCTAGTCAAAGGGTAGACTAGGGTGAGGTGGCCTTAGACTTAGGCTTAAATGTGATCGCATGGTGGCCAAGGGCTAAGCATAGGAAGGGGCTTAAGCCATCAAGGGGAATTAAGTAGGATGAATAGTGATTTTTGAGAAAATTATGCAAACTTCGTGGGTTTTACAAATTAATTGATTGTTAGCACTGCACAAGGATAAATGTGACATTTTTAGGTGTCTACAGGATGCATTAGACAAACTCATATAGCAAAAATATTGGATAGAATTTTGTTATCAAATACATGGTTGCAGATAGAGTATATGATCTCTTTGGACATTTTATTGCAAGGGTTATATCACAAACCCATTCTCTTGAGATATGATTTACCGAGTAATGGTCATCCAAATTTATTTTGTTTTCAATCAATGTGACTCCAAGACACTAATATGTTCTAGATGGTTATGTTATGATGGGATGAAGCAAAGTTTGAAGGGCCATGTATGTGTAGGCTTGTTCAAAAGAATAAAATATTTAAGAAGACACATGAATATTTGGAACGCAAAATCTTTTAGTAGTATATTTAAAGAAAATGAGAAAATTAAATCCAAGCTCAAAAATTTATAAAATAGTATGAATCAATGAAATGGACTACAATTTTTATGCTCAAGCAAAAAATATTTAGACAAATGAAGATTTGGAATGCAAAATATTTTAGTAGCATATTTAAAGAAAATGAAGAAATTAAATCAAAGCTCAAAAATTTATAAAATAGTATAAATCAATGAAATGGACCACATTTTTTATGCTCAAGAAAAACAATTACTTTCTAATTATCATAATGTATTAAAAAGGAGCCATATTGGTTTCAAAAATCTAGGGAGAGAGGGCTCAAGGAAGGAGATAGAAATATCAAAATTTTCATGCTACAACAAAAATATATTTTTTCTTTTCGTCGCATAAATAATATTTTCATGAAGAAATATTGAGGAATAAATATTAGGAAGCAAGCAATCGATTATTTCAAAGATATTTTGTGAGATGTTAGGCAAAATAAGGATACATAAGGTAAGCTTTTGCAAAATATTCCACAATTATTGCACAAAATGAAAGCTTGATGAAGAAGATATCTATGGAGGAGCTACATGATGCTTTTTTTTTGCATCCTAACAAGGCACTAGCCCTATGGATTTCCTACATTTTTCTTTCAAAAATTTAGGGATTTATTAGAGATTGATATGTTAGTTGTGGTTGAAAAGGCCAAGAAAAGAAAGGCTACAATAAGTAAGATTACCACCTTTATTACATTAGTTTTTTTTTTTTTTTTTTTTTAGTAATATTTCTTATACACATCCACCATGGGGATTGAACCCGGGTCACATCACCGATAATGCAAGTGGCATCCTTTATTACATTAGTTACCAAGAAAGGTGAGAGAAAATAATTTGTAATTTTTTTCCAATAAGCCATTTTAATATGATTTATAAGATCATTTAAAAATTATGGCAAATATATAGGAATGCATTTTAGATTTTGTTATCTCAAAGGAAAAAGGTGGTTTTGTTTGTGGTAAACAAATTCTTCGTGTAATCATTACACAAGAGGCAATACATTCTCTTCAAAGCATATGATAGGCTTTGTTAAAGTTTTCTTCATGATATTCTCCAAAAGTTTGGTTTTGATCAAGGTTGGTGTGAATGGATTAGATGTTATTATAGCACTCCAAAATATTCTATTTTGATCAATGGATCCATGTTGGATACTTTGAGTCATCTTGTGGAGTCCGCCAAGGTGATTCATTATCTCCATATCTATATATTATTCTTGTGAAGGCATTAGGGAGAAGCTTTCTCGAAGGCAATAACGGAAGGAAAAATCAAAGGTATTCAAGTTGCAATAAATGGTTCCTTTGAATCTTATCTTTAAGTTATTGATTATACTACATTGCAAACTATCTCCATTTATATGATGCCACTTTCAAGATTATTAGGAGATATAGCATTCAAATTCAAAAAAAATCAAAGAGATTTTATTTGGAAAGGACTAGAGAAAAATTTATGTTCCCTCTTTGTAAGTGGGATAGGGTTTACAAAGGAAAGAATATTGGAGGGGTAGGTTTGTAGAATTGCAGACTTAGGGGCAAAACTTGGTTAGAGACTATTCAAAAATCAAGGAAAAAGTTGGGCAAAAATTTACTTAAAAAATATACAAGTTCTCTTAATGCAATGAAATTATTCATAAAACAAACTCTATCTAAAGGATCATCAATATGGAACTTCATTTCAGATAGTTTGTAATACAACAAGAAACATATTAGATGGTTAGTCAATGAGGGGGATTATACAAATTTTTGGTCTAATGCTTAGTTGAAGTCTTATCCTATCTCTCATTCAAAATGGCAATAATTGGCTCAAACATATATAGTTTGTAGAGGTTAATAGGTTAAAGATCATATTGATGTGAGCAAAAACTCGAGACCATGGATTTCTATCAATAATCTAGTTGAAGGAGAAGAACTCAAACAAATAGCAAATGAGTTTCAAAATATGCTTTAAGAGTTTATTTGCCCATTTTTACACAAAAAGATGAGTTGGTTTTGAATCTATCAAAAGATGGTGGATACTAGACCAAGTTGTGATCCGAGGATTTAGAACAATTGAAATTTCCTACTCTCAATGATTTCCTTTGGAAGAATGTTTAATCACTAGAGGTCCTTGCGAAGGCCTTAACATTCCTTTGGTCAGTAGTCCAAAACAAGATACATGACAAAGTTTGCAAAGAAGATATCATAGACCTTTCAAGTGTGCTTTGTGTAAGAAGGATCTAAACACATCAATTCACTTACTTCTTTATTATCCATTTTCTTACACCATATGGGGTTGCTTTTTCAAAAATATGAAAATATATTGGATAGCATCATCAACATTGAAAGCATTGATGAATTGTTGGATTAATTATTTCAAAGCTAACACATTATGTATTCTGCATAGGATTGATCCTAAAATTATTTGTTGGAATTCACGACTTGAAAAAAATGATAGAATCTTTAAATATAAATCTCAAATCATCCCAAATTTGGAACCATATTATTTCCTCTTATGAAATGTTTACAAACATTTGTGCTCATCATGGGACATCTCAAGTGCTGGAAAGGAAGTGTTAGCCTCTTGGTTATATAATTTGAATATACATAGAAGGGTCATCTGCATCAATGTAGTTACCACAAAGTATTTGCTTTGATTTATGGTAATTTATCAAAATTAATTTTGATAGTGCTTTCAAAGGAAATCCACTAAAAGTTGGTGGCGTTGATATTTTTGAAAATAATGAAGGCAAAATTCTCACTCACAGTCATATGGAACTTCCACAAACAACTATGTACAAGCTAGGACACTTTTTATAGGGATCAAGATTGCAATTCAACAAGGATGAAAACATATTTCAGTTGAGGGGTATTCACAAATTATCATTAATGCTGTATACAAAAATAGACATTGGGATTGAATAAAAGATAACATTACTATTGATGTTCATCAACTATTATTGGAGTTAAATCTCTTGGAAATGAGTATATAAGAGGACATAAGTAGTTGATAATTTAGCCAATTGTAACATTAATCTTTGTTTTGGTAAATTTGAATTTTAGAAGGCAACTAATCAAGTGAAATTCTCTTAATGAAAATGATGTCAAAGAGCTGACTAATGAAATATAGCAATGAGGAAGACGAAGAACATATTTAATACAGAAAGAAATGAAGAATATTTTTTATAAAAAGGCAAGCTATATATGGTTTAAATAACCTAACAACAAATGTAATATTTTGGTATTTTTATGAAAGTGGCCCCTCAATAGACACCACATTCAGTTAATTTTTCTAAAAAAAATTACAATTCAATTGCAAGTTCTATATGTAAAGATCCCAAGTGACCAATGGTACAAGAAGAAATCAAAAGACTATGATACTATGGCTTGGAAACAACTGTGCACTCAATAAAAGTAAAAAGAAGAAAGTTGAAGAGAGTACGCATCTTAAGGACTGCCAAGCTAAGGTAAAAAAAAAAATACATAATTGGTCAATGCTCAATGTAGTAGTGATCGCCACTGATTCACCCATGTCTCTCTCCTAATTCAATATTTTCATCAATACAAAAAGTAGTATTTAAGTATATTAATTATACAATCCAAAACAAAGGAACAAAACAAAATACAAGTATGATCCACTAATAAGGTAATCAAACAAAATTATATAAAGAACTTACAACCATAAACAACAATATTAATTTATTAAAAAATAAAATCAATCCTGTTCCTTAAATACACATACATGGACAACCTAATAAAAATACAAGTTAATCAGCCATCCCTCAAATTGACCATAACGAATCATGAAGAGATAACATGGGCCAACGAGACATCAATGGACAGTCGTCAAATATATCAACTGCCCAACTACTTGACTACTTACATACAAGAAATAAAAAAAACTATCCCCAAAGTACTTGATACAATAATTATTACAATAGATATCATAGGCACAAACTTCCACATAAAATGAATCATCATTGACTACTCAGGTGGCACATGACCACTCAGTGCATGATCAATATGTACAACTCCAGTGCGAACACATAGACGGAGCATTGAGTATTATAGTCAATATGTCCTTCAAATCGGTGGGATAACCCATATACTATCATTAAGACTTCTAATGTTAATACTATGTGAATGATCAACACAGATATTAACTACCTATCATTGAATCTCATTATGAACTTCCACGAGCATGTTAGTATTAATGCAATTAGCATGGTCATTTCTGTTTCAAGCAGTGTAATTAACTGATATTAATGCAATTAGCATAGTCATTTCAGTTTCAAGTAGTGGTAAAAGATCCTTCATCAATTTGGTATTAAAATAAGCCATTCTAGAGTAGATTCTAACAAGGATAATCAGGCAAATTCAGTACAATGTCTAACAACCGGCCATCAGATATGGTATTTTGTTAAACCAGAAGAAGCAAAATATCTAATCAAAAGAATGTGAAAACTGTTGAACGCTTATGTGGGGTACAAGGAAAAAAAAAAAAAGCTTTTAAACAGAACTGCTAAAACAATGTAGAGAAGTACAAGAAAACTTGTGAAAAAACTGTAATGCTAAAGCAATGCAGAGGCTAATTTATTCTAGTTTTATAGCCAAAGCATAAATATCACACTTGTAAAAGAACACAACTTCCAATCTTTTAATGGCTCTGCATGAAATTAATACAATATTCCATCAACAATTCGACAGCCTCTGAACTATAGTCCTGATTCAAAGCCATAATTCCAATTAGAGATGGTAGATGGTAGATCAACTAGATACACTAGAGAACATACTCTAAAATTAATATTTTGACAGCATAAGATGCACCGCAATTGTGGAATATTGAGTAAGCTTAACACCATTAAAGGTAGCATGATCTACAAGGGTTAATCCATACTGTACAGCTAAAAACGGGATAAACCAGTATCCAGCTTTTAATCAGTCTTTGAGACAGATATGCAAGTGGATTGGACTGTAGGTAATACTAGGGGTTTGGATGGGGCTTGTTAGGGATCGTGGGAGAATGTAACTGCAAGTGATGATAATAAGGTTACATAATTAAACTACAATATCTCATTCCAAATAGAGACCAAAGCATAAGATCTCATACTGTAAGGATACAAGTGGCAATAAAGATGATGCTATTTATTCCTGTAACGTTCAATAAATTATAGAATTATAGCATTAGGGTATTCATGTTATAAACTGTTGTCTTTAAGCTTTTTATGCCATTTTTTCTTGTTCTAGTTTCATGGAAAGGTATGGAAGTGCCCAACGGTTATTTAAATGGACCAATAAGATTATAATGTTGTCCCTGGATTCCTCTATAGAATGCTTCCAATTACAAACACAACCCTCCAGAAAAGTTATCCAATGCACCAATCCCTTCACAAATAATTTTAAATGTTTCACTAGATTGGAGTCAATTTTTCCAAATGCTAAATAAAATTCAGAGTCCACATAAGTGAACCCTTAGGAAACCAAAAAGAAAATCATGTAGACCAAACTTTCCCTTTCCAAATCTTGCAATCACTGTAAATAGTGAAACAAAATCATACTTCCCGAGTATGAGAACTAGTAATAATATCAGAGTTATGAAAATATGTTGATGGAATACAATATCAAAGTTAAGTTGAGAATAACTGCCCTAGTATTTTCAATACAAAGCTTTAAATGTAATGGGTCGGTGTCAAACCCCAAAAAACACAACTGTAATTGACAAAAAGTTACCAATAGTTTGATAATTATAAACATAATGCATGTTTCTTTGGATCCCTGCATATGCTTTGCAACTCCCTGGAATTGTCACAAGGAGATTGTTAATGAGTCCAGTATAATACTCTAATATGCCATCAAACTTCTGATCTTCTTGGCTCTGAACATTTCCTCTTTCTTTTTGCAGCATCTTTTGATTCAGAACCAGTCTTGTATTTTGTTGTATGCCTTGGTCTGACCCGCACAATAAAGTTTTCTGTTACATCATCAAGACTGGCATCAGATGAAGCTTCTCCTGCAACTTCCTCCACCACACTATTTGCCAACTGAGATGCCTTCTGTGATTGCTCATGTTGTACAGCACTCTCCATTTCACCTTTCATGGTTTTGTCAGTGAAATCATGGGGCCCTCTATGCATGTACAATGGAGATGCAATCTGAGAGGAATTCTTTGAACGGACCTGTCCAACTGAACCTGGATTTCTTTCTGAAAGGTCAGTTGCTTTGTTCAACTGCAAAGAAGATTGATTTTGCATCTGAGTTGCCTTCTTTGGACGCACTCGTATTGTTAACTTGCCTGCACTTTCTTTAGGATTTAACACCTTCTTCCCTTTCCTCCGTTTTTGTTTTTCCAGACAAGTTGGACAGTACCAATTATTTTCTGGTATTGACGTAAGGGGTGGCTTAAGACAGTATGTGTGATATGCATCATCACACCCATCACAAAGGACAATATAATCATCATTCTCATCCCTAAAGCAACTTCTACAAAGGCATGAAGGGCAATACCATGTAGGTGGAGGTACACTTGCTAGGGGAGGTCTCAGGCACCTTAAATGGTAAAATTTATAAAGGCAATTCTCGTTACTACATTGTATAAGATGGTCATCATCCCTTGTACCAGTAGTACAAATTTTACATGCTTTGGCAACAAGTCTATCATCATGTAATTCTGAATCTTCCTTGCTTCCATGGAATGGTGTCTCCATTTCATTTATATTCAAACCAATCTCTTCCCTATCTTCTTGCATACCATCCATTCTACCATGAATCTGAGGTCCACATTCCTCCATGTTGCTTTCAGATTGAACTTGTTCTCTGGAAGTGTCCAGTTTACCATTTTCATGTGCGTTATGCATTTCCACTGGTCCACCTTCCAGATCAGACACCAAAACATCATGCGCAGTATTGTTCATGTCCTCTTTCACCATCTTGGCCTTCCCGTCAGATGAAGAGTGAACTTCAAAGGAATCCTTCCCAACTTCAGAACAACATGAACAATACCAGCTTGTACTCGGGATAACCTCTAGTGGAGGTGAAAGACAATATATATGATAAGCGGCTTGACATTTATTGCAGGCTATTATGCAGTTATTTTGCTCATTACTGCCACAGGATGTACACTGAACTTGATTGCCTGACAGACCCACTTCAACCACGTTCAGCACACCATCCTGTTTATGTTCCAAACATCCATTCCCACAGCCATCTGTATTCTGCATAGAGAGAATTTTCTTGCTTGAAAGATGTGCATTTCTGTGTGTGTCTTTAAACTCAACTTCAGCACCACCAACTAATCTCTTTCCATTATCATCCACCTAAAACACATTTACAAGAATTGCATAAGCACATCAGATTCTCAGATCAGAAAAACTAAAAGCTTTTAAAGAGAACAAATAAATAAAGGTACATATACCACAGCTCTTTATCAATGCCATATGCTATAACATAAATCATATTGATACACACCATGTTCTTTGAAGATACACAAGGAGCATTTCCCAGATCAGACCTTGGTATTTCTGACATTTTACTATTCTGTTTAATAATGCGGTGAGAGTCAATGATTCGCTGAGGCTGCTCATTTAAAATATCATTATCAACTGCTACTTCATTGATACTTGCCTTCATAGTCATGTTCATATCGTCAATCTCAGGGTCGACATCTTCTTCAAGCAAAGTAACCACCTGAACAGATCATAGTAAATTAGATTTAAAAAAAAAATTATAATCAGATCTTTAAATGCATCAAAAGTTACAGACTCAAGTTAAAGGACAACAGATAAAAATCTGGTTTATGTAAAGCTCAAACTGATCTGCCTCTTTTACATAAAACTCAGGTGCCAACAAAGAAATAGCAACTGTAGCCTATGCCAATTTCACTTTAATGTTCTAATCTTTGTCCAACGAATCATGTGTTCCACATTCAGAAGCATACATAACCATCCAAGAGATGCACAAAAAATAAACAAGAAACTACTTGGCAAAGGCTGCACAGTGATCTAAGATTACATGATTAATGAGTTTTGAAAATCAAGCTACTAATGTTTTGAAAATCAAGCTACTAATGTTCTGAACCTACGTTGCATCTCCTCTTAATTTTCTCCTAATTTCCAAGCAAATTACTCTGCCTTCATGGCAAAATCAGAGAAAATGCATCATTCACATGCAACTGCACAGGAGACCCGTGGGTCAGAACCCCAGTATGTTCCCTCTTTTGCATACTATCTTGAAATCAAAGGAAAACAGCAACCTCAATTAAAGAGAAGCAGCTTGATAGAATACTTAAGAGCATCTAACATTTATCAAAGGAAAATGCATCTCCGTACAATTTTTAATGCTTGTGTTTGAATGAAATGATGCAAAAGAAAACACTTCTTCAAACAATTGCAAAACTTTTGTATATTTTATCAAATGGCATTAGCTTAACCGGTTATATTCTTCAACTTTCAAGGAGAAGACCCAGGTTCAAATCTTGCCAAGTGATACATGCATAATTGCCAAGCTGTTGTAATACCACTATGTGGTCATGATGTAATACGGGTGGGACCCGTTTCAATACCTTGTAAGGGATTAAAAATATATACATATTTTTGTATATTTAGATTTTAGAGATTGTCCCCTTTCTAAATTTAGAAACGCAAGGGCACGCAAGTATATGGTAGGGAAAAAGCAAAAAGCATACCTAAAAATTCTGCCAACAATCATTGTTGATACACAATAAACAAAGTCTCCAGACCCTATTAGTACATATCATAAAAAAGAGGCCAATATCCAAATGAGTCAAGAAAATCCAATTAGCTCGTAGTTTGAACACAGAAACGAGGCAAAACAAATATTGTCGAAATAATAAACAAGTTAAATGGAAAATGTGTTGAACAAACAGGAGATTGGAGAATGAAGCATAAACTATTTAACTTAAATCCAAAAAATAAATATAGAAATAAACAGACTATGAAGATGCTGACATATATGCCCTTGAAAAATGTTAATAGCAAGCACCTAGAATAGCAAAGAGAGATTTCAGATTTTTAAATCATTCAAATAGGCTAAGCTAAAAACAAATTTGGAATCTGCAGAAATTGCTCTAGTATTAGTCTTGGAATCTCTCCATTTAGTGTGCATGAAATTATCATGAGAAAGGCAGACATTCCTCAACAAAATATCCATGTTCTATGAAAATTCTAGGTTTTAATCAAATACATACTACCACAAGACATTATCGTTGCAATATGTTGCTTTCCTCTAGCACTATGATCCTTTATCATCCACACTCATGATGAGCCATATTTGGACCTTTATTTAGAAATTTCTATGTACTCTTCTTTGGGAAACATTATCCCAATGGACAATTTAATGGATGAGTTGTTTTTTTGAACTCAAAGCTAAGAACCCTGGCATTCAGAAATATTGAGTCAATCAATGAAATCTAGACAATGCCTATGGGAGACACTTCCTCCATCTATGCGAGTCACATGGACTTCTCACTCTCAATGGCCTCCCTTGCTTTCCACAATAAAGTGGATTTGCTTGTGTCCCACATAGTTGGGGGTTCTGGGGTCACATTTGTAGTTGACTATGTCCTGGCAAATACATCCTTGCTCCCCCATATTCAACACTTAGATGTCTCCATCCAGCCCCTGCTAGCCTAATTTGCAGTGCCCTTATTTTCTATTTCCTTGTCATCCTCCTCTGTTTCCCCTCCCTCAGGAGACACATTTACCCCATATATTATTCAATTTGATGAAGGTTATACCGACACATAAGCCACACACCTCACATCAGATGTAAGGGCATTACCACCTTGCCAAATCCTCTGTTGGATCCAACAGTGACTTCTTTTCACATGTCCTTTGCAAGGCTATCCCTGGTTCTTTTAAGGAAGCCCATTGCCCAAGACCAAGCCCCACCCATGGGTTTTGTGTTATGAATCATCAATATGACAAAGACTATAAATAAGATACTTCATTTTGTCTTGACACAAGACACTGCCACCATCTCCTTGATTTGTAGAGAGTATTATCACCTCCTCAAAGGCAAGTTTCTTGTTTCCAAGAGAAGCAAGCTCCTAGATGCCTAAAATGACTCCCCCAAGGCATACATTCCTCCAAAACAAATCCCACCCCTGTAGCATTGACACTCAAACTTGGGTTTTGTATGATACTTCTCTTTACGACATCCTGTCCCAACCCATCATCCGGGTCACATCTTCCTTTACCTCTGGTTATTTTTCCTATCTACGGGATATCAAAAATGCTATCTGAAAGTCATGTACTAGCAAATCTGCTGACTATGAAAGCCTCCAAGCTGAATATCTCAAGCATGGGATTGAATCCAAGTCTATCCCATTGCTTTGTTAGTCAGTGGGATCTTTGGTTGTGGCTTTCCTTCCCTTTGGTGTCAGCATATTATTCAGAGCTCAAGACTCTTCAAATCCAATAATTGAAAGACAAATATAATTGGGCACATATTTGCCAAGTGTGCCAAATATTCAGAAAATGAAGCTCTTTGAACAGCTTGAGAGTGGCAACTAACTAGAGGATGAGTTGGTTTTCAAATACGCTTTCAGGCTATGAGCCATAGCTTTATTCTTCGTGCTATGACTGAGGCAGCTCAAGCAAGGTCCTCTAAGGTCTCTTTTGTTTTGTTTATAATGGTTGATCAATTCCAGACAGCCCATGGGGCTTCAGATAAGATTAGGAGCACTGCAGGTGCTAAGCAAAGAGCCCTCTTTCACCTACCCTTGTTGCATACACTCTCCAGCAAATGCATGTTGACTCCCCTCAGCTACAAATCATGACTGAAAACCAGATTCATAAATGGAATAGGATTTGCCACCTTTGCTCCATGAACAAGATAGGGACAGGACTATTTTATCTTCAGGTCCTGTGCGTACAAGATTAAAGGAGATACTACTGTTGGTATGGGGAATCGAACAAGTCACTTTCTACTCTCTTTGGTCATCCTGACCAAAGGTATTTGGCTCTTTATCTTTGTGAAGCAGTCACTCTCAGGCATAAGGCCCTGAAGAATACCTAACGGTTCCAAATTTCCATTAATCTTCAAGGTACCTTCTCCACCCATCCTCTTAAATAGCAAGGGTCACTAAAGGCCCACCTAACCATGCTGCATTCTAAGCTGACTTCAAAGATCACCATGTCGTGTTGACAACATATCAGGTGAATTCTGAATTTTAAGCAAAAGAACTCCCAATTAAATTTAAAAAGATCAAAATTAAAAATTAAAAAACAAAATCCAGCCATATGGGTTGTAAGATTCAGTCACATATGTTTTAGAATTTGTGTTTCTTTTTTTTGTCTTCCATTTGTAGTAAACAACAGTTAAACATGAAACAAAAGCAGGTTTCTTTGACAAATACTAAATGGACATTTATGATATCTACCTACCTTTATGCCAGTAAACACATCAAAATAATTTATTTTTTTCCCCTAATCCTTCGTGAATTCACCCATTAAATATGTTTTCAAATTATCCATGCGTCTTCTCATAGGCATATACCGTAAAAGCAACTTGCATTTTCCCACCTGTTTTTTACACTAAATCTACATTCCTACTCAATCTCATAGGCAAAGATTCAATTTGAGAAGTCATTTTTCAGATTGGGGTAAATTGTTTCTTTCAAATTGTTTTTCTAACTGTTTTCTAAATATGCAAATGCATATAATAATAGTCTTTTGTGGCATCTTAATATTGCTATATACTCTTTTTCCTTTCCTATCTAAGCCGATGTATCACAAATGCCTCCAATAGCATGTTAATGTGATAAAATCAATATATATTAAGCTTCAACCATGCAAAAGGTGTTTTCCTGGAACAGCAGTAGAAGCCTTAAAAACCAAAGGATAAGCAATTTAGATGGATAGGAGAGTTAACCTAGGTGAAAGCACAATCATTCTTATCTCAAGCATTTCACCAAGGATCATAAATGCCTCCAATAGCATGTTACGGTGATAAAATCAATATACATTAAGCTTCAACCATGCAAAAGCTGTTTTCCTAGAACAGCAGTAGAAGCCTTAAGGTTAAGCAATTTAGATGGACAGGAGAGTTAACCTAGGTGAAATTACAATCATTCTTATCTCAAGCATTTCACCAAAGAAAAATTAAAACGTCTAATAATGTTGAAAAAAGCTTAGAATGGCAATCAAATCTTTAAATTACATGTTCGTCACAAAAAGCATCTAGCAATACCTGTTTTTTATAAGAAGCCTGTGAATACTCTGTAAGACCGTCTGCAAGAAATATCATCTCCTGCCCAATTTCTCGCACCCTCTTCCAGATCTGCAAAAGGCTTGAACCTTTCAGCATATCCATTTTCGATTGAATATTTATAGTCTGATAAATAAATAAAAACGCTCTACATCTAAGTAAAAACACCACAACAAGACTGACAGTATCCATGAAAGTCCTCAGATATGAACCTGCAGATCTCCACATACAATAAAAGCAAATCATCTTTATACAAATATCAAGAATTATAATTAGTAGTAAAGATAGGCATGAAGCAAGTATGCACCAAGTCTATGCACACAGGCTGAAAAAAAATGCTTGGGAGGAAGCAAACTTCATAGAGAAAAAACTAAACCTACAAATATCTCCAGAATTTTGATGGGATAGCATTACAATCGTGAAGCATTGAAGATACGAGTAAACCTATGTCGCAGCAAGTTTTGTGAATGAAAAATTTGGAAATACAGGGAACCAAGGTTCCAGAAATCATGACATAAAGGAACTAGTTCAGTTAAAAACTTGGGTATAGTTCTGAAGAGAATATCAGAAAGCACTGAGGGAAACATTCGTGATAAAAGGAGGGAAAATGTCATGCAATTTCCCTGATAAATGATAGAACAAAATTTGATTTCAGATATTACAATTTACATCATAAAAGTGACATATACTAGATGACGAAAATTCAAAACAATTTGAATATAATCAAGTTGTCTAAATTATCAAATGGCATGAGCTCAAACTGTTAAATTCATCAACTTTCAAGGAGACCCACGCTCAAATTTTTCCAAGCATTACATGCATAATAGCCAAGCTGTTGTAATACCACTATGTGGTCACAATGTAATACAGATGGGGCCTGTTTCAATCCCATATAACCAATTTGAAAAAGAAAAAAAGTGAGTTTTCTAAATTGTGCAGTGTGCAAGTATCCAGAGGTAAAGAAAGATCCTGTGTGATCTGTTATCACCCCCTTTTCCAAAAAACTTCATCTGGTTCAAGGCACTTCATGGGATAAAATAAATAAATAAAAAGAATGTTGGGCAATAACGGTTACACTAAACCTATGTCATTAAAACAAATGTCATATATGTTATGGAATTCATGATTAAGGAAATCTTTTGAGGTCTGCTCAGGCAGTTATAAAATTCTCAGCCAGAAATTAAGGTCCTCCTGAGGCTGGATAGGAATAAACCCTCAATAAGTGTAAGACCATGGATAGGATAAAATAGGGCAAATTAAGTTGTATGAGGACAGCCAGAATAAGCATAGATTCCTTAGAAAAGTGGTGGCATCAACACCATAAATCTCTGCACACAGGTGGGTATTGCCTTAACAAAGTTGTTTTTCTTTGCACAAATGAGTCCTCCTTCATGTGAGCATAATAGGGTATCTTTGAGAATATTATTATATTTACTTACAAAAAAAAGCACCAGATTAGCACAAAGTAGATAAATAACTTAATATTTGCACACTATAACCTTCAATTACACAACAAAAGTTGCAAGGAAATGGTATGTGGACCATTCAGCTAGACTAAGGTTCTCTACTGTCAGACTACATAATTTTGACTAGATAGCCATTTGGAGTAGAGGAGTGGCACTCCCAAGTCCTGTTTGATTTCGTGATTTATTTCATGGCATGAAGATCATTCTCCATTGAATTTGGAATCCAAACTCAGTAAATAAAGATTTTGGATATTTGAATACCAATTATAACTTAAAACTATAACTAAATTTAGTATTTTGTATATATTAACCTAATTAGTACTTAATTTGACATGTACTTCTGTTTTCAGATATATGAAATTAATTTGTCCTTTGGGTGAAAAGTTATCCCATATTTTTGAAAATTCCAATGTTTTATCTATTTCGGATCCGTCTCAGAGACACTCCTGCCGTCTCGAAAACACATCCTGACATCCTGGAAACACGCCCCACCATTTCAGAAATGCATCCCACTGTCTCATGTCTCTGTCCTAGAAACTTCATCAAACATAGTGTTTTATGCATTTTAAATGTCATGTCTTGCACCTGGTTTGGGTACACGCTTTGTGAAAGTTTGAAGTCTCTCACCTTGAGACCACCCCAAATGCAAGTCTAGTGACTATGGAAAAAGTCAGACAATTAGACAAGTCACAACAAATTTTGACAACTGTTACTTTTACAAAAAAAATTGGCCACCAAAAGGATTGCCACCTTTAATCTTTTCCATAATGTTCCAGAAGTGATGTGCAAAGATCCAAATTGTAGAGCAAATACAGACCAGGATATGATTCTTATAACTTGCAACGAATATATTAAAAACAGATTCATTATAAAATTGTAATATGATACTACTGAATAAACTGTCGCTACTAGAAAAAAACTGGTCACTGAAAATGGAACACAACCTGCCCTATATAATATTTCCATAAATTTTGCAGAAGTGATGTGCAAAGATCCAAATTGTAGAGCAACTACCGACCAGGATATGATTCTTCTAAACTTGTAGCAGATATACTAAAAAGAGAAATGATCATTACATTGTAAAACAATATTGAATAAATTCAATGAAGAACTGAAAAACTTCCCCCGGCTTTTGCATATTATGATGTCAATACATACCTGTTGCATATCTGAGTCAAAAAGAGTGGGAGACATGCCATAAGTTCCAGCATTCATTCTCAATTCTATAAGCCGGAAATCAAATACATCATGTGTTCTGGATCCAGCAAAACTACCATGAACCAAGTTACACAGCTGCCCGAACTTTTCTGCTGAGGTTACATCCTGGAGCACATTTCGACAACGCTCAATGATCACTTCAGAAGATGGATATGCTTTCTGATCAGAGTTCTTTTTTCTAGACTTGGTTTCAACTATTTGTTCATCCGACTTTCCTGTTTCACGAACATTGACAGGTTTTTCATAAAATTTCTCCTTCACTATCTGCTTGCAACTTACTTCTTTGCCTCTGTATTCTTCCAGCACTGAGGAAATAACATCCTGGACATAATGCCAAAGAAGAAGCACATAAATATAACAGTAAAAACGATATCCCTACATGGGAATCATTAGTATCTTACTATAGTGCAACAACAAACTTTGCTTTTACCTTCAATGATCCAGATGCACTCCTATCAAGAGCATCTGTAGAAACTGAAGGTTGCAATTTCTGCTTAACCCATTCTGGTGGATCAGATGCAAGAACCTTCAAAATTTGATTCCTTATACCACTAGCTGTTGTCATGCTCGATGTTTTTAAGGGTATCTCCAGAAGTTCTGACCAATGCATATGCTGTCTTTTCTTTGTACTATTGTTAGCACTGGATGCCTTTGCAATACCTGGTGTGTATTTTTCTTTTAATCCCGAGGTTGATAATCCACTTGAAGGCTGCATTTCTGCTTCACGGAGAGGCTGACACCGAGAAGACATGCAAGCAACAAATAAATCAGACTTAACAATAAGCATTCCCACAAACAATATGGTATAGTCAACATATATATATGAAACAAAAAAAATAACAAAGGAGAAACGAGAGAGAGAGAGAGAGAGAAAGAAAGAGAGAGAGAGAGATGAGGAGGTGATTTTCCTGGTTATGGTCATTGGAAGGCATGCCACCCTTCTCTGGAAGAATAATATTGAATTTTTCACGTAAAGCAGATATCTATGTTTGGCCAGAATAACAACAGATCAATATCATTAAAACATCCAAAGCTTGAATTTGCTTGCTCTTTCTTAAAATCTGTAGCTAAACGTCTCTGATAGTAAAGAACAATTTAACATATAATACTATATTTCTTGTTTCATGAATTAAAGCAGAATATGTTATATCCTTAGAGTAAGCATGTCTGTGGCATATTTTTTTTTTTTTGAATAATACTTCTTATACACATCCACATGGTCACCGACAATGCAAGTGGCGTCCTTGCCGGGAGACCACACTCATGGGGATCTGTGGCATATTTTTTTAAAGAGAATGTGTTGTTTAACACAGTTTGACAATAAAAATATTAATTATCACAGTTTTTTTCCTTATTTCTTTCTAAGGCTAATACATAGACTGAGGTTTCCCTTGTCTAAAGTACTCATGATCACCATTCAGCAGCTATAGGTGCCAGTAGACTATGGTTTTCTTTCCATTGCCTGTTGGAACTGCAACATTGCAATGTCATCTTCTGTGAGTACTTTCCAAGATATTGTCTCATCAAAAGATTATACCCATCAGAGACCTAAGCAGGCCACTCTTTAGTTTTATAATTTGGTATTGGCCTTCAAACATGAGACATGTAGATTGGAAGGTGTTCACAGATCAGGTAGTGTAGCTGGTCTTGTCTTTCATTCCCTCTGGACTAAAATTTTGCTGGTTGGTTTAAAATTTTAAATAAATACAATAGTTATTTGTTGCTTTCAGTTTAGAGGGACTCACCCCTCCTTGACGGACTTTTGCCTAAAAATTTCTTCTACTCATAATGTGATGTCATGCTCCTAGGCAATTTAATTACCACAATAGGAAACCCAAGTGCCTATCCAATCCATGTTCTGACCAAGGATGTGCTCTGTCTTTTTAAGCTAGATCTGAATGGCTTTGGGTTGTAGAAAGCCTCGCTGATTGGGAAAGTCTGGTTACAGCTTATGGGAAGCACTTTCTCCAGTTGTGAGTCTCACAATCTCTCCCTATTGTTGGTGGGCTCCCTTACTTTCCAGACTCTAGTGGATTTAACTTACCTTCCGCATAATTGGGGCATGAGTGAGTTTGACCATTCCTTGCTGACAAGTCTCTTGACTCCTCACATTCATGACTTTCATATGTATCATTAACTCCACCTCAATGATCAGGTTTTGAATTTTGTTACCGTTATTTCTTCTCTGCCCTTTCCCTTTCCCCCTACAAGGCACCCAATTACTCATTGTACCCCCATCTATTTAGCTACTTGGATGGCTTATGCTGCTCATCTCTGTTAGCTGATGTCGCATTTTTATTCCCTTTGCACAGGTACATCACATCCAAATGTGAATTATGGTTCCCTATCCTTTATGAGGCTTCGTTTCCTACCTTATCGCCAACAATCCCAAACTCAAAGTTGATTCTCTCCCATGATTTGTTCTATCAAATGTTGGTAATAGGAATGTAAAACTATGTAAAAAAATTTCTATTTCTCCTAAGACCATGATCCCATTTCCATCTCCTCCATTTGGGGAGAGTGCTCTTGTCTCCTCTGATGGAGAAAGATGAGTTTCTTGGTTTTATAAGATATAAGCTCCTTGATACCATCCATAATTCTCCTCAAGCCTTCTATCTCTCCTTCCAAGGAAAGCCTCCTCTTTGGATACTTGGGTCTTGCATTCCAACTCTCTTTATCGCACTCTTAATCAGTTCATTGTTTAAGCCTCTTCCACTTCATTCTCTTGTGCTTTATTTAACAAAAGGCATTTGAAGAACAACGAAAGTTATACAATGGCAAAGCAAATGATTGTGAACAGCTTCAAGCAGCTCAAAATACGTATATGGAATCCAATCACTTCTTTCTCCCATTCTTGACTTGTTTACGATGTTGTTTTCTTAGGAGTTTCAACCTTGGTCGCAACATATTCACCTCCCTTCGCATCTCCAGACATATCTCAAATTCAAATGACCAGAAAATTTCCCATAATTAGATAGACATTGGCCAAGCTTGATGCCACTGTATCAGACAATGCTTTCAAGGCAGTTAGAAGGTTGATCTTAGAGCAAATGGGCTAGAAGGCTCCAGAAGAGATTTCTTGACCATTGACCATATTTTTACGCTTCAAGGTATCATTAAGGAAGCTCATCAGCACTTTTATAAAGTTTTCTGTTACTTTGTATACTTTAAAAAGGCCTTTGACCCCATACAAGCACCTGTTGTCCAAAGACGTGATTTTAGTCTCACATAGATTCTTATTATTATTATCATGAGCTCCAACACAATGTAGTTGGTCAATTTTAGACTCACATGGTCTCTCTGACAGTTTTAGCTTTCTCATAATAATATCACATTCAAACAAGGGTATCCACTCTAAGAAAACCCTCTTTTAGGACCTTGATGTATGAGTTTCAAGAAATTATTAAGTAGCACAATCAGGTTGATAGATCACTGAGATGCCATGCCTCCTCTCCGAGCAAATCCCCCCTCTACAAAAAAGCCACCCCAACAACACCGTCATCTTATTCTCATACTAGGTGAGGTGCACCCACTACTCTTTAGCATAAACAGATTGCTTCTGCTTCATAACCCCATGCTGCCCATACAAGGCTATAATACTAGCTTTGCTTCCCAATACTACAATCCAATAATTTTTTGCAAACTAATAAAGCAAGGAACATAAGAAGAACCAGATGTTCCTTGGGTAAAATGGCTAATAGCAAAATGTAACAAAAAGGCCAAATTACCAGACTTCAGGATAACAATAATTATATGTGTTTCTCACTTTATGTCCTTTTCTATATATGCCTGTGTGCATGTAAATAGAACAACTTGACATGGTTAGAAGTAGTAGAAGTACCATAAAGAATTTTTCTTCTTTGTAGGATCTACTGCGTTTCCAGCATTTATTTGGCTTCTGTGTTAGGGTTAATAATGTTCAGCTCCTACTTGGCCCTTCTAGGTTACTCAAAGAGAGAGTGATCACAGAGAAAGGGATATTGCCTTAGATGTATCCTGAGGGAGTAAACAAGTACATGGTTTAAAAGCATAAAAAAAAAATTCTCACAAAACAACAAAAGAAACCAGAAATTAGCTGATTGATATAATCAAGAATAATAAACAAAAGATTTTCTGGAGGCCCATATTTGATTGTTTCCTGGCATACAGAATCATAAGGCTGACACAAAAAGCTTAGTAACAATTTATTATAACTCTATCCCTGATCCTTCAAGTGAAAGTGAAACTTTTAAAATAATCATCAACTATCAGAGTATTAAAGAATAAGTTAAAAATGGGCCACCAGTCCCTTCCAAGGACTTATCACCTTCAGGCTTCCAGCCTTTAACATGAACTGGTACACTGATCCATAAAATGCAAAATTGACTACAGAAATGTGAATAGTTACTGATCCTTGTGATCTGACTTTAGTAAGCATCACTCCACATTCTAGGATTGGTATTATCATTAGAAATTCTTAATTTGATTAAATAAATGAATTGGTGACCAGTGGATGAAAGCAGTGAGTTTGTGGCTTAGTTGAAAACAAGTATTGTCTGATTAAACTAAAATAAATGCAAAAACAAAATAAAAGATCCTAACAATGGTGCCTTTGAATGGATCACAGCTCTGTCCAGACCACTTAGCATAATCAACTTTGAACAATTTACAAATGCATTAGATAGATGCAGTACTTCTGACATCACATCTGCTTATCCTCTCTCAAATCAAAATTAGGAACATTGCAAATCCATATAAATACTGTTTTCCTGACATAAGCTATTCCACACAGCAGTTTATTAGGTCAAAAGTCTTGAGCCTATCTGTAATCCAGCCTCTGCTCATGTATTTTGGTGGTATTCCCAAGTAATAACAATGTTATGATATGCATAAAAGCCCACCTCCGTCTAGGTTTCCAGGCATAAATGGTTCTCTATCCTATGGCCTAAATCCATTCAAGTATTAAGCTTGTCCATAATCAATCCTGATGTCCTGAATTCTACTAATTTTCACTAGCAATAACAAACTTGCAGTATGTGTGTGCTTTTATATATATGCATCTATGTGCGTATGCACTTTGTGCATTTTGCTCAAGTTTCTTGGTGCCCAGTCAGATTGGATACATTTCTTGCACCGGTGGCTATGTAAGGACAACTGTTTTTGTTGTTTTGTACCATGACTAAATAGAACAAAAAGCTTTATGGAAAAAATTCTGTTCGCAATTTTTTTTATATAAAAAGTTAAAATTAAAAAAAAAAAAAAAAGGAAACGGTGTTAATGATTTGCCAGATCTGTCATATCGTGTCACATACAACAGTAAGTCTCGGTGGAAAAATTGAAGTTCTAAGCCTAAGTTGATAAAACTGAAGGATAAAAAGGTCAATCCAGCTGATAGAAACTAATCAAAGAATATCATTACAGTTTCAAAAGAAGTCAAAAAAAAGCTGACACATTCAATTTCATCATGTATCTTCGAAACCAGTAAGGTGATAAATATTACACAATAAAAACTATCTCATTTTAACTGAGTCTTTTAAATTAAGTTCAAACACAAATCCAAAAAAATTAAGTTCAAACAGAAAGCTGTGTTAAGATTTGCCTTGAATTACATACCCGTGCCTGTTTCATTCTATCCTCCATGCTCATAGTAGCATGAGGGACTGAAGCTTCCTGTTGTGTCCCTGATCCTTTAGCCTTGTTTGCACTTCCCATGGGAGTCGGATCAACTTCCAAGTTCCCAGTTATTTGGGGCAATTGATCAATATTATTATTCAAGCAACCAGAACCACTGACATCATTCACTTCAAATTTTGTGTCATCTAACTCTTCTTTTATACGAGTTGAGTGTTTCTTCTTAGGAGTAATTCCAATGAATCTTGCAATTTCTCTCATTGACCTGAATCTTCGCCCATATGGTGAAAAATAAACCTTATATATAATTTTGTTTTTCTTTGTCACTTGTACTTTCCATCCCTCTCCAATAGTTCCACCATTTGCATTTATGTACCTTTTCAACTTCTGTAGTAAGTGCATTTCAATTTGACGTATTTCATCAATGTCATAAGACTTTTCATTGCATGTTTCAGCATCTAGAAAATTATTAGTCGCTGCAGAAGCATCAGAATCTAGTAACCGTTTTCTACCAGCCTTTGGAAATGCCTCACATCTAGGTGCAGGAATATCTGTTTCTTTTAATGATAGCAACGTACTAGCAAGCTTCTCATTATGCTCAGGGAGTAGATCATTAGTACCATCATTACGTCCTTTAGACCTCCCCGCCTTTGAAGATGCATGAACATTGGTTACGTCATTTTGCTTTCCAAGCAAATGCCTTTTGTTGTCTTCTGCATATTCTGAGGACATTTTCCTGCCATCATTTTCTCCTTTTGCAGAATCCATATTCGGTACATTCTTATGTGGCTTATAATCTGACATACGCACATCAGTAAGTTGTTCTTGTGAATCAGAATGTACAACAGAAACATCTATGCCCGTTGCTCCAATTCTCTGTCTTTTACTTGATCGTAATTCTCTATCCATTGTCATCCTTTCCTGATTTTCTGCTTTCTATTCTGGCCCCTTACTTCAAAGGATGCACCAAAGTTATCATTGGCAAACATGAATATGGTATATTATAAAATAAAATGTCCAGAAATACAGTACAAAATGGTCCAACAATGGCTCTTAGGTTTTGAAAGGACAAACCTTTTTATAAACACGTTGGTGCATGCTTACAATTGTCCATTTACGTTGCAGAGCAAAACTCCTTGAAATTTATGTCATAGGAATACCTCCAACCCATTATGTATCAGAGCTTCAAAAGCCTCAACTAATTGTCTGCAAAAACATAAGACAGTAGTTAAGTTTTGAGGCGCATAGTGAATACAATAGACTCAAGTCAAAGAGCATCCAGACAGTTTTCCACACATCATCAAGTTGTCAAAATCCAATGGGACAGCTCAAGGACTAAATTTATTTCCAAAGCTTAAGAGTAAGAACTATCAATTTTTAAATAATTAAATATGCCATATCTATTTCAACACAAAGGTGAATTGAATTTTATCACTGGTCAAACCTAGGTTTCTTTCACTAAAGATAAATTGCATTACTAAATTAATTAGTCAGAGACTAGAAGAATGAATTAAAACCTAAAGAACATGTAAATCTCAAATTATTAGAGTGTCATTACAAGAACGCTGAGACCAGAGTATGGTTTAATCAAAAAGAACAGAGAAAGTGAACATAAATGCACTCAAATCAAACTTCACACTACAAGCTAAGGTTCCGATCACATAAGTGTACATTCACATTTTAATACAGCCCAAGTAAGGCCTAACGGTGAAGGCTTGTCTACTCCAAATAGGAGATCATGGTTTAAATTCAGAAGGGAGTAACGTCTGTAAATCAAGTGTAAATAGACATAATGTAGATTGTGCCCCTACTCTCAACCCATATTACCAACTAAATTTTGTCTAAGGCATTGTGCAGCAATGATAAATAGGAACCAATTGTATAAGTGTAACCTGAGTTCAAATCTCCACATTGTGATTAACACTCCTGCAGTCATGTGGTTCATAATAATACAGTTTGTTGTAATACCTTGATATTGTGGTTTGTTGACATCAGTAAATGAAAACTCGCCAATTTCTCATCAGATCTCACATTTCTCACTAGTTTTTCGAGTCAGTATGGCACTGAGAAATTGCCAGGCAGATCACCAAAAACTCATAGATTTCTTGGCAAAATCTCGACAGTGTTTTGGTACTAACGGCCAGAATGCAGAAAACATAGTTAAAAGGCAGAAAACCCGCATTTTTTCATTTTTTTTCTGCTGCTCATCACTGAAACTTTTTGGAGGTCATGCAGAGATTGTAGAACAAATTTGAAGGATGATTTAAGGGTTTTGACAACCCTTTTCGAAGATCCCATTCCTTGGTTCAATATTTCAGAGGTAGGATTTTGTTGTTATGCATTTTTTAGAGATTTTTTCCTCTGTTTTCTCTCTTCTCTACTGTTGCTAGAGCCTCTAAGGCCATGTCTAGGACTTCTTTTTCTTCTCCCTTTGGAAATAGATGGATTCTTCAAATGAGGCCATGGGAAGCGAAGCCAGCAGCTATAAGCCAAACCCAACAGCCCCAACTCCAAGTCCAGGGAGGGACCTGATGTGGAAGCATGTCACAAAGGCATTTTACCAAATCAACTCTTATGCAAGTAATGCGGCAAGGACACAAGAGGAGGCATCCATTGCCTCGAGTTTGACCTTGTTGGAAAAACAGACCATAATGTGGAGTTCTGCCCAACAACGGACGATATAATAGAAACGAAGTGAAGGCTTTGGTTGTGCACCAACAAGGCAACGAAGATAAAGGCTAAACAAACAAAGGTTCCAGTTGGACGTGGGGCAAGGCGTTGGGCCTCTTTTTATATAAGGATAAGGCCAAACTTAAGGATATTGTTGTCGTTGCCAAAGAGTCCAATCCTTAGTCCTCACATTCGGTGAGCTTCTAGGCAATGTTCAGCTACTACCTTAACCAAAAGGCAAACAACCCTTCGAACTACCGCATGGGGAAAGAAAAAGATGAAGGAAGCCCAAACAGCAACAACAAAATTTTGGTTCTACTGCAACATCCCTTTTAATTGTGCTAACAACTGTTATTGGGAAGCTTTGGTGAGGGCACTAGCCAAGGTTGGCAAAGGGATAAAACCCCCTATTATAAAATATTTCAAAGGGCCTTCATTGGAGGAGTGTGTCACAAACACACATGTTCTTGTAGAAGAACAAAAAAAAAATGGAGGAAAAAGCGTTGCAACATTTTATCTAATGGATGGACGGATGCAAGGAACCGCACACTCATTTTCCTAGTGGCTTTAGGTGGATTCATGATCTTCTTTAAGTCAATTGATGACTCACTAGAGGTGAAGAGCATGCATTTGTTGTTCAATTTGTTGGAGGTTGTGCTCGAAGTGGGAAAGAATAGCGTTGTCCATGTAGAGACAGACAATGCAATGGCGTATGTATCTGCAAATAGACTTCTCAAGAAAAGTACCCCTCGATTTTTTGGAGCCAATGTACCGCCCATTACATTGACCTTATCCTTGAGGACATTGGCAAACGGACATGGGAAAAGACTATGGTTAACGAGGCAAAGAACCTTACAAGATACATATGCAACCACACATGGGTGTTCAACATGATGAGAGAGCACAATGAAGGGAGGGACATTATATACCTAGGTGTCACCCAATTTGCCTCCAACTTCATCGCCCCACAAAGGCTTTCTAGCTACATCACCTGCTCTTAAGAGGATATTTTTCAATAAAGAAGGGTGTGCCTCGCCACATCATGCAAAGCAGGAGGCGCAGATGGTTTGGAGGCAAATCTTTCATGACTCATTTTGGGTGAGCGTGCAAGAAATGCTCAAGATAATTATTTGGCTGTCTAATATCTATTTTTTTTTATAAGCTAAGTGTGGCTTCTATTGGGAGCTACTACCATTAAAATAACAAAACATTACATTGCTCTCATTACATCGCTATTAGGTTAATTAAACCATATTCAACTTGCCTTTCTATTAAAGATATTCGTCATCTTCCTCAAACTACTACGTTTCCGCTCTCAACACCTTGATATCTTTTTTATTAAAAGATAGAACCTCACTCGTCCAATTGCCTTCTAAAATTTGAATTTTACCAAAATAAAAATCAACACAAGCTAAAATATCTACCATTCAGTTTCCATATTTATAAATATGTTGGCTATGACAACCTATTAATTCCATAATACCTCTTTTTTTAGGGGCCTTACTCATGCCCCTTAACATTCCAAGATATCATCTTCATCGTCACTTTCTGTTTTTATTTGTGGGCTTAGCCCCACTCGTTGTTAACACTTGTCATATTTGCTTTTGTTTCCCAATATCTACATCCCTCTAAGTTTCCTTTTCTCGTTGTTTTTGCTTCTTGTATCTTCCTCTCTTTTTCTCATTTCCACCAACACTTTCATCTTCATCAAGCTCTTCGATTTTTTCACATTGTTCATAGTGAGATTTATCATCTATAGGTTTGTCTTGCTCTAAAAGATTTGAAGTGCAAAGAATAACCTCAAAAGCACTTTCTTCTTTATGTTGCCTTGTAAACCCTAAAGTGAAAGGATGCTCTTCCCTAAAAACCCCTAAATTGCTATGGATATCCTTCATCCTCATTTCTTTATTATGCTGCTCTTGAAACCCTAAAATGCTAGGGATAACCTCTACACTAATTTCATTTCTATAGGCAGGAGAGGATTTTATACTACTCAAGGAAAATGAAGACGATTTACCTTGAATAAAGTTGACGTCTTCTAAGAAAGTAGAGAGGGGAGGGCTCTGGTCCCTCCCCTGCTCCCCCTCCCATGGCTCCTGGTTCCTGCCCAGTCCCTGGCTCAATCCAGGTCATCCCTCCCGGGGAGTGGTTGTTTGCAGATGATCTCCTGGGGGGAGATCCTTCTTCACTATCTGCGCCCCTCCCGGCCGGCTAGGGTTTCCTTGGTTGTTTTTTCAGACTGGTGCTTCCCAGGGATCCCTGTTTGGTTGGGGATCCCTTCCCTTTTTCCCTCAGGCTTCCCCCTGGGGTTTTTTGCAGGTTATTCGCGTGGATCTGGTCCCCTACGTTTCTCGGTGCGGTGGAGGTGACGGTTTAGGGTTTGGACAGCTTCCCCCTTTTCTTGCGAATCCTCGGTGGGCTCTGTGCTTGGACGGGATTCTTGGTCCCTGCTGCTGGGATCCTCTTCTGTTTTCCCGGGGCGGGTTCCTTGTGGTGCAACTCTCTGGTCACTTCCTGATGGGCTGGATCCTCTCTGTGCTGGCTGTCGGCTTCCTGCAGGATGGCTCTCGCTGAACGAAATGTTTTCCCGGTGGGCGGGATGGTTTCTCCACAAGGCGGGATCCGCCAAATCTGCCGGTTTTCCCGCGAGGCGGGATCCTTTCTTTCTCGCTGGTTTCCGGATGGCGGGATTTCCTCGTTGCTTCCCGCTAGGCGGGACCGTTTGTGGTGGTTTTGATCGCTTCCCGCGAGGCGGGATTTTATTGTAACGGTTTTTCTTTGCTTCCTGCTGGGCGGGATCTTCTCGATGGTGGTTTTTGGCTACTCCCCACTGGGCGGGATTTCCAAAACTACTTTCTTTCTTATTTGTTTGTTTCCCGCTGAGAGGGATTGTTTCATGCTTACTGTTACCGCTGGACGGGATTTCTGTTTTGGTGTTCAGTTTCAAGGGATTGATGCCCTAGGCCCATTTCTTATGTAATCAGGTTTTGGGATCCTTGTTAAAACCCGCTATAAATACAAACACTATAATTAACAAAAAAAAAAAAGTTGACGTCTTCAACCTCCTTTGTTTTTAAATTTTCCTCCACATCTTCCTTTGCACCTTTAATTCCTTTTGAATTTGAACTTGCACATTGTACTTTTTCATCCCTTGTATCTTTCTTTGTTTCTTCTAACAATTGATCCGAGTGAACTATGGTGGCCTTTGCCATCTGATGCTACATATAGGCTTTCTTTGCCTCCTCTTTTGAAGTGGGATGTCCTTGATCTAATCCAGCTTCTACTACAGTATGATTTTCTTGCTTCATCTTAAAGTTTATCTTATGAACAAAATTTTCTCCCTTTCTTCATCATTTTCACTTTGCAATATCTTGCCATGTGTCTCGTCTCATAACAACCACGACATCAGAATGCAAGGTTTTCATAATCCACTTGTCAATCTCATTCTCTTGATTCAGATCTATAGTAACACATATCCAGGTCTATATAGCATGCTTTCGCTCCTTAGTAGTTGATCCATCCTTGATGAACTTTTCTAGGGTATTTCCAATATTCTTCAAAAAATACTTATATAGAAGTCCAAAAAGACTAACCTACATTGGAAGCTTTTTAATAGTTTCTCTCTCAATAAAAAAAATTTCACTCAATGGTCTTAAATAAAGAGCATCTCCCCCTAGGCCATGGGTCACCACTCAATATTTTATCCCTGATTTCTGAACTGGAAAAGATGACAAGGAAAAAGCATTTAGCAAGAAAAGTCATTGAGTAATTTAAATTCAATCCCCACTCTTACTTGATCCTATTTTAAATCTTCGAAAACCCTACCCAATATCCATGGAACATATATACTAAACCTCTACTTTTAAGAACCATTATATCATGTTCAATTACCTTGTCCTTGATAATCACTTTTGGTGTATTATATCCCTTGATCGAACTTGCCATATATTCGCTCTTCCTCTTATCTCTAACTTGGGCATCCATACTTCTGGCTAGGGCTTCTTGGCTTCCAAATATGGCTTTCAAATATGGCTTTCCTTCCATGCTACCTAGTGAGGCTCGCTCTTGGCTCCACAAACAACATAAATTTTATGTAATGGTGAAATCTAAATTTTTTATTTTAGTAAATTTTATTAAAGATTACAAATTCAGATTTGTAATTTTTAATTAAATATATTTAGTAATTTAGGAATATTAATTTTTCCTGTTCAATTTTTGGTGACAAAACTCTTAGTCAGGGTTCTTTGCCTTGTAAATGGAGAGATATTGGCAAAGGGCTATTTGTATGAGGCCATGGATAGAACAAAAGAGACCATCCAACACTACTATTTAGGCGATAGATGCAAATATGATCCCATTTGGTGAATTATGCATAAGAGATGCACAAAACAACTTCATCAACCTCTTCATGCAATGGGGTACTTCTTGGACCCTAAATTCTTTTTCGGTCCCAACTTTTATTTTCATCTCCTTTTGTATTGAATCAAGGACAACCTTGCGGCCAAGTAAAAACTTTTAAACTTTTTTACTTGCAATATACAAAATTACAAATGCAAGTTTATTATTTATAAAAAAAAAATTATAGATTTGTGGTGAAGTAAGCTAGAACATCAAATCTTAAAAGTATTGCAATCCGCATTTTGAGTCAGCCTTGTAGTAATTCTAGGCTTGAGAGGAATTGGTCTCTATTTGAGGCCATACACACCAAGAAGCACAACAAATTCACCCATCAGCACCTCAATGACCTCATCTTTGTGCAATACAATCTTCGGCTTAACAGAAAACAAGTGGAGACAAATGATTCCTATGGGGCGATTGACTTGGATAACCTGGATTCCCTTTTAGATTGGATTGTCAAAGATTTGTAGGATATTGTGTTCAATCCAGAGGGCATTGAGGCATTGGAGGCGTAAGCAGAACATACTCGAGGATTGAAGGAACCATACAATGACAATACTATGCCTAAGGAGCCTCCTATTCAACTATCTATACAGGCATCCACTTTGAGGGGAAGGAAGGGAATGCAAGGAGCAGTTTAAAACTGCTTTTAGTATGTTGTATTTTGCCGGGTTTTGACGATCATTCATAGTCATGAATTGTAACTGACCTCTTTTTATGATAAACTAATATAAAATCAACTTCCTGGCTCTCTAATTTTTGTTTTAAATATATTTCTATGTGAATTAAATTTTTTCTTCAATGTTTTTTGACCAAGTTTTTTCAAGTTGCTGAGAAAGTCTCCAAAATTGGAGTATCAAGTTTTTGTTAAGTTGCGAGTTTTCTTACTATGGTTGAAATACTGTTATAATGCAATCAGGATATAATAGGGGTAGGGCCCACTTCAACCCCATCTAACCAATTATAACTAATAACAAGAAGAAAAACCAACAAAAAATTTCAAAAGAAAAACATATAGCAAAAATATATAAAGAACAAAATCGCATTGAGGAATTCTAATAGAATACCCCCAAAAAGCCGAGAAAATTTATAAATAAATAATTATCACAAAAAACAAATATACAAGAATATTATAAGGGTGTAATTCAAATGCCTTGAGCAGAAAATTTCCATGAATGAACAACTCCCAATTTCAGTCCACTATAAAATGCACCAAGATAACATGAATCTCAACAGCAAACCAAAAATAATCAAAAGCACATGAGTAACATATATGTGAATATATATCAAGTGGCATTAGTTCAACCAGTCAAATTCCTCAACATTTCAACGAGGAGACTCTGGTTCGAATCTTACCAAACGATACATGGATAATATCCAGAGCTTTATTGTAATACCACTATGTGGTAACGATGTAATAAGGGTGGGACCCATTTCAATCCCATTTAACCCATTGAAAAAAACATATATGTGAATATATATCAAGTGGCATTAGCTCAACTAGTTAAATTCCTCAACATTCAAGGAGGAGACCAAGGTTTGAATCTTGCCCAGCAATGCATGGATAATATCCAAGCTTTGTTGTAATACCACTATGTGGTGGTGATGTAACACGGGTCGGACCTATTTCAATCTCGCATAGCCAATTGAAAGAAACATATATGTGAATATATCAAATTGCATGAGCTCAACCGGTTATATTTTAACCTCAACTTTCAAGGAGACCTATGTTCAAATCTTGCCAAACAATACACGAAAAATTCCCAAGCTGCTGTCATACCACTATTTGGTCATGATATAATATAGGTGGGACCTATTTCAATCCCATATAAAAAATTAAAAAATTAAAAAATTAATAAATAAATGTCAATATGATCAAATGGCATGAGCTTACGCTCAAGTGATTAAAAATGTAAGGTGGAGACCAAGGTTCAAGTCTTGTCAGGCAATATATGCATATACGTAAGTGTTATTGAATGAATACCACTATGTGGTTGGTTGAAATACCTTGGTAACAAGGTCATGATATAAAACAAGTGGAACCCGTTTCAAAAGCATTAAACCGATGTAGGGGGTGGGAAATAAATGGAAATGTTGCAAAACAAGATTGCAATTATTATAGTCGGTAAATATTATGCGAATAGACATTGCAACAACTAACCAAGCATAGTATTATCCCACATCATTTAATAGTCCTAACCCCTAACAACATTGACAACCAAAATCAGAACTTGAGTGTGAAACTCAAATAGCAATAAAAATTCTTTCAAAGCCAACGTCAGATATATGAAGCCATTGACAAGACTAATAGAAAAAAATAAAGGCCATTCCAGATGAGGATGTTATTAAAGTCACCTCCCTTCACTTGAAAGGAAAGGTGTGTAAGTTGGATAATTAGCGGCAAAAGAAAAAAAAAATGTTTTACTTGAAACTAGAACCGTTTCAAAGTAAAACTGGAACCATTTCTTTAAGAATTTTGAAAAATTATTTGGATTATCTGAAACTGATTAATTTAATAAGCTAACTTATTTAAGTTAAAAAAAAAAGCCAATAGACAAATATATTTCCAAACAGGAAATGTTGTTGGCCTTCAAGCTGGATTTGCCAGACTACCAATTGATGAAACCCAACATCCAGACTACCAATTGATGAAACCCAACATTAGTAGGCTTAGAGAAGTTGTGAGTAAAAGGTATTCCATAAATGAAATAAACATAAGTAAGATCATTATTTGATTCTCTTTCCCAGTTGGATATGTAGATATTTCAATAATTCTTTCCCTGTTGATGATTATTCCATTCTCTTCCTGCACCACTAATGTGGCTACGGCATTGGAGAGACCAAAGGGAGTGCCCCAAAAATCACAATGGCTTTAGTGTGTGCAGAATATTATCTTCTCTGATGCTTTATATGGACACGAATTTGGTATTAGCTGGATTTTAATTGAATTTTCGAAAATATTCAGGCTCCAATTAAATGATATATTGACTAATTAATACTAGACATACATAAGATAATTACTGCTAATATTATTACATTATTATTGACAAGAAGTGAGTCAGAATGATCTGTGTTTCTTCATAGCCGACCGAACTAGAGCTAAGTGAGGACTCTTAATACATGTGTTCATACCAATTTCCAGTAGTTCTTCAACTTAACAATCGATTTAATTTTAGAAATTTCTATATATGTCCGGCTTAATGATCACAGAAGCATTTTCTGGGATCAACATCAATAATAAGCTACATCCCCCTTTTAGATAGGTTTTCTAGTAAGATCTTGAAAACCCATCTTCCTCCTAGAAAAGAAGCTCTGGCATTTGACTTCTGCTGTGGTATAACATAGTTATAAACCACAACACCTTTTTAAATATTTAGCCATATTAGTGAAAATAAATTTGACCGAGTTCATTTGGGTACAAGGGTCTATTAGTGTATTCTTCTTCCTTACCCTGATTAAAGGACACATAATTATCTGAAATCAATATAAACTGTCAGATTCCCAAAACCGTATAAAAATTCCTTACTTCTGTTATATACAAGAAGTTGCAGGTTTATAGTACCCAGCCTTAAATTCCACGACCAACTACTCCATGCTGGCTTCGAGCACCTACTATAATGATATGAAATTTTCCATGCACCTAGGCGTTCATTTACCCCAAAAAGTTTGAAAGTATCAAATCTACCCAGTCTAAGCATAACAGCAAGAAAGACTGTTCAAACTCGATTTGCCTATGCACAGTTGTCAAGCACAAAGGGGACTCACCAAATGGAAGGGGCTACAAGAAGCAGACATGTAGAGGGACAAGATAGCCAGAGGGGAGGAATCCATATCAAATATAATATTTTGGGAGAATTAGATAACCCAATGAGGATCTGTGCAAAAGTAGAGGCCTAAGTGACAGAGTCCACAGCAGGTAGAGCCACACACTTGTGAGGCTTTAGAAAAACTAGATAATCTGATGCAAATTTCTCATCACACCAAAAGAGAAAGTGTTCCTGGGTATCCACTTCCCTTTAATAAACTGAATTATAATGTACACTCTCCTTGTGCTTATTATCATGGTTGCTTGAGATGTTATTGTCACAGTCATGTTCACCATCAGGGCAGCTTAGACCCTTCGGCATAGATACCTCTTTTACAAGTACATGTCAATGCGTTGTTCCTCAACCCCATACCCAAAGTGCCCCCATAAGTCCCAAGAATGCCTAGAATTTTTTGTGCAAAATCGTGAACATTTCCTAACACCCTCAAGTAGCCAGAATACTAGGAATCATGCCGGACAAAGTTCCTGGCCTCAGGCTCATCCTGGGGTAACAGGTGCATAGCAAATTAGCAATTTACTGCTGCATTAAAAACAGAACTCTGTTACAATGTACAATGATTAGCATCAAATAATAAAGCAGGTTTATAAAATCCACATGAATGTGCTCGTCAAAATCGACAATGACATGGAATATTTGTTAAACCATTTGGTAATGTGTCAATTAAACATCGCACAATCTTGTGCTAATTGCGCAGGCTCTGAGGATCTACAGCAAGTACCTGCTTAACACCAAAGATTGCCCAATTATGTTGCATATCTCCAATGACTTGCGTCTGATGTTTATCACTTTAAGATCACAAAGGAAATTTACACAGGTGTGCATTACACGCACAAGCTGATTTTCTTTGACTTCATCTTTCTTCAAGTATGCATTCACTTTACCCAGTTCTACAGCTTTATTAAGAAATTCAGGAATTATGACCCTCAGCATATCGTTTATTGGGGAAAGCTTCAATGAACAACAATTTTGTACTAGTTGTTGGCAAATTTTTCTACTATATAAAATATGATATTACATGCTAATAGTCTGAAAAAGACAGAGACTACTATTAGTACTGGTAAATTTTGACACATAGATTCCCTTCAGATACATTTTATTAAAAAATGGCTGATCCTTTTGCAATTTTTTATCAATTGGCAAACTTTTTTTTGAAGTTATCTTTTCCATGCCATTGACAGATAAATACCGCACTGCCTCATTGCATCATTATCCATGCTATCCATGTTCCACTTATCTGAAAATAAGTATGTCAGTTTTCTAGGAACTAAATCATTCAGTCCCCCTATTGGGGATGATATAGGCCTGGCTTTCTATTTGACATTTTCAGACATTCTATGTAATATTTGCTCTAGTTTGAAACAGGCTCCAACTTAACAACCCACCCTAAAGTTTAAAGGGCTATTATAAATCATGATGTTGTAACCAATAACAACAAAAGCATTCTAGCATCAACTCCTTTGTCATTATCCGTAATAACTTTAAATTTTTCATCTCAAGACCCTAAGAAAATACTCTATGTTATGTAGAATGTAGTAGAAACCATTAATTGCTCCCCAGAGTATATTGAGAAAAACTAAGAACTCCATTGCTTCTTCAGGATCTGCACTCAATATTCACCAGGCATTTTGTGGATTGTAAACTGGTGGCTTCTTAGCATTCCAAAATTAACATGATTGAAATAAATTATATACCAAAAAGTTAGGTCTGATTGCACACATTCATCACAGAACAGCTTAACATCCACTGAGACAACATCCTTGTAGCAAAAAATATGCATTCCTTTCTGATGACGATGGTTTCCACATAATTCATGACAGCATTACTGCACAACTTACTTATTTCTCAGTCTAGGCAAACAAATTTCACTATGACAATAGAGCATACTGTTGATCAAATAATCTGTATTCAAACTTTCTTTATTAAATAGCCTCCTCAAGAAAAATACTGGTAATAATGACCCCTACATATAGCTTCTCCACCTGCTACTTGAAGCTCCTCCAAAACTGTTAAAGGGCATTTCACTTCTAAAGCAATTCATTCTCTGTAATTCATTGCTCACAGCCAAAGAATAATAGTATAAATCATTCTCAACAAATATTTAGAACATTCAAATTTTCATCCATATATAAACATAATAACATGTATTACAGGGACAATAATTATAGGTCTTTACTTTGAAGGTACATGCCTATTATATGCATGCATTATGTTGAATCTTGATGTCCATGAAGTAGATTTCACATGAAATGAGAAGTATCTTCTAATGTGTCATATGTTCAGTTCACTACTTTGTATACCAAGTTTTGCCAATTATTTTCATACTTGCTGAATATTAGCAAGTATTCGCCAATCTTACAGAAAATTGACTAGCACCAACCAAGTCAAACTCAATATTACCTAATATTCTAGTTACAGGTAAAATCGACAATCCTCTGAATTTGACACATACTTGTCGATATTCCTACCAGAAAAATGCCTTTCCTGACAGACATCACTTGCATCTGGAAATTAGCAAAGCTTGCAATAATGAAATAACCTTGGTATAACACTCCCAGTGTGATGCCAACGGAGCTTTGGTTCAAATCCCACCGGCACCAAAGGGGTTGTATAGCTCAATGTGACTAGTTGATGTAAAAGGGAAAGGGCAACCCTTTCAAAACCCTAGCTTTAAAAAAAAAAACCTAGCATGATTGACAAAACCCTTCTAAAAAATTAATAACAACAAATCACAATTGTCTATTTCATTGTCTAGTGGGCCACGATGAAGTGGCAATGTGAAGGGATTACCATAATAATTACAGGCATTCAGTCCTTGCAGAGCCAGGCTGGTTGCAAGAAATACAAAGCAAAAATGAAAAATTGCCTATTTCACTCTCTAGCAATTCATGATCTACTGTCAAGGTAGAGTGATTGTATAGAAGAGGACCCATGTTCTAGCCCCACTGAACAAGTCCCTTGTGTTAAAAAGACTGTAAAAATGCTGGCCAGAATAGATACCCCTCTTGAACATTTTTCTACTTTGTATACCAAGTTTTGCCAATTATTTTCATACTTGCTGAATATTAGCAAGTATTTGCCAATCTTACAGAAAATTGGCTTGAGCCAACGAAGTCAAACTCAACTTTACCTAGTATGCTAGGTATAGGTAGAATCAAGTTTTTTCTAAGGAAAGAAAGAAATGGTCAGACAATCTTCTGAATTTGACACATACTTGTTGATATCCCTACCAGAAAAATGCCTTTCTTCCATCTGGAACTTGACAAAGCTGCAATATTGCAATAACCTAAGTATAACACTCCTAGTGTGATTGACAAAATTCTTTTAAAAAAATTAATAACAAAAATCAAAATTGTCTATGTCACTGTCTAGTGGGCCATGACATAGTGGCAATGAAGAGGGATTGCCCTGATGATGACAGGCAGTCAGTTATTACAGGGCACGTTCCCCATGTCAAAACAGTCACAATAGCAAGGGCCAAACATTGGCCAGGCTAGGTGAAAGTAATGTAAAGCAAGAATAAAAAATGCTTATTTCACTCTAGCAATTCATGTCTAGTGTCAAGGCAGAGTGATTGTATCGAGATGGACCCATGTTCCAGCCCCACTAAGCAAATCCCTCGTGTTAAAAAGACTAAAAATGTAGGCCACTGACCACATCCAAACAAGGGTGGGTGCAATTCCTAGGCAAATTTTGCCAGAATGGATACCCCTCTTGAACAGTTTTCTACTTTGTACACCAAGTTTTGCCAACTATTTTCATACTTGATGAATATTAACAAGTATTTGCCGATCTTACAGAAAATTGACTAGCATCAACCAAGTCAAACTCAATTTTGCTAGGTACAAGTAGAATTAAGTTTTTTCTGAGGAAAGAAATAAATAGTCAGACAGTCCTCTGAATTTGACACATGCTTGTTGATAACCCTACCAGAAAAATGCCTTTTCCGACCTACATCACCTGCATCTGGAAATTGATAAAGCTGCAATAATATGATAACCTTAGTATAACACTCCGAGTGTGATTGACAAAAACCTTTTAAAAAATTAATAACAAACATCAAAATTGTCAATTTCACTGTCTTGTGGGCCATGACATAGTAACAATGAGAAGGGATTGCCCTGATGATGACATGCATTCAGTCCTTGAAGGGCATGTCCCCATGTCAAAGAAGTCGCAATAGCAACGGCCAAACATGGGCAAGGATAGGTGCAAGTAATATAAAGCAAAATATGAAAATTGCCTATTTCACTCTCTAGCCATTCATGATCTAGTTTCAAGGCAGAGTGATTGTATTGAAAAGGACCCATGTTCAAGCCCCACTGAGCATGTCCCTTGTATTAAAAATACTAAAATAAAGCCCAGTGGCCACATCCAAACAAAGGTGGGTACAATTCCTAGGCAAATTTTGTCAGAACGGATACCCTCTTGAGCATTTTCCTACTTTGTATACAAAGTTTTGCCAATTATTTTCGTACTTGCTGAATATTAGCAAGTATTTGCCAATCTTAGAGAAAATTAACTAGCACCAACCAAGTCAAACTCAATTTTACCTAATATGCTAGGTACAGATAGAATCAAGTTTTTCCTGAGGGAAGAAAGAAATGGTCAGACAATCCTCTGAATTTGACACATACTTGTTGATATCCTACCAGAAAAATGCCTCTTCCAACACACATCACTTGCATCTGGAAATTGACAATCCTCTGAATTTGACACATACTTGTTGATATCCTACCAGAAAAATGCCTCTTCCAACACACATCACTTGCATCTGGAAATTGACAAAGCTGCAATATTGCAATAACTAACACTCCCAGTGTTATTTACAAAAATCTTCTAAAAAATTAATTAAAAAATCAAAATTGTCTATGTCACTGTCTAGTGGGCCATGACATAGTGGCAATGAAGAGAGATTGCCCTGATGATAACAGGCATTCAGTTCTTGCAGGGCATGTTCCCCATGTCAAAACAGTCGCAATAGCAAGGGCCAAACATTGGCCAGGCTGGGTGCAAGTAATATAAAGCAAAAATGAAAATTGCCTATTTAACTCTCTAGCCATTCATGATCTAGTGTCAAGGCAGAGTGATTGTATCAAAATGGACCCATGTTTAAGCCCCACTAAGCATGTCCCTCGTGTTAAAAAGACTCTAAATATGTAAGCCAGTGGCCACATCCAAACAAGGGTGGGTGCAATTCCTATGCAAATTTTGTCAGAATAGATACCCCTCTTGAATAGTTTCCTAATTTGTATACCAAGTTTTGCCAATTATTTTCATACTTGATGAATATTAACAAGTATTTTTCCGATCTTAAAGCAAATTGACTGGGCACCAACCAAGTCAAACTCAATTTTATCTAAGATGCTAGGTACAGGTAGAATCGAGTTTTTTCTGAGGAAAGAAAGAAATGGTCAGACAATCCTCTGAATTTGACACATGCTTGTTGATATCCCTACAAGAAAAATGCCTGTTCCGACATACATCACTGGAAATTGACAAAGCTGCGGTAATGCAATAACCTTAGTATAACACTCCCAGTGTGATTGACAAAATTAATAACAAAAATCAAAATTGTCTATTTTACTGTCTAGTTGGCCACGACATAGTGGCAATGTGGAGGGATTGCCCTGATGATGACAGGCATTCAGTCCTTGCAGTGTATGCTCCCCATGTCAAAACAGTCGCATAGCAAGGGCCAAACATGGGCCAGGCTGTCTGCAAGTAATATAAAGCAAAAATGAAAATTGCCTATTTCACTCTCTAGCGATTCATGATCAAGTGTCAACACAGAGTGATTGTATCGAAGAGGACTAATGCTCAAGCCCCACTGAGCATGTCCTTCATGTTAAAATGACTGTAAAAATGCAGGCCAGTGGCCACATCCAAACAAGGATGGGTGTAATTCCTCGGCAAAGTTTGTCAGAATGAAAACACCTCAAATGTGAGCTCTAAGCCTACCGATGATTTAGGCTTGACGTTGCATCCCATATGATCTCAAAAACATAATGGGTGAGTATTATGGTTTATCGAGCCAACTCCCCCCACTCTCCCAACCCCAAAATGAAAAGAAGACCTATGTCATTGCTAGTACTTCAAAGGGTGCAACTAAAACCTACCAACTGATTTGCCCTTACAAGTTTGAAATATTGCTATCATTTCCAGCATCACATTCAATTTCCCCCTTCCCATCAGCAATATCAAACAGAATTTCATATACAGAATCCAAAAGGGTAGAGTGCAGAGTGAAGGGTGGATCCTTCATTACCCCATAGTCCGATTATTTTCATTTTTTGTTTGTTTTTTTCTGAAGACGCCCCTCCAAAATTAAGTATGTCTCCTCATGAATTAAAAAAGTGCCAATCGCTTCACCCCTAATCGCTTCAGACATTGCCAACAAGGTTATGCAATGAATGGCACATCCTTGATACTACCACACCGACATATTCTCTTAGAAAACACCCTCCACAAAAATGAGTATGTCCTAATGTTCCGAAAACCTGCCAATGCTTTGATCTTATGTATTTGCGATATTTGTAGCTAGGTTATGCATGAATGGTGCAGCCTTTATACTACCATACAGCCTGATCCTCTTCAGAAAATAGCCCCATACAAAGCAAAACAGCCCCCCACAAAATGCCTTCTAATAGCTTTACCATTAAGAATTTGAGATATTGCTCGCATGTGTATCCATGTAGGGTGCATTTTTTATACTAACACACAGTCTTGGCTTCCTAAAATGCAGCTCCTGCAAAAAACAACTCGTAATGAATAGAAAATCTGCCAATTGCTTTACCCTTACTAGTTTAACATATTGCTGGCAAGGTTAAACATGAAGATTGAAAACTTGTTGGCATGATGCTTCAACAAAATATGGTATTCCTTTAAAAACTGACCCCCATGAGATTGGGGATGCCTCCTAGTCAATATGAAAACCTTCTAAAACTTTAGCCTTATGAGTATGAAATATTGCTGGCAAGGTTATGCATGAAGGGTACATCCGTGCTATTACAACGCAGTCTGATTCTCTTATGACAACAGTCCCTCATATGCTTCCTCATGAATAGAAAACTTGCCAATTATTTACCTTTATCAGTTTGAGATGCCGCTAAAGAAGAGAGCATCCATGATGGTCACACAAAGTTCGATTCTCTTCAAAAGCATTCCCCAAAAAAATGGATATGGCTCCTAATGTTTAAAAGTCCCTCATATGCTTCCTCATGAATAGAAAACTTGCCAATTTATTTACCTTTATCAGTTTGAGATGCCGCTAAAGAAGAGAGCATCCATGATGGTCCCACAAAGTTCGAGTCTCTTCAAAAGCATTCCCCAAAAAAATGGATATGGCTCCTAATGTTTAAAAAACCGTATATTTTTGCCCAAGGGGTTTAGGGCAAGCAGAGGAAGCTATGAGTTTCATACAATATACCATTCCAATCCCTTGGGTGAACCTTAAAAAATCAAATACCGTTGTTCCAATCCCTTAGATGAACCTTAAAAAATCAAATACCATTGTTCCATTCCCTTGGGTGAACCTTAAAATATCATGGCATGAGCTGGACCAGTTCATTACCTTGTCATACCTTGTGTTTCAAGGAGGAAATCCAGGGACCAGATAAATACCTTGACTTTCAAAGAAGAGACCCAGGTTTCAATTTTGCCAGGCAATGCATGCACGATTGTCAAAAATACCAATTTCAATTCCATATACCTGATTTAAAAACAAAAAAGTGCCAATATTTTACCCTTGTCAGTTTGAGATGTTGCTGGAAAGGTAATGTATGATGTAAAATACCACATTACGTATCTTTGATAGTACCACAAACTCTTATTTTCCTAAAAATACAGCAGTCCCCTCCACCCTTCACCTCCGAACAAACAAACAAAACAAAAAGAGAAAACTGGAAAAAAGGGCATGCCTGTTGAGGAATAGAAAAACCTGCCACTCGATTTTAGCCTATGAGTTTGTGAAAATTGCTTTCAACGTTATGCACCAAAGGGTGCAATCTTGATACTACAAGACAGTCTGATTGTCCTAAAACCAGTCCCCCAACGAAATTGGGTATGTTTTCTAATGATCATAAAACCCCTCAATCGCTTTACCCTTATGACTTTGAGCTATTGCTAGCACGATTATGCATGATGGATGCATCCCTGATGCTAACCACATTCTGATTCTAGAAAAAGAAACCCCACACCAAAATGGGTTTCCCCTAAGCATGCATTAGGAAGCTAAAAAATTAGAAAAGCAATAAAATCACCATTGTTTTAGGCTTGGTTAGAAAATACAGAAACCCACATAAACCATATCAAAACAAGAACAATCAAAGAAAGGGTAATACCTAAAGCAGAATTTCTATCAATTTCCAAAGGAATGTAAAAGCACTCCCCCCATTGGCAAAAAAAAAGGAGAATTGGACAACCACCCAATTGCAAAAGGAATTGGGCAATAACCCAAAAAAATATTGCAAGGGAAGGGTAGATAATTATCTAACATTATCATGCATCAAGGACAGAAGGACTGATTGAAAAACAAAACTTACTACAGTCAATATGATACTATCTAATAGAAGAAAAATTGGAATTGACTGACCTGAAGTAGGAGGGGAACAAAATCACAAATGGTTCAACCTTTCCTGCTTATCCCACCATACACCCTTGCTCAAAACATGCCCTTTTTTTAATCGTGTGTATGCTACAATGTATATATCTATTGTATATAATCGTCTAGGAATGCATCATCACAGACTTCGATAAGCCCTCCCTTCTCTCCCTGCTTGGAAAACAGTGGGGGTCAGTTGCATAGACAATATTGAAATGCAACTTCGGATCCGCAACAATTCCAATTTTTTGCTTGCAACAATTTTTGGGCTTTCCCTTTGAAATTTTTGGCAATTGCATGGGAATATATTCTTTGTGGATTGTTCTTGAACTTATAAGCTCAAACTTTGATTTCTTTCAATCCTTATTGACACCACCCAAAGTATTCTAAATTTGAAGGATTATTAATATGTGTTTGACAAGTGCAATAACAGCCATCAGAGTTAATTTAAGAATGACATGTGTAGATAGACATGATTAAAATAGTATATTCATGGGAGGGTGAAGCTGCTTCATACCATTCTTGTGGGAGGTGTTAAAAATAAGTTAAATGAAGAACATGTCACGAGAGAAGGTGCCCTTGGAGGTTTAATTTAGGAGATTCTAATTATATCGTGTTAAAAATAAGTTAAATGAAGAACATGTCACGAGAGAAGGTGCCCTTGGAGGTTTAATTTAGGAGATTCTATTTAACAATGGAGTCTATTTAACATGACATTTTAGAAAAGAACATCTGAAATATTGAGATAGATGCATGAGTGCAAGTAGTAAAAAATATAACTAATTATTTTTATAAATAAAAAATAGATGTGTTAAAGTTAATAAGTTGGTATATTTGCTATAATTAAAAATAATAGTAAAAATAACGATAATAATAGTTTTATAATGGTAGTTTGAGTTTTTATAATTATTCTTTTAATTTAAGAATTGTGGTTTAATAATTAAAAATATTTATTATACTTCAATAAATAGCTTGAAATGTCCATAAAAATATTATATTTTATATGCTTTTGAAATGAAATGAAAGATTTTAATTACGTCCACGAGACTCAAATATGGTTTATGGGACCTTAAATATGGAAGTACAATTACTTAAATCATATCATATGATCTTTAATATCTTTAAGTTAGTTAAAAAAGTAGTTTTTTAAGTTAGTATTATGAAAAGTAGGGTTGGTAAGAAAATTTGTTATTTTGTTATTGTAAGGGGTTTTTGTGTTGTTTATTTAATCTTTAAGATGAACTTAAAATCTGAAGAGCTAAACTTATACAAAAACAAATATACATCTAAAAGAAGTTTTAAAAAAGTAAGGTTATATTTTGTTATGTTTTTTATTTTAGTATTCTTGTAGAACTTTTTATGGAAAAAGTATGCACATTTTTAATTTTACTTAATTGTTATATACCTTTAAAAATATTATATAATGTTTTTTTCTTGTTTACATGTTATTTATAGTTATGTTATATATTATACTTTTAGGAAGTAATTTTATTTTTGTTTAAAAATCTTATAATTGAAATAATTCAAAATAAATTGAAGGGATAAACTTTTATTTTTATGTTTTATTTAATTTATAAAATAATTAATTTATACAACAAAGAAAGTGATATATATATATCCATAGCGGTCAAATGGTTGACGATGTCGATGATTTGATTTCCTGAACAGTCATGTCTTTACTCAGCTAGCTAGTGATATATATATATATATATATATATATATATATCCATAGCGGTCAAATGGTTGACGATGTCGATGATTTGATTTCCTGAACGGCCATGTCTTTACTCAGCTAGCTAGGAAATAGGGAGGTTTTTTTGTGTAACAAGGACAAAACCAAAAAAAAAAACAAAAACTTAAAGGTTTTAGTGAGTATTTTTTTTTTTGGTTACATAAGAGAGTTGGCTACAGCCACTATTTTTAGTAATTGGCAGCGCAGGGTTCAAACTACAAGGACTGCAACCACCAAACTTATCTGTCTCGTTAATTGTTGACCCGACGTGAGATGGGGATCGTCGATCGTCCGGGATTCGTATCATCGTCGGTCTGACGCGCACTCAAAGGATTCAGAGCACACCAAGGTTTAAACTCAGGTCTCCTCTCAACAAGTGCCCATCTAGACTAGCACTTGTCAATCCACCTAGCCCTTGGGACTACGGTATTTTTAATAACTGGCAATGCAGGGTTCAAACCACAGGGACTGCAACCACCAAACTTATCTGTCTCATTAATTGTTGACTCGACGTAATATGGGGACCGTCGATCGCTCGGGATTCATACCATCGTCGGTATGGCACGCACTACCACGCACTCAGAGGATTCAGAGCACACCAAGGTTTAAACTCAGGTCTCCTCTCAACAAGTGCCCATCTAGACTAGCACTTGTCAATCCACCTAGCCCTTGGGGCTAAGGTTTTAGTGAGCGTTGTTTTATATTTAGATATGGAAATTTTGAAGCAACTAAAAATGGATTTATTTAAAAAAGTATAAATACTTTATAATTGATCATAGAAGATCAATCTAATTTAATTTTCACAAAATTTTATCTTATATGGTTAAATTGAAATTCAACCCTAAAACTTAAAAAAATTTAGACTTTAATATTTTATAATATTTAAGTCATGCACTTATTTCATATGTAATGAAATATTAAGTTTTAGCATCAACTCTCTACAAATTGATACCTCAATATTGTTACATGTAGTTTCTTATCCTTTAAAAAAAATAAGATAAGATCCTTTAATAAGAAGCTTAGGAAAGGATAGGTCGGTAGGTAACCATGGACCAAATGCTTGTCAATGGGTTGCCCTTCCATTGCCTTCCTCTTTACCATGTGGGTTAGGGATTATAGATGTTCCCTATGAAACAAAAAAGAATTCTTTAATAATAAAGCCCTTGTCTTAAAAATTCTAGACTCTATATATGAAACCTTATGAGTTATTATATATATATATATATATATATATATATATATAGAAGTTGGTTACTCCACATGGGATTATAGAGGTTTCTTATTAAACAAAAATCTTTTAACTAGAAGGCTTTTGGCTGGCTCTTTAAAAATTCTAGGCTATATGTGAAACTTTATGAGTTATAATTTTTTTATATACATAGGGGAATTGGTTGCATCCACACTATTTTTAGTAACTACCAAACTACAAGGATTGATCCATCAAGCCTATACCATTCGTTATTGTTCGACTTGATGTAAGGGGACCATCGATTGCTCCGAATTTGTACCATCGTTATTAGTTTGGTGTGCACTCAGATGATTTAGATCAAACTACTACCTTGGCAACAAGTATTACCCAGGTTTGAACCTAGGTCTCTTTTTGGTAAATGTCTGGCCAGACAGACAACTACCAATCCTCCTAGCCGTCGAGGACGGTTATAATTTTAATATTTGTATGGCTTTAACATCAAACCTTAAAGTAGATTAAAGTGAGTTAAGCTTTGTCTGCTTCCCTATTACTAATACAATATTATATTTTATAAAAATTAATAAAATTTAGGATGGTTTCATATGTGCAACTATAACTACCCTATTACTAATAAAATATTATATTTCTATCAAAATTAATAAAATTTGGGATGGTTTTATATGTGCAACCATAACCACCATATTACTAATAAAATATTATACTTTTATAAAAAATAATAAAATTTGGGATGGTTTCATATGTAACCATAACCACCCAAGTCCAACGCAATGGTTCGGGGTTTGGCTTTTCTTCGAAGGTGCATGGTTCAAACTGTTGTGTGTGTGTCTATGTGTCTATTGATAAGTTTAGTTCCCGACCTTATAAGGGGTCATGGTTGGGAGGGGATTGCTCAACCCTAAGATTCGATTACGGAGGTTTCTCACATTAACCTAATAAATAAATAAACATAAACTCCCAAATAAATAATTTAATGCTTGAATGTAAAAACAAATAAATAATTGAATGCACTAATTTAATCCTTGAATGTAAAAACAAAGACTCAGAGGTCATGGTTGGGAGGGGACTGCGAACATGGTCATAGAGGTTTCTCACATTAACCTAATAATAATAATAAAACATAAACACTCAAATAAATAATTATCATATAGATTCCTCGACATTTCAAGGAAAGACCGACGTCTAAATTTTGCCAATGGATAATATCCAAGATTTGTTATAATACCACTATGTAGTGATGATGTAATATGGGCAGGCCCATTTCAATCCCATATAACCAAAAAAAAAAAAAAAAATTAATGTTTGAATGTAAAAACAAAACTTCATCAAAATATTGTCTTTAAAAATAAAAATAAATAAAATAATTAATGTTTTCAGGGCATTGATTTTAAATTTTTCTACTTATAACTTTGACCTTATGTATATTACATTTGTTGAGGAATGCCTTTTGTATAAAAGAGAAATCTTGAGCTAGAAGTAAATGAAGAGGTATTTAAATAAAAATATTTATTATCCCTCCTATTTTCAAATGAGAAGTTTAAAATTTTTGTTAACTCATCAAATTCTTGTACAACTTAAATATTTATAAGGAGCCATATTTAATTAGTATCTTTAATAGTTTAATATCTAAATTAAATAATTTATGTGAAGTTTTTTATCAATCCTCATATTAATAAAAGCATGCCATCCTTCTATCATGTTCAATAAAATATTTAAGCTATAAGAAACTCTCAATTATTCTTGGATTCAATTATTAGTGGGAAGGGACTTTCTTTTTCGAACCGTTACAAGTGTAAGTCTTAGATCTGATTTATTGTTCGTCAGAATGTTCCTCTTGCTCACAAGTTCTTAATTTTCAAATTTAATTTTGAGTGGGATGTTTTAGTTAGCTCCCGTTAAACAGGTGTGGTGTTGTTCTCCGGTGTTCAGTTCATATCTTCTAGGACTTTATTGTTGTACTCTATGTAGGAGGGTTGATGGCTGGTTTTTTCGGCCTTTGCTTCTCGTTGATGGGTTACCCTTTTGGGTGTAAAGTGTATTTCTCCTTTTGAAGCTTGTTGTTGGATAACCCTTTTGGAGATTGTTATAATGGTTGTGGGATCCTTTCAAAACCCTCGTCTCGGGGCTGTGGGTCCCTCTCAAAACTCTCCTTAAAACTCCTTTTTTACCTAATCAAAAAAATATTAATGGGAAGGAAAATATTTAAAATGAATAAATAAACATATAATAATTAATTGAATGTCTTCTAGTTATGAGTAAACCTAATTTGTTTTTATATATTAGTAATTATATAGTTTTTAGTTGACAACTTCTAAAGCATTTAGAACAAGAGACAAAGAGTTCTAAACATGGGATATCTTAAATATCTAAGACTAATTCTACATGGCAAGAATTTTCAAAGAAATTTAAGCTCACTAAGGAAATTCATCACCAATGAAATATAAAGAAATGTGCAAGATATCTTAGGGTATTTTTGCTTTATAGAGATCTTTATGGAGATAAGTATTCAAAAAGGATTCACTTAATAAAAATTGTAAAAAAATAAAACATCATACCAAAGGTGGATCTAAACAAGAAAAATATTAGATCTTTGAATACATCCAATATTCATTTTAGTTCAAATACTTTCTTTAACCCCATCCATAACCAAAAATTCATCATAAACAAAGTTTCAAATTTATTTAGATATACATAAGAGTGAGATTCCTCCATATGGTTCATTTTATAAAAATAATGGTAAATATGTCTATTTAATGGATATTGATCCACTTCTCTACTTTACATGAGTATATTTCTTGCAATTAGGCTTCTTTAATTTTGAGGGGTATTAATTTTTTTAATAAGTTGTATGCAACTTTATTTGATGCACTTTCATCAAAATATCAAAATATTACATTGTTTCTAAGATACCATACATGCCTTGTATTTTCTATGAAAAATATTGATTACCCTCTTAATTTGCTATGTTTCCTTTGTCAAGTTATTGATATCATTTTCATTAAAAGCTACAATCTTCCTTTGGTCAACTAGCTTCTAAAATTTGAAGTTTGCTAAGATGAAGATCAATGCTATGATTGGCTAAATTGTCAACCAACTTGATTCCTTCTCTATAGATATACTTTAATTTCCAAAATATTACCTCCAATAATAAATGATAGACATCAAAAAATATGTTATTGTTGATCCAATCCTCACATCCATGTTCTTGTTAGCATAATAAACTATGAATACCCCTCAATTGAAATATATTATTACAATGGCAATATTGATTCCTATAAAAAGTATCTTCGACTCTAAAATATTTACCTGTTGAAGTTGCATATAATTTAATAAAGTGAGCAAAACTTTACCTTCATCACTCTAAAAAACACCACACAATTTAGTTTGATGACGCCAACTTTTAGACATTTGTATTTTACCATATACCAATGCAAATCCTTTGTGTTAGCTCTATTGTCATAGATGATCTTTGCATTCATATATAAATTTTGTGATCAAGAGAGTAGCATATTTTTTCCCATATCTAAGACTTCCCATTATGAACATCCTTGTAAAGATTATGTAAAAGAGGCAACATTTTGAATGAGTAATTTTTTTTAATTTTGTCCACAACAAACTCAATAAGATTTGTGGGATGGAAAAGAGAAGAGAAAAATAGATTCTATAAATATTATTAAGTTTTTTTCTTTTCTCGAATTCAACTGCAATTCACTTCAATGTTATTGTTAAATTGATCCACAACGATCTTGTATGTATTCATAATGTGATGTTCAAGAACCTCAACATCTACCCACCCTTATAGATGATAAATTTAATAACTTGTATAAGTTTCTCAAATGTTGTAACAAGTGTTTTTGTCTTAAATGTTATTATGCAATATGATGTAACATCACTTGTTTCTCATCCTTGACTTCTTGCTTGTAGAGTGAATAAATGTGCTCTTGATTAATTTTTCTATCTTCCTATTTCAGCTACAAGATGATGAGAAGTTAATCTAGGTTAGTTGATACTATATCTTTTTTGCATTCAAATCTTCTCTTGGAGGTGATTTTTCTCTTTGCACACCATTTGATTAAAATGTAAAATCTCATTTTCTCACTAGAATATTTCCAAATAATATCTAATATTTTTGTTTGTATAGTATTGAATTCTTGATGAGTCTTATAGTAGAACACTTTTGTCAATTTTCCATTTTTAATTCATTTCATCTTCTCTTGAGTTGCAAGAATTGCTTATATGGTAATATGATATTATCCATTTCCTTCATTATGGTTATATATATCAAAATTTGAGTTTTAACTATAATACCATATTTACCAAAATCTTTAGGGATGTCGATGGAGCAACAAGGAGGAGGAGCGAGAGGTCTATGGGTGGACAACGCTAGGTGTGGGGCTCTGGATGGCAGAACAGCAGGCACGACAGGTGGGGGCTCAGGTGAGATAGCAGGGCCCTAGGTAGAGGATGTGGACAAGGAAATTTTGTTGGAATCGGACCCAAGGCATTGGGCGGATGCGGTCGAAGATATCTCTGATGGGGACCAGGACTCTGTGCATCAGGATCAAGGGAAGACCCAAGAAGGAGACAAAGAGAAACCTGACAACTGGAGACCGTCTTATCTTAATGCTCTTTGTGGTAAGCAAAAACTGTTCAACTCTTGTTTTAATCTAAAACCCGTAAATGGTAGGCTAGAAATCCTTGATACCCTAGCCCAGCATGTGGCTATGGAGGGAAGAACATCTCTGGTGGCAAAATTTATGGGGGTTCGATCGAACTTGGAAGTCATAAGGAGATGGGTCGTCTAAAAATGATGACCAAGGGTCGGTATGATGATTAGGGCTTTACCCAAGAGTTTCCTTTTGATGATATTTCAATGTGACTAGGACACGAAAAGGATTCTTCAAGGAGGTACTTGGTGTTTTGGGAAAAGGGGCTTGTATCTGAAGCGTTGGACCCAGGATTTCAACCCCCAGACCTAGGTGTTGGATTTGGCTCCTATTTGGGTTAAGATGTCGGGATTACCTCTACTTTGTTGGAATCAACAAATCTTGGCTGGGATAGCTGCAAAGATTAGGGAACTGGTAGTTATCGATCCTGCAACCTTGAGCAGAATAAGACTTCTTTCTTCTTGCATGTGTGTGTTGGCGAATCTGAGTAAATAACTCCCTAAATCTATTATTTTGTCATCTATGTATGGCCTTCATACTCAGGACTTTGAATATAAAAATATGTCTATTAAGTGTAGTGTTTGCTGAAAGGTAGAGCACCGGGGTATCCACTGCATTTCCAAGAACCAGCCTCCACCCCAGAATATTGTTCCACAAACCTCAAGGACGTGGGGCTCAGAATCTGAATATCAGAGACTCCGTTCAGCCAAATGTCAAAAAGAGGTAACATTATAACCCTCCTCCCAGAAATACCTGTGCTTCAAAATCCTCTCATAGGGGAGTTGGTCCCTCTGGTGGGAACCCTTAAGTACAACCTGCTCCAAAGGTGATGCAACAGGCTCCATAACCAAATCACAAAGGAAAAAACCACATAGATCAATGCCCTGGAGCAAGTAAGTTCGATTGGGTAATACGGGAGACCTATGGAGGCTCGACGAAAATGGTCCCTTGTACTGCAGAAAAATTTATAAGAAGAAATTCCAATGAGATCAACATCCCAATGGAGAACAATTTTGATGCATTAAATCATTTAAAGGGAGATTAGATGGATATCCAAGAAGTGGAATCTGAGGTAGAGGAGACCCAAGAGAAGTATTTAGGGAGCAAAGTTAGAGGAAGGATCAGGAAACTGATAATACAGGCAAGGATACTCAGGAGGTAGAGGTGAACCACCAAGATCAGTGTACCCCCAAAGAAGGGAAAAAATAACATACTAATCAAGAAGCTAAGAGCATGGAATCATCTCCAATGTCAGAAAGACCAGTTAACTTGGAGATCTAGGTTGTTACCCTAAATGCCAAGACTAACCCATCCAAGATGGTGACCAGAAGCCAAGTGAAATCCAAGGAACCCTCGCCTAAAGCGGATGTATGGGGATATGGTTCGGTAGGAAGAGGGAAACCTAGCAATGCTGCCTTAAGGCAAAAAGAAGCAGAGCGAGGAGTGGTTGATGGCACTCAAGCAGTATTACACTTTGGGACAAAGGCTCAAGGATCCAAAGCCCATAAATGAAGATTCTATCATGGAATATATGCTGGAGAAATCCTACAAAAATGAGAGCTCTATATGCTCTTAGACAAGAACACAAACCAAATATGATATTACTACAAGAAACTAAAATGGAGGAGAGTAGAGTGATCCTTTTTAAGGATAGGACTTGGCAAGAAGCTGAAGCAGTATCCCAAGAGGCCACTGGAATAGCAGGAAGGCTGTTGGTTATGTGGAACAAGAATATGATTAATAGTAGAGCGATTCTGATGTCTAGTTGGTTTATTTCTCTCCTATGTTTGGATAAAACCATGCAAGAAGAGTGGATCTTAACGAATGTATATGCTCTAGTTAGACAAGGATTGAGAAGGGTTCTCTGGGATCAATTAGCTAAACTGAGGGAGATGGTCCCCAACTACCCTTGGATTGTGGCGAGGGATTTCAATTGCTACCTTAATCTTGTAGGTAAAATTGGGGGCTCTCAAAGAATAACTATTGATATCTATGATTTTAGAGATTTTTTTTATCAACATGAGCTGATGGATGTGGACCTGTAGCACCCTAAAATTGGTGTAGTTAAACCATCAGTAAAAAGTAGAAATTTGAATTTTAACCTCAAAACTGCCCGTTAACTGCTTACCTCATTTTTCATGCTATTTTTAGAGGTTGTTGTGATCGTTGGATGATATCGTCGTTGATCTGACGATATCATCCCAAATCGAACGAATTCATCTGGAACAGAACGTCTAGACGATTTTGTCCCAAAATCAATTTTTTGCAATTAGCTTCTATTCCAACGACCTCTCCAACTTGGGCAGAAGTGTGTCTGCGCGGTTGGAGATTCCCACATTGAGGATCTCCTAGATTGGGATGATCCCCAACCTCCTAACCTCCCCCTAATCCTATATAAACTAGGATTTTCCCAGTTTATCCCCCTGACTCCCCCCTTTACTCCCTACCTGGCTGCCTGGCTGATTATTTCCCTACAATTTTGGTTTTAGTTATGATCTCCCATCATTTGCACTTCTGTTTTCAAGTTCTTTTTGCAGGATTTCACTGTGTTTCAGTTAGAGGTAGCTCGGATCATTGCAGGTGATTCAACTACAATTTTAGATGATCCTGTCAAGATCGACGATGATCTTGTACGATTACAGACGATCCGGTCTACAATTCATCTTGGGGGCAATCAGAGTCCTAAGTTTGCATTCTCTATCTTATTTTCCTTATTTATTGGTGCATTAGATTAATTTACTTTTGTTTTGCATCTTGGAGTTCACCTCATTTAGCGTAATTACATGATGAAATTCAAAATAAATTTCCAAAATAATGCATCTCATTTAATTTGATATCTAGATTTATCATTCAAACATCTATACTTTTATTTCTATCATTTTGCATCATTCTTGCAATTGTATTTTTGGTTTTTGGTGTTTGTTTTCTTGATTGCAGGTTTCTGACGAATTCTCCTGATGAATTCATCAGGTCGTTGACTATCTTGGGTGATCTCGGACGATCACCTATGATTTGGGACGATTTTGTACAATTACAGATGATCCTGTCATATCCGAGATGATTTGGACTCCTACAAGCTTCAGAATCTTCATCAGACATCAGAAATCAGGTGTACTCTTCTCCATTTTATATATTCTTTGTATTCAATCACATTAGGATTCATTTATGTCTTCTGTCTTCATATAAATCAGAATCTTCATATAGAATATCTTAGCTTCATTTTGGCCAACCTAGGAATCTGAATTATTGAACATAAAATGAACAAATCAAACTTATTTTCAAACCTAGGCGTGGAAACTACCACTCAAAGTTTCCTGGTGAACCCCACCATCCGTCAAAAATTCACCTTTATACCCCTCCCTTGAGAGGCGCGACCTTCAAAGGGCCTCTCTGTCCGAGGTATTGTTCCATCCTTTTCTCACCCCCTTCCGGGTACGGATCCTTTAGCCTGAAGGTAAGGGTGCAAAAAATTTGGGTGATACATTTTGGTGAAAATCGTTAAATTTGCATATCATACTTAGATGGTAGATTATAATAGAAGACGAGCTATCTCCATAAATGTTGAAAATCAATTAACGACCATAGAGATTACTTCTATGCTTAGAGTACCTCAAACATATAGAGCCCAACCTTTGTGGGACGAACTTGATAGGAGATTGGGTATTATTGAATCTAGATCTACAAAACTTAGGTAAATTAAGAGGTTTGTCCTAGATAGAATCTTGGATCCTGATCAAGTGACTTTGTATCATGAACTTCAGAGAGCTTGCCATAGGTGGTTAGCCGATAAAAGAGCACTTGTGTCTTCTGAATTATACACCTTTGAGGAATACCTTGAGAACGCAGTTGTAGTACATAAATTTCTATCTCGTACAGAGGATCAAGAAGTCGTTCTTACAGATAGAAAGAGATGGAATAGAGTTCCTAGAGCTATGTTGTATCGAGAGTATTGCCATGAACTTTATTTTTACATGTTAGAGTCTGAAATAGATCATATTACCATAGCACACTTTGTCAAGTTCTTGAAAAAAAACTTCCAATTTGAAGAGGAGCATTTCATGACTCCTGATGAACTTGACCCTATCAATGATATCCATAAACTATTCATAGAAAGCTAAGTGATTCTTTCTACTATTGTTTCTTACAACTAGCATGTTGTTTGTTATTTTTATTCTCGCAAAATAATAATATAATAAAATCACAAAAAAAAAACAAAAATAACAAAACATTTCCTTTTAAAATATTATAGTAGGTATATAGTTAAAATATATACCTCTCAACCCTATCGCATATATATAAGTATATATATTTGCTAAAACCTAAGTTTAGCACAATGCCTAGACTTAGGAATGGAAAACAAACTAAAGAAGATGAAGATTGGTTAGGAAGACCATTAACTGACCAAAATGTCCCTCCTGAGGACCAAGTTCAGGAAGAAGAAACCCTAGACTAGCAAGAAGAAGAGCTTGTTGTAGGAAATGAACAAGAAGAAACTATTAGAGAGGAAGGATCCTCATCCCCTAAAATGTCTTCGGGAGGAGCTATCACTTTTGAGAACATGGAACAATTCTGGAAGTTCATTAACACTAATATTGGTGTTTTTAATAGAGAAGCCCATATGGACAAGGATCGAATTAGTGACACTCAAGCAACTCTAGAAGAAGTATTTCAAACACACACTAATCCCTTGTCCTTTATTGAACAAGAGAGTGATCAAGCTAGACCATCCAATTTGGATATAGTAGCTATGATCTAGAGCATGCAACAACAGCAGGTTACCCAACGACCTAAAGTGCCTGTTAACAAGCCTAGGGTCATTCCCACACAAAAGAAACCATCATTTACTGCTCTATTTCACCAAGCTCTTTATCAACATACCTCAAATCAACAAAAACCCAAAACAAAACCGAACACCAATTACCAAAAATCTAAGGTACAACATAATACTATTACAAATCCCCTTCATAATACTCTTCCTACCAACACTTTTCATAATAGCAATATAACATCTAATCCTTATGTCACACCATCATACACTCATAGATCCCATACCTATGTGCCACCGAACCAATATGGTGGACAAACTAGCAATCTTGAAGTCGTGGTGAAATAGTTAGTTTCCCACATGGACCAGATAGATCCCTATCGTCCCTCGTATAATTATCGAGAGATGTGTAGTCAGCCTTTAGATCCTATAGTCGTAGCACAGCCGTATCCTAAATATTTTCCTATGCCTGTTCTTCCCATATATAAAGGAACCGAAGATCCCATAGAGCATCTTCGTATGTTTAGGATAGCATGTCATGATATATCACATGATGACTTGTTATTACTAAAAATATTCTCGAAAAGCTTGGGAGGAATGGCATTAGAGTGGTATTATCAATTACCCACTAATTCTTTGAGGAATTTCAAAGAAATTGCCAAGTCTTTTGTTCATCAATTTAGTGCCTACATCGAAAGATATGTGACCATTAAAGATTTGTATGATTTAAAACAGGGCAAAGATGAATGCTTTGCTGATTTCCTAGCTAGGTGGAGACAGTTGATAGGAAAATTGCACTTTGTGTTACCTTATAGGGAGATGTTGGACATCTTTATTAATAATTTGCAAGAGCAACTATCTTACGAATTATCAACTACTACCTTGACCACCTTCGATCAAGCTATAGACTTAGCCCGAAGAGTGGAAGATGCTCTCATTAGGAGAGGCTAGCTTAAAAAGAGAGAGGATGAGAAAACATCCAAAAATAAATATAAGAATAAACAAGTTGTGGGTGATGGAGTCACCGATAGCAGAAACACTGCTAATGTTAATGTTGTGAAGACAGCGGAGAAGTTTGTACTGAAACCTCCTGATAGACCTCCTCGAGAATTTACTAGGTTAAATCAACCTTTATCAACTATTCTATCGCAATTATTAGAACGAGGTTTGAATTAATTACCAAATATTTGGGAATCGGATCCAACTATACCCGGATACAGAGCAGATTTACACTGTGACTTCCATAGAGGACCTGGACACACTACCAACTCTTGTAAAAGATTAAAACATAAAATATAGGACTTGATTGATAATAATGAGATGGAGGTGCAAGCCTTTCAACCTAAGCAAAATCCTCCTAATAATGTTCAAAAGAACACCCCACAAAACCAGAATCAGAATGCCAATTAGACATTGGACATCTTTCAACATCCCTTACCAAAACATGGTAAGGAGGTGGCTAATCAAGTTGAACATCATAATGTCCCTCCTCCTGCCCGATATGTAGGAACTATTAGTGGGCATTTACCTGTTCATGATCTGGAAATATTTGACACAACTTTATCCGTGGTTACAACTAGGCCTCTATATAATATTCAGATACCTGATCTTAGTGATACAGAATACGAGACTGAGAGTGATATGGAAATCACATCAAATCAATCGAATAGTTCTAAAGATGAATCGGATCCTATTCACCCTATCACAAGTTATATGGTTCCGGAAGAGCCATTTCCAAGAAGAGTCACTACTAGACCATCGTCTCACCGATTACTTTCTAATGAGCTAGCTATAAACGCTAGACCAAGACCCATTCATCATCCGTAGAATAATATTGTGGGTACCATCGGAGTCAGCATTAGACAACAAGCTCAAAATTCTCAACAAGATCAAATTTAGAATGGTGGATCAGCTCCATTTGTTTTGAAGGTTCCTAATAAAGGGAATCATTCACCTAATGTTCAACCTAAACCTCCTTATAATATTAATGAACAATTATCAAATATTACAGCTAGAATTTATCTCTTGGACCTTTTAAGATCTTCTCCTACACATAGAGATGAATTAATGCTCACATTAAGTCAGATGATGGTACCACAAGACATTCAACCTGATGCCATGGCCGATACTATAATAACTCGTGAAGTTGATTGTATTGACTTCCGGGATAGAGACATACCACAACATAGTTTACATAAAGATAACCCCTTGTATACTACCGCCTTAATTGGAGATGTAGCAATCAAACGAGTTTTGATTGATAATGGTTCATCTTTAAATATCCGCACTTTTGACTTCTACCAAAGATTTGGGTTTAGAAGTGATGAAATGAAAAGAACCGATATGATCATAAAAGCTTTCAATGACGAAACACAAGAAACGTGTGGAGTTATTACCATTCCATTGCAAGTTGGTCCAAGAACCTTGGATACGATCGTGTTTATTGTACATTGCCCTGCATCGTACAATATACTCTTGGGTCGTCCTTGGATCAATGCGATGCGAGCTGTTCCCTCAACTTTACATCAATGTGTTAAGTTTGAATTTAAGAATCAGTTGGTTACCATTCATGGTGATCCAAGACCCTTTGATATGTGTGCTTTGGCAGAACCTATTGGAGTTCAATTTTGCCCCGCTCTGTCATCCACACATCCTAATTCTCATTATCCATCTAAACATGTGAAACTCACACCCACAACGTCATCTACTTCTTCTCCATCACTTGCACCTCCACATATAGCTCAACCATCTTCTGAACAAACCGCATTAGGACCTAAGAAAGATCCTAATCCCACAACCAATGTCTCTTGTTCTACTCCTATAACTTCCATACCTTTAATAGACCCATCTATAGACACCTCTACACCGTCTACATCCACCAAATTCATATTTTTCGCATCGAAAGACGTAGGGAATGTTCCTTCTACCTCTTATGCTCTTACCGACGAGCTCTTACCCGATCTATCTAAAATTCTTATATCAGAAGAAACGAATGCTTCTATGCAAGATTCCCTTATTTTAAATAATTTGCCACCATCTCCTCGTACCTTGGGCCTCCCATAACCTATGGGAAGTATTTACCAAGTCGGGAGCTATTATAAGGGATATGACTAGGGTAGAATACCCTTAAACATCAGAACTCATTATGATGGATATGCTCGATGTTATTTTACTAATGAGTATATTAAAGCCAAA